>OW028622.1:12557704-13836557 GCA_932294325.1 Allophyes oxyacanthae
TGTCGCTCAGTTTACTTCTGTAGAGTCGGCACTCTATCATGGAGCATGGAAATTGCTCATGCCGGAGTTGAAAGATTAGGCAGTCAGCAGTGGTGGTTGAAGGTGACTGCCCAGGGTGCGCCAGATTGTATCATGTTTCGTCGCTCGTTAAGGCTCTTGCACACATTTGGTGTATCATACTGCACAGGGAACCTGGCTTATGAGGTGCCCTATGTTCAACAGTGGAGGTTATTGACTGATTTAATTATATGACACTGCCCCTGCCCTTATGGTTAAGGTTGGTCAGGTCAACGGCCCAAGCAGGTAGGTAGATGCATTAAACAAAAAATATTTTACTGAAACAGACTTTTTGGTAATCTTTTTTGTACTTTAACATAAAAACAAAACGTAAATATCTACCAAATCGCGTTTGTTCATGTAATCCTTATCTAGGTAATAATAATAATGTATAGATTTTCTTTATGATTCATTCAACAGCAATGAAAAAGTACAAAGTCCATTCATGCTGTGAATTGTACGGTTTGCCAAGAACTTCTCTTAGGAAATTTAGAATTTATACTATTGGCATTATCATTAATTATTTTATTTCTCTACAACCGACCGTTCCTATGGACAAGGAGCTTATAATAAAGTTCCTGTTTGTACAGTTCGACGCGCTTTGGGGTTCAAAAAGGCTCAAATTCAAACCTTCCACATTAACCTAGGATCATAAAAATAAGGTCCCGCAGAAGTTACAGTTTTTACGGCTATAAAGTGAGAGGATTTCTTTGGTCCTAGATACTCATTGAGTTACGAAGGTCACGCTGATTACAGCGTCCCTCCTGCGCGGTACGGCGTGGTTTCAGCCTTGCATTAGCAAGGCTGGAAGCCAAATATAACATTGGACATTCATTACACAGGTTTATTATACTTACATAATTGGGAAAAGGCCAGAATGTAGATGTTAGTGAATTAGGGCGTGAATGTACAGTATTGCAAAATCGTTTTATAATGCATGAGCGAAGGTCATGTGATCAACTGATCATTCATAATGATTACGTAGTTTCATGATAGGTAGGATTGATGAAGCTAAGGCAAAAAAAAAACTTGGAGGATCACGGCGTGGTACTCCTCCATAGGAAATAGAGGAGGCCAATATCATGTCATAAATCGTCGATATTTTAAAATCATTTCGTCATCCAGTGACCGCGACAAAATCATCACTCGATAATGACCAATGACCATGACTGAATGAACGTAAACTTCGGCTTCAGCTGTGACTGTGACATGACAATGATCAAGATGGCAACATGCAATGCGTGAATGCGGTGACCAGTGACAGTTAAAGAAAAATCGTTAATGATTTTGTCCTTGTTTCTGTCATCGATTTGTTTTTGTCAGTGTCATTCAAGTCATTGATCGATGACTTGAATGACATTGACAAAAACATTTACACATTTAATGATCAAAATCAGCACTCGGCCCATCTGTATTAGGAAATAAAGAGTCGTGAACTTTTGCTCTCACAACACAATCCAGACTCGTCACGTCATTGGCCGATTATTATTTAGTGACGAATGACACTTCTATGTAGGTACATCGTAGTTCCACGTGCAATTCTTGTCGCTACCTATACCTACCATTATAACTTATCGGTTCAATTACTACTACAGTAAGAACACGGGTTATCGACTTTGGACTTAATTTATCTCCCGACAAAAAAGAGCGGTGTTATAAGTTTGTAGTGCGTATTTGTATTTCTGTCTGTGGCATCGTAGCTCCAAAACGGATGGACCGATTTGAGTGCAGTTTTTTTAAATCGAAAGTTAGTTTAGTTGGGTATCATCTTAGCTATGTTTCATGAAAATCTGTTCAGCCGTTCGTAAGTTACAGCTCTTTTACTACATGGAGTCGGGGGTTAGGTTATTAACAGTCAAATCAAAATGAACATTTATTATAGTCGGGAACTTTGATGAATTTTTGTTTAGACTGTTTTTGTTATAATGTATAATTTTGAAATGTAATTTGAATAGGTGCCTATGTATTTTCAACACAACGCTAAATTCTTATGAATAATTTGAATTGAATGAATTGAATTAAATTTTAGTTAATTATCGGCTTCGCACGCAATCAAATCAATAAAAAAAGAAAAATGCTACTAAATTCCTAATGCTACCAAAACCTACTTACCTATAGTTTTTCAATTATATCTCAAACAAAGTCGCGGCCCTCGTTTCGTCTATGTAACTAAATAAATGCCTCGAGAATAGAGCATTTTATTATAAAAACTAGTGGTCGACAAGAGGTCGAAATTCGACCGTAATTTTAGGTTTCGGCACTCCTTCTCCATATAAACTTTAACTATGCCAAATCTTTCACTCCTCCATGCGCGCATTATGCTTAAAACCCTACAAAGTTTTCTCTTCACGTATTAATATATAGATTATTCGTAAATTCTATTTGTATTGATACCTAGTCGTGTAGGTCAAGTAAGAATAGTGAGGTTCACATTAATTAAAAGTAGTTTGGGTAGTAGTAGGTACCTAATCTAAATTTAGAATAGAGTTCTTTATGATAATTATTGTAGTGCTGATAAGTAAATAGCCTAGGTATTGTTTATTCACTATTGGACGCTGACTAATTCGATAAAATCGCACGATTTAGGCCTATTACCACCACTCCCTACATTACACACTTCACAATCACTAGCAAAATTTTGGCTGATGTTGTTAGATGATAATTTTATGTCAGGTCCAAAGACCAAACGTAGGAACTATTCATATAGCATCGAATTTCTATAAATAAATACATAATATAGATAGTAAATGACGTGAAATACCGTCACACCTTATCGTCATTGGTATACCTAGGAGGGAACCGCTACCTATTGAGTATTTGTTATAAGTACTCGTTCATGATGAGTATTTTATGTCACTACCTAAGCATAGTCGATAATAAGCAGTGAGATTTTACTATGCTTAAAAATTGGTCTTTCGCACTTCACACTGCGGATCGAAGGACCATATTTTTTTGACAGTGCGCTGTTCATCGATTAAGTTTAATTCACTCCTAATGATCATTAGTTATATTCATTAATTGAGTAGATAGTTCATAAATTTACATAATACGGAGCTTGTGAATATATTCATTTTAATCTTATCGTATTATAAAAGTTATCTGTTCATAACTTCCAGCAGCATAAATTCAGATCATGATGATTTTTACATTATTTATGAAATAATGCGGAATAGATTAATATGTTTTGCAAATTACCCTTAATTACCCTTTTTAAAATTAACCTAATGCTGTTCCTCTGCTTCGTTCGTTCGCGCACCTTGTCTCGACATTTCATAAGTTCCTGTATTTAGTTTACATGAAATAAAGATCTATTCTATTCTGTTCTGTTCTGCTGGGCAAAGGCCACACTTTGGTCTTTTACGCCTCTCTCTATCCATTTTCTGCTCCGGCCAATCCTGGAGATTTGTATTTTGAATACTACTTGAATAACTACGCACTCGAGTTTTTTTATTGTAAATTGTCTTGAAATAAACAGATGTTTTGTTTATGTTATATTTTCCTTACTACGACGACACAAAATACTTTAAAGTCATGAACAAAATATTTCATTCCTGTGGTGTTATTATACCTATTACCTACGTATGTTAATTTATTAGAGGTACATTTGTTGTGAGATCATCTTGGAATTAATTATCTACCTAAGGTTGTAAGTACCTACAGATAATTAATGGAGTGTTAGAAGCTACCTATGTAGTTGAATACTTATAAATTATTGAAATATGATGAATTATTATGATGAATTATATGTAGAGAAGTAAGTAAGATTGACTCGTATGTTTACCTACTAAATTTTACCGGTAAAATGTAGGGTCCAATGAATTATTAGTTTTCAATATAGTGTATTATCATCAAAAATGGTAGGTGAAGGCAGATAATTTTGAACAGAGTTGTGGGCCACAGCCCACAAACTTCAACTATTGTCCATTCAAACTCTTGAAAAGAAGACAAATATTGTTTGATTATAGTTTGCAGGAAATCAAAATTCCTATCCATTAAACGTATTCAACGTACCACTTCCCTATAAATAGAATATTATTCATTCCATGTTTCTCCGTGTTTTGTAGTAATTACAGTACCTACAAGTAATTTTTGAGAAATCGTAAGTTATTTTTATCTGTCTTTCAATAAATCGTTCAAACGGTTTTTCCTTGATGTTTGATCAAAGTCCATTGATGTTATCGTTATAGCAAATAACGTTTGTAAATATAAGTCAGTCAGACACTTGTCACGTTTTGCACCGGCGCATTATATAGACATGTTTATGGCTAAAGAAGCGATTAAGTTGACCAGGGAACAATATATAATTATGGTTTATTTATGTCATTCTTATTACGAAAATTATTACCCATAACCGGAATCTACGCTGTTAGCTGAAGAAGACGGATGTAATATCTTGTTGAAATTCTTAAAAATCATTAATTATCAGTCCGCGAATGTCTTTTCCTGAATATTCGCCTCCTAACAAAACGTTAGTATTATGGTCATAATTACAATGCTAGGCAATGATTTGTATGGTGTTATAAGCAGTGAACAAGGAGCTCTAGAAAATAGAATCTTTCGTTGCCAAGAATTCTTACTAAGAATATAATTCATAAGAAAATATTATGAAACTTGCGAATTACTTCCTACGAGATGTAACATCATGATAAACATTTTAAAATTCTAATCGAAGGTGAACAATGGCGACTTAGTGCTATCATACTATATGGTCATACAATATATTAGAAGACATTGTGTTGTGTCTTTAGCGCATGGAGCTCCGATAGTTCGATAGATAGTAAAGGAGATTAGTCCATTATTATGACTTATGATAAAAGTACAAAGTGTAACAAGATTAGTATGTGCTATGACGGTTATAGCGATAAGCAAAATAATATCTCTTACTTAATTATTTCTATTATTAATGCCGCTTACTCACCGTGGTTACCTAAAACGTATCTACTACATTCTTGGATGATGATATATAAAAAAATAAAAATTGAATACCTACTATTTCCTCTTTGGTACACTGGTCATATTGGTCTGTAATCATACTACAATTTGGAGTCGATTGTAATAATTTAAATAAATATCTTCGTTTCCCCCAAGGTCTTTTCATTAGATGTTCATTCCCAGTTCTTCGAGATTAAAATCGCAACGATAAATTGAGATAGGTTCGCTACCTACCACAGTATCACAGGACCTATCATTATCTTCAGGGTCACGGTCGTGTCTGTCACGTTGTTTCTTAAATGACATAGTTACATACTTCAAACGATGTTTATCTTCTTTGCAGAACTGCCACCGGGCTACAAGGTAGAAGAAATAGAAATACCAGTACCATGGGGACACGTGTCTGGACGATGGTGGGGTCCACGGAACAAACAGCCTATCATCGCGATCCACGGTTGGCAGGACAACGCAGGTACTTGGGACAAACTGATCCCACTCCTGCCTGTCACGACTTCGGTCCTCTGCATAGATTTGCCGGGACACGGCCTATCAACGCACTACCCAACTGGAATGTTATATTACATCTTCTGGGACGGCATTGTCCTTCTAAGAAGGATCGTTCAACACTTCAAGTGGCGCAAAGTCTCGTTAATGGGACACTCCCTCGGAGGTGCTCTCAGTTTCATGTACGCGGCTTCGTTCCCTGATGATGTTGAGAAGATTATATGCGTCGATATTGCCAGTCCAGCTGTTAGAGAACCGAGTAGTATGGTGAAGGCAACTGCTTTTAACATTGATAAGATGCTGCAGTACGAAAACTTAGCGGAGGATAAAGTACCATGTTACGAGTATGAAGAAATGATTAACATAGTTTGTGATGCGTACAAAGGATCTATTTCAAGGGAGAACTGTAAGGTTCTAATGCGACGAGGCATGATGCCCACACCAGCACATATGAAAAAGAGGGGCTATTTATTCAAGAGGGACCCCAGATTGAAAGTGTCTGGGCTAGCTATGATGTCTATAGAAACAGCTTTAGAATACGCCGCCAAAGTTAAATGTAAAGTCTTAAATATTCGGGCTTTACCTGGTCAACGATGGGAGAAGGTAGATTACTATTTGGATGTAGTAGATAAAATGAAGGTCACGGCTGACGTGCGATATGAAGAGGTAGAAGGTACTCACCATATTCACTTGGAGTCACCCGATAGAATAGCGAGCATCGTAGAAGAATTTTTAGAGGAATATTAGTTTAATCTAGCTTTGTTGCTAATGTGATATATTATGTGATCATGCGTAAATGCACCGTAGTTAGGCAGTTTTGAAACTGTACTTGAAGTATATATCAAAGCTTGAGTACTTGTTCTTCCTTCAATTTCCAAACATTCACTTCAGTAATTTCAATGATTATCTATTAAAATAATTTATTTTAACTTATTTTTATTGAAAACTAATAACTTATTTGGGCGAGAAATTATCAGTTGCAATTACTGAAGTAATGAAGTAAATGGCTTGAAACTATTTCAGAGGTGTCGCTCACACCAAAGTACAACGAGAGTTGTAAAATCAATTTTAAAGTTTCCTAGTTAAGGGTTAGATTTGTTTGCACGTTTCTTGGGTCTAATTTATTCCTACCTATACCTATGCCTACACGATGAGTGACTCATTATGAAGTTGATGTAGAATCAAGATTTATATTTGTATAGCGTCAATTAATTGTTGAACGATTGTATAAAAACATCACTTAACCGAGGTTAAAATAGAATTTAACAAAAAAGAAGTGTTAATTTTATATCAATGTCATAATTTCTTTGTGTAGGTGCACACGGCTACATATCATGCTATAGATTTCCAGTATAAGCTGACCTCGCATTGTATAGGTTTTCCGTTCAATGAGAGGTCAGCTTATACTGAAATTATAGCTTGATAAGTAATCGCCACTACATTGACGAATGTGAAAAAAAAAAAAAAATTACGTCAATAGCCAATATCTTTACCTACACCGTAATGGTTTTTGTTTGTAGGGATTTCTGAGTGCATAATAAATTAAGGTCGATACAAAATAATGATTTGCCATTATAAAACAAAAATGCTGCCGTTCAGTGGGGTTTCACTATACATCGGGAAATTTTATGATCCTAATAGAATGTATAATGTCTCAATATCAAAATAATATATTGATAATCGTTATTATACCTAAATTCACATTATTTTGCGATGTTTAAAAATGATACTTAAACAAATAACCTTGAAATTTGTTAGGGTCGTTACTGGCCGTTTTGGATAGTTGTAATGACATGCTAATTTGCTTCAAAATGTTTTGTTTAATGTTATTAACATTTCATTTGTAAGTTTGACCCGCCAAAGGTTATTGTGATGTTACAAAAGAAATTGTATGGTAGTTAAGTTGTAATATTATGTGGCGTCAGAGGCGTGGTACGAATACCAAGCGACTGCGACGATTTGTGTTTTAGGGAAGAGACGCGCATAACGATGTTCTATGGTCCTGCCGGGCAGGAGTAAAGAACACCGCAGGTTTTGAATCGGTATGAGTCCGACAGACGCCTCCGCCTTCTCTGGGGCGGAAGAAATCAATAAGGATTTTCCTGCTTTAAAAAAAAAGGAAGAAAAAAAAAAGATCATTATGGACAAAAAAGGCATGTTTTATTTTTAAATGCCGTCTTCCAGGTTTCTATGATAGGATGTGTTGATGATTGAATTGGTCGCAAAAACTAGCGGACTGACACAAAAGGTCTTATCTTAAATTGGACCCGACATGGATAGCGAAGCTATTTAATAGATACGATAATTATTTGGGTGAGGCTTTATTTCTCTTACTAGTGACGTAATAATATTACGATAACGTGTAAATGTACGTAATGATAGTTTAATTCTATTGTCCGATCACTATACAATGACATGATTTGAACTAGTTGACGAATCAGTGGTATTTAATTCTAATTAAGTTTTAATTTATTTGTAGACTAGTTAAGTGTATTCATTTTAGTTTGACTCGTGACACCGCAACTTTTACGGTAAGCAAATGATTGCTGGGTATTTAGTGTTAGAAAGTTTCTCTAATATCTTCTTATTCTTCAGCCTAGCTTTCCCATTCCTAGGATTCGCGGGTTGGGTATCATCTGTTCCGCTAATAATTTTGTCCGCGGCCCAGTTACTATTTTTTCAAAGCAGTAGATAGCAAATGGTGCAAATTGGTTCTGGCCACCATATCAAAGAAAGAAATAAGTAAGATTTATTGGTCAACACAATACATAATTAAATCACACCATGTATATGCAGCTATTCTGTTTCTGGACTGTATAGTCCAGAAACAGAATAGCTGGGAGTGACACAGCAATAATTGCACATTGCAGCAGGCTTACTTGCACACATAAATGTAAGCTATGCCATTAAATTAGGCTCAGTGTGGTATTGCGTGACCAAAAGGCCGCAGCTCAGCCTATGCTGCAGTAACACTACAGCGCTGATTTTCAGCTGAAACCTAACATCCTATCAAACTTAATCTACATAATTAACGCGTTATGTCTTGTTGTTTTGACCCAATTATAAAACCAATTGGTACCATTTGATACCTACCTACTACTTTCAAAACTATATAATTGAACCGCAAACAAGATTTTTTGTGGGCCAGATAATAAATAACCGGGATTCGCTTGGTCTTAGCGTACGTAATTTGGTCCTTCTCCCAGTGATAATATGAGTATCATAGCAAGGTTACGTTAACTAAAGAAAATATGACTATAGGTATACTTAGTCATTCTATAAAATATTAGATCTACCTTTTAGACTGGATCATTCTCACTGAAACTAATCCGTACGCGTCGGTAGACCTTGGCTTCTTAATATTTATACTAGAGAAATATATTAGTGTACATCATTCCATTGGAACGTCACAAATTATGTGAACTAATTCTGCGTTTAATTTATATCAGTTTGTATTTTATATAAGTAGGTATTCTGGCTGGTTCAGAAACTTCACAAAATAGTTCTAATTGCTTTTTTCGGTTGTGTTTGTTGAAATTTTTCTTCTACATGAAAAAATATATATTTTTATAAAATTATATAGGTATCATAGCTTAATAGAAACAATGAAAGTGGCTTAATAAAAAATTGAATTGAATGAAATTAGATACATCAATAAAATACAGATTTTATTTGCAACAGATCATTGATAAAATTATTTGTTCGTAACAAAAGTTGTAGTATTCAAATTCACAATGTTAAAAAATTAAAAATATTAATCTTATGTACTTGATTTTATTTCACAACTCCTCAAACATGATCCAGAACGACAGTCCTCGAAATCGTCTACATTTTCAATCTGTGGACAAGTAAAAGACACTTACAGTATGCTGAAGTGACGAAACCTAAGGGTTTGTACACATGATGCGTTTCAGCATCGCAACGTGTAGATTCCTCCTCGCCTCGTCTCGCTGATTGCAAGTTCGGTGAGAGTGCGGCGCGGCGCCGCGCCGGACCGCACCGTGTGGCATGCCAGGGATATTTCTATGTACAGGGATATTTGTATGTCATCGTGTGGACAGACGCTAAGTGTGTCGGGCGCACCATGGCCAGTCAGCTTCGTGAACAAACTTGCTGAACTAATCCTTTAGCGACGGCAAGAGCAACTTGCAATGTACGGCACGGTTAGCGCAACGGCCGGCGCGGCGAAGCGATTGACTTTCTGTACTACAGGTCGCAGTTTCGATTCCCGCACGAAACAAATATTATTTTGTGTTGAAGATAGTCGTTCCGGGTCTGGGTGTGCGTGCATGCCAGATGTGTGTTTGTAACAGTGTGTGTACCTGCGATACAGGAGTAAAATAAGCGGGGCAAATTTAAAAAAAAATGTTCGAGCGAATGCCGAATCGACAGAAGCTTAGAGCAATCCAGTAATACTTCACCTAAAAAGGAGGCCTATTATCATCATGCTAGAAGAGCGGTTTGGTGCTTGCAGTGCAGGCAATCTTCAGGTTATACGTTCATGATCAGCCTACAATGTTGGGACTCTTAAAACCTGGGTTTTACAAGACTTGCTTTAAACTATCTTTTGTAATAAGACAGTTTATGTCTATGGCAGAGCACATTAAAAGAATATAAAAACTAAAGTAAGCTTGTAGCTTATAATACGCTACTTAAATTAGCAAAAAAATAAAATGGGGATTCGATTATTGACCAAGCAAAGAAACAATTACTAATTACTATTGCTAAGTAACAAGCCCTCGGAGTCTGAATTACACCCGCTTCAGACAAATGCCAGAGCTATAATTTTATACTCGCCAGTCGATCAACACTAGTGACGAAGAGTCTAACCGTCGGTTTTGTGGCTCGTATACGAGAACCCACTTAAGAGGGACAGCCGTTATTTACCTCGGGGGCCCAGTGAGGATTGCTGGATGTCCACATATCTTCGAATTTTTGGTTCTGGGCATAATTTTATATCTGTGAGTACACGCACACCGCCTCGCGCCCTGGTCATGACAACGCTGCCTTAGTTGTCTCTAAGGACCAAGATTCCTATTTCATGTTTAGGTAAATTACAAGTATAATTAGCTTACATCAAGAATAATTTCTTTATGCTTATCACATATCAGCGTAATTTTTCTTCCGATTGCATTTTGTTCTATAAGTTTTTCGTTTATAAATCTCCAAATACTGCTTGCTGATTTCAGTACGTTCATGTTGCCAAATATGTAGAAGCCTGAAAAAACAATACTGGGTTTTATTTTAATTAATCTCTTTCGAACACTTTTAAGAATCTTTAAGAGGGAAATACGCAATACCCTACCTTCCTTAGCTCGAGACAGGGCAACGCAGATTCTATTGGGAGCTGTCAAGAACCCGATCTTGTTGTCTCTGTTACTCCTTACAAGCGACAATATAATTATCCTATTCTCTTCGCCTTGGTAGTTGTCAACTGCTGTTATTTTTACGTCACGAAGTGTGTTGTACTTTTTGCTTAACTGTGAAAATAATGAGAGAAAATTACCGACATTTCTTGAAGTTTTAAAAATATATCTGACTGGGGTCATTTTTCCACTACGGCAAGAGCAATTCCCGTGTGAGAGCATGTGCTGGCGCGACAGAAAATCTCAGTTTTTTGCGTTTTTCAAATCAAATATCTTTATTTGTAAACACAGGTTACAGTAGATGATAAGTTTAGTTAGGCTCAGCTATATTTTGCCATTAGGCATATTTTTAAAGTTTAATTTAGCGTGGAACGTTTAGGCGACTATATCAAAATAAACACAATTGGCTAAGTAGTTATTAACCATAGAAATACCTGCTTCGTTTTTTTACCTCCTGTGAAGTTGACTTTTTTGAGATAGACATTATCATAAACTTAGAATATTTTCGCTTCACATCCTAAATCTATGGACATTATTGATTCTTAATCATCATTATGGTCCTTCCGTCCAGTGCTCTCTAAGAGACCTCAGTCGATTGATGATTTAATAATGTCTGTATGTCTGTTCTTAGCCAGTCAAGGTACATATACTTAGGCCTTCTCTCCGGGCCGATAAACTTTGTTGCAGTAGCAATGGCAGTGAAGATTTACTTACATCTTTGATGAGATTGACTTGTCCGTTGTAAGTGGCGAGTATAGTGATCTCCTCGGGGTTGTACTTCATCTGTCGAAGGTAGTTCGCGAGAGTGACGCACCACTTAGCTTCTAGCGTGTTTCTGTGACTCCAACTGTCTTCCATGCCCTAAAATGTAGACTGGCCGTAAGTATAGAAGAAATAGCTTTAAATGGCTACATCATTTCAGCTCGAAATAAGCGACCGCATCTTATGTCGTAGATTTGTTGTTGGAGATAACGAACGTTATCCTTTAAAGATAAATGGTAATGCCACGGCATCTCCATAGACTCTACACTACATTAATACATACATGAAGAACACACAGCAAAAGTTGGTTTTTCTGAAAGTCAGACGTCAGTTGCATTTCTAGTTGCTACGACTTAAATTAAAGCTTTGAATATTAATTGAAAACACAATCGGCCACGAACTTAGTGCCTTTGATTCAATTCAAATTCCAGTAAGTTCGTATAAAGCCGAGACTGTCAATAACATTGTGAAAAAATAATTCTATGCAGTGAATTAGAAATGTGCGTAATTAAGCTTACCTCAGAATCTTCAAACGTATCATGGCTATAGAAATACAAATTGTCCTTCATTCCTCTCACATGAGGGTAGGTATACACGCTAGGGTGACTGTCCAACCTATCATATATCGCCGGAACTATAAGCTGTACGAAGTTGGGTCTCATTCTGCGCTGCGTCGTGAGGATACGTGCGTGGATGCCGTTGCGTATCATACGCTCGAAGAGGGATATCTCTAGGTTGTAGTCTTTGGCTAATTTGTAGTGTGCTGCTGTTGGGCGAAGCTGCTTGTGGTCACCTAGGGAGATTTACGAAGTAATAATAACATTATTCTGAATGTATGATATTCGTAATTTTTTTCAACACATTTGACAAAAATCTCACATATACACAAACAACCGAATTTGGAACAACTATCTGTAGACCATACAAATATTATGTCGTGTGGTAATCGAACCCGCGATTTATAGCGCAGCAAGGCCATCGGTTAAAGTCAAAGTCATAAGTAAATTGAATGTCAAATTAAACTCGTACCTATAAGGATCAGATGTTGGCACCGATGAGTTAAAGACGCAACAATATGCGCTTCTAACACTTCAGCCGCTTCTTCTACGATCACTGAAAACACAGAATTAGTTAACCTAGTGAAATTTTTATTGCTAAACAGTAGCAGGAGCTACCGATTTCTGAGGCCTCTCAGTTGTGTAAGTTTCACTCTTAAATAACACAAGTAATAATCAAAAGAATTCGAAAAATTTGAGGTACGGGCCGGTTTAGTACATTGATCCTCATGCATTTAACAGGCAGACGTTCAACCGCTAGAATATGATTATTTAGTAGAGACTAGAGAAAAAAAAAGGAATATATCTTGAACTAAAATAAGGGGCTTCCCTTCGTACAAACGAGATGTTGATTTTGGTCCTTTTAGATTGGTCCTTTGAGTTACAGTTATATAATTTAAACGAACGATACCTATAGGCGAGTGCAGCTTCCTCATGAGGTCGTGTCTCCTGGCAGCAGTGGTCGTGGTGACTCCAACTACTCTAACAGTTCTCATCACTTCGCCATCAATCAATGTAGCTACTTCATTTAACTCTTTGTTTGTCGTGTTGTGTTGGTCCTTTGATAAGGAAAAATAAAATGTTATTAATTTCGTTTTAAAATTAATTATGTATAAAATGCGTTTCATCTCCAAACACGGCCCATAGCAGTGTTGTATTTGCTCAAGCTTGTGTAGTGTACAGATCTTGAAATAGCTTACTTTAAGCCCTATAGGTCCAAAGCAATTCTCTCATGAGAAAAGGTGTTTTCATGTTTTGTATGTATCTAAATATTTCTTACCAGTAAATCGTTCATCTTAGCCAACAATTCATTTTTCAGCGCCCCAACGGCAGTGTAGTACAGTCGCCATCTTTCTTCCGGATTCAAACTATATAGATCCTTGATTTGATCTATCTTATATTCTTTTTTATTGTCATTTTGGAGTGCTTTAAACTTCTAAAAATAATAATTCTTATTTATTAATAATGGCAAATAAATACAAAAAATTCTTCAAAAAGTCTTCATAGGGCTCATAATAAAATTTAATTTTAAGTAAGTAATAATACATTATAAACAATTAAAGAATGAGAATAAAAACGACTGTTCTTATATATTTTACCATTACTTGTCTTCTGACTTTTATACATGCTTTGTGAGCAAAAGCAGAATAGTCGAGCCCTCGAGTCGAGTTTTGTGCAATTCTTACCTTATAACAATTCAACCTCTTCCTAACTCTACTGATCTGCATTTCAAACTTCTCCGTCATCTGCTGTCCTTCTAAATGATTGTCAGTCACATCTTTCACATATTTTATACTGTTCAACATTGACTCTATTTCTTTTAGCACCCATTTCTCTGAGAAACACGTTTCTATCTCCTCTACATGAGATATATCATCTAACTTCTCCCAATCTTCCTCTAAATCTGATTCTTTTATATCTGTTTTTTCTTTTTCAATTTCTGATTCTTCTTCCAAATGTGCAAATAGCCAATTAAGAATACTTTCATCTTTAGAATTTTGGAGTTCGTAATTCTTGTCATCAATTTTGAGGTAAGGTTTCAAACTTCTGTAAGATACAATTTCTTTCTCACATTTCTCAATCTCACTCTGAACTTCTGTCATTTGTTTGAAAATGGTCTCCAACTCATTTCTCTTGCTTCCATAGAGATAAGAATATTTAGACTTGATTTTCGTCCTCAAATTGTAAAGCGTATAATTTTCTAAAAGAGGACTTTTGCTTTGGCTGCCAAGTCTAACAATACTGTTTGTAACACCTAAGATTCCTTCTAGAAATTGATCAAGGGCGTGATTCGTGTAGCAAATGACTAGCATTGGGGTCCCTTCGAGGGAGAGATTTCTAAGTAAAGTAGAAGCGATTTTGACCCCTATGTACGTTTTACCAGTACCTGGTGGACCTTGAATTACGGCAAATTCACGTGTGAGAGCGAACTTGTAGGCTTCCATTTGGGAGGCATCGAGGCCAAATGAGGTGTCCGGCCATTGTTCTGTGTCTAAAACTGAGAAGGGTATTTCTTCGGCTTTTTGAAGTAAAGTGTATATTGTTTCTGTTGTAAGGTAGGAGGGGTGGTTTGTTTCTTTCTGAAACATGACAATAATTTAAACAACTCAAATAAAAATAAAGAATTATGAAATAGGTTCATAGGCGAAACCATGAACGTCAGTTATCATGAGCGAAAACTGATTGGGATATCGAACATTAGAATATTTGAGGAACTACATTTTGAACCTTAATTTTTAAACTCTTTAATTTGAATATGATTAATGTCTACAGACCTGTACATCCACAATATATCTTTTCATAGGTAAATCATCTAGCCTAGCTTCTTGTAGTACTTTTAAAACTCTATGGTAAGGCTCGAAGAATACTTCACTTTCCACCATCAGGTACGTTTCAGAGAATATACTCTTTGATGTTGGGTTTTGAAATGACACTGCTACCTGGAATTAATATAGAGTTATACCTGTAGTTTATACTTTGTTTTTCAGTGACCACAAAGTTACTAACAACATTTTGGAAGATTAAAATGGTATTTAAAAAGGTTCGAATTGCATTCTAAAGGCATGGTATGGAAAAAGATTTTTAAAGAACTATAAACCATAATATGGAATCGACTATGAATATTGATAATAATTGCTATCTTAACTTTGATGATCGATGACATTTACCTACCTGAGGGCTAATTCAAGTAATTTTATGACGCGCCGATCATATTGCAGTGACGGTCGAATTTGACGCGAGCGTATCTCACTGAAGCTAAGAGAATACCGAATGTGTTGTTTTGATCAAAATTTTACTACAACTGCGCGGCAACTGCACTTCTTTAGTTACGTGAATTAGCCTTACAATTTATTACAATTGCTATTGTTATTATTGTATGCCTAAAGGCAGGACATAGCTGATGTCAAAATATATTTTAAGAACAGCTGTATTCTTTAGGTAGATACTTATGATCCACAATAAGATTGTGAATATGACTTATCTTATCAACACTTACATATCCTTCGCTAAGCAGATTCAAACTAGAATCCAGTACAGTAGCGCACAGTATTGTCTCAAAATTATCACATGTGAAGAGCAACAGAGATCCGAACATGAGTTGCTTGTTGTACGCATATCTCTTGCTGTCGACTGTACCCTGGTGACTTCGTTCCTTCCAAGCAATATCTACGAGGTGTCCCACTCTGTTGTTGCTGACGTAGTTTCGGAGGATACGGACTTTTGGGTATACTCTGTAATTTAAATGGTATTATTGTTTCATTGTCTGTAACCTTATTTATATCTACTATATTTAGATCTACTATTTGGAACCGTGCACCTAGAGTCTCGACATTTCATAAGTGCCTGTATTTGGTTTACATGAAATAAAGATCTATTCTATTCTATTCTATATTATCTCTTTATTATTAAGTGACTTAATAGGAAATTAAGAGACTTATGTTAGGCAAACGGGCAGCAGTATTTGGGTCATTCCAAGTAACGGGTGTTATAGGCGTACATTTTTTTTTCTTTTGTTAATGATATTCAAAGAAAACATTATTTTAATCATAAACTTAGAATATTTTCGCTTCCTAAATCGATGATTTTAATTGTGAAAACACAGACACACGACTTACTCCCTTTTTCCTTAAAATCAATCTTGATTTACTAGGTATATTCTTCACCAGATTACCGAAATTCTACTTGAATACTTGTAAGGGTGTTACATCATTATGGAATGACCCATTTGCCTGTTAAGTATTCCTTGGACATACAAATCTTATTGTATATTGATCCTTCGGGAGTCTACTCTGTATCCTTCACATCAAGAAGACTAATAGTAAAGTAAAAAAGGAGTACCAAACGATCCAAACATAAGCACAATAGTCTTAAAATTGTTTTGTTTCAAATCTTTATTTGCCTATTTATACTCTTTATTGTACACCGGTAATAAAAACAGGATTGAAAATCACATAAGCTAATGTACAATGGGCGGTCTTATCGCGCACAGCGATCTGTTCCAGACAACCTTTGGATGGATATAACAGAAAAGAAATAGGTAACGGGCAGTCTAGGTGTACAAGCTGGTACATTATTTATTATTGGTTAGTTATTATCTTTTAATTAAATAAAATATTATAGCAAAAGTTCTTACCTAATGTTCTCATGTCTCCTTTTCAACGGATTCTCCAAATATTTACCTAAAGAATAACCCAAACTTTAATACTAATCAAAAAAAGAAAATCTCAAAACGTTGGCATAGTTATTACCAACATATTCCTTCTCGTAGAGGTCCGAAGCAGTCTTCCCGTAGCAACTTGAACTGTACATCTAAATAATGTTCTATGCTTGGATAGGCACCGTTGATTATATTCGGTTCTATGAGAATCTTGTTGGCCGATAGCAAATCATCTTGGGTTGGAAAGATGTTGAGATTCTTGAAGTAATGTTTGTCTTGGTTGGTTATTTCTGGTGGTGCGATAAATTCACTTTCTAACTCATTTGGATCCTGAAAATTATAAAATCAAACATAAATTAAGATACTGATATCAATGACTGACCTTCAATTGATATAGAGATTTTGGAGTGTTTTGAAACTTGGAATATATTATCAGTTTGTTAATGTCTACTGTTAACTGCCACAATTTAGTATTTTTAATTCTTAATAATATAAGGTCCTACATTTCTAGCTCCCATCCCTTTAAGCGGTTATTCTACTCATCATTATGAACAACTTTTATTATGGGACCAAACCTGAAATCGGGAAAAAAAGAACTGCTGTTTCATACAAATAATTCTATGTTATTTGACTAAATGTATGGAACAGCTGATTTGATTTTCGTGATTTCGTGTTAGTCCCATAGTAAAAGTTGTTCATAGCGATGAATACTTTAACCACTTATAGGGATCGGGACAATAGAGGTAGGACCTTTTATAATTAAAACTAATCATCAAAAATGAAAGTTAGGTTTATTACCCGAGGGCAATTAGTGACTGTTTGCTTTTTAAATATTTTATACTTACTTCATCTTTTAACAATTTCATAGCTTTTGTCTTCAAGTGTTCAATTTTCACAAATAAATCATTACTGAACCTTTCTGTATGTTCTTCACGTACACCAATAGCACTGACTTCTGCTATTTCCAACAAATCTAGTATGTCTTTCATAAACTCCATATTTTCTCTCTCAAAGTTAATAATACCTTCGCACAGATCCAAGATATTAACATAAAATGCCTCTGCATCATCCCACAGCTGAGAGTTCAACCTCTTTTCAACAATCCTCACACTTGGTAATTCATCCAAATAGTTTTTAATATTCACCAAAAAGTTTGAGTTCTGAAACCGAGTTCTCAACAATTTTACTATTTTTGAATTTTCACCTGGCTCTAAGGTTTTGTATACGTTTGCCAGTATTTTCACAATTAAAACTATAAAGTCACCCTTTAGTTCGTTCTCATCTAGAAGATTCCAGAAGCCAGGCCTATGGGACACTTCTAAATTTAAAATTGGAGGTTGTAATGTAGAAATATCGAGCAGCCTTTTGAAGCCGATCGGTTTTTTCTCCATAAATTGAGGCATGGTGGCCGGCATTGGTTGCTCTTCATCAGCGAATTCTGAGGTAGCTGCAGAGGTATTTGGTCTTGCATCTTCAATAAGCGTTCCGTCAAACCAATCTATCCGAAGCGAAGCTTTATTACCGTCACTCATGACTGAGAACTGATATTATAACATGTGCTCAGTATAATTAACCTACATCTAACTCTTTATTACATTTAAAAACCCTGAGAACGAAAGTAGGACGTAGTACAAAAATAATTCTTTGTTTTGAGTTTTCACGTACCTATGCTAACAGCTGACGCTGACATTGTGAATTGTCATTGTCACTGTCCTGTCACAAGCTATCTGTCAAAAACGTTTCGTTATACTCAGATGTAACTTCGTTAAAAAAGCTAAAGTGTTTATTTAGTACATTTTGGCCAGCCGAATTTCTTATTAATATACAAAAAACAACTGAGTGTTTCTGAAAAACTACTTGTGGCATCTTTTTGTAGTCGCATAATCCTAATCGTCCCATTCCTGAGAGAAACCACAATGAATAAGTAAAAGTTATACTGTAATTATTCTAATCAAAATTATTAGATAGACGCGTACACCGTCTTATAATAATTTTCATTCTTATAGTCTCGCTCGCTGTTAATGTCCCCCACAGACTAATAAGTGTACTACGATGTCCCCTTATTCGTTGGTCGTTATAAGGCCGCTTGTTAAGCGGGCTCTTACTTACCTTTTACAGCGTAATAAACGGTAAAATGGGAGTAAAACTGTATTTTCGTCTAGGTACTTATTTATGTAGGTAGGTACTCGTTTTCTCCTTTCGTCTGTTTGACTCTTGTACCTACGTAAAATCTTGTATGTACGTAAAAGCAATAATTCGTATCCTTTCGTTGTTTGCGTGGGCAGCGCTTAACATTTTATTCTTGTAACGAGTGTAAAAAAAAGCAAGGAAGTTGTATTTTTTTTTAATGCAATGTCGGTAATAATTTTCCATTTTATGCCAGTTTTATGTCCTGAAATAAATGGAGGTCCATGTGGTGCTGAAGCACCTCCTCCCATAAAATAAATAACGGGTGGTAAAATGATATCACTCCGGAAGAGTATAAACATTTTAATGTTGTTATACTAATTTGATGGCTTCGTTGGTCTGGGGGTCACAAGCGCGGCTGCTGCGGTGAGGTCCTGGGTTCAATTTCCCGGTTAGGCAATATGTTATTGGGTTTTTTGGAGTTAGGAATTATGCAATGGTAATAGGATCGCCCCTGGGACTCAATATGTAGGTACCTAACCCTTCGGGGATCTGATCCCATGACCAGTGTTTTGACGCTAAACGGCTCAAGTTTAAAATTTGGTTCAGAAATGGGTGGTCATATTTGAGGGTGAACCGTCAGACCATCAAACTGAACAACTTCCTATATGGGACCAACATCGTAGTCGCGAAAAAATTATCAGCTGTTCTGTGTAAAACTACAATACCTACACGACCCAAATATATTGGACAGCTGATAATTTTTCGGGATTAGGTACTATATTGGTCCCATAGAAAAAGTTTTTTAGTTTGATGGTTAGACGTGTATTACAGATTTAGTTTTTTTTTTTGTTAAAGTGGCAAAAAACATTTTTTCTTTCTTTAAAAAAACAAAATCTCTTTACAATAATTTCATACAACGAGTAGGTATCTTCCAGCAATCACTAAAATAAATAGTCGTAACAATTACAAGAACATCTTAGATTTCAAGCGTGGTGCGTAAACAAACAGCCTGTATACAAACAAAGCCTCTTTCTGGCATCCAGCCAACAACTCTGCGCATCGGTAGTTTGTCTTATTCACAAAAAATATATGATGAGTATGGCCACTTATCAATGGAGGGCTGAATGGGGTGTGCCATTTTCTTTGCTCTTGACCTACTTTTGTGATTTGATGAGATAATGATAACAAACAATAATACAGGATATTTTTTTATTTTGTAGAGTGATTCAGTCTCTGTTCATAAATGCAACCGCATACACATTAAAACAAAACTAAAATTCGACTCAGTATGGGGGACACGCATAATATACTAGCGCTTCTAGCGCTTTATTTTGTTTTGGAGTGAATTTTAGTACTGCGGTTGCATTTGGGAACGGACACCTGAATCACTACAAATTTTGCGCACTACATAAAAATTATGCTGTATAAATAAAATAAATCCAGCTCTGCTGTCCCACTGTCACTGACCCACTCCTGGGTACGGGCGTGCTGTCATAATGAGAAGGGTTAGGCCTTAGTACACTACGCTGGCCTAAGTGTGGGTTGGCGGACTACACACACCATCGAGACCATTATAGACTCCTCTCAGGTGTGCAGGTTTCCTCGCCATGTTTTCTTTCACCGTTAACACAAGTGATAAACAAATAATTCTGATCCGTACGTCAAACCGAAAAGTCAAAGGTGCGGGCCGGATTCGAACTCGTACCACTGCTTAAAAGGCACGCGTTCAACCGCTGGGTTATCACTGCAATAATATTGTAATAAATATTAATAGGGGTATTACCCAAAAGACTCGGGAGTTAACGAATAGTTAAAGGTCTAATAAAGCATTAACAAATTGTTTAGGTTTACTCCAAGAAACTCTATAGTAATTCGAAAACTTTGCCGAATTTCTCAGTAGTTGCTAAACTATTAAGACTTGGCTATGAAAATTAACAGCACAACATTAAAGGTGACATCCAACATCCCGCACTGACTCGAAAAAATCTCAAAGGTTTGAACAAAAGTTTGTAAGGATTAAGGTGGAAAGACTTCCATTTTGATGAGCTTAGAACCGTTATAATCATTTGTTTTAAATTTGCATTTTGTATACCTACACTGATGCAGTGAAGAAACTCTGCCCTTTGTTTATTTTATGGAAATAAATATTTGAGTTTGAATTTGAATTTGTTTCTCCCCTGGTCCTTTGTTTTCATCCACCTATCTTCAAAAAATCTTCGCCCGTCTTCAAAAAATATAATCCCCGTGCGCGCCCGGTATTGTTTTTTGTAATATTATGAAGTGGATTCTTGCCAATAATAAAAATCTTGATTATAAAAACTTATTCTTTTTTAGTTTTTCTGAATTTGAAAGCTATATCCCCTTTGGCATACAGGACCTGGCAACACTGGCGACACAAAAATATTTATAACAGTCGGTTTGCCGCCTGTCGTCGTTTCATACTTAACTAAAGTAATGTTTAAGTAATTCACTTAGGTCATAATGAATCTCATGTAGGTAATCAAGCATTTAGAGTGTCCTTAATAAACCGTTTCAATCCATCTGTTTGTCGAGTACAGAATTTTAAAAGCCTCATTTAAAACGAACTGTATTTGGACTGCATGATTTTTTTTACGTGGTATTTATTATACTGTATGACTAGAATATACGATTTTAGTATCTAGGTACAGTTTTTACACAAGCTTTCAGGTTTTATCAGTGAAAACAGTTGGAGATTTTTTTTTTGGGTTTTTATACTAGAAACATCACTTTCTCGTGTAATCATGTAGATTTAGTCTTTCTAAATTTTCCTCATGTCATCTCAGTCTAACCGAGAAAGAGTTAACAATTACGAAAACAAGCGACGCACTGTAGATAGACGCAATAGTCTATTGTTTGCGGGCGCAAGCGCGCGGCGCCCTTTCGCAGCTTGATGATACCCTTGAGGGACTTGGAAACAGAGCACTGCAGAAATGAGGCATCTCCTGAAAAACCGGTATTTCCCGTAGCGCCACGCTGAGCAGGGTTATCTCAAAATAATAATATTTATGTCTGTTATTTAAAAAAATTATAGAAATTGTTCCGGCTTTTGCTGGATTCAGATAGGACTTAAATGATACTACCATCAATGTCTACATACTACGAAAACCTTTTGTTACATCTTCCACTATAATAATGACCATGGAACAGTTTTTAACCACCTCTTTGGTGGTTAAAAACTGTGTGTCTTTTTGTGGCATCGTAGCTCCAAAACGGATGGACCGATTACAATGCATTTTTTTAATTGAAAGCTAATTTAATCGGGATGGTCCTTAGCTATGTTTTATGAAAATCTGAAGTTACAGCTCCTTTTCTAGTTGGAGTCGGGGGCTTTTGACAGTTAGGTTATATACTTTTTAATTCCATACAGTGTGGGAATAAAAAAAACCACGAAAGAACATTGTTTTTAAGAGCACACAAAACGCATTTACTCAAATTCACCACAAAAAAGTTTAATTTCGGTTTTCATAACAATAACCATATTTTTTCAGGCATACGGGCTTTTACAAGATTTGTTTGTCAAAACCATTCGTTTATAAGCTTTACTGTTTTTATTATTTTTAATCAACTCGGCGAGGACAATAGACTAGCTAATAACTTTTGTCGTTGGAGCTTATCACGAATCCTAATGCTTTTTTAATTATTTTCCATAAACAAGTACGTTTGAAATTGAATTTTTTTAAGAATCTTATCTTTTATTAGTTTTAAATTTGATAAATGGTTTGTATTTCAAATAAAAAATTTAAGTGTCAGACAGTTTGATTTTAGTACTAGGTATCATTTATCAAGCTTTATCTAAGTAAATATTATTATAATCACATTTAGTGTATCAATTTAGCTATTGGTCTAGTAGTGTCAGCAAGATGACGGGCCCTGTAGAGGGCCGAAGCCTGCCGGGGTCGCGGGACTTATCTCATTACCGTGACCCCGGAACGTAAAGGGCTATCGAAGGAACACCGTGGATTTTAGTCAGTACAAGTCTGACAGTCCCTCCTGTCCAGCCCGGGGTGGGAGGACGCATTTGATGATTTTACCATGCTAAAAAAAAAAAAAAAAAAAAAAAATTGATCTAGTAGTATATAGATGGGGGCAATTTTTGGCCCAGTGCAGGTTTTTTTTTCTCTCTGTATGTGTTTTTATTTTCCTGTGCGAGTCCGAAATAAATATTTTATCTTTCATTTCTTTCTTTCTTTCTGTCTCTGGTTGCTAGATAACCATCATTTGAAGTATTCATTACGACGTTTGTAGGTTTGGTCACTAGAAACGCCAGAATGAATAGGTACTTCAAATGATGGATTAATTAATGTCTTTGGTTAAAAATGTCATCTCTTCTTTTCTCTATCTCTATCTTTTCTCTTCTCTACATAGTATAAAATAAAGTCGTTTTCCGCGTCCGTCTGTCTGTATATCTGCTAACTCCTATCATACCATGCAACGGATTTTGATGCGGTTTTCACTATGATTTTAAGCATATCTTCCGGGATGTTTATGTGTATAATACTTTTATATTTAATGTAATGAAAGTTGAGAAATTGCACCCCTGCGAAGCTGGGGACGGATCGCTAGTTAATAATAATGCATGATAGTAAGAGGTGTGTCCACACGGCGCGTGTTTACGGCAGGTAAACATTTTCGTTATAAGTGGGCTCTTGTGTGAACCGGACGCTAATATGAAAAATCCTCGATAGTGGACGAGTTTCATATTAATTTTCATCATAGTTTCCTTCTAAAGGTTGAAGAGAACTCGATAATTATAAATTATTGTTTTGTTACGTAAGTTAGTTTATCCATAAACATAGTTTAGAAATATCTACTTACAAGATGTTGGTGTAACTGTACCACTTTGGCAAAGATAACAAAGAAGTGTAAGGAATGTATATTTGTATTGTATTATGTATGTAGATTGTAGGTACCTAATAGAGTTGCACAAAATATAATAACACTGAAATGAAATGATACGTATATCTATAATTATCTTTTCAGCTCTGTGAGTGTGATATATTTTATAATTACACATTTTATTTCATTATCTACTTACTTGGGATAATATAGGTAATTGTACAGTAACGTACAGTACTACCATTTTTTATGTTACATCGACAATATTCGTAAGCGCAGAATGAAGTAAGTAGGTACTCTAATGCCGACGAAAATTCGGATTACGGAGATTCTGTAATTTTGTTATTTTAATGTCACATATTACATCAATTTGAGATGTAACAACAAATATTTTTATAAATGATCCATTCATAGAGAGAGATAGAGTTCAAAATTAATATTTTCACAGTCGATCATGCAAGATTTGCGATACTTAATCGTGAAAAACTCCCAAAGAACCTCAAAACTCACCGTATGGTTTGGCAGGGTCTAGCACTAAAATTTATTAATTGAGTAAACGATAGATTAGCCAACAGCAATAATTATCATTACAAAGAAAAACGTTGGAATAATGGCAGATAAGAATAAAAACACTACGTAAATTGCCTTCAATTTATAGGCTCTGTGATAATTACACTGAATTGAACATAAAAAAATAAAAAAGGCTGAATACGAATGTCCGTTGCCAGTGACGGATGACCATTTCGTGGTGTTGATTGGACAACAATTCGATCGCTCAATCAGAGATAACTTTGCTATTATAAAATTGGTCTGTTTTTATTCCATTGTTCCAATTTTGAGTGCGCAAATACAATTGAGAATTATTTGGGCCTTTTGTTAAAGATTTCATTGAAATACCGATCAGAAGAACCTACTACAAGTATTTTTGATTGTTGGAAATTAAAATATTCAAGAATTTCATTAACAAATTCAACCCAAGGCATTCTGTAGATACCTATTATACTACCTACCTAAACATTTCAAAAATGAAAAGGTCCATCTTCATAAATCCTTCTTTATAAATATTACCATCAGATATTTACTTTTTGCTTTAATTTTATAATGCTATTCAAGTATGTAGTGATAGCGATACACTTAAATCGTCCACAGTAGTACCTACCTACATGGATACAAGTGATAATTAAACTCTGCTCTAAAGGTGGACGCGCACATGTTCGCACCGGACGCGCCGCAGTCGTCGGCGTCGCAGTCATAGCTTTTGTTGGCAGCCTCACATACATGTCCGCGCTGCGGTCGCCACAGTACCCGAGCGGCCGAATTCGGGGCCGCGGCTGATGACGTCACCAGCATCGGCGTGTTCCATGCGACCGCAGCAACCGTTCCGCCGATAAATGGATAAAACCTTTTCTTATTCTTTTATTTTCATTTCAGCGTAAGTCAATGAATGATTTCGTTCTAAATTACATCAGAATTGATTGTACAAAGGAAAACAAATACCGAGCTTCGTAAATTAATGTTCTTGAACAAATTGAACAAATTGGTTATTTCGCCCTATAGCTGTTGTGAACAGATCGGTCTCAATTACACTCTTGTAAATCGACACAGTAACTAAATATACCGATTAATTTTCATTGAGTCAAAATTAATCTAGGTGGTACATAAATAAAAAAAACTATAATTCCAGCCCATTACTGTCTCTCTGCTGGGCACGGGCCTCTTCTCAGAATGAGAAGGGTTAGGCCTTAGTCCACCACGCTGGCCTACTGCGGGTTGGCGGACTATACACACCATCGAGAACTTCATGAGGCCCTCTCAGGTGTGCAGATTTCCTCACGAAGCTTTCTTTCACCGTAGGTACATAAAATAAGAAATAGATCTTAGTGGTTGAGCTCCTTGCCTTCCATGCAGAACCGTCAGAAACCCCCTACTCCAACTAGAAAAGAAATTGTAACTTTTGATCGGCTGAAGAGATTTTGATGAAGCATAGCTAAGATGATACCCGATTAAACTAGCTTTCAATTTAAAAAACTGCATTGAAATCGGTCTATTCGTTTTGCAGCTACGATGCCACAGACAGATACACAGATCCCCAGATACAAACTTTTTTATGTCGGGGGTTAAAAATAACAATTAAAATACCCAATTACACTTTTCTGCTCCTTTACCGTTAAAAAGAGGCTATCAGACTCCATTAGTAGGATGTACCTAAGTATAGTTAATGAAAATGCCGAAGAAGCTATCAAAGTACACATTAACGTTCTAGAATCTGTTCTTTATAGAAAAGACAAAAGAGGATAAACATTTTCCTACACTTGAAATACATTATTCTTAAGCGGAACTGAAATCTGGAGCATTCTCGAAGTATAACAAGCGTTCTTGAGCAGTATTAAGTCTGTAATAAGGCTAAGAACGAAAGATTTCAGGAAACTTTCCTGTACGACGCGAAGTAATAGGATGGAGTTTGTTGCTCATACTTGTGAATTTGAATTTTGTATTGCTGAGAATTTTCTCTACTCCACCTAGGGATGCCAATATTTTTTCGACTGATTATAATAGTATTTTTGAGAATAAATTACAAAAATATATAGTACACTTCAACAAATATAGTAGCTAGGTATTTTGAAAAAAGAGTAAAAAAGAGTTTTTTTTGTTACTCATTTTTTACGAAGTGAGGGAATTATTTGTTTTAGTTTCGGTGTCGCAAAATAAAGATTAATCCTTTTGCGTTCCTATAGACCTATTTCATCAACAATATTAATACGCCGACTCGAAATACAATACAATACCTATTATAATATGTTGTAGGACGGTTCGCAACCCTAATCCATCTAATAATCTAGTTGAAGATTTAGATAAAATAATATATTATATTTATGTAGAAGTGTACAAAGGTCAGTGGATGCGATATTGAGACCGAGGTCATCTTTCTGGCTCTTTCTTTTGCACCTAATCATTACTTTGGACACCTTAACTTTAAGATTGCTGCTGCTACCACATCGAGTATTAACCTTCTACATTATAGATACACTTAATTAAAAGACAAAAATCAAGAATATAAATTTTTGAGGATCCCAGTCAGTCTACGGAAAAATATAAAAGCAGAAGTATGTAGTTGAAAAGTGAACAAACGTCCACCATATCCGCAGTAATCTCATAATAGCATCAAACCCTCTTTTAGAACGACCAAAGGACCAAAAGGCCAAAGGACCAAGTATGACCATCAAGCCCTCGTTTATGGGAAAGACCAAGCAACGGTAAATGTCGCACGTGACATATTTAGAGGACATGTCCCATACTCTCCTTGATTAATCTAAGCTTTGATACTTTCGTCTAGTTCTGGCCGTCCCAAACTCATTATGTCCCAAGAGGAACACGGGTCGCATTAGTTCCGTGCCCCCGTTTATGACCTTCTGGTCCGGGATAACGATTGAATAAACGGTTGACGAAAATTAACACCACCTTGGGATTAATTAAATAGACAAAGGACTTTGATTAGCTGCAGGTAAACTTGATCCTGTGGTATCTGTTAAAGTTTAAAAGGTAGGACCGGCTCAAAGGATTAATCTTTCCGTGAAGACGGTTTAAGCTTGAGTTCATAAAACATTAATTTTGCCAAATTTTTGCTCCGCTAAATGTTACCTATATTTATAACCTTGGCACAAAATATTCGGGCGCATCTTAGATTCTTGATCGATGCCTCTTCGCCATTGGTCAATATTAAATGTTTTTGTGTACAGTAACTGTATCTTATAGCGATTAAATTTATATAGGTATTTATGTAGACTTAAAACAAATTTTATGATATTCCAAAAAAGTGTTTCATTAATTATAAAGGCTAGTTCCCTAGTATTAAAATTAGAATGTTTTAGCAAAATATTTGAATGTAATGGGAATTCTTGGGTATGTTGTTGAATAAAAGTTTTAAAATAATTGTGTTAATAGTTTTGCAGGATAGTTAAGTAGCATGGTACGAAATTCCCTGGCATAAGACCAAATTGATATTATGTTAATATATGACATAATTATACATAGTTGTAACTTAATAGATAATTGTTTTCATTTCCATTTTATTAAAAAAATACGAAAATTTAGAATACTTATTTTAATTTGGGAATCATATCCAAAATGAAAGTGAGATTAATATTTATGAGGGAATAGAGAACAATGTGAAATATTCCTTCGCGATCTATTCTTTTTCTTGACATAAGGTGAGATCATAGTCAATCGTATGCCAATAAAATCCTTATTTTGGCAAGATGCTAGCAATCGGGTGCTTGTGGTTGTGAGGATCCAGGATTCTATTGCTAATACACAGAAAAACCCTATAATTCTTTGTCTTAGAAAGAGTAATTGGGGTTTTCTGTCAGGAAAATCGTATAAATCTTTCGTAATAAGGGTCACTTGGAGAATAATACCGTCATTAGCAAACTGTGGGACGATACTTATAGTAGCGTGTTGGTTTTTTTATAGGGGTGCATGGAGAGTGCCTCCCTGAGTTATGTGATTATGTCCAAGTCTAAGGTACGTCCGGTGCAATCAGCGACTGGCTAATCTATCCACCATTAAATAAATAAAAAATAACGTGGTGAGAACCTATCATGGGGCTAGCTCCGCGTGACGTAGGCCAACGGGTGTGCCAGACTCCAACCAGCTAAACTCACATCGGAAGTCCGCTTTCGGTACCTGATGGTAGACTTCGGGGACACAGTGCCACGGCTGTTAAGGCACTGCACATCTCGGGGGGAGACTGTAAAGACTTATAATAAGGATATTATTACGCGATATGAATACACGATGACTCAGGAATCCTATTCATTCACAGTTCACATACAGCATTTGTTCTGGTTGTTCTTTTTTTGAAATGCGTTTTTAATTTTACTTTTTTGTGTCGTAATTTGTGTGAAATAAATTGCTTTCCATTCTTTCTAAAAAGCCCCCCCCATTCTCGTACCGGGGTGCCTGTAAATTGGTCCCCCCGTTACCCTTGCTTTGCATTGTACACCACCATAGTATGAGACATTCTAATGTAAGTCCTCAAGCTAGCACGCAACAAAAGAAAAACAAATTGTGGTATTTTAGTAGGTATTTCTCCAAAAATACTTTTGAATATCAACTTTAGCCATAAATAACAAACGTAAACTTGAAATAAAATTAGCTAAAACAAAGAAAGAAATGGAACTAAACACATTTCTTTGTATATTTTCATAGACTAATGCTCTTGTCGTGGGGTCGTGGTGCTATGTAGGAAGTAAGTTCCCTAGTCACACGAAACCCATAGGACTATGTGATAAACTATGCGATGCCTTGACGTGGTTATAAAATACTTTTTTAAAATACGACCTGTATTAGGTCGTAAAATACAAAAGTTATGGAGTATCGGTCCTGGAAGCGAACTCAACGTTAGTAGGAAAGGCTTACGAGAATTACTATTTGTAATTTTGAGATGTGTACTGTGCAGTCTCCGGATAAAAGGACCATCTTTCAAATGGTGGGCGCTTTAAAAAATATCTAGACATTTGACAACCTTGGGATGGACAGATTTGCAGGTTAAAAGAGGGGTAGTTGGCGGTGTAACAATAATCATAGATTACCTACATACCTACCTATATTATATTACAGAAATACTATACAAGATAATATTACTTTATTATGTAACTAGCATCCCGTCCCCGGCTTCGCACGTATGCAATTTCTCTACTATCCTTGTATTAAATATGAAAGTATTATACATATAAACCTTCCTCTTGAATCACTCCATCTACTAAAAAAAACCGCATCAAAATCCGTTGCGTAGTTTTAAAGATCTAAGCATACATAGGGACAAACAGACAAACAGCGGGAAGCGATTTTGGTTTTATACTATGTAGTGATCCTATGTGTCTATTCACATTATGTTCACATTTATAAGTATAAATTTCCAATAATTTAACGAACTTGCTTTAACTTTATCGCAAGAATATTTCTCCACGTAATTTTAACCCCATCACGCTCCATTTACCCACAAAATTCACAAACACGTCAGAG
Source organism: Allophyes oxyacanthae (assembly GCA_932294325.1). NCBI lineage: Eukaryota > Metazoa > Arthropoda > Insecta > Lepidoptera > Noctuidae > Allophyes > Allophyes oxyacanthae. The sequence goes on from OW028622.1 coordinate 12,587,551, forward strand.
ACTCGGAACATTAAGCGCTTAAAATAAATCACGTGATACGACGTGTCCACGTGAACGGTGCACGTTCCACACCGCGGCCTGTACTGTAATAGACGTGTCAATAGCAGTACCTCACTTGTTCCGGTCGGGTTAACTCGCGGTATTGTAGGGTTACATGGAAATTGATAATCTGATAATGTTCTATTAATGTCGTAAAGGATTCAATTGGTGTAGCAATGAATGAATGTAGTAATTTGGGGTACTAGTTCTGCTTTAGTATTAGTGCTTCTCCATAGGAGAATAAACTATTTGGAACCGCGCACCTAGAGACTCGACATTTCATAAGTGCCTGTATCTGGTTTACATGAAATAAAGATCTATTCTATTCTGTTCTGTTCCAAAGAGATTTAGGTACGTTAGAAATTATTTATTGAAATGCAATAAACTTAAACCTGTAAGTTTAACAGTCACGGATTGGTGAATGTTTTTGATAGTTTGATTACCTAACTAATAATAACATTGACGAACATCAAGATTAATGATTTTCAAGTCTTTCTTTGCTGAAATAATTATAAAACAACTCTTCTCTAAAATAAAGCCGCTTTCCGTGTCTGTCTGTCTGTATATCCGCTAACTCCCCCTAAACCACGCAACGGATTTTGAAACTGTTTCCATTATCAGTTAGATATTTTTTCACGGAAGGTTTATATGTATAATACTTTGATATTTAATGTAAGGATAATAGAGAAATTACACCATTGTGGAGGCGGAGGCGGGTCGCTAGAGACTCACAATTTCGAATTCCAAACAGAATGACATGTAAATTCATAAATGTTATTGAAACTATTTGAATGGCACTATGCACTACGTATATTAAACCTTATGAAATCTTGATAGGAAAACTGTGACAGATGGCGAGACAAGATGAAATTATTTTTCAAGATGCTGTCTATAAAGATTCACCTACCTAACGTAGTATATGTATATTTCTGATGTGTATAATTTGTACAATATACCTACATAAGTAATTGTTATCTCTTACGTTTAAAATTTATATTACAGTTTAAAATTGAAACATCCTTAGGGCCCTGTTCACCGACAATAACCAGATGTTTAAAATGACAGATTTTTCTGTAATCATTTCTGTTATGTAGTTGGTGATTTTGGAACTTAAAAGTTGGTAGTCAATCAAAAAGGTTATTATCAAGTTATAAGGTTTTCATTTACTCTCTAATCAGTCGCCTGCGACAGTAAATATCTAACGTCTGTATTTAGTCACTCAATGAATAAATAAATTGAATCAAAAATTATGAAAAAAGTGAAAATCGAGTCCAAATAAAAGAAGAATATGAAAATTATTTCAAAAGTTTCGAAGCAGAATTTACTGCTTGTACAAACGGACTAAAACATCACACAGACACTATCACACTATTAATTTCCCTAGACCATGTAGACGAAAGGTTCTATTTTCGTCCTTGGTTAAAATAAGAAGAAGCTAGGACATAATAAGTTGTGGGATATAAAAAACCCGATAGTGTACAGATTCATCCGCCCACACGCAGGGCTGGATTAATCTAAAGACAAAGGCAACTGCCCATGGCTGCTTAGGCCCTGATACCCACGTAAAATGTCACTGTAAGATGAATAGAAAAAAAGAAAGCGAAGGACTAAGCTTTCTTTGCACAAATGCAACTAACAGGACGCTATTGAGATGAAATGGCGCCGTAACTTATCTTGAATACCCTGTATTATGTAAATACGCAACATATTCATGACTACTGACAAGACAAAGCCAGCCTTGACAACACCAAAGGATAACTGCATCACACCCCAGAACGTACTGTAACAATCAAGGTCCAAAGAAGAAACCTCCTCTCCTCTCTTTGTCCTTGAGGAGGTCAAGGTCATCCTTTGTTTACCATACTAAAACGATCATATACTGGATAGATCCAGTATCCAGTTGTATAGATACAAAATGTGTGATCATTATTTAAGGGTGTGGATAAACTAAACAACTTTCTCCATGGGACCAACATCGTAATCGCGAAAAAGTAATCAGCTGTCCCGTACAAAACTTCAATGTGATACCTACACGACCCAAAGGTATGGGATAGCTGCTTATTTTTTCCACGATTACAATGTTCGACTTACAGAGAAAGTTGTTCAGTTTGATGTTCTGATAGAAAAATGTATTTATTTGACACAGCACAAAAACGATTTTAAAGATAACATAACAGAAAAAATAAATTAACATGTAAAACAAATTAAAAAATAATTATCTTAAATAAAATGGATTATACGCCCACACCACATCCACACCTGTTAAATGTTGTGTTTTCGATCTGCAACAAAGACAGTGGATGCTATTCGGATGAAATTATGTCAGTGAGTACTCATCTTGTGTGTAACCCTGTATATATGAATACAGGGAAAAATTCATTCTTATCTCCCAAACAATTTGCGGGTTTCAAGGTAACTCTTCTTCACAGCGTTCAGTGTAGCCTTGAAAGTTACAATATCTTTTATGGTACCTAATATACTGTTTGTAAGAACCCAGAGACGACACACAGTACATCTTTCATACTTCATAATGGTCTATTTATGCGCAACAAAGTTCCATCTCTGATGTACCCAATAAAAATTTATTAGGACCATTTTAACAATATCTTGAGGGAAAGAGCCGACAATAGAGATTGTGCTCTTCACAGGCATGCCCGTCGAGCAGTGCTAGCAGTTAGCTTACCTTCCACGCAGAAGGGTCTGATTTCGAACCCGACCCGCACCTCAGACTTTTCGAATTTATTTTTCGAAACCTTGTGCAGGTTTCGAAAAATAAATTCGAAAAGCCTGAATCCTGTTCTCGATGGTGTGTGTAGTCCGCCAACCCGCACCAGGCTAGCGTGGTGGACTAGGCCTAACCCGTCTCATTATGAGAAGAGGCGAGCCCAGTCGTATGTAGCTACTCCATAGAAATAATAAGTACTACTTAGTAAATATAATAAGTCTATGAGCTACTCAAACCTGGAAACTGCTAATGCTATGACAGCTGTCAAACTTTTGGCGGCCAAAAAATTAAACAAGCATTTTCCGTATGAAACTTGGCACCAAAAAGTTTTTACGCAAACCTTTTTGCTGTGATCTCGATCTAAGTCTAGGCGCGTACCGTCCAACTTAGAAACTAACTATCTAGTCGTTAAGTGGGGTACACATGGTGATTCTGTTGTAAGTGTAATGTTATGTCATTGATAGATGGTAGTTCGGATAGTTCGGATTAGTTCGCAAGTGTCGCCTCGCCCTTTCAAGGATGCGGTTACTGTCCACATTCTGTAACTTGTAACATCTACCAAATAACTAACCCGGTTAGGCAGACCCCTATAATTTCATTTTGTCTATAAATCCCTTTGCTTCTAGTGTCTGTTTGTTTTTCATAACAGAGATCATACAAACAGCTTTTAAGTCCATTCATGTTTCGTGCACTGGACTATTTTACTAAAGCTTACATTTTAAAAACAGCATCACAGCATGACAGCATGAGCAGTAGTTAATAAAATCATATGCAGTGTTTAATCTGGCTGGAATTAAGAATTCATAGTGAATCCTCCCGATATCGTAATTCCGACTGGGGAAGTACCTTCCCCTTGCAGAATATCGTAGCCAACTAACCCTATAGTGCCACAAACTTATCTGACCCGGTCGTGGCGTCGCTGCCGTCGCTTTTACCAATGTCATCTCCCTACAAAAATGACATTTTGAAGTCAATTTTGTTCTGTAGCGACGTTAGTTCCAATTTTGGTCACCGGGTCAGATAAGTTTGTGGCACTATACTCTGTATTATGTTCATAATGGTGAGCAAGGTCGCCAGTGCTACTTGGGGAGGCGTTGTCTTGCCAACAGAGGTTGGCAACGCGCGAGTGATGCCCCTGGTGTTGCAAGCGTCCATAGGTTACGGTAACCGCTTACGATCAGGCAGGCCGTATACATGATTGACACCTTAGTGGTACAAAAAATATATCAGGAAAATATAGGTTCAGTTACTTTTGTTTTCCTATAACAGTGATTTTTAGGCTTACTTATATAGGTATAGACAGGAAGCTATAGCCGTTGAAATATTATACCAATAGAAGATAGGTACACGTAGATATTATTCATAATTATGATATCTCTCAAAAGACCGGCTTGCTATTCAAGTTAATTGCTTTCAGGATTAAAACTTTGATTATATTATATAATCCATTTATTATTTGAAATACCTTCTGTTTATTGAAATGAATACCTTAACTACCATTTCGAGAATTTCTGCCGAGGTTTGAAGTTTACACAAAGATAAAGAAGGTCGCAAAACATAATTAAATTAAATACTCAATATAATTTTTTTGAGACAGTTTTACTAAGCAGTTTTAGAAGGAAATGTCGAAGAAAATAGAGGAAGAGGAGGACGAAGCTTTGTACAACAAATAAAGGAGAAAGTGGGAGTGGCGTCGAGGATAAAGATGAGAGTGGCCATTACTTCGACATCAGCCGAGCTCTTTAATCCAAGAAAAATAAAAATAACTAGATGGGATGACGACACTGTAATAACAGTTGGTGTCTTTCTACGCTACGTGCTGCGGGTTCGATCTCCGCACGAGACCAATATTTGTATCATCTCATATCATATCAGATATATAAATATTTCATATCAGATCATACAAATATTTGTTCCGTGCGGGGATCGAACCCGAGGCACGTAGCGCTGAAGACTAATCGCTTAGCCACTGCGCCAACCGTGTCGTCAAAAGAAAGTATATTTTTTTATTTTAATAATTTATGTACACACATGAAAAAGAACACAGAAAACATTAAATAGGAGAACAAAGTACAAAGGTACTGCTTATACAAGAATAGATCAAAACTACAAATTAAATACAATAATATAAACCGCGCGTAATTGTTTTCTATATGTGTTTGTATCTCCAGATAGTTGTTCCAGGTCTGGATTTATGTATGTGAAGATTTGTGTTTGTAAACGCACCCACGATATAGGATTAATGCAAACTACAAAAAGAATGAGTCGATAAAATCTGAACCCGATAAACCCGAAGAAGAATGGCGCGGGAGTGGGAGGACTATACCCAGTATTGGGTGAACAATATATGAGAAAGAAGATTAAAAATAAATAGCGGAAAATAGTACTAGTGTCGTCAAAATTATCATACACGAATTTAATTCTACTTTACCAGAAAGAGATCCTCATAAAAACATTTCAAACCATTTGAATGTAGTTTCCTTTGACAAATAGTGGCAAAACGACCACATTATGAAGCTTAGGCGGGTAAAAATATTTAAAGTAAGCGCAGTTATGGCTGTAAATCGAAATTTAATGTGTAGGACGGCCATAAACCTAAGTATTATTATGAGGCATGATGTAGACATCATTTCTTATAATATTTCATTCTTTCTTTCTTTCCTTTTCCTCTCTACCTTTTCAACACACTAATATAATAAATGAATGTAAAAGTTTGTTAAGATATTTGGATGCTTAGATGTTTTAAGAAAAAATTACTTTGCAGGCTCTATCCGAACAAAGTTATTCAGTTGTAAAAAGCAATAACTTGTTTATTTCTAGCCGTCACTTTATTCAGTGTTGTTACTCAATCACGCGTAAACGGCTGCACGGATTTGGATGAAATTTGGAAAACAGGTAGACCACGTCCTGGATTAACATAAACACGACACAGATACATTATAAACAGCAGTATTCAAACCAAACACTAGCCATACCAGCAATATGCGATACAATCACTGAACCGAACCATGTGACTATACCATAAACTTAGAATATTTTCTATCCGTGCACAACCACCGTCCCGCGTCCCGCAAACCATCGGAAGGGCCGCGCTTACTTGGTGTTTTTAGGTATATAGGCTCTTTCTAGGGTCCGCTTTTCAACTGAATCTATTCCAAATCTATGGACTATATCGACTGCAATACAAATTAAAAACTTTACAGGTATATGTGGGAATTTATAATCTATGCCGTGTCCAATCAAGCACAGATTACAAACAATGACTAAACAAGTAGTTCATAGACTTAGGAGTTCGTAGATGTCTAGATGATGTATATAGAGATACATGAAGTTATTCCCCTAGAATCACAGTGAATCCGCTGGCAACTAATAGTCAAATAAAAATAAATAAATAATAGTAAAAATTCTTTCACGTGTATTGAAATATTCCTAACTCGGGATTATAATTATTTTTACCTATAAAAGTGGAAAACAGATGTTAATCGCTACAAAATATTTAAATTTTCACTTAATTCTGAAAGAATTCTTTTTCGTGATCAAAATCAAGCAAAAATGATCTCAGAAAACATTATTTGTTTATTTTAAATTTATGGTAGGGGTAAGTTTACTATGCAAGAGATACCTCTAAAAATAAATTTTCAATCCTAATGAAATAAAATAAAGTATCTTACGACCAAAATTTCGTGAATAATGCTTCATTATAATAAGATGGTGAATCAAAGAAGTTATTTCGGGTATATAAATCAAATTGAGTGTTAGATGTGAAAGATAAATAAGCTAGCTAAGTTATTAACCATTGTTATACTAAGACTAAGTTAAGCGTCACTTTTATTTTACTTGTTGATTTGGCTGGGTGTTAATTAATTTAAGCCTGTTCTAGGTATTCTTGCCAAACTAAACTGTTTGTCTTTCACATTGTGCCCTAAAGACACAATATACATCAACACTTCGAAATAAAAAGGGCGTAAGGGAAATTTTAGCGACTATGACTTTTTAATGGTACCATACTCAGTTTTTTACGCTCTTCCAATCTGTCCTATCTACATTGCGATATTCGCATAAAAATGTCCTATACGACCTACGTTTATTTGTTGACATTGCTAATGTAAAAAAATATAAAACAGGTGTATAAGAAAAAAAAATATATGAAAAGGCGGTAAGGTACTGATGATTTAAGAAAGCCTAAACAGATACGATAAATAACAATTACAACCCATGATTAATTTAAATTCTAGAAAGATGGGTCGTAAAGGAATTTCAATTGATTTCTTTGGGCGTAGTGACATCTATTTTTTAAACTATTGTACATACACTTGAACGGGTATCACTACAATATCGACCGTGACTTTTAAGAAAGTTCTTCCTAATCGAAATCCTTAAAAATGTTAACTTTTGTATATTCTATATTGTAAAGTGATTCGCGACAAAAATCCAATTTCTTTTGTCTTCAACTAAACAAGAAAATATTATAGCCATGAATTTCGATATGAAATTATTTGAGCGGTGAATATACAGAGAATCCAATATTATTTCTGTTTCTACAGTATTTTTGAATACAACAAGACTGAGCTGTGGGATATAACTGGCGTGTAATTTTGTGTTCTCGACCTTATATTTACAATAAGATAAATCGAATTTAAAATAAAAGAAAACAAAGTTAGTATTTATAGAAGTAAGTATTTGCTGTAGGTATATATTTTGATACAATGCCTGCGATAGTGTTATTAAAGAAATTGGTATTGTGTTTAAGCACCACTTATTTAGATCTATATTTGAATTCGAATGTACTTACTTACTTTCAAAAAAGCCAAACCTAAGTTATAGCGATTAAAAATAATAATTGGCACGAGTATCTATAAGGGTATGATGGAGATACGGTAAATGTTGATTGTTGAAATAAATGCTAAGAAAAGATTGAAGTTCGGCTGATATTACAAAAGGATACATAAAAAAAATACAATTTGTTAGCCGCTAGGATAACACTGCTATTTGAATAAACTAAAGTCCGCTAGGTTGAATGCTTGACTTCCATGCAGGAGGGTCTGAGTACGAACCCAGCCCGTACCTCTGACTTTTCGTATTTATGTGCGTACAGAATTTGATTATCATTTGCATTAACGGTGAAGGAAATCCTCGTGAGGAAATCTGCACATCTGAGAGCCTTCATAAAGTTTTCGATAGTGTGTGTAGTCCACCAACCTGCACGCCAGCGTGGTGGACTAAGGCCTAACCCTACTCATTCTGAGAATGAGTATGAGGCCCGTGAGGATTTACTTTTTTTACTAATTTATTCAAAACATTTAACTGCGTAAAGTTATTTTTAACGTATAAAGGTTAGACGTAATCTATGAGATACCATAAAAAGAACCGTGTAAATAGTTTCTTTATAAAAAAAAAACCTCTAATATGCTTATTATTTGACTTACGAACATGAATCCTTAAATATTTAATACTAAGCACCCAAAAATTAGAATTCAACGCGGTTCTTGTACCTATATATCTATATGCAATAAAGCAAAAATACGTCATAAAACCTAATATGATCCGTCACTTGAACGAGAAAATAAGGCACCACGGCGGTGAGACCCCTGGCCCATAATAGGTACCCGGGACTCTCCATGCATACACAATTAGAACTTGATAGAGCAACTTATGCTAGACATTTTTCATGAGCATGCATTATTCAGTTCGCAAATTAGGATGTCGTATTTTTTGTTTCATTCAGAAAATGTGTCGTGACATTTAATATTATTAGGTTGAACAAAATTTGAATAAGGAATAGTGAATCTGTGAACAATGTTGAAAGGAGATAAAAAAAAAATTACTTAAAAGAAAAGAAACACTCACAAATGTAATCGGAATCATGGAATCTTAATAATATTAATGTTATATGAGGATAAATGTATTGATTATTTATACAGAGTTCTGACTTTGAAAAAACATTTATTGACGTTCAAGGAGCACTATTTATAGTCCAGTTTTTAGGTACAATTCGGCAGTTATAAAATATTTATACTTATACTCCGTTTGAAATAAGATTAGACACGTTTAACAAACCCTTTTACAGTGTATTCAACCGATTTTGACTTCTATTCCGTACGCATAAGGATGGCATTAAAAGCAAAAACGTATTTACGATAACAAATATTTACTGCAGCTGTAATTTGTCATATCACCAACGTAATAGAAGTCAAAATCGGTTGAATAAAGTGTAAATGGAGTTATTTAAATTTGTAATGTTATTTCGAACGGAGTATAGGTACTCTGATTGATCTGGTCTTCGTATATCCTTGTTAACTGATTTCTATATCTGTTTTCATATTATTACACTGAAAAACGTAACGGCTAGAATGAAACATATTTTTGTTATTTACAACAGAGTACTTGGTTCAGATGGCGCCTGCAAAGTTAACATATCTACACTGAAATAATGTAACGGCTACAAATTAACAAGTAATTGTTATTTACAACCGAATAACTTGGTACAGATGGAGCTTGCAAAGTTGCTTTTTCTGTGTATAAAAAAGTATGGACTCATAGAAATCGTGAATTAAAATGCTTTTGCAAGGAAATAACCTCCATTAGTGAAAAACCTGAGATCATCTCATTCAGCCTCGATATTAACACTCAGACTGGCAAATATTTCGAAATAGCTCGTGTCTACAAGACAAGAGAAAAAGTTAAAAACAAAAGTTTGTTACATTTTTGTGAGTCCCTTGCGGCAAAGACATTTTGCTAAAAATATTTTTGTAACAACTATGAAACTCGACTTTGACAACAGCAATTTAGAAAAAAACTAAAAAAATACTGTTAAAACAAAAAGTAAGCAAAGTGAAAGTTTTCAAGCGAAACGTTCAGTTTTACGGCAAATGGCCCATGCGCGGGCATAATGGGTCGTTTCGCGAAATGCCCTGTGCCCCGAGGGTTACAGCGAGAATTTATATCAAAAACATTTTAATGAGTGCCCAGTTATGTTGCGGTAAAGTGGAAATTTGGGGTCATTATAAATAATTGCTGACAAGGCGGGGTTTGTTAGTTATAACTACGATTAAAGTAATGTATTTAACATCGTGTAATATTTCGTTTATTTTTTTAATGTTTTTGTGGTAACTTTCTATTTATTATCGCGACTGGCAGCTGGCGTGTTGTGGCATAACTTGAAATAAATCAGTCTTCAACCATTTGGTGTGAGTAAGTAAGTGTCGTGTTTTTTTTTTATCGCCTTAATCTTTCGTGCTAAAGATGTTACTCACACTATTTTAATTAATATTTGACATTAATAAATTGTGTTAGATGAGTAGACCGACATTTATAGACTTTTGGATATTAAATTATTTTATTTAATATTATGTTAAAGTTGCATTGTAGCATTGTATTGAATCATATAAATCGTATTTTTTTTATTTTCAAGAATTAATGAATTGTAATAATATCACATGATACGAATTCGGGTTTCAATAGACACCTCAATTATAAGTATTTCCTAGATTCTAATTAAATCGGCACTTAGCGAACAAATAGCCTCTTCATCTCTACAATTGTTACGGTTCAATAACTAATTGTCCAACTAACATTGACTATCTAAATACTGGCTATTTGTTTAATTGGCTGATCATTGACATTTACTGCGACTGGCGGAATGTTCACTGATTGATGACGGGGAATCTTGCTTTGAAGTTTTCTTTTCATTGGAATTTAAAAAGAAGATAGGTGGTATTTATCTTTCATGAAATTATTTAGCTATACATACAAAAGCTTAGGCCGAGAGTTGTAGAATTTTTTTTTCTGAAATGATAGTTATTCGACAATAAAAAAATAAAAAATGTTAACAGTATTTAGCAAAAATATTATAAGGTTGTTATCGTTAAATATGAGTTGATATTAATAATCTTGGATTTTTTTTAAATTATTTGGCTCAATTTAGTTATTTGGCAACAATCACTGAAGTTAATATAAATGACAATTATTCCAAAGTCGATAGAACAAGCATTGGTTCTAGTACTGATACTGATACAGGTGATTCTAACATAGGTCAAGATAAAAATTATTTTTTATGTTATATGAAAATAACTACTAAATATTGTGAAAACCGAATAATTCCTTTATGAATCCAAAAATAGCCTTCATTTACGCCGAAAATAGCTCTAACACCTGTTTATCAGTTAGGAACCATCTACACTCGATACTTTGTACGTGTACTTGTTCCAAATAAATCAATTTCAATTTCACTTTTAGCAGCAGAATCGCGCGCTTTCGCGTTCATTATTCACTTTTTGTCAGCAAAAAGCAGCCGACGAACGCGAAAAAGCGAAATTCTGCTGCTAAAAGTATCGAGTGTAAACGAACGCTTATAGACGTGGGGCTATATTGTGTCGTGTGTGTGTAGGAGGGGCACACCGCCTGTCACAATAATCAAACAAGTTATTGGTGTTCGAAGCTCCAGGCTATATCGGCATACATTGTGTACTGTGCTGAATTAAGTGGAATTCTGGGCACTTCCGTGAGGAAATTATTGTAATGAAATATCATATTAGTAGTATGTAAGGTATGTATGTTGACAGACAGATGAAATTATCAATTATTATTATTTATTAAGAGGCCGGCGGAACATGCGCATTTCATACAAACGGAATACCAAAATAATTTGTAAATCGAACATATTCTTAAGGTAGTGTGTATTTATTCAGATTGGACTACAGAATATCTAGGTTCCCAAATATATATTTTGAAAGGACAGTGATTTAAAGACGAGATATGAGGAATTTCAAATTTCTATAGAAAACTTATTTTTCTCATATTCGATGCTTATAGCAGTGTTCTTATTTATTATATAGTTGGGAACCTAGATATTCTGTAGTCCAATCGGAATAAATACTCACTACCTTAAGAATATGTTTGATTAACAAGTTATTTTGGTATTCCGTTTGTATGAACTACGCATGCTCCGCCGGCCTCTTAAGGACCTCCAACACAGGACATACACTTAAAATCACAAAACATCACAAATAGTATTACATCTGTGTACTCCTTCAATTATAGGAGGCCACAGCATCCAACAATATTCGACTAGCCTAAATATAATAATATAACTAACTAACTAACTAACTAACTAACTAATATAACTAAATTAAAAAAGAAACAAATTAAAAATAAATTGAAATAAATGAAAGTTAGATTAGGTACATACATAGTTTATGGAGAATTCTATAATATCATATAATATATTATTTTATGTATTTGAGTTTCTCATTCTGACAAAAAGCCCGTATCCACTGATGCTGAGCTTTATTTATGATACGTTGCAATTTAATTTACTTTATTACACTATTTAGTTGTATCACTGTTTCATTATTTTCCGCATAGTATAAGGGGAAATATCTTTTAAAATGTCTATTCAACATAATCAAGGCCTCTAAAGCTGAACACTGATTTTAAACTGATTTTGTTTTACATGTTTTTATTCTTTTATTTTTCTGTTAAGTTATCTTTAAAATCGTTTTTGTGCTGTGTCAAATAAATATTTTTTCTTTCTTTCTTTCTTTCTAAACTTTCAATTGAAATAGATCCATCATTTCTTCGTTGTCAACACTATTCACTGCTGAACGGTAGATACTGACTTGATTCGTGTTAATTTGTACTTAAAATGTCAGATTACAGTATACCGTTATGATTTATTACTCTTGCAAAATGCTTACTGTTTCATAATAAATTCGCTTTTCCCGAAAATCAAAGGCAACAACATTTCCATTAACTTTAATAATACCACCCAAAGACCAAAGGCTGAACAAGGAAAAATATAAGACAGAGCATCTCACACAATTTAAACAATAGGAAGAACGCTTGCGGCATGGCGTAAAACGGAATTGTGAAAAATGAAATGGCTTAAATTCTAGATGGGACGAAATTGTTATTTCGCCAAAGCTCGCCAAAGTTGCTTTTAACACATTTTCAGAGAAACATTCGTACTTCCTCCGTCTTGGCCTTGATCCGGGCTTAAAAGAAAGAAAATACTGTATGCGTTCATTTAATTTTCATTCCGGTTTTCTACGGTATTTTGAATTTTTTTGTTATACAAGCTTGCACAGGCGTGGACTTGTGATTTAGGACTTGTTATGTAAGCAAACATGAGGATACTACAGAAAGGTTAGGTAGTTTTAGCAGACCATAAAACATTTTTAGTTCGTTTTTTTGCAGTAATTTTTTGACTTAAGTAATGGCTAAAGTATTGTAATTATTATGTGAGGGAATTTGGATGGAAAAATTGTGTGTGTGTTTGGATGGAGAAATTTTGTGTGTTCTAGCTGGTCTGTAGTAAATAATATTTTTGTAAAATAGTTGGGAATGTGTTTCTCTTGCTAACGAGTTTGTTGCGCCACTTCTTCTCCACAGCTATAACATAATGAAGCGAGAAAAGGTGGGCGAAGCTTTTACTTACAAAAAGTGCTTTTTTGGATAAAAATATTTTTACTTATTACTATATTAAAACCAATTGATGACGCGGTTAGCACAGTTGCTAAGCGATTGGTTTTTTGTACTACATGTCGCGGGTTCAATCTCCGAACAGAACCAATATTCTGTATCTACCTACAGATTGTTGTTTCGGGTCTAGGTGTGTGTGCATGGGAGATATATGTTTCTGTATCTACGATACAGGAGACATCCAAGAGTGGGGCAAGGGTCTTTAAAAAATACCCATGATTTTATATTGGTCGAGGAAGCTTCTATTTTACTCGCATATTTGTACACATCCAATTTATTTTATACCGGTATCATAACTCGCAAACATCCAAAGTACAGGTTAACTATGTCCCTTTGAGATACAAGGAACCCATTAAAGTTTCAAGTCACCCGAACGGTTTTCAAGTCTGTAAAGGGTTCTTAATGAAGAGGGCTTTGAATTAAATATCGAGGGTCAATCGTGACGAAAACTTGATTATGTATAAGATATCTGAGAAAATTGATCTGTAACAATTTTAGTGGATGCTTATAGTTTATATACAGGGTAATGTTTTATGTAGTGCGCATAATTTGTGTGATTCAGTCTCTGTTCCTAAATGCAACCGCAGTATTGAGATACACTTTAAAACAAAACGAAAATTCGACTTAGTATGGGGGACACGCTACGCAACAAAATTTTGTCGTAAAATTTTTGGCTGATGATGTAGTTTTGTTAAGTCATAACTGCTTAACACGCTAGGCATTTGTTTCAATTGTGATGTCAATTCGTACTAAGTTTCGTTTTTTTTTTAGTCCTGTGTATGGGTTTTTTTATACCCCTAAGGTAGTATACAAGCATACGGCCCGCCTGATGGTAAACGGTTACCGTAACCTATGGATGCTTGCAACACCAGGGGCATCACTCGCGCGTTGCCGACCCTACTACCTAGCGTCGCTAGTCAACGCTTTCCCAAGGTGTACTGGCGACCTTGCTCACCGTTAGGAACACAACACTGCTGAAGAGCAATGTTATTTGGTTACGGTATTCTGTAAGCTGGAGGTACTTCCCCAGTCGGGCAGCTCCAATTTTGAGCAGAAAGTCCCGCTATGCACTACCTCTCTTAAAATGTTTGTCGCTATGTTCGTCATAAGTTGCCCTCATAAAACACTATTACGATACTACATAACTAAATATTTGTCTAGGTTTATCGAGCTATTATGAATGTCAAGATTTTATAAATAAGGGCTAGTTTTCACACTAGATATTTTCTAATAGCGTTCGTGTTTGGACGTGATTTAGGGTTATCGCAACCTCTTTTATATACACTCTATACAAGATTGTATGGCTCCACAAATTGTAAAGAAAACATGATGGATGCTTGCTTTCGAGGCCAACTTTGATCATAATATTTTCTTTTTATTTTCTTTATATTTATGAAAAACTTTTAACCAAAATATTTTCCAAATTAATAACAATACCGATATAAAAGTTTTATAGATTTTATTTCTTTGTTTTAAACTTGTCCGATTTTTTCTAAGCGACGCGTATATACACGCGACGTCAATTACAGCCGTAGCCGTGGTCACGTAGCAGATGCTACGCCGTAGCATATAGCTACTAAACCCAGACCTTGAAATGCCTTTGGTCCTAAATTGAAATTCCTTACGTTGCGTTGCATTTAGTCCGAGCAATAAACGAGGAACATTATTCAACTAGTCGTTTGCCCGTGGTATTGCTTTGGATATTTTAGACAAATAAGCACAATATTTTATAATTATCATATCTGTAATTTCCGAAAAATAAGGTACTTGTAGAGATGTACCTATTATGGAAAAATAACGGTTTGCCAATCATGGTGGTGTAATAGCTGCCATTTACTATCGAGTCTACGCCATACTAGATCGGATGGAAATTTCGATCTTGAGGGTATTTGACCTCGAGCGAGGCCGATTGGAAACAATGACGGCCGTAGTAATCATGTCGTGTATGTCGATCATACGTTCAGGCCCAATTGGCGCAATTCGATGTGTTCAAATTCAAATAAGCTTCCTAATACGTAGTGGTATTCAGTTTCCATGGGACGAAATTCGTCAAATAATAAATGCATCATAACTATGGTAAAAAACCTTACAACAAGCAAATATTATTAAAAAAGAAACGATTTCATAAATGACAAAACATTGTAACAAAAACTTAATTTAACTAATTTGATTTTGTTTAGTTTGTGAATTCGCTTATTATTTTAGAAATGTAAATATACCCCAGAAATGGTAAAGGACAAATTTTTTTTTAACATTGATTGTACTATATTTAACCCTGATTGTACTATATTTTGACAAATAAACTAATCTTTATTTATTTATTTAAAATTTGAGAATAATATCGGAAAGAAAATTGTTTATAAACCGAAGCAATACTACACTAGATATAATACGATTTTCTTTGATCCATTCACTAACGATTCAAAAATAATTGAGCACCGAGGGTCGAACTAAATAATGATATTAAGATATCGGTCGCTTTATAATTTGTATTCCGGATGTCGCATGGGAGCCATCCATTGCGAAGGACAATGGTGTGGGACTGTTATCTCATGGCCATATCTTATTCAGGACATGGTGATAAATTTGAACTATACATGATAAACTTAATTACTATGAAATGGGATTGGTTTCGTATTCCGTTGGGTCTTTTGGTCTCGACAGCTACAAGATGAACGAAGGTATGAGTGTATTTAGTCCTACATATTTTTACTGTAGACTTATATGATTGTGGGACCAACCAAAATTGTGATTTCACATTCAAAAAGTCGATTCCGACTTGTAGACTAATCTTTATATCAAACACCTTCATAATGGAAATTAGCCTCTGAGGTAAGTGAAGTCGTATTATATTTTATGAAAAAGTAAAAACCGACTTCAAAAAACTAAAACGTATGAAATAATTTTCTTAAAAAACTGTACAGCTTCTGAAGTCGGGGCCTTAATTCTTCAATGCATTTTAACTTGACAGTGGCACACGTTTTCGTTTTTTGAAGTCGGTTTTTACTATACGACTTTACTTACCTCGGATGCTCGAGAAAGGCGTAAGCGTTACGTGCCTATGTATTACAAAGTTGTACTACCTACATATTTTTCTTGATGTAGGTACGATTGTACGATTCTATATTGAGATATATGCAGTGGAAATGTAAATTTTATACTGCATACGATTTGGTCACTGGATATGGAATCCGCAATCTATGTTCGGTAATTGAAGCATGAACATGAATTTATGTTCGTGAAATAGGGTTTTTGTTTTCCTTGTTTAATGTTCGTTTGGGGTTAATATAATGGCTTGCATAACTATTGTGTAAATGTTTTAAATATACACAGGTTCAGCTTTTATTTAATCATTTATGCACACAAATGAAAAACCACATAAATCATTTATTTGGAAAACAAAGTTCAAAGGTACTGCTTATTTCACAAAACAAAATTCTTCCTTCTTTTAAGTTGATCTGTAATGACAGGATTGAACGGAAACGCGTCCAAGCTCTGAAAACATAAATACTCGTACTTATACTACTCCAAGCTGCATCAAAAACCAAATCGTTTTGATACATAATTATAATATTTTTATCAAAATAAGATTTTTGGTACACAATCACATTCAAAGAACAAGTACAGTATGTTAATTTGAAAATTATGTAACGAACAGAAATGAAAAGCGAATTTTATTCTGATCGTCAAATTGGATCTGTTTCTCGAATACCTACTCATGATCAATTCCGGCGGAAACGAAATATGCAAACAGTGGTAAAAGCGAGTGCCAGTAGCTACGGCAAACGAGATTCCGTATATTGGTGGAAGCCAGAAAATTGGTCGATTTTACTGACCGATTTTATCGTTGGAGCTCGCCCGTCCAACAAGCTTTGCCGCAGACATAAAGTAGATGGAACAGAAAGCTCACTCATATAAAATGCAATAAGGTGTAAAGCTCTGACTTGACGACTTAGAATATAAAAAAATTCGACAACGAGCTTGGCGAGGCTGACACATGCGTCATGCTCGTGACCGGGTGCCGTCTGTCGGAACTGGTCAGCTTGTAACTGCCATGGCAATCTTATTCAGAGGCAATTCATTATTATCCTAGTCGTGCCTTCTGCCGAAGCTAGAAGTGCCTGTATATCTGGTTTACATGAAATAAAGATCTATTCTATTCTATTCTACAATGCTCGGTGGTTTTTACAAACTTCCCTAAACATGACTTTTACCTCCCACGGTGTATCCAGTTCAATGCCTGATTTCGAGTTCTGACAGCCCGAGGCTAACTATGACTATGCGCCCCCCCGGCCTGTCCTACCTGTCTGCCCAGCCCACGAATATACTTATGTAAATCTTTTTTTTTATTAGCCTTCGGCCCCGCTTTTCGCCCACATTAAATCAAATTTTCCGTTGAGAATAAGGTATTTTCCCGCGGTAAAGGACTGCTGTGTTATTTGTTTTATACAGCTTCTACTATATATGATCGATCGTTTTCGCGCGCTCTTTGAAGTGGGCCTTCTATGTCCACTTTTTGTGGAACTCCCAGCCTTTCCTACTGATAAAGATTCTGATGCGATTCGCTACTAAAAAGAATTTCATGTGAAGTGACCCATGTGTTATAACCATCATTTTTCACGGCGTAAACTTTATGAGGCGTACAATCTTATCTCACGCCCTTTGAGCATGGGCGAACAGAAATGCTTTGAATTTACTGGGGTTCGGTGTTTCTTTATTTAGGAACGCTAAAACATTGTATTTGTTATGGCTAATATAATTTATGCATGGATAAGGCGTTGGCGATATACTTGCACTCAGATTTCAGAGGTGAATTTGTGAAGATAAGTATCTACATGAGATAATAACCATCCATAACCTATATTATTAATACATGAAGAGAAAACTTTGTACCCCTTTTTAAGCATAATGCGCGCACGGAGGGATGTGATATTTGGCATAGTTAAAGTTTATATGGAGAATGACTGCAGAATGCTAAAAGTACGGTCGAATTTCGACCATTGGGCGACCACTAGTAAACATTAATTATGCCAAATCAAACACTCCTCCGTGCGCGCAATATGTTTAAAAAGGGGTACAAAGTTTTCTCTTCATGTATTAATAATATAGGTTATGGATGGTTATTTTCTCATGTAGATAAATGCTATTTACTTTTAAACTTTAAAATACATCAATTATATTAGCTTTAATACCAACGCAAACGTGTCGACACTTCTAATGATCACATTGCTTTAGCTTATTGCAAGTTTACTTCCATTTTATAGGTCTCGACTTGAATCCGTTTGCCCACAACACTTCGCTGGCAAAAGTTTAATCCGATTGTTTCCGTCTTACATCGAGCAGACAGAGCTTGGCATGAATAAAATATTCAGGTTATATTTGTATTGTATAGTTGAATTTTGGGAACAAGTTTATTGCGTAAGTAATTGTGTGTAACGGACTTTACCTAGTATTTTGTAATGCCATTTTTTTCGAATTGTGATTCTGGTTTTTTTTAACCCCTGACAAAAAAGAGGTATGTGTGCATCTGAGAATCTGTGGATCTGTGTATCTGTGTATCTGCCTGTGGCATCGTAGCTCCAAAACGGATAGACCGATTTCAATGCAGTTTTTTCAATTGAAAGCTAGTTTAGTCGGGTATCATCTTAGCTATGTTTCATGCAAACCTGTTCAGCCGTTCAAAATTTACAGCTCTTATTCTAGTTGGAGTCGGGGTTTTTTGACGGTTAGGTTATTATATTTAGTGGGCAAATAAGTGCGGTTCACCTGAACATCAGAGGAGTCACCGATGCGTTGCCGACCTTTTAGGATGGTGTAGGCCAGTGTTTCCCATACATTGTTCTGCCATGGCCCGGTAATTTTCATACTGCCCCTTCTTTTCCCAATTAATACTTTTAAACCCAAGCTGTTTCCATTAGGTAAAATAATACACATTTATAAATAGTAAAAATGTTTTATTAATACTACATATTTTGATATCGCCTATTTAGTCACTAAAATTTAGTGCGATGTATGGAGCTGTTGCTTATTTTTCACTAAAGAATCCAAGTTCGCGGAAAATGAAAGTTTTATCCTAAGGTCTGGTTGCGACCCGGTATTTTATTTTGATGCCCTGGTACCGAGTCGCGACCTGGCAAATAGGAAATGCTGGTGTAGGCTCTTTTCTTGAAGGTCCCCATGTCGTATGTATTCCGGAAAACCGCTGGTGGTAGTTGATTCCACAGTTGCGTTTTGTAACTTTTACTTTCAAGACACTCACGAACTAAAAGCCTCGAAACTTATAAAACTTGTTATCACCACAAATCCCTCGTCACGGTGGGGATTTGTAGAGGAAGTTACGCCTGACGACGTTCTTAGCTATTTTTCCTTCTAAGTACTTTACCTCGCGCGAAAATATAGGTTTACCATCCATTTAAGAAGTTCAGGGACATGTTTCAAATAAAAAAATTGAAGGGTAGTACAAATTGTTATTTTTTTATATTCATTAATGTGCATCTTGAGCCTTTTATATTTTATGTGTATTATTTGACACAGAAATAAGCTTTTAAATTAGTTTAAAAAAAACTAAAAACACGCTTTTGAAAGTGCCTGCAAAGGCCCAGTTGACATAAAAAACTTTGAATTCGGCCTCGGCTTCGGCTTCGGCCTCGGCTTCGGCTTCGGCTTCGGCTTCGGCTTCGGCTTCGGCCTCGTCTTCTTCGGCTTCGGCTTCGGCCTCGACCTCAACTTCAGGTTTGGTTTCGGTTTTGACTTTGACTTTGACTTTGATTTCGACTTTGACTTCGACACGCGTTTGACTTTATGTTTTGTATTCTTCTCAGCAAACCCTTTCATTTGATACCCATATCATGGGAGTGCATAATAAATACCTAATCCTTCATCTTTGGGAGTTCGCCATATTGGATTTAGAATGACGTCACTTAGCTAACCATGCATTGTCATTCAAGCTAAACGTGTATCCAATATTTCAGCTCAATCGGAAACCGGGAAGTGGGTCAAATTTAACTTCCAAGATTTTCTTAAGCAGTTACAAGTGAAGCTAATAAAAGCGCGTTAAAAACATTTTGACGTTTTAAGCAGCCTCCATATTTATAAACTCAAAGAATAGATGTTTCCCTCGACACGACAATAACAACATTTTAATTCCCAAGTAAACTGATTTACATTCAACACCGAACAATAGACTTCCTAAGAACTTCAGAGAATAAAGATAATTGAGCTAAAAAAAAGAAAATAAGCCAAGAAAATATTGTACTACTCTTCATAATGGACTTATAAAGTTTGGACTATGGTTAAGAATTGCTTTTGTCGTCGCAAAAATTTTAGACGAGAACTTTTCACTGAATAAACAATTTGATTTTTCATCGGCAAAGGTCGCATGGAATCTTCATGTATAATCAAGTTGGAAAGCAAAAAGAAAACTGTTTTATGCAAAGGAATGATTAAAATGAGCCAGTGGGCGTTTGACGCTCGATAGACTTGAAATATTCATGTGGAAGTCTGACTGTATAAGGAGTATCCATGAGTTTGTACAGATGCGGCGATTTACGCGCGACTCGACTTGCGCATTTGAAAACCGTTATGTCCAGCGGCGTACTGACGCGCGAGTTGTTGGGAAAATATTTTTTGTATTACGTCTACCCGCGTGAACGCCGGCAACTATTGCACGTGTACAGGACGCAACTATGGCCGCTCTTGTAAAGCAGCAATACTCGTGACTCGAAAGTCGCACGCGAGTTACGCGCGAGTGCATACGGATGGCATGTGTGTGCGCCTAAAATCTCGCAACCGCGCTGTTTGCATCACGCTTAAAAAACTGCATCTGAATGAGCTTTATTGGTAAAGTTGCGTCTAATGTTTATTTGTCCAATACCGTTTAATAAATGTATGTATAATTAATAAGGTCGAATAAACACATTATAATTAGGTACATATTGACATACTGTATAATAATTACAATATAGTTCGGTCAATTAGATCGTCGCAATCGTCGTAAGCTTAGTGATAATAATACAATATTGGCTTGCTATTGACATAACATTATCTCTCCAGGCCAGCATCGGCGACGGATCATGTTACTGATATAGGCATTAGTTAGAAAAATAACTTTATTTCGTACGGGATACTGAGGGCACAACATTAATTTTCTATTGGTTGTATATAACAGCTTCTGAAGTCAGGTGTTTAATTCTTCACCTTGGCAGTGGCACCGACTTCCGAAGCTGTTAAGTTAATTATTTTATACTTTTTAGTTTCTTGAAGTTGGTTTTTACTTTTTTTTAAGTTTATTTTGGTTAGATAATAATGTTCTTTCTGAAATATATTATAGAAAATCTTTTTGTTCAGATTAGTCAAATGTTGTTTATATTTAGTTTTTTCGTTCCTTGAATAGAGGTAATTATTATGAACACATACATTTTCGTATAACTACACATACAAATTTTACAAAACTAGAAAATATGGCCGCCCTACTAGTTAAAAAGGTGAACAAACTTGTCGGGAAAGATTTTCCCGTGAAATATACGATGCAGGTGTCGTTTCACACTGTCTCCCGAACTTTCCCGATCCCTCCCGAACGGTGTAGGATCAGCATCATTCATACTGTGGTTTAATGTTTTATGGTAATGTGGCCTGTAACATAGTTTATTCTTTGTAAAAAAAAAAAAAGAAATTATTTATTTGTCACAGAATCATGAGAAAACATCATGAAATGTTATAAAAACATTAATAAAAAGTAAAATAGTCTTTGTAGTGTTTAGGTACAGCTTGGGAAAAAGATGTTCTGTTACTTAAGGGGGTCCTTTACAGAAATGCCGCAAAAACCGATTTGTATTTACAATTTTTTGAATAGAAATTCTTATTTTTTTGCCCCGAAAAAAATATATATCAAACTTGAAAATGTAACACGGATTTTTCGGTCGTCCGATACATGATTGGACAAAGTTGGCTCGATAAAAAAAATTCGCAAAGTTACCCCTTTTAAAAATATTTTTACAAGATTATTTCTAAAATATTATATTATTTCAAATAATTTTTACATCACAATATTGGTCGCAAGTATACCAAGGCAAGTCGGTCGTTATTTTTTCATAATATTACGTATATTGGTCACAATTTGAGAAAAACCACAAAATTCGTGATTTCTGTCATCTCCGCCATCAATCAGTCGCGTTTCGGCGCGCATCGAGGTCGGACCTGTGCTAATTTTTTGAAGTTCCTGCGCTTACCCTTTATTAAAAACCAAAAGAAAGAATGACAGTATAATTATTAAAAAATATATTAAAAAGAAATAGGAAGTATAAGTAACTTGCCTTTTATTCAGAAAATCTAAGTATTTCGTTTATAAAATCAATATGATAAAATAATTTCTTGACATCTCCGTCAAGAATTCATTTTATAGGATATAGTATAGAAAAATCAGTATGACAATTTGAAGTGTTGAGAAGAAAGAGTATGAAGTTTTATTTATATTCTATTTACTTATAGAACAATATTATCCAGTTTAAATAAAAATAGCGATGGAACTCCGACAAATATTCCCGCTACTAATGAACGTATATTTATCAACTTTTGTAAACCTCGTAATTGACTTGTCTACCGAGAGAACCAGTTGAATTGGATTTTTTTCTATACTATAACATATATTATTTATTAGTCATACAATTTTTTTATACAGACTAATGAAAAATACATAAATAAAATTTAATAAACTATAACCATTTGTTAGGTTTTTCCATGCACCGTTGGTCCGTCGATGGTCCATTACTAGTTGTAATTGTAGACTAATACATTAATTGTAGTAGGTAGCTGAATTCCGGATATTTTATTAAGATTAGATGATTGGACTTTAAGTATTGTTTGTTACGCAATGCAACGCTGCCATTACTGAGTTATATGTGTTACGAGTATGTTAATTGTTTGAGACTCAGTAAATGATTATAAGGCATTCTGAGTTGCTTTTATGAGAATATAAGCTATGCCATGTGTCAGGTGATAGACTAAGTTAGATACCCCTGTGTGTTGTGAGGAAAGATTACTGGATTTTTCATTAAATGGCCAAACTTTCATGGCCAATGTAGTAAAGCCCAAGAAACTATGTTATTTGATTTTGAGTCCATAGCCAATAAGAAAGTTCTTATTTATTTTAAATACAACAAATCGGGATGGTTCTTAAAATCTGTTCAGCCGTTCAAAATTTACACCTCTTTTTCTAGTTAGAGTCGGGGGTTTTTGACGGTTAGGTTATTGTTATCATTATTTGAATTTTTTGTGTGTTTATGTAATTTATTTATACTTTAGGGACTATGTACAAAGGCGGACTTAATGCCTTAGGCATTTCGTGTGCGAGTCTGAAATAAATATTTTTTCTTTCTTTCTTTCAATTTTGAAGCTCTTCACCTGCATACATAGCGAGGAATCTGAACTAGGAATATGGTTTTGAATACTATGAATATGCAATTTCTTTTTTGGTAAAAAAGCAATCCTGTGAACGAACTTAAGTAGGTATGACTATGACTTCGGAAACGGACGACGCCTACAGGTGTGGGTGAGGGTAGGTTATTGTCTCAAGGCATGGATTTGAGTTGGCTTATTCTTCTAACATTACACACACATTGGCAGTGTCATCAGCTTTGTCTTGCCGATATATCGGTTTCGTTACGGCATTATCGGCTTAATGTGAAAATGCCCAATGTTGGTCGAGACAATTATATGCACTTGCATAAACTCATACACAATAGGTATGACCAATAGTTTATAAGTAGATAGATAAATGGGCATAAAATCTACAAATACAAAACGGACTAACAGATGTTCCATCGTAATATAGGACACTGGGTATACGATATTATGGATTTATATTTTTCAAGTATTTGCTGGTGTCATACTGCATGTTGCTTATTAATATTGGTATTCTGTGACACGTGTGTCACACAGTCTGATACGTCAATTGCGCAATACAAACGATATGCGTGAACGGAGCTCCCCTAGTGGGCGGGGCTTAGGCTGATACTTCACCCCCTCAAAAGTAAGAAATCGTCGTAAAATACAACCTTAAGAGTATACTGCTTTGGGTAAATAGTGTTCTTCCATGCGAAGTACATGTCCACGCTGCCTAAGTTGTTTGTAGAGATAACCGCTTAGCGTCTTTCGTACGGACCTAAGATTACTTAAATACTGTCTTTTCAGAATTAATTAATAGCGAATATTCTATGCGTTACTGGAGAAATTATTATTTATGTTGTACTTATTCTTATTCTAATTCTTTATTGTACATATAAACACAAGTAAAATACATGTACCTAAGCGAGTTTAACTCAAAATAGAGTTTTCTTACAGCAAACAGAGTAAAAAAAGTAAATTGAATAGGTTCAGAGGATAGACTCAAGTGCTCAACAAAAGATAAACATACTTTCAAACAATATTAATATACTATATCTAAAATATATATAATATACGACATACCTACAAAATATCTATTAAATTGACTATATAAATATATAATCATATATTTATATATAAATAAATAAACAATGAAAGGAAATGTTCTTTAATTCTTCTCTTGAAAACAACCAACGTTCGACTTACCTTCTGACCTTGTACCTTCAAGTGTAAATTTGATTTTGATATTTTCTCGTGGTGCGATACGTTCAGTTGGCTTGGTGCCAGTATTCGCATCTCCTTTTCCATTTCATCAGATCTTTTCATGCTTTGTGTTTGAAATGCAATATTTTACACAAACTTTACGGAATAGTAGAACGTTCAAAGAACATTTTCCCGTATTCATTTTTCTGTTATTGAGGTATATTTTTTAATATGATGGAATAGATTCTATTTGGATCATGCAGTTAAATTATTTTATTGTTTATTAATATTCGAAGAAAAAAACAGTAAGGAGGATGGAATGTTTTGAAGAAAGATATTTATTTTTATTTCTTCTCTACTAGCGTGGATACTTAGTATCCACGCTCGCAACGATTAAGATGTCGTACATGAGCTTACGAAAATCTAAAAAAGAATGAATTTTAAATATTGGCAATGCTAAACTGATTTTTCTAATGTGTTGGTATGACATCTCAAATCAATTTTCCTCTTTCCTCGCCGAGATTGAAAATCATCTAAAGATTAGTCAGCCCACGAGGCTCGTAACTGCCTAGAGTGCACAATCACATTGTATATCATCAGCTACTTTTAACGCTGACTAGGTATATGTGTAATCCGTCACTGTATACAATTCCTAGGAAATATGTACAATTCCTAATAAATATAGTAAATCTATGATATATTTTATAATATGACTAAAAGAATTTCAGCCACATATGAACTCTGTCACAGTAGGTTAAGGTGTGGCTAAGCCGCCAATATGAAACAAAAGTGAAGATTACAGGATTATACAGATTGCCGGTAACATCTTGCATACCTATACATATTTAATTGTACATTATTACTAGGTTTCATACATTTCCGGTAACATGTACACTCTATTTGATCATAGGATTATTTCATAATTTCCCTCTGTCAGTGACGGGATCTGTAGATAAAGAATTGAGGTATTATTTTTAGTACTCCACAATTCATTGTCAGGCATTCTTTCTTTGCACAAACGGTATTACTAACACAGCTCTTTCATTTTCACACAGCATTTTTCCGTTTGAAATAATAGCATTTTTAGTTGAATAAATTGTAGTGCATTTCATTTGCATATTTAAAATTCAGTACAGTGAGGTGCAGAAAATGTTTGAGGTAATTTATTTTCATACATGGTCCTTAGGTACGCGAGGAATCTTAAATAAACATTATTCCAGACTTTTATATATTGGCGGTATAAAGCAAGGTATTTTTAAAGAATTTTACAATTCCATATCAGGTAAAATAATTATTTATTTAAAATAAATAATTGACCTACTGAAACGAAGAAGGATTTTAGATACTTTCTCATGTCGTTTATTTTGAATTATTTAATTTTCGTTTAACCATGAAAACATAACGAATAACAAAGTTCTATTTATTGAAACTACAAATATCCACGTATTTGCTATATTGGATTTCATACTGAGCTAAATTGGGTACAATACTACATGCCACAAATCACGATAGGTACAATATCCATAAAGACAACGCGTCGACTGCAACAATGCATTCACTTTGTATGGATCAGCATTGTTCGATATTCTCCTATAGTAATTGATGTGAGTAGCTTAGTTATGTCGCCTTGTAAGTGCATTGCGGCTTTAGAGGTGTTAAGTTGAAGTCCCAAGTTGTGCGCCAATTGCGATTGGGCTTTCCTGTTATATAAATGGGTCTCATATTGATAAAGTTTGCTTAACTACTTATTTTGTCCAGAACTTATCATGGAAATGGTGTTGAATTTATGTGGATTATACCATTGTTAGAGATTGCCAAATCGCATTTGGCGCCCAACTTGGGACTTAACTCATCACCTTATAATCTGCATTCGCTAGCCAAACTACTACTATGGGTGGATTAGTTAGCATTATTAGAGATTGTTCTGTAGTTAATGTGGATATTTATGCAACTTGTAAGCAGTTACAACTGAATTGAACTTAAATATTATCTCATAATTATAATGTATTTGTAATATCTTATATTAGCTAATTAGTCACTATTTTGAATTGTATTAAATATTAATGGTATTGACGTGTAATGGAAATTACCAATAAATTGATTTATGATTCAGTTATAGCACGCGCCTGTGGAATCCTTTCTAGGTTCGAATCCCAAGTTGGGCGCCAAGTATGGTTGGATAGAGAATTCTCAATTTGAGGCATAATTCCATTTAGATATTCAATAGAATATTTGAGATGTGAAAGTAAATCAAGGAAATACACGCTCGTATTGAGTCAGTTTTGGACTTATCCATAAATTGAGAACATGAGGACTAACAATATTGACATTGGCTTTGTAAGCGTAACTATTGTTCTGTCGTGAATGCGGGTAGCTCACTAATTATAATGTTCAATTGTTTTAGTTAATGCTTTTATATCTCCATTGCAGTATATATTCATGCATGACACACATGCATGACAAGTATCATGATGATTACACAGATTTGGATTCAGTTAGAAAGCTTAGACTAGAAACCAAACAAATAGTTGGGAAAAATTTCGTCTGTGAAGTTTGTTTTTAAACTGATATGCTCACAAATAATAAAATTTATAATAGAACTCAAAACGAGATAATTACAATGTTTTATAGTATTTTGTTTTTATTTTTATTTCTGGGAGGTACTTAATTTTCGTCATTTATTCTTAGTTATTATTTTGTGAAAGTATTTTTTTTTTATCAACTTTTATTTAAATAAAGAAACTTATTATAATATGATTTCGTATTGTCTTGTACCTACTTATTATTTTCATTTGTACACCAAATTGTTAATGTTTTTATTATTAATGATGTGGTTGTCTAATTAATGGTTGCAGCTGTCAATTTTTTATGTAATTTATTAATTGTATGGTGAAAGAAAGAAAGAAAGAAAAAATAATTTTATTCCGTACGGGATAATGACGGCGCCACATTCACAATAGACCGTAGACCGTAAATACCTATTTTAATCTCCGGCAGTGAAAGAAATATTGAGAAATATATAATGAGAAAAATAAAAATAATAATGTAGATAATATTAAGATAATAATAAAAATAATTTTACCTTGACACTACTGCAGAGACGAAGTTAATTTAATATGTGACATGTGACATGTTTACATGACATTTGATTATATAATCTGAGCATGACATTTATACATACACCATAGATGACATGCACATTACACAATTACACAACTACAGATGGGTTCTTAGATATTTAATTGATGAATTTGTTTAAATTATTTCTAATTATTGAATTATGTTATAGATTATAGTTATGTTATAATGAATTTGTTATTAATTATTTTATTGAATTGAAAATCTTATAAAATGTGACTCAACACTTATATTCAATGTTTGCAGTGCCCTAGCAGGGTTCATGTACTCCAATCTAATAATGTTATTGTTATGTGTTGTTGTTGATGTACATGTTGGCAAATAAATAAATAAATAAATAGACGAAACACAAAAAAAGAAATAGGTACATTTCTGATAAAAAATAAAAACATGCCGTCGAGAATGCCCGTACCGAAAAGGTTACCAACTCAGCATATGCTGGATGCGGGACACCCAGCGCTGATTTTCAGTTGGCACCGCTAGTGGTCGGTGTTTGTAATGTTGACGATAAACCTAAATAAATTAAAAAATACAATTTTCGTTTGACTTTCCCTCCTTAATGTTATACGAGGTTTAAGATAAACAGTAATTAATATTATGTAGGTACTGTAACAAACTTTGACTAAGCTCTTAATCAGTTTTAATCAAGCGCTGTGAATCACAAACGAGTTAACTTTAATTATCAAATTAAGATACTCCTGTTAATTATGATAGCTTGTTCGTTAATTAACTAGAAGTTGACGAATTATATTCTAAACAAGGATTAAAGCTCTTTAATTATTTTTGATTAGAAATGGAACGTACTCGTAATGCTTGTATCTGTGTAATGTTTAGAAAGCTCATAATTTTAACTTACATAATTATAGCTACTAGTGGTCGCCTACTGGTCGAAATGCAACTAATTCTCCATATAAACTTTAACTATGCCAAATTTCACACTCCTCCGTGCGCACAATATGCTTAAAAAGGGGTACAAAGTTTTCTCTTCACGTATTAATATAATTAAAGATATTAAGAAAATAAGCGATAAGTCCGCCCTTTGTACATTGATCAATACGGTCTGTTTTATTTTATTTTCTTCCTACGGTGTGCAATAAACGATCAATTCGATTGAATGATATATTATTAGAAATATTTTTATTGAAATTATTGTTATTATTGTCAGGTTTAACTATATTTATAGCTGGTATTTCAGCTAAATATGAATGCTATTAAAAAATATTGTATTGTCTACTTTAAGACCATTAAGATTGATAATAAGAATTTTAAGTATAGAGTTGTCTGACTAAGTTTATTTTTTCATTTATTAACTTATGCTATTTTCCCGAAAAATCCCCTTGAAGTCGATTAACATATTCAAGTTTTGTATAACATTAATTACATCTAATAAACAACAGCCACAGGTCCAAAAATGTACTCTTTATAATCACAACTTTAGTCATTACTGAACTCGCAAAGCTACATCGTAATCGCATCAAGAACTAAAACTAAGTACCTTAAATAGGGGACAACTAGAAATTAATGTCAATTTGTAACAAGTAACCCTTCCTGCTGTTAATCTGTTACCAACTAATCCGGGATTAAATTACATCAGCCGTTAACTGCCCAGAACTGTTTGTTCATCCTTACTAATTTAATTTGGGTTAAAAGTTAAAACATACAGAAATACGTACGGAGTGGGATTAATTAACGTATTTTAACTAATTAAATATTTGTTAGTATTATGCTTTTGGTGTGTAACGAGATGTGGAAGAATGAGTTTTATCCGCACGTTACAGATTATATTTGATTGCATGCAATTAATCAAATATAGTTGTTTAGCTATCACGTTTAGCCTTAGATTATTGATTGGTTGTCGCGGCCGCTCCAACTAGATACCGCACTACCTAAGAAAAATGGCTCCTTGAATGCGTCAACTCATTTGACATGTGATTGTCATGTTGTGATTGTCATTCATGGTTTGTTTATTTATTGTTGAAATTATTTCGGAAATTATAAAATCTTTACTGATGGTACATATCCCAGTGTTTTTTAAATTTTGGTTGTATTGTTTTTGCACGGTTATACTACGCAAACCGGCATTTTAATCTGACCGACTCACTCGAGTACGCCTATTCTTGCGTAGTATGTTTTGCCGCATTTTATTAGTACGCCGGCGGAATCTAGTTGGAGCGGCTGCGACAACCAATCAATAATCTAAGCGTTTAGCCATAGAGGTTATATATGAATACTCTAAGCGTTTAGCATTATTTAATTATGTTTCAGAAACCACTAAAAGTGGGCCCCAAAAAATACCTCCCTTTTTCTTTATGTAGTGCGCATAATTTGTAGAGTGATTCAGTCTCTGTTCCTAAATGCAACCGCAGTATTGAGATACACTTAAAAACAAAACGAAAATTCGACTTAGTATGGGGTCACACATAATTTAATAGCGCAAACCATACAAAATCAATTTTTTATTTCGTTTTGGAGTGAATTTTGGTACTGCGGTTGCATTTGGGAACGGACAATGAATCACTGAAAATTATGCGCACTACATTAAAAAATATCCTGTATGTAATTACACCCGGAATCCGGAAATGTACACAATACATATAATAGCGATTTTTAAGACCCTAAATTCTACCTGGTTTATCCTGCAGATTTCTTATTCTGAGACCCAGAAAACAAGCGAAGGAGATAAATCCAGCCTCAAAGAGGAAGGCGTTAATTCCAACCCCTACAGTTACTCCCTGAAGTCGTTACAGGATGCTGCGTCAGTCCATTGCCAACACAAATATCTAGGGTAGAACCGAGTTTACTGGCGTACTTCATGGTTAATGAGTTGAAGAACTGGCTCAAGAAAATTAACGAGATTTTGGGATAGGTCAGGCTTTTTGGAGATTAGTTGAAGTGGTCGCGAAGGAAAGTGTTAGTAAAGTGAACTGAGTGAACTGAGTGAGTGTATAATTTTTTAAATTTCAGTTAGAAAGAAAGAAAGACTATTTAATTTGTCAAAATATAGTACAAGTGGTGTGAAAATAAATAAGTCTCTTATGTTTTACCATTTCTGGTGTAAAAATATTTCCTTTTCTAATATTAGAGCTAATTCACTTACTAAACAAAATCGACTTGAAGTTTTTTACAAAGTTTTATAATTTAACAAATCGTTTGTTGCATTTGCATTTGCTTATCACTAAATCAAATAATGTACGCTTAAACATTTAAATTAAGGTTTTTCTGACAATTCTGTAATTTATTATTAGATTGGATAGAAAAAGGAATACGTAAGTAGCTTCTTATCAGAAGTTGCAAAATACACCCGGTTGTAAGGGCTTACTTAAGACACGTTAGGCAAAGGAAACTTGTCTTGGAATAGTACAATTCATTAATAATGTTGAGCGGAAAGCCTTTTTGACACAGCTGCGCCGTACATACAAATATTTTTTTAAGAGATTTTTATTTTTTACAATTTTTCTTAGGTATTTTTTTTTTGGGAGCTGTGTCAAAATACATATATTATTCTTTTTTTTCTAATCCATTCCATAAAAAATAATTAACGACATTAATAAATATAAACATCCAAAACTGAATGACTATAAATAAACAGTTATTAAAGTTATCCGCTATAACGGGCCTATATCATTTACATACTAAATAATGTACCATCAAAAATATTTAACATAAACTTTTATTCATTTCGCCCCTATTCCATTTAATTGAAGCTGCAGTCAAACAGAATAATACATTGAATTCTGCTATCAAGCGGAACATTGATGATTAAAATATTTAAATTATATCAATTAACCCCTCACTACTGTTTTCAATAAAAGCGGAAACATTTGGAATCGCTTCATAATCGTTTACGTAACTGATATGACGAGTTTCGTTATTGGTTTAGTTACGTCGTTTTGCATAATTTTGAAATTAATGATCAAAGAAGTTAAGTATTGTTCATAACTATCCATAATACTAGTTGATAAAGTTATTATACTTTATTATAATCTAATATACAAAAAAATAATGTTTGTTTGTCTCCTATGCGTTCCTATACCATTCATCCGATTACGGCGCAATGTTGGGAAAGTTCCAGAAATCCCC
The DNA here is from genome assembly GCA_932294325.1 of Allophyes oxyacanthae. Classification (NCBI taxonomy): domain Eukaryota; kingdom Metazoa; phylum Arthropoda; class Insecta; order Lepidoptera; family Noctuidae; genus Allophyes; species Allophyes oxyacanthae. The sequence continues at coordinate 12,619,595 of OW028622.1, forward strand.
AAGCTGTAAGTTATGACATCCATGGAAATTCTCGATTCATTGTATATTGTTATCTTACTCAACAGCACACTTTATACTTTTGAACATAAAAACAATAACATGAACATAACAACAATAACATGAACATTGTTGAATATACAAACTTTTTTGTATGTAAATTTAAATTTGGTATGAAAGATAAAATTGTGTCGAATGTCGCGTTTTACAAGTAATCCAGTTATACTCGTACGTGTCGAGCCCTTACAAGTCTTCAGTATTTTTATTCCAAAACTTCATAATCCCTTTAAATATATATAGATATATATCACAACATATATGCATGATATTTAATCATTAAAATTCTGGTTTTTATCGAAGTTCACTGCCCTTGCCACAAATCCGCTGCTAGTCCAAAATAATTTCATTCTCATATCATTTTCCCAACCTTATTTACTTAATCGCGTGCCAGAGCGCAATTCACTGCAGTATGTTACAAATAAAATGTTTGGCGAACTACGGTTTTCTACATCGGTACTTTGCGAAATGAAACAAAATGCATTACGCGACCGATACCCCGCCTAAGGGAGCACTTTGTACAATTTACGATATGGAGAGAATTTTTGTATAATACAGAGGACAGAGCACGAATGTTTTTGATGAAACGTGGCGTTAACGTAAGCAATTTTTGAATAAATAACCTAACCGTCAAGTACCCCTGACTCCAACTAGAAAAAGAGCTGTAACTTTTGAACGGGTAAACAGTTTTTCATGAAACATAGCTAAGATGATATCCGATTAAACAAGCCTTCAATAAAAAAACTGCGTCGAAATCGGTCCATTCGTTTTGAAGCTACGATGCCCAAGACAGATACATACTACAAACTTATAACACCCCTCTTTTATGTTGGGGGTTAAAATACAATGAATCTATCGCATTTTTGTTTAATTTTTCGCAACATACACACTTGTTTCATGAAAATGTAAAAATATTGCACGCATTTTCCAAAAATATCATGAATTTAACGTGTATTTTTGTTCAAAATTTGCTTACGTTAAACGTTACGATACGTCAAAACATTCGTGCGGCCCACTGGGCTAGTATATGAGCTGTGCTAGTGTTGTAAACAGAATATTTTTTAACTATAGGTAGCTACAGTAAACATCATAAGTAGGTGATGATCAGTCATATTTTAAAATAAAAAGAAAGAAAGTAACTACATCATTTATTCGGACGAGACAACACAATGTATACCTAGAGAAAAACAAAGATTAGCAAAAAAAAAGCAATATCTTTTCGTCATGCCAGTACCGAATGGAATAATGGGATGGGTAATCGCTGAATTTTTTATTAAAGTCAATGTTACACATGATTTAACAGTTCTCACTTCAAACAGTTTTCCATTAGATTACTCTTAAAAAATGTTAAATTACTTTTATTAAAATGAAACAGTCACAGCCAAAATAATGCAAGTGTTGCAAAACACAAGAATAAAATGATAAAATACATTTCAGGAAAACTTAGAGGAAAAATGACTCCTCTCGTAGCGGGTCAGCTATCTGCTACGTGACATCTCGGCAGCTACAACGTTTCGTAGCATCTGTGTAGGCATTCATTCTTAGCACTACGTACGCGAAAAAGGCCGTAATTTACGATGGCGGATTATGATGTTTAGCAATCGAGATCGATGGGGACACCTCATGCAATGAATAAAGAGTCACAGTCCTTACTTATAAGGCAATTAGAGAGGAAGACGATGTACAAGTTCTATTACATCAGACATCAGACTTTTTGTCTGGCGGGTTGTAGCAGACATGATTTTTTAACGACAAAATATTGCCGCAGACATTTTTACGACAAAAAAAATCCGCGGACAAGACTAATTTTTACGATAAAAAATTGCAACAGGCATATTTGGCATGAACTCAACGCACACGACGGTCATTTTCAGTCAGTCTGCCAGTTATAAAGCCCGTCATCTGCTCAGCAACTTAACATGTTATTACTGTTCTGTTATAAGGGATTGCCGAAAAATTTGAGTTACCTCGTTGGTCACCACCATCGCGGGAGAAAAAAAGAAGTTACACAAAGATAATTTTTTTTCTTTATCACACCAGCCAGAGTTCACATACAATAAGTACAAAACATAATTACGTGTGCAATTTAGTTTTGCTTGGAGTATTTATTCAACTTTCCCACTGCGAAATTGAGCGGTCGTAGGTACAATCCCGTACGAACCATTGTACAGCGTTACTCGAGTCAAAATGTTCAACTTTCTGTGTTCGCTCTTGTTTATGAGATAATTAAGCGCACGTCACAACGTAGGCAGAACTGCAGCGGGGCGATTTTAAAATATACATTGATTTGCATACAGAACTTACCAGCTTCTGAAGTCAGTGCCCTTGCTAAACTAGGATGCATTGAATTGAAGAATTATAGGTTTTTCAGAAATTTCTATTTTGTGTGACATAAACAATACATAAACATGCGACTACAGCAATCACGAGTGATTTGCTGTTATCCATTGAACAGTTCCCTTGTCATTCTCCGTAGGTGTTTATCAGATCTTTACCAAATTTAAATGGTACCATACCACCTCAGGAGAATATTCTTCCAAAGAAAAAATAATCATTAAATCGGTTCACAATAATTGTGAACCGACTTAATTTCATCGCCAATTATTATTGTTGAATAAATACAAAAAAAGAAAGAAAATAAAACCTCTTTTTTGGAAGTCGGTTAAATACAGTTGAAATCCTCGAAATTAGCATAATTACAAAAAAATGCTGCTAGAATTCCGCTCCGCTGCTTTTGCTGTGTGACTCGCGCCTTATGAAGCACAATGAATTTGGCAAAGCACAGAGCTTTTAAATTAACTTTTTGTAAATATTTAAATATTCGAGTTTATATTAAGTGTTTGCAATTAATTTGATACGCACTCATACGTGTTTTAAATTACGGTCGAAATTGTTTAATTTGGTTAAATTGCGTGTATGTTTCATCTATTTGTATGTGGGCGTGTAAAGTATTGGAAACCTCAAAATAAACTATCTATTGTTTTCAGATGTTATTATTATTTTACCGTAATGTATAAATTAATTATTTGGTTTCTTTAAAGTCACCCCTGTTAAATGGATCTCCTATAATAAAATAAATAAATCCAACCCATTACTGTCCCACAGCGGGGCACGGCCCTCTTTTCAAACTGAAAAGGGTTAGGCGTAGTGTGAGTTGCTGAACTACACAAACCATCGAGAAGTTTATGAGACCCTCTCAGGTGTGCAGGTTTCCTCACGATGTTTTTTCTTTCACCGTTAACCTATGTGATAATCGAGTTCTAATCCGCACATAAATTCGAAAAGTCAGAGGTCAAAGCTCAGACCCTCCTGCATGGAAGGCAAGCGATTAGCTGCTAGGCTATTACTGGGTCTCCTATACCTTTTATTTTTTATTGGATATTGTATATTATTAAATCAATAAGACTATAATAAATATTATAGTTTAAAAAAAAACTAAAGAAAACGCTTTTGTCATCCAAACTAAACGTGTATGCAAAATTTCAGCTCAATCGGAAACCGGGAAGTGGGTCAAATTTAACTTCCAAGATTGTCTTACATAGTTAGTTATAAGCGAAGCTAATAAAAATGTTTTAAAATAAAAACTCATTTTTCATTTTGATGCGAGTTGGGCTTCTGAAAAAGCGAGTGAAATAAATTGTAAGTACAAGTTATACAACTTTTGTTAAGATATGAAATAACTTTTGGTAAATAAACTACAGTTATAAACTATTGTAATACATTAAAGTAGGCGTTCTTAAGGTTACAAATAAAGAAAAAATTTCTTCGACATTTTAACCCCTGTAGGCCCCTAGCACGGCAAAAAAGGGGAGAGAGAAAAATCGGAGACAAAACAATCTCTTTACTCTTTTGTCTCTCGAGTTTTCGTTTTGTCTTCTATTAAGGAGACAAAAGATAGAGAAAACAAGTTTATCGGCAGAAATATTAGGGTCAAAACCAACTCCTTACCGTTTTCTCTTCTGTCAAGGAGACAAATAGTGGTGAAAAAAGATTTGTCGGCAGATAAATACGGGATAAAACTATCCTTACCGTTTTCTTTCTGGATTTTTTGTTTAATCTTCTGTCCTGGAGAAAAAAAGTGGAGAAAACAGGTTTGTTGACAGAAAAACATGGGATAAAACCATCTCCTTACCGTTTTCTCTCTCGATTTTTCGTTTTCTCTTCTGTCAAGGAGACAAAAGGTGGGGAAAACGGGTTTGTCCACCCACCGCGCTAGTCTTACAGAAAGGCTAAAAGCGGTGATCTTGCTGCGGCCTTCAGCTATTAACCCACACAACTTTACCATAGTCTAAACCACAATAAAGCCTTCGCTTATTTACTACCATAAACCAGAGCCAGCGAACACGCTATAATATTTCAAAGCCAAATCCCAAATGTACGCATTACGCATACATAAATCATGAATATAGTGCATAACGTTGCCGCATGACTTGTTACCCTGATAAGGTATATATGCAGATGTAGTTAAACATGAATATTATTGAATATATTGTTACTTTTTGTTTTTTTTTTACTTTTTTATGTTTGTGCACTGTGTTGTCTGATGTCTAGTTCGAATAAATGATTTTTCTTACTTTTTTATATTTTTATGAAGAAGTTTTTATCAAAAGAGAACCTTAATATGTCATCTTTATCTATCCTATATACGTATAAAGATTAGTTTGCTAAAAACTGGTTAGTCTTTTCAAATTTCACCTAGAGATCGGGATAGGTATAAAATTAAGAAAATATCAATTAGGTCCCGTGGCTAAACTGTAACTGATAACTGATTGGATGTGATTGATTTTTTGTGTATGGTGTCAGAACGTGATAAGAAACGGCTGGACCGATTTTGACGGGGCAGATAGCTGATGTTATGCATTAGGTTAGCCTGTAAGGATAGTTGAAAGTGTGGAAAAAAAAAAAAATTAAGCCGCAACTTAGGCTACATTTACATTAAAGAAAATTTAATTTTGTTAAATTCCACGGGGACGAAGTTGCGGACAAAGCTAGTAAATAAATAAATAAACAGCGTACGCTACGTGGTCAGGGTAGATTTAGGTACTTATTCTAAATCTTGGACAGTAACCACAGAGTCTGTGTTCCACTAAAATACAACACTATGTCGCTAATCCCTTCCTAGATTATCTCCGCTAGATAACGCCGGTGACATCAAAGGCAACCTGGCCCAACTGACAGTTAATTAAGTGGCTGAACCCACTGTGTAAATATAGTAGTGAATGCGTAAGCCTTTTGTATGTAAATCTAGTGTTTATTTTGCATAATTATAGGGTTGGAGCTTTGCGGTACCCGGCCAAGAGGTCGTTAACCTTTCTCTCTCGAAAGTGAACTACGAAGTTTAATTTTGTGGTATTCTATACAAAAAACTGAAAATAAGCAATTTATGTTCTTGCAAGTCTTATATTTGTTTTATTGGTGTACAATAAAGAATATTATAAATAAATAAATACCTAAGCTAGTGACTCGTAGGGAGAGTATGTTTTGACTTTTGACACCAGGTCATGTGGTCGAGTTCATGACCTCAGTGCCATTCATAATCATAGAGAATTAAATATTTTATGCAAACGGAACCATCAATTATTTTAATTAATTTTGAAAATGTTTAAAAAAATATTGATGGTACTTATTAAAATTCTTTTTTTGCCAATAAGAATCTTTATATCCTATAGATTTATGTCCATTTGTCTTAAAATATTTTGAATTATTAAAATAAGACCTTATTATCGCTATAACTTGTTTATTTCTAGTTGTTATGTTATTTCAGTGTAAGCTCAGCCTACTACAGTCCACTGCTGGAGATAGGCCTCTTCCAAGCTGCGTCACAATGTTTAGCACCAAATCTGTGCTTGCAGCTTTTTTTAAGTTATCGACCATACTTCATACACTCCTTGCTCACCTATTAAATACAACTAAAGTAATTCACATAAATATTAGAGGCTTAGCATTTTACTGCTCTGTGATTTGGTACTGCTATAGCAATTAGGATGCTTTACGACTTTGTTACCCGTAATAAGGTCAGGTTAAGGTCAACGCTTGTTTGCGGGGATTAAGTTTTTTAGTTACGGATTAGGAAAGGGCTGGATTTTCTCTTGTTACTACTCGTAATTGACTGTTTCAGATTTATTGGGTAAATGTAATTTTGGGTTGTTTTAGGTGCTTTTGAGGTCCTGAATAAATTAGATACGGTCGTACGCACGGCTACATAGCAAGCTAAATATTTTCAGTATAAACTGACCGTTTAAGCTTATAAATGCGAGGTTAGCTTATACTGGAAAATATAGCTTGATATAAATATATATATTTAATATATGTATATGATATAGAGTATAGACTAGAAACTTAGTTAAGTCATAATTTGTAGTCTGTGTCTTGCTTGATTGGCAGGAATGTTGTTGGTTGGGCACGGCATAGATTATAAATTCTTTTTACGTTTTGTTTGTATTGCGGTCAGTCGGTATACTTGCTTTACTTACCTATTCATTGTTTTGTTGCTGGTATAGCAAATGTTTGGTTTAGATGCTCCTATTTTGTATTGTATGTGTGTCGTTTTTGCTGCAGAAATAAAATATTTTTCTTTTCTTCTTCTTTATATGTAGCCGTATATACTACCATAATTTTAGTGATTTTTTAAGTGTAGTTCCATAAATTTCTCCTTTATCTTGACTTTCGTTTACAAACAATTGAAATCGACACTGAATCAAGCTGCAAATTTTGCGCACTATAAATAAAATTATACTGTATGTGTTACAATCGTTGTAAACTCTCATAGCGTAATTCAGGATTTACGTTGTTGTCTTATTACGACAGATGGCGCTAGTGGTAAAGTACTTTTTGCCATGCAGCTAGTAGTCCTGACAGAAGTATACTCACTAAGTTAAGACGTATCTAAGATAATTAAAAACAATATTTCCTTGCAGTTTACATTGTGTTACATTCTTGCAAGAGTAATAAGCGTGCATTTTACAGCATGCCGCCTCGTTAACTATTATATTTATAGCCCTATTAACTTATTTAATTGACCGGAGTGTTTTAAGTGTTTAACTGTCCTGTTTTAAATGGTGTAAACAAGTTTAGTATCTAAAGAGTTGTAAGGAGAATTTGCGTACAAAGTGGTATATCTAGACTTTACTATGATACCTATACTCTGTTTTTTCTACCTTATCTAATTTATTAATGAAATAGTCGTTCATCCCTTCGTGAGTCGTTTTCCTCATTGATGAGGGTCAGGACCTCTATGTATGTAGCACCTTCTTCTGGACTATACTCCGCCATTTTACCCTGTTCCCTGCAGCATGGATGGCGTCGCTCACACTGGAGTCGAGTGTCGAGCGGACCAGTCTAACGCATTATGCTCCATCCCTTTCTCCAGGTTATCACTACGTTTCCTTGCAATGTGCCCGAAGAATTCGAGTACCCTGCGGAGACATGTTGTGGAGAGCTTGGTGGTAATTTCTAGTTCGTCGAGAATTGAGGCGTTGGTTGCATGCGCCGCCCATGGGATTTGCAGCATCTTTCTCCAGCACCTCATGTCAAATGCGTCAATGCGAGCACGGTCTGCCTTCTTCAAGGTCCAGGCCTCTACTCCGTAGAGGAATATGGGCAACACCAGGCTTTTCATTAAAGACATGTGCAAATTGTTTATTAAATAAGACAATAAAAAGACAGAGTATATTATGTAAGTTCTTAGTTTTAAATCTAACATTTTCTCGCCCATTTCTAGTTCGTTTTTACAATGCTTTCGCTTTATTGTAAGATTCTGGTTATCTCTAGAATTATTTCCTTTGATGTTTTTTTAATAACATTTCAAAAATTCAACAATTCTCAAATACAGAAAGTCACTTTAGTTCGTGAGCTCAAAAAAATTGAAATCATAAACGAAACTGTTCATCAAAATCCATTTAAAAAAAGCTGTTTTTCTCATAATGTAATGTAGAACCTAGCGAACCTAGCCTACTTTCTATATCACATGATAGGTCACTTATAATCAAGTGCTGCCAAATATGACGTTACGATATAAGCAGAATTCCCTTCTCAGTTCTCTTAAAACAAAAGAATGTTGAAAAATGAATATAGCCCCTAATGACACTAAAATAGAGTAGAATATTAAACGGTACGTCTCCCGTCTTGGTCAGCCATGTCGTGACGTATGACGTGCTGACGTATATGACGTCACCTTTATTAGTAGAATGCACTTACAAGTTTTCGCTGACGCAGCTTTGTTAGGTGCGCTTGGCTAGGTGCTTGTCGGAAATGGTGACATATTGTTGAGTAGCATGACAGACAACTGGAATTACTTTAATTTGTTTGTATATAAAATCGAGTCCATTACTCTCCCAATGGTTGGGCACGGACTTGTTCTCTCAGGATTATTTGTATGGAACAGCTGTTTATTTTTTTGCGATTTCAGGGTTGGTCTCATTCCTTTGGTTTCCATTTTCTGGCTGGTTTGGTCCTGCAAGTCTTATGTGTATATTAATTTTACTGGTGTACAGTAAAGAATACAGGGTATTTTTTTATGTAGCGCATAATTTGTACAGTGTTTTTATTTATTTATTTATTTAAAATGCTTCATGTACAATTTACAAAGGCGGTCTTAATGCCGTAGGTATTCTCTACCAGACAAACTATTCTGATATCCTAATCTATTATGATTCAGTCTCTGTTCCTAAAAGCATACGCAGTATTGGACGAAACTTCGACTTAGTATGGGGGATACGCATAATTTACTAAGCAAGCCATACAAAATCAAATTTGATTTTGTTTTGGAGTGAATTTTAGTACTGCATTTGCAATTGGGAACGGACACTGAATCACTGACAAATGCGCACTATATAAAAAGTTATCTTGTATATAAATAAAAGTTGTTCATAACGATGAGTACAATTACAATAACGTCGGGATCGGGACTAGAAATGTAGGTTCTTGTATAACAAGACAATTTCGTATTTTTGTGTATCTTGACGCAGTATATCAATATGTATGTTTTCTTTTATGGTTTCTAATAATATATGTATGTATCTATGTATTTATTTCTTGATATTAAATTTTATTTTTTCTTTCCAACTATCGTTTATTTTACGTTGCACCCACCATGTTGGTTTCTGCATCACCCTAAGGTAGACTGGCAGAAAGCTGTCTATGGCTTTAAGTCCGCCTTTGTGCAGTATTTTTTTACCTGTGCATAAAGCATTAAATAAAATAAATAAATAACACAAATGCGGCGATCTTATAATAATGCCCACATATTCGTCCTCGCTGTCTAAACTCTTGGCTCGTATTACGCCATTGTTTGTCGCCACAGCCGGGCCCAGGCGACACGACAGCCGAGCACTCTCCACCACAAACAAAGAGCCACTTCGAGCACGGGGCGAAATTTAGACGGGCCGCAACATACAGCAGCTAACAGATTCTGGTTAGACTATACGTACGAATATTTTAGGCCGAGCCTTTGTATCTTGTAGGGTATTTAGATACTCGTACTGTTTTGTGAAGGAATACCCATTTGGAATACTGTAGTTTACTGTAGAGCTCACTTTTGAAACTAATTTTCATTGAAGTACATATATAATATTTATGTAAAATAACCGCTGTTTGGCTTTATGTGAGGTCCTATATTTCTAGTTCGATCCCTTTACGAGTTTGAGTACAATAATCCCTTATTGCACTCATCATTATGAACTACTTTTACTATGGGACCAATACTGAAATTGCGAAAAAAATAATCTGTTGTTCCATCCTATATGTAGTAGACGTGTGCGCCGATGCTAAAATCTCCGGCGGCGGGCGCCGATCAAAAATCGGCGGCGGCGGCGTGTTTTCGGCGTGATTTCGGCGCGGAGAATCTATATGAGAAAACTTTGTGGGGTACAAAGTTTTCTCTTTTTACGTATATTGCGCGCACGGAGGAGTGTGATATTTGTCATAGTTACAGTTTATATGGGGTAGGAGTGCAGAATGATAAAATTACGGTCGAATTTCGACCACAGGGCGACCACTAGTTTTAATAACACTATCTAGCTTGTAGAATAGATTTTATTAAAAATACAAATATAAATCAACAGAAAACAGTAAAATGATTGTATTTTTAAGTAACGGCTGTCCTAGAGCTGTCTTGCCGTTGCAAGGCAGGCATTACTTATAATAATGCTGTAATTGTCAAGAAGAAATATAATTTTGTCAACCCGTGTGGACTTTTTTGCCGTCACCGTCCAACCGGCAACAGAAAACACCCGCTCGCTAGGCGTGCTTGTAGCAGGCACTAATGAAATGAATGCTCGTCTATCTTGCCAATATTTAATAACGTTTCCGTCTATTAAATCACTGGCATTACAAGATACTGAATATTTCAGGCATTCTTTTCACTCGCTGGCATTCTTTTGTACAGTTGACTAAAAAATCCACTCTTGTCGTATGGTTAGATACTTTCCATGTAATGGTCTATTTCTTGTAATTTGGTAAATCGGCAATCCCACGTCCGGTCGGTTGTTGACAACACCGACGAGTTCAATGTCGCTGTAGGATTGCATCAAGGGTCGGCTTTAAGTCATTACCTCTTCCTGTTGATAATAGATGCTCTGACATCGGACATAAAGGAGGAGGCACCCTGGTGCATGCTGTTTGCCAATGACATTGTTCTCGTCGGTGAAGATGAATCTGAGGTCAACATCAAATTGGAGAAATGATAACAAAAACTGGAGAATGTTGGCTTGAAAATCAGTAGAACTAAAACTGAATATAATATTTTCTGTGATTTCAGCGGTCTCTCCAGTTTTAACGCCATATCGTTCTGGATGGTGTAGCCTTAACAATCTGCTCCGATTTTCGGTACCTCGGTTCACTCATGCAAAGCAATGGCGAAATTGACCGGGTTCTCAAGCATAGAATTAACGCAGAATGGATGAAATGGTGGCAGGTCACGGAAACAATAGTTGACTCCCGTATCCCCCATAAACTAAAGAGGAAAATTTATAAAACGATGATAAGACCAGCTGCCTTGTATGTATCGGAATGTTGGGCGACGAAAGGGACGAATTAAAGGCAATTATTGCAGGCAGCGGAGATGAGAATGTTGAGAGGGATATTATGTGGTGTAACAAATTGGACAGAATCAGGAATGAGTATATTAGAGGAAGTATGAAAGTCGCACCAGTTACAGAAAAGCTGCAAAGTAACCGATTGTCGCGGTATGGTATGCGGAGAGATGAGAATCATGTTACAAGAAGAGTTGTAAGTATGAATGTTGATGGCTATCAGAGAAGAGGCAGACCAAAGAAAAGATGGATGGACTGTGTGAAACATGACATGAATATGATGGAAGTGAATCTGGAAATAACGTCTGATAGAGATCAATGGAAGAAAAAAACATATTGCGCATGTCAAAGACCAAACTTATGACTAATCGCACCAAAAGTAGGTTAGAGGTAAATGGAGAAGAAATGCAATATGTCCAGGAGTATATCTACTTGGGCCAGATAGTCTCCTTCCAGTCCAGACAAGACATGGAAGTCGCAAGACGGACTGAAAATGCCTAAAAGAGCTACTGGTCCATGAAAGAGCTAATTAAGGGACACCTTCCACTGTCACTGAAGTGTAGACTCATGGACATGTTATTTCTTCCTATTCTGACCTACGGTGCTCAAACTTGGACTTGGACTAACATTCAGAAGTTCAAAATCAAGGTTTGCCAGGGTGCAATGGAGCGTAATATCCTGGGTGTTAATTTAACGGATAAGGTTCAAAACACCACACTGCGCTCCAAAACGCAAATCACTGACGTAGCTCAAAAAGCCGCTGAACTAAAGTGGGATTGGGCAGCCCACGTCTGCCGTATGCTGTCGGGCAGGAGAATTATGTTGGTAAATCGGTAATCTAGCAAAGCAGCTGCTACGATGATGTTGATAATTGAGTATTTCCGCCATATTTCTTTTCACATCGTCTAATCTAGTCGCGCCGATTTTACGCCGATGCACAAATCGGCGGCGGCGGCGTCCAAAAAATGTCGGCGGCGGCGGCGGATCGGCGCGGCGCACACGTCTAATATGTAGTTAGTCGAGTAATATTAAATTAATAATATTATGTACCTACACCACTTTCGGATTTAATTATTCTTTCCGAAAAACTACTATGTGAAATTATATAATATTATTTGAACACACAGATTTTTTTTAGATTGACCAAAACAAATAAATCATTTCTAGGGAACGGTGTACGCTTCTATAACAAACTCCCAAAAAGTATTACCGAGCTTACTGATAAAAAGTTTAAAACTCGCGTTAAACTTATCCTTATAAGGATGGCCTATTACAAGATCAAAGTGTATGTTGATGATGGAGACGTATGGAAGTGATTATCTTCTGTACGTGCTTCCCTAGTGACCCGCTGCTTCCTGTCTTCACAAACTAATTTTAATGACGCTTCCGTATTATTATCATCATTCTCCTGCCCTTATCCCATTTTATTTGGGGTCGGTGCAATATGTCTTCTTCTTCCATTCATCTCTATTAGACGTAATCTTAGAGTTTACGTTCTTATAATCCATGTCAAATTTCACACAATCCATCCATCTTTTCTTGGGTCTGCCTCTTCTCTTACATCCATCCATATACATACTTAAAACTCTTTTCGTTACATGATTTTCATCCCTCCTCATCACATGCCCATACCACGACAAACGGTTACTTCTCAACTTTTCTGTCACCGGTGCCACTTTGACAGAAAAGTTATACAATACTTAGTATAACTCTTAGGCTTACATTCAGAGACGACCGAAACGAGTCTAAGCGTGAACTTACGCTTCCATATGTCAATTTTACGAACAAATTTTGACAGATGGAAGCGTAAGTTCACGCTTAGACTCGTTTCTGTCGTCTCTGAATGTAAGCCTTAGTGTTAGTGACTTGAGTACCTATTGTTTAAATTGTAGTGGTACTTATGATCTTTTCTGTTCTTTTTTTTTTGTAATATTGTGTAAATTCAGGTCGAATTTTAGCTCGGGTCGCTCCCGCGGCCCTACATATTTTTTGTAAACTTCATTTATGAAAAGAGTATAATCCATGGAGTTTCTTGCCGGTATCTTCTCCAGGACCAACCCACTTGGAACCGTGCACCTAGAATCACGACGTTTTGAAAGTGCCTGCAAAGGCCCAGTTGAAATAAAAATCTTTGACCTTGACAGAACATTTTTTCAAAGCTTCGACTGCAGGTTTCCAAATAGGATTGGTAGGGTCCAATTCTTTTACATCACTCCTATAACCCAATTACAAGTAGGTACTTACCTAGAAAAGATTAATTAATGCTAAAACACTTTCCAAGCCACGTTCGAGACAAATGGTGGTCAACATTCAATGTTTTTCTTTTACTTCCAAATTACGGCATTGCACCTACAAAAAAGCCCGGCTAAGTGCGTGTAGAGCATACATTCAGGGTTCTGTAGCTATAAAAACTATAAAATCTGATTCCATACATTTGGAATGAAGCTGTGGATCATATCGTCATTTATCTCATAAAGTTTTCGTCTTTATGAAACTGCTTTTACTTTTAAGTGTACGTATTAAAATCGGTCCATCCGTTATGGAGCGACAGACAGATACCTACACCGATACACGTATACACAGATGCACCGATACACAACACCCTTCTTTTTTGTCGGGGGTTAAAAAAGTTGCGGACCCATCGCCTGTGAAGATGGTCTTGTCTCGAAGTTTCGTTGTTTTTCTCTCGCTATTCCGCTAAAGAACCCTGGCAAAAAGTATCTCTGACCTCGGAACTTAAATGAAGCAAAGTAAGTTTAGGTAAGTGGGCGGTAATTAAGCGCCGCGCGTGATCCTACTACACGATGTTCGTGACCAAGTGGACGGTGGACGACAATACTAACTTGACGTGGAATGAGATTCTTACTAAGCGAGTTTTATGAAGGGAACTTGATAGTCATGTGCATGTTTGATAAGCGAGTGATAAAACCAGTTTCTTGGGTTTTTTTTTTATTAAGCCCCGACATAAAGCTCAAAAGGACTACTCAGATATTATTAACATAACCTAACCGTCAAAAACCCCCGACTCCAACTAGAAAAAGAGCTGTAACTTTTTAACGGCTGAACAGATTTTAACGAAACATAGCTAAGATGGTACCCGATTAAACTAGCTATCAAGTAGAAAAATTGCATTTAAATCGGTCTATTATTTTTGGAGCCACAAACAGATACACATTACGAACTTAAAACACCCCTCTTTTTTGTCGGGGATTAAAAATATAGACAACTAGCGACCCGCCTCCGGCTTCGGGGTGTAATTTCTGTCATACTCTCTACATCTCTACTATCCTTATATGTATGTTAAATATTATTTTGGTCTATCATCAATAGTTTTCGCAGCGCACGCGATTTAAGGAATTTTATAGGAATTTTTTTTACACCTTGGGTAACATTATTGGAGATTTCGTAGGGATCCAATTTTTTTTTTAAATAAAATATATATATGTCTATATTTCTCAGTGATAATATAGCATTTTACTAGTGAAAGAATTTTTAAAATCGGTCCAGTAGTTATTGAATTTATTCATTACAAAAAAAAAAAATACAAATTTTTTCTCTAAATATTATTGTAGATAAAACCACTAAAATCTTTCCATACCCTTGCCAGCTCATTACCCCCTTAAAAGGTCTGTAACAAAATGCCATGGACAATAGCGTCATAATCTGAGTGCTTTGAATAATGTTTACGTAATGTCTCGAAGTCTGTCACAGTGACTGACAAAGTCTACTTAGTCGGTTGAGGCCGACGCTAAGTATTTTGGCTATTGTATTATGGAGTGGCAAGTTAGCAGATTGTATTTAATTAACTTGATATAATACTCAAACTCAAACTCTTTATTGCTTTCATGTGTTAATATTTAATTACAGGTGTTATATTTTTGTAGGTTTCAACATGAAACCCTGTAAGGGAACAGCAACTTATAACTATGTACTTAGCTATAATAATTATGTATAAGTAGGATCAAACGATAAATTTAAATTACTAGTGGTATTTAAATTATATTGAATTGCAAGTATAATATGTATTTTATTTTATTTTTATTTTAAGTATCATGTATTTTAATTTTAATTGTAATAATTGCAGTGATAGCCTAGCGGTTGAACGCTTGCCTTCCATGCAGGAGGGTCTGAATACGAACCCGGCCCGCACCTCTGACTTTTCGAATTCATGTGCGGATCAGAATTTGATTATTATCATTTACAGTTTTTTTTTAACAGAGGATGAAATTTCAGGAATCCTTTTTTATTGCTGGCCTGCGATATAAAAGGAGCCTACTCTCCAAACATGACTCTAGCTTAAGTAGTTTCGGCTCTGCGTTGATCATAAGTCAGTCAGTCAGGACTTCTCTCTTTATAATATTACTATGATTAAAAGCCTAGTCTACTTAAGTCCTTGTAGTAAAACCTCTAGATATCATATAATGTCAGTTCACTTTGTGGCAAGAACTTAGGAAACCTTTTATAAAACCATGTACTAAGATTTTGCAAAAGGTTAATTAATTAATTAATTAACAGTTAATTAACTGGCAGTATCAGAGGTCCTATCGCTACTTCTCTACAGAAAGTTTTCCTTTACCTTTTAGGTTTGGGTTAGTAGTAACTAAATAAAAGATTTCCTATCAAAAAAGTTTTGTGGATCAGAAGAAGTTAGATTGAAATGAAAGAAAGATAGAAAATATTTGGATGCAAAATTAAGGTACCACATGCAAACAGAAAAAAAAGAAAATTAAGAAAAAAAGGAAAAAAGGAACAATTTTTTTTTGTCAAAAATTAAGATAATCACATAATTAAACGAATTCTCAGTTTTAAAAAATAGGCCGTCGCTGGGGAGGTACACCCCCTCCCCCCTCCAAATCACACACAATAAAATTGATTTTAAAATGTACCGGTAAAACTACCCATCTTTGCCTAGACTCCTAATTTTGCCTAGTATAACATGCGCGGTAATATAACATACTTAATAACTAATGTTATATGTATGTTATAATTAACATACTTACGTATAACATCCGATAAATATGCGCGCCTGAGTAAAGAGTCCCTTTGCCTAGTATTTACCTACCTACAACATTTCCGGAATGAGCGTTGCCACTATTATGACAAGTAAGTAATTGAAAGCTTTCTATCACAGGCAAAGTTATATATAGTTTAAAATTACAAGTTTTTATTAGTAAGGGGAATGTCTATAACGGATGTTTAAAATGTAAACGGCCGTTTAAAAGTTCTTCTCAAAAGGCAGATTTTTATCATAGCTGTCTGTTACTCGTATAATTGTTTCTGAAGTTGGGCTTTAGTAGTTGGTGAGAAAAGTAGAGTAAGTAAAGGAGAAGACTATCGAAAAAGATAAAATTTGTAAAAAAGGTAAAAGGATTTGTTTGTATTATTTATGTTTTTTTTTTAAATCATTGCCCCTCACTAGCATTTCTCCTGTGTCGAGGGTACAGTTTACAAACATACATGTCACATGCACACACAACCAGACCCGAAACAACTATCTGTAGATCATACAAATATTTGTTCCGTGCGGGGATCGAACCCGCGGCACGTAACGCAGAAGGCTAATCGCTTAGCCACTGCGCTAACCGTGTCGTCAAAAATTTGTAAAGGTAATTTTTTTTTGTTTGTATTAGGGAATTATGGAACTACAAAACCGATTCTAAAAGTTCTTTCACTAATAGAAAGAAAGCTAGGTACACTATGTCTGAGTGATTTTACATTTTATAGGCTACATTTTATTTTGACCTGAGTGAAACCGCGGTCATCATCTAGGTAGTGCTACATAAAATCATGAATTATAAACAACACAAATCCGTTGGATCGGAACTGGATTGCTACTTCAAGCGTAAAAGGGAAAGATATCCCGAAATGTGTTCACTTACAGAAAAGTGTCCCATCTTAAGTGTCGATGGAAATCACTTTTGCGAAATGACGTCTACGTTTTAGGTACCCATCGTCCCTGGAGAGCGATATTGCGACAGGACGATGCGATGCGACGCGATAGAATGAGGATACAATCATAGACGTAACATACTACTAAGTACCATTATATCTATGGATAGAATACAGTACCTACCTAGCTGTCACTACTGGGTGACATACCACTCCAGTGTGAATTATTTTATCTGACAAATCGCGACATTGATCTCTGGATCTTTAAAGGAATACAACACAGCATTATGAACAGCTTTTAGTATAATAGGACTAAGACGGAAATCGTGAAAAAAAAATCATCTGTTCCATACAAATAATTCAATACCTATTACGCGACTAAGTGTAGGAACGGAACAACAGATTTTTATTTCATCATTTCCGGGTTAGTCCTATAGTAAAAGTTGTTGCAACTTGCATTGTTATGGGCTGTATGTTTCGCGTCGCGATTTCTCGCTTTGCGTCACTCACGTAGGACAGTACCTTAACCCCGTCCGCTTTACTTTAGGAGATGACAGATAAGATGGACGGCCACTCTCCGTCCGATTCGGTCCGAACCATCAATCGTTGCATCGTCACTTACCACAAAACTGAGCTATCCACGTTATAAATGATTCCTGTCTCGTCCTGTTTCCTGAATGATATATATCTTAAGCATTTCGGTAATGTTTTTTGATGTTTGAAATATGGTCATGCATGACCACAAAATGTTGTGAGCACTCGTCCAGATTAAGTGCTTTCAGCAAGCTTCAGTGCAATTAAGCTGCTTATTCATGAGACAAAACTAAAATATAAGTTCAGTTTAGTGGTAGTGGAGATGTTATAATCTCGATTGAGGCGGTACGGTGGTGACGTGGTAACGTGAAGCCACAGCGTGAGGCCTATTTTGTAAAGGTGCGTCTACGCTAGAGGTGCCGAGCACGAATGGAGCACGAGTCGAGCAAGAACGGAGCACGAGTCGAGCAAAAATTCATGTAGTATGGACCGATTTACAAACCTTGAACCAGCGCGCTTCTAGCATTTGGTTCGTGCTTGACTGTGCTCCGCCAATTGTAGGTTTTTTGACGAACACAAAGGGATTTGAATTGCGCTCGCAGTGCGCTCGTGCACGTGTTGAGTGACAGACGTTTAGCCAATCGCTCGAACATCTTGGAAACGTGGACAGAAGATGTTTGTTTGCAATTAATCGTCCATATTCGCCAAGAGCCGCGAGCACATTGCGGAAAATTACGTTCGAGGACAGTGATCGTTGTAAGCCCGCACTTGACGCCGCGAACTACGACGCCAAGAGCGGTTCGCCAAGAAACGTTCTTGCAGGTCACCTGATTAGCCAGTCAAAGTCATAGTTTTTTATTTCAACTGGGCCTTTGCACTTTGCAGGCACTTTCAAAACGTCGTGATTCTAGGTGCACAGTTGCAAGTGGGTTGGTCTTGGAGAAGATACTGGCAAGAAACTCCATGGATACTCTATTCATAAAACTTTGCAATAATATCTGGGGCTGCCTCGTATTACCTTGGAACATCCATAAATATCCGTAACCTAGCGATTAGGGATGCCTTGCCGACCTAAAGCTAAAGTTGGAATGCCTTGTATTCCGATAATTTCACTGGCTATTGCTACCCTTCACCCGAAACACAACTACGCTTCCACATATTTGTTAAATACGTAAATAAAAAATAAAATAAATCCAGCCCATTACTGTCGCACTGTTAGGCACGGGCCTCTTCTCGGAATTTATTCAAAAAACTAAACATAATAATCATTTAGTATTTATTGTTTGCTAATTTGTTTAGTCTAACAAGGTCTTAGTTACAAATAACAAACAGATTAAATTAGTTACCTAACCTGACCCTAACTACCTTACCCTCATCTTAGTTACCTAATCCCTAGGATAAGCTACAGTAATTTAGGTTAGACTTCAATTTAATAAAATATGTATAATAGAGATTTCCATAATTTGATAAATTAATTGTAGGATGAAGAGATCATTCTTGAAACTAATATTAATTTGATTTATTTAGCAACTTAAACTAACAGTAAAACTATACATACAAGTTATAGGTACATATTAATTAAATAAGGACGACATAATAGTATATATCTAGTAATCTATAGGTAGGTAAGGACGACATTATTATAGAAATTAAACAATTATATAATTTTGTAATTAAATACTCGCAGATTGTGCTGGGTGTAGCTATAGACCGCAACATTAAATTAATTTTTTCGAAGTCAGTTTAAAAATTCCAGTAGCACTCGAACGGGGATTCGAATCTAAAATCTCACCCTCAGAAACCACTACATCAATGGGGCATTTTTAAATATAAGCTTACGTGTCCAGCCCATTCCCACTTAAGCTTGGCAGCTTTTTGGCGCATGTCTGACGAGCTATGGGCCAAAAGAACTATGTACTGAATGGATACCAGTAAATATTAAACGGCATTGCAGCAGACCGAGGCGAAGATGGCGGGACGAGCTTGACTCCTATCGAAAAAACTGGTCCGTACCAGCAAAAACCAGAAGTGAGTAGAAAAAGGAGAGAGAGGCCTTTGCCCTGCAGTGGGACAACACAGGCTGAAAATAATAATAATAAGCTTACGTAATAACATACTGTTGAGACCTTGATCTATAAAAAAAGATTAAGAAATAAAACGCTCTCGTTTTTCGTCGCCGGCACGTCACACGTTTACGAGCGCTCAAATAAAAATAGCTGTTTTACTGCCCACTTCCCTTTCATCGTGGCGTGATGATAAATCCTTAGGTTACCCGGAAGTGAGGCCATGTTGCTTCCTGTGCGTGACTGGTGTGATCGCTAGTACACTATACAGGGTGGCCTGTATAGTGTCATAAGATTCTAGTGATTTGGGTCACTGAAGCTTTTACAGGATTTATTAGGACCCTGGCAAGTTTGAACATGAAAAGTTCTAAACGGTTGGCCGGATGGGGGTTATTGTATTCATCATTATGAACAACTTTTACAATGGGAACAACAATTAAATCGCAAAAGGGGTAAAGTATGGATAGTGCTTCATATAGTTTCATAAAATTATTTTATCTAACTCAATTTTAATTTTTTTGTCAACTATGGTGTTCTTTATCTGCCTACTATAAGGGAATATAAAATATTTGTCCATTTTTAATAGTAGTCAATTACCCAATTTGTCAAGTTCCTATGTTCTTAGGATCATAGCACACTAACTACTTTTTGCAGTAGAATCGCGCAATTTTGCGTCTTGTTAGGAGACCGACTTCGTTTGTCTTTTTAAAAAAACGAATACAATTTCCCAACACTTAGTTTATTACCAATAGAAACCCTAAATTAAAAAAAAAAATGTTAAGAAATTATTATTGATTGAAGAGACTACGCCGTTATTGAATATTTTTCAGATAAATTGTAATGACTATTGTAATCTTGATAATACTACTATAATCTAAAGATAATTCAATATAATATGAATGGTACTATAATCTTATATTAAGCTATTACGAATATTATTCTTTGGGTATTGTTTACCTGTTTATCAGTGGCGAAGAGTGACAGTTTTATAAGGGGAAGCCGTCCCAAAAATGCCCTCTCAAAATTGCTGCAATTAATGCTGCAAGACTAAAATCCATACCATCTCTTGTAATCTATATACATAATGTCATGTCTGGAAGAGCTCGACCTAACTAATTAACAAGCCTTTTGTTTGTCAGTTGGATGAGTAATTAATATAAAATTACGTTGGTCTATGCACAATTCCTAAAGGGAAGCCGATGGGAATCGGGTTGTATGGACTCTTCGCCACTGCTGTTTATATAATTTAAAAATTTTACTGACGTATTTTATGTACGTAGTTCAAATAGCTTTGCATGTAACTGTAATGATTTCTTAAATAATTATAATGTATATATATTTAATAATGAATACCTAAAGCACGCTGCAAGGTTCAATATGGCGATACTTTATAAACTTGTAACACCTGATGTAAAAATAACCCATGTTTCGCAAATAAATGAAATTGAATTGAATTGAAAGGGATTGTGCTGCAGTGGCGCACGTGTCTATTTGTATCTGATGCGTTTCATCTGTCGAACCGTCCTATAGCGTCCATTGTGCATTACACAATCTCTTCTCATGTCGGATATCCCCTTTACTGTACACGTGTGTATTCGTGTTCAATAAGGTAGATTGTATTCTATTATTCTGTTTGTGAGCTTTAGCAGAGTTTTAAGCTTTCCTTTTGCGTAGTTGCCTATCCATCATAGAAATGGAAAGATTTTAATATAAACGGAAATTATATATCGCACACTATTGCCCGCGGTACGTGTAGGTACGTAAGAACATCAAATTTATGTTAGTCTGTAGGTACTTAAAAATCCTCGCTAGCACAGCAAAATAAGAACTGTAGGTACAGCAATTTCTATTATTGCCGTGTTGGAAATTGCTGGCGTGTTATAATATCGTTAGACTTTGTTACGTACCGGAAAGAGCCGAAATCTATGTTTAAAAAAATATAAATCATTTTCCGTGCAACTGGGAGAAAAATCGATTTTCTCATATGTTTTAATAAACATATGAGAAAATCGATTTTTCTCCGTAATGTCGATATTACGGATTTCATTGAAACATAACAGAATTTAAAACAAACTTTCATCCCCTCAATTTAGCCCCCTTAAGGGTGGCATTTCCTAAAATCCCTTCTTAGTATCCACTAAGAAGGGATTTTTGGAAATGACACTTAAATTTTGACAGTACGTTCGACGGAACGTACTGTCAAAATTTCAAGTTTCTAGCCCCAGCCAAAGACATTCTATGGCCCCAGCGGTTTAGGCTGTGCGTTGATCTTTGAGTATTTAGAGTCAATCTGTCAGTCAGGACATGTTTTTTTAATAATAATAAGAAGAAGGAAGATATATTAATTATAAGTCTTGAGAAGATTGAATATTTGTGAAGTGTAAGCCACAAGAGACTAGCGTATCTATGTATTATAAGAGATCTCAGCGCTACTTAGACAAACATAATTAGCCTTACTAACAAAAGACGAAGATGCCTAAGGCGGACAACTATGCAAGACCCTACGGATTTTCATTATTACTAAATGTTTTGTTTTCAACTATTTCATGAACGATAAATAATGGTCAATGTATATTTACTACATTTAGGCTCTAGTTCACCGACAACATAACGATTGATTAGAGCAAAATCAGCCGTTTAAACATGAATTTTTGTATGGGTAATTGGCCGATAAAATTTTAAATATCTGTTATTTTGTCGGTAAAATTGGCCCTTAGTCTAGTATCTATTGAATATTGAATTATTTGTATGAAAAAGCTTTCTTTTGCCTTGATTCTTTTTTTAACCACGGACAAAAAAGAGGGGTGTATGTAGTGTAGTATAGTGTAGTAATAAGTTAGTAGTGTGAATCTGTGGATCGGGGTGTCTGTGGATATGTGTATCTGTGGATCTGTGAATCTGTGTATCTGTCTGTGGCATCGTAGCTCCAAAACGGATTAACCGATTTGAATACAGTTTTTTTAATTGAAAGCCATTTTAATCGGGTATCATCTTAGCTATGTTACATGAAGATCTGTTCGGCCGTTCTAAAGTTACAGCTCTTTTTCTAGTTCGAGTCGGGAGTTTTTGGCGATTAGGTCAATTTTATTCCCTTTTATTATTGGCATTATGGCTTTCTAGTATGTTACTTGTATATTATATATACTCTAAGATTTAGGTATTCTGCTTTTCTTACAATAATTCGGCTTATTACTGTTCCACTGCTAGACGAGGGTTCCTTCTTAGAATGATAAGGGTTAAGGCTTAAGTCTAACACGCTGGACTGGCTGATGGGTCAGAGTAACAAGCAAAAGATTTGTTGAATAATAAATAAGTTTAATATAAATACGGAACGAACAAAAGACGCAGAGAAATAAAAAATGAAATAAACTCGACTACTTAAAAAATTAACTTTAAATAAAAAATCACTTTCAATAAAAACTGCAAAACAGAAATACAAGTCCAGTAGAATTCTAATGTGGAACATAGAGACTTTAATAGTCGGGACCCATTAAAAATCGAGACCGGCTCAAATCTTCTCCATAATGGGTCCCGACTGTTAAAGTCGCTATGTTCCGCATTAGAAGCTGTTATTATTTTTCGCACTTTCCGTTTTCTTGCCGACGCGCGATGGTGTCGCGGACACAGATAATTATACAATATAATTTAAGAACAAAAAAATAAAAATATAAGTTTTAAAAATATAAATTTAAGTTTTTGCCATTCAACGTGGCAATGCTGCCAGTCTTCTGGGCACGTTCCCGGATGACAGCGATGCGGAGGAGTACTTTGACGCCGCCTAAGTGTTCCCTCTTTGTTTTTATTTATCTTTAATTTTTAATTTATTTTTAATTTATTTGTAAATATTTAGTCTATATATGTAAATACCTTTTTCTCAAAGTAAACAAGTGTATCAAGTCAAATATAAGTAATATTTTGTTAGGATAGTAATATGGACTATTTTTTGCCGATTTCAAAAAAGGAGGGTAGTGGGGGAGGTGTATGACTTCAGAAGCTGTTAATTTTTTTAAAGAAAATTATTTTATTCTTTTTAGTTTTTTGAAGTCGATTTTTCTTTTTTTTAAAGTTTATTTTTTTACTAATTATTCAATGCATCTATACCTACTAATTCCTAGTATAGCTAAATACTGGAAAATACTTATATCGATTCGGTTTGATACACCCTAAGAAAATGTTAGTATTTTTTTGTTTCTGACATCTAAAATTTATTTGAAAACCATTATTTATAAGATTGTACTTCTCTTGCATTGTCATGATATATAATTGATGGTGGAGCTCCACGCCCAAAATTGGACAAAAGCCTAAAAGTATGGATTTTCAGAGTGGATTCGGAGTTTGCAGGTGACAGCTTGAATTGTTTTTTTTATGCTTTACGGCAAATGGGCTTGCGTGATGGTAAGTGATTACCGCCACCCATGAACATCCGCAACAGCAGAGGATAGATATAAGTCCGATATCATGTCACATGTATTAATCATTGATATTTTAAAATCATTTAGTCATGTAATGACAACGATAAAATCATCAATGCTTAAATCATCACTCGATAATGACATGACCCATGACTGAATGAATGAACGCGAACTTCGGCCAGGCTGTGACCGAGATGTGACAATGATATGAAATGACAATGACAAGATCAAACAATGACGTCATGTTGTTTGGGAGACCTCACGCTACACTAGCACCTCTAGCGGCGAATTCATACGCGATAGCCCTCATTGTTTGTAGCTCACGGGTGACCTAAACGTCCTTCAAAGGCTTATGTACCGTACCTACCTCAATACGATTAGGAACCCGCCTCCACGATTCAAAACAAATAAAGACCTAAAAACTACTCCCAATCTGTTTTGATAAAAGTTATTAGGGTCTTATTACCACCAATTCACCTAAAAGATGTTCACCAAAAAGAAATTCGAGTAAATAACTTGCAAACCGGAAAATCGTATGAAAACGATTTCCTGGAGTGGTTTTTCTTAAAGTTGTACATACAAAGGGAAATTCGCAGTACGATCCCCATATTGACTATTCCAATCACTTTGGTCCTAAACTATTTAATGGCGTTTTCCTCTTTTGCACTACTTTAGAGATTGATTCATTAATTCTGAGTAAGTTGTAGTTCTCCGCTCTTAGGGGAATACCCCTATTTTTACAATAATTAGATATATCTATATATTAATACGTGAAGAGAAATCTTTGTACCCCTTTTTAAGCATATTGCGCGCACGAAAGAGTGTGAGATTTGGCATAGTTAAAGTTTATATGGAGCAGGAGTGCAAAAAGCTATAATTACGGTCGAATTTCGACCACTGGGCTGTCGACCTGACT
Organism: Allophyes oxyacanthae; assembly: GCA_932294325.1. Classification (NCBI taxonomy): domain Eukaryota; kingdom Metazoa; phylum Arthropoda; class Insecta; order Lepidoptera; family Noctuidae; genus Allophyes; species Allophyes oxyacanthae. The sequence continues at coordinate 12,644,493 of OW028622.1, forward strand.
ACCTGAATTTTAATTTACATTTTTTAAACTGATAATTTTAAATCAATGAAAGAAGCAAGCGACTTATATTTTACACGATTATTTTACCTAGTAAAGTTGACGGTGTAGGCAACACAGGTGCAATAATAGTATAATATACATACATAATGAAGTGGTCCCATTTTAATTTGGTGAAGATCTGATAAATACATTAGGAGATAGACAATGGAACTTTAACAGCAAATCACTCGTGATTGCTGTAATCCCATATTTATTTATTGTTTATGCCATTCAAAATAGAAAAAGAAATAATAAACTTAAAAGCCGACTTTACAAAACCAAGACGTATAAAATAATTTTCATAAAAATCTTAACAGCTTCTGAAGTCGGGACCTTTAATTCTTCAATGCACTTTAGTTTGGCCAGCACTGATTTCAGGTGTTAAGTTTTTTTTATTAAAAAATCGCTTTATGGTCCTGTATCTGAAAAAACATTTTGAACACTTTTACAATGTAACACTAACAATAATACGGGAAAAATCCATTTTATTTTCTTTTAACCCTTGACCTAAAAGAGTGAATTCCGTTCAAACCATTTTCTACCAACAACGTTTAGTGAATAAAGAATTTTAGGCTCTAAGTTAAACATTTATTGGTCTTAGTCCTTTTTCACACCACACATCTGACCCTAGAGCATCCGTCCAATAATGAAATTCCGGCTTAATTAGAATGTGATTGAATTTTGAGGAGCCTATTAGGTTACACGGGATTAATACGATTATTACTTAATAAGGTTAGGATTAGGCATGGTTTATATCGCTTTTACACTGTATCAAATCTTATATATGTATTGATTTAGAATATCGGGTATCACATCTTTATATTTCAATATCTATATATTGGTTGAAGTCTGTGGTACTCTGAAACGAAAGTGGTACTATCATACTATGATTTTTTACGGTTCGATTTTGTTCAAAGGCACTGTATTTTGATGTCAGTTGATAGTCATTTTGAATCGAGTACCAAAGATATTAGATTCGATAGGTACGATATCATTTGTGTGTTGTTCTGTGACACATACCAACATTACAAACGCTAGATATCTGATAATAGATTCTGTGTCGTCCGGATACATAGATATTGGTTTTTGTACCGCTATACAGGATAATTTCTTATGTAATGCGCAGAATTTTTAGAGTGATTCAGTCTCCGTTCCCAAATGCAACCGCGGTACTAAAATTCACTCCAAAACAAAATAAAAAATTGATTTTGTATGGCTTGCGCTAGTAAATTTTGCGTGTCCCTCATACTAAGTCAAATTTTCGGTTTGTTTTAAAAGTTTATCCCAATTCCCAATAGTGTGGTTGATTTGGTCGCACGCACTGTCAACTTATGTTTAAATAAATAAATACGATTTGTATCGCCCATGCCTAGTTAGAAATAGAGTAACATGAATATCAAACATTAGAGGGATTATTAGATTGTAAGTTACGTAACTACGAATTTATATCAGGGTTAATGTTGTTATTGGTTTAGTATAGTGACAAAGGTTGGATTTAATCAGTTTATTGATAAGCGTACATAGGAAAACCCGTATGGATCTTCGCTAATAACCTAACCAAAATAGTTAAGATGATTCCCGATTAAACTAGCTTTCAATTAAAAAAAAATGGTAATGAACATCGATTCTGGTAATAAAATCCAATACCTACGATCGTGACAGACTAAACTTCGAGCAACTTTGGAACAAAATTACTGATCATGAAGTTGGGACTTCTATCAACTTCTTGGTTTTGGGATTTACTTACCAAAACTCTTAGGTTTTCTAAATGATAGGATTCTTTCGGTAGCAATAATTCAATATTACATCATAATAAAAATCGATTTTACCAAAACAGCGAACCTCCCATTATCATGAGCAAAACACAACACTTCCTTCTTTCATAAAAAAATTGAAAAAGGAAGCAACGATATTTCCCCGATAATGTGGGAAATCAATCTCCCATGTACCTCTTGTAAGGGCCGTTAGATATTGTGTTTCTCGGTAATGGCATGAGACAGATCTATTTCCTTTTCTATAGTGCCATATGACACGCTTGGATGTTAAAGAACTAGCCTTTGTTTTACTTGAACAAAGGCAGAAATTGTTTTTTTATAAAGCGATAGTCGTTTGTTTTGGTTTGTGTAGAAAATATTTATAAATCTGTCAATCAATTACATAAATTCAAATTTAAATTTGGATCGGTTTGTTTTCTCTTTACAGCATTTTAAGTTTTTTTTTAACCCCCGACAATAAAGAGGGATGTTATAAGTTTGTAGTGTGTGTATCTGTCTGTAGCATCGTAGCTCCAAAACGGATGGACCGATTCAACGCATTTTATTTATCGAAAGCTAGTTTAATTGGGTATCATCTTAGCTATGTTTCATGAAAATCTGTTCAGTTGACCAAAAGTTACAGCTCTTTTTCTAGTTGGAGTCGGTTTTTGACGGTTAGGTTATTAAATGGTTGCGTTAGGTTGGTTGAGAAGTACAGCTTGTTCTTGCCAATAAGGTCTACACCTTTGAGTAAGTTCGATAAATCATAGTAGCACTTGATTGGCTAAATGTTAATATACAACCAGCGGGCCTACCGCGTAACTAAAATTGTAATGAACATCGACATCGGTATTAAACTTCAATACGATCGTGGGAGCCTAAACTTTGAGCTAACTTGTATTTTTTTTACCGATCATGAATATAGGAGTCCCAACTATATGATAGGTAATTTTTTTACAAGTTAGCTCAAGGTTTAGGCTCTCACGATTGTATTGAAGTTTAATACCGATGTCGATGTTCATTACAATTTTAGTTACGCGGTAGACCCGCAGTTGTGCCTACCTCTTCGGGGATAACGAGCTTGATGATGTCCTGTAAAGCAACTGACCATACTGCTGCAGTAGGTTTTTCTAGACTTTCAAGCGTATCCCAGGAAAAGCAATCTTTTAAATGGCTTAATATACCTACCTGCAATTTAATTTCAAAGCCACGTAGAACAACAAAGAAAAAGAATTAACTTTGAAGGGGAATGTGGAACATTGCATTTCTTGTTAACCCATTTTAATTAAGGATCCACTGCATTTTTACCTGCGCGTTTTTGTTCATTGAGAGGTAAAATATAACTTATAATTATTTTTATGTAAGAGAGAAAAAGGTTTTAGAGAAAGAAAAAACGTTTATTAGACATCACATTGTAAAACCGAAAAAAAAAAAAATAACCAATAGGATCAAGAAAAACAACAATTAAAATTAATAATAGTAGTAAAACTAATTAAAAATGTACATAACTAGGATAGAAACAAAAAACGAGTATGTTTAAACTTTGACGTACTAAGTAATTAGTTTTCTGCGCAACGTGTCGCGGGTTTGATTCCCGCATGGAACAAATATTTATTTAGATAGTTGTTTCGGGTCTGTGTGTGCGTGCATATGACACTATACAACGTGTATCAGACATGCGTGGTCATATTTAAGAGTGCGGATCAGACTATCAAACTGAGCAACTTTCTCTATGGGACCAACATAGTCACAAAACATCAATACCTACTCGACACAAACATATAGGACAGCTGATATCTCTAGCCGAAATTTAAAAAGTCTCTATACTGTTTTTACCTAGTAATAATAAGTTTATGGTTTTTACCAAAATAATCTTTAATTACACATATAGAACATATAAAGATGACATAAGTTTCTACTTTGATGTCCGTTCGCCTAGACGAATGAGAGTAGAGTGAAATATTATTCAAAAACAACAGGCGTGGAAATCATAGATTTTTTGTGTACAACGTGTAGGTTTAATTAATTCATGTCGGCACCCTATATAAGGTCTTATTTTAATAATCCAAAATATTTTAGGAAGTAAATCTATAGGTTAAAAAGAAACAATTTAGCAAAAACTGTATTACTGTATTCAGTTGGTTATTCGTGGAGACCTGTTATTGGCTGGTTGCAACAAATCTTGTCATTAATATTATTGTTATTTGCTGTTGGTCTCCCTAATACTAAATAAATAAATAAATAAAAAAGAAAAATAAAGTTTTTTTTTTATTACTTTTCAAAATTAATTAAAATAATTGATGTTTCTGTTTGCATGAAACCTTTATTCCTCTTTGATTATGAGTGGCACTAAGCTCATGAACTCGACCATATGACCTGACGGGCTCGACTACTCTGACACACACGCATCGCGTCGCCGCGCCGCCCGATCTTAATGCCTACATAATTTATGAATTTACTACAGCTTTAATTTGATATTTGAAATGAATTCTATACCATTCATAGAACTTTAAAAGATTTTGGATTAGGTATTAAAATAAGATCTTATATTAATTTATGTTAAGGTTGTATTTTACGACGATTTCTTACTTTTGAGGGGGTGAAGTATCAGCCTAAGCCCCACCCACTAGGGGAGCTCCGTTCACGCAATTGCGCAATTGACGTATCAGACTGTGTGACACACGTGTCACAGAATAGCAGTATTAATTAGCAACATGCAGTATGACACCAGCAAATACTTGAAAAATATAAATCCATAATATCGTATACCCAGTGTCCTATATTACGCTAGAACATCTGTTCGTCCGTTTTGTATTTGTAGATTTTATACCTATTTAACTATCTACTTATAAACTATCGGTCATACCTATTGTGTATGAGTTTATGCAAGTGCACATAATTGTCTCGACCAACATTGGGTATTTTCACATTAAGCCGATAATGCCGTAACGAAACCGATATATCGGCACGACAAACCTGATGTCACTGCCAATGTGTGTGTAATGTTAGAAGAATAAGCCAACTCAAAACCATGCCTTGAGATAATAACCTACTCTCACCCACACCTGTAGGCGTCGTCCGTTTCCGTAGTCATACCTACTTAAGTTCGTTCACAGGGTTGCTTTTTTACCAAAAAAGAAATTGTATATTCATAGATCAAAACCATATTCCTAGTTCAGATTCCTCGCTATGTGATAGATATATCCACTATAGATAATGTGCGGCTGCTATAAAAATTGAATTGAAAATTCTTTGGTGGAACCGAAGTGTACCTACTTTAATATAAAAAATGTTATTTTATAGCATTGTTTTGTTAAGGAAACTGTATCGTAATAAACTTAATTTTATTAAAGTTGCATGTGTATAAAGTCTGTCATTATAGTAATGTTTTTGAATTCATAAGTAGAACTTTACGATATCTACACTGATATCGTAAAGTTTTCATTTTGATACCAATCAAATAATTTTTTTATCCGTGACCATGGTGCTTGCAACAGTACCGAAATATCGGGAACTCAAAACAAGATATGAACATGGTAAATACCCCGTTTTGAACTCTAATACTGAAATCAAATATATATATACAAGAAGATAGAAATATTATGTGCTAGTAGTTATGTTGAATAATAATAAAATATAAAATTGTTTTAATTAAACGAATTTTATGAAGTAAAACTGAACTTTTATTATTTAAAATAAAACAACACACATTCGTGATTCATAGAGTAGAGAGTAGTGAACCATAGAACAACATTGACACTGATAACAAAAACAACGACAAAGAAAGGCGCCTATTTTAAACTATCTTCATCAAAAATTACTTGAGTATAGTCTTTTGATTTACATGATTCGTTGTGTTCAATCACATTTTGCGTAATGGACTGTCGACAGACCAACGGTGCATGGAAAAACCTAAGAAATGGTTATAGTTTATTAAATTTTATTTATGTATTTTTTATTAGTCTGTATAAAAAAATTGAATGAGTAATAAATCATATATATTATAGTATTCAAAAAATTCCAATTAAACTGGTTGTCTTGGTAGACATGTCAATTACGCGGTTTACAAAAGTTGATAAAATACGTTCATTAGTAGCGGGAATATTTGTCGAAGTTCCATCGCTATTTTTATATAAACTGGAAAATGATATAAGTACTATGAATATTGTTCTATAAGTAGGTAAATAGAATATATATAAAACTTCATACTCTTTGTTTTCAACACTACAAATTGTCATACTGATTTTTCTATACTACATCCTATAAAATGAATTCTTGACGGAGATGTCAAGAAATTATTTTAGCATATTGATTTTATAAACGAAATACTTAGATTTTCTGAATAAAAGGCAAGTTACTTATACTTCCTGCTTCTTTTTAATAATTTTTTTAATGATTATACTGTCATTCTTTCTTTTGTTTTTAATAAATTTTAAGCGCAGGAACGTCAAAAAAATTTGCAAAAGGTCCAACCTCGATGCGCGCCGAAACGCGACTGATTGATTGCAGAGATGACAGAAATCACGAATTTTGTGGTTTTTATCAAATTGTGACCAATATACGTAATATTATGAAAAAATAACAACCGATTTTGGTTGGTATATTTGCTACCAATATTGTGATGTAAAAATTATTTGAAATAACTTCATGTTTTAGAAATAATCTTGTAAACACTTTTTTAAAAGGGGTAACTTTGCGAATTTTTTTTATCGAGCCAACTTCATCCAATCAAGTATCGGACAACCGTGCAAAGATTGTCACATCTTCAAGTTTGATATATATTTTTTTCGGGCCAAAGAAATAAGAATTTCTATTCAAAAAATTGTAAATACAAATCGGTTTTTGCGGCATTCCTGTAAAATACCCCCTTAATGGATGGATGGGGTTGCTTCATCATCATCCTGGTATCAGCTAGTCTAGACAGTCATAATCATAGTGCAATCATGGCGTAACTAATCACCACGGAACGGACTTTTAATCTATCTAATGGCAATGCCCTCTGCCATATAAATAGTGTACGGGAGAGGACGTTGCCTCACAATTACCACGATACGTTTAGTTTGTTTAATTATGCGTTCTTACAAACAATTTTTGCCCTACTTTTGGATTTTTCCTTTATCATGGGTACAGTTAACAAACATAATGTATGTTTCACACACATACCCAGACCCGGAACAACTATCTATAGTTCCATGTAAATATATATTTATTTTGTAATTTATGTGTGCAATTAAGCCTGCTGCAATGTGCAATTATTGCTGTGTCACTCCCGGCTTTTTCGTTTCTGTATTGTATATGGTGTGATTTAACCATGTATTGTGTTGACCAATAAACCTTATTTCTTTTTTCGACCAACTATCCGGAATAACTTCCATACTAATATGTTTTCCGTTGGTTATCGTACCCGTGATATAGACTACGCGTCGCGTAGGAGCCAATCATTTAGCAACAGCGCCTACCATCCCTCAAATTAACCTTAATTAACCCTAATTGGACCTAAATAAAATCGTCAAAATCAAGATTTTGTATTCCCCTGTTTCCTTCACCTGCAATGAACCGATTTTAATGTTTCTTTCACTAACTATATTGGATAATATTGTGCCGTCTGTAGGTTATTCTTTTTTAAAATAGACTGTCAAACTTTGCATATTGAACGTTTGTTGATGGCGTTCAAATTAGGCAATTTTATGGAATTTTGGGGAGTCAAAGTCACACCTAAGCCTTCAGCAAAATGTACTGAATTTATTGACATAAGTCGAGTTCCCTTCATTATGGTTGAGCTTAGCGATGCTGATGCATGAGTCATGCTCGTGAACGGGTGCCATCTGTCGGGCCTGGTCAGCTTGTAACTGCCATGGAATCCTTATTTAAAGGCAAATCATTCATAATATCCTATTCTAATTTATTTTTATTCACATTAAATTACATTATTCTCCCAGTTCTTACCACAAGATTGTAATATATTATTTTAAAAGAGTTTCCGTGGAGTTTCTTACCGGTTTTTCTCCATTATAAGACGTACTATTTGGAACCGTGCACCTAGAGGTTCGACATTTCATAAGTGCCTGTATTTGGTTTACATGAAATAAAGATCTATTCTATTCTGAATAGTCACGTGATTCGTTAAGATAAGATAAAATAATTTTATTTGTTCAAACATCAGTCAAATCGTTCGTTCGATACCAATTCCATAAGTACATGTTCCTGGCGTTTTTACTCTGTGGCGATTATAGATTTCAACTTGTTTCAAGGCTGTCATTTTTTCCCTATCGTTACATTGAACAACACTAAAATCAAGACGTCAATATTGTTAGCAGGGTAAGTTTTTGAGAACACTAGTCAGGAGTTAGTTCCCTAATTGTGTTTGTTGTTCACGATAAGTTTCGTACGGTACGATACGGGGAGCCTACTTATGTCTGGGCTGTAGGTACCTCTGGTTATTTTGGAGTATTCAGGTGAACGTAAACCTGTCCACACCGTACGCGCCTCAGTAGCCGAATTTGAATTCTTTGTCTGGAGTTCTTTGCAAAAAATAATCAGCTGTCCTATACAAAACATTAATTCCTACTCGACCTAAACGTATGGGACAGTTGATAATTTTTTCGCGATTACGATGGAGAAAGTTGTTCAGTTTGATGGTCTGATCCACACCCTTAAATATGACCACGCATTTCTTATACACGTTGTACGAGTATAATGCTATGTGCTATACAGAATGATTTGTTAAACGAGGGAAACATTGAAGATTAAGGGGTATTGTACTCATCATTATGTTCAATTTTTACTATGGGATAAAACCGGAAATCGCGAAAGAAAGCTTTTTTTCGCGATTTCATGGTTTCATAGTAAAAATTATTCATAACGGTAACAACAATAGCCTCCTTTAATATTTCCGTCGTTCAACCAGTAACCCTGTATAGTAAATTATAGCGTTGTTTGAACTGGGCTGTAATAAAACAAAAACTAAATGAGCTTCTATACCATTTCGATTCAGCAAATATGTGCACAAAACAAATATACAATCTGCATTTGGCAGTTCAAATAAAAGATTATCCAATATGCGCTTGTCAGACCCCTCTCAATTTAGCCAAAACCAAATACAGTCAAACATTTATCTCTGAGAAGAGGTATTATCATCTCTTTGCATAGTTTCAATTAGAATGTAATGTATTATTCATTTGGTGGTAGCTGAAACAGCGGTACGAATGAAAATGTGATTTTACAAATACACGTCGTTCGCTTAATTAAAATAAGTGGAAATTTTACCCGTCCGACGTTTTTGCTGATGTCATTTTGTACTTTGTGCTTTGGTGTTTGAATTAAAAGTCGCTTGGCCGGGGCTGAGTAAGCGGAAAAAAGATAATTGCTTAATTAGCTGTCGGGAGATTGAGATGATGTGGCTTTTATCATTTTGATGTCGGATGGCAATGTTTAATTACTTTTTTAAAAAACACATAAGCTTAATCTGCGCGAACGTCTTCGCACCAAATTGGCAGAATCATCTTCGCTTTCTTATTACTTATAGTATATTTATGTATATATATAGATATATTTCTAATGCTAAAGATTTGGCATTAGATAGGACTGAATGGAAATTGCTACACCGACAAGTGCTTAGCACTTAAATTTTGGATGGATGGATAGATATATTTATTTATATACGTAGTGTATGTATAATGTATATAAATTTTTATGCATAAATAGTTATTAGTATCTAACTATGCTTATTTTACTTTATTCAGTATAATTATCTTGTCCGTGCGCCTACCATCCTTTTTTCTCTGCATCACTCTTAGGGTGACTGGTAGAAAATGCCTAAGGCATTAAGTCCGCCTCTGTAAATAGTGCATAAAGTATAAACATATTGAGGTTGTACCTTTGTAGTCCCGATCCCTTTAAGGGGTTATTGTACTCATGGCTAAAAACAACTTTTACTATCGGACCAAACCTGAAATCACGAAAAAATATCAGCTCTTCCATACATTTCGTTGAGTAATAATAAATTGTTTTCATGGATCAGGATATTTTTAACCCCCGAGGAAAAAGAGGGGTGTTATAAGTTTCTAGTGTCTAACTGTGTATCTGTGGATCTGTATATTTGTGGATCTGTGTATCTGTGTGTCTGTCTGTGGCATCGTGGCTCCAAAACGGATGGACCGATTTCAATGCAGTTTTTTAAAGTTACAGCACTTTTTCTAGTTGGACTTGGGGTTTTTGACGGTTAGGTTATTTCGTAGTTTCGACCTACCTTGTATTATGTAGGGCGATGAAGTTGCCAGTAACTATAATTTTGACAAAAGAGAAGGCCGCAATAAAACATTTAAAACTTGCCTTTGTGTGGTACACATAATGTTAAACAATGGAAGCTGGCTCCTTGCCACTGTTGCCTTAGTCATGTATAATAGACTGCATTCTTGTAAATTTGAAACTCTTCCAAAGAGCACTAATATAAATTATTAAAAAGGTTTTTTGTCGCAGTCGTGGTTATGTTGGCTAGTTGAAATGAAAGGAGGATTTAATTTTATGAGGGTAATATTTTTTTGTTAAGAATAAAAAACTTTAGTTCAAATTGGAAAATATAAAAACGCCATTATCAGTATTTAAAAAAAAGGTAAGTAGGTACCTACACTCCTACGCACAGTGAGAAAATTCACATTTCTCAAAAAACTTAAATGAAGTTCAAAGTCCACTCTATTTACTAACAAAAATGTTTCGTAAAAAAGAATTGTCCAAACGTTTTCTATGAAAACGTACTTTCGTATGTCACCCTGCGACCTTAATAAATTTGATAGAAGTGAATCCGGTAATGACGCCTGATAGAGATAAATGGAAAAAAAGGCAAATTGCGTTGACCCCAAATAAAATGGCATAAGGGCAGAAGAATGGTGATGTTTATGAAAGTCTAAAACTAGGCCAAAGAATTATACTACGATGAAGTAAAATGACATCTTCATCATCTCTGGTTAGAATTAGTAATAACCGGTAATAACCTAACCGTCAAAAACCCCCGACTCTAACTAGAAAAAGAGCTGTAACTATTGAACGGCTGAACAGATTTGCATGAAACATAGCTATCTGATTAAAAAAACTGCATTGAAATCGGTCCATCTGTTTTGGAGCTACGATGCCAGCCAGATACACACTACAAGCTTATAACACCCCTCTTTTTTGTGGGGGGTTAAAATTTACGTAAATGAAGTTAAGACCTTTTCTTCCAACAAAATGTGCCCAAAATGGCGTTTACAAGAAAATATCTATGAGAGTCTAACCGTTTTAAATCTTCAAAGAAACGTTCTCCCCTTTCATTTCAAAGCCTTCTAACTTCCATTTTGTCTGTCTCAGTGTGGCTAGCTGAAGGTAATAATTTTAATTGCATATTATTATTTAAAATTAAATTAGTACCTACTTACTTAGTTGTAAAGTCTTTTTGAGAGGTCTTTACTTACATAAAGAATACCTACAAAAAAAAAATTGCCGTTTCCTTTAGATCCGTTCCTAATTAGCTATGATTTTTCGATGATTATGATTTTTTTGACGGTATTATATCTCAAGTCAATAGTAAGTTAGTTTGTATGGTTTTATCTATGAGTTAAATAATCCTGAAAATAAAGAGTTTATTATTATTAGGGGCATTACTATACCATACCCATGCCATACTAATAAATATTAGTAGTAATTTAGGAGATTTAGTAGTTTCAACTCCAAAAATCCCAACCCAGAACCCAGTTGCAAATATTATATTATCTCTGGATCAAAATGGTACCTAATATAAAATATTATATTTTCATAGATTATAACCTAACCCTCAAAAACCTCCGACTTGAACTAGAAAAAGAGTTGTAACTTTTAAACGGCTTAACAGATTTTCATAAAACATAGCTAAGATGATACCTGATTAAACTAGCCTTCGATAAAAAAAACTGCATTGAAATCGGTCCATCCATTCTGGAGCTACGATGCCACAGACACCCCTTTTTTTGTCGGGGGTTAAACATCTTTACGTTAGCAACACATGCCTAAGGTTTGGTTTGTAAAATATGTGACAGTACCACGTACCACTATTGCTTTAATAGCACACTAAATGGGTGCTCTTTTGTGAAAAGATAAAAGATGGTTCAACGATAAATCAATGTGTCGTTTGGAAGACAAAGTATTTTCAGATAGCTTTTAAATTATTTTATTTCTTTGCTTTGGGAATAATGTTATAGCTGCGTGGTGCAGGATTTGATTCACATGAATAGGATCAACTTGTATACAAAACCTCGAGAGCTACAAATTTTTTAACGGAAAAATCGATTGACTCTTTGGTTTTTATTACAGGTGGGGTCACCTGTAATGAAAACCAAGGACGACTTGAAAAATGTAATTATTTAAAAAATGTTTTTGCTGACCCGTGAATTTAACCCAAGATCTCACGGTCTGTAGCCGCGCTTGCCACAAATTAAGCAGGTAGTTATTTGAGAACTTTGTCCAGAAATGGACAACTAACAAAGATGTCGACATTACAATATTAACAAGAGAAATTTATTTTACGCGAGTCTTGGGGTTTTATGTTTATCGTTTGAATTCGATAATGCTTGAAATCGTGTACTCAGTAATACCATAACTATACACTGTGCGCAGAAGGCTACTGAAGCCACACTTGCCACTACTATATCAATTAAGCAGGTAGTAATTTGAGAACTTTGTCCAGAAATGGACATTTAAAAAAGATGTAGACATTGCAATATCAACAAGAGAAGTTCCTTTGCGTTTTATGTTTATCGTTCGAATTCGATAATGCTTGAAATCGGCTAATCTAACTATACACTGTGCGCAGAACGTAATCGCGCACCATTACGACTGAACTGACGTTCTTATTAGAGATGTTATATAGGGTAATTTTTTGCTATTCCTAATATTGAATATATTCGTTATCTCGTATTATGATACCATACCTATTACTGGGTATTAGTCAAATAATAGTGACCCGGTTCAATATTTGCTATAAACCTAATTAAATCTAATATTTATAATTATTAAGCTTACTTATTCTCTACAATAAATAATATGAATATGAAATACAAAGATCTCGTGAATATTCACGGTTATCCACGAATACCTATAACCTAGTGAAACGGTCGCCTCGCTATTACGAGTTTTTCCTATTTTTTGACTAATACCTGGTAGCCTATTACTCTATATTCGCACATACTAATATTTATATACGCGACTTGTATTATAATACCCATACCTATTATGAATATAATTGTTACACCTCTAGTTCTTATTAATGTATCTAAAAACTCGTATTATACCTTCGGTCAGTGTCCGCCTTTACTAAATTGATTTTAAATGTTTGTAAGGATAATGAACTTTGAACACGAACTTACATTTACATTAAATAACGTTACACTACATATTTATGGCCAAAAGTCTATAAAATATGGGTAGCTAATCACCATGTCGCGTGATTGATTTAAAACGAATTTATAACTAAAATAATTTAACACTTTCCGGGACACTGAACACACAAGGTACAGGATCATTTTTTATATACCTAGTGCGCATAATTTGTAGAGTGATTCAGTCTCTGTTCCTAGATGCAACCGCAGTAATATTCGCAATAGGGTAGACTACTATTAGAAATGGTTGATAAATTATTTTTTCTGTTCCCGCAAAATGAAATATGTATGAAATTTTCACAAACTATGACATTACTTACTTATGACGTCACAAGTTAGTAGTGCCGTGTTATTCCTTTCTTTTTCAGGGTTCTACCTCGCCCCCCCCCCTGATTTAAATTCCTGGCTACGGCCCTGACTCGAATGCATCCATAATTGCGCACTGTACATTAGCTTATGTGAATCTCAATCCTGTTGTAATACCAGGGGGCTTAGGTACTATGAACTCTAATAGCAGGGCTGAAATTGAACTGTCCAAATATTTCCAGTATGAGCTGACCTCGTACTGTATAGGCTTTTCATACAGTGAAAGGTCAGCTTATTGTGGAAATTTCTGTGCAGTTCAATTTCAGCTATGCTATAAGAGCTCGTAGTAGGCGGTGTACAATAAAGGGGACAAATAAATAAATAATTTTCTGAGAATACTTCTGTGTCTTTGTTCAACTGCGTACCACACCATTTTGAGCCTTAACAATTTTTCTACATTACCATTACGTCAAGCGTGAAATCTTTGAAAGCATTTTCGTGTGATCTTCTGTTACACAATCGATCTTGCTGACAGCTTATTATCTGGCGGTGTTAAAATACGCTGGATCACTGCTCGTGTCGTGTTGGGTAACGCGTGAAGTTCCAGAAAATGGAGAAAAAATGTTATGTCATATAAATTCTTGGGATGAAAGGTCACAGGTGTTGAAGACAACAAATTGTGGATTATGATTAATATCACTACCCGTTAATGGCATGAGATAGATGATTATGATTTATTTTATGTACACTGTGTATATACAGGGTTAGTTTTAATTCACTAATAATGCTTTAGGGGTGTAAGTGTTTATCAATATGGGCAACTTTATTAGAAATCGTGAAAAAAAGATCTGTTCTACGTTTATTATGGTATGTCAATTCGTCATTATCAAGCGACAAGTGTGAGATTCGAATCGAGATACGAGATGTTCTTACAGAATAGCTTCCCTGGTGGTTATTTCTGAGACGAATTGTCGCCGAAAAATCAGGCTTAGGTACCAGTAGCGAAGGGTGAATATTTTTATAAGGGAACCCGTCCAAAAAACAGCTTGTTCAGGCGCGTTACTTGCTGTGCAGTATTAATTTATTTAACTGTGGCTTGAACTCATGAAGCAACTTACCTACCGTCACATTGTCATAATTATATGGTTGTCTGGTAGAGAGTACATTGTACATGAAACATTTTAAATAAATAAATTAAATAAATATTTATTAATACATAATATTGATACCTACTTTTATATAGACACTTCAGTTTTTTTTAATTTCATGTTTAGGATTGATTTTTAACTTCCGATAAAAAAGAGAGTTGTTATAAGTTTGTAGTGTGAATTTGTGTGTCTGTCTTTGGCATCGTAGCTCCAATAAGGGTGGACCGATTTAAATCCAGTTTGTTTAAATTGAAAGCTAGATTAATCGGAAATCATCTTAGCTATGTTTCATGAAAATCAGTTCAGCCGTTCAAAAGTCACAGCTCTTTTTATAATTGGAGTCGGGGGATTTTGACGGTTAGGTTATAGATATGAGTTAGGGATACATATTTAGTTATGTACCTAATTGCGTTCCACCAAGAGGCTCAACAAAAGCCAGATTTTCTTTAGAGAATAAGAAAACATTCTACTTTTGCGAAATCGATTCTATTTTAAGATACTTTAACAAAGAGATATATCTTGGGAACGTCCCAGTGGTCTTAAATCAGATAGCCACGAATCGGCAGTAATACGCGGTGCGAATGCGTAATGTTCGCTCATTGGTGGGTGAATATTTCATTTCGTGCATATTGGGTCTCTTGGAGAATAGTCAAATAACTGTGCTTATTCATGTTCTTTATATGTTTTTTTGAAAGTCTTTAATGATGAAAAGTGAAATATAAGAAAGGGACAGTAATCAGACTTTTAGTTTTGAAGATATTGATGTTTGTTTTTTTTGAAGGAACGGTAATGAGATTTAACACAAACGGAAATTAGATATCTATTTATGGTAATGAGGTAGAAATAATGGTAATTAGAAATAAAACAACAGTTTGATAAATCAGCCTTTTAATTGCAATAAAATTACTCAGGAACTTTAAAAAATCAATCAGTTCTGGTTGCTCCGTAGTGTGAACTAAATAAACGGTTTGGGGAGAGTAAGGGGAGAACTGGTAGCAACATCTTATCCAAGCCAAATGTCAAACCCCCCTGCACGCGTCGCTCTGACGGTGTCGGTCAATATTCGGCTGCCATGGTACTCCCTTCTAGACAACAAACGGGGCTCTGGCGATCGAGCAATGGCAGTATAACCATACACGCAGGTGGGAAACCGGCTGGAAGAGGCCACAGCGACCTTGGGGCATAAATAACTCTTCAAGTGACTGGTGTAGAAGGCAAGGGGAAACCACTGCACTATTTTCCCAAGAAAACCATGATGAGTCTCCAAATTAATAATGCGATGTCATGCAACCCGACTAACGCTCGGCGCCATGAGAGTATCGGACTGCGTGGTGTGAAATATGCTACCGATCATTCTTCTGCGGACCACCAGACTTGCACCAGACTATTTGTTGTAACAGGTACAACATGGTCACAATCATGGTTATGGTACAGGTACAACAAAGCCCTCACTAAGGAAACATCTTCACGTGGGCACCTGGAATGTTAGAGGATTACTACAACCGGGCAAGCTTGAAGTAGTGGAGAAAGAAATGGAAAGGTGTAGGATTTATATCCTGGGACTAAGCGAAGTTCACAGGAGAGGTAGTGGGCATTTTAAAACTAGCAGCGGTAATATGATGTACTTTTCGGGTGCTGAAGACCGTAGTAGGAATGGAGTAGCTCTCATAATATCTAGAAAATATATAAATTGCGTGAAAGGTTATCAAACTCCTAATGACAGAATGATCTCAATAAAAATTGATGCAAAGCCTGTGCCTATAAATGTTATCCAAGTGTACGCACCTACGGCACAATCAGATGAGGAGGTATCGGATGCATTATATGCAAATCTAGAAGCGCTACTTCACAATATTCCATCCAAAGAAGTTACTATAGTACAATGGGATTTTAATTCCAAAATTGGCGTAACGAAAGAGGATATTGAAAGGAAAGATTGTAGGTGGTTGTGGTCTGGGAAAGAGAAATGACAGAGCTGATAAGCTGTTACAGTATTGTGTAGAGAATCGGCTGTCTATTATGAATACCTGGTTCAAAAATCATCCCAGAAGACTGTACACTTGAATCTCGCCTAATGGATACCGCAATCAGATCGATTTTATTATGATCAAGTCCCGATGGCTTTCCTCTGTAACCAATGCTAAAACACTACCCGGTGCGGATTGTAGAAGTGACCATCAGCTAGTAGTAGCGGATTTCAGACTTCGTTTGAGACGTACGCATCTAAAACATCAGAAACAATCTGCACTTGAAACAAAACTTCCAAAAAAAGGTCAAATCTCTTGAACTCGACCCGTTTGACTCCAGCGATGCGGATTGGACAAACCTAAAAAAGGTTATATTAGATACCGCTGAGAAGAGTAGCCAGCTATTTAGGATTGTCAAAAAGAAAGATGAATGGATTAGTAGGGATTCCTGGACACTAACGGTCTTATTACAAAAGATGTGTTAAACCTGAGTTTAGGCCAGGTCTAACAAGACCAGGTGTCAAATTAAGACCTTGGTTTAAATCTTACAATACAAATCTGAGGAAAAACTCAGGTTTAGGCTCTGGTTTTAGAAAATTGTTATTACAAAACAAAGTTTAACGAAAAAACTCAGTTTTATCTCGGGTCTAAGATAAACCAGGCCTACCCCTGGTTTTGCCGTGGTTTAAGTGACATTATCCCGGTCCGAATTACGATAAAAGTGATAATATCGCGAATACGACCAAATTTAATAGTCACAAAATAATAAGGGCTATTGAATAATATTATTAATTGTGACTTTGGTCGGATTCGCGATATTATCACTTTTAGCGCAATTCGGACTGCAGGGTATCCTTTACTTTTGGTTTTCCATTTTATGTAAAAAGACAATTAACTAAAAGCCCCGCAATTTTTTTACGATTTTTTTTAAACTGAATTTGAGATGCGGCTTCGGCCTACTACTAGGTTTAATGTAGAATTTATAAGATTTTTTTTTTACTTAAACTATTTTCTGCATTTCCTGAATACAATAGAGATGACGAAAAAACCATAAATATAATAAAAAATATATCGACCGTATGCTGACAATACCTTCTAACTAACATTTATATTAACATTTATCCAAATATTTATTTTAGCGCCATCTGTTAGCAAGTATTATAAATATTCAGATGGCGCGGCGTTCCAAACAATATTTCGATAAAAATATTAGTTAGAAGGTATTGTCAGCATACTGTCGATATATTATAATATTCTTTTGGTACCGTAACATAATTATTGTAAGTTTAAATCGCCATACATAAAATAATGTCGGATTTAAACCAATGTCTTAGTTTGATACCTGGTCTAAACTCAAGTTCATTACAAAATATGTGTTAAACCTGAGTTTAGGCCAGGTCTAACAAGACCAGGTGTCAAATTAAGACCTTGGTTTAAATCCGACTTTATTACAAAATCAGTTTTTTCCGAGGTCTACTAAAACCATAGTTTAGACCGAGCTCGGACCAATCACCGTCGAGTATTAGTTTATCATTCACTCCAAAATGCCACAGATAAATACTCCAAAGTCACATCCTCGTAGAAATGTTTCGTTTCGTGCAGATTTTTTAAGGATTACTTTAAATAAATTGTACCTTACAAGATTTGGATCATTAGATTATGATGAAAGTAAATAATTAAGATAATATTAAGTTTGTTTTGACTACAAAGAGTGCGATTTAAAAGCTTTTAGAAGTGTTACGATACCAAAAAGAATATTTATTATAATCACTAGGATTTTTAGGCATATAATGTATTCAAGAAAACGAAACGTAGGTAGATCACGTCACTTAAACCACGGCAAAACTAGGGGGAGGCCTGGTTTAGCTTAGACCAGAGATAAAACTGAGATTTTTCGTGAAACTATGTTTTGTAATAACAATTTTCTAAAACCAGAGCCTAAACCTGAGTTTTACGTTAGACTTGGTTTAAACCTTGTTCTGTAATAAGACCGTAAGAGACGAAAAGAGAGCTCTTAAATGCGCAGGATTACATACTCAGGAACAAAAGAACAGGTACAATAGGTTGCATAGTGAAGTGCAGAAATCAACAAAAAGGGATAAAGATAATGTTTATAAATTTAGTTTGTAACGAAATCAAGGGGAACGCAAATGGGCACAAAGCAAAGATCTCTTTATGAAAGTTAAACAACTTACCGGAGCTTTCAAACCGAGAAATTGGATAATAAATGACAGTAAAGGTAATGCTCTTACAGATCTGGATTTGGTTCTAGAAAGATGGAGGACTTACTGTTATAAGTTGTATCGGGATGATGAGAGGTACTCCATGGAGCGAAGATGGGATAATCATCCGGAAGAACCAAATATATTGATTACTGAAGTGGAGGATGCTATCCAGAAGCTCAAACATAAAGCATTGGACCCCGATGGCGTGTCGGCAGCGTTTTATTTACCATCAAAATCCAAATGAACAGTGCGGTTTTGTAACTGGGAAAGGTACTCGTGCAAACAACTCTGAACCATTTCGTACGGAACGTGGTGTAAGACAGGGATGCATTCTTTCTCCGAAATTCTTTATTTTGTATGGTGAACACATAATGAGAAAAGAGCTTTCGGGGTGGTGTGGTTGTGTGACAGTGGGTGGCCAAAAAATCACTAACCTGAGATATGCGGACGACACAACCATAGTTGCTTCAACAGAAGATGAAATGGCAACACTACTTCACAGAATTGAAGTCTCCGCTTCAATTGTGTGAAATTGGGTCTGCAAATCAACCGTTCCAAAACAAAGATAATGGTGGTAGACCGAGCCCAAGCTTTCACGTCATCTGATACTCTCAATGGATATGATAAATTAAGTCAGTTCATATAACTAGGATCAATGATAAATAATGAAGGCACTTGCTCGGAAGAAATCTGCCGCAGGTCCGCGATGGCGAATAATGCTATGTCTAATCTTGACAAGATATGGGGGAACCGAAGCATTCGACGCGGAACTAAAGTCCACCTTGTAAGAGCCCTGATTTTCTCCATATTTATGTACGGTGCCGAAACCTGGAGCATGAAGAGTTCTGATCGAAGAAAAATCGATGCCTTCGAGTTATGGTGTTGGAGGAGAATGCTCAGAATTCCATGGACAGCATTCAGAACAAATGAGTCCATCCTTGTGGAGCTAAATGTTAAAGTGCGTCTTTCTGCGATTTGCCACCAAAGAGTTGTGAGATTTTTCGGACACATTATGCGATCTCCAAAACATAGCTTGGAGAGTAGGCTCATACCGGGTCACGTGGAGGGCAGGAGAGTGAGAGGTCGGGCGCCCGTCAGATGGAGTGATGCTGTCAAGAGAGCGGTTGGCGGCAACATACTCGTACAACTAGCCGTGCACTCCACGTCTGACAAATATAAATGGAGACGAATTTGTGGTCGCAATCCTCAGTATTGAGCGACCGAGGAAGAAGAAGAAGAAGTGCTGGTAAGCAAAGTCAACTGATAAGATTGGGAAATTATTTATTATAATGACTGAATGAATATAATCTATTATATTGTAAGTATTCGTTATATCCCATTTAAGACAAGTAAGGATAAATACAGTGTATACAGAATTGAAACACAGAATCTAATCATTACCGTTCGGTTTTTCTCATTACCATTCGAATCAAGAAGAACGGTAATCAATGGTAATTAGAAGAATGGTAATTAGATTCATAACATTTTCGATAAATTACCGTTATTTGGAACAGGTACTGCATTGTTAAGCTTGTCAGCGGGAAAAGAGACTTATACCGAATACATCTGCCAAATAATTCTTTGATAAAAATAAATATAACTACCTTTCATAACACGAACGGTATGCAGAAATATTCCGAACCACGTCACTTTTCGAACAGGATAACTTTAATTTACTTAGCCAAAATCACTCTTTCACGCGTGTGTTCGGCTTGGTAGCCGAGCGTTGACTTTCGTGGATTATTTAGTGCGAAGCTCGGTGCACAGTGAGGCCTAAGTATTAAAATATCGGATCCAACATACCGTCAAATGGTAATTATGGGAAAGTGGAGGGACATTTTTCAAAGTTGTATGGAACCACTTAAATATGTTCTTCCATAAACAATAAATCGTCTTTGTATAGATTAAATATCCTGTTTTCCTAAAAAGTAATAAAAATGTCATTCTTCAAACACAGTTTTTTACAGCATGTGCTAATTTACTAAAATCTGGGAAAAGGGACACCGATGGTAATTAGATTTTAGATTCTTTGTTATAAATTTAGTGCATTTCTAATAAAAAAAAAGATGTTCTAAGGATTGCGCCTAATAGAACACCAAGTTAACTATACAAAAACTACGTTAGTTTCAAATTTTTTCAACGTTTAATATATTCTTTAGCGTCCGACGTGTAATATGCACGAAATGAAATATTCACCCTGGTACGCAGAAAGTACTACGTACTTCGGGGACGTACTCCTAAATCGTTGAGAAGGTACCAGTGGTACCTACCAGCGAAGTACCAATTTATTACCTAGATGTAACAATGATTGATATTGTTTCTATGTAAATGTAGAATTATCTGCGCTAAAGGCCGATTTATGCGTTAACGCGCAAACGGTCGCTGACGCGCGTAAATGCGCGCTCATGTGATCAGCGGGTCTATCGTGTAACAAAATGGTAATGAACATCAGACTCTGGTAATAAACTTCAACACGATCGTCAGAGCCCAAACTTTGAACTATCCTGTAAAAAATTACAAGGTAGTTCGAAGTTTATTCGAACTACCTTGTAATTTTTTTACCGATCATGAAGATGCGAGTTCGGTAATTTTTTACAAGATAGTTCAAAGTTTGGGCTCTGACGATCGTGTTGAAGTTTATTACCAGAGTCTGATGTTTATTACCATTTTGTTACACGATAGACCCGCAGTTGTACGTAAATACCATGATGTCAAGGCGCACGTTTACGCGCGTCTAAATTTAGCCTAACAGTACTCCATAAGATTACATGTTATCTATATTATTGTTCATGAAAAAACCTCTCTTCTAGATTATTAACAGGTAACAAGTTTCTTTGACTTATCCTTCTAATACCTGATGAGCTGATTTTAATAGAAAAGTAGACCACGAATATTCTGCCTAAAATAATTTTACACTCGAAGTAAAATAAACTAAGCCTGTGGCAGATCTAATTCTAAACTTAATTCATTATTAAAAGAGCCTAAATTGATTCGAGACAAGTTTGAATCTGAGTTTCTGTGGAATCTATAAAATTTGTAGGTGAATCTTGACTTAACAGAGATAAATTCTATAAAAGGCCTTCGAGAATTGATGAAAAAGGAAATTGAATGTTATTTCTTTATGAATCTTTTTGTGTTTAACATTTATTTTTACGCTCTGTTTGCTGTGATTTTAGCTCTAATGTCTTATATTTTGTGGTAGTTTTGATTTATATCAAACGACACATTGACGTATTTGGTAATCTATTGATGGACATGAAACATCAAATACATAAAGCGAAAATTTAATAAAATTATGATTTATTTTGTGGAAATAATTCCTTACAGGAAGCTTTAAAAAAGTCTTTTTTCGGTCTAAATAGAGCAGGCGTTTTCTACTGACTGTCTCTGAGAAGAATCGCTGAAACAAACTCAGGTGTCCTTTTGATAATCATGTAAGAAGATGTAGGGGTCTAGAATAGTCTTTTGAAGAAAAAGCCATAACGGTTTTGAGCTGAACTGTCCCAATGCCCGGCACAAATGCATCAGACATCGTGGAGCTCAACCCTACTTATTTTAAGGAGTTCTTCAACCCGACGCACGACATTATACGCCCATAGATTACCATCTTTGCTTTAAATCGAAACTAATTCTGTCTGTACCTAGATACTGCCGTACACTTTGAGTAAAAAAATATTATTGTTATTATTCAATTATGGACGAGCAGTAGGTAAAGACGATTTCACTTGTAGTAGTCCAATGCTTAAAATTTTATTTTTAAACATTTAAATAGTCATATTCAGTCACGGGTTTGCGTTACGCCATTTGTCTAGGCGGCATTTAAAAGTGTTCACTAAATCAGCAGACACTACACTTACCGGAAGTTTATTCCACATATCAGCAATACAATGAGTTGAACATCATCATCATCATTTTGGCGATACTTCATCACTTCCATCTCTCATTTTAAATGTATTGTCTTCCAATCGCAGCCCTATTAATTTTAAGGGTAAAATATTGAATTTCAATTGTAAACAAATTTTCCCCGTGAATTCGGGAAGTTTCATCAAGAATCCTCAGAACGCAGCACGATTACCGAACCAAATTGAATCGGTAATGAGGAAGGAGAACAAATGGTAGGATGGAGATGAAATATTACGTTCATACTGTAATAAGTTTGACTAAGCTTCGTAAATTAATAAGCAGATAGCGAATGAAGATGTATAGTTTCTCCGTCCACGTGTATAGGTAACAGGTGCTCTGTCAGCAGCGATATACTATTGTAGTCTTTGGCCGGACTGATGTTAGCTTTGTGACGAAGTCCTTCTTTATCACCTCGTTGGCTACGTTCAGTAATTCATTTTTCGGTTGAAAGTCACTCGTGCGAATGTCGCTCGTTCATCGGGAAATGATCGGGAATAATTGAACGATCTACAGCTGCGTTACGCGTGTAACCAATCGAACGACCTCAAATTATCTGCTGTATCCTATGACTACAGTCATTGGTCGGTCGATAGCAGTGCCACCGAGTCCGACGACGCTCGCTCAAATAACTGAACGGTTTAGTGTGATCACCCGGAAGATAATGCGTCGTCGAGCGTCGTCCGCCGTAATAACTGAACACACCCATTATAATTTAATACTGGCAATCACCTTCATCATTGGCCACTTCATCCTTCCAAATTCAAATTCAAATTTAGAACGCTGCGCTTTATCATCATTTTTCATTTCCTTTTTCGGTAATTTCTTGAGAAACTGTGAGAGGAGACACAGTTGTTTTTTATTTATTATTAATTTTATGAAATGATCTGAAAGTTTTACAAATCATGTCAATTTACTAGTACCGTGTAACAGTTCATTATATTTAACGACTTTACCAATTTTTATTATATCATGTATTATTAAAATCAATAAAACGTTCTCCTGTGTTCCTGTTACCGTATTTAGGTACCTATCTGTTTCTCCTGCGTTTCTACAATTATTCAACGTTGTTCTATGAGTCCTGCCTCCCAGATACTGAGAACAAGCCGTGGCAATGTGGCATATACAGGGACTCTAGGACAACTTCAGACCAGCCAGGATACGTCACCCGTACTGTACTTCTTTAGAGATGTAGGCATACAGGTTGTTCTTTTAAACATGACTTGGTAAAAAGAGAATTTATTAAAAGTATTTATATCGTTACGGAAACACATCGAAGCCATGACTTCTGAATTACATAAAAATTGTAGAGAGACATGAGGTAGTATGTTGCATTATTTTTGTATTTACCAGTATCATACAACGAACAAACAATAATCTTAAACACGGCCAAGGATGCCATTGATTAATTGTTGGGTTTAATAGCTACATAAACCCTCGGACAAGTTACTTTTATATAAATCCATACGAAACCTGTTCCAATTTCAAAAAATATATTTTTATCTGGCAATTAAAAGCTCGGCACTGAATTCACAGGTTACATCTGTATTTAATAAATGAGATCCGAATCCGCAACACATTTTTATTTCACCCCATCAAAACGTTAAAAGTAAATAGATTCCTAATCTTTTAAGTACTTCTCTCTAAAAGCAAACATTTCGTGTAATCCAAAATCAAAGTGACACTCGCTTTGAGGTTTGTATAAGGTCAAATCAAGTGCAAAACGCTCAATTAATCCGCAAAGAGGTTTTAAGAGGAAACGTGGGCGGCGTTTTCTCCTTTTCTCCATACAAACGTATTCCCCGATTTTGTCTGGATTTTATTACAAGGGCATTGTTATTTTTTAATATGACATACTCGTAGATATCGACCACTAGCATGTCCCTACGTTTAACTTTTTTTGATTATTTACTTCCTACAGAAAGTGTCGACGACACAGTTGGCGCAGTGGCTAAGCGATTAGCTTTCTGCGCTACGTGCCGCGGGTTCGATCCCCGCTCGTAACAAATATTTGTATAATCTACACTCTACAGATAGTTGTTCCGGGTCTGGGTGTGTGTGCATGTGTCATATATTTATGTTTGTAAACTGTACCCTCGATACAGAAGAAATCCTAGTGAGGGGCAATTTTTAAAAAAACCAAGAAACTAAGAACCAAGTTTGATCCCCCAAAATTCCATAAAATTGCCTAGTTTGAACGCCATCAACAGACATTCAGTATGCAAAGTTTAACAGCGTATTTCAAAAAACAAAACGTACAGACATAGAACAATGTTTTCTAAAACAGTCGGTGAAAAAAAAAAAAACATCGGTCCTTTTTTGGCGGAGGAAACGGGGGACTTAAAACCTTTGATTTTGACGATTTTATATATGTCTGATCAGTCTAAGGTGCAGTTGTACCTTTCGCTTTCGTTTGTTGAACGGCATGCGCCAGCGATATCTATAGTTTTTTAAAATACATATTCTTCAAATGTTGAAGTGACCGCATTGCCTCATTTAAAGAATTATTTGAAATAACACAATATTTTAGAAATAATCTTGTAAAAATATTTTGAAAAGGGGTAACTTTCCGATTCTTTTTATCGAGTGAACTTTATCCAATGGTGTATTGGACGACCGAGAAACCCGTGTCATATCTTTAATTTTGATATGTTGTTTTTTCAGGGCAAAAAAATTGGAAATTCTATTAAAAAAACTGTAAATAAAAATCGGTTTTTGCGAAATTTCTGTAAAGGCTCGCCTTAAGACTCTCACTCAACGCAAACGGAACTCGACGGGGAAGAGGGATTAATCTGAACGGATTTTCAACGACTCTTTGAGAAATAATGATTTGTAAGTGTATCAATTGGAGAAATGTACTCTTAAATTAATGTAGGTTTAACAGAGCTATGAATTTATGGAAGTAATGTGGAAATAAATAAGGAAGTAATTTTCAAATAAAGGACCTCCTAGAGTGACGATACCAAACATTTTTTAGAAGTAATAAAGTATATCAGATTTTAGAGAGAGTAAATAAAGAGTACAGACTTATAAAAAGAGTAATACGTATATAATTGTTTTAAAATCAGTTTTTTATTTATCTTACGGTTGGCACTAGTAAACCTTGTGATAAAAAAAGTAAGAGTTAATGTTACTTGTTAATTTTAGCGTACTTTATTATAAGTATTATAGATTATAAAATACACCTACATAAAATAGAATTTTATAAAATGTTTGGCAATCCTAGATCCTGCCCACATGATTATTTAACAGACTTATTATCTGTAATGTGTTAATCTGTGTATGTGTTCACTTACCTACGTCCGTGTGTCACTGCAGGGGGTGCCAACTGAAAATTAGCGCTGGGTGTCTCACATCCAGCATATGCTGATTTGGTAACCTTTTCGGTACGGGCATGCTCGATGGCATGTTTTCAATTTTTTATTAGAATTAGTGTACCTATTTCTTTTTTGTTGTGTTTTGTCTATTGTGAATGTGGCGCCGTCATTATCCCGTACGGAATAAAATTATTTTTCTTTCTTTCTTTCTTTCTTCTGTAAGAGATGTTTTTATTATAAATTAAATATTAACATATTCATCAATCGAATAAAATTATAAGTAGTAATAACTTATATATTTTTTTATTTCATTTACTAACATGTTCTAAATAATTGCTAAATCCACCAATTTTTAATGTGACCATAATGATTTCGAACTCCTGCTTTTTCGATTTTCAGATCGTTTAAAATATTATAATATATAAGTTATTATGATGTGTGTAGGTCTCAAAATAAGCTTTTCTATTTATGAAATAATATATCTATAAACAAAATTGCTAGAAAACCCATTACAAAAAATATTTATGTTATACCTAATATAATTGTTATCAAAATGTAATCCTCGTAAATTTCGAAATATTATTTAAAACAAAGGTTTATTAATCCTAAACAAACATAATAGTTTTAAAAGCTTTTAGGCCGAATGTATTTTAACTAAAATGTACCACAGAATTTATAAGCATGTTTCAATAGAAATCGGTTTGAGATAAACTGGGTTATTGCGAAGAGAAAAGGGGCTTTATCCATGGGATATAACATTAAGATATGGCGGAGATATGGAAAACATATGCGGGTGGGTTCACTTGCTTAAAGAGGCTTCGATTTGTTTGTGCATGTAGTATAGTCTTGATTGTTATGAAACAATATATTATTAGGGTTTAAAATGCTTTTATTTTTTGACGACACACAGTTGGTGCGGTGGTTAAGTGCTTTCTGCGTTACATCGCAGGTTCGATTCCCGCACTGAACAAATATTTGTATCCTGACCTGGATGTGTGAGCATGGAGATTTACAATACAGATTTTTTTTAATGCAGTGCGCAACATTTGCATTGTTTCAGTGTCCGTTGCCAAATGCAACCGCAGTACTAAAATTCACTCCAAAATAAAATAAAAAATTGATTTTGTATGGCTTGCGCTAATAAATAATGTGTGTCCGCCATACTAAGTCGAATTTTCGTTTTGTTTTAAAGTGTATCCCAATACTGCGGTTGCATTTAGGAATAGAGACTGAATCACTCCAAAAATTATGCGCACTACATAATTTTTTTTTCCTGTATATTGAACATTGTGTTTTATTCACAGGATATTAATTATGTAAAAACAATGCGGAATACCTGAATACCACTTTACATTTCACATTACGTGGACACGCTTAATCAACGTGTCAGTCACCGTCTAAACACCTCTCATAGACTCATTTGTGCCCACGTTACGTTAGTAGTTATTATCAACATGACAAGGGTCGCTTATGTCGTGTTAAGTATTGCCTACACGTGTCCCCGAATTTGTTCGTAATTACGAAGCTCTTCAGGTGAGACGTAATGGCTTGGGGTGACAGTGAATTATGTACATTCATGTTCGCTATTTACATAAACATGTTATATCCCTGTGGAGGAACGAGGTATGGTGTTCCTCCATTGAAAAGGGAGGATCCTCCGACCAGGCGAGGTGATATTGGCTGGCGGGCCGAAGCCCGACGGTTGATGTCGGACAGTTGTATATGTGTTAGATACGATATTCTTTTTCCTTGCGCGATGCAGGCCTCGTTATTCAATTGGTCAATTCATATTTTCGCGCCACTACTGCTGTCAGCTTGTTGACTTATAAGTAGTTATTCTATATGGCGAAAGATGTCGCTACATCCCTTTACTAATAATCGCTGAATAAAGAATGGGTACAGCCGAAATACAAGCGTTGTCATATATTTGTTACACAGATACACACTACAAACTTATAACACCACTCTTTTTGTCAAACTACAACTTGCAAACTGTGACATATCACATAACTCATTCTGAATTTAGCTCGCCTTTGTGCATATATCTTTAAACTGTATTTTCTGTATATTCCATATTTTGAGTACAATAAAGAACAAGAATGCGCATAAATCATTTTAATTCATCAACTATGAACGGTCGCCGGCGCGTAAATGATAGGTTTTCTATTGCGTTCATTTTGTATCGCTTAGCGGGTTAAAAAACAAGGCAACGTATTTATTTCCAATCATTGCTCCGTCATCTGATAAAATGAAAACTGTACTCAAAAACTTGCCCTTCATTAGTCCGAAAGGCATTGCGAGAAAGAGCATACCCTTTTTATTAAGGCGGCTAAACGTAACCAATCACAGTGCTTTAGGGTTTATAGCCCAATAAAACCAATCCGGGCAGCGGGACAATGTGGGCGATTGCTTCAACCCTTGCACTCAATTCTACTTTTCTTATTTTTTCTTTTATTTACGCGTCTTTGCGATTCGGTTTCATTCTTGAGTATTTTGTACAAATTGGGATTTTGTTTGCGTTTTGACCTTGGAGTTAAAGGGTATGAATGGCTTAAATTTGGGATAAAGAGCTGTAAGTTTACATTGTGTTGGATGTATCGATTGTTTATATCGATACTTGTATCTACTTTTCATAGATTTGGCGATGATGACACATGCGTCATGCTCGTGAACGGGTACCGTCTGTCGGAACTGGTCAGCTTGTAACTGCCATGGCAATCTTATTCAGAGGCTATTCATTATTATCCTAGTCTTATTTGTATTCGCATTGTATTTACATTATTCTCGCAGCTCTTACCACAACATTGTACTGATAAAGATTGTAATCTATTATTTATTTGAAAAGAGTTACCATGGAGTTTCTTGCCGGTTCTTCTCCATAGGATCTACTATTTGCAACCGTGCACCTAGTCTCGACATTTCAAAAGTGCCTGTATCTGGTTTACATGAAACAAAGATCTATTCTATTCTATTCATAGAAAAGTACGAATAATTCGATTAGAGAAGTTGTCGAGTAGAGAAAGGTGTCGAATGTCTTATAGAATGCTCTTTTAAATGTATGTAATAGGAACATTACAAATTGAGGATCTTAAAATAGAGAGAGAAAGAGAGAGATTATGCTTCTCAGAGGCAGGCCTGCTACATACATTCAATGCGATGACGGTCAATTCAATGGTTTATTATTAAGATCCTATGTAACTTCATTTTAAGTGAATAAATATATTATCGTACAGTGGCGAAGGGTGACAGTTTTAAAAGGGGAAGCCGTCCCAAAAATGCTCTCTAAAAATTGCTGCAATTAATGCTGCAAGACAAAAATCCATTCCGTCTCTTGTAATCTATATATAGTCATGTCTCGAAGAGCTCGACCTAACTGAATAACAAGCCTTTTTTTTGTCAGTTGGGTTAGTAAATAATATATTATTACGTTGGTCTACGCACTAACCAATTCCTAAAGGGAAGCCGATGGGAATCGGGTTGTATGGACTCTTCGCCACAGTTATCTTATCATATCATATCAAACGCAATCTTCATGTTAAAAAAAAAGGATGGTAAAATTTGCGTAGTAGATAATGGCTACGCTAAAATTTTCCAGGAAGCGTTAACAATAGAAATCATGATTATGATTATTTCGATAAATTATATCAAAATAATAAAGAAAACAGGAATAAATCCGCTGAGGTCACCAATGCGGGTAAGCTTATTGCCATCAGTGTTATAACGTAATCCCGGAAACGCGGGATTGTGTGGGATCTCGTTAATTTTGTGTGTTGTGTGAGGATTCCATTAATTTTGTTTATTGCAACGGGGAATCCCGTATAGGGCGTTAGATTAAACGCTACCCCGTTTTTATGATTTGAAGCGGAAGCAAATTGCCAGGGGTTGTCAACATTCACGAATGAAAGATATAGGCATACGAATGAAACGTTTACTTCATTGTGAGAGAAATAAATAAAAATATTATTAAAATGAAGGTAATAAAAGAATGTATTTTGTTTACCGGTCGTTATAATTTTCAAATATTTTATTCAAATACATTAAAAACTTTTAAAATCATGTGTCAACTGACAACTATGAGCTAACTCTTGCCGGTTCTTCTCCATAGGATCTACTATTTGGAACCGTGCACCTAGAGTCTCGACATTTCATAAGTGCCTGTATCTGGTTTACATGAAATAAAGATCTATTCTATTCTATTCTAAAGGGTTTAGATTTCGGTGTCTTACCCATACCTAGACTTAGAATATTTTTGGTCTTAACATGTTATTTTTCTTTCTTTCTTTTTCTTTCATGCATTCTACAGCACTGCTTCGACTTATTTTCTTGACAAACTACAAAAATCAGTATATTCCATAATGTAGCTACCCTTCAATCTTATTAGGATCAAAATAGTCCCTTACGACAGAATGAAACGATTGGGCAGATTCGAACGAAGAAAGAGAACCCAAGGTTTCGGAATTTCGATAGATTCATAATAAAATCGGATACGATGGAATACTAAATTAATCATCATCTGCCTAACCTTTTCCCAACTACTTTGTGGTCGGCTCCTAGTCTAAACAGATTCAGCTGAATTATCAGTATTTTACACAGAGCGGCTGTCTTCTGACCTCCACCACTCAATTACTGGGAGACACTGATACCCTAAGGTTAAACTGGTTCTAAAACTTCTTGGGCTGCTGACTCCCATAACGACTGTCATAGGTATTCGTATGACAACCGGGACCAACTGCATAACGTGCTTTCTGAAGCACGGAGGGGTCTCGATATTCGAAGAAACGTACCATGCAAGAACTGACTGTGGAATGATCGACTGATCTGCGCGGTAACTATGTAGCTACAAGCCCCTCAGAACACTAAAATAATAAGGAATTACACTCGCAGGCAATGAATCCGGGTCAATAATAAGCCATAATATCTCGGAAACTAAGAAGTACTTAGTATTAAATAGGTCTATAAAATACTTTTTATTTCAATAACCTATCATTCTTAGATTCCGAGATATTAAGGTTTATTATGTTGGTCAACCGGATTCATTGTCTCTGAGTGTAAATAAAAGAATATCCCAACTCCCAAAGAGGCGTATGATATGATCACTATAAAACTTGTTTTTACATCGATATATTATCAACACTGGAATCGTACCATCGATAGACAGATCGACAGAACACATCATTGAGAAAACGACCCTATAAATCCCGAATCTCGTGTTTCTTATAATATATCAGTATTCACGGGCAACGTTAGAACTGGGTAAAGTTAGTATTATCCGGTTCAAGTTAGCATTAACGTGGATTGAGGGTACAATCCGAAATATCATTTAAATATTATTTTTTGGGTCCATGCCAAACCCGTATAAACTTCGTTTTGATAAAAGCCTGTTTGAAAAAAGATAAATATGTTTTTCAAAGCTAAGAAATCTATTTCGATTTTCGTGACATTTATTTTAACTACAAGATAGATTTTCAGACAATTCTTACTACACAATGAAGGTATAGGGATCTTCATGAAAATTATTTATCAACTCATTCTCGGGTTAAACTGTAAAAAATGTAATGTAACTCAGAATATAAAAGAGCACTTTAAACTAACGTTATATCGATATTGAATACCCAAAATAACCCATCTCGCCCCATAAACTTGACCTATTTATATCGTCATAAAGTGAAAAATATACAATGGAACGGTTACGTTCGAAGCGGGCGAGTTATGGCACCCAAGTGAACGATTTACTTGAGCTCGTAGCTCGAATAAGATTCAGTGTAAAGCCTGGCGCTCACTGAAGGCGGAGTTAAGGCTCTTCGGTTAAGGCGCACTTAGTTCCATTTATAAATCGCTTTCAATATTATTTATTTTAAGTTATATCACTCAATCAGCTGACAAAATGAAAGTGTCTTCTGGAACTTCATACATTTTGATAACATATAATTGATGCAATTATATTTATTTGTTTGGGTGGTTTTTTTGGTTTCGTCCAGAGGGGTAATTCACGTAATTTTATGACGCGCCGATCGTATTGCAGTGACGCTCGAACTTGACGCGAGCGTATCTCACTGAAGCTCAGAGGATACCAAATGGCAGAATAGTCGACATCGGCTCAATTGCCATAACGAAACAAGAAGAAGAAGATTACCAAATGTGTTGTTTTGATCAATATTTTATTGCAACTGCGCGGCAACTGCACTTCTTTAGTTACGTGAATTAGCCTACAGGTTGCTTTAATTATTGTTTTTCTTTTGTTATTTTTTATGTTTTATTTTTGTACTTTTATTTGTTCCTGGCGAGTCCAGAATAAAAATGTTTTCCTTCTTTCTTTCTTTCTTACTATATAAAAAAAAAACGTGCTATTCCGTTGGTGAGCGCTGGGTCTTAACCCGCGGAAACGACTTATATCGTTTGAAGGCCGAAGCTACAATGTAGATGCTATCTTATTCATGGATATAGCAGTATTAATTCCGTATAAATATTGTACTTAGAACTCAGCGGGCTAGAAGTGTTGATAAAGATTGGAGCCGTTAGCGTTGAGTTTTTTATATTCAGTGAGGCCTTTTATGGACTTTCTGAAGATAACAAGAATTACCTAAATCTTTGAAAATCGATGATAAAAAAGATTAATATCCTTTTTATCATCGATTTTCAATGATTTGAAATGATTTTTTTAATAACCACATTTTGTGCACATAAATGAATTTGAATTCAAGGTGTTCAAGTGCATCTATTGAAAAAGGTGGGTCCGTTTTAAGAGAGGAAGATATGTTTGGGTGGAACAGGTATTGAAGTTTTGTATGAAACAGCTGATAATTTTTTCGCGAGTACGATATTGGTCCTATAGAGAAAGATGTTCAGTTTGATGGTCTGATCCTAACCCTTTAATATGACCATGCATTCCTGATACACGTTGTAGAAATTTAGTTTAATTTCATACAATAGAACACCAGTCAATCTTTCTTTAAAAAATAAATAAATAAATCCAGCCCATTACTGTCCCACTGCTGGGCACGGGCCGCTTCTCAGAAAGAGAAGGGTAAGGCCATAGTCCATCACACTGGCCTAGTGCGGGTTGGCGGACTACACACACCATCGAGAACTTTATGAGGCCCTCTCAGATATGCAGGTTTCCTCACGATATTTTTCCTTCACCGTTATCACAAGTGATAAATTCTAATCTGCACATAAATCCGAAAAGTCAGTGGTGCGGGCCGGCTATCTAATCACGATGCACGCACGTAATCGGAATCAACTCAATTTTGACACTACAACAGTGTTCATTGCCTTGCTCAAATTGTAGGGCGTAGTGGTTTTAAAAGCATACCGCGCAATGTAATTTGTTGGACTGTCAAAATTGAATCGATTCCGATTGCGAGTGTGTATCGTGATTACCCTGCCGGTTCGAATTCAGATCCTACAGATCTTTCTTTAAAAACTGTCATTATAATTTCTCGCCCAAAGCTTTTGCCTTTGTCCTAATAATAACCGCTACAGAAGAACAAAGTAATTGCCATCATTTTCATGGTAGCCATAACGGGACAGTCGTGAACACAAGCCATAACATAAAACGTAACATTTGCAAGGAATGTCGCACAAATAAAACTTTTACTGTTCGCGTATACTTCCGTTTTGGGTGAAAACGTTCCCGACATGAATGGCATGGAATTGGTTTGTGCGAGGACATAGCTTTATTGCAGTTTTGAGCAATTTCACAGTATTTTATGTCTAGGACAATGATGCGGTATCGGTTTAGTATAAACCTACTTAAATACTTGTAATATTATATTTTTAAAGAAATTGTTTGTTTGTATGTAGGGGGTACTCTCTGGAATTACGGAATCGATTTTAAAGAAAGTTAAAAGAAAACTTAATTGGTACCTGTTTACGTAAAAAAATACTAAAATACCTAACACAAGTAACTTTTCGCAACAGCAACAAGTAATTCTGTAAAAAGTTACTCTGCAATGGATAACAGCAATCATTCGCGATTGCTGTAATTGCTTGTTTATGCCACAAAAAATTCAAAGATCTTCATCATCATTCACCTGCCCTTATCCCATTTTATTTGGGGTCGGCGCAATGTCTTTTTCTTCCATTCATCTCTATCAGATACTCGTATCATTTCTCAAAATTCAAAAATGAAATAATTTTTTTAAAAAAAGTAATAGCCGACTCCAACAAACTAAAAGAAAAAAATAATTATCACAGCTTCGGAAGTCGAGGCCTTTAATTCTTCAATGCACCTAACTCGGCAGTGGCACTGACTTCAGAAGCTTTTAAGTTTTTAAAGGAAATTATTTGATACTTTTTAGTTTTTTGAAGTCACTTTTTTTTATAAGACATCAGAATAATTATAGGTACTACGACTACGACTTACCGGTTTTTTTTCCGGTGGTAAAATCGGTACTATGTCTTATCATAGCATGTCATATGACATAACTTTCTTTTGAAATAAGCAGTACCTTTGTACTGTGTTCCTTATTCTATGTATTTTTCTTTTTCACACGCTTTTATTAGCTTCCTGTAACTAACTAACTAATTATGTAAGAAAATCTTGGAAGTTGACCCACTTCCCGGTTTCCGATTGAGCTGAAATTTTGCATACACGTTCAGTTTGGATGACTAAAGCGTGTTTTATAGTTTTTTTTAAACTATAATATTTTATTCTAGCGTGTACATAAATAAAATAAATAAACATAGCAAATAGTTGACCCAATCTCAACAATTTGCTCCTCACAACAATCTTCGATCTTTCCTTATATTTTTCTAGGCACCCTCTAAATCAGCATCAAAAATATGAGATGAAAAGATACCGCATATGAATCATTCATCGTAATAGAGATCTTTTGTGAATATTATCTTTATTACATTTGAATTTAATATGAGAAAGGTTTCTGGGTTATTATATGGATAAACTGTATCTTACACGCTCTTCAAAGAAAGCTCTGATGTTAGTAACTACTTACCTATAGGCACAGACGAAAGAGGTACATTACACCTATTTTATGAAACTTCTCGCGTGTATATAATATTATATATACACGCTCAAATTTTGATGGGCTTACAAACTGAATGCTGTTGATAGCCTATATAGCGGTTCGGCTTGCCTTCCATGCAGCAGGGTCTGAGTTCGAACCCGGCCCACATCTTTGACTTTTCGGATTCATATGCGGATTAGAATTTGATTATCACTTGCGATAACGGTGAAGGTAAAACGTGAGGAAACCTGCATATCTGAGAGGGCCTCATAAAGTTCTCGATTGTGTGTGTAGTCCGACAACCAGCACCAGGCCAGCATGGTGGACTAAGGACTAACCCTTTTCATTCTGAGAACAGGCCGTGCCCAGCAGTGGGACAGTACAATAAGAGTTTACTCGTAAATAACTATGCTATCTTCTATCTTCTGTATACAATATAAATAAAAGAAGCAACTAACAGACTGTCTACCTGACTGACATACCTAATATCGACGTACAGCTCAAACCACTGGGCCTAAAAACTTGAAATTTGTAAAATATGTCTTGTAATTTGGAGAATGTTTTTCTTCTTTTTTTTTTACGTTGCTCACTAAGCTTTCTCCTGTATCGAGGGTACAGTTTACAAAAATACACGTCACATGCACACACACCCCGACCCGAAACAACTATCTATAGATCATACAAATATTTCTCCGTGCGGGGATCGAACCCGCGGCCACTGCGCGGTCGTCAAGAATGTAGAGATACACTAAGAATAAGATGCGCAACGAA
Organism: Allophyes oxyacanthae; assembly: GCA_932294325.1. Lineage (NCBI taxonomy): Eukaryota > Metazoa > Arthropoda > Insecta > Lepidoptera > Noctuidae > Allophyes > Allophyes oxyacanthae. Next base: position 12,680,270 of record OW028622.1, read on the forward strand.
TTTTAATCGTTACGCATAATAATCGCCAATCTGTGAACAATATCAGTAGGTATACCTACTAGAGACCGCGCACTGCGAAAATAATTCGTTTGGGATTTCATTTCGCATTTTACCGCAACACAAAAATCGCAACGATTAAATCTCGTAGTGTGTGCTTAGCCCAAGAAATGTTTTTTTTTTAGCAGCAGAATCGCGCGTTCTCGCTTTCGTTATTCACTTTTTGAAAGCAAAAAGCAGTCAACGAACTCGGAAATTGCTGCTAAAACTATCGAGTGTGAATGAACGCTAAGGGCAGGGTAGGTAATGTTTGTATGGAGATACTCCGAAATCCACGCAAATGCTAGATTGATGACATTTCACTTCACTGCTTCAACCAACCCCCTTTCTTGCTACTCTATCATTGCTCAGATCAAGGAAATTACACATCAAGCTTCAAAAATAAGGTTGGGAGCACGAAAACAGACCGATGATGGAAACTGCGCGTTTCGTTTATCGAAACATTTTACGCATATATTTCGAGTCCTGAAGGAAATAACCGAGTACCGGTAGCGTTCTCTGAATGTAGAAACGTCTTATTGGACGATGCAAAAATTTATATTAGATTATAAAAATATCTTACCTTTTTTCTGAGATAGCTAAAATACCTACTTACACAGGGACTTGAACTTGGGTACCTACGGAGGTTTTTTAATTGATTATTCTATACAAATAACAAAAAAATAATTTTCATATAAGTATTTTTTTATAACCAAATTGGTGCGTAAATACCCAGGAATCGAGTAAGTACATACTTGCTTCATATATAATGACGACAAATAAATTCATAGTAAAAAAAATACAACCGAAATAACAATACACGGTGAATTTTAATTCATTTCGGATATGATAGCGAATGTTTGTATGGTAATGAAACTGAAAAAAAAAAAATACGCGAAAAAATTTCGACTTAAATTTCGTACCATCTTTAAATACACTCGGGAGCAAAGAATCCGGGTCACCAACATAATGAACCTTAATATCTCGGAAACTAAGAATGATAGCTCATTCAAATAAAGAGTATTTTTTAGACTATTTAATACTACACAAGTTATAATACGCTTCGAGAGCTTGAAATTGCATTGATAGAGGTAAGTGAGAATATTCCCCAACATCGCCTCAGACACTTTGTGCCGTATGAATCGCATGACATCTGTATTGACAACACACGGAGGTAATACAAAGTACTAAAAGTGAGAATATGATATAAGTTTCTATTAAAAGTGGGGATATAAAAAAAAATGAAATATTTATGCATTTTTAAATAATGTATTTTTATTTTAATAAGTAAAATAAATAATAACTAAGAAATTTTATTAATTGTATTTAAGTAATACATATTAAGTAGTCTATAAAATACTTTTAATTAGATTATGCTAACATTCTTAGTTTCCGAGATATTAAGATTTATTTGGTGACCCGGATTCATTGCTCTCGAGTGTACTTGCGCGCACGGAGGAGTGTGACATTTGGCATAGTTAAAGTTTATAATTATGGAGAATTGCAGAAAGCTAAAACTTACATAATATAATATAAAGGTCGAATTCCGACCACTGGGCGACCACAAGTTATGAAAGAGAAGCAAAAAAAAAGTTCGCACCGAAAAGGTTTTCTTTTTGCAAATTTGTCCATTACCATAATACAATCTTCGTTAAAGTATTAGAAACGACAAGAATTTCACCGTGTATTTATATAGTATGAGAAAAGGGGATAGCTTGCATTGTGCCCTTGACACGTCGCCGCGTCGCTGTCCACTATGATGCTTTTATTAGGTCAGACGGGAGATACGATGTCATCGCCAGATTTAAGCGGGATTTCCAAGAAATGGGATTTTTCTTGAGGATATTGCGTTATTGTGTGCCATTACCCTCGAAGAAAGTGGAATAGCAGGATAAAAAGGGAAAAAAGCAAAATGGTTTAGAAAATGTATATTTACTTCCGTACTTTGATTAAATTTCAACAATTTAATAAGTGGATGTTTACCTAGCCTGTTTTTAGTACTTTGGAAACTGGTCAACATAAAGGCTAAGTTCAGATGTAACGCGCGTTGACGCACGTCAACGAGCGATCATAATTATGATCGGTTGTACCTAAGCGCCGCGTTAACGTAAGCAGACGCGCGTTAATGCGCGCTCATGTGACCGGTTGTTCGTAAATTACATGATGTCAAGGCGCAAGATTCGTAAACGCGCGTCAAAATTTTGCCAGATAAACGTAGCCTAAAATGTGATTAGTAGTTAGTATGCAGAAATTATTATTCCCGCCTTTGAGAGCTTCTTAAATGTATTATATAGGTAGGTACTCTGTCGAATAAATTACTTGAGATTTAGAAATTCAGAGCGAATTTAATATTTAGTTCATACCTTTCTAGTCCCGATCCCTTTAAGGGGTATTAGTACCTACTCAGCTTTATGAACAACTTTAACTACGGCGCCAAACCAGAAATCGTGAAAAAATCTGTAGTTCCATATATTTAGTCGAATAATATTAAATTATTTGTATGGATTAACTGTGTTTCTTTGCGGTAGGTATTTAAGGTGTGGCCTAGCGAGTGACGGAGCCCTAGCTACACTATCCCTGTGTGATATAGGCTATATTTTATTTTAGTAATAATAACGTAACCGCCAAAATCTCTCGACTCCAACTAGAAAAAGAGCTGTAAGTTTTGAACGGCTGAACAGATTTTCATAAAGCATAGTTTTTTTTTTCCTTTTTTTTATTTACTTATTTTTTATGTTAAACAGAACGGCCGGAGCCAATAACACTATTTAATAATACAAAAAAAAGTTATGATGATAAGTGATTAAACTTGCTTGCGATTAAAAAAAACTTCATTGAAATGGGTCCATCCGTTTTGGAGCTACGATAGACAGACAGACAGACATGCAGATACACAGATACACACTACAAACTTATAACAACCCTCCTTTTTGTCGGGGGATAAAAATAAAATGCGGGGGTGAAACCGCGGGAACAGCTATTAATATAAAAGTACCTATAAAAGAATAATGCTCGTATCCGTAACTACACATTGCAGTTCAAACAGACAACTGAAGGTAACAAGCATTATAAATATTAAATGGCTGCATTGAACTACATACGAGTAGAACACGACTTTGACTGACGTCGCTGACGTCATGGTTAGCGCAGTGGCTTATAGATTAGCTTTTTGAGCTACGGGTCGTGGGTTCCATTCCCGCACAGACCCAATATTTGTACGATCTATACCTAGATACTTGTTCCGGGTCTGCATGTACATGTTTGTGAGATTTCTCTGTAAACGCACCCACTACCTCCATTCTAAACTGAGGAATCTTAAATCAATCCTAAACTGAGGAAATTGAATAAAAAGGATCAAGGCGTTCAGTCTTCTTCTTCTTAGCGTGTCGATGAATAGAATAGAATAGATCTTTATTTCATGTATAAACCAGATACAAGCACTTATGAAATGTCGAAACTATAGGTGCACGGTTTCAAATAGTAGATCCTATGGAGAATAACCGGCAAGAAACTCAATGGAAACTCTTTTAAAATATTAGATTACAATCTTGATCATTGCAATGTTGTGGTAAGAGCTGCGAGTATAATGCAATTTAATGTGAACAAAAATAAGACTAGGATAATAATGATTTGCCTCTGAATAAGATTGCCATGGCAGTTACAAGCTGACCAGTTCCGACAAACGGCAACCGTTCACGAGCATGACGCATGCGTCAGCATCGCCAAGCAAATTAAATATGCTTGGCCCAGTATTCCGCCACGCGAATTGCAGAATCAGCAGACCTTAGCTCCTCAAGCGTGCAGGTGATAGGGCACGCGAGTCGCGACGCAGGATGGAAGGTGGGCCAAGGTTTGCTGAGAGACGCCGCTCTCGCACTGTAGGTCTTATCCATCTGTGAAATTTCACACACCCGTTCACTAATCAACTAGTTCCGCAGAATCGTCAGATGTATCAATACAGATGCATTAACTTTGCAACAACTATCCAAATCATTGAAAGGAGGTCTCGCTTCCTCAGTCCCCATAAGTCCCTCCCATCCAAAACCAAGCCTGATCGCAATCATAGAAAAAAAGCGTTTTTGTTATTGCTTAAATTTGTTTAAAAAATGCTTGAAGAATTGCCTGTATGGTCGGTCAAAAAAGTAGTATATCTATCTTCCTATAAAATAAAAGTATCACTAAAGTCTAAACTTCATTATTTTGAAACGAGAATATACACCTTTTTTATGGCGTACAAACCAATTTCAACCTTAAGGTGGTAGGCCAATTATTATTCTTTCGTCGACTGTACGTGTACAGAGCACCTATTTCTATTTAAAAATGACAATTTATAAACAAACAAATATTTTTCCAACTACATAAAATATGTAAATTCAGCTCTCAATCATAGAATACATTATCGAAGGCTATATTTGGAGAACTTGATAAACATTAGTCAGACAGGTGAATCTCAAAGGAATCTTATATTGAATTCCTGTAATCGAGATAAACGGTTCTGAAAAGGATTTCTATAAATAAAACGAAATCGTATTTGAAGAGGTTTTTATTAAAATCCTTTTATATCGTGTCACTGCGTTATATTAAATCTAGGACAAGTCTTAAAGAGTAGGTAGAACTTATATTAACTTGATAGATGATTGGAGGAAGGCGCAATATAAGTATAAGTGATTTTAATAATAGTGTTCATCCTGGTACTAAGAATTACAAAATTATTTACATCTTTGCATTATAACATAAACTTCATAAACCTCTGTTGGTCGATGGTGTCTTATACGAAACGAACTTTACCATTACTTAATATACTTTGTAACTTATAAAATACATGAGCAAAAAAACTAGTTACAACCAACAAATTTTAGACAAATTAAGAAGCAGATATACACAGACCATCAGAAAAGTCAGCCATTGATCCATTTTTGATTTCATACCAATATGTTCAATCCAAACAAACATCATCACTTATTCATAGTATTTCCCGAAAGCTAATGAACATTCTAATGAATTAAAACCCAATGCAGTGACCTTAATAGCAACAGAAGCTTGTGTTAAATGGATTGTACTAAAGAATTGATGTCCCATTAAAGCTTGTGCAAATTCAGAGTTTCCTCACAATTGAGCAGTTTGTGAACTAAGTAATGTTTATTTGCAAATGTTTAGAAATGTTTATTTGCATGACATTTGAGTCAACAACGCCCAAAGTTTGAGATTAGTACGCGATTTCTCGTGTATGGCTTCCGGAAATAGACCAACATAGATGGCTTGTTAGCATTTTATTAACGAAATATAATAGTAGGAGCAGAAGCGGATTAAATGTTGACAGCGCCCTAGGCTCGCACCTCATCGGCGCCCCCCTGACAATAAATTATAAGTACTTATTTTGCAAATAAACTATAATATAAAAGCGAAATCCACTCACTCACTTATCACGGAATCTCTGAAACTATAAAGCCTACAAACTTGAAATTTGACAGACATATTGTATCTTATAACCATCGATGTCTATAGATATGCTTAGTGAACTCAAAAAGAGAGACGTGTCAGGTACTCTACTTTCAGAAAAATAGAGTGGTTGGTCACCAGTCAAATGCCGTTTACAAAAATAATTATTAATTTGTGTATGAATAAAAAATATATAATAACAGTAGCTATTCCATTAGTGCATGTATCGGTGTTCTATTTAAATATAATTCGAACTGAATTTAGAATTTGACGTCTTCAAAAAATACGTCTCATTGTTTTAGCTTCCCTTTGTATGACAGCGCGTATCTATCATAAAGTTATTATTACTAGTGGCTAGTAATAATTACGTTATGGTATCTATAGACATCATAGACATAGTTATTAGTCTATGATAGACATCGATGCATGTCTATAAGGAACATGTAGACGTCAACTAAGAAAGGATTTTTGGAAAGTCTTATTTTAAAGCCGCGGGGAAATAGCTCAGTAGTTTATAATATAGTTTATTTGCATAATAATTAGGTAGGTCAGCACACGTGTAGGTACTTACCCTTAACCCTTATTATTTTCATTTAACAACTTCCTCGCGCGCCCCTTAGTTGCCTCGCGCCCCTAGGCACATGCCTAATTCGCCTTATGTACTTATAATCCGCCACTGAGTGGGAGTGAGCAAGATCAGCTTATTATAAATAATTAACAAATAAAAAAAGAGTACAAAAATCAGTATAGAATCAAAGGTTGCTTTTTAATAAATTGATAAACGACCATTTTTGTGACTCTAAAAGATCGATTTGAGAATTTTACGAGTATTTTCTCAATCAGTGAACAACTATTATTCTTTTTGTTCTTTCAAATTACTTTCAAGGCCTGATATTAACAGGAAACTTCTGAAAATTAATTACAAAAGCTAAAATGAAGTTATTTCTTGAAAGTCTGGAACAAAACATCTGAAAACAATTGAAGTAAGAAATAAAATCAGGAACGAGGAACAATTTTAAAAATTCTCTCAAGAAATAATCCAGTGTACCATGAAGGTTTTAATTTTTCCTCGAATAATAAAGGCCACTTTAGTTTGGAATACCAACATTTTTCTGTTTCTGAACGAATGTCACATTGTGTGGAATTCCTTGGAGGCTTTGGATAAGTAGCGGTCAAATAGAGTGTTTGAATTTTTTTACTTTTACAAATATGCGATGAACGTGAACGATATGTAGGTATTGTAAAATGATTCAATTATTTACACCGTGGCTGAATTAAGAACTTTTTGATATAATAATACAGAAATAAATATAATTAGATACTAAATTGAAAGATGTGAAGAGTCTGGAAAGGTAATGGAAGCTGAAATGAAGGCAAATCAAAATGCAAATTTAATTGTTATTAACTTAAATATCCTCAATTTCAGCATTGATATTCAAAACGTCATAATCTATTTTGAAACAAAGATGAAAATTGTCGAGTCGCTGATGAGAAAATTTAAAGGTCAGTTTATTTGCAAACTGCAACTACGTCCCCGAATTTAGAATGAAGACTGGGTCAGGCGACGACAGAAGTAAGTTGAGACTTCGTTATATTTAGAGAAATTCTCGACTCAGGTGGATCTAAAAGTTTGGAGGAAAAGCTAGTATTAAACTTCATGTTTTCTTATAAACTCTGGAGTGTTCTAAGACGCTTCTATTTATGTTGAGCTCAATTTATTTAACGTAATGAGCAAATCTTTAAATTATTATATAATTATTTGCAATAAAAACACCAAAATGATCACTAACGGTCGTTTTGAAAATAGTGACTAATGAGACAGGACTAATAGCGGACGGGAAATATTGTTTAAACAAAAAAGAAGTATCCAATGTTACGTAACCAATTTTCAAAATTACCGATTTTATTTATAAAAAAATAAAAATAAAAAAAATAAAAAAATAAAAATGAAGGAGAAAAATATTAAAATGGATATCAGGAATATACATAGACAAATAGACATACATACACACAGACTCCACTGGGTATCTCTAGAGAATAACATCCATCACTCTATTTGAACAAAGGAAGTCTATCTAAACGCTCTGCAACCAGTAATTTGACTTCGTTTGTCGAATTATTGCCAAATTCTCTGTCGAATATCCCCAACGCTTAGAAGGTAACAATTTGGATCAGGCAAATGGAAAGCTTGATCCTTTAGAAGAAAGTATTTAGAACGCAATGAAGTTCGGCAAAACAGCAAAAAAAATTGTGTCTGGGTAGAAGAATGAGTTTGAAATACAACTTTAATGAAACAACATTAATTCCGGACGGAATATGAAGATCTTAAATACAATTTTGATAATAATGAATGCATTAGACTAACCGCTTTACAATATAATGACCTAAATCTAGTATTTCCTTTGACCGACGAATGGCACAAAAATATTTTTCTTTTATACGCGAGACGCAGGCACGATTGATTTGTGAGTTCTCAATACATTCACATAGTATTGTAATTGATTTTGTCATTACAGGGGTAAGGTATAGTATCATAAAATATATTTTTACCTTAATCAGCTATGTACATGTTAATTTATCCAGTATTTGGGTTTCGAACGACAAATGTCTCGATAATCTAAAGATAGCATGTCGTATCGATTCGGGCGGGTGCTACCATGAGTTTGTTTGGTTAGTGAAAATGACATATGATCGAGAACAAAGACGACTTTTAGTGTACTTTTGTTAGTGTTTTTATAAAATATCATTAGCCTTTTCTCAACTACATATGGGGTCGTTTTCCAGTCTAACCAGATGCGTTCGATCAGTGTTTAATACGGAGCGACCTGCCATCTGACGTCCATCACCCAATTACTTGGAGAAAATACCCTAAGGTTAGACAGGTTGTCAGTCTTTTTGGACTGGTGATACCCGTAACGACTGTCAAAGATATTTGTATGACAACCGTGACCAACCGTTAAACGTGCTTTCCGAGGCGCAGAGGGATCTCCCGTCTCTATTTTTCTTATAAAACCAATAATTTATGTCGTTCACGAATTCACAATAATGAGTTGACCAAAAATTATTGTGAAAGAATTTCGAGATTTCACTTTCGTTTAAGCATATTGTTACTCATAGTAGCACTCCTATTAAGCGGCATTTTGTATTCAAATTGATGTACAATGTGGTTATTTACTATTGTGAAGGTTCTTTCCATTGTATCAGTATTAAATTTAATAGCTCTTGCGTAACTTAGGTCTATTACGTCACTTTCGGGCAACCTCGTTAGAACAGTTTTAGTATGTTAAATGTTTAATTTTATCGATTCTTATTTTATTTGCCTTCGCGTTTCTCTTTTCGTTAACAGAGTACGCGTCAGACATCATCTGTATTATAAAACATAATTTATTATACAGGTGGTAACGTTGTTACGACATTAAATGAAACCAGGTTTTTGGTATCATGTTCTATAGCCGTCGGTACACAAAAAATCTACGATTTTCACGCATGTTATTTTTGCATAATATTTCACTCTACTCTTCACTATACTTCTTCTAAGTGAAAGGACGAAAGGACATCAAAGAAGTTCTATACGTGTAAATATAGATTCTTTCGGTAAGAACAGGTTAGAGACTTTTCAAATTTCACCTAGAGATCGTATTATGTGTAATTATGCCTCGGATAACACGTTAAGCAGTTAGTCTCGGTTGTCATATGAATAACTTTGACAGTCATTACGGGAGTCAGCAACCCAAAAAATTTGACAACCGGTCTAACCTTAGGGTATCAGTGTCTCCCAGTAATTGGGTGGCGGAGGACAGATGGCATTCGCTCCTTATATAATACTGATATTCAGCCGCATCTGGTTAGACTGGGAGCCGACCCCAATATGTGTAAAATTAAGAAAATTTAAATTCGTTCCTGTGGCTAAATTACTGATTGGATTTGATCGATTTTTTGTGTACGGTCACAAAACGTGATACCGAATACGTGGTTTCATTTAATGTGTTAATGTCGTCACCATCCTGTATATGCAGCTACCCAACTTTTTATTTCAAACTGGGTGGTGATTTTACCTTATAATTAATATCCGAAAGTGTTGTAATATAATATGAAAATTATTTACAGTTTAAAGCTAATTTTATGTACAAAGATATAACAGTATTTGGCCTTTAAAACACATTTCTACATTATTTAGAATACTCGAGCGAGAGTTGTATCTAAGTTCGATAGGAGAAAGATTGATATTAATAAAAACAACTTCGTCTAAATAAAATTTCTAATTTTGTTTTTTTGTTAATTGTGTTCTAATTAAGAGTTCGAAGCGCGCTAATGGGTATAGTTAAAACGAATCTTCTTGGCTGCTCTGAATGTAGCCACGTCGTACCCATGTGCGGAAGCGTATGAGCAGGACGGACGTACCTACGTTGTAGAGGAGCGAGCGAGCGGTACGCGGCTGCATTCAGAGCCGCCCAAAAGTACTCCTCTGGGCGGCTCTGAATGTAGTCGTTAAATTAGTTAAGTAGGTAACGCAGAACGCGGTCAATGTTTAATCGAGATTTATCAAAGAAGCTTACACTAGGTCCTCCTATAAATCATGTGTTATAATTATTAGTTCAGTAATTTGAAACTCAATTGATCATCACTTACTGCTGACCGTACTTAAAAATCACAGAGAATTTGTTAAGCTTTGAAAAAACACCGTGCTATTAGATAACCGAAGCAAACTTCCAAAAAAATTAATCCGCTGAATGCGTAAAATTTCAGGCATTCCCGAAATGTGGCACACTGATATCAGCCAAGCCATGTACTCAAAATTCTGAAGTAGTACTTTGCAGCCGTATTTATTAGTCCCATAGGTAATTTTAGAAGGCTATAATCTTATTATTCTTCTTAAATTATTTAAATATGTAATTTTAATATAATATAGAGGTCTTCTGAAAATAATATCATAGCAAAATTATTATAACTGTTTTGATAATATTCATGGATAATTTGAGCAGAATTTATTAATATCAATCTTGTCTAAAATTATTAAGTTTGCTTAGGATAATAGCGTAGACACGAAGGACGTACTCGACAGGGCCAAATTAATTGTAGTTGATAAATAAAGTGTATGTACCTATAAATAACTTAAAATACTTAAAGAACAAATGATGATTCTAGGAATGTTCGTAAATGATATAAATGTTCCATTTGAGGTAAACAATTTCACTGGAATTGCAATGGAAGAGATATTGAGACAATTAATAAGGCAAGTAATTTAAATTCTATACATATTTAAATTAAACAGAAATGTTATTCCATTGATGTCTATAGATACTCGTATGCTCAGTGAACTCAAAAAGTGAGACGTGTCAGGTACTCTATTTTCAGAAAAATAGAGTGGTTGATCACCAGTAATACTAATTATTACACCAATAATAATTATTAATTTGTGTATTGAATAAAAAATATATAATAAGAGTAGCTATTCCATTAGTGCATGTGTCGCTGTTCTATTTAAATATAATTCGAACATTGTTGAATTTAGAATTTGACGTCTTCATAAAATACGTCTCATTTTTTTAGCTTCCCTTTATATGACAGAGCGTATCTATAGACATCATAGACATCGATGTGTTTTCACGAAAGAAATATCAACAGTACTGACAACGAACTTGTATTTAACAAAATTGTAATTTTGATACTTATGATAGCACCACACGTCTAAGATTTGCGCATAATGCACTATTATAAATACTAGTATGTACATAAAATAGATATGATGAAGAGAAGAGAAGAGAAGAGAGGACTATCCTACTGGAAATATAGAAAGTTAATATTTAAACTTATTCCGATAGTTAATTAATTGGTACATTTCAAATGTCACACCACAAAAGTTCAATGAAAGCATAGTATTCAAAACTTAGTAACTTTTACGAGTTAGTTATTACTAGTATTGAATATCCATTTAAAGCTAAGTTTCTATGTATGGAAAGAATAAATACATAAATAACGGAAATCTAGAATCAGAAATACGACTATCAATTTAACATTCAAGGTATTTCTTTCCATTCAATTAAAAGAAAGCCTTCAAGCGGTAGTTTATTGTAAAATATTAAATACCACTTGAATAGCATCATAGAATTAGAATATCACAAAATAACCACACATATAAATATGACATTGGTTGTCACAATTAAAATACATATTGGTCCTTTAAACCGTAGATATTCAGAATTCCATCCACTTAAATTACACATTAGTTATAGTCAAACGTCTAGGACTTCTAGGCTTATTCAAGTTCGTCACTGAACCTCTGACATGAACTTGGACAGATCCTGCAGGCATATCCACACCTGAATGCAGACTCGCAGCTCTCGAAGTTCTTGGCGATGGTGCCACTCTGAGATCAACTGCACTGTGCAGACTGGCTGCCCTTGAAGATCTGGCTGTGGTGTGGGACATTTCAGACGGTGTGATGAGGGCTGGGATGTCGGCTGCTGAACGTGAGCGTCGAGGAGGACTCTCAGGGATGAGCGCCATACCACCCATGCCCATGCTACTTACGAAGACCGAGTTCTAGAAGATTCAAAGAATGGCAAATGTAATGGTATTAGTCTTTAGAAGGTAAATCTGATTTTAGCTTTACATCACACAGAAAATTACTAAATCCTAAAGTGAGACACACAATTTCTAGATAAAGTGATTTCAAAAAACTTGATGGTCTCAATCCAAGCTAGCTAGTGGGAGCATGAACACAAATAAAATATTAAAAAAATATGTAGATCACTTCAGAATATTTGTGGATTCAAGATAACATAGGATTCAATAACGTAAATTTTGGGAGAGTTTAAAATCCAATTCAACAAATTTTGATTATAGTTTTTAATGGTTCCAATTCAAATACTGATAATTTTGAATCCTTACCTGCCGTAGTCTATGGGGCAGGTACCCACATGGTTGATAAGAAGGGAATGATGCCCCGCAGTCGTATGACACACAGCCGCGTGACAGTGATGCTCGGTGCTGTACAAAGCAGTGTTTTATTACTAAAAAATTCTTACCAAGACTATGTTCTAAGGTGGGCAGGGAATGTGCTAGTGGATGTTCAATGTAGTGTTGTGATGCCAAAGTTTATATGCTTTTAGTATGTATTTTGTTTGTTTGATGGACTGCATTATTTTCTTCAATAATATTATAGGTTCTACTTTCATAGCGGAGGTCTTTTTAAGAGGTTATAGGAATCTTTATAGAACATCACATTCACCTTTCACCTATCGAGACGAGAGTAACATTGAATTATATGTATGGAACAGCTGATTTTCGCGATTACGATACTATAACCCCTTAAAAGGACCGACGCTAATGAAGTGGCACTGTATATTATTCTTCTCCATTAGCTGTCATTTGACTTAAAAAATGCAGTCCATCGAATATGAATCGATTATCAGTTGACAATCAATAAGTAGTGTTCATTCAAAATGATTCTGGATGGCGTGTTTATGTTAACTAATTAAGAGCGAGAAATACCTTACAATATCATTATAATTTAGGCATTCACTTTCTGCAGTTTGCTGTAATAGAAAGGGATGTACATTTTGTCACTGAAGATTTCTTATTCAATGCCGATACATTCTTTGCTAAGACGATTGCCATTTTGATCTTTTTTTTTAAGTTTAAACAACACTCAGCCTTCATTGTCTTATATACTACTAACAGCTAGGTTTCAAATCTTTGTTGGCTGTTTCCATATTTACCAAAATAAATATTCAAAGTCTCAAAGACAATTTTGAGCAAAGTTGTTTCTTAACTTTTTCCATATTTCCATTACATAGTAATATTATTTCTTACTTCGCGCTAGATAGCATGGCAATATGGCTTTTAGCTTGGAAAAAGAGTTACTTAAAAATAATATATTTTAAGGAAAATAAATTTTAATATCGTTATTAATTACACTTCTACGTAATAGGTACTACAAATATACTTGATTTGTTTATCTGTCTCATTTTATTGATCTCCTTATAATTATTATTGACTTTATTTACTTACTGATTACTTTAAATGGTCACGCTAAAAGTTTTTTATTTTATATTTTATTTATTGACCAGCAACAAATCATCTCTTTTTATAATTGTTCTATGTTAAGTATAAATATATTCGAAGCGTTATAACAAGTTATTGTTACACTTACAAAATTCCTTAAAACCCCTGATCGAAAGGTCAATGCCATGCTATTGCCATACTATTGCCATGCTATCTGGCGGGAACAATAGTATCAACACGACTCACTCGACTCGCAAACAGATAGTTGTAACTCACATGAGGCGGGACTGACACTGAGTTCTCAGCTAACGCGCAGCTCTGCCGGTGCTGCTGTTGAAACTTCGGCTGATATGGCTCCAACATTCTGAGGAAACATTTTAATTTACACAAGTGTAACGCTAAACAACGTCTGTCTAATGTCCAAAATTATGGGACGATTGAGTTGACAATAATGAGGGACTAGCAACCATTTTGTGTTGACAGCATTAAATTGGTACCTAATGATTTGCTTTGAAGTAATTAACTCTACAGAAGGAAAGTAAGCTACATGAAACATTAAAAATGTTCACATTATGCTCAGTTTGCGACTCACTGTGAGCCATCAGTTAGCATCCAATACTATTTAGAATAGGGCGTTCACACTACGCGTACAGTACCTACCTATACGTAGTTTGCGGCTAAACGCTTTTCGACTCATTTAGACAGTGCCTGATTTGCATCGAAATTACGCACGCAAATTCATCCATTCAACGATACGCTATACGTGCGCTAAGGTCATTTTGCTTATCTATAGATAGTTAGCCACTTGCCAAGTCGCCAATTTGCGGTTCAGGCCGCTGATTGTAAGAGTGTGAGCTGGTGTGATTGGGGCTCAGAGTCAGCCGGCAGACAGCACAATGCTAACTGTGAGCATAGCGTGAATACGCCTTTCTGCAGCTTCACTCTTCTGACATCTGAATGATGTCAGAAGAGTGAAGCTGCAGAAGCTGCAGTCTCAGTCTCAGCTATTTCTGTAAGAACATTCCTCAACTCGATTCGAATCACACTCAATAAGAGTGTGATTCGAATCGACGAAATAATACGAATTGACATATGATACTAAACGAGTAACTTAATAACAGGAGCTGTGAGCATGACTAGAGAATGTTCACAGCTCTGTTATTAAGTTATCGTAAGTCAATTTGACAAAATATCAACCGACATAGCTGGGCTTCCACTGCAAAAGGGTAATGAGCAAGTTATAGCTGGACGGAACGGACCCCAACTAGCTAAAATCGGTTTTATCTTCCATTACAAAAAAGTTTTGACAATTGCCTTCGACTGCTGCAGAGAAATTCGTTATTAACTATTTTTACTCGTTCAGTCCTGTCCGGTAGTCTCTTTGTTGGTGGAAGCACTTGTATGAAGTTTACGGTAGCGAGGTAAGCGGAGTCCGTACGGAGCCAGCTCCGCTGCCAGTGATTCGAATCGTTCTTACAGAATAGCTAGCTGCCGGTGAAAAATAAAGAACACCAGTTGCGAATATTTGGGTCAAACTATTTACTGCTTTACGACAAAGCCTTTTTAAATGATTTAGTTTTTTTGCCCTTGACCTTGAAGCTATAAACTTGGAACAAAAGTGTTATTATCTTTTTTATAACTCCTTTCTAACGAATTAGGACCATGACCCTTTTGGTAATTTATTTTAAACAGCAAGATAAAATAGTCGTTCTCAAAGTCAGACTTAAATTACAGTACTTAAATTTGTGGTTAAATAGGTAAATAATTTCATTTTCATAGACGAGGGTAGTTTTGTAAGCTTAAAAAATGATTATTAAGTAAGTAAAAGCTTAAGTTTGTTTTTGTAATTTCTTCCACTAGACCGATGTATAATGTAACATTATTCTCTTTTAACCTTTGAATAACGATTTGGAAAGACATTTTAGGCTGAAGCCAGATATGGCTAATAGTTCGCAGTTAACTGCGAGCACACTAAGGGCTCAGTTATGGAGAGATGGAAAGTCGCGCGGCGGGCAAAGCGGCGTGTCGCTCTCTCGCTCGCTCTCCATGAACGGAGATATGCGCCGTTCTCCGCGTTGCGCGCCGCTTTGAGCTCCGCGCGACTTTTCGCTTCTCCATTATTGAGCCCTAAAGGTTGCAGCAGACATAACGCTCCGGCAACTTACAGATCAGTATCGCTTCAAAAGTGGTTCAGAATTCTTTGTATAAAACTCAATACTGCAACGCACACGAATCAACATCGTAACGGCATCGCCTCGCCTCGGCACAAACAAGTGAACAGCTAGCGGTGAGTGGTCTAATCGCCGACGACGACTCGCTTACGACTCTCTGTAAGCGCGTTTACGTCTCGCAGTCGCTGAAGGACGCGCGTAGCATCTACCCGCTTGTCAACTAGCAGTCCCCCAGCCGTAGCCGCACCGATACCCCGGAGGTGCTGGTGGTGTGTATGTTGCGTTGACGGCGAGATAATGGCGATGCCGATCTGGCGCTGAGGTGGTAAGTCTGCGTCAACCTTAACTGCTAGGGGGACCTTTATCTATTTAAAATATAGGAAATCTCTAGGGAATAGATCAAAGTGCGTTTAAAGTTGAATTTCAATGGTTGATGATTAAGCAATCGAATTTTGCTTGCTTGTAAGCCGTATCTGTCCTCAGCCTTATTCCCTAAATACAGTGAAATGAAACAAAAATAATACTACGTACAGTTTATAGACGCACCTGATCTTGCCCCATCGATTGAAGAACAGTGCTATTGCTGCTACCCATAGCAGGAGGACGAAGGCTACTATGAGGGCTTCTTCTGCTCTCACCACGACACCACTGCCATCTGTTGGAGAACAGTGAAAACGAAATTGAAAAAAATTATTTCCGATAAAACTTTTACAACTGGTCCCAAACTTGCTTGTATCTTGGGCAACGAATGTGGTGGTTAAAATTCACAATGTTTGTGAGTGAATTTAGAGACTTTACAGAAAGATTTTACTAAAGGGTTATTTGTAATTCAGAGGCAAAGCCTTCAGGGGTGAAAGTTCTCATCATTAAGAACAACTTCTACTATAGGACCAACACTAATATCACGAAAAAAAAAAAACATACAAAAGATCAACCTTGCTCGATCAAAATGTACGAAAAATTTGAATTTTTGTTCGTTATTACAGTTTAAAAACTTATATTAAATAATAAAATCACTAATCCACTATTAGGATCGTTCATCATCCAACTATTCAAAGGAATTATCAAAGCTTTCATTCCTTCTGAAACTGTAAACAAACGTAACGTAGAGCCTTTCAATATGAATAGTAAACAATCTCCAAACAAGACAAGGCCCTTAGGAAACTTGGTAACTTGATGCAAAGTGCCACTGGCTGCTATTGTGTGCCAATCAATTCAATCACTCAGCTCTGTGTTTCTCCATGGAATACTTAGTGGCTAAAGTCGGGCGCTTCTGCTGCGTTTGATGGAAATACTCTGTGGATTGAACTGGGCGCCTTCCAGCACTTGACGTATCGACTCCAAAGTATATTTAAGGTCCAAACTTTCTAGTACCGATTCCTTTATACTTTTACTATGGGACCAAGAATGAAATCGGGAAAAGAAAATCTGTTGTGCGATACGAATATTCTATATTACTCGACTAAGTATATTATAAATTATGCGCTAGCATTGTATAAATGATAGCGCATAATTTTCAATTCACTAGATTTAGATTTAAATTGAATCTTTTTTAATATGTACAATAAAACACAAACTTCAACTCAACCTGTCACTGTGATTTCCCGATATGAAATGACAATATTCGGGAGGGACCATGCTGAAATGGTTAGGGGGCGCCTAAGCTGAGTTTGCATCCCGGCCCCGGATATCCTAGAGACGACCTTGGATATAGCTGCAGCTTAATTAGTTCTTATAAAGAAGCCTTAGTCTTGTTCATAAAAATTAAGTAGCTTTCGTCCACAAATTTGTATGAGTAGGATGTGGTAAGGCCCCGAAAAAAAAATTGTACCCCTCACAACACTTCGCCTAATAACTGTCCAAATGTCAAAGGACCTTTACCTGTAAGCTAATTCACGTAACTAAAGAAGTGCAGTTGCCGCGCAGTTGCAGTAAAATTTTGATCAAAACAACACATTTGGTATTCGCTTAGCTTCAGTGAGATACGCTCGCGTCAAGTTCAAGCGTAGGTAACTGCAATATGACTGGCGGGTTATAAAATTACGTGAATTAGCACTCTGGTCGTTCATATGTCGGTAAATTAATCAGTTTATAATTTAATGTAGTATGGTGAAGAGTTTCTACTGCATTACCTTCTCCACTATCCATTTGATGTTCAATTAATTCAATTTATACAAGAACTATCTGCTTTCATGTAGCTATGTTAATATATATCTACAGGCTTGGATAGATAACTTTGTAAGCTCAAGCCCGCATTGATTCGATTATCTACAAACCGTAGAGTGACAGGCTCACGGCTGCAGTTAACCTAGAAAATTGACTATGAGCTCCGAGTTACTCGGTTTAATCTAAATAATACTGCAATGGTTGTCAAGTAGAAAAGAAAGCTAAGATTTTTTGTAAAGATTTAAAAATAATAGGTAGGTTCACAGACCAAATTTTGTTCTGCGGGAATATTTTCTTGAGGATTTTCTAAGAGAACGCTCGCGTTGTTTGGGGACGAAATTAGAATATTTTACTATTGCGTCGGCTCATTCTGTTACCTCGATTTTCTTACCAAAAAAAAGAGGTATGGTATAGTGGGACTCTCTGTTCAAAATCGGCGCTGCCCGACTGAGGAAGTACCTCCACTTTGCAGAATATCGTAACCAAATAACACTGCTCTTTTGCAGTGTTGTGTTTTTAACGGTGAGCAAGGTCGCCAATAGTTCTTGGAGAAGCGCTGGACCCGTAGTGCCAACATGTCGATATTAGTAGGGTCGGCAACGCGCGAGTGATGCCACTGGTGTTGCAAGCGTTCATAGGTTACAGTAACCGCTTGCCATCAGGCGGGGCCGTATACTTGTATGCCAACTTAGGCCCGTGTTCACCGACAATTTAACAGATGTTTAAAATGAAATTGACCGATTACCCGTACAAAAATTCATATTTTAACGCCTGATTTTGGTCTAATCGTCTGTTAAGTTGTCGGTGAACTTAGGCCTTAGTAGTCTAAACTAATATTATACAGAGAAAAGATTACATTTTTGTATGTTTGTTTGTTTGTAATGGATAAACTAAAAAACTAATGGAACGATTTTAAAAATTCTTTCACCAGCAGGTTGGTATATTATTACTCAGTAACATAGGCTATAATTAGTGGAAGCTAGTATAAATATAATAAAATATTATAGTTATAAAAAAAAAACTAAATAACACGCTTTTGTCATCCAAACTTAACGTGTAGGTATGCAAAATTTCAGCACAATAGGAAATCGAAAAAGTTAGTTAGTTAGTTATAGGTGAAGCTAATAAAAGCGTGTTAAAAACAATACTCACCGATGTCAGCTAGGGAGGCATTGACGCGCGACGTGGAAGAGGCAGGGTGTAGGCGCAGCACCACTTCCGCTGGAGGACCGCCCGTCGCACCGCTCCATTCTGTACAAGATTATAATTAATTATATTTAGCTGAAGATATTGTTTCAACCCTGTTTGTAGAAACTTGAATGACGGCACGGTTGGCGCAGTGGCTAAGCGATTGCTACGTGTCGTGGAGTCGATTGCTTCATGGAAGAAATATTTGTATTATCTGTACTGTACTGTGTTTTTTTTAAAGAAAAGAAAAAGAAGAAAGAAAGAAAATATTTTTATTCTGGACTCGCCAGGAACGAATAAAAGTAAAAGGTACAAAAAATAAAACAACAAATAAAACATAAAAAATAACAATGGTAAAACAATAGTCAAAGCCACCTGAACGAGACCAAAAATGGCTCCCATCTCAGCATAATGCTGTGGCATTTAAAAATAGAATTTAAAAATTTATTATTTAGAAATTTTACATGTTTTATTTAGTAAACAACTTTCACATGTCTTTTTAACGAAAAATTTTATTCAAAAATTCGTAAATCATGTTAAATTTAACTAGCTTCGATATCACTTTTTACCAAATTTACATGACATTGCTGTATTTTATATAAATGATAATAATTTATCATTTTTCATTTTATTTGGCATGTAGCATATAACGAACGCCTTAAACATGCCTCCGACTGCATGTTATAATTTTTTTAACGGGTATTCGGTTTTCTTTTCATCTTGTTTCCATCTTTTTTTTAGTTTTTTTTTCAGTCGGGTTTTTTGTTTTTTTATGTATCTATTTGGATAAACTCAATGGTATGACAATTATTGTGGTGTATAGTTTCTACAGGGTGACTGGTAGAACGAGGGTATTGTATTCATCATTATGAACAACTTTTATTATGGGAACAAACCTGAAATCGCCGAAGAAAAATCAGCTGTTCCGTACATATTCAATTATTTATATGGAACAGCAGGTTTATTTTTCGCGATTTCAGGTTTGTTCCTATAGTAAAAGTTAAAGTACCTCCTTCAATGATTCCCTCGTTCTACCACCAGTCACCCTGTATTTCACGTACTTGACACACCATATTATATTATTTTCCAGACGGTAAAGAATGTCATCCAATATTTTATTTCCAACAAAATAAAAATAACTTCCAATTTAAATTTAAGTTGTCCCAATTCACTTGGGTAATGCTCGACACAACGACTTTATGACCATTTAAAAAATATAAAGCATTTCGAACAAACTCCACATTCATTTTTAAAACAATTTATTTCGTTGAGTTTAAACCCGCATACTTTAATCCAAGATCTATGTGCTGTGGCATGCATTGGACATAAACATGGCGTGCAGTAGCCATAAATTTATTGTAATTTACGGCCACGAAAGCCTTCAGTAACAAAACAATAAAGCCTATTCAGATATATGCGATATTTGGTTCCACCTGGGGCAGTAGTTGTTTGGAGGGTTAAGCAAATACAGCTTAGGGCGCGTTCACACAGAACGTTCGTATTAACAGGATCGTTTTAACGAATCCGCCTCTACTGGAGGTAATGTTCACACCGTGCACCGTATGTACAGTACCTCTACCATGAGTTTTCCGTGCCATCTAACGCTATCGTTCACATTCATTATTTGTATAGTGACTTTAGTTCACTATCTATACCGCTAGAGGCGCTGAAAAAATTCCCATACAAATATTGCATGTGAACGTGAACGTTAGACGGCACGGAAAACTCATGGTAGAGGTACAGGACCGTTTTTAACGGATCTGCCGCTACTGGAAACTTTCGTTCAGTATACCACCAGCTTGCTACAAAGATCCGGAATACTGTCGTGTGTGTGAACTCGCTCGTACAACTACATACGCCTTCACCGAATAAAACCGTATACAATAAAACGTACCTGTAAAACGAATCGCTTTTATATTTTGTCGGATCAGTATTTTTTACTGAACCAGCAAAACTGTCGTGTGTGTGAACAAGTTCGTACGACCACAAAAGCGATTGAGGAAACATATAAAATAAACTTTATTTTTTTTTTAGTAAAAACCGACTTCAAAAATCTGAAAAGTATAAAATAATTTTCTTAAAAAACTTAACAGCTTCTGAAGTTGGGGCCTATAATTCTTCATTGCACCTAGATTGGAAGTGGCCCCGACTTCGGAAGCTGTTAAGTTTTTTTAAGAAAATTATTTTATACTTTTCAGTTTTTTGAAGTCGGTTTTTACTTCTTTTTCAAATAAAAAAAGAATCATCAAAATCGGTTCACGCAGTCGAGAGTTATGAGGTAACAAACATAAAAAAAAACATAGATACGCGTCGAATTGAGAACCTCCTCCTTTTTTTTGAAGTCGGTTAAAAACGTGTTCTAGATACTCAAAGAACGCATACGATAAAAAGTTTCATACAAATAATCCAATATTACTCGACTAAATGCTGCAGCAGATTTTTTTCGCGATTTCAGTGTTGTTCCTGGTTGTTCCTGTAGTAAAAGTTGTTCATAACGATGAGTTCTATAACCCCCTTCGGTTTATGTACCGTCTAACCAAGTATAATTTAAGGCATATTGTACATCGCTGTACTCGGGGGCCCTGTGGGTCAGATATACCCAAAAGGCTTACAACGCTCTGCGGATCCAATATAATAACGCGTTCAGGGTGTTGTTGCGGCTGCCGCGATATTGTAGTGCGTCGACTATGTTTACCGAAGCACGTACTGACGGTTTCGACGCCGTGTGGCGGAAGAAGTCTGCCTCACTAATGCGCAGGCTGCGCGACAGCCCTAACACCATTCTGCGCGCGATAGCTGCCCGGGCCGACAGCCCGCTTGTGTGGGCGCTGGTCAGTCGGACCAAGTCTCTTCTAGTTACTAAGTACTAATATAGAATAAGTTGATTGTTACTAACACATTGGATCCATTTGTTGTCTGCTAAATAAAGAATATATATATATATATAACCCATCGCACAGACGAAAGAAGAAGGCAGACATAGTGCACGGAACAAGCTCTATGCGGTCGGCATTTCGCCCCGTGTGCGTGACAACAAGTGACAACGTTGTAGAAACACGTGCGTCAGTCTGCGTGTAAGGTTGCTAGGGTGATGAAAAAAAGTCCCACTATTTTTATATTGGGTTGTAGTAAACAGGTTTTAATAAATTAAAATCATTTTCATCCCACCATCTCGGAAAGAGTATTTTTAATCTTCAATATCTGAGTGGAAAAGCCGTTTTTATTCTCTAGAGGATAAAGTAAATTTTCATCCCACCATCTCGGAAAGAGTATTTTTAATCTTCAATATCTGAGTGGAAAAGCCGTTTTTATTCTCTAGAGGATAAAGTAAATTGAATTTAGAACATCGTGTGCACTAAGTTTGTGAATTAAACGTTTTTTTTTTGCATTTAGTCATTTCCTCGCTGAGGTGGAATGAAAAGTTACGTGTTGCACTCGAGTGTAAAGATTTTTCACCTCGTGCTCTTTTGATTCCCTCGCTAACGCTCAGGATTCTAATTTTGAATCACTCGCTGCGCTCGTGATTCAATTTTAGGATCCTTCGCTTGCTCGGTCATCAAAATTGAACACGCGGTTATAAAGCAACTTTGCACTCTTGTATAACAAATAACTATTATTACCAGATTTATAAAAGTCAAAGTCAAAGTTTTTTATTTCAACTGGAGTTTTCAAACCCTCGGCAGTAACACTTGATGTTTCCGATGAAAGTGGTGATGGTGGCGACTTATATAATCTCAGTGTTGAATTCGATTTTTCTAATCAATTGAAGCCCTTTTGCTGTTAAATAAGTATCTTCCTCTTTAAAATGTGATGAGCAGACAACAAAAAATTCTGATGGAAGCCAATTATTATAATATCTCGGCTTTCACGTTTAATAAAGACCTATTTCATCGTATAAAACGGGATCTGCCGAAAATCTGCAATAAAAAGCATTGAAATGTTTTAAGTTTTTAATGGCGGCATCCAAATATAGAATTAAAAGTCAGGACCTCCAATAACACCGAGATATAATTTTTGTTTTGGTAGAGCGGTTATACTTACGTAACATAGGCCGCAATTTTGCATCTTTGCATCTTGATGTTTTATTATTAATTGCTAATAAATTTCCCTTATGTACTTCTCCCTATGATTTATGTTCCAATTTACCTTTACCGACTTCCAAGGAAAATATTTCTATGTAACCTGACAACACTGACCGATTTTCATTGAGGTTTTGAGTTCCTATTCTTCAGTAACAAACAATACGTAAAAAATAATATCAAAATAGTTTAAATATCCATACTTACCTATGAAACGATACTCCGTCATACTTTTTTAGTTTTTGGGAACAATTTTTGCAATGTCTGAATACACAGGACGGCATAATTAATAAATAAAATGACAGCATACGTGACGTTTTAACGCCATGACGCTTCGTTTCGTACTGAAAGGAGATTGTATTCGCTTATTAATTTGTATTCGGGTTTGTCAGACCCACTCTCGTGTTCCGTGGACTATGTCTGCCTTCTTCTTTCGTCTGTGACCCATCGTATGTCGAATATTTCTGGTATATTTGAATAGGCCTTGAAAGTGTCAATGTCATCTGGAAGTTGCGTGCGGTGACGTGCTGTATACAGAGTGGTGTCGTAAAATCAAGGCACGGTTATATTGAACAGGATTTATACCGAAAGTGGCGTACGCCATGAATATAGCTTAAACTTGTTATACATCAAGTATTCTATAGTAGCTATTATTCTTACAATTTTTTATGTAACACAGTCCGTTACAAAATAATTGAGTACAGAAGGCATACCTACGTAAGAAAGAAAGTAAATATATTTATTTTTTGCACAAAGGACACAAGTATACGAAAATATGTTTTTAGGTAGGTATAACAGTTAGGTATACCTCTCATTTAAGTTTCTTTTTTGGTGGATCTACCTTCATTGTTTCTGCATCACCCTAAGGTTGTCTGGTAGAGAATGCCTACGGCATTAAGACCGCCTTTGTACATTGTACATGAAGCATTTTATAAATATAAAAAAACTTTTTGATCCAGTTGTATATGACGCCGCCATCGAAAAAAAGTAAATTCAAAAATTAAAACCCGACTACTGAAAAGGTATGAAACAAGATAATATTAATACATTTTCATAGTGATGTTCATAGGATAGCCGTGGTCGTATGCCACCTACCCTAACAAAACAATACATTCTAACAGTAGTAAGCGATCATAAGCTTTAGGGCAAAGTGACATACGACCACGGCTACGCCTGAACATCACTTTGAATATGTATTAACATTATCTTGTTTCATACTTTTCCAGGGGTCGGCTTTTCAATTTGAACTTACTTTTTTTGGTGTTTAGAAACGCCAAAATACTGTGTATACTGACAGTGCTGTGGAGTGGCTGCTAATGATTGTCTTGGTGTTGACAATCTTATATTTATCTTAAAAATGATGATGATGTGATTATGATGATGACTTAAAGTGGATGTGGTCTAAACTACTCATCAACTAGTGTGAAAGATTTACCGCTCTCACCGGCGGAGATGCGCGAAGAATGCGGCTGACTTCTTCTTGTTGAGGATTTCTCTGGCAATTCTGGCTCTTCCGTTATGGACGTTACAGGATCTGTAACAAACAGAACAATATCATTAAACAACCGCATCGTTGGATCTAATCTACTGCGTGCTGTATGAGTTATTTTTTTATTAATCTTGTAAGATTTTAGAGGATTCCTGTAAAATGTCAATAGCCGGTTCCACACTGGACGATCCACCGCGCTCCGATCGCGCGCGGCTTGAGCGCGAGCTACGAGTATGACCGCGCCTTTGGATCGCTGATGCCGCGCGCGATCGGAGCGCGGTGGATCGTCCAGTGTGGAACCGGCTAATGGTTAACCCGTTAAGCGATGCAAAGTAGAAACAATAGAAAATCTATTGTTTGCGGCCGGTACAGTACCTACGACACAACTAAAAAGTCGCATCGGCAAAATTCGTAAAACCGATCTTTTCCGAACTGAGCGCAACTTCAAGACCACGAATGTTTATTAGTACTGCAGTAAAACATGATCTTTATGCTGACGCAATAAGTTGTAAAATGGTCTAAGCGAGCGACTGCCATCGGTTGTTCGATCAGGTACATCGATGTGTGTGACTGTGTGTGTTAGTTGTGTCTTACTATACGCAGCATGATGAATTAAGGCTGCGATAAAGGAGGCGTATACGCTAGGGTTGATTTAGGAACACAGACTGAATCACTCTACAAATCATGCGCACTACATAAAAATATATCCTGTATATACAATAATACAATTCTCCCTTCATTTTCGAGAAATACAAGCATATTATATAATAAGGCTTTCGCATAATGTACTCGTATGTCGCTGTAAGTTGTCGTTGCTGCGTGAATTGTTTCGCAAATGCAATTAATTAGTTTCAATACAAGTCGCAAGTTGGTATAATGGTCGACCGATTAGGCACGCAATCTTACAGAAAGATTCTAGTAGGTATTGTTATGAAGCCAAGTAGGTATGTATGTATTTCCTACGAAATCCATTTTATAAGATCGTGATACCATCCCACCACTATTTAAACAGGATATTTTTTAATGTAGTGCGCAAAATTTGCAGAGTGATTCAGTGTCCGTTCCCAAATGCAACCGCAGTACCAAAATTCACTCCAAAACAAAAAATAATAATATTTTGAATGGCTTGCGCTTATAAATTATGCGTGTCCCTCATACTAAGTCGAATTTTCGTTTTGTTTTAAAGTGTATCCCAATACTGCGGTTGTATTTAGGAACAGGACTGAATCATTCTACAAAATACGCGCACTACATTAAAAAAATCCTGTATAGCGATCCAATTACTCAGAGTTCAATGTCCTTTATGGGTTATAATACCTTTTACACACACGGTACTAAATATTTTAGTAAAAAGATAATGTGGTCTACCTATTACAAAAAGTCGATACCACTCCTAGCTAGAAGCATTCCAAGGTCTCCTCAATTTTTTTTTAATTCAAGCCAAATGCTCTTCCATTGCTCACAGTTTATATCCGCCCACTGTAAAAGCCTCTTTTCTGTTATGTCGCTCATTCTCATTCTGTGCACGTTGCGGGAAATAAGTCACGGTGCCACGTGATTTAATGTAAGACAGGTGTTCCTGTCTTCTTCATAATGCGTGTACAAGTACTCTATTTCGCATTATGTAGGTAGTAAGGATATATTATTTTGTATTTTTTATGTGTGTCATTTTTTTTTGTCTAAATAAACGTTTTCAGAAAGAAGGAAAACTACTTTATTAGACTGCACAAAACCATATTCTTTCATTTTAAGGTAATAACCTAACCGTCAAATAAAAACCCTCGACTCCAACTAGAAAAAGAGCCGTAACTTTTGAACGGCTGAACAGATTATCATGAAATATAGCTAAGGTGATACCAGATTAAACTAGCTTTTAATTATAAAAAAAAACTGCGTTGAAATCAGTCCATCCGTTTTGGAGCTACGATGCCAATGCCACAGACAGATACACAGATACACACTACAAACAAGTAAAATGGCTAAAGTGCCATTATGTAAACTTTACAGGAGCACATTTTTAAATGATTTTTTTCATGTAAATTTATCTAATGAATGATTTTCTGAAAAACATTATATTCTTATAAATCGTTTATTATTCTGATTTAGGCACTAGAATATACGTTTTACAGAAAATAAAAATAAAACTTTAAAATGTGCCCCTGTTAAGCTTACATATTGGCATTTTAGCCATTTTGCTTTTCCAGTGTCGTTACCATGTCTATGGTGTCACCATATCAAAGGCCAACTTTACTGTAGATATTTATGACTGTCATTTACAAATTATTATTTATCACGCACTATATCAAATGACTTTTATGTGTCATCCAATCTTTTGTATAAGTAATCAGTTTTCCATATAAATATTATGTCAATGTCGATACCAGTTATAGTAGGCATCGTTTTATTTTCGATAAAATCTTTATAGTCTCATCGACGGAACGAATGATAGGTCATTTCCCAGGGGCGTCGTGAAAAAGGGATAGTATCTGGAGAATGAATAACATCTTGTCTATAGCATGGCAAAGAAATTATATTAGTTATAGAAAAAATAAACGTTAAAAAAAACTAAAAACCCACTTCAAAAAACTAAAACTAAACGCCAGTGATATGCTGTTATTCATTCCAGAGTTCCATTGTAGGTATATCTCCGAAATTATTCATCAGATCTTCACCAAATTTAAATGGGAAAGAATCATCAAAATCGGTTCACCCAGTCGAAAGTTCTGAGGTAAAACATAAAAAAAATTTGAGAACCTCCTCCTTTTTTGAAGTCGGTTAAAAATACTCAGAATATCATGGACAGTAATGTTGGAGACAGTAGTTGTTTTTAGCGAATTAAAATCATTAAAAAACCTTAAAAAAACCCATCGCTCATACTCGGCACTCTCCCAGCACCAATGGGACCCCGAGAAACTGGTACTGGGAGAGTTTGGGGTATGAGCGACGGTCGGTTGCAGCGCATAGTGCCCGCTTCCTCAACCCCCGATTCCTCGGAGCTCTTGCGAGGACTGTAAGTTTTTTTAACAATCTTGATTATACGCATCGAGCGCGTTCTGCGTGCTGATTGGCCAGCTCCGAGCTCTTCACCAATCAGAGCTAATTCACGTAATGTTACGAGTATGACATGCCGATCATATTGCAGTGACGCTGGAACTTGTACCACATTATATACAGGATATGTCACATACCTGGTATGTAATGTGGATTAAATACATTGTACCACATTACACATACCGTATGTGTAATGTGGTACAATGTATTTTAATCAATTGTACAGGCGATCAGAAAGTGTTTGTTACAGAAATAGCATGTATCCTTGGATTATTAGCAGAAAGTACTTTCTATTGCGGAAAAGTAAATATTTTCACGTGGGCGCAGTCGTGGGAAGAGCCAGCAGATTAGTTTCTCAGTTTCAATGTAGGTATACGATATATGTACCAAGTATTGATGGAAAACTTTGGCCTCAGGCATTTTGGGAGAAACGTGACTGACCCTCGTTGTTCGGGATTTCTTGGTGTGTCAGTGACCCTAATCAAGTGGAGGACACTATATTTATTATTAGGGATTTATGGATACTTTAGTTAGGCACCCACAATTCAGATTATTCTTGTATGGGTGCCACTGAAAAACTATTTTGTAATTCTTTAACCACTACACAAGAAATATTAACCGTCAAAATCCCCCGACTCCAACTATAAAAAGAGTTGTAACTTTTGAACGAAAAATATTATTATATATATATATTATAATTACCTATATTTAAATTAAAAAAAACTGCATTGAAATCGGTTCATCCGTTTTTGGAGCTACTATGCCACAGACAGATACATAGGTAGACAGATACACTCATATAAACTTATAACACCCTATATTAAAGGGTGACTAAGTATCTCAAGCAGCCGAAAGATTTATTGGAAAGTGGACCACATCGATAACGGGCTCTTTGAAAAACCGGTGATACTAACTGATTTATACTTCTAGAAAATTTACGGGACATTCTTTATTTTTACTCTGTTTGTTTATCTTACTAATAAAGATTGTATTAAGTTATGTGATGAATAACGGTATTTTAACCATACCTACCTGGAAGAGACAAAGATTGTCGGCTCTAAAAAAATTTTTACTAGGTATTAATTTATTATTATGAGAGTCACTCCAGATAAAAGTTTATGAAAAATACATATTATTACTTCAGTAGGCTAAAAAAGTACGAACCCCAACCAAAATATCCATAATAATATGTATAATGTTGGGGATCGAACCCGCGGCACGTAGCGCAGAAAGCCAATCGCTTAGCTACTGCACCAGCCGTGCTGTCACGATTGCGGGATCTAGCAGCTAACATGATGACTCTTGGACACAAGTGCCTATTCTGCTGCAGAAAAAGCTGTAAATGTATTTCAGGCGTTACGTCTATAAAGTCTAACCTTTCTAGTCCCAATCCCTTTAAGGGCTTATTGTACTCATTATTATGAACAACTTTTATTATGTAACCATGTAACCAAAAACTATCTGTTGTTCCATACAAATAGTTCAATATTCTTATACTCCGTTCGAAATAACATTAGAAATTTAAATAACTCCATTTACACTTTATTCAACCGATTTTGACTTCTATTACGTTGGTGACATGACAAATTACAGCTGCAGTAAACATTTGTTATCGTAAATGAAAGAAAGAAAGAAAAATACTTTATTAGCACAACAAAAAATAAATAAAACCAATAACAAAGAAAACATATAAAATAAAAAGTTGTTGTGCCAAAAGGCCGCAGCTCAGCATAAAAAAAAAAAAAAAAAAAAAAAAAAAAAAAAAAAAAATGTTTTTGCTTTTAATGCCATCCTTCTGCGTACGGAATAGAAGTCAAAATCGGTTGAATACACTGTAAAAGGGTTTGTTAAACGTGTCTAATCTTATTTCAAACGGAGTATAGAGTAAATGTGCTGATTTTTTTCCGAGGCTTCTGGTTTGTTCCCATTGTAAAATTCATTCATGATGATGAGTACAATAACTCCATATCGGGAGTAGAAAGATAAAAGTACCTAAGTATATTGTAATTTTAAATAGAAATAACACCCTTAATAAGACTCGTCTTCACAATAGTTAGTTAATTAAACACAGAATTAACCAAAAGTTAAAGCAAGTAAATTAATTTAGATTTATGTTACACATCTGACACCAATTCTAGACCTAAATATAATGATATTTGGCATTGTGAAGCCACCCATGTCCAGTTAATGACATCGTGGTGAGCTTGAGGCTATGCCACTGTATCGATTGACCCTAAGGCTTACATTCAGAGACGACAGAAACGAGTCTAAGCGTGAACTTACGCTTCCATATGTCAAAATTTGTTCGTAGGTTTGACAGATGGAAGCGTAAGTTCACGCTTAGACTCGATTCTGTCGTCTCTGAATGTCAGCCCAAGTCACCCTCAGAATCGAAACGCCTTTGATTTTTACGCACTAGGCGTATTTTAGAAGAGTAATTTCGCCACGATTTCTCAAAATTGAAAAAAAAAGAACGTTCTATCACGATTATCATAAGTTTTTTGGGTTGAGATTGTTTTATATTGTCACAATCACTTTTTTTTAAATAGAAGCTGTTTTGGTTTGTCAAAAAAAAATAAAAAATTGTAATGTTGTTAATATTGTAGTGGGTCTTTAAATTATCTTTTCAAAAAGAAGTTTTTGACTTTTTATGTTTACTTGTTTGTTTTTAGGATTTATGCCATATTCACCCCAAGAAGTTTCGCCACACATAAAAAAATACAAAAAAAAAATAATCATACAGTCGAACGTAAAAACTCCTCCTTTTTGAAGTCGGTAAAATATACGTATGTTATTTTTTGAAGTCGATCTAATAACTTTTATAACTAAAACCGGGCTGAAAGGCTAGCTGAAACAAACGCTCAAACGGGGTTTTATCAGCCACATTTATCAGAGCGTGTGCGTTGCTAATAAATATTTCGTAACATTTTTAACGAGAAAAAAGTTGGAATAAAGGCTCCTTACATCGACTTCCTTGGGAAAATTTTATGAAACATTTTTTTCTAGCTGGCAATTTTACTTTCCTTGTTCCGTAAATTTTATTTGATTGCATACGAGATACTTTTTGCCTTAATTTAATTTCTTCTGCCGTCTCGTGAGGGAAAAAATTGCTATCAGAAAGTTTAGTAACGAGGCCAGTAGGTAGTTAAATAATAATTACTTACTTATATTTTGTTTGGACGGTAACGTGTATAATTATTTACAATAAAATAACTTTATATGTGGTTCACGACAGTGACATATTAGTTTCAGAAAGGTCGCATGGAATGTGTTGTAATTAACATAATCGACGTGTAGGTAGGTAGTTATTAATAGTTCGAAGGACTAACGTAACGTACCAATTGTTAATGTTATTAAGCTTTTAGTTGAAACTCAAATATTTATTTGCAAACCAAGTGTACATGTGAGGACTTGTATATTATTGAAACGTTCTGAGTACTCAGCGGCCTTTTACAGGCGTTGCAAAGAGGGCATTTTTTTTTCAGTTGAGATATTATATCCTGGCGGTTGAACGCTCGTCTTCTATGCAGGACGGTCTAAGTTCGACCCCGGCTCGCACCTCTGAACTTTCGAATTCATGTGTGGATCAGAATTTGATTATCATTTGCGTTAACGGTGAAGGAAAACATCGTGAGGAAACCAGGACATCTGAGAAGGCCTCATAAAGTTCTCGATTGTGTGTGTAGTCCGCCAACCCGCACCAGACCAGCGTGGTGGACTAAGACCTAACCCTACTCAGTACTCACTCTGAGAAGGGGCCCGTGCCCAGCAGTGGGACAGTAATGGGTGCAATAAATTGACCATAATTAGTCGGAACCGGAAGCATGTGTCAAAAGTCAAAATACAGTTCTTTGAATATGTAAGTACTAGGCATGCATAATAAGCTGGCAAGTAAGCTAAAACATGCAAGACAGTGAATTATGCAAAACATCTGAACTTTGAAAGAATGCAATTAGTAAGCCTTGCATGCTTACCTACGTGCTAGGCACAATATTGCTGTAATGTATGCCAATTAGCCCGATATGCGGCTCTAGTGTAGTAATTTGGGCTTTGAAATATTTGAACGTAGGTACGTAAATAATTTGACGTGGCTGGAAATAAGTTCGTTTAGTGGATGACGAATGACGTAGGTAATTGGTTATTAGAGGATTACGAAGCAATTAATAAATACTAGCGACCCGTCCCCGGCTTCGCACGGATACAGTTTCTCTACTATCCTTACATTAAATATGAAAGTATTATACATATAAATCTTCCTCTTGAATCACTCTATCTATTAAAAAAACGGCATCAAAATCCGTTGCGTAGTTTTAAAGATCTAAGCATACATAGGGACAGACAGACAGCGGGAAGCGACTTTGTTTTATACTATGTAGTGATTAGGAAGTAATTTGTGCGCGATGATTCTGGAACAAGCATGTGAATTACCAAATGTTTCATAAAGTTATATCAAGCTTACTCGGTCAAAAATGTATGGTTAAAATTTTAAAAACTCTGACATTTTATCGGTTTAGGTCATGATAAAAGATATCGATTTCTGTACCAATCCATAACACAAATACAAGTAATTAAAATATATATTAAATAAAAATTAAAATATATATATTATAATAAAAGTATTCAGTGGTGGAATTGACCATGGTTTAGCAAGACCTATGAAATCCATGAGAACCTACCTTGAAATCACAACTGATAAGGTAGACTTGGGTAGCTCGTGAGCGAGTGATAAAAAGGAATTACCTATACGGGGTGTAAGTGACATCGTAACGAAAACTCATACCATGGATTCAGTACAGTACATGATACTGGAGCACGCACCGTTAGACATTTGTGTCGGTCTCATCAAAATTTTTACGATTGTGTTCGTTTTTTTTTTGTTTGGTATAAAAACGAATAATATAGAACCATTAATGAAACACATCACACATGCATTCTATTAGTTTGTAATTACCCTATGGCTATTACACCAAGAGATATTAAAAAAATGTTCTTAGGTAATCTTTACCTTCGGTCGTCAGAGCCTGTTAACAAATTGTACTTGAAACACCCTATCAAACTCTTGTAACGAAACCATAGCGCGATTCAGAAAGAGGAACAACGCCATCTATCGAGACGGAGTGTTAACTTTTGGAAATATTACGGTCAACGTATTCTTGGAAAATTGGAAATAAAATGTATACTTATTATTTTATTCAGTAACAGATAAAGTAAGACTATTTCATGATGTGACAAAAAGCAGACATTAAGTAGTATTGTTGTCGGCCGCTGGCACTCTCTCTTCGGTTGTAAGTAGGTAGGTAAGTAGATAGGTTAATATCTACATTTATATCAGCAGTGATAGCCTATAGCCCTTGAACACTTGCCTTCCATGTATTATCAGGAAAGCAGTAACTGGATCTCAACAACAGCAACACAGCGACACAGCGCGCGCATTAGATCATCAATTTTGTGTCATTTCAATCAGAGACCTTGGTTAAATTGCTGTCAGAATAATAGTGTAATGTACAGATTGATTGATTGATAAATCGGATCACAAAATATCTAGATATTTTGATATACAGCATCAGTCTCATCAATCCAAGGTCATACATTGAACTGATGCCAAATTGAATGACTAATGATCCATTTTCGAGCTGGATTTGTGTGATGAATCAGTTTGGCCCCCTAATTACCGATGTAGCAGACAGTTTGCGACAGGCGTAAATCACGCGGTAGTTGCTGTCAAACATCACTTTGGTATTACCTAGGTATTTGCCGATAGCGACGCGACAGCCACCGCTTATGGGTTCGCCCTCTGGCGGACAATATACGAACTAAAAAGTGCATACTTGCAGCCACAAGCGGACGAATCTCGTACTTAATACGAATTTGTTTGTCAGTTCGCGACCGATTGCGCTCCATCTACTGTCGCGTGGCTGTTGAATCGATATCAGGTGATTTTTACGTAATTAGGGTGCGGTAGTCAGAATTTACAGGTGGAACGACGAACATTTTCCTGTATACGTGAGAAACGAGATTTTCCCGAATAAGATCAATTCTCAATTCTCAATTCTTTATTGCAATCCATAATGTACACAGTCATACAGGTGGTAAGTATAAAATAAAGAAACAATTATGGACCCTGTCGGGCACAGCAAAAGTTTAAATAAGTAGGAGAGAGGAGGAGCGCTTTAATATAATATAATATAATTATATATTATCACTTATCATCTATATTATTTGTTTATTCTCTATTTTCTCTATTATTTATTTATTTATTATAATATGTGTAAGCCTATCTATTTATTTATTAATTTGTTATATTAAATTATATATTATTATTATTTATTTATTATTCGCTTAAATATTTTTTATTGCAATTAGTAGTTGTATGTAATATAATTAAATGTTTAAATCAATACTGATAATGCTCTTAATTATATTTAACCTATTTATTTTTGATATTTTGCATAACAGATAAACAAATATATTCTATTTATCATTGAATTTATCCATTAGATATTCGTCTATTGTGTAATAGCTTTTATCAATTAGGAATTGTTTTAATTTATTTAAAAATATATTAGTTTTGCTTGCTTGTTTTATGTTTACCGGTAATTTATTATAAATTTTTATAGACATAGAATAAGGACTAGAAGAGTGCATTTTAAGGCGGGAGGGAGGCAAATTTAGTCTGGTTTTATGGCGTAAAGAATATTTTGTTTGTATGTCTTCCCGTGTGTTATAAGAATCTGGGTATTTGCGAACTAGTTTACATAATTCCAAGATATAAATACTAACCAAGGTAAGAACTTTGTGCTTCTGGAAGTAAGGCTTGCAACTATCTGTTTGTTCTATGTTGGCTAATATTCGTATCAGCTTTTTTTGTAGGGTGAATAGGGAGGGAGCATCTGTGCTATTTCCCCATAAGATAATGCCATAGCTAAACCAAGCATGGGCATACGCATAATATGTGACTAGTGCGGTTTGTAGGTTGGTAGTCTTTTTAATTTCGCGGAGGGCATATGAAAATTTTGAAATTTTTGATTTAACTTTCTGTATGTGTGTTTTCCAGTTTATATGTGTGTCTATTGTCAAACCTAGGAGAGTGAAATCATTAACTACTTCTAATTTTTGTTGATTGTATGTAAAGTTTATATTTATTTGGCTTTTTTGCCGAGGATAAAAAGTTATTAATTTGGTTTTGGTATAATTAATTTCGAGATTATGCTCGCTCATCCAATTTATTGTTTTATTAAGAGTAGTGGTAAGCTTTTCATTTAAATTAGTATTTGTTTAGCATGAGGTTAGGAGAGAGATATCATCTGCGAACAGAACACATGGCCCGTCTATGGTTTCAGTTCGTTATCAGTGGCAGTGAAGTGTGTATGAAGGCGTTCGGGCGCGTCTTCCATACAGTAAAATCGTGTATTCGAGAGATAACGCTTATATGTGTCGAAACGAAAGTGTGAAAATTATGGTGGTCGACTAATAAAGCATGATCGAATCGAACCCCGTACCAAATTATGGCTGAAGAAATTCCCCTCTCCTGTCCACTATACATCTAGCCTAGTGAGACACTTTCTGCCGGGTATTGCCTTTCAGGCCATATGGAAATCGCCAAACCGACTCCAGACCCAAGTGGGCAGGTGCAGGTATAACAGGAGCAAGTGGGGCTATATCGGTGAAACGGCTACAGGATGTAGATGCGACATAGTCCGTCAAACGTTGTCACATTGTCACGTTGTCACATCTACTGTCCTGTTCATTGTACCCCATACAAAGGCACAAAGTTCTAGGCTGGTGAAATTTTGCGATGTACCATCGATACGAAGAAGAAGAAGAAAGCATGATCTCCCATCCTTGTTGCATGAGTGCGAGAAGACGCGGTAGCCTACCAACTTAAGAGGGCACATAAAGCAAATCTTTTTTATCATGAGTAAATGAAATCCAAAATTTACAAAAATAAAAATATGAATACGTAATTATATTTACAAGGTCTCCTAGCCGAAAACATAACTTATTATAATAAAATTCTCTCGATAAAATAAAAACACAAAGTTACCTCAATTTTTATCCTTTTCGTTTTGTACTCAATATGGTGTGGATTATTAGACCGAATTATAATTACTGTGGTCTGACATCGGCGATTTTTTTATTATTAGCATTTATAGAGTTATAAATAAATAATAAATGCAGCCCATTACTGTCCCACTGCTGGGCACGGGCCTTTTCTCAGAATGAGAACGCCTTAAGACCATCACGCTGGCCTCGTGCGGGTTGGCGGACTACACACACCATCGAGATTTTTTTTAGGCTGGGGTCATGTGTGCAGGTTTCCTCACGATGTTTTCCTTCACCGTTAATGCAAGTGATAACGTGACATAGGTGCGGGCCGGGTTCGAACTCAGACCCTCCTGCATGGAAGGCAATCGTTCGACCGCTAGGCTATCACTGCTATTTAAAGAGTTATTGAGATGAAATAATATACCCACCTAAGAGTCACCCAATATTCTTATGACTAATAAATTCAACAACATAAGCTAATTGACTTTCCTTTACCTCGGTGCCTCTTCACCCAAATAGCAAGGGAATTCATTGCCTTGGTAAAAGTTTTCACTGTACAGAATATTTACAACATACCATACGTTACGAAGCGGCAGCGGTATTTAGAAAACCTTTATCCTGAATCACTTGTAACTTGTAAGGGCTTTAAAGCGCCTACTACGGTAGGCAACCGACGCGACGCCCGACAGAGGTGACCTTGGTCGGTGGCCGGTAGTCTGTTTCATAAAAATAATTCAATATTACTCGACTAAACGTATGGAATAGAATAGAATAGATCTTTATTTCATGTAAACCAGATACAGGCACTTATGAAATGTCGATACTCTAGGTGCGCGGTTCCAAATAGTAGATCGATAGAGTAGATGGAACAGTTGATATATTTTCGCGATTTCAGGAATGGTTCCATAGTAAAAGTTGTTCATAGTACTGAGTACAATTCCCTCCTTTAATATTTCCATTGTTCAACCAGTCATATTATACAGTAATATATCAGTTGAATTTCATTAAATATGTAGGTAGTTTTGACATCTGTCTGTTCATCATTCTGATGCTAGGAGGTAGTAAATAAACGGAGATTAGCTTCATTAACTTCGTAACATGTATTATTTAAATGTGGTAGTTAACTTTATTGTTTTAGGGCCCATTCACACTCGATTCTTTTAGCACCAGAATCGTGCGTTTTCATGTTCGTTGGCCGCCTTTTGCTTACAAAAAGTGGATAATGAACGCAAAAAGGCGCGATTCTGCTGTTAAAAGGTATAGAGTGTGGATGGGCCCTTAAATCTGTTTAAATTGACATCCGTGAGTCACAAACGGCGGGTCTACCGCGTAACTAAAATTGTAATGAACATCAACATTGGTATTAAACTTCAGTACGATCGTGAGAGCCTAAACTTTGTGCTAACTTGTATTTTTTTTACCGATCATGAAGATAGGAGTCCCAACTATATGATAGGTATTTTTTTTACAAGTTAGCTCAAAGTTTAGGCTCTCACGATCGTACTGAAATTTAATACCAATGTCGATGTTCATTACAATTTTAGTTACGCGGTAGACCTGCACCCGCAGGTTCAGTTGAAGATCAGCGCTAGGCATTGTTGTCTAGCATATGGTAAACTGAACTTAGGTACAGCCGTGAGGCCCACATGATTGTGGTATAGTACTCGCAAATCTTTATGAGCCCTGAACTCTCTCTCTCTCTCTCTCTCCCTCTAGCACCTATAATAAGCGTACTATTATCGGTGCTAGAGGGAGAGAGGGAGAGAGTCCAGAGGGCTCATAAAGATTTGCACGTACTATAGGTACCTATACTGATTTACCTACATACTTTATATATCTAAGTACCTATGTGATTATTTTTAATTTTTGTTTTTGTTTTTTTTTATTGCATCTGGTGCCTTAATTTTGCAACCAAATAAATTATTTTCTTTCTTTCTTTCCTTTCTAACAAGTCCTCAACTAACTAGATTACGATAAATTCTCTAACATCGTCTATTAAAATGCTAACTACCCACAATGTGCATACATAACGATAGTCAGGCAAGGTGATCAATCACGTCCAATTGATCTGAATCGCCGTTTGCGTGTATTCGCTATGAATGTGCGCCATCGATGTCTGACATCGCGATTTATGACTTGTACCGCTGCAATAGATTTGTGATAGTTCAATAGCGCGAAAGTAGCATTAGTAAGTAGTATCATTTTTTTTTTTTTTTTTTTTCTGTTTTGTATAAATCCAATTTGCACGCCTCAAGGGGCAGAATATGCTGTAATTAATCTTAAGTTTATAACACCTGTAACAATACCATATTTGAGCAAATAAATAATTTGAATTTGAATTTGGTAAAAAACGCGTAAGTGTCAAATACCAATTTTTTCAGGAGAGAGATTCAACGGGTTCTAATCGATCTGACAAGCTGACACACGTTATGGGGCCGACTGTCTACAATCACTTACCGGAGCATATCACAAGCACACGGATCTTCACAGTTTTTGATACAAAACTTAAAGATTGGCTCGTTGAGATGACGTTTTATACAGTCGATGAGTTCTTATTGGAAACCAATGACATTGTGTTTTATTTAAACATATTGATGCATGTAAAATAGATTGCAAAATTGAATAAATTGTAGATGAATGAAATTAAATAATTATGTAATGTAATGCAATAGTGTATGTTGAATTGATAAATGGTTTTGTAATTATGAATTAGATAAGTAACGACAAGAAATTTTAATGTGATATACTGTGTGCCTATGATTATAATTATGTATGATACCCTGACCTATAATTTGAATTAATTAATTATCAATAAAATGTGCACTGGGAGCGAAATCTCAACTTGGCAAATTTCGTCACATACGCAGTATTTATTACTAATGCCAGTTACGCAGTTTTGTACGATCCCCGACGACATGGAACTAAAATACTGATGGATAATCGAATGTTATGTGTGCTTCTTGTAATAAAAGAAAAGTGATTATCTATATCCCTGACTCTTTCAAATTATATACAATCCACTAGCGGCCCATCCCTGCTTCGCACGGGTGATTAAAGATTTCATAGGGACACCTATTTAAAAGAAATAGAATATAGCCTATTTTTCTCAGTGATAATATAACATTCTAGTGGTGAAATAATGTTTTAAATCGGTCTAACCGTTTTTGAGTTCATTTATTTCAAACAAATATACAAAAATACAAATCTAGATCAAGATCGAAGCAAATAAATCAAGTTACTTACAATCCACTGCTCAAACACAACCATAATAATTTTAGGCCATACAAAATATATCCTCTGTGCCGTCATTTAATTTTCAGTGCCGAACCAATTAATTTAGTAGAATAAAGCTCAGCCTCATTTTAACCTAATCCAGTTTGTGTACGGTTCAATTAACTTCTAGTAATAAACACACGTGCGCGCACAAATTGGCTGGTAAATTTATTCGTTCATAACTTGATCAGATTGTGGTCTCCTGAGAGAATGCCGTATGATTCAATGTCATCAATACAAACTAGTAACTACATAAATGAGTTACCGTTACTTATCGTTAAAAATGATTGGGTCTGAGATATTGACTAAATAATTAAGAAAAAATAAATTGAATTTCAAATAAGAAGAAGAAGAAGAAAGCATGATCTCCCATCCTTGTTGCATGAGTGCGAGAAGACGCGGTAGCCTACCAACTTAAGAGGGCACATAAAGCAAATCTTTTTTATCATGAGTAAATGAAATCCAAAATTTACAAAAATAAAAATATGAATACGTAATTATATTTACAAGGTCTCCTAGCCGAAAACATAACTTATTATAATAAAATTCTCTCGATAAAATAAAAACACAAAGTTACCTCAATTTTTATCCTTTTCGTTTTGTACTCAATATGGTGTGGATTATTAGACCGAATTATAATTACTGTGGTCTGACATCGGCGATTTTTTTATTATTAGCATTTATAGAGTTATAAATAAATAATAAATGCAGCCCATTACTGTCCCACTGCTGGGCACGGGCCTTTTCTCAGAATGAGAACGCCTTAAGACCATCACGCTGGCCTCGTGCGGGTTGGCGGACTACACACACCATCGAGATTTTTTTTAGGCTGGGGTCATGTGTGCAGGTTTCCTCACGATGTTTTCCTTCACCGTTAATGCAAGTGATAACGTGACATAGGTGCGGGCCGGGTTCGAACTCAGACCCTCCTGCATGGAAGGCAATCGTTCGACCGCTAGGCTATCACTGCTATTTAAAGAGTTATTGAGATGAAATAATATACCCACCTAAGAGTCACCCAATATTCTTATGACTAATAAATTCAACAACATAAGCTAATTGACTTTCCTTTACCTCGGTGCCTCTTCACCCAAATAGCAAGGGAATTCATTGCCTTGGTAAAAGTTTTCACTGTACAGAATATTTACAACATACCATACGTTACGAAGCGGCAGCGGTATTTAGAAAACCTTTATCCTGAATCACTTGTAACTTGTAAGGGCTTTAAAGCGCCTACTACGGTAGGCAACCGACGCGACGCCCGACAGAGGTGACCTTGGTCGGTGGCCGGTAGTCTGTTTCATAAAAATAATTCAATATTACTCGACTAAACGTATGGAATAGAATAGAATAGATCTTTATTTCATGTAAACCAGATACAGGCACTTATGAAATGTCGATACTCTAGGTGCGCGGTTCCAAATAGTAGATCGATAGAGTAGATGGAACAGTTGATATATTTTCGCGATTTCAGGAATGGTTCCATAGTAAAAGTTGTTCATAGTACTGAGTACAATTCCCTCCTTTAATATTTCCATTGTTCAACCAGTCATATTATACAGTAATATATCAGTTGAATTTCATTAAATATGTAGGTAGTTTTGACATCTGTCTGTTCATCATTCTGATGCTAGGAGGTAGTAAATAAACGGAGATTAGCTTCATTAACTTCGTAACATGTATTATTTAAATGTGGTAGTTAACTTTATTGTTTTAGGGCCCATTCACACTCGATTCTTTTAGCACCAGAATCGTGCGTTTTCATGTTCGTTGGCCGCCTTTTGCTTACAAAAAGTGGATAATGAACGCAAAAAGGCGCGATTCTGCTGTTAAAAGGTATAGAGTGTGGATGGGCCCTTAAATCTGTTTAAATTGACATCCGTGAGTCACAAACGGCGGGTCTACCGCGTAACTAAAATTGTAATGAACATCAACATTGGTATTAAACTTCAGTACGATCGTGAGAGCCTAAACTTTGTGCTAACTTGTATTTTTTTTACCGATCATGAAGATAGGAGTCCCAACTATATGATAGGTATTTTTTTTACAAGTTAGCTCAAAGTTTAGGCTCTCACGATCGTACTGAAATTTAATACCAATGTCGATGTTCATTACAATTTTAGTTACGCGGTAGACCTGCACCCGCAGGTTCAGTTGAAGATCAGCGCTAGGCATTGTTGTCTAGCATATGGTAAACTGAACTTAGGTACAGCCGTGAGGCCCACATGATTGTGGTATAGTACTCGCAAATCTTTATGAGCCCTGAACTCTCTCTCTCTCTCTCTCTCCCTCTAGCACCTATAATAAGCGTACTATTATCGGTGCTAGAGGGAGAGAGGGAGAGAGTCCAGAGGGCTCATAAAGATTTGCACGTACTATAGGTACCTATACTGATTTACCTACATACTTTATATATCTAAGTACCTATGTGATTATTTTTAATTTTTGTTTTTGTTTTTTTTTATTGCATCTGGTGCCTTAATTTTGCAACCAAATAAATTATTTTCTTTCTTTCTTTCCTTTCTAACAAGTCCTCAACTAACTAGATTACGATAAATTATACTCGCGCTTCGTCCTCGAGATTAGTACATAATACACTAATTGTAGTAACACATAGGTGACACCGCTTTGACACTGTCGTTGAGAGATATATTTTTATAATTTTTTTGTGGGTATCCCTGCCTCACCATAACAATCTGCTTGGTATTCCTCGTCATTCACATTTTAGTGTTCAACCGCTAAACACGTTTAACATTCTATTATACTGTGCAGTTAATATTATGTCA
Source organism: Allophyes oxyacanthae (assembly GCA_932294325.1). Lineage (NCBI taxonomy): Eukaryota > Metazoa > Arthropoda > Insecta > Lepidoptera > Noctuidae > Allophyes > Allophyes oxyacanthae. Next base: position 12,722,001 of record OW028622.1, read on the forward strand.
AAAAGAAAGAGTGCTGAAGATTATCAACATCTAAAAAAGAAATTGCTTAAATATGAACGTCGATTACGGCGTTTATACCCGCCAACGGAAGACTCAGGTATTGTAATTAAAATATTTTACCCGTAGGTTGGCATAACGTATTAACGTTAAGCTTAAGTTTTGCACTCCGGGCTTCTTATGGGTTGTCCGACGCAAAAACTTACAATAAGTACCTCCCTATAAATAAATCTCAGTGTTATACGTATCTACGAATAAATTAAGTCTTGCATTCCGGGTTGCCTATGGGCTATCCCGACGCAAGGTCTTACACTTTAAATAATCTTATACATGATTCTTAGCATTCAACGTATTTACGTTCGTTACGATTTTTGCACTCCGGGCTGCCTATGGGTTGTTCCGACGCAAGAATGTATGCTAATATGAGTATTTCTAATCGATCGATCTTCTAAAGTCTTGCATTCCGAGCTGCCTTTGGGCTGTCTCGACGCAAAGACTACAGATGACCCGATTTTTTGCAAATTATTATGTAGGTATTTCTATAAAAATAATTATTTTTAGAATACCACGAGGTAGAACCTGATGATTGGTTGGAAGAATCCCCTGAGGGAAATAACCTAGCTGATGATTTCGAGGATCCTGAAGTAATTGTTGCTCCTGAGGCTGCTGTAGTCTCTGGCGACCCACAAGATGCTGCAGTATCGAACGAAATTCCACCGATTCCGCAGGATAAGCCTAGCACATCACAAGACGCGTCAGGTGATAATACCAACGTGGACCTGGACCAAAACACAATGATTATCTTAGGCGAGGACCCATCGACATCAGTTAAGTATGGACCAGACCTACATAAAGAGATAACTAGACGTTTTCAACACATCACTACAGAAGGACTTGGTAAAGATTGTAGAAAAGAATTAATGGTTAAATACTTGGTGCCATCCAACTGCCATCATATCGCTGCCCCGACTCTGAACGCGGAGTTAAAGGCTGCTATACCCGAGGTAGTTGCAAAACGGGATAAGGCCATAGAGGTCAAACAGCATCAAATGGCCAGTGCTATTTCCTGCCTGGGTCAGGTAATTAACAGTCAACTAATTTCAAAGAATAATGAGTTACTACCTAAACTCATGGACGCGGGGCGTATTCTGTGTGACATCCAACATTACGACTCAGTTACCCGAAGAAACTTTATATTATCTTCATTAAAAAGGGACATGAAGGATCATTTGGCTAGCACTAAAATAGACGAATTTTTATTCGGCGAAAACTTAGCCGATACCATAAAATCGGCTAAAGCTGTCACAAAATCGGGCACTGATTTAAAGCCAGATACTAATTCTAAGAATGGTCCAAAACGGCCCAATAACCCACCCCCAAGGCATTTAAACCGAAAAGCTCCTGCCCCAGCGCGCAGGCCGCCGGGAGCCCCGTCGAGGAGCCGAGAGCCTGCAGCGCCGCAGCCGCCGCCGCCGCCTGCCAGATCATCCAGGAAGTTACCACCACAGCACCAGTCACGACGGCGCTACTAGACACAGTTAAGTACGCCGGTCGCTTATCACACTTTTCTAAACAATGGTCACTTATAACAACGGATCGATCAATACTTTCTTGGATTGATGGATACAAGCTGATTTTTTCCTCCCAGGTGACTCAGAAGTCAGTACCTGCCGAACAAGATTATTCAGCTTCCGAGTTTACCCATTTTACCGAGGCTATTAATAGTCTCCTAAGAATAGGAGTCGTATCAAGGTGTGAGCCATGCAACGATCAATTCGTATCAAGTGTGTTTCTCACGCCTAAACCTAATGGAAAAATGAGGTTTATTTTGAATCTTAAAAATTTAAATAAATTTATTAAAACTGACCATTTTAAGTTAGAAGACCTAAGAACTGCTGTTAAACTTATAACTAAGGATTGCTACATGGCCACCTTAGATTTGAAAGATGCTTATTTTTCAATTAATATACATGAAAGTTCCCGAAAATATCTTAGGTTCTTATTTAATGGTAAATTATACCAATTTAATGCATTACCATTCGGCTTGAATACAGCTCCATACCTATTTACAAAAATAATGAAGCCGGTCATAAAATTATTGCGTTCGGCAGGTTTTTTATCTACCGTATATTTAGACGACTGGTTATTATTAGGAAATACATTCGAAATTTGTAAAACAAATATTACAGTCACAAGGAAACTTCTGTGTTCCTTAGGTTTCATTATTAATGAAGATAAAAGTAAATTATACCCTTCTACGATGTGTAAATTCTTAGGTGTCTGTATAAACTCAGTTAAATTAGAAATAAGTTTACCCGCAGACAAAAAAGCGCGTATTAAAAATGAAATACGTAAATTTATTAACATGCAAAGCTGTAAAATTAGAACATTTGCACAATTAGTAGGCCTTTTAGTCTCAGCCTGCCCCGCCGTTGAATACGGCTGGGTGTACACTAAGCAATTAGAGCGTTGTAAATTTTTGAATCTTAGGGGTCATGAAGATTATAATAGGCGTATGTTTCTCCCTGATTCACTACTGCCAGATTTTCATTGGTGGCTAAAAGCGATTGATAGTTCAATGCATCGTATCCGGGACGATAACTACCACATTGAAATATTTTCTGACGCCTCAACAACGGGATGGGGCGCCTCCTGTAATGGTGAAAATGCGAGTGGTCAGTGGTCAAATAGCGAACGCGAAAAACACATTAATACCTTAGAGCTATTAGCCGCCTTTATAGCCCTAAAAATTTTTGCTAAAGACCTATACGATTGTCAAGTTCTTCTTCGTATAGATAACTCAACTGCTATATCTTACGTTAATCGTATGGGTGGTGTTCAGTTTCCCCACCTAACCGGTATATCAAGGGAGATCTGGCAATGGTGCGAAGAGCGCAAAATCTTCATATTTGCTTCGTATATTCGATCTCAAGATAACTGCATCGCAGACGCAGAGTCACGTCGCAATCACCCTGATATAGAAAGGGAATTATCAGAAAATGCTTTCAATACTCTAACATATAGGTTTGGGCAACCTGATATAGATTTGTTTGCTAGCCGTATAAACAAAAAATGTGCCAAATACGTCTCGTGGCATAAAGATCCCGATGCCTATGCTATAAATTCGTTTACAATCGATTGGAGTTTATATTATTTCTACGCTTTTCCCCCATTTCCAGTTATCTTGAAAAGTTTACGCAAAGTAATTATCGATCAGGCTCAGGGTATATTTATTGTTCCCTTATGGCCTACGCAACCGTGGTTCCCTTTATATAGGTCCCTGCTCATATCGGATACCGTCATATTTAATCCTAACGAAGATGTTTTAATATCTCATTCCAGCAACCGTCAGATGCATTCGACACTTACCCTGGTTGCCGGGGTGTTATCCGGGAAGCGTTCTCACGACGATGCATGCCGCCTTCCTCCATACACATTATGATGGCTTCTCTGTCAGACAACTCGATGAAGCAGTACGACGTGTGTCTAAGGAAATGGTGGCATTTTTGTAATGAAAATGGTGTTAATGCATATGAAGCCTCGGTTCCCTCGGTTATATATTTTCTCACCCAAATATTTAACAATGGCAGTCAGTATGGAACTTTAAATTCTTACCGTTCAGCCTTATCGCTAATTTTAGGCCCAAATTTATCTAAAGACGATAGATTACTTAGATTTTTTAAGGGTGTATTTCGCCTACGGCCACCCGCACCGAAATACAACGTGACTTGGGATATAAACTGTGTTTTAGATTTTTTACGTACAAAATATCCCAACGATCAACTTCCTTTAGTTAGCATCTCTAAAAAATGCTTAACATTATTGGCCCTTACGACAGCCCATAGGGTCCAGACTTTTTCTAAAATTAATATACAAAACATCGAAATTTTGGCTTCCAAGGTTGTAATCAAAATTCCTGATTTAGTGAAAACGTCTCGGGTAGGGTCTAAGCAACCCTTACTAATTTTGCCTTTTTTCAATGAGAAAATTGAAATATGCCCCGCAAATGCATTGATTTCTTACATAAATAAAACAAAAGATATTCGTAAATCTGGCATCCTCTTCTTGAACCCTAAGAAGCCCCACAATGCTGTAGGTACGCAAACCCTTAGTCGATGGATTAAATGCACACTAAGCGAAAGTGGGGTGGATGTATCAATGTTTTCGGCACATAGCACGCGTCACGCGGCAACGTCGCGTGCGCACGCTCTTGGCGTAAACATTGACCAAATTCGTAGGACTGCAGGATGGAGTGGTAGCTCTCAGACCTTTGCCAGATTTTATAATCGTGCTATCACTGATTGCGAGGATAGCTCGTTAGCTAGATCTATAATTAACAATAGTTAAAAATAATTAATATTAATCACTTGTTGCTGTTGCAACTTATTCTAAGAATAAATTGTATTCACGCATAAGTCTCTATAAGATGATTATCTAAAACCGTGCACTGAATATAAATATAAATTGTTCATTAATATAAGTTTATAATTTATGTTGCATTAAATTGTTATTAGAATAAATGATTCTCAATAACAGGACGTTGTTAATATTTCCTGAAATAACTCTCAAAGTCTACAAGTGTATTATGTACTAATCTCGAGGACGAAGCGCGAGTATAATTAATGATTAAACGAACTTACCTGTAAGTGAAGTTCTATCATGATTATACGAAGCGCTTCGTCCGAAGAGATTAGTACTTCCCTCCCTTCCCAGCATCTGCTTTGCCCTTCTAATTATTTTTTTTCAGAAAATATCAGACAACGCTACTTGTGTCTCTAAACTAAATGACGAGGAATACCAAGCAGATTGTTATGGTGAGGCAGGGATACCCACAAAAAAATTATAAAAATATATCTCTCAACGACAGTGTCAAAGCGGTGTCACCTATGTGTTACTACAAGTGTATTATGTACTAATCTCTTCGGACGAAGCGCTTCGTATAATCATGATAGAACTTCACTTACAGGTAAGTTCGTTTAATCATTAATTCTCTAACATCGTCTATTAAAATGCTAACTACCCACAATGTGCATACATAACGATAGTCAGGCAAGGTGATCAATCACGTCCAATTGATCTGAATCGCCGTTTGCGTGTATTCGCTATGAATGTGCGCCATCGATGTCTGACATCGCGATTTATGACTTGTACCGCTGCAATAGATTTGTGATAGTTCAATAGCGCGAAAGTAGCATTAGTAAGTAGTATCATTTTTTTTTTTTTTTTTTTTCTGTTTTGTATAAATCCAATTTGCACGCCTCAAGGGGCAGAATATGCTGTAATTAATCTTAAGTTTATAACACCTGTAACAATACCATATTTGAGCAAATAAATAATTTGAATTTGAATTTGGTAAAAAACGCGTAAGTGTCAAATACCAATTTTTTCAGGAGAGAGATTCAACGGGTTCTAATCGATCTGACAAGCTGACACACGTTATGGGGCCGACTGTCTACAATCACTTACCGGAGCATATCACAAGCACACGGATCTTCACAGTTTTTGATACAAAACTTAAAGATTGGCTCGTTGAGATGACGTTTTATACAGTCGATGAGTTCTTATTGGAAACCAATGACATTGTGTTTTATTTAAACATATTGATGCATGTAAAATAGATTGCAAAATTGAATAAATTGTAGATGAATGAAATTAAATAATTATGTAATGTAATGCAATAGTGTATGTTGAATTGATAAATGGTTTTGTAATTATGAATTAGATAAGTAACGACAAGAAATTTTAATGTGATATACTGTGTGCCTATGATTATAATTATGTATGATACCCTGACCTATAATTTGAATTAATTAATTATCAATAAAATGTGCACTGGGAGCGAAATCTCAACTTGGCAAATTTCGTCACATACGCAGTATTTATTACTAATGCCAGTTACGCAGTTTTGTACGATCCCCGACGACATGGAACTAAAATACTGATGGATAATCGAATGTTATGTGTGCTTCTTGTAATAAAAGAAAAGTGATTATCTATATCCCTGACTCTTTCAAATTATATACAATCCACTAGCGGCCCATCCCTGCTTCGCACGGGTGATTAAAGATTTCATAGGGACACCTATTTAAAAGAAATAGAATATAGCCTATTTTTCTCAGTGATAATATAACATTCTAGTGGTGAAATAATGTTTTAAATCGGTCTAACCGTTTTTGAGTTCATTTATTTCAAACAAATATACAAAAATACAAATCTAGATCAAGATCGAAGCAAATAAATCAAGTTACTTACAATCCACTGCTCAAACACAACCATAATAATTTTAGGCCATACAAAATATATCCTCTGTGCCGTCATTTAATTTTCAGTGCCGAACCAATTAATTTAGTAGAATAAAGCTCAGCCTCATTTTAACCTAATCCAGTTTGTGTACGGTTCAATTAACTTCTAGTAATAAACACACGTGCGCGCACAAATTGGCTGGTAAATTTATTCGTTCATAACTTGATCAGATTGTGGTCTCCTGAGAGAATGCCGTATGATTCAATGTCATCAATACAAACTAGTAACTACATAAATGAGTTACCGTTACTTATCGTTAAAAATGATTGGGTCTGAGATATTGACTAAATAATTAAGAAAAAATAAATTGAATTTCAAATAATTTTTAAGCTTTTGTTCGAATGTGGAAAAGTTTTGAATGTTTTTGTATGTATTAGGGATTTCAAAATACATTTTGTTCTACTGTTGTGTTAAGGCTTATGATAAGCTTATGATAGTATTTTATTTCAGTGAAATAACAATTTATTGTTTTTGTTACAGAAATCATTCATTCATTGATTCATTCTTCAATCATTTATAAAATCAAAATCAGCGCACAACAGAGATCAAGCTTTGACATTCTGAAATATTGATTCTTACTGTTAACGGTGTAGAGGAAACGGTTTTAAATGATTTGCTCAGTAAAAAGCCGTTTTCATCCTTTAATTCGGCGAGTTACTAAAGGAGATAGGTTAGGTACTAATGTTTATAACTATTTAGAACCCGAACGCTCCGAAGTCTCCAACGCTCGTAGATACTTCGCATTTTAACTATAGTTACTCCGGATTCTAACGGATTTTGCTTTTTCACGGCAACACGGTTACCGTAAAAAGACTTAGTTAGGGCCAAGTTTATCGACAATATGACCGACGTTTAAAAAGAAATCGGCCGATTATCTGTGCAAGAGTTTATGTTTAAACGGCTGATTTTGCTCTAATAGTCTGTTACGTTCTTGGTGAATTTGAGGCTTAGTCACTAATCTCTTGTCAAACCTAGATTAACATACAGATTACATACATGTTTATACATATAAAAAGGAATCCACTTTATAATTACGTGGTAACATCAATGATAAATTATATGTATATGGATTTTAGTAAACTTTCGGGTCTTTTGGGATTTGGCAACACAGATTAAACTTCAACAAAAGCTTTACCAATAAATATCGATAAATTTATGAGGGCGTGACTTTCCGAGAATAACGTGTAGGTTACCCGTAAACTTTGCCTGAACAACGGTTTGTTTGATTTGCGAAATAGAACCTTTTATGGTAAGTAAGAACTCAAATAAAGAAAAAAATATTAATAAGCAATAGTGGTAAAATATAATATGTATACAGGATGTCCCAGGAAACCTGTACCAGCGAAGGTCTGTGGTCAGGGGACACTAATACTCATCGATTGAACCCCCATGTATGTTCTACGATATTTTGTAGTTTTCGAAAAATTAATTATTTTGTTATATTTTCTCCGAAACATAATTTTTTATCTTGTGATCATATTCTGAGCTACTAGTAGTTAGAATTTGGTTGTTTTGTGTTTTTAACAGGTGAACACACATTCTAGCCATAATACTGACAAGAAAAATCTCAAAGAAACGCCACTCAGAAAAAGTTATAACTAAAACCGCCTACAATTTTGAAAAATCTGAAAATATTATAAAATAATTAATTTCTACTCCTATCCTGTTACAGAAAATCAGTGGTAGGACAAAAAAATACATGTTTAATATTATAATTATGTCTCTTTATTTTAAAAATAAAGATCTACGTTTTCTTCTTTAGCTTTTGCGTGATTCTGACCATCACATGGGCTCTAACGACCTCCTCGTTAGTTCCTAAGAATATCAGTTGGTAGTCAACGCGACCTCTGACTATCAAAGATGAATACGTCATTGGTATGTAAGGTAAGTCTTCCAAATGAACAACCAAGTCCTTTAAAACATAGGTGCCCTGTAACAAAAAAATATTTAATAAAAAGACCAAAAAAAAAAACATGTTGTAAGTACATATCGGTACCAATTTTATTTTGGTTATTTATGTCAACTGTGAAGCCCATCATGGTCAACAATCAACGTTTACCGTCTGATAAAATATTATGACAGATTGAAATAAACACCCAAAAACAAATTGACACATACACCCAAAAAAAATTGGTATTGGTATTGGTATCGGTATCTACCAAATTTTTTTTTGGGTGTTTTTGTCTTCTTTCTATCCCATCATATTCAACATTCGACGTTTACCGTCTGATAAAATATTATGAAAGATGCGACATGATACGAAATAAAAATTATATTATTTCAGACCCAATTCACTGACATTATAACAGCTGATGTTTAAAATGAAATCGGCCGATTACTCATTTAAAAATTCATATTTAAACTGCTGATTTTGCTCTAATTATCTGTTATGTTGTCGATGAACTTGGGTCTTAAGTCAACTTACCGCAGGAAATGGACAGGTCCAGTTAAAAGTAAATTGCTTAGCCATCATTTTGCCAAAGTACTGATCTTCGAGAAGAAAATCGCAGAATTTGTACTCCATCTGCAAGGGTGTCAGCACATAGTGTCCCCCAAGATATTCCGATACTGACCATTTGAGCTAAGAATCGGGAAACAGGATTATTTTACAAATTTTATCAGTAGCAGCCTACTTGATTAAGAAGAAAATTCGAAGCATGCCATTAATAGCGCACCAATACAAACAGCACCAATAGAATATTACTATTGGAGCACGGAATTCTTCATTACTTATTCTGTAATGAAACCGGGGAATCCCCATTCTGTAAATTAATGTATAATGTAATCGTGCTCGTTGTAGCGACTGGCAACACCGTCTGTCCTGACTTGCAAGGATGACCCGTATTTTTTCTATAAATTTTTGTTGTATTAATGTATGTTTTAGTCTTTTAAACTGAAATACCTAAATAAGGCGATGACACGGTTGACGCAGTGGCTAAGCGATTAGCTTTCTGCGCTACGTGCCGCGGGTTCGATCCCCGCACGGAACAAATATTTGTATGATCTACAGATAGTTGTTTCGGATCTGGATATTTGTGCATGTGACATGTATGTTTGTAAACTGTACCCTCGATACAGGAGAAATACAAGAGAGGGACAAAGTTTTTTTTTAAATAAAAATACGGGGCGACTAAAACCCATACTGACAAATATATCACGTACCGTTAAGTTGTTGCCGATTGGAGAGTTGCTGCGAATGTTGATATTGAAGTAATACGGACTGGAACGTGACCGTCTTCTAATTGAGAATTTTAAGTTACTTAGATATTTCTGGTTGTAATATTCAAGCACAATTTTTTCAGGTATCACTTCTAAATTCTAAAAAAAAGAAACGTCTTTTTATTATAACTGGTTACCCTTTGGTCGAAATTCAACCGTAATTTTAGCTTTCCGCACTCCTTCTCCATATAAACTTTAACTATGCCAAATCTCACACTCCTCCTTTAGCGTTACATAGTTTTCTCTTCACGTATTAATAGATAACACTGGCCAACAAAATTTTCTAACAAGAAAGCATAGAGATAATATAAGTACCTATAACTATTTCTATGCAAGAAAGGTACTGCTTACTAATTAGGAATTACCTATTTAACCTCATTACAACACCATTATTTATTTTTATTTGATATTGTCTAGGTTTTGTGTTACAGCTATATAGCCGTAAAATTGAATATTTATCGCTTTGACTTAATTATTTTAATTCCGTCTATTTTTTTATTTAAATAAAAGACGTGTTAATAATAAGTCTAATTTAATAATTCTATTAATATTTTAAATTATAATTCATAAAAACTGTAGGTATTTTCTCATAAATACAATAAAAACATATTACAATAAAAAAAATCGTGTTTGAAATATCATTTCATTCATTTTCAGAATGACTAGCAATCAACGAATACACATAGTATGTTACAATACTTTTTTATATTTTGAACAACAGAAAAATATTTACCGAAATGAAGCCAAGAGCACAAAACAAAACCATTATTGTTATAACTTTAAACATGATTACCAATGGACAGTATCTAGATCTATATGCAAAAATACTACATGCAGTTTTTATTTTAAACCTAGGTACCTAATATTTATAGTCTACACGTTCCGTATTAGGGTGTGTATACATGGCATGTACGAAAGTGCATCGAATGCGTGCAGATTCATGATATTATACACACGTTGAGAATTCGCCTGGTGTATTATAAATAAATAAATAATAACTAAAATCATCTTTATTCAGGCAAATTACACCCTTATACAAGAAATAATATAAATGTCACACCAAAAAAATAGTAATATCGAAGTAATAATTATTAATAAATACAAATGTCAGCTAATATAAAAAATGAGATAAGTACATAATACACAAAGGGATGAAATGTCAGACTAATTTATGTAATTACACAATAAAATAAAATTAAAAAATAATAATAGATAACATTAATAATTGTTTTTTTTATTTACTTGTAATATTATTTAAGAATATGAAAAAGTATGTTAAAAATTGAATAAAGGTCACAATAATAATAATTAATTTAATTATGTTCAATACCCAAAAGTTCTAACACTTGAAATATGTAATCCCATGTCTAATTAATTAATTTAGGTATAAAGCAGTACGCCATTTATGTGGTGCCTAATCTAGATTTTGATTGAATTAAGAAAACTCATGCACCAATATGGATAAATAGATTTATTGTTACTAGCCGTCGCCCGTGGTCGAAATTCGACCATAATTTTAGCTTTCTGCACTCCTTCTCCATATAAACTTTAACTGTGCCAAATCTCACACTCCTCCGAGCGCGAGTTTTCTCTTCACGTATTTGAGATAAAACTCAAGATGTCCAGTTATGGCCATGAAATTCGCAATATGTGCACGTCGCTTGCATAATGTGTGCACGTAGCAATTCAGCCCTCGGCCTAACAATTTTGAACAGCAATTACTGTTATTAATTTATGTAGGTATTTATTAGCCGCAATGGAAATGAGTGTAATGACCACACTGGCCTGGTAGTCCATTAAGTTATAATGCGTATTGATGATGATGATGATGACCAAATATTAAGTATACTTACTAAAAAAACTGAACTGAAGACTTCCGCTTATTAGAGTTAAATCGATGCAGTAACCGCGTCGGATAAACGTTTAAGAGTAAGAAAGTGTTTTTTTGCTTGGTTTCTAACCCTTATTTTTAACCGACTTAAAACAAGGAAGAGGTTCTCAATTCAACTGTATGTTTTTATATACGTTTGTTACGCTATTTATCCGCCAATTGCAGACCGATTTTGAAAATTATTTTTTTGTTTGAAACGGTATAACTCTCGAAGTAGTTCCATTAAAATTTGGTGAAGATCTGATGAAGACCTTCGGTGATAGACAGTGGAACTCTTGAATTAATAATAACATATAAATCGCCATTGATGGAATCGCATGTTTATGTCTGTTTATGCCACTCAAAATAGAAAAATAAAATAAACTTTTAAGAAAAGTAAAAACCGACTTTAATTCTTCAATGCAGTAAGCTTGGCCGTGGCACCGACTTCAGAAGCTGTTAAGTTTTTTAAGAATATTATTTTACACTTTTTAGTTTTTTGAAGTCGGTTTTATATGTATTTTATTTATGTTTATGTGTACAATCAAGAATAAGAAGAAGAACGTTCTTTACGCAAAAGGTCTAATTCCATGTCTAATTGACAAAATTTTAAAGAATATGGGATACAGTTCCTCTTCTGGTAACCCAGAAGAGGACCTGTATCCCATATTCTTTGGTCTACCCATATGTGGTAACTAACCTAGATTTAGATTAAAATAAGAAAACACATGTACTCGTACTTGCACATGAGCTGGACATTTATCTACGGACTGGGAGAAATGGAAAGAGGGGAGGGAGGCCTTTGCCCTGTAGTGGGACATTACAGGCTTATAATAATAAAAATGTACTTGCATGTAGTTACATAGATTAATTGATATAAAACTGAAGATGCACAGTACCCTACAAATTAAAATGCGCGATATGTGCTCGTCGCTTGCACGACATGTGCACCTAACTGGCGCGGCGCGGTGAGCGCGTTAGTGTGAGATGTGTGCGCACCCTAACAATTTCAAAAGCCAATAGAACTTGTAATAAATAATATGTATTTATTAATCGGTAAAATGAGCGTCTTAACAGTGCTGATAAATCTATTATGCTACGTTTATCAAAAACTCACTTCCTATTTTATCTACAATTATTATTTAATTATTATTTATTATTTTATTTTATATATTTATTATTATTTTATTTATTTATAATGACAGACTTTATGCAGATTCAACATTTATATTAAAATTAAAAGTAAAAAAGAAATAGAAAATTTAGTCAGTGTTTAGTTAGTAAAATTTAAAGTTTTATTATAATACAGTTTTCTTAACAAAATAATGCTATAAAATAACTTTTTTGTAATAAAGTACACTTCAGATCCACGAATGAGATTTTAAATTCAATATTTTATAGCGGCTGCACATGCGCGGTGACTGTTAGGGCCTGCGCCCACTGGCAATAAATCCCTTGCGGTGCCGTGCTGCTAGTGGGCGCAGGCCCTTAGGTTTAGGCGCCATTGTTGTGTTTGTTTACCTACTTTAAAATTTGTTAACATGAGTATATAGGATAAAGTAGTGTATGAAACTACACATAACTACGGATTAAAACACTCGTGTTTTAATACCCCCTATTATCCAACAGTTTCATAAACAACTATTGTAATGCTATATCAACTGCACAGGAAGTACAACTGTATCATTTTCACATCTACAAAACCTATATTGTAATATGTACTTTAATTTGTATAAAAGATTGTGCTCATAAATATTTTATGGTAACCTCTTTGTTTGAGAAATAAATATTTCGTAAAAAAAACTGTATAACTTTTCTTTGTATGTACTGTAATAATACATTGCAGTGATACATTTCGCGAATAAAATGCATTGAACGATTGTGACCCGCTAAAGTTAGTGCGTTTGCGCGCCGGGTGCAAACGATATAGTCGACCGGGAGAGTTGCCAATTGCACCTATAGCTAAATCGATGCTCGATGGGTTAGATTTGTAGTCAAGACTTCTCGAAATGTCGATGCACAAGAGTCTATAACGACTGTCATAGTTATGACAGCTCTGAACCGCTGTTACGGTCCATCCAACGATCCATGATTCGACCGTAGTGACCCAGCAGTTTATCGATAAGTGCGCTAGCTAAGCGTGTATCTCGAATTAAATGTTTTCGTCACCCTTTTAAACCAGTGAACAGATACACTTCATCGCTGCATCTTCAAGATTTCATATTCACCAAGTAGGTAGGTACTCGTTGTCCACTCCTAAATGTACCGAGCATCGAATGATTGTACAACTGACTTTCAACAGACACTATGGCGAAAGACGGTAATGTGAGTGTGACAAGCCTCTTCAAAATCAAATTTTTATTTGGTTTTGGATTGAATTTTATTACTGCGGTTGCATTTGGGAACGGATAGTGAATCAATCCGAAAATTCTGCGCACTACATAAAAAAAATCCTATATGACGCCGTAGGATCGCATAATCCCGTGAAATCCATAGGTATCTACTAATAATATAAATTCTAGTGTCTGTTTGTTCATTTGTTTGTTTGTTGCTTCTTGACGCCGCAACTAATGAACCGATTTAAACGAAATTTGGCATACAATTTAAATACAATCTGGGGATGGACATAGTATCCCGGAGACGGTCCACGCGGGTGAAGCCGCGGTCAGAAGCTAGTTACGATGTAAAGTTAAAAAGTGATGTAAAGTTGTAAAGCAGTGGCGAAGATATAACACGATTCCCATCGGCTTCCCTTTACGTGGCCATTACCAATAAGTATCAATACCGCGTAATAAGTATTGATAAATATCTAAAGGCAAGTAAGTTGCTACATGAATTCAAGCCTCAGTTAAATTAATACTGCACAGCATGTGGCACGCCTGACCAATCTATTTTTTGGACGGATTCCCTAATAAAAATATTCACCCTTCGCCACTTGTCTAGTAATATCACGAAATCGAGCGTAGCGACCAAACGGCGAGCCGGAATCGAACATATTTTGAGCTCCAACAGAACTTACATAGCTATTCTATAAGATCTCGCATCTCGATTCGAATCACTCTTATTGTCGATAGATATTTGTCGAATTGACACACGATAACAGTAATTGGGTGGCGGAGGTCAGGCGAACTGCCATCTCTCTTCATTGTGGTCGAGCTTGGCGATGCTGACACATACGTCATACTCGTGAACGGGTGCCGTCTGTCGGAACTGGTCAGCTTGTAACTGACATAGCAATCTTACTCAGAGGCAAATCATTATTATCCTAGTCTTATTTGTATTCACATTGAATTACATTATTCTCGCAGCTCTTAACACAACATTGTACTGATCAAGATTGTAATCTATTATTTGAAAAGAGTTTCCATGGAGTTTCTTGCAAGAGAGTCTCGAGGGTAACTAAAGAGAGAGTCTCGACATTTCATAAGTGCCTGTATCTGGTTTACATGAAATAAAGATCTATTCTATTCTATCTCTTCTCATCTTGCCACGGAGCGATTGCGCTCTTTATAAAATACTGACATTCAGCCGCAACTGGTCAGACGGTAGCCAACCCCAGCCTAGTAACTTTCCCGTAGTGATATATCCCTTTAGTGAAATCGTGTTCCAAAAGGAATGACAGCTCTTACAATCGGGGCGGGGGGACATGCAGTCCCCGCCTGGCCTCAACGTCTCTAAGTCGTTTAGCTCCATATGAATATTGTTATTAGTACTCGACGAATCGACTAAGAAGTAATATCGAGTATCTGATCGAACAACATGGCAGTCGTTCGTTTAAGTAATTGTACAACTTATTGCGTCAACGTAAAGATCATGTTTTACTGCAGGACTAATAAACATTCGTGGTCTTGAGTTGGGCTGATCGGTTTTACGAAGTTACCCGATGCGACTTCTTAGTTGTGTTAGCTTTAAGAAAGTGTTCGACGCCAGCACATTTAGTGGCAGATAAGGTACATATTTGTTGAGTAAGAAAATTTCAATGAATTGAGTCGATTTAACTAACCATGTATGCGAAATGTAATGAGCGGATTTTTTTTTTTCCAAATGTTAGTTTTTGATAATCGTAATAATTATTTGTAGCAAAATGACTACTAGTTTAGCGATTTCCACCGATAAAAAAATGCATATTATTAATAATAAATTGCTCTTGCAATTATTAGGGTGCGCACACATCTCACACAAATGTGCCGAACACGACAACTAGGTGCACAAGCACATGTCGCGCTTTTTGCCATAACCAGTCAGCAACGTAGTACATAATAGTACATTATGGTACAAGTGTGTAATGTTGGTGATTACCGCTGAGGCGCCATTGAGACCCGAGCCGTTAGGTGAGGGTCTTAAGAGAGCCGAGGACGGTAATCATCAATACACACGTGTATCATACGACGTTTTTCAACACACTTGTGAAGAAAATAACTATAATTTCAACAGTGAAAACGAGTTGTGAAAAATTTTTCGCAATGGCGGGAAAAATTAATCAGTTTTCCTATGCGCGCGCATCTAACAGATCGGCCATAGACTAAAAGAATGAGGTATCTTTTTTTTGGCTTTTCTCGGATCGCGTTTTAGCCACGTACAAAATGGGTAATTCAAAGTTTTCTTTATCACAGAAAAAACAAAAGTTATATTTGAGTGAAAGTTGTATTTATTAAAAACGTACAAGTTGAAATTTATCTATTTAAATACGAAGTTGCATGAAACTAGCAAGCAATAGGTAGGTACATTAATTTATTTGTACTATTGAACACGATCTTTTTTGTTTCGAAACTTTTTTTAAAACAAAGCAACTCAACCAATTTAAAAAAAAAAACCTATAACTCACTTATGAATAATAGTAAAGAAAAAGTCACAGTTTGATTACAGGTGTCATTATGTGCCTAATTGCGGTGAAATTAGAGCCATTTTATGAGCAAGTGTGTTGAAAAAATTATTCTATGCTATACATTATTCCATTGGTGATAATAACACAATAAAAAAAAAAGTAAAATTATTTAATATTTAACCTTATGCTCATCTTGTTAATGTATAGTGAGATCTAACTTAAATGTTGTGCTTACCTTTAATTTAGATATATGCTATAATATTGTTTTGTTAAATGTTATGTACAAATGTTTTAGTATGTATTTTAATTTTGTATCGTTCTACTAATATTGTCTACATAATTATGATAGTTTCATCATAAGAAACTATCATAAAATGTGGAATATATCTAATAACGCTATATTTAAATATACACAGTTTTCAACTGTTATCGATGTAAGTTCTTCCGTAAAATTGCCGTTTGCGCATATGTGCATTAAATTATAATTATCATACAAAAGTTACGTAGGTCTTCGTTATGAACAAAAACTGTGTGTGTCCAGAAGCCCAATTCTCGTATTTAATTTATAATATGACTGAAAGTTGACCGAACTGAGATTATATTATGAATTGACAAAAAGTCATGTATTCTACTCCTCTTAAAGTTCAGTCCGATTCCAGTATGATTTAAATTCAATCTTGTTACAAACTCATTTCAATCTCATTTTTGACGTTTATATATAGACGACAGTATCAATTTTATTATCTATGTCAGTTCAAAATGTTAGCAGAATACCGATTTGCCTTTTATTTGCTTTTATTCAACTTTCGATCTCATTTCAATATAATGTCATGCTTGACGTTGTTTGTTAGGGTAGGAGAATACCGTTTGTGACATTTATGACATTGGTAGTAGATCGGAATGAGATCGGAACTATATTTTGAACATTTTTAATTACGAGAATTGGGCCTCAGATATCAGGTCGAGAAATATGTATAGAGACGACAGAAGCAACCACTTTGACCCAAATCCTTTTGCGTACGTATGGATCCCTTTCACAGCTCACTCGATTATTCAACGTACGACATCATGAATCTACGCGCGTTTGATGCGGCTTCAAACGTAACATGTACGCTCACCCTAATATGGAATCTGTAGAATATAAATAGCTAGATAATATAAAATAAACTGTGTTTTGCACACTGTTTTGTATGTTAATGTTTTGGCATATTAACTTAGAAGCTCTTCAGTGGACAACATGTTTAAAGTTGTGATATTCTTGGCATCTTTTGGTGTTCTTGGTTTTATATTGGTAAATATGAATATTTGTGTGTTATTCAAAGTATTAAAAAAATGTGACAATATTGCACTATGTATTTACTAGCAACTAGTCGATCACTTGACTATTCTAAATATAACACTAATTTTATTTCCCATCAGTGATCTACAAAATGCGATATCTTTGCCTTGGTGGTCAAAAGAATCAATCCACTACTTTGTTCATAGTGAAATAATTACACTAGTAGCATATTTTCAATAGAGTTAACTGTTAAATTAAAATTAAGTTTAAAAAAAGTAAAAACCGATTTCATAAAATTAAGAAGTACTTATAAAATAATTTTCTTAAAAAAAATACAGCTTTAAAAACAAAAAACAAGAATTATCTAAATTGGTCTGCAATTGACGGAGTAATCGTGTAAAAAAGACACAAAAAAAAGAAAGAAAAAAAAAACCATACAGTCGAATTGAGAACCTTCTCCTTTTTGGAAGTCGGTTAAAAAGACAAGAAAACATGACAAGCTAATGCGATGTCAATCTTATTAAAATCTGAGTTACGGTTTAGAAGTTATAGACTAATTAATAATAGTATTTTTGTTTAACCTCGTCACTTAATTGCTCTTTATTTTGTAACTTTTTATGTCTGGCTTGACTCTCTTCACTACCAAAGCGACTATCATTATGTAGAGCTACTTAATGCTAACAAAACGACGCGTCAAGAAGCAACCAAATAGAAGAGAGAAAAAATAATTCAAAACTGCGAATCTAAATAATGATTCACATATGAAATGTCAAAATATTCATCTAATTGACGACTCTAAATATGATTCGTAAGATCAGCAGTAATCTGTTTGACACATGCTATCTAGATTTGTAAATGAATTGCTCAACGTGGCCTTTTCATTCCCCCCTGTTCTAAAAGACGAATTCCCGTTGAGGTTCGCGTGAACGGGTTATAGATGCAAAAGGAGCGAACTTCTTGTTGCACCCGATGACCCGACCCTTGCTCGAGCCAGCCTGCCCTGTGCCAGTAGATTTTCATATATTATCCCAAAATAATGCGAACCAGATCCAGCTCCCTAGCTGTTCTCCCAGCAACGCGCTAAACCGAGGTCCGAGATCCACTAGGGGGCGCTCTTAGCTGCTGTTGTGTTATACTTTTAAATTGCTCGGCTGAAGGCCCTTCTCGGCATCGCCATGTTTTTGTGTTGAGCACATGTGCACTTCTTATGAGGACAGCGAGAGGCCCTACAAAAAAACTACTTGTCATATTTTTCACTCACGTATGTAACAGTGGGCGTTTGTGCACTCATTCGTATCCAATTCGTTATCGTATACGATCCGAAGTAACCGTCTTAGTAATTGTACTTGCATGTGAATAAAATTAATAAAATTTAGTATTTACGCATATTTAATTCGTATTCGTTTTTAATACTTGAATTTCTCATTTCGTGTAGGTTTTTCGCAAATCAAAGTGACCGTTATATAAATTTAGAATAGATCTTCTTTATTTCATGTAAACTAGATACAGGCACTTATGAAATGTCGAGACTCTAGGTGCGCGGTAATTGTTTTCATGGTTGAAAGTTGGAGGCAAAAGCACAACTTAATATCGAGCGAGCTCTCTGCCTGCTCAATGCTAATGTAATAAACACTAATTTAGATTAAGCAGCCAGTGCATAAGTGACTGTATTGAGAGTGCATTCGTGAATTTCACGACCTATTTTGACGATGACGAAAACAAATTAAATATTTCATCACTCAACTTCTGACTCGCAGATCTATAATGATCTCCATATTTCTATTTGTCGTACAACAGAAAAGTAAACTGCAATATACAAGGTTCTACCTTTCTTGTCCCGATCACTATGAGGGATTTTTGTACTCATCATTATGAACAACTTTTACTACGAGAAAAACCGGAAATCGCGAGAAAAGAAACAGCTTTTCCATACATTTAGTCGAGTAATATATAATAACTTGCATGAAACTGGTGTTTTTTTATAAAGATCGGGACAAGAAAGGTACCTAGCACCTTATAATACAATAATATGATTGTTTTTCACTGTTTTAGAGTCTCGAAGTTACACCTGAAAAATGTATATTAGAGTATTACAACCGGAACTATGCCAATTTTTTAAACTTTTCATTTAAGAAGCAATCACGTCGTAGTCCGTATTACATCAATGTCTACGCTGACACCATAATTGCTATCGACAACAATGTAACGGTACGTGATTTATTTTTTAAAGATGCACCTAAAATGACACCAGCACAAAAACAAACAAGAAAAAGAATGTAAATCAATGCATCATGCATCTATATTCATCTAACAACTAGTTGTGCTTGCGACTCAGTCCGCGTGGAGATCGGATGTTCGGATTTTGTGTGTCCTAACACACAAAATCCGAACATCCGATCCTAACCATATCATTGTGTTTGTAAGCTCAGGACACTTTTTTCGTGAAATTTGTACTAGACCTTCATTCATCGTTCAACCAAGTCACCCTGTATAGATAACATGTCTTGATTTTGATGGTTTTTTTTAAACATTTTATTTCCTCGTTGTCCATATATTTATATCAAAATAATCTTGTTTTCCGTTTCTTAGATCAGAGTTACGTTACTGGAAGAACTTGGTGGACATTATGTGCTCTCAGCTTTGCAGATGGAGCACAAATTCTGCGACTTCTTTCTCAAAGATCCATATTTTGGCTTAATGTTTACTAGACAATTAGATTTCAACATGACCTGTCCATTACTTCCCGTGAGTTGACTTTAGCTTTATAAGCTTATTTATTTTTAGTACTTAATTAAAATTATTGTGTCTTACAGCCATCACCATATTTTATTAGCTGGGTAATACCGTACTTTTACCAATTTTTTTACGTAATAGATTCCGACAATGAACGGTCGTGGGAGGTGTATTTCCATCATCAGTCCAATGGATCGGTAATAACCGTATGCGCTATTAGCGGACTGGAGGACTCTGCTGTCCATCTTCTCCCATAACCCCTAATCGGCACGGTTGGTTCAGTAGCTACGTGATTGGCTTTCTGCGCTACGGTTCACGGTTTCGGACATATAAAATAAAAAGTATTGACATCTAATTACGTGACATTCACATGACCGGCGAGTTAGATTAGCTTTGTATTTAAGTGTCATACACGTGACTGGCTTTAAAAGTTTAGAAAGGTTAATACGAATGATAAATCATAATACAAATAGGTGAAAGATTAAAGTTCAATTTTAGTTTTCCGATGTTCGCTACACGTCCCTTATTCAAGCAGTCACCTGTATATTAGTATGGCTAACATAAAGTTGTACCGGTTCACCTTCGTATAATGTCATTTTCAAGAGTCCTTTGATTTTGTATATTTTACTTGTTCCAGGACATTTATCATGCTAAGAACATTGTGACTCATTTGGAGAACTTACCTTATGTACCATTCACGTATTCATCTTTAATAATAAGAGCTCGCGTCAACATACAACTGATAAATTTGTCTACTAACGAGGAGCTCCTACGATGGTATGTGATATGCAAAATTACACAAAAGCTAAAAAAAACATAAATTCGATTAAAGAGAATCACCATGAAACTTGTATTTTTTGTCCCAATATTAACATCCCATAATTTATCAAGGTTACATCCTTTTTAATCGCAACCGGCCACATGAAGCTTTGTACAATACTAATTTCTGTGTTTCGTCACTTGGTGAGGAAAGGCAGTCATCAAAACATTTGAAGAATAGGTATTTTAAAACACCTATCGCCATCCCCGGCGCGTGCCGTTCACCGAGCGAAAGCGAAAGGGACAACTGCTAAAATCGTCAAAAGAGAGGTTTTGTATTTCCCTCCTCCAAAAGTGGACAGATTTTTGTTTTTTGAACCTACTATACTGATACACATTGTTATATTATGTCTGTACGTTTAGCTTTTTGAAATACACTGTCAAAGTGTCAAACTAAACAATGTTATGGGATTTTAGGGAGTCACACCTAAAGGACATAACTATTCAAAAAAGCTAAACGTAGGGACATTCTAGTAGTCAATATATTTTAAAAAAACTATGCGCTAGTAACGAAATCCAGAAAGTAAATCGGGGAAACCCTTTGTATGAACAAAACGCCGCCCTTTTAATCATTATTACTGGTCATATAGTTGACCAGCCGAAGTGCAGTACACTTTTTATCACGGAGACGATCCACAGCGGTCAGTAGTTAGTTACGATATAAGATTCACTAAAGTGAGCGAAGCGATCAAACGACGAGCCAGAAGCGAACATAATTTGGTATACTAGTAGCTAACCAGAACCAGCAGGGTATCACGATACACGCTCGTAATCGGCATTGATACAATTTAAATAGATCAACAATCTACATTCCATATCACGATTTAAAAATCACACTGCTCAACAATGATCATTTTTGAACTGTGTAATCTCTCACGAAATGTCAGCCAGCCAGCCAGCCCTCGAGTGTGTCACGCCAAGTCAAGCCAAACTATGCAAGCCTAGCCCAGTCAAAGCTGAGCCACAACAGGAAGCATGCCATCTGATCTCTGTCAGCCAAACCCATTGATTAATTATTGTGACATGATGATAAGTACAGAGCTACCGCGCAGATGCAGATCAGTCGGTCAGCGAGGTTAAACAACACTTACTCGAGTCAGTTCTCAAATTAGTGACCGTTTCTTTAAATATCGAGACCTCTCCATGCCTTGGAAAGCACGTTAAACAGTTGGTTCCGGTTGTTATACGAATATATAAATGACAGTCGTTACGGGAGTCAGCGGCCCAAATAGTCTGAGATCCAGTCTAACCTTAGGGTATCAGTGTCTCCCAGTTTGGGTGGCGAAGGTCAGATGGCAGACACTTCGTTTACAATACTGATATTTAGCCGCATCTCGTTGAATTGGGAGCCAACCCAAACGTAGGTAGTTGAGAAATGGTTAAGCAGATGATGAGAGAGTGAAATGCTCCATCTGATGAGATTTTCGATCCCCGCCCTCTACCCTTAAGTTTACTTGTTGTCAAACTTACCCTTTTGATATTCCTTATGCGCACACGTACCTCCCTTCACGTGCCTGATTCGTTTGGTTCGTTTTCTTAATGTTGTCTTCGTCAAAGATAATCTTAAAAGAGCTCGATGCACAGTAGGTACATTTAGTGGAGGCATTTTGTTATACTTCTTAGGTGGCAATTAAACATCTGGCAAACAAACGTCTTACCTTAGTGTGTCCTAGTAATTGGGTGGCGAAGGTCAGGTGGACTGCTATCTCTTCTCATCTTGCCACAGAGCGATTGCGCTCTTTCTAAAATACTGACATTCAGCCGCAATTGGTCAGACTGGTATACCTATGATGAGATAATATAGAGTCACTGCAACCGAGGAGATTTCCCTACCAATAAGCTTACTTGTCGTAAACTTTTTCGTAGTGATATACTTTTAGTGAAACCGTGCTCCAAAAGCAATGACGGCTCTTATAATCAGGGAACGTATCTACCCCGTTCCTAAAATGGTTATGAACATCGACTCTTGTAATAAACTACAATACCATCGTAAGAGACTAAACTTTGAGCTACCTTGTAATTTTTTTACCAACCATGATTTCGGAAGTCCCCACTTCAACAACAACAAATCTTTTATAAGGTTAGTCTAAGATTAGGCTGTCACGATTGTATTGAAGTTTATTTATTTATTTATTTGCCAACATGTAGGTACATCAACAACAACACATAACAATAACATTGTTAGATTGGAGTACATGAACCCTGCTAGGGCACTGCAAACATTGAATATAAGTGTTGAGTCACATTTTATAAGATTTTCTATATTTATTTTTTAGTTTTTTTTTTTTTTTTTTTTTTTTTAGAGTTTATTCCAAGAGTCGATGTTCATTACCATATTAATTACGCGGTAGACCTGCAGGAATGGCAAAATTACGTCTATTTAACTAACCATTATAGGCATGCAAAATGAAATGAGCGGATTTTTTTTTTTTCCAAAAGTTAGTTTTTTGTAATCGTAATAATTATTTATAGCAAAATTAGTTCAACTAGTTCAGCTATTTCCACCGATAAAAAAAAGCGTATTAATAAACTGTAATTGCTCTTGAAATTATAAGGGTGCGCACACATCTCACACAAATGTACAGAACGCGACAACTACATGCACAAGCATAATGTCGCGCTTTTTGAATCCATGACCAGCCAGCAAAGTAGGCGACTTATAAATGAATCTATGCATTTTTTTTTTTATTATTTCAATCAGAGTCTAATGTCACCTTTAAAATTGATAGCATTTTTTTTTTTTTTTTTTAGCGTGGTAAAATCATTAAATGAGTCCTCCCACCCCGGGCAGGGCGGGAGGGACTGTCAGACTTGTACTGACTAAAATCCACGGGGTCACGGTAATGAGATAAGTCCCGCGACCAAAATTGATAGCCTAGTGGTAAAAAGAAGTTGACAGGTATCAAGTTCGAATCCAGCGTGAACACAAAAATCTTTTAATAATTGGAAACAAGTATCTTTAAAGCAAAATTCGAACATCCGAACTCCATGCCGATGGAATCGCTCGTCAAATATCGAATCTGAACTAATCGTCGCTTCAAACGTAACATGTACGCACACCCTAATATGGAACCTGTAGAATATATATAGCTAGATAATTACATATAAACTGAGTTTAGTATGTTAATAATTTTGTATATTAACTTAGAAGCTCTTCAGTGGACAACATGTTTAAAGTTGTGATATTCGTGGCATCTTTTGGTGTTCTTGGTTGTATATTGGTAAATATGAATATTTGTGTGTTATTCAAAGTATTAGGTAAAGAAATGTGACAATATTGTACTCTGTATTTACTAGCAGCTAGTCACATAACTATTATAAATATAACACTAATTCATCGTCAGTTTTTTTGCAGAATTTTGACTGACAAAATGCAATATCGCCGCTTTGGTGGTCAAGAAGGTCAATCCACAACTTTGTTAAATGAAATAAATACACCAGCACCACCAAAAAATTCTGATCCTAACTGTGGTGAATAGAGCTAACTGCCAAATGAAAAGATAAGAAGCATGACTAGCTAATGCGATGTCATTCTTATTAAAATCTGACTTACCGTTTAGGAGTTCTAGACTAATTAATATTTTTTTGTTTTACCTCGGCACTTAATTGCTCTTTATCTCGTAACTTGTTACGGCTTGACTCTCTTCACTACCAAAGCGACGATATGTAGAGCTACTTAATAAAGCCACTGAACGTTAACAAAACGACTCGTCAAGAAGCGACAAAATGGGATATGTGAGACAAATTAATTCAAAATTGAAAAGCGCGAGTCTAAATAATGATTCACATAGCAAATGTCAAAATATTTTTCTAATAGACGACTTTTAAAAATTATTCGCATAAGATCAGCAATCATATGTTTGACAGATGCCATCGAGATTTGTAAATGAATTGCTCAACGTGGCCTTCCATTCCCCCTGTTCTAAAATACGGATTCCCCTTGAGTCACGTATGACCACTGACCAGGTTATAAATGCAAAAGGAGAAACTCTTTGTCGCAGCCGACCCATGCTCGAGCCAGCCTGCCCTGTGCCAGTAGATTTAAACTTATCCCAAAAAAATGCTAACTAAATTCAGCTCCCTAGCTGTTCTCTCAGCAACGCGCTAAGCTGAGGCCCGAGACCCACTAGGGGGCGCCCTTAGCTCCCGTTGTTTTATAGTTTTAAATTGCTCGGCTGAATGCCCTTCTCGGCTTTGCCATGCTTTTCGATTGAGCACATGAGCACTCCTTAAGAGGTCAGCAAGAGGCCCATAAAAAAAACTACTTATCGTATTTTTCACTCACGTAATCAAATAAAAAATTTCACCACTTAAATTCTGACTCGCAGATGGCTGATTTCCATATATCTATTTATGATACAAAACATAAGTAAACTTCACTATATACCTAAGGTTCTACCACCAGTTGAAATAAAAATCTTTGACTTTGACTTTGACTTTGACCTTTCTAGTCCCGATCCCTTTAACTTTTGAACTTTGTACTGCTTATTATGAACAACTTTTACTATGGGACAAAATAGGAAATCGCGAAAAAAAATCTGCTGTGACATACATTTAGTCGAGTTATATTGAAGTATTTGTATGGAACTGTTTTTTTTATAGGGATCGAGACTAGAGAAGTATTAATAATCTTATTGTTTTTTACTTTTTTAGACTTTCGAAATTACACCTGAAAAATATTTATTAGAGTATTACAACCGGGAATATGCCAATTTCTTCAACTTTTCATTTAAGAAACAATCGCGTCGTAGTCCGTATTACATCAATATCTTCGCTGACACCAAAATTGCTATCGGCAACAACGTAACGGTACCTTAATTTTTTTTTAAAGCATCTAAAATGACACCATCACAAAATACAAACAAGAAACGCGGAGTGTAGATAAATCAATGCACCTATATTCATCGAACAACTAGTTGTGCCTGCGAATCAGTCCGCGTGGAGACCAGATGTACGGAATTTCTGTGTTAGGACCTTAAACCTGAAGCTCAGTACCTCTACCATGAGTTTTCCGTACCGTCTAACGTTCACGTTCACATGCAATATTTGTATGGGAATTTTTTCAGCGTCTCTAGCGGTATAAATAGTGAACTAAAGTCACTATACAAATATTGAATGTGAACGATAGCATTAGACGGCACGGAAAACTCATGGTAGAGGTACAGGACACTTTTTTCGTGAAAATTGTACTAGACCCTTGGTTACATGGTGTTTCTACGTCAATGTCCAGGCAATTATCATAATATTTCGTGTAATAGCATAGGTACTCTGTGTTACGACCTGCAAGTGCCATTACATACAAAAATGACAGGCAATAAATAGTGTAATGTACTTCCTCATAATGACACTATTTCCTTCAAATTTCATCAAGATCGGTTCAGTCGTTTAGTGGTCAAAAAGCAACAAACAGACAGAGAGACAGCATTACTTTCGTATTCATAATGTTACTATATATCTATACCTACAAATAAATAAAATTGAAATGTCTGTTTGTAATGTCAAAATTCTAGAGCTGTAGAGCTGTTTACTAAATGCATATGAAAGTATAATATATTATAATTATACGGTAATAATTAATAATAAATTAAATATATAATAAAATTAGAAAGAAAGAAAGAAATAAAAATGATTTATTTCGGACTCGCTCAGAAAATTACATACAAAAAGAAAACATTAAAATACAAAAAACAAAAACCTAATTAAAACAAAAAACTAATTAAAAATTCTGCACGAGGCCAAAAATGGCCCCTATCTCAGCATCTGCTGCGACAGATAAAATAAATGTCACAGCGCTGGTTTTCGGATTAATATTATAACAAAATAAAAAAAACAATGTTATAATTTTTTGTCGTTTTGTTTTTCTGTCTGTCTGTCTATTTGTTTTTTTTGGCTAATCTCCGAAACGACTGGACCGATTTTGACGGGACAGTCACTGACAGATATCTGACGTTATAAGGAGTTACTTAAGCTACTTTTATTTCAGAAAAAGAAAAATGAATTAGTGTTACGCGAAAAAAAAACATTACATACAATGAGAATGACATCAACTTATAATATAAACAGCAGTAGCAAAGTCTCCGAAAGGGCTGGATCAATTTTGACGGAACTTTCACTGGCAGATAGCTGATGCTAAAAGGCGTAACATAGCCTATTTTTTTATTCCACGCGGATATTGTCGCGGGCACATCTAGTTTCCTATGAGTATTAACGAGATATGAGATAGATTGAAATGTTCATAGCACTGGTCTTCTCAGGTTTTTAAATGATGAATATAAAGCGTGACTGGTTGAGCGAAGAACATATATCAAGGAGTGTATTGTACCCATCATTGTAGTGTGTAAGTTTAAATAAATAAATAAATAATAAATAAATAAATCATTATGAACAACTTTCAGTGTGGGACAAAAACCGAAATAAAGAAAATCTTTACTCGACTAAATTGTATGGAACAGATGAATTCTTTGTGATTTCAGAATAATTCTCATGGTAAAAGTTGTTCATAATGATGAATACAATACCCTCATTCAATGTGTCCCTCGTTCAACCAGTCAGCCTGTATTATATAGTAGAGTGTTAATGTAAGGTAACATGTCTGGTTGTCGATAGATTTTTCATTTTTATTTACTCGTTGTCCTTTATTTGTTTCAAAGTAATCTTGTTTTCCGTTTCTTAGATCAAATGGGCATTACTGGAATACCTTGGAGGACATTATGTGCTCTCACCCTTGCACATGGAGTACAAATTCTGTGACTTCTTTCTCAAAGATCCATACTTTGGCCAAATGTTTTTTAAACAATTTAATTTCAACATGACCTGTCCATTACTTCCCGTGAGTTAACTTTAGCTTTATAATCTTATTTTTATATAGTAATTAAAATTATTGTGTCGTACAGCCATCGTCAATAACATTAGTATTAGAGTTCAAAACGGGGTATTTACCATGTTTATATCTTGTATTGAGCTCCCGATATTTTGGCACTGTTGCAAGCGCCATGGTCACGGATAAACTAAAAGTATTTGCGGGTGGATGTTTATTGGCAGACAAAACGGTCTACCCTCCTTCTGTTACGTTTTGTGCGCTCGGGTCCGGTACCACTATCACTTAAGACACTCACATCTCGATTCTGTTCTCGACAAACGAAACTCACTGTGTCCGCTCGCGCACTTCTCACGGCACGGCACATTGCGTAGCAATTATTTTGTAGCCTACTAGTTCTCGGAATAATGTTTAACAATATGTTTAATGTGTTTAATGAAAATATTCTAATAAAATTGGCAGAGTATGAACCCTTGCGCACGGCGAATGAACTTTGATGAGGCCGGAGGGAGGTATGAGTCCTTTTCCTTTCATGGGACGCCGAGGATTTTTGCATTATTTTGGGGGGTGATAAAAAATAAACCATTAATTGATAGCCATCAGATTCTTTTTCCATGCAGGAGGGTCTGAGGTCGAACCTAGCCCTTACCTACCTCTGACTTTTCGAATGTATGTGCGGATCGCAGTTCAATTATCACTTGCATTAACGGTGAAGGAAAACATCGTGAGGAAAGCTGCACATCTGAGAGTGCCTCATAAATGATTTACCAGGTGAAATCGGTACCGATCATCAGCAACATCCGAATCTTCACCATTTTGACGTTCCCATTCAATAAATAGCGATCGCGTAGTCGACATGACATTTTGGCGGGAAATCGCGTAAACGGGAACGTCACAGGAATCTGATTGGCGAGTGCGCGCGCCGCCGCCATCCTTGGTGGTAATGGCTCTCAGACTACACTTTACGGGCTACTTACACAAAAAAATATGTGTGCGTTTTTAATGAACATGGCTTAAAGTACGATAACAGCAAAATACGATATGGCGCGTGATTTTAGAATAAAAAGTATTGACATTCACGTGACCGGCGAGTGAAATTACACACAAACTTATCTGACCCGGTGACCAAAATTGGAACTAACGTGTCGCTACAGAACAAAAATGACAGATGATATTGGTAAAAGCGACGGCAGCGACGCCATGACCGGGTCAGTTAAGTTTGTGGCACTATAGCTTTGTAATTAAGTGACATACACGTGACGGCCTTTAAAAGAGTAGAAAGGCAAAAAACTACGTGTAGATAAATTTTAATAATACAATTAGGTGAAATTGAAAGCAATTTAATACTTAATACAATTGCCAGCCTCCTACGCACTATGCCCCGCAGTAGTGCGCTGGAAGAGATTTTTTATTTCTAGATCCTAATATTTAATTATATTTGTTTAGTAATATCTAGATTTAAGTTTTTATAGTTTTAATATTTAGTTAATGTAATTATTAAATGTATCTAATTAATTAGGTGAAATATTAAATTCCTATTTTTTTTTCACATATTTGGAACGAAAATTGTACACGTCCATATTTCAAGCAGGCATTATATTAGTATGGCTAACATAAAGTTGTTCCGGTTCACTTTCGTCCAATGTGCAATATGATGTTTACAGGGTGACATCAATATTATTATTATTATTAGAATGCCTTTGGCATTAAGACCGCCTTTGTACATATTTGTATGAAAAGCATTAAATAAATAAATATTCATGTGTCCTTTAATTTAGTACATTTAATTTGTTACAGGGCAACTATCATTTCAAGGACATTGTGTTTCATTTGGAGAACTTACCTTACGTACCGTTCACGTATTCATCTTTAATATTAAGAGCTCGCGTGAACGTACAACTGATAAATTTGTCTACTAACGAGGAGATCCTAAATGGGTATGCATTATGCAAAATTACGCAAAAGCTAAAAAAAACATAAATTTGAATAAAAAGAAGAGAATCATTAAACTTGTATTTTTTTGTCCTCATATTAATTTCCCATACTATATCTAGGTAATCCCTTTCTAATTGCAAACAGCTACGTGATGCTTTGTACAATAATAAGTTCTGCGATACGTCATTTGAGGAGAAAAAAATATACATTTAATTCGAGCAACCTTAACTCATATGTGGAGTATACACAAATACAGAAAACACAATAAAAAGAATAACAAAAGTAAAATAAAATAAAACAAACTTATATTATTAAATATATATATTATTAATAATATTATCTAAGCGGCCCTGCTGACGGCAACATGCCTACCACAACAGTGCCGTATGTATGAGCAGTCCATCCGGTCCACGATTATCGCCAGGACGACATTGGTGCCCTACACCCTACGCACCAGGGACGCGCCACGCTTGCACATGGTCGCGTAGAAGAAAAGACGGTCACCGAAACATTACAAGAATAGGTTTTTTTTTTAAAGTAAAAACCGACTTCATGAAATTAAAAAGTAGATATAAAATAATTTTCTTAAAAAACTTAACAGCTTCTGAAGTCAGTACCACTGCCAAGCTAGGTGCATTGAAGAATTAAAGGCCCCGACTTCAGAAGCTGTTAAGTTTTTTATGAAAATTATTTGACTTGCTGACGTTTCGGACACAATAATATTGGGACACTTCACGAAAGTGAGCGAAGCGATCAAACGGCGAGCCAGAACCGAACATATTTTTGTATGGTAGTTGTTCACAAGAACCGGCAAAATCACGATACATGCTCGTAATACACAATACACTTTATTGCCCACCAGACAGATAAAAATACATAAGTACCAGTACAAAGGGCGGTGTAATCGCACTTGGCGATTTCTGCCAAGCAATCTTGGGATGGACAGATTTGCAGGTTAAAAGAGAGGGGTAGTTCGCGGTGTAACAATAATCATAGGTTCATAATAAGTTACATAACTTCTATACAAAATATAATTCATATAGAAGTATCATTTCTTTGAAGTGAAACTTCTATGTAGACGGGGGTATTAGGATTTTTCCGTCACGAAAAAGAGCGTGGAGGGGGTCGTCTACCCCATATCCTATTCCCTATAACTGTTGAAGTTTCACTTCTATGTGTCCCAGCACACATTTCGTTTTTTAAAGATAGCTAGGGATTGAGTACTTCCTACTGTAACTGGCAACGAATTTCACATGCGAATAGCCTGTAGGTACTGTGATCGATTTATCATTTGTAACGTCAAATTTTCTGATAACCTGACTGATATTCAGCCGGAACTGGTCAGATTGGTAACCAACCCCAGTCTAGTAGGTAAAAGGCTAACCATGATGAGTATGACTAATGAGATAATGAGTCGCTGCAAACGAAGAGACTTCCCCTTAACAATAGTAATATAGGTACCAATAGTAGGTACCTTTAATAAAATCGTGCTCCAATAGGAATGGCAGCTCTGACAATTAAGAATAAAAAGAATAGAAAGCATTTATTCGATAAAGGACATACATTGTCAGTACAAAAAAAATATTGAAACAGATCACAAAGAAACAAAAAATATAATAAAAAATAATAACAAACACGGATAAAAAATATACAGGAGATTTTACTGCACTGACGAGCACGCCCATATCGAAAGGGTTGCCAGCTCAGCATTGCAATTGGGGCAGCCTTCTACGTACCTGAGTCGTTTAGTTCCTTTTTTAATGTTGCTATCTCTACAAAAGTGTTTCGTGCCCAGTACTTTTAGTGGCCTCTTTCTTTTTGTACTACTCAGGGGCAAATACGCGTACGGCCCGCCTGATGGTAAGCGGTTACCATAACCTATGGATGCTTGCAACACCAAGGGCTTCACTCGTGCGTTTCCTACCGTACTACTAGCATCGTGTTGGCAATAGAGGGGCTACTGACACGACTCTGCCCCAAGGAGCAATGGCGACCTTGAACACTGCAAAAGAGCATTTTTATTTGGCTACGATATTCTGCAAGGTGAAAGTACTTCCCCAGTCAGGCAAAAACTGCTTAGTGAAAAGAACATTTCTTCTGATGCAGCGACTTTTATAATAACGGTCAAAATTCACTTATAGTTAGTTATTTTAACCTTCAAATACTCATCAAATTACGGTGATTTATCTAACCATGTACTGCAAAGATAATGAGCGGAAATATATTTATATTTTCCAAATGTTCGTTTTCGGTAATCGTGATATTATTAATATAGCAAAATGACTACTAGTTCAGTGTAATTACAATCATTATACATCATTAAACATCATCATACAAAAATACATATTAATAAACTGTAATTGCTTGAAAGTATTAGGGTGCACAACTACACACACATCTCACACAAATGCGCCTTACTCGTGTGCAACTACATGCACAAGCACATGTCGCGCTTTTGAACTCCTAGCCAGCCAGCAAAGTAGGTGATATATTAAATGAATCTAAGCTATACATAATTGCATTGGTTTTATTATTTCAATCAAAGTCTATGTTAGCTCATAAGTTAAAAACCTAGCGGTAAAAAGAAGGATTGTGGTTGATTGGTATTAAGTTCGAATCCAGCCTGAACACATTCTTTGTATGAAATATTTTTCTTTTTTATAATTTAACATAATTTAAAAAAAAAAGCACAGCCGAATTCTAAACGGATGGAATCTTGAATACAACTAGTTTGAAATAAAATCCCTTTTATGTTTGACCTAAACGCATGATAAAGTATCGATATAATAATAAGTTTCCCCTTTATGACAATAATAAGGCACTGACAAATGATGAAACTGTCATAAATATAACTGTCATATATAAAGTTTTTGCACAAAATTGCCGTTTGCGCATAAGTGCATTAATTTACAATTATTCATTCAAAAGTCACGTAGGTCTTCGTAATAAACAAAAACTGTGTGTGTCCAGATTTCAGGTCGAGAAATATGTATGGAGACGTGACAGAAGCAACCTCGTTTACCCAAATCCTTTTGCGTATGGATGTCTTCCACAGCTCACTCGATTAACTAACGTTACACATCATAAATCACGCGTTTGATACGGCTTTACAGATAACATCTACGCACGCCCTAATTTGGAACCTTTGGTATATAAATAGGTAATTATTAAATATAAACTGGGTTTAGTATGTATATTAATGTTTTGCACATTAACTTAGAAGCTCTTCAGTGGACAACATGTATAAAGTTGTGATATTATTGGCAGTATTTGGTGTTCTTGGTTTTATATTGGTAAATGTGAATATTTGTGTGTTATTCAAAATATTTAAAAAATGTGACAATGTTGTACTTTGTTTGTACTAGTAGCTAGTCGGCCACATACCTATTATACTAAAAATGTAACACAAATTTACCGAGATTAAGCAGCCAGTGCTTAAGTTCATTCGTGAATTTCTTGACATATTTTGACTACAACGAAAACAAATTAAATTTTTCACCACTCAACTCGCAGATATCCATGTTTATATTTATGATACAACACAAAAGTAAACTACACTATACAAGGTCCTAGCTTTCTAGTCCCGATCCCTTAAAGGGGTTATTATATCATCATTATCAATAACTTCTACTATGGAAACAAATCAGAAATCGCGAGAAAAATATTTGAAAGAAAGAAAGAAAGAAAAATGTTTATTGCCACATTAACAAAAAAAAACAAAATCTTCAATACACGTCTTAAAAAAATGTATAGTATGGCAATAGGAGTGTGCTCAGTGGATGTTGATCCATCTGCAGCATGGCTATAGCACGGGTCAACGCTGGTTTACAGCCCGCTCCTTAGTCTTACTTAAATTATTATCTATGGGTGATATCTGCTGTTCCATACATTTAGTCCAGTAATATTGAATTATTTGTTCAATATTACTGGACTAACTATATCCAACTATCTAACTATCTATATACTCGTAACTGGACAATTTTTTACTTTTTTTAGACTTTGGAAATTACACCTGAAAAATATATAGTAGAGTATTACAACCATAAACATGCCAATTTCTTCAACTTTTCATTTAAGAAACAATCGCGTCATAGTCCGTATTACATCAATATCATCGCTGACACCAAAACTGCAATCGGCAACAACTTAACGGTACGTGATCTATTTTTGATTAAAGATGCATCTAAAATGACAACAACACCAAAACAAATAAGTCTTACCAAATTTGAGAAAAATACGAAAGTCGATTTTCCATACCTACATAAAACAAAATACTTAACTTCGTATTAACGTAATAAAAAACCAGTGCAGTCAGTGCACCTGCATGCAGTGGACTCAGACTGTATTCGCGCCTGAATGTGTCCCTAAAGGCCTATTCAGACCTAAGCGGTATTCGCTACCGTCTGCGGCAGAGAAAACCCAGTGGGTATGCGGTAATATTACTGTTCAGACCTAAGCGGTATTCGCTAATTCGCTACCGTCTGCGTCAGAGAAAACTCAGTGGGTACCTATGCGGTAATATTACTGTTCACACCAAAACGGATTTCGCTATCCTTGTGGGTAGAATAACGCGCGATAGTCGAGTTTCGCTCAGAGAGGTAAGAAATTTTCGCCAGTTAGTCATTTCTGAGTCGCCAAAGAATATATGTACTCGTACATACTAAATACCTGAGCGAAACCCGCGCGGTATGTACCGCTACCCACAGCGGAAGCGAATATCGCTCAGGTCGCCCTAGCCGCGGTACTTGATACTAAATACCAGAGCGAAACCCGCGCGGTATGTACCTCTACCCACAGCGGCAGCGAATATCGCTCAGGTTTGAATAGGCCTTAATTCTACCAGTCAACCTGTATAGCACAGCGTTAATTTGATATAACATGTCTGGTTTTCGCTGGTTTTTAACACGCTTTTATTAGCTTAACCTGTAACTAACTATGTAAGAAAATCTTGGAAGTTTTTGACCCACTTCCCGGTTTCCGATTGAGCTGAAATTTTGCATACACGTTCAGTTTGGATGACTAAAGCGTGTTCTATAGTTTTTTTTTAAACTATAATATTTTATTTTATATGGTATTTACCTGCTGTCTTTTATTTCCACCAAGGCAGTGAAATACCTATAATTTTACTAAGATTTATATTGTGTACTGTTTTTAACATTGTAATTTTGAATAAATGTTATTATTATTTGTTTCAAAATAATCTTGTTTTCCGTTTCGTAGATCAGATGGTCATTACTGGAATACCTTGGAGGACATTATGTGCTCTCACCCTTGCACATGGAGTACAAATTCTGCGACTTCTTTCTCAAAGATCAATACTTTGGCCTAATGTTTTCTAGACAATTTGATTTCAACATGACCTGTCCATTACTTCCCATGAGTTGACTTTAGCTTCAATAATCTTACTAGCGACTCGTCCCCGGCTTCGCACGGATGCAGTTTCTCTACTATCCTTATATTATATATGTAAGTACTATACATATAAAACTTCCTCTTGAATCACTCTATCTATTAAAAAAAACCGCATCAAAATCCGTTGCGTAGTTATAAAGATCTAAGCATAGGTACACAGGGACAGACAGTGAAAAGCGTTCGCTCTCGCTCACTCGCTCACTCGGTATCGCGTCGATTCCTGATTACTAAGTTGTTATCTTATGGAACTGACGTTATACAGGTTTATAGTAGTCCAAATTTCTTTTTGACCGCAGTCATCCCTTGGATTCATCTAAATGCAACATAAATATATTATGTACTGCGAAAATCATTAGTTTAGAAGAATTGTGATTTTTTAAATAGACTAATAACTAAGTTTTTGACCACTTTTTTGAATAGTAATTTATTGTTTTTTTTTATTTATCATTTAAAAATTAAAAATAGTCCACCAAAAGGTCTAAAACCATATTACCATTTGGGAATAATCTCAAAAATGCACACATGTCAGATAGTAGGTACTTACTCGCCAAAGATTCGATTTAGTGCAATACCTACCTAACTTTCAATCTAGAGAGGTTTTGACTACTGGTAATTCAAAATGTGCCAAATGACCCACTGAATCGAATTAATACCTAAAATGTTCTGGGAGAACCGGAAAACCAAAATCGGCGAGTGAGTGCCGGTGCCAACCGGTGCCAAAGGAATAACTAAAGTGAACCGGTGAATCAAATCACTTTCCGGAATAAAGTTTACCCACCGCTATTCAACATGATGTTTACATCAACATTTTTTTTTCTTTTGAGTTCTTTAATTTGATAAATTTTATTTGTTACAGAGCACCTATAATTTTAAGAACTTGGTGTTTCATTTGGAGAACTTACCTTACGTACCCTTCACGTATTCATCTTTAATAATAAGAGCTCGCCTCAACATACAACTGATATTCTTGTCTACTAACGAGGAGCTTCTTAATGGGTATATGATATGCAAAATTACGCAAAAGCTAAAAAATACTTAAATTCGAATAAAGACAACAGAATCATGAAACTTGTATTTTTGTATCCTAATAATAACATCCCATAATTTACACCCTTTCGCAACCAGCCCCATGAAGCTTTGTACAGTATTAATTTCTGTGTTTCGTCATTTGATGAGGAAAGGCAGTCACAAAAACAATTGAAGTTTATTTTTTATTTTTTAAACTATCTCTGTCACATGCTTTTCACGGCTGCGCATGCCTTTCACGGAGCGAAAGTGAGAAACAACTGGTAAAATCATCTACATCGAGTTTATTTATTATATAAGTACACAGTATAAGTCGGGACCTATTAAAAATCGAGACCGGCTCAAATCTTCCCAATAATGGGTCCCGACTGTTAAAGTCGCTATGTTCCGTATTAGAATTCTATTGGACTTGTTTTTTTTCTTTTCAGTTTACATTTAATTAAAGTTTACTTTTTAAGCAGTCGGGTTTCTGATTTATAAATTAATTTTTATATAATGTAGATATCGACTACTAGAATATCCCTACGTTTAGCTTTTTTTGATTAGTTACTTACTATGGTGTGACCGTGTGGCCCTCCAAAATTCCATAAAATTGCCTCATATTAACGCCATCAACAGATGTGCATTAAGCAAAGTTGACAGTGTATTTCAAAAAAGCAAAACGTACAGACGTAGAACAATGTCTTCAAATACATATACATAAAAATAGGGACACTTTTGGAAGATGTAAACAGAAGAATACAAAATCTCGATTTTGACTATTTTATTTAGTTATTAGTCGGATGTGCAGTTCGCTCGCTGAATGCGCTACCGATAGTGATAATTTTTTTAAATACCTATTCTTCACATGTTTGGGAACCGCCTTTCCTCTTGAGGCTAACCTTGATATAAATAAACCCAGCCCATTACTGTCCCACTGCTGGTCACAGGCCTCTTCTCAGAATGAGAAGGGTTAGGCCTTAGTGCGGGTTGGCGGACCTTGATATTATGGGAAATAAATATTACGACAAAAAATACAAGTTCCATGATTCTGTTCTCTTTATTCAAATTCATGTTTTTTTTAGCTTTTGCACCATTTTGCACATCATATACCCTGTAAGGACTTCCTCGTTAGTAGAAAAATTTATCATTTGTATATCGATGCGACCTCTCAATATTAAAGATGAGTACGTGAACGGTACGTAAGGTAAGTTCTCCAAATGAAACAGAATGTCCTTAAAATTATAGATGCCCTGTAACAATTTTTTTTTTTTAAATAAAAACTCAAGAAAAAATACATTGATGTCACCCTGTAAACATCATGTTGAACAATGGATGAAGGTTAACCGGAACAACTTTATGTTAGCCATACTAATATACAGGTGACTGAGTTCGACTTGAGTTCACTTCATTGTGGTCGAGCTTGGCGATGCTGACACATGCGCCATGCTCGTGAACGGGTGCCGTCTGTCGGAACTGGTCAGCTCGTAACTGCCATGGCAATCTTATTCAGAGGCAAATCATTATTATCCTAGTCTTATTTGTATTCACATACTGATAAAGATTGTAATTTATTATTTGAAAAGAGTTACCATGGAGTTTCTTGCCGGTTCATCTCCATAGGATCTCTTATTTGGAACCGTGCACCTGGAGTCTCAACATTTCATAAGTGCCTGTATCTGGTTTACATGAAATAAAGATCTACTCTATTCTATACTGCTTGAACGCGGGACGTGTACGATTCCCGTTCAAAATATTTGTAAAAAAATTGTACTTATTTTTAATAATTAATGGTAATTAAAGTAAAGCAGCTTGTTGGTTTTCCATTGCATAATAAACGGGACTCGAGCAAAGTAATTGTTAATCAATACCTACGAAAGTCACGCATTTACATGGTAACTTTTGAAATCGATTGACAAACACATTTAAAAACCAACCTTAACATCTTTGAAATAAAATAGAAATTCCAAAAAGAAAATTAGAACAAGAAACAATTCCCAAAATGTAGAAGGCTAAAAATAGTTAAAAACGAACCTTAAACTCTTTCAAATAAAGTTGAAAATCACAAATCACCAGAGAACAATAAAAATTGTTAACAGCATTTGGTATAAATAACGATGTTTTTCAATTAGTCGCATCGCGCAATGCATGGCAATTGGCATACTTTCTGGCTTTTGGCATGGTATGCAGTGCTGTCAAAAGCCAAGCTTGTTAGACTAAGGTTGTTCCTTTTTAAATCCAAAGATTTTGGCACTAAAACTCAAGCGAATGTGCCAGCGTTGGCACATCCATTCAAAAAGCGCTAGGCAGTCGGTGTAGCAATTTCCACCTTGTTTAACCCAACGTTAAATATTATAATTCTTTATAGGTAGGTACACAGTACACTACAAACTTAAAACACCCCTCTTTTTGGTCGGGGATTAATAATAAACCAACAGACGGACAAATATGCTCCGTTTTGAATACGTACTGAGTATAGTTCTGCTTACGTTACAAATTACAAACGCAATACACGATATTTATACAAAAAATGTCTAATAAGTTAGAAGAAAATTTGTCAACCTTCGAAAATCCATTGAGCGAGCATTTTCCCTTTAAGGAGCTCATTATCGTCATAATGCGTGTCGTAATTGTCGCGAGCTGGCTCAGATGTGCTGACAGGGTCCCGAGATTTATGGACAAAAAGGCCAAAATGTGATTGGGCAAAATTATGAATGAGAAAAACTCAAACAAGCGATTTTCACATTCAGAACTTTGTAATATTAAATAAAATGCAGTGAATTGCATTATTTTTTATGTTTATCTTATTGTAATGTTTTTAACATAGTAACGAATTTTTTATTGTTTTATTTCATTTCAATCTGCACATCTGAGAGGGCCTCTCAAAGTCCTCGATGGTGTGTGTAGTCCGACAACCCGCACTAGGCCAGCGTGGTGGACTAAGGCGTAACCCTTCTCATTCTGAGAAGAGGCCCGTGCCCAGCAGTGGGACAGTAATGCGCAGTTTTTTTGTACAAAAAAAAATCTCCTGTATATTGTAATAATATAGATAAGGTAAGGTACGAGTAAGTAGGTATGATTGAAAGGCAGCTGTGTTGGTTGTTAGCATCACCGTGGTGTCAAAATGTTTCTCCTGAAGCAAGAACAATACAAATGTATATATTTCGTCACATCAAGGGTTAATTCAAGTGATATAAACTCTGGGTTTAAAGATCAATTCGAGGCTAAAAAGGAAATAAAATTGTGAGTCGAACAAGGAATTTTTTTATGCGAGGCGAAACTTCGTATACCGTGAACATTTATATAATAATTTATAATTTTTTCAGTTCATAAAATTCAATGCAGACAATGTCTCCTTGAAAATAAACCGAAACACTCGCGATTCTCCGAACAAGCAAAAATAGCATGAATTAACTTACCAATCTCTCTCCTTGCCCTAATTTTGTGTGGTCCATGTCGACCTCGCTTCGCACGAAGAGCTTCTTTCCTCCTCAGCCAATGGCCTCCAGCCGCTGGGAACAAAATAATTTAAATTACGTTTTAAAATAAAAATGAACATTCAATTACATAAAGCCCTTGAATGGGACGGCTTTATGTGCCACTTATTTTGTGACAAAGAAATTAACTGTGAAGATTGTTAATTAAAAAAGATAATAATTTACAATTTACGGCTTTAAGATAAATACACACAATTTTATTTCGTTTAATATACTAATAAGTACTAATTTATTTAAACTGAAGAGTTTGTTTTTTTTTTTTAAACGCGTTAAATCTCTGTAATTACCTACTAGTCGGATTTGAAAAAATATTTTTACAGTTAATAGCCCTATTCTTGACGAAGGTTATAGGCTATTTAACATCACGCTACGACCCTTAGGAGCCGAGCAAAAATATATTTTTTAATTAAAGAGTGGGAGAAACCGCGGTGCACAGCCATTGTTTATGAAAGGAGCGTAAGCCATCAAAATCTTGAACTTAATTAGTATTTCATTAAAAGTGTTTTAAAGATTGAGTTAGCGTTTGAGAATTTAATTTGCCTTTGAGTGTCTGAGATACAGTCCACTATTTATGAAACAAATTGTTTAATAAATAGTGGATTGTATCTCAGATACTGGAGTCACAGGAGTGTCTGAGATACATTCCACTATTTATCAAACAGTTGTTTGATAAATAGTGGACTGTATCTCAGACACTGGAGTCACAGGAGTGTCAACACAAACATTCGCGCGGAAAAAAGAACCAACTTAATTGACACCTTCTATATTTATCGTCCCCATCCGATCTAGGGACTAAAGGCACATGAGTAGCTATTTGTGTCCTTTGTCCCACCTGGGGACGAAGTGCACTAAACCTATATATTACTCCGATAAGAGAGAAAGTAGTACTTACTATTAGTTATTTTAAACGTGCAGTTCACACGCTTAGTTTTAAACGGTAAAGTTATAAGTTACTATGAAAACTGAATCGCTAATAGTAATCCCAGCTTAAAACCGCAGACGGAGAATCTTGGTGAGTTAGTCCAAAACTTAGTACGAGTTATTAGTTATCTAGTTCTAGCAAATACTTTGTTTTAACAAGATTAAGGTAGATCTACAATATGAATAATCATAGAATTATTATTTTGACTGCGACATTACTATGATTTACAAACTTTCGGTTCACAATATTAGCCACCATCTACACTACACTTATATTATAAAGAGAAAAGATTTATTTATTTTTGTTCGTCATTACAAACAAAAAAACATATTTTCTCTTGGTCCAGTAGTTTTTGAAATAATAAAGAAAAAAGATAAATCATTTATTCGGACTAGACATCAGACAAAACAATAAATAAAATTAAAAAAAAAAAATTAAATTATCATTAAACGAAAAACAATATGCTGTTGGTATGCCAGTAACAGATGGGTTGCCAACTCAGCATTTGCTGGGCATAGGAACACCCAGCGCTGATTTTCAGTTGACACCAGTTGGTTTTTGTGTCTATTAGTTAATAAACTCAAAAACTAACGGACCCATTTTAAAAATTCTTCCACCAGTTGAATCCTATATTTATTATCACTGAGAAACATAGGCCACCAAACATACATACATACACACACACATCCATACCTACATATACATACATAGGGGACCAATCCTGAAATCGCGAAAACATAATCAGCTGTTCCATACTAATAATTAAATATTACTCGACTTTTTGGTCGAGTAATATTTAATTATTTGTATTGAACAGTTGATTCTTTTTTGTCGATTTCACTATTGGTTCCATAGTAAAAGTTGTTCATAATGATGAGTACAATACCTTCCTTTAATATTTCCATTGTTTATCTAGTTACCCTGTATATACTGATAACTGAGGTTTACTGTTCAGCTGATTAGAGGCCATAAATTTGGATAGAATTTAGATAGTAAACTTTTAACAAAAACAGATTGGACTACCTATCCAGACTTTTTGCTTACACCACAATTCCTAGAATTTCTCGTCCAAACTTTAACAATCACCATAGTTTCCCGCCTCCCGTTATAAAAACGGAGCGTTGCAAAAGGTAGCTAGCGTAAAATCACTAGTTATGCCCACAAACGAATGTCACAAACGTGAAGTGAAAGTGGAACAATACCGCAATGCCGGGATCGCTTTGAATGGGCAAAGCTGCGGATTAATTAGCTCTGTGGCGTTTATGTTTAAATAATGAAAAGTTTAAGTCCACAGTTAAGATTAAACGAGAAATCAACTGTCCTTATCAGTCTTACACAGACGATTTAGGCAGCCTTTTAAGGCAAGGTTGTACTTACTTTTTTTTTTAAACCTATATTAGTCGTACTTATGTAAATATTGCACAAAAATAAAATCATTTTTAGCCCCCGACAAAAAAGAGGGGTGTTATAAGTTTGTAGTGTGTATCTCTGTGACACAGATTTCAATGCAGTATATTTTGATTGAAAGCTAGTTTAATCGGAAATCCTCTTGGCTATGTTTCATGAAAATTTGTTCAGCCGTTCAAAAGTTACAGATCTTTTTCTATAAAAACGAACGATTGACTAACAAAAATCTGTTCTCAACATGACCTAAAAACATTATAAAGCTTATCTTTTTATATAAAATTTTCACCCCTCTTTTTTGTCGGGGGTTAACCATTT
Organism: Allophyes oxyacanthae; assembly: GCA_932294325.1. NCBI lineage: Eukaryota > Metazoa > Arthropoda > Insecta > Lepidoptera > Noctuidae > Allophyes > Allophyes oxyacanthae. Next base: position 12,764,356 of record OW028622.1, read on the forward strand.
TTAATGGCTAAAATCGAGCAGTTTAAGCGCTGCACTGTAAAATAAACCCAATTTAATACGAAAGAGGAGAGGAAAAATCGAGAACAAAACCATCACTTTAACGTTTTTTTTCTCGATTTTTTGTTTTGTCTTCTGCCAAGGAAACAAAGGATGGAGATAACAGGTTTTTCCACCCGCCGTGCTGTGAGGAGACTTAATTTTCTAATTACGAATAAAGCAAGCGTCCCCACAAAAAAAAATCCTATACAAAGTGCGCCAGCCTGTATAAACATAATTACGTATGTTCATAACTCACAAAGACCTCACGTATGTTCATAAACCTCGCAATCCCACAGTAAGCCGTCTTCAAATCATCATTAGCGCGTCCTGAGCTACCAACATGTACACCAGTCACGCCACAGCGGACATCACGCACGTGACTATATATTTCCTAGAAATTTCAGGATATTTTTGTAATTAGAACGGCATGGAACCTTACTCTTGTTATTTAGAAGAAGAAAAAATGTTCGGAAAATCCCGACCGGGAATCAAACCCAGAGTCTCGCACTTGCGACGACAAGACTTAAGGCCTATTCAGACCTAAGCGGTATTCGCTACCGTCTGCGGCAGAGAAAACCCAGTGGGTATGCGGTAATATTACTGTTCAGACCTAAGCGGTATTCGCTACCGTCTGCGGCAGAGAAAACCCAGTGGGTACCTATGCGGTAATATTACTGTTCACACCAAAACGGATTTCGCTATCCTTGTGGGTAGAATAACGCGCGGTAGTCGAGTTTCGCTCAGAGAGGTAAGAAATTTTCGCCAGTTAGTCATTTCTGAGTCGCTAAAGAATATATGTACATACTAAATACCTGAGCGAAACCCGCGCGGTATGTACCTCTACCCACAGCGGCAGCGAATATCGCTCAGGTCGCCCTAGCCGCGGTACTTGATACTAAATACCTGAGCGAAACCCGCGCGGTATGTACCTCTACCCACAGCGGCAGCGAATATCGCTCAGGTTTGAATAGACCTTAACAAGGTCAATGTAAATTTCTATAATTAATAGAGTAAACCGCAGATATAGTGCCACACACTTATCTGACCCGGTCATGGCGTCGCTGCCGTCGCTTTTACTAATGTCATCTCCCTACAAAAATGACATTTTGAAGTCATTTTTGTTCCGTAGCGACGTTAGTTCCAATTTTGGTCACCGGGTCAGATAAGTTTGTGGCACTACTATAGACAGGTTATTGATGGCCTTTATGACAAAAGGCCAATATCCTATCGTCAAGGAATAGAAATGTCACTATGGCAATGACATTTCAAATAACGAGTGCGTTCTTTAGCTTATAGAAATGTTCTTGAGTGATATTTAGAAATGGGCTCAGTGATGATTTTTCGATATCAATGACTTCATGACAATGACAAAAAATATTGATGACGGAAACAATGACAAAATCATCAACGATTTTATCTAATTGTCACCGCATTCACGCATTGTGTTGTCATCTTGTCATCGTCATGTCACAGCCAAAACCGACGTTCACGTTCATTCAGTCATGGCCAATATCGAGTGATTTTAGTTTAGGCATTGATGATTTTGTCATTGTCACTGTATGACGAAATGATTTTAAAATATCGATGAATAATACATGTGTCATGATATAGGACTCAACTCTAGTGATATTTGATTTCTTGGTGATCAGAGCTTGTCTGTTACTATAATACTTTCCTTAAATACCTTCTGATACGAAATTGCTTGCGAAGAACACATTTGGTCACGTAAAATGTACCATTGCCTTTTTTGCTGGAACAACGACTGAGGAAGTACCTCCACCTTGAGAATTTCGTAGCCAAATAACACAGCTCTTTAGCAGTGTTATGTTCCTAACCACAGAACACAGAAAAGAGGACTTCTTTCTGTGTTCTGTGTTCCAAACGGTGAGCAAGGTCCCTAGTGCTCGTTAGGGAACTCGTCGCGTCGTTGCGCGCGTAATAGAGTTGGCAAAACGCGAGTGATGCTCCTGGTGTTGCAAGCGTCCATAGGATACTGTAACCGCTTACCATCAGGCGGGCCGTACGCTTATTTGCCTCCTTAGATATATTATAAAAGAATTAAAAAAATAAGGAATCTCTGATTCTCAGTCCTGCTACATTCGAACACCTGGTAACACTACACATAACCGATAAAAGCCACTAATCTACAAAACATTATTGGCATCAAACCTGCTATCATATAAGTAATGACAATACACTCATCGAAATAAATACTATTGGCAAACAGCCCAACAAATTCTATACCTTATTTCGCTATCGATAAAGTATAAATTCCAACGAGTGCGGTTACTAAACTGTATTTCATGTTGGTCCCAATGAAGATCATAAAGTTTATGGATACTTAAAAATATAGTTAACCTAGTTATGATTGATGATGGTAATGAAATATCGTTATTTAAGCATGGCAAGTTTTATATTGATTTGCGAGAGCTTTGGCTCGTTCATACAATCGGCTTTTACGGCCATTTTTACTGACAATATAACAGATGATTAAAAAGAATTTAAATAAATAAATAATAATAACTTGGTTCGTATTAGTGTGTAGTTTACGTATAAGTAGTTGTCCTACCAGCAATAGTACTACCACCTTATCATGGGGTGCAAGAAAATAGCCTCAACACGTACACACGTTCAACACGTTCGGGTTCGTTGGCTAGTACAGCTACTACTCTACCCCCCGAACTTGTTTAACCTACTCTGCCATTGTAAACGAGCTCTTAACTATTTAAAGCAACCTAAATGTTACTACACTACAGCAAAAGATACTTCTGAAACTGTTTTGGTAACAAAATAAACTACCTCGCCAGCTTTTCCACATGACGTGACTTCAGTAAATTCAACGCTACAAAACAGCGGTCTCCCACAGGCCGCTTTGATCTCGGTAACATTGAAAGGTAGCGTGCATGTACAGGCTTCACTGGAAACATGCAAAAATATCGGTTTCTCGTAAAATCGGGCTAGTATTTTTTCACACTCCGTCCATTTTCATGGAGTCTATTAAGGGCCTGTTCACCGAGCTACTTGTAGCATCGGTGACTAGCGATTCAGTCGCTTTTCGGAAGCTAGATGCAGCGATCGATCGCTACCCCGTTGAGGACACAGTGGTACCCTAAGGTTAGACCACTTGTCAAACTTCTTGGGCTGCTGTCTCCCGTAACGACTGTATTCGCATGACAACCGGACCCAACTGCTTATCGTGCTTTCCGAGGCACGGAGGGGTCTCGATATTAGAAAAAACAGTCACCCATCAAAGGACTGACCGCGTTAAGCGCTGCTTAACCTTGCGAATCGACTGATCTGCGCTGTAGCTACGAAGCAATCATGTACCATACTCTTGCAAAAATAAAATTCATTCACCCATTCTAATGTAGTGTACAGTGCCACAAATTTATCTGGTGCGCAATACGCTTAAAAAGGAGTACAAAGCTTTTCCTTTACGTATTATTTATTGATTACAGAGGTATTTGTATGTTTGTTTATATGTGGGGATAACCTCTGGAATTACTAAACCAATTCAAAAAATTCTTTAACTAATAGAAAGCTACGTTATCCTTGAGTGATATAGGCTATATTTTATTTCAATAAAAGAAAAACGCATGTTTGAATCCGAGGGCAACAGCTAGTATTAAAAAATATTCTTAAATAAAAACAGCAAATGTAAATTGACTGCTTATTTACTCTAGTTACGAAATACTTTCAAATACAAAAGTCTTTTATCCGAAATTCTTTCGTGGAGCAGCTGCTATGAAAATGTCATAAAACACAAAATGTTTTGTATTATTTTTTATGAAGAACATTACAGTTTATTTCGTAGAGTTGACGATGAAAGGGACATACACATTGTATTAGCAGTAAAGATAGACATTTTAACACATTACGTATTAACGCAATCGCATTTATTTTAACGGGATAAAGTATATTTTTCCTTACCGTTTCCATTATTATGACTAACTGACGAAACTGACGTATGTGACGTATACCTATCCACACACGTCGATTCCGTCAGATCTGGCAAAAAAATGTATCAATGAAAAATGCACTATATTCATATGTCATCAAAGTAGCTTTCCAATTTTGTCAGGATCAGTGATCTTCAGTAATGTTCCGTGAAAATAGTAACAATGATATAATCAGAAACTGACTCTCAACACGTAAAAATACAGTGTATTTTTCACTGCCACAGTTATTTCCAGTACTGACGGCACTGACGTGTGCGGATAAGTCTTCAGTGTATCTGACGATGACTAAACATAAGTCTTATTTTAATAATGCCAAATATTTTAAAGCTAGACTTTATGAATGGTATAGAATTAATTTCAAATGTGAAATTAAAGCTGCAGTAGATTCATAAATTATGTAGATCATTAAGATCGGGTGGCGTGGCGACGCCATACGTGTGTGTGTCAGAGTAGCTGAGTCTATCAGGTTATATGGTAGAGTTCATAACCGCAGTGCCACTCAATCACTCATAATCATAGAGGAATAAAGGTTTAATGCAAACGGAAACATCAATTGTTTTAATTAAATTTTAAAACTAAGAAAAATAGTTTTTTTTTTGCTACATATGGTCTTTGTAACCTATAGATTTATCTCCTAAAATACTTATATACGTCAATAATCCCTTTTCAAAATCCACAAATAGTTGACGCAGCTAATATGAAGTGATCAAACAAATGCAAGTGGTATCGGGGCGCATCGTTATGATCTCATTCTCATAATGGACGCCACTCGATATCGAACAATGCATTCGTTTGATTGAGCTGCAAATACGGGGGTACGGCAATAATGTGATAGGAGAATTATTTTTTTATAAAGCTCGTAACGTTCTAGTCTCAATCCCTTTAAGGGGTTATTGAACTCATCATTATGAACAACTTTAAGTATAAGACCAAACACGAAATCGCGAAAAAGAAATCTGTTGTTCCATACACATTGAAATATTATTTTTTTGACAAAATCGGAGGATCGTTGATTCTATTTGTGTTAAACTATTTAGGGCCGTCTTCACCAACTATATAATAGATGGTTAGAATGAAGTCGCCTGATTATTCTTATAAAAGAGCTGATTTTGCACTAATTGTGTGATAAGTTGTCTGTGAAGGTAAGGCCTTCACCGACGATAATTATTTTACTTTAAAATAACAATATGCTACTATATTTATAATACCTAACTTGTAATGTAATTGTATTGTACGCTTGATTTTCTCACTCTATATCTCCATTCTCTTTCACCCAAACGTTTGCTGGAAGAAATCTTGTTCTGAGTGATGCTCGTCTTTGTGCATATATCTTTAAACTGTATATTCTATATTTTATGTACAATAAAGAATAAGAATATACCAAAACTTTTAAGTTGATTATTAGTATCGCACCTGTAAGAAAATGTACTTATAATAAGAGATGACACGTTATTCGTCGGATAAATTTGCATAGAATAAAGTCGTAATGAAACTTCGTAACCTACTTAAATTCTCGTTAGCAATTCACTTTGAAAGCAGAAGTCTGTGGATCGTGAGAAATTCTATCAAGTTACAAATTAGGCGTAAGAAATGGTTGCGAAAGATTGATTTCATTTAACGACAACGTCTAAATCGGTGTTCAGTAATGGGTTTAAAAAAGACTTTTTACGATATTTTCCCCACTTGCTGATAAAGTGTCTGATAGTTATCTAAAAGATAAAATATTTCTTGGATAAAAACATACCACCACTACATAATTACAGGTGTTAATGAATCAGAGAGTTTATCTGCTAGATTTACTAATCAGACACTTGTGAAATAGAAATGTGAACACAATCTGTCGGATAAGTTATGGGTAGGCAATCTTCTATTTTATCAGGAAGTGGTGAAACAGGCTCTTAACATTGTAACTTTCTTGAGATATATATTTATATACGGTATTATTCGAAAGAATAATTTGAGGATGTCGAAACTAATCGGGGGGGTAAACCCAAAATTTTCACGTGATTAAAAATATAAATTAGATTTAAATGTGTATAGACTCTATTAAAAATAACACATAATATTTCAATAAAAATAGCATCAGTATATTTATCATAATTTTATTTAGATTTTTAATTAACTTTTAAAATGTTACTTAAATAACGTAAACTAACTGTTTGTTGTCACGCTCATAATTTTTTATTAAGTATTCACAAAAGGAAACTGTTTTCATTGTTGTCTAATGCTATATGGCACTGTGTAAAATATAAATTGAATCGAAATTCATCTTGTAAAAAAAATTTGTAATTTAACTTAACTACTTGCGTGACGCATGATTATTGTGTGCCTTATTGAATTTCAATTGTTATTAATATTTCAAATAAGAAGTTGTAAGTGTGTGATTGAATTGAATGAGCCGTTATTAAGTAAGTTAGTAAGTAATACTGAGAATCGCGACCACAAATTCGTCTCCATTTAGGGCGACTTGCACCAAAGTTATTTAAGCCAAACACGTTTGGATATATTTCTCTCCCTTTCTATTTGTATACTGTGAGATAGTGACAGACTGATGGCTAAACGTGTTTAGCTTAAATATGATTTAAATGACTTTGGTACAAGTCGCCCTTAGTCTTGTCAGACGTAGAGTGCGCGCGCGTAAGTTGTAAGTTGCCGCCAACTGCTCTTTTGATTGCATCCCTCCATGTGACGGGCGCCCGACCTCTCACTCTCCTACCCTCCACGTGACCCAGCTTGTCCAGCTTGTGTGCTTGCTTGCTTGCAACGTGAGCTTACTCACCAAGGTGTGTTTCGGAGTTCGCATGATTTGTCCGAAAAAGCTCAAAACTCTATGGTGGCAAAAATCACAGCAAGTCGCTCTTACCTACATATAATATATATATATATATCCAAATATATACAAACAACATGTCATCATAAAGCAAGGTAAATAAAACATATTAACTGCTCTAAAACACACATAATCTCGACAATGACATACAAAGCAAAGTCAACGTTAGTTGTCTGTCTGTTTGCTATGATCCAAGACAAGCTAAAATAAATACAAGAGCATTATAATTACAAATACGAATAGTAAAATATTAACATAACATGGCATCACGTTTGTAGGTACTACGCGAAATATATTAGGCAACAGTGTATCGTTAATTAGGGGCGCGCCTATAGCTACTCATTGGGTAATTTATATTTTATTTTCTACACTCTGGGGTGCGACTGAGAATTTTCTAATAGAAAAATTATATAACACTGGTTGACCTGGGAATCAAACCTAGGTTTCCTCACGATCAGCGGCTCAAAAAAAAAAGAAATAAGTATTTATTTGACAGCACAAAAACGATTTTATACGAGGACATAACAGAAGAATAAAAATAAAAACATATAAACAAAAACAAAAATAAAAATAAATCTTAAATAAAATGGATTGTTACGTCGCAGCTGCGTCAAAAAGGCTTCCGCTGAGCATATGCAGCAGCCACTCTCGCGAACAAGGCAAAATGTTAATAATATAAGAAAATGAAACATAACAAAAAACACTTAACATACTAAAGGATAATTCGAATAAATGAACAGAACATTGCAGCGACACATACATTTATTAACATAAACAAGAAAATAAAAACAAAAAACGATCGCAAGAAAGTAATTAATTGGTAGGTACACATAACCGCGACATATATTTTCTTTTATTATATTGCTGTCCTCACAGTTGCGTTATTGCAATAATGCGTCCCGTGTCCTTGACATCTGCGTTCCAGCTGCGTTTTTGTCTATAAAAACCGTCAAAAACCCCCGATTCCAACCAAACCAAACCAAAAAATCGAGACCGGCTCAAAGCTTCCTAACAATGGATCCCGACTGTTAAACTCGCTATATTCCGTATTAGAATTCTACTGAACTTGTTTTATTTATTTTCAGTTTATATTTAAAGTTCACTTTTTAAGCAGTTGGGTTTTTTGATTTATTATTCATTTATGCACATTTTTGTTTTTGGTGGGATTCCCGTACTATTAGGGACCATCCATAAAGTACTACGTCACACGTTAAGGGGGGGGGAAGGGGGTCGACGAAGTGTGACATTTAAGTGACAAGGGGTGGGGAGGGGTCTTAATTTTCGTGACGTCACGTTTCAAAATCATATTAAAAATAATTTAAATGTAAATAAAACTAATTTCCGAACTTCTGTTTTAGTTTAATAATTTTTAGATGTAAAATTGCAAAATATGTGACGTCACACTAGGGAGGGGTCTCACAAATGTGATCAACTATGACAAGGACGTAAGGGGTAAAAAAATCACGAAATTAGTGTGACGCACTTTATGGAGTCATCCATAAAGTGCGTCACACTAATTTCGTGATTTTATCCTTACGTACGAGTATTATAAGAAAACTAAAGAAAGAAATAATCAAGAATTACTACATAATATACACCGCTTATTCACGTAGGGCGAAAGCCCTATATTAAGACGCCTACGTTCTTCTAAGTGCTGCCCCGTTTATTAGCTAGATACCCACATATATTTCCATTTAGTACGTCGCGCGTCGGGAATTGCGTGTGGTATGCCTTAATGAAACTTGCTAGACCAAAAACAGACATTGTTGAATGTCCGGCTAGTGTGTACACTACGACACAACTAAGAAGTTACATCGAGGGCTAATTCACGTAATTCTATGACGCGCCGATCATATTGCAGTGACGCTCAAACTTGACGTGAGCATATCTCACTGAAGCTAAGAGAATACCAAATATTGTGTTGTTTTGATAATTTTTTTATTAACTGCGTGGCAACTGCACTTCTTTAGTTACGTGAATGAGCCTACAGATCGAACTATCAATGGCAGCCGCTCGCTTAGATAATTGTACAACTCATTGCATCAACGTAAAGATCATTTTTTACTGCAGTACCGATAAACATTCGTGGTGTTGAAGTCGCACTCGGTTCGGAAGTGATCGGCTTTACGAAGCTTGCCAATGCGACTTTTTATTTGTGTCGTACTGTATCTAATTTGAGGACCTAATATTTGAGGATCGTAAACCTATATTGGAGGATTTTTTTATGATATTAGTGCTAAAATAATTTTAGAACACGCCATAAACATTATGGCATGTTCTCTATAGAGAAAACTTTGTACCCTTTTTTAAGCTAACTAGTGGTCGCCGAGTGGTCGAAATTCGACCGTAATTTGAGCTTTCTACACTCCTTCTACAGTCAGTTCGAGTGTGAGATTTCGCACTCGAACTGACTCTTCAAAGAAAATCTGCTCAGTCGTTTGAAAATCATCACCTCTTTTCTAGTTGATGAAGATATATAATTCTAGTTGGAGTCGGGGATTTTGTCGGTAAGGTTTTATATAAAATCTTTATTTATTAATGGAGGTGTGTTCATATTTGAACATGTCACCCCGTAAGAAAAACATAGAATTTCATTTTTTTTTAATACAATTTAATCAAAGCATAGGTATCTACCTACAGTGGATTAATTTATGGTGAATCTGTTCTTAATGCCAATATGCGTTAATTTGGATAGCAGTCAGTGGCTTCCGATGACAGAGAGCCAGACTAAATGCTATTATACCAACCTACCAACAATATTACAAGTCAACCTATCAAGCCAAAATTACAAGTAATTACATTTTGACACGGTTAGGTTATGTTCAAGATCGTTCATTGCAAAGTAGACGTTAATATAAAAATAATATGATTTTCAAACTCACATTATAGAACATAACATCCAAATTCTACTCCATGTAAAATTCACAAGCACCCAGATTCACCTTCCTACGTCCAATTTATATAATTTGAATTCTAAAAGCAGATAATTGGCTCCAATACATTTTGCCTACCGCCGCAATTAGGAACGTGCACAAATGGGGCATTAAATGCATTTGCATTTATGGGCCGGTATTTAGCGCCGCTCGCTAAGCTTTTCGGAGGGTTGAATATACCTGTGTCATTGTTTTGGTACATTAGTGTTAGATGCAGTTAGTAACGCTTATCCTGCGGTCCGAATTGCGCTAAAAGTGATAATATCGCGAATCCAATCAATATTACCAAGATAACAATAACTACTTATTATTTTCCATATTGAATTTGCTCAAATCGCATCACCTAATCAAAACCTTGAAACTAATTAATGCCTCGGTCAGATTAATTTTGAAACAATGCGATGCATTGTTGGATCATTTCACGAAGGCACGTGAATGATTGCAATTTGAACCTTAATTATAAGGACACAAAAGTCACCGGACGAGCCATCATACAGTAACGCAAATATCTGGGCCATAACATTAGTTAAAATTCCAATAGAATTCTAATAACGGACGTGGGACATACAACATAATAGGCGCGTTTATGAGTTCATAATTTGTTTTGTATTGTGAAGAGATTCAATTTTAGAAGTTAGATAATTTTACTTTTTTCCCACAGAAAGCCTGTTGACGTAATATTATTCAGTCAATCTTTTAAATACTTTACTTAGAAAGCTTTTTAAAAAGTAAAAGCCTACCTCTAAAATTTAATCGCTGGCTCGTTTTTTTTACGTTTTCTGTTCCTTTTAATTTTTTTCTGTATATTGTTTATTTTTTTTTGTCTTTTTTCTTCATTGTTTTCTCTCTTTGCAATTTTTTTCTTTTGCTTTTTTCATATATTTTTTTTATTTTGCCCGTTGGCCTAATAATATTTAGTCCATCTCTACATATAATAAGTAATCAGACTGTGAGTTAGAATTTTAACAACCATAGCAACCTGTGGTAGTGTGGACCTCTTGAGTAACCACCGTCGTCGTTTTAAGAAAATTGTAAGGTATTCTCGTGCCATATAATACCTTCAACAAATATACTTTAGGTATTTCTAAAGAGATGATTAACAAATCCAATGATTGGTTTTTGAATTAGATTAATGTCTACGATGCATCAGCGATTCGAATGTATCACCAAAATCCAGATAAACCCAAAATGCCGGAACCCGACATTTTGAATGATTAGTCCCCTAATTCGATTTCGATTCGATAAATAAACGCTGACTTAGAACTTTGAATTTCGATTTTGACTGCCAGTTTGTAAATATAATTTACATTAGGTACGATTATTTCGTATAATCACTGTTTATGAAGTCTCAAATCTGCTATGGTAGTGGCACTTTCCCCCAAAGGCCAGTCCAAACGTTGAACTACATTTTTCTTACATACTATGAATTATTGGATGCCTTAGTTCTAAAAGTCACTAAGTCCATTTATATGTGTGTGTATTATATTTTTTGTCTTCCAAATTTATTTATACAACCATTACTTTTGAATATGTTTGAGTCTAGTCTTTTTCAGCCACTAACAACTTCCATATTTTTTTATTTTTTTTTTAAACATTGCCCTTCACTAGGATTTCTCCTGTATCGAGGGTACAGTTTACAAACATACATGTCACATGCACAAACAACCAGACCCGAAACAACTATCTGTAGATCATACAAATATTTGTTCCGTGCGGGGATCGAACCCGCGGCACGTAGCGCAGAAGGCTAATCGCTTAGCCACTGCGTCAACCGTGTCGTCACCGTGTCGTGGCGTATTTATATAATTGTCAGACGGTCTCACTTAATTCCCTCTTCACCTGACTCTGGCAGAATAGCCGCCAAAGGCAAAGAGGCCACAAAAAAAAACCACTACGAAGATCTTTCAGTTATTTAATTATTTCTGTACTCTTTTAAAACCCTTGAATTTCTCCTGTATCACGGGTACAGTACAGCATAATGATTAAATCGTACCTACATGAAAAAAACCAGGACTCAATACAAATACCTGTAGGCCGTACGGAAAAAAAACTGCAATTTTTTTTTCCCACTTCGCCAATCTGGCACATTAATTAAAAACCAACAAACGCAAAAACTGTTGGAACATTCCAAGTTCTAACAGAACTCAATTATCTGATACAAGACTGTCATTTTCGAACGGAGAACGAACAATATTGAGCCACTGAGTAAACCGACATCACAGTTCGGTCGGACTCGTAATTGTCTTCGAAACAATAAGGACTGGAGCATACCATTGATTGCGAACGATGGCCCATTTACTAAGTTGCTTTATTGTGTCATTGTCGTGTCCGCAATTGTTGTTTCAATCGTCAATTTTAACGTTATTTAATAGGTTTATAACAGACTTCAAAAAAGGAGGTTCTCAATTCGACAGTTTTTTTTTTTGTTTGTTTGTTACGCGATTTCTCAGCCAACTGCATACAAATTTTGAAAATTCTTGTTTTGTTTGAAAAGGTATAATCGAGGTGGTCTCATTTAAATTTGGTGAAGAACATAAATTATCATTACACGCTCATACTCTCTCCAAAGGGGCGATATAGCTAATTTTCCACTAGCTGTCCTTTCACGGTCCGAGGCTTAACGCCCTGTCAGCCGGCCCACAATCGTATAAAAATCCAAAGGAAGTAGACACATGAGACGCGGCGCGACACGATTTTACGAAATTAATCTAATCAGTCATTTACGCACTACTATGTAGCACTAATCTGCACAGAGGTTATCTTTTGAGGTATCTTTATTGTGCTGGGCGTTGATTTACAGTACATAAGTATTGTGTATTGTATTGTATAAGCCTATATTGTTTTAAATATCTGGTTTCTCCTTCATAGAAGTGGAATAAGCTTGTAGATTGTACCTACACCTAAATAACACAGTGATATGCCATTCCTTAATGAGACTGGCATCGTTACAAAATCATGTAAATCGAGCAAAATATTTTAGAACTTTAGAACGATATCCTTTTAATTTAACATTGCCTTGCACTAAATAATGATTTGCAATTCTTTTACCGCGTCTCTTCTAATGCGTCGGCACCCTAACCATACATAGCTTTTACTATACGAGTATACAGTTTGCACGCATGACATACCTAATTGTTTTTGTCGAAATACTTTCAGCGTTGTAATACCTAAAAGGAATTTTACAGTGTCAACAACTGGTTTAAAAAAGTTGTATGTTATAAATGCGGGCTTTTAGCTTTTTCATCTGGTTAACCCGTCTTTGCTTTGTTTTATAATAACCTAACCGTCAAAAACCCCCAACTCCAACTAGAAAAAAGAGCTGTAACTTTTGAACGACTGAACAGATTTTCATGAAACATAGTTAAGATGATACCCGATTAAACTAGCTTTCAATAAAAAAAAACCATAATTGAAATCGGTCCGTCCGTTTTGGAGCTACGATGCCACAGACAGAATCACAGATACATACTTCAAACTTATAACATTCCTCTTTTGTAACCGACTTCAAAAAAAAGGAGGAGGTTCTCAATTCGACGCGTACGTTTTTTTTTTTTTTTGTTTCTTTCCTCATAACTTTCGACTGCGTGAACCGATTTTGATGATTCTTTTTTTATTTGAAAGCTGGTGCTTCCCGATTGGTCCCATTTTAATTTTATCCAGTTCTGACAATGGGATCCATGAGAAAACCATATATGTCTTAAATTTACATTAAGTATGTGCGCGACTTTTTATGTTTGTTACCTCATAACTTTCGACTGCGTGAACCGATTTCGATGATTCTTTTTTTGTTTGAAAGGGTATACTTCCGAAATGTTGCCGTTTAAATTGGGCCTTTAATTCTTCAATGCACCTAGCTTGATAGTGGCACCGACTTCAGTAGCTGATAAGTTTTTTAAGAAAATTATTTTATACCTTTTAGTTTTTGAAGTCGGTTTTTACTTTTTTTTTAAAGTTTATTGTCAGGGGTTAAAATGAAAAAGTAGAAATATAAGCAAATTGAAATGCACGGTAGGTTCATAATCACAATCATCGCAATGACGGTATATTTTGACGTTTTAATACATTTTCAGGTTTAAATACGTGGGAATACTTTGGAGACTGCGTCGCTATACCACCTGAGACACGACATTTTATTAGTGCCTGTATCTGGCTGACATGAAATAAAGATGTATTCTATTCTATACCTAGATTTTATAAGTCAGCATACATTTGATTTTTTCCAAACTACCGCTACCTCGGTCCTACTGAAATATTCAAATCTATTCTAATATTCAATCCGGATTTCCGGTAAGCACTACACCTGTGATTTTTTCCCACCTATAAACGTGACGGGAATTCATGAATGCGAGAGATATTTATAAAATTTCGTTGTGTAAGCTCTATTGTAATTTTCTATTTTCGAGACCGAGTACATGCCGTGGTGGGCGGAACTGAAGACTGAAGGACGGTACATTATTACTCTTTATATAAAGTCTTATTAATTTTAGTATAGCAGTAAAAAAAACGGAATTAACTTAGATGATACATAATAAGTGTCTCACATAAATATGCAATGGAGATTCACATGTACCTACCTAGTAGATGTCTATCAGATGTATTATATTTAAACTTTTTATATTGTATATGTACGATTGAACATCAGTTTTGTGAATTATAATAAAAAATAAAAAATCTCTTGTCAGAGCTATTTCTAAAACTCAGTGTGCTCTAGAGCTAAGAATAGATAGTCAATATCGGCCTTCGTCTCTGAGCCATTTTGGTTCACATACAATACCTTATTTTAGACCCCACAACATCCATAATTCCTATTGTACGTATACAAAAGTCCATTGAGGTGGACATGGAAGTTATCTTGCAAGTCCATCGAAGTGGACATGGAAGTTATCTTGCATGTCCATCAAAGTGAACATGGAAGTTATCTTGCATGAGCCATTGTATAAACGATGGCTTAAGTTGACCTTTACGTTGCGTCTTTACGTTACGTTGTTCAATTTTACATTGTTGCCATCCTAAAATAATGTCTTCTCTGTCTATGCACCTGTCCTCTTCTTATTACCTGTATTTGTCATTCTAGTGTGTCTTGTTTTTGTGGCAAATAAATGATTTTTCTTTCTTTCTTTCTTTACGTGTCATCAATTCATCATGCGAACTCATTCCTCCGTATGTTGGGATAAGACTGAAAATATGATGGATAACATTTATCAAAATGTTCTCTCAGACAGGAAGCCGAATCTTAGCCGTGTGAACATAGAATAAAATAAAAATGTTATTATTTTTTCAACCAAGCCAGCACAAGGTAATGTTGCTTAGCAGTGACGATTCAAGATATTTATATGACAATCTATTTACTAATTAGAAACTAATAGATCTTTTAGAATTGCTAAAAAAGGCATCGAAAAAGGACGATCAACCATAAGCAAGATTAAAGACAATTCAGGATCGACACACGGAGGGAGAGACAAAATTTTAAGTATATGTACCGATTTTTATAAGAACCTATATTCTGCTTCTGACCATCCATCTTCTTCGGAAACAATCAGTAACATTCAGTCTGATAATTTATCAGTATCAGTACCACCAATCACAGGTTTCGAAGTTCACTGCGCGCTACGCTGTATGAAATACACAAAAAGCCCCGGTGAAGATGGCATTTCTACAGAAGCTCTCAGAATTGGAGAGCCGGAACTACTTCCGTACATCACCAATCTATTTAACTCTATACTCCACACCGGCATAGTTCCCACTAAATTCTGCCATTCCACAGTCATTCTACTACATAAAAAGGGTGACAAATCCGATATAAATAACTATCGTCCCATCAGCCTTGTGTCTCATTTATATAAAGCGTTCGTGAAAGTCATCGAAAACCGTATCTCCCAACAACTTGACTCTCACCAACCTCCTGAACAAGCAGGATTCCGTAGAGGCCTCTCCACCACCGACCATCTCCACTCTCTGAACCAATTAATCGAAAAATGCACCGAATTCAAAATCCCTCTATACCTAGCATTTATCGATTACGCAAAAGCTTTCGATAGCATAAATCACGATTCGCTCTTTGATGCCCTCTCTAACCAAAATATAGAAACCACCTACATCAACCTACTAAAGACCATATATAGCAATAGTACCGCATCCATTAAAATAAATTCCGCAGGATCAATATTTCCAATACAAAGAGGAGTCAAGCAAGGAGACCCGCTATCCCCAAAGCTTTTCACTGCCACTCTCGAAGAGGTCTTTAGGACCTTGACACACAACTGGGCAGACAAAGGCGTAGTCATCGGTGAAAAGAGGTTAACAAACCTGCGATTCGCCGATGACATCGTCCTATTTTCGTCATCAGCGGCAGAATTGGGTAAGATGCTCGAAGATTTAAACAGGGCGAGCCTCGAGATTGGACTCAAAATGAATATGTCGAAGACCAAACTCATGACCAATAGCACCAAGAGAAAACTGTATATGGAGGGTGTGGAGATTGCATATGTCCAGGATTATGTTTACTTGGGTCAAATAGTTTCCTTCCAGGCGCGACAAGATAAAGAAGTTGCTCGACGCACCGAAAGCGCCTGGAGGAGCTACTGGTCAATGAAGGACTTATTGAAGGGAGACCTCCCAATATGCCACAAAAGAAAAATTATGGACATGTGCATTCTCCCCATACTTACATACGGTGCTCAAACTTGGTCTTTGACTCTTCAGCAGAGGTCCACGCTCGAGGTTTGCCAGCGAGCCATGGAGCGCAGTATTTTAGGAATTCGGCTTACAGACCGTGTAAGGAACACAATACTGCGCTCCAAAACTAAGATCACAGACGTTACCCAAAAAGCTGCCAAGCTCAAGTGGGATTGGGCTGGACACGTCTGTCGCATGTCCGACGAGCTATGGGCCAAAAGAACAACTGAATGGATCCCAGTAAATATAAAACGGCATCGCGGCAGACCGAGGCGAAGATGGCGGGACGAGCTTGACTCCTACCGAAAAAACTGGTCCGTACTAGCTAAAACCAGAAGTGAGTGGAAAAAGGAGAGGGAGGCCTTTGCCCTGCAGTGGGACAACCCAGGCTGAAAATAAAAATAAATAATAAATCGTGTCCCCCCCCCCCCACACACGCTACGATTTCTTTGCGCAATTTTAAGCTTGCGCAAGTATAAAGTTACGTGTGTAGGAACTTAGAGTAATTACACAATTTTTTATGTGGGAAAAAATCGCGCAAATATCTTGACTTGTACAAGCCGTCTATGAGCAATACGGCATCACGCAAACTTGTGCAAGTCAAAACTTAAAGAGATGGGTTTCTGCGTGTTTAGAAAGTTAACACAATATCGAAGCGTTAAAAAATATTACGACCCATAAAATATGGGAGGGAAATAAAATATCATTCTACATACCTCCCTCGAGGGTTAATAGCCGTCAGTTACTGACAAGTAAGTGACGTAACACACCGTCGTCATTGGTGTGGCTTGTCAGTGTTGCATCACAAATAAATAGGCATAATAGGTTAAATCCATACAATGTCTTTTATGTGATACAGTGAACTGTAAGTATAAAATTCTTTTTGAACATTTATTATTATTTATCAATAATTTTTTAATTCAATATAGGTATAGGGCCGCTTTGAGTTGACCTCCCCTAGTGTTTTCAAGCCAAATTTCAATTTCGTAAAATTAAGCTCCGTTCTATATAATAGTCATTTCGGACTGGATCGAATCTGAAACACATATTACCTCTACAGCCCTGTTCGAACATATTATCATTTTTTTCGCCTCATCTTGTTTACGTGACTTGTTACTGAGCATTTAGTGAACCTTCTGTATATCCTTGTTCTGTGGTTCTGTTTGCATAAAATGATAGATAACGCTGCTTGTCTTCTTCCAAGGATGCGTATGAAATTTATTACTTTCTCAAAGCTGCATACGGTTAACACAGATTTAACATACCCAAGAGATTTTCCAACATTAAGATTCGCCATTTTATACGGATATCTAGCAGAGTTTGGTACATCGGCACGATTAATTTTCATCCACGACGTTTTTACTGTGTAACGACAGTCTCTTGAAATAATGGGATGAAAGACGATTCAGTCGTTCAACGGTAATAATAACAGTGATGATAGATTTTCGAGATGAGAACAGTTAGAGACGACAGTCGTCCAACGACACATAACAGCTAGTCGCTAGACAAGTCAGTCGTTTAATGATAAAAATAACAGTGACAACAGACTGTCGAAATAATGGGAACAGTTAGAGACGACAGTCCTTCAACGATGTTAAAACGTCACGACAAAGGTGATGCACCCTAAACGTGTATTCAAAATATGGCCATTTATAGAACAAACCACTTTTAGAAACCGCTTTTACAAATAACATTAGTTCAAAATCAATGCCTCGATATTTCACAGCTGATAAACGACTGGATTCCTTTCATCGGCATCGTTTAATTTTCATTCCTTCGCCAGCCTTTTTTACACATCAAACGGATAAATTTATCATTGCAGTGACAGCTCGATTTCGGATAATATTTCAATAACGAGCATTTTCCGTTGAATCTGATCATATGTTACTGTCCTTATAATTGATTGATGATCCTTTTGGTTTACAATTTGGAAATAACATTTAACATGGTAAGGGCCGCTATCCACCAAAGCGAGGCGGTGCGGAGATGTGTTGTAAAAACTAATAGGATTTTCTCATTCTTTTGTACATAAAATATATAATATACAAGAAATATAATTTAAAGATATAATGCATAAAGGCGAGCTTAACTGTGAATGAGTTTTCTTCCAGCAAACCTTTGGGTGAAAGAGAAATGAAGATATAGAGTGATAAAGTCAAGCGAGATTTTGTTATTAAAGTTAAGCGGAGAGATGTGAAGATTATAGTATTCCTATTTGTTGTTAAGACACATCTTTGGTGGGAAATGGCCCTAATACGGTTATACTATGTAAAATGTAGGTAATCCCGCTAAAACATATATGTGAAAAAGGGAGCCAAATTCGATACAAAAACTGCTAAACTGTCAGGTTCGTCGATACAAGAATTGAGATCTAAATGGGTGCCAAATTCTATAAGAAGTTCCTTATATCATAGCTATGGGAACGTTTAACGTTTCCGAAAGAATTTATCATATTTCTCACTACTGAGAAGGTATGTAACGCAGCAAATTGTCATTTATAATTTTTTACACAATAAGTTTATAAAACTTACCAAGTTAAGATTCTAAGGGCCGATTTTTCAATACTCAGTTAAAGAATCAGATAGCGTTTATTCCACAGATAGCACGAATGTCATTTTTTCAATAGTCAGATAACCGTTAACGGACTCATAAAGCCTGTAACTGAGGAATTAACTTAACTGTCCCTTCCTGCCTCAGTTAGTACTTTATTCTACAGAATAAAAAGTTTTGACGTTTGTTTTGTATGGCGAGGTTATTAACTAGCTCAAATAGATTTCGAATTATGGAGGGTCAAAAGTAGCTCGAAATTGTGCGTGTAAATATATCTAGGTACTATCATACTAACACGGTCAAGCGCAGCGCCTGTCGGTTTCAGAACTTGGCATGGATATTGCCATCCACCGGGAATAATTAACATTAACAAACTAACAGGGTCATGTACCAGGTTAGTTTATAACAACTTATGTGTACATTGTGCAATAAATAAATAAATAAATAATTCCAAATTCCGGACTGTTACTCAGAATTTGGGAATCGAGCCTAAGGCGACATGTTCAACAATCGCGCACGACCACAAAACCAATGAAGAGGCAGTTGAGAGTGGGAAATTACATTAGGTACCACCATAATAATAATATGAGAATCCATCAACCGATACCCAAATATTCAGTTGAATTATAACGGTCTTGTATAATGTCCCATAATCGCTTGTATCCTACATAACTATGAATATATTCAGGAAAATGGATGAAACCCTACTTTATGAACCGCGGACCAACTACAATAAAGGAAAGCTGTAAATGGTCACAGATCTACGAAATGTCACGGATATGTTAGGCTTAAGTTCAGTTGGCCAAGCAGTTTTTGATGTATCGTAGGTAACGTTAACGTTTGCAAATTTTGAATAAAAAATACAAAAAAAAAAAAAAAAAAAAAAAAAAAAACCGAAAAATTACTGTTGCATGCCCATAACAGGCGGAACATGATGTACCTACCTCAAATATTGTTAACATCCCATAACCATGTTTCTTGCAAATAAACATTTCTATTTCTATTTAATAATACTACATTATTGAATATTTGTTTAATTTTACGCAACATAATACACTTGTTTTATAAATATGTAAATACACAGCATGTATTTTCAAAAAATATCATGATGTATTTTTTATTCAAAATTTGCTCACGTTATCGTTACGAAGCGTCAAAAAAAAATCGTAATTTGGCCCCCTGACGGATACTAATGTCACATAGGTAACGTTCTTTTTTATTTCTGTAATGTTCTTAAACCGCATTTGGCAATGGCTATGGCATCGGATTCTCGATCGAGTGGTTAAGAGCTTTTATCAAAAGCATATTTAGATTAGAATAATGTTTAACACACATTGCTAGTAATTTTTACACAAAAAAACTCAGTAAGTTGTTAGCATCTTCAAACCTTTATTTTAGCACAAATATAGACGTAATGTTATGTTAAATGTAATGTCTATTTTTTTTATTCATGTTGTGGACCTAAACTCAGTTACAACAATGTTGACGTAAATAGCAATTGACTTTTTCCAAGCCTTTAAAAAGCACGTTGTATTTTGAGCACAATTTTGCGACAAATTCTGCATAACCTTGGCATAATATTATTTGTATTTCTATTACTGTACGTCTGGGAGCCACTCCTCCTCTCAAACTAGACAACGCTTGTTGACCTCAACGAGAATAGACCGAGAAAGTTACACTTTTTCTACTAACAAAGTTTCATAAATGTAGTTTTTTATTTCATATGGTTCATAGTTTTTATTTAAGTGATAAATAGGTCTCTAGTCTATTAATAGTATAGTGAAGTAGGATCTTCTTAAAACTAAAAAAAACTACATAATCGGATGATAGGTGGACACCTATAGGCTCTTACTACTAAGATTCAGACCTCTAACTAGTAGATGATATCTAATAGGTCTCCTTCTATCTAATAGATCAAAAAAAATTGTCAACACGATTGGCGCATTGGCTAAGCGACTGACTCTTCACTACGTACGTACGCTGCGCAGGTACGCTGTTTGTGAACGTTCGCTTCAATTGTGCTACTAAAAAAACGGTCTAATACCTACCTTATTCAGAAACGATTCAAAATAAACACTGAGAACCTTAAATGACTAGTATTCTAAGAACGTAAACAAACCAACATGATATTATAATGTCAGGTTAGGTTTCGTCGAAGCCTGAGAATGTCAATAACTAACTCCAACTGTAATATTGACTTACCGCCCATATTGGTAAATTGTGCCTACCTTATTATTATTCCCTTTATTTAATTTTAACATACCTTTATATATTTTTAAATAATTTTACAATTAAATAAAAAAAAGATTATAAAAACATTTAAAAATATAAAAGAGTAGTAGGCCACCGGCATCGGGAACAGGGTCCAAGCTACCGGTGGTCAGGGCTCTAGAGAGAGAAACTATTATTATTATTATATACTTTATTGGACACCTGAATATAACAATTTTGTAAGTACGGAGATTACAATATTAAAGTACAATGGGCGGCCTTATCGCATAAAGCGATTTCTTCCAGGCAACCTTAATTCACTACGATGAATGACATTCGAACGAACTCTTCGCCT
The DNA here is from genome assembly GCA_932294325.1 of Allophyes oxyacanthae. Taxonomy (NCBI): domain Eukaryota; kingdom Metazoa; phylum Arthropoda; class Insecta; order Lepidoptera; family Noctuidae; genus Allophyes; species Allophyes oxyacanthae. The sequence continues at coordinate 12,785,908 of OW028622.1, forward strand.
TTGTAAAGCCTCATGCCTCGTATTCACTAGAAGACAAATGTCCTGCAACACGTGTCGCTAGAGATGTCGGGCAAAGTCTAGCGACGTCTGGTGACGTTGCCAGTAGATGTTGCTTCTAAGCAATACAATTCTAAAATTTCTAGATTTTTATCAATATCTCATTTTGCATTTAACCCAGCCGTTATATCCTAAAGCCAAATAAACTCCAGAAGCTCGTCAGCTCAGACAAAGTTAAGCAAACAACAAAAGCAACAAAATCAACAAAAACAGCGATCAACAGAGGCGTGGTTGTTTGCTGTCACTACCTTTACTTAGGGGACAGGGTTGAAGGCTGATGCGGCTTACATTATGAGGTACAGTCACGTGCCTCAATATGTATACAGTTAGCACAAGACAAGTAATTTTCTAGTATCAAAAGTTTTAATAGATGCCAGAAATCAATTTAGTTATTTTTTGAACATACGCGATATTTAACCATTCTAGTTACGTGATATTGTATTATCAACGACGACAATGTCACTATCACATTAAATTAAAACAGAAATCCGTCGGTACGACAAATTGAGGATCAGACAAAAAGAGAGGAAAACTTTAGGTTAGCAAGTAAAAAAAATGTTTTGTATTTTTCTCAAGAAAAAACACTTACAATGAAGAAAGATTATTTTTTTAATATCAAATTATACAATTCCACTAAAAAAAGATAAAAACTTAAATATTTAATTTCTAATAACAAGTAGGTAGGTTGTATAATTTTAAATTTCAAATTAGATTAAGATTAGAGGCCGCTTGGGATTTCACGTAAAAGATTAGTCAGTGACCTAAAAAAATTAACCCTCTTTAACAATAGTAATTAAATTAGTTTTTTTTAATTAAATTATCGTAAGTAATAATCTTTAGTGTCTACCCAAAACTTTTATAACATAACAGAATATTTTTTTCATAATTGAGTAACATATTTTATTATTCAATAAAGAGTCACTTGTTAAATAATTGGCAAAGTTCAATACGTAAACTTGGTACAAAAAATTTAACTAGAAACTTTATGTTTTCGGTAATAACTACCGAACTTGTTAAAAGTTTACCAATTATCGAAACAAACTCTTCTTATCTACCTTCCGTTTTTAATCATTATCGACACTGTGAGTCACTTTTTATAATTTTAACTAGCGACCCGTCCCCGGCTTCTCACGGGTGAAATTTCTCTAGTATCCGTAAGGATCCGGATAGTACCATAATGTAATTTAAAAACCAAAGTATTATACATATAAACCTTCCATGAAAAATTATCTAACTGATGGTGAATACCGCATAAAAATCCGTTGCGTGGTTTAGAAGGAGTTAGCGGATATACATACAGACGCAGAAAGCGACTTTATACTATGTAGAGATTATAATTAATAATTATGGTGTTTCGCAGCCCCATATAAGTATTGTTCCTGTATCGTGGGTACTGTTTACATAGATAACTCATAAGTTTCACATGCACATACGCCGAAATCCGGAAGACCTATATTTATATATAAGGGTATCGATCAGACCATCAAACTGAACAACTTTCTCTATGGGCTGTCCCATACAAAACTTCAATACCTACATAATCCACCCAAACGTATGGGACAGCTGGGTAATTTTTTTCACAATTACAATGTCAGTCCGGTAGATAAAATTCTTCAGTTTCATGGTCTGATCCACACCCTTAAATATGACCATGAATTTCTGATACACGTTGTATAATGCCCAAAACTATTTAAATAATTTTAACAATTTAAATAAATTATTTATTTTAATAAATTCTCTCCTAGATTGTTGATAATTACGAATTGCTCGCAAATCTTCAACATTCTAAAACAAAATATTATTCTTATTTCACAATTTTTTTACAAAGATCTTACATTTAAGATTCCGTTTCTCATAATTTAATATTAAAAAGAGATCCATCCTCTTGTAGATCTGGATAAAATTGGATAGCAATAAGCTTTTCTTGAAAAATAAGTTCTATCTTAGTCGTATTGCTTACTAGCTGTACCCGCGACTCCGTTCGAATGGACATCGCGACTTTTTTCTTACAAACTTGACGTGATCCTTTACACGTTCGGCCTAGTAAATATTTCTAACGCGAAAGTTATACAAAAAAAAAACACCAAAACGTCTATCCACGTCATACACAACGTCTAACGACCTCTACCATTGATGTGCTTTTATTCGCACTACGTTTGCGTTACGTATGCGAGAAACCCATAGTAAATTCTGTAAGCAGAATTCCTGCGCCACAACACTTGAAAGTGTCAAATGTCTAGAGCCGCAACGAATCAACTTTTGGCGGCGTTTTGCTCAAGAACGTACGTTAACGTTCATCCATTTTGTTGTGTCACAATGTGAGCATCTGATTACGGCAGCACAGGGCCGAATGTATTAATTCTCTAAGTAAAAGTGACCAATATACAGAAAGGGTAGGATAGTACTACATCTTTAATGCCCCTAAATTTTGCGCGTCCCTTTTTTATTATCTATATAACTACTTTTAAACAACTGTTGACCCTTTTGAACGTTTAATTTGTAGGCAACTATGTGTATCTTAAGTTTTTATATCAATGGTCGAAGTGAAGTATTAAATTAAATTAAATTAAATTCATTTATTTCAGGTAAAAACCCATATTACATATAAAATTAATCACTTTTTAACATAATAAAATTACAATAAATTAAAATAAATTAAATTAAAATTTCAATACAATTGGAATATTGCAAAATTAAATTATAACAGCACAGACAGACAGCGTATTGTTGGATGTGACCCTGACCTGTTTAATTGAGGTTTATGGAGAAGGTCTGGCAACGGATGCCTTCCGGATGAAGTAATATGGTCCGGAGAGCTCATAAAGAGAAATATATTATCATTCCTTCCAATTCAAAAAATTTATAATTACTGTGATGTGTAAAATTTAATTAAGTAACTATTACACTACGTTATGAACTATTTAACTACAAGTAAAATTTAAATTAAATTTAACTATATATTTTTAATTTAATACATAATAAATTATAAGTGATTAGATATTTAATATGATATAATAAAAGCAAAATAATAAATAATAATTAAAAATATTTTTCTATAGAAATAGATAGTAGATAGTGGTGGTAGTGGTGGTAGTGGTAGATAGTTTTTTTTTTATATAGTTTTGTATAACCTACATTGCTGCGCCTGACGGGATCCGTAATGACCGAATTATTGTTATTATGCCACCTAAATTACATGGTGGAAAGCAATCAATATTGAGTAGTTTTGTTTACCCTTATCATTTATTATTTCATTAGGCAGTAAACGTAAACATTTGCCGGCGCCTGTAAACAATAGATTTTTTAATAATACGTTGCCCATCACTAGTGTTTCTCCTGTATCGAGGGTACAGTTTACAAACATACATGACACATGCACACACACCCAATCCCGAAACTACTATTTGCAGATCATACAAATAATTGCTCCATGCGGGGATCAAACCCGCGACACGTAGCGTAGAAAACTGCTCGCTTAGCCACTGCGCCAACTGTGTTAATTGTGTCCACGTTGCGTTACGTGAGGGGTTAAAATTCATAAAAATACAATATACGTTAGTCCTAAAAGATATATTGTTCAAAGCAGGTGTAATGTAATTTACAGGGAGTGGATAAGGCATGTTCACACGTTTTATTTCATGTGTAGCGTCTTCTCGTGTGAGAGTACTATACCTATTTTTATTACCTTGAGAATTTAATCAACGAAGCAATTTTTCTCCAAAGTTTATGTAAGCTCACTCGGTACACATAATAACAAAGATTTCATTCATCAAGAACACATTACAAACACTTTTCTTAGTAATATGCTTTCATTTGTTGGAGTCAACTCGCAGTCTAAGCGTTCTTTCATACTCGATACTTTTAGCAACAGGGGCCTACCACGAATGTTTTTGACGTATCCCAACGATAACGTAAGCTTTAGAATGAAAAGTACAATAATTCTACCGCAATTTTTTTTAAATTTTACGTTACATACACGATTTATCATGAAAATCTAAAAATACTGCATGTATTTACAAAAAATATCATGGATTTAACGTGTATATTTGATTCAAAGTTTGCTTACGTTAACGTTACGATAAGTCAAAAAACATTCGTGTTAGGCCCCCAGAATCACGCGTTTTCGCGTACATCGACTACCTTTTGCTTACAAAAAGTGAATAACGAACGCGAAAACGCGCGATCGTATAGAAGTATCTTCTCCAGGACCAACCCACTTGGAACCGTGCGCCTAGAATCACGACGTTTTGAAAGTGCCTGCAAAGGCCCAGTTGAAATAAAAATCTTTGACTTTGACTTTGACTTTGAATGTGGATGGGCCCTAACGGGATACGGCTGAATATCAGTATTTTACACGCAGTGATATTTATCTGACCTCTTCCACCCAATTACTAGGAGATACTGACAATGGTCTGACTTTTTGGACGGCTGATTCCGGTAACGACTGTCATAGATATTCGTATGATAACCGGGTCCAACAGCTTAACGTGGTTCCCGAGGCACGAAAGTGTCTCGATGTATAACCGTTTTTCACGATAGGTACTCTTAATTAATTATTTTTTTGGTTTGGATTATAAAAAGGTACAATGTATAAAATAGATAAGTTGCTAATAACCATCTTCCACATAATTGTTTCAGTACCTAAACCTAAATTAAATATGCCAGATAATAAAAATAAAAAAATTAAGAGAAAAAAATAATTATACAAAGGTCAAATTTTAAAAATAGTTTCTCAAAATAATAATTAAAAACGATCTTTTCAAAATATTGTTTATTTAACATGCATAAGTCGATATCTTAAGCCTCAAACTAGAGAAAATTCTATGGAAAACTTTCCAAATGAAGTAAATCTTCTTAAGACATGTGAACATATTGTGAACAAACGAACACTGTAATTATTCATTTATTAGAACATTCTATATGTAGGACCCAATTCACCGACAATATATCAGATGTTTAAAATGAAATCAGCCTCATTCAAAAAAACATGTTGAAACGGCTGATTAGGCTCTAATCGTCTGATAAGTTGTCGGTGAACTTGGGCCTAAGTATATCGCAATAAAAACTTTCGATGCATCGGTAAACATTCGGAGTATAGTAAGTCATACTGTCGAACTATTGTACATCGGACTCTTGAACTGTAGCCATATCGTACATCGGTATTTTAAAATTCGGCATTTCGAAATAATCATCGAAACCCTTCCAATCCTAGGAGTGACCGCGGCAAGCGCTACTTAACCTCGCAGATTGACTTATCTGAACGGTAGCTATGTAGCTAGGAGTCTTTACTTACCCCTTTACAAAATCGATGTTAATATCTATATCTAGTACCAATCCATATCTATACAGGATACTTTTTATGTAGTGCGCATATTTTGGAGAGTCACTCAGAGTCAGTCAGTCAGTCAGTCAGAGTTTTGAGAATCACTCTGCAATATATAAAAATGAATCCCTATTTCCCTTGGTTGCGGCATCACGCGTGAACGGCTGGACCAATTTCGCTAATTCTTTTTTGTTGTATTTGTATTGTAAGGAGAAGCGACTAATGAAAGAAAAAACTAAGAGAGTTGCCTGGAACATTAGAAAATTTAAGAAAACGTAACGACCATATTAGCTTTTCTAACCATTAAGTCCTTTTTTAACCTTCTCTCCTTTTGTAATCTTATGGTGTTTGACATAACTGCCAGTTGTGTGAAAGTTGGCGCAATTGACAAAATGCGTGCTGAAAATTTCGTTTATAGCTAGTAATAATAAATTTATGGTTTATAGTGCCACAAACTTATCTGCGTCGCTGCCGTCGCATTTATCAATGTCATCTCCCTACAAAAATGACATTTTGACTTCAATTTTGTTCTGTAGCGACGTTAGTTCCGTGGTCACCGTCAGATAAGTTTGTGGGACTATAAAACAGATGCCTTGGTCGGAATTGTCGGTGGGTAGGTAAGTAGGTGCACAGAGTTATTTTATTGGCGGTACGAAGATCACCGGGTCAGCTAGTATATTATATGCAACCGCAGTAACAAAATTCACTCCAAAACAAAATAAAAATTTGATTTGTATGGCTTGCGTGCACTAGTAAATTATGCGTGTCCTCCATACGAATTTTCATTTTGTTTTAAAGTATATCCCAATACTGCGGTTGCATTTAGGAACTACATTCATAAATATCCTGTATATTAAATACGTGAAGAGAAAACTTTGTACCCTTGCATATTACGCGCATGGAGGAGTGTGAGATTTGGCATAGTTAAAGTTTATATGGAGAAATGTTACGTTTTGTCGGTATTCCTGTACGGCGTCGAGGGGTGGACGGTTACTAAAAACATAGAAGCAAATATAAATGCATTTGAAATGTGGCTCTACAGAAGAATGTTGAAGATATCGAAGAAAAGCCTTGAATTATTAAAAACAGTTAAGAAAAGGAAAATTTCATATTTTGGGCACATTTATAGAAACGAAAAATATAATATTCTTAGGAAGATACTGGAAGGCAAGATAGATGGCAAAAGGAGCAGGGGAAGAAGGAAATTAGCCTGGATTGATAACATAAAAAGCTGGACCAACATCAATGACGCTGCCAGTCTGTGCAGACTGGCGCAAGATAGAGACGAGTTCCGTGTGGTGGTCGCCGACATCCGCTGAGGATATGGCACATGAAGAAGAAGAAGAGTTTATATGGAGAATCAGTGCAGAAAGCTAAAATTACGGTCGAATTTCGACCACTGGGCGACCACTAGTTAAAAACATTAATGAGCGTATTTCATTTACAAATTCCTATTGTACCCTTGATGACTGTGACACATTGTGGACATATCAATAGTTCGGTAGCGTTTCGGGCATTTCAATTGTGTGTAGGTTATGCTATCGATTTTGTGAATAAAACATACCACTGTAAGGTTTCGTAGCTCTCTGTTCCGTACATGAGCTTATATTGAGAAAGCTGACGCAATATGGTTCTGGGTATCGTTGAATGAATTGGGTCGGAACTATTGTCTGTTTTAATATATTTAGGATTTAGGTTATTATTTGGATCTTTGTTTGTGCGTTTTCCCATTAGTCGTTAGAGAAACCGGCACACGGAAACGTAATGGCTAGAAATAAACAAGTCATTGCTATTCACAACTGAGTACTTGGTTCGGATGGAGCGTGCAAAGTTATAATATCTGCACTGAAATAATGTAACGGCTAGAAATAATCTAATTATTGTTATTTACAAGCGAGTAACTTGAAAAGTAACATTTCATATTTATTATATACTAGCGACCCGTCCCCGGCTTCGCACGGGTACAATGTCTCTACTATCCTTACATTATATCAAAGTATTATACATATAAACCTTCCGTGAAAAATTATCTAACTGAGGGTGAAAACCGCATCAAAATCCGTTCCGTGGTTTTGGAGTTAGCGGATATACAGACAGACGCGGAAAGCGATTTTATTTTATAAGTAGAGAAATGTCCTATATTTAGTAATTAATAATATTGCGAAAAGTTACATTTTGAGTCAAAGATGTAACATGGCGGGGATAAAAGTAAAGTAAAATGTGACAAAAGTTACATTCTGACAATGCTGATCTCGTGAGAATTCCTCATGCTGTAGTGGAAGGAGCCAGTCAGCAGTGGTGATATCGAGGCTGACTGCCCAGTACCTCTACCATGAGTTTTCCGTGCCGTCTAACGTTCACGTTCACATGCAATATTTGTATGGGAATTTTTTCAGCGCCTCTAGCGGTATAAATAGTGAACTAAAGTCACTATACAAATATTGCATGTGAACGTGAACGTTAGACGGCACGGAAAACTCATGGTACAGGGTGCGCCAGACGATCTCAGGTTTCATCATTCGTGGGCCTACTTTCCTTGCACTTCATGTGAAGAGTGACCAATTAATGCAATTATCTGTATTTAATATAACTCATAAACTAGACCAAGGATAAATAAAATCCTTTCACAATTTAGACATCTACACAAATAAATAAAATTGAAGTGTCTGTTTGTAATGAACAAATAAAAGCTTTTTACTAAATGCATATGGAAGTATATACGGAACTTATAACAAAAATTCATTTTCTTTTTAATATTGGTTTGTTTCTCTGTTTGTTTCGGCTAATCTCCGAAACGTCTGGACCGTTTTTTACGGGATTTTGGCACTGGCAGATAGCTGATGTTATAAGGAGTAAGTCAGGTGAAATAATTAAAAAAAAACACACAGTCACAGCTAGTAAATAAATAAATTTGGTATCTTATAATAATTATCAGGTTCAGATATCGCTCCAATTACGTATCAACTGTCTTGTATTGATCTCAATTTCTATCAAAAGACGACTGTCGAGACTCATTATTTATTCCACATATATATTTGAAATCTGATATGAAATTTGAAATCTGATGATGATATTTGAAATCACAATTGGTTTATAGAAATAAAATTAGCATATCTTATGAAAAATAATCATAATTTTATTAATTTATTTTGGGTTAATTCTTCTTAACTTTTTTTTTTTCTCTTTTTTTAAACCAACTGCAACAACAACACAACAACTGTGACAACTGCGTCAATAACATTAAGAAATAGGTATTGTTTAGCTTACTACACCGTTTGTCATAAGGCATATTATGTGGTGCCTTATGACAAGCAAAGTCATTAAGGGTCACTTATAAATATTAATATATATTTTTTACTATGAAGGACTTTACCTACCATAGGTAATAGAAATTAATGTTAGAATTGCGTGTTTTTTACTTTTTATTAGATAATGTGTATTGTTTGACAAGGATCTCAAACAGTGTAATCGTATTTAAAAAAAAAAGTATACTAAATAAATATGTTAAAAAAACAAGGAAAACATAGACAAGTTTTATTATTTATGTTCTGGATGCGTATTTTATTTGGAGTACCTTTTAAATTTTAATAATTTATTTTATAATGTTATTTCAAAGTAGCGTAAAACTGTCAATAATAAATTAATGTCTACTCACATTTACTGTCAGATTCAACCTTCGCTTCATACTTCAATAAATTCAAAAATTCTACACTCATTTTAGTTGAACCATTTAAGTTACCATAAACTCAAAAGTGTTTATTTTTGAAACTAATAACATGAAACTTCACTTTACCATAACATAAAAACAGTAAACTTATTTTTGAAACTAAATAAAATTATTTTTTGAATCACGTACAACACAGAATCTTTCGTATCAAATATCGTAGCGTGCGGCTACGGAGCGCAGCGTGTGGCTACGCCGGCCTACGACGTAGCACTGGCGTAGAGATCGTAGATCGCGCGAGTACTCGGATGGTACAGACGTGGCCCATGGGTTTATTTAAATTTAAATTTGGAATACCGCAGCCGTCATTTTTGTATCTTACTGCCCACAACACAAAATCTGGAATGGAACATTCTTTTTTACTTTATTCTTATTTTTTATAGGAAAATCCGTTTGGTAGAACGCTGAACTGTAATTAGTGGCCAAATGTAATTGAAAAAAGGAAATACAAATTTCAAAAAAATACGTGCCTTTAAATATTTGAAACACAAATTCATCTTGTCACTAATCAAAGCTCTGAATCAAATTACAAGCCGGGATGAAGGAAGGGTATTAGAATCGAAAGCCAGATAGTGATGTACAAAGTTGGTTTTAAGCCTTCGGTGAAATATTACACGATTCTCTCTTAACTAAGAGAATCGTATGTCAGTTATTCAAAAGGGTTGTTTCAGAAATATATGAAGCCTTGCCCAGGTACTGTCGAACAAAATTGTAGGAAGAATTTTTAAAAGAAATTCATTTTAAAATAAAATGTCACTAAAGTGGAATCTCCACTATTTTGACAGAAGAATAAGACCTTTTTGTTTTATTGCGTACAAATAAATCGCAACCTTAGGGTGGTAGACCAATTCTTTGGCAAACTGAACGTATACACTCATTCAAAATGTTCTGGTTCATGAAATAGTTCCTATTTATAGTTTATTTCTTATAAAATAGTTATTTATTTACGATGTAGGAAACTAATTTTGCAAACTAAACTAATTTTGTGGCGTATAGTGGCACAAACTTATCTGACCAGGACATGGTGTCGCTTTTACCAATGTCATCTCCCTGGGATAAACATGATATATTTTTGAAGTCAGTTTTGTTCTGTAGCGACGTTAGTTCCAATTTTGGTCACCGGGTCAGATAAGTTTGTGGAACTATACTTTAACATTTTTGACAATGACATAATTTGCAATTGCTTTTTAACCCCCGAAAAAAAAGATGTTATAAGTTTGTAGTGTGTATCTGTGTACATGTGTATCTGTTAATCTGTCTGTGGTAACGTAGCTACAAAACAAATGGACCGATTTCAATGCAGTTTTTTAATTGAAAGCTATTTTTAATCGGGTATCATCTTAACTATGTTTCATGAAAATCTATTGGGCCGTTCAAAAGTTACAGCTGTTTTTCTAGTTGGAGTTGGGGGTTTTTGACGGTTGGGTTATTAATTATATTTTCCTACATCTTATTTACTGTGAAATAACAAAAAAAAAAATGTTTGTGTTTCAATGATTTTATCCAGTATTTTTTCAAATAGTGTAGGGGAGGCCGGGGTTCGAAGTGCCGGGGGTGCGTTGTTCCGATGCAAATAGCTTCGCCAAGAAAAGGGATAGCAAAAGTTTAAAGTGCACTGCAAAACGTCATACCATAGCGCACTTTCGGCAGCCATTTTAGTGACGCCTTGACGACGAGCAAGTGTGGTAGTCGCTTGGCGGTACATAAATGGCACGTTAGTAAATATTTTCGTATTGAAACTTTTTGGTCTAATTCGGTCAATTTTTTAGCTATTAATGTGTAACTTGTATTAATTTATTGGAAAAACTATAGAGATCGATTTTTTTAATATCACTGTTGACTCTATGGTACCTATTTTGTAATATTTTACATAACCTTGAAAATGAAATTTGGGGCTCTAAGTTCCGCAGACTGGGGGCTGGTTGTGCCGGGGAACAATCTATCCCAACTATAACTAAATACAAGGAAACTTATTAATTTTAAAAAAAAGTTTTGGGATGAGAACCTACAAAAGAAAAACGGCACGTGGGAAGACTTCAGGTGAATTTTAGTTGATTGATATCAATTTTAATATTAATACAAAGTCTTAAAGTTTATAAAAGTTGATTATTGATATCTGCTTAGAATTTTTGATTATTTATCAAAGACAACGAGTTTATATAACCTGTAATTCTCATTTTTAATAAACAATAGGGTAAGGTGGTGCAAGAGTGCGCACTTTTTAAACGAGGCTTTATATTAAAAAGAGTAATAAAGTTAGAGAAATCAACTTTGTTTATTTTAATTCTCTATCTATCGTAGAACAAATAAACATGAAGTTAAATACTACTACTGTACCATTAATGATTGAAAATGCTACCGGAACAATTTACCTCAGCGATGGAACAACCAGCCCCATGAAGGGGTGGGTTGTTCCTTGTGATCTTTTCACAAAAAAAGTATCCTAATCCAAAAAGTATTATTAATTTAATAAATACGTCTGCATAATTTAAAACTAGAATAAATTCTGCATCTATACATGCCCAAATAATAGAGTCCAGTCCCTTTTCTGACGTTCTTTTTACGTGATATTTAAAAATCGGCACTTCGAACCCCGGCTTCCCCTATACTCCGTTTACTATAGCATTAGAAAAAAGAGGCTCGTAGAAGCAGTAGTGCAAAACCTTTTATTTCAAAGTTAAGTTATAACTTTGTTGGATAAATCTGAGACTACTAAATACTGAGATAAACGAAATAAAAATCATTTTATTTTAAATAATGCTTTAATTATAATAACATCTTCATCACACATTACAAACTTACAACAAAAGGAATGAATGAAACAATAACAAAATCACAGAATATTTACGTCAATTTCACAGACGACATAAACCGGTAAAATTTGAAAAACCCGGCTGTCACAGCTTATGAAGGGACTAGGTGACATTTTAGATTTGGTAGAATTATAGTGAAGCGAAAAACGTTCTCGATATTGTTCACTCCTGCTTCTTTTAGGTTTTTAGCATTGACACTTTAATTTTAAGTTGGAATGAAATAATATATCTAAATAAAAGCCACTTAATTTCATAAGATAAATAGTTCAAATGATTACAATGAAGTGTGACAGCTGGTATATAAATAGATATTAATACATTTGGCGTTAATCGTAACTGTAACAAATTTAATGTACTTTTTTTACAAAGTGTACATTAAAAAGAACCTTTTTTAACTTCTGTCTAATGCTATTGTAAACGGAGTATAGGTACAATAAAATGGTCAGAAATGGAACAACCACTTTCTGACGAAGTTGCGTAGGTGCCAAATTTTAGGTTCTGCGGACGAATTAATTACTTTTAAATTATTGGGGTCGCTTGGTCTACCAAATACCAGTTCATTATTTTATTTGGTCCACTTACAACCAGTTGATTGTTTTATAAACCAGTGGTCAATTGACCCAGTTTGGCTAAATAGATTGGACTGACTTAAGTGCTTTTCCGAGGTTTGCTTTTTTCACTTATGGCGTACTGGCGTACACTCACTATTTTTACTTTTAAGTCTTATCACAATACAGAGCTGGAGAAAGACCTTTTTCAAACAAGGAGGTTTTGCTTTTAGGATTTATGAATCATACAACCGCATTTGTTGTCATTATTGAATCATTAACTCGTTCTTTAGTATAGATTTAACTAGCGACCCGTCTCCGGCTTCACATGAGTGCAATTTCTCTACTATTCTTACCATAAATATGTATGAATATAAAATAATCTAATAAAAACTTAGAAGCAAGTTTATGAAAGTCATTATCAAACAGTCAATGCCAGTGTCCAAACAGGTATGAACTAATCGATATGAGTCGAGGTAGGTCGTTATACCTTCTGTGGTCATAAATGATGCACGCTGTAACAGCCGGCTGCACCAAACACCATTAACGAGAATTAATGACCAGGTTAATATTTAATTTTAGTGGTATTTTGCTGTATGTGTTAGAATACGCCATAGCTATGTTTACTTAGGTTTTGGTAGAAGTGACTCAAATTTTTGTACACATAGTATTCATACAACGTGTGTCAGAAATACGTGGTTATATTTAAGGGTGTGGATCAGATCAAACTGAACAACTTTCTTTATGGGACCATCACGAAAATATTCTCAACTATCCCATACAAAACTTTAATACCTACTTGACCCAAACGTTTAGGACAGCTGATAATATTTTCGTCATTACGATGTTGGTCCCATAGAAAAAGTTGTTCAGTTTGATAGAATGATCCACAGCCTTAAATATGACCACGCCTTTCTGATACACATTGTATTTGCGATTATTGATGATTTGATTGATGCAGAAGTGTAAGCAAATAAGAAGTAATAAGGCGTAGATTATTCACAGACATATAATAATATAAAAAAATTAAGTCTGTGAGATTATTATGATTCTAAAAAAACCTTAAACGACCTATAATCTTTTTCTAGGATATCATACCATTTTTTTTTGTTAGGCAGTATACTCTTAACTTAAGGATATTTAGTTTAATAGGATGTAACGTGTAGGCATAATAAGTTTTGTTAGTCTATGTAACTAAGATAAACAATGACGTAGCTAATAAGAACTATTGTAACTATATCCAAGCCAGCAACCACTGTTACTCAGTTGTCCAATAAACCTCGCACTAAGAACACGCCTTTCTTTGCCACCCTTCTGATCAACCGTACCACACCCACATTATCAAAGTGGTACCATCACACAAATATATCAGAACGGCAAAATTAACAAATTGGCAAAGTGGTTACCCGACGTGAACAAGCGTGTATCGTGTTTAATATAATCACAATCAGTGACATATAATCACAGTCAGTGACCTATTATCACAAATCTACCGTGCATCACCATGGGCAACTCAGACTGCCAGGCTACAACACCTACAGCACAAGAAGAACCTGCAGCCACGTCAACCTCGGAGCAGCAACAGCGACTTCAAATGACAGCAGTGTCGATAACGCCGAGGATACCGGATTTTTGGCGCAACCGGCCGAGACTCTGGTTTCACAATTCAACGCCATCGTGGACCCGCAAAAGGCAAGTGACCTTCATAAAAGTCAACTTTTAATATCTAGGCTAAAACAGGACGAATTGCGTGACATAAGTGACATCAACCAACAATATACGCCCTTATCTACCTATACAATTCCGGGAACTCGCTATCAAATCCTTACACAGCGTGAGTCATCCCGGCGTAGCAGCTACCAAACGCTTAGTTAAAACTAGGTATTTTTGGAGTAGCATGAATACCGACATAAAGAATTTTGTCAAAACGTGTACTCCTTGTCAAAAATGTAAAATTCAACGACACACAGTAACACCGTTAGGCGAATTTGGCATCACAGGAAACCGTTTTGAACACATACACATCGATATAATAGGACCTCTGCCATAGGCCGAGGATTTCAAATATTGCGTTACCATCATCGATAGGGTAACGAAATGGCCTGAAGTTATACCTGTAAAAGATATAACAGCTGAAACCGTTGCTAGAGTGTTCGTAGAGCATTGGATCGCTCGCTTCGGCTGTCCAGTACGTATAACTTCCGACCAAGGTCGTCAGTTCGAATCGGATCTATTTCAACAGTTATTAAAAAGACTCGGTATCGAACGCGTTCGTACAACAGCATATAACCCAAAAGCGAACGGCATGATCGAAAGATTACACCGTACTCTAAAAGCTGCTATTATGGCAAAATGTTCAAATAGTACGCAATGGGTACAGGAATTACCTCTAGTACTTTTAGGTTTACGCTCAGCAGTTAAATTAGACCTAGGATACAGCCCATCTCAATTTTTATATGGCAGTAGTCTCAGACTCCCAGGCGATCTATTTAACCCAAAACCTATAACTAATATTAACGATCGCGACTACATAAAACGTTTAACTCAATCATTATCGTCCGTTCCTAATCTTACACACTCAAGTTCACACAGCAACGATAACAGTGTATTCATTCATAAGGATTTATCCGTCAACACACATGTATTTGGTAGGAACGAGGCACGACGATCTTTAGTACCACCGTACGAAGGTCCGTTTAGAGTCATAACTCGACACCCTAAATATTATACTTTAGACTGTAATGGCAGGCAAGTCACTGTGTCACTCGATCGTCTAAAACCAGCTTACCTATTAGAATTTGATAACGTGTCGGTCCCAAGCACAAAGAGCGCAACAATTTCATCTGACACCTCAAGCACTTCGATACCGCCGCCGGCGCCAGTCATTACAAAATCAGGTCGCATAGTCAAGAGGACTGTGAGATTCGACATGTGAGCCGCCACCGCCACCGCCGCCGTCATCGCCGTTATCAGCTGCACACTTCTCATGGCATGGCGACACTTAGAAACAAACGCCTATTGTACCGTCGTCGTACCCATATCAGTCAACAGGCAGTGAACACGAGCCCTGCGTTTACTCGACGTGGGAAGGTGGCGCTATGGTAAACAACGCTTCGAAGCCGTCGTCATCGGACCGCGCAATCATACTACGTGTCAACGACAGCTCAGCAACGACGCACATCATACAAACAAATCCCGCGAATGCGAACTCCAAACGACATATATGGTATACCATGCACCTAATGTACTGTAAACAAAGTGCTACACAATCAGAACTTAACAAGTGCGCCAATTACTGATACCGTGACCGTAATATAATTATGTACTCTTTAGCTTAAGCAAAAATAATTGTGTCAAACTATATTTTGTTTATTTTAAGTACCTATATACCTAGACAATCATATTGTTCTGTAATTTTTTTGGGAATACCTAATAAACCTTCTTAGTCAACTCTAAGGGGGGAGGACTGTAACGTGTAGGCATAATAAGTTTTGTTAGTCTATGTAACTAAGATAAACAATGACGTAGCTAATAAGAACTATTGTAACTATATCCAAGCCAGCAACCACTGTTACTCAGTTGTCCAATAAACCTCGCACTAAGAACACGCCTTTCTTTGCCACCCTTCTGATCAACCGTACCACACCCACATTATCAAAGTGGTACCATCAACCACATATATATCAAATTACCAAAATCAACAAATCGGCAAAAGGACATTGAGATAATTAGTATATAAATTTAATTTGAATACGTATGATATTTGTTACAGTCTACAAAGTTCCAAAACAAAATGCAAAACAAAAATAAATAAATTCGGGTCCAAATATAACCCAACTCCATTCTTAAGTAGATATTTCGTTTTGTGACAGAGTACTTGACGTCTCCGAGATATTACAGCTTTGAGACAACGAAGAGTAACTTGTTAAATTAAGATTAACTTCTGTTCTCAAAACAAAAACAAATGACATCTCAGTTAAGAAGGTTAAATCTTGATTTAAAGAAGGTTTATATAAAAAACAAATATTTGAAAGGCCTCTTTGCCGAAGCTTAAGTTAAGACGTTCTCACGAAAATAAAAATGTTTTTGAAGAGATTTTAACTAACTGGCAATTAATATGAGTTTCTCTATTGAAACTTGACGAAGCATAATTGCTCAAACACGATATTTTAATTACTTACTTGAATACTTGAGTCTCCTGTGAATTATTGGATATTTAATCACACAAATTATGCCTAAGAACTTAAAAATCTGCTCTTATGCACAAGAGCATACTTTTCATGGCTCCGAAATTATTAAATAAGCTACCAATTTAAACGAAGGTAAAGTACCAAAATTTTTAATTGACTTGTGCTACTATACCATTGACGAATGCCTCCTTGACAAAAATTTATGCGACTGATTTTATGTGTTGATCATGTTTCATCTAAATGATTTAATTTATTGTTTCATTGTATTTATTGGCTCTTATAATTTCTTATTGTTAAAAAGTATAATGGGTAGATTTTTAAGTTGCCATAAAATAAGTATATGACTTCTTATGTCACCAACAATCACACGAATAAATACTTTAACGAATTTTTTTCTTACCGAAATAGTTTGCATTTATATATTCATCCATCCAAAATTTAAGTGCTAAGCACTTGTCGGTGTAGCAATTTCCATTCGGTCCTATCTAATGCCAAATCTTTTAAATCTTTATATGTTTGTATATTCGCTTTTTCTTTCAGCTGATCAATGTAGTTTCTTCTTGGTCTTCTTTTATTTTTATATTATTTTATTTATTTATATATTATTTATTCTATATTTATTTATATATAAATATGTATTTGTATGAGTTTGTGTGTATTTATGTAGGTTTGTATCATGTATATCTTTTATTAGGATGTAATAATATAATGTCATCAATTTTATTTAGTTATCCTCTTGTATTAATTCCACACTATAGTCTACATTTCTTTTTTTTTTTCAAACTCTCCTCTCGCATGTCTGCTGGAAGAGATTTCTTTGAAATAAGCAGTACCTTTGTGTCATCTTTCCTATTTAATTGTAATTATTCTTCTTTCTGTGTGTACATAAATTGTTAAATAAATAAATAAATAACTTTGAATCATAATTTCCTTCAAAGTATCAGAGACGCGTGGAGCTAATCTTCTGCACATGCGCTTTTCCTGGTGACCCGCTGTTTGCAGTCTGATGACGCTTCTCTTGTTCACATAATTAGGTAGCTTGTGTGTTGTGTGCTGTATTGTATAATATTTTATAGTGATGATATGTTTTTTTTTTTTTTCTGATCACATTGTATGAATTCAGATCGATCTTTGGCCGGGGCTGCTCTCTCGGCCAAATATTATTGTTAATATATTATCTTAAAAGAGTATGCATGGAATTTCTTGCCGGATTTTTCTCTATTATATAGGTCCAACCCACTTGGACCCGTGCATCTATAGTCACGACGTTTTGAAAGTGCCTGTAAAGGTCCAGTTGAAATAAAAACACTTTAATTTAAACTTTAGTGGTGATATTATTTTATGCTTTTTAATTTCCATTCATTTATATCTGTTTCTACATAGGTATGTAGTTATTTAATAAAAAATACTTTCTAAGTACCCACAGAATAGACAAAAAAATACTAGCTTTTTGTATGAAATTAAGGTTAAATATTGTCTACAATCAACTTATTACTTACCTAATCAAATCCCTGTATAACGTTGTTTCCTTGTTTGAGATAACTTGGGATTCTAACATGACAGCTATTGTACTCCTAGAACTCGGTAAAGCTCTGACATAACGTGGAACTTAGTAGATATTGAAAACTATGCACAGTATAGGCGAACAATGAGACTGTATGTGTGTTCGACAGGGACACTAGATATTGATGAAGTTACTCAGGAAATTATGAATACATTCTAATAATACATTATTTAATTGATTATTATAAACATAAGTAGATGAACTCTATAAGGTCCAACCTTTCTAGTAGTTTCTAGTAATGTTTTGACGTATGTTAACGTAAACGTAATCCACGTTTGATCCATGATATTTTTTTGGAAATACGTGCAATATTTTTACATTTTCATGAAATAAGCGCGTTTGTTGCATAAAATTGAACAAAAATGGGATAGATTCATCGTCTTTTATAATCAAAATGTGCTTACGTTTACGTTACTATACGTCAAAACGTTCGTGCTCGGCCCACAGATCCCTTTAACAGGTTATTGTAGTCATCATTATGAACAACTTTTACTACTTCTTGAAGATACCGGCAAGAAACTCCATAGATACTCTTTTCGAACAACAAATCTACAATATTATCTGGGGCCGTAGAAGTGACCTCGGCCAAAACTCGACCTGAATTTACACAATATGAGATACTAAATAGAACAGCAAAGATCTTAATAAGTACCACTGTAAGTTAAACAATACAAGTACATACATAACACTCAAGCCACCTAATTATGAAAACAAGGGAAGCGTCATTAAAATTATCTTGTGAAGACAGGAAGCAGCGGGTCACCAGGGAAGCCGCATTTGCAGAAGAACCATACGTATCGAAATAAGGTGCCTTCTCTGCTTAGTTTCTAAATGAAATGAAATTAATTTATGTTTGCAAGAACATGGTACAATAGTTCTTATTTTAAATATTGTTTCACTAAACTCAGCCAGTTAGGCATGCAAAACATGACATAGTATTTATGGCATGCCTAAATACTAGTAAAGCAATTCTATAAATAAATGATTACAATTAAATGTCAATATAATGTCAATATGATTAATTATATTAAAGTAATGATATAATGTCTAATAATGTCAAAAATAATAATATATATATTATTCATGCAATAGTGTATTATGAAGTGTCACATTAAATATCAGAAAGCCAATTGTCAGTAAACAAATATTGCCAAATTATTTATGTCTACATGTTAATAATTCATTACCTATTAGAATAAAATGTATTATCTCGTAACCATTTTCCTTTTTCTAGTTTGTTATTTCTATAATCCTGTTCATTTTCTCGTTGGCGTCAAGGCGTCGGCTGTTCGCTGGAAATCAATTACCTGCACCGTAGCAATGAAATGCTTTGCTTTTATTGTATTGGCAATATTGAGTGCAAAAAGGAATCTTGAAAGAACATTATTTTGTTTGTATTTATGTTAGGGATTGGTGCAGAAATCGTAGTCTTTTTTTATGACCTAAAATGATAAAATGTCAAGAATATATTACATGCGTATAAATGTTTAATAAGTGAAGTATTCTGAGGGGATTATCTGCATTCTAAGACACAGGTTACAGGAGAGACTGCTTAAAAAGTGAACTTTAAATATAAACTGAAAAAAAAAAAAGTTTAAAAAATAACTAAAGAAAACGCTTTTGTCATCCAAACTAAACGTGTATACAAAATTTCAGGTCAATCGGAAACCGGGAAATGGGTCAAATTTAACTTCCAAGATGTATTTACATAGTTAGTTAGTTACAGGTGAAGCTAATAAAAGCGTTTTAAAAACAAGTCCAGTAGAATTGTAAGGCGGAACATAGCGACTTTAACAGTCGGGACCCATTAAAAATCGAAACCGGCTCAAATCTTCCCAATAATGGGTCCCTGCTGGTAAAGTTCCGCTTTAGAATTGTACAGGACTTGTTTTTTTTCTTTTGAGTTTATATTTAAAATTCAATTTTTAAGCAGTCGGGTTTTTTGATATATTATTAATTTGAATAAATGCTTTTTGAATTTATTTTTTTGGTTGGTTCTTCACTACTTTCTAAAGAAACAAAGATAATAAGAGGAAAAAACGAAACACAATAGTTATCCATCTATTGAAAACGGAACTGAAAGTATCGACTGTATTTATCTGAGCTATTTGTTTTTATTTACACAGAAAACATTTATAACATTTGAACGCCTCAGGCTGTATGTGAATGTAACGTGCTTAGCTTTGTTGTCACTTTGAGCAAGTACTGCTGCCCTCACAAAAATAAACAAGCGTTAAGATAACATCCGCCTTCTTCGTGTAAACATTACGTATTATAACGTTACGTCCAAATGTAGGTGTAATAATAATAAATACTTTCGTGGCAAGACATCGGTAGATTCATTTCGGCTCTGATTTTTCCGAGTTATAGAATATTTATTATTTTTGTATATAATATATATTTAGCATATAATACATATTTATATATACAGGATAATTTTTATGAAGTGCGCATAATTTGTAGAATAATTCAGTCTGTTTTCCTAAATGCAACCGCAGTATTGGGATACACTTTAAAACAAAACGAATATTCGACTAACACGCATAATTTACTAGCGCAAGCCATACAAAATACAATTTTAATTTTGTTTTGGAGTGAATTTTAGTACTTCGGTTGCATTTGCAAATTTTGCGCACTACATGAAAATATATCCTGAACAGGTACATACTGAACATATTAGGTAGGTACCGATTATTTTACCAAAATGTCAATTTTAACGAAACTATACTGAACAAAATGTGAGAAAATATATCTTTGTCATTTCCATAAAAACCAATTTATTACCCTCATAGCTTTACAATTTTAGGCCGCACTAAGCTAGCGTGATGGACTAAGGCCTAACCCTTCTCTTTCTAAGAAGAGGCCCGTGCCCAGCAAATAGACAGTAAAGGGCTGGATTTATTATTATTTCCTTTATTCAATTTTACATAATACTTTTATATATTTTTATAAATAATTGGTAGTACGTTCTAAAGCCGTACACGAAAAATCTACGATTTTCACGCGTATTATTTTTGCACAATATTTCACTCTACTCTCATTCTCTAGGTGAAGGGACATTAAAGTAGAAACTTATGTCATCTTTATCTATTCTATACGTGTAAATAAATATTATTTTGGTAAGAACAGGTTAGAGACTTTTCGAATTTCGCCTAGAGATCGTGATATATGTGTAAACTGTGTGTCTATTTGTGAAAACTTTTAATTGGCCTTCGATCACTATTATTTGTCTAATGTTGTTTTAGCTGTAAGTTTTCTAGAGAAATAAAATAAATAAATAAATAAAATAAAAATATGAAAATTTTAATTAGGTCCTGTGACTAAACTACTGATTGGATTTCATTGATATTTTGTGTACGATCACAGAACGTGATACCAAAATAACCAAATACGTGGTTTCATATAATGTCTTAACATCGTCGCCACTCTGTATTTATTAATTTAATAATTTTTGTACACACATGAAAAAAACACAGAAAACATATAATAGGAAAACAAAGTACGAAGGTACTGCTTATTTCACTAAAGAAATCTCTTCCAGCAGACCTGCCATATATATTTTATTGTATATGAGCCACTGTACCTACCCACTCCAATTTTGGATATTCAACCTTGACATTATATTTCATACCTTTTAAGTATCACGCACACAAAACTTCGGAACAAAGTTTGGGCGAAGTTATAAATCGTGGACAGTTTTAATGTGCTGAATCCGGGCCGTTTATCATTCGCCGTTAACGCACAGTTATCGTTTTAACTTTGAACCCTTATCTTTTTTCAGGGTTAGTAAGAGTCTTAGCACTAAAAGAAAAGAAAGAAAGAAAACAGTTTTATTCTGGACTCGCACAGGAAATAACAATTATGAAAGTACAAAAAAAAAGAGATAAAAAAATTAAGCAGCTTTTACGAGACCAAAAATGGCCCCCATCTCACATAATGGTAACTTTTTTATTTTTTTATTTTTTATTTTTTTATCGTGGTAAAATCATCAAATGAGTCCTCCCACCCCGGGCAGGGCGGGAGGGACTGTCAGACTTGTACTGACTAAAATCCACGGTGTTCCTTCAATAGCCCTTTACGTTCCGGGGTCACGGTAATGAGATAAGTCCCGCGACCCCGGCAGGCTTCGGCCCTCTACAGGGGGGGCCCCGTCATCTTGCTGACGTTCTTTGAGGCGCGCGTGGAACACAACGCGCCGTCGACCCGGGCATGGTCCATGGTCGGACATGCGGCTGGGCTGGAGGGAGGACGCCATCCTCTCCCTCAAGCGGCCCGCCTCCTCCTTCGATAGCATGACTGCTTCGCAGAAGGAGGCGACCGCTTCCCACTCCGTCTCGCCCCGCAGCATGGCCTCGACCAATGCCGGGCGCGAGAGGTCTCCGCCTATCGCCGCCCTGAGGACACGTCGGTGCTCTGCCCAAGCGGGGCAGTCTTGCACCGTATGCTCTACTGTGTCCTCAGGGCGATCCTCGCAGTGGTGACACCCAGGCGTTTCTGCCTTCCTCATCAGACACAGGTACCTCCCGAAACTTCCGTGTCCGGTGAGGACCTGCGTCACGCGGTAGGTCAGGACGCCGTGCCGCCGATCCAGCCACTCCTCAAAGAGGGGTCTTACCGCCGCGATTGCGGCGTGCCCGACATAATGGTAACTACGAATTTATATGATTGATGCCTCTGGTATTGAAAGCCTCCATAGGTTACGATAACCGCTTACCAACAGGCGGACCGTAAGATTGTATTCCACATAAGTGGTATATAAAAAAATTGGTCATAACGCCCATGTCATGTCCCTCAGTATCATTTTCTTGAAAAACTTTTATCATATGTTTCAAACGAGAAGATACATCGATAAAGTTTTCAACACGTGACAAAAGTTTGAGTAGGTAGGAAAAAGTTTTGTTTATCGCAAATAGGGAAAGCAGAAGGATCGTGTGAAGATCGTAGCACGTGACGTTCTATAGTTTTTGTCGACCCCCATTGGAAAAGAGTGTGACGAAGACAAAACAATACACTTTACTGCACACCAGAAAAAGAAGAAAGTATACAATGATGATGTATTATTGTCTTTGAGTATAGATACTCAAAGATTATAGTATACGAGAAAGCTTGGTTCATACAACACCACCTTAAAGTAAAATTCTGTGATTATGGTTATTGGAAATCTTCGTCTGTCTTCGGAAATTTTATACGAGTAATAAAAGTATATTGTGACCTAACGGTCAAAAACCCCCGACTCTAGCTAGAAAAAGAGCTCTAACTTTTGAACGGCTGAACAGATTTTCTTCAAACATAGTTATGAAATAACCGAATAAATTAGCTTACGATTAAAAAAATTGCATTGTAATCGGTCCATCTGTTTTGGAGCTACGATGCCACAGACAGTTACACATATACACCGATACACAGAGATACACTACAAACTTATAACATCCCTTTTTGTTTTGGGGGTTAAAAATAATATTAAGAATATCGTAATAGCAATACGTTCATGTTCGTGACTTCGAGGCACGGACGGTCGGACATTGGTTACATATTCGTACTAATTCGAAAAAACGAAGTTTGCCGAAGCGCATAGCTCTAATCGTAGTAGGTGTATTTAAATATTTGATTTTTTTTTAAAGTTCTTACTCATTCCGTTTAGGCATATCTTGCGTACGTATCCAAACATAAAATATTGTTTGTGGTGTAATATTATAGTTATATATATTATATTATTATGTTTATATATATATTATCTATATCTATATATATTATCTATTTCTATATATATTATCTATATATTATCTCTATGGGTGTAATATACATTATTTAAGAATTAAGCGTTGTCATAATAACGCACTATTCGCTCCAAAATAAAGCCTTATTTAGTTGACCCTCGAAGATACATGGTTATTTAATTAACTATAAATTTTATAAATAAATAAACAAAATGGTGCAAGCTAATATCACTTTGTGTAGAATTTAATAACGAACCCAATTACACGTGACCAAATTGAATATTTAAACGGACTTGGTCTAATCTACCTGTCCCTTATTTATGTCTAGAATTCACTTACCTATACCCAAGAATCTTTTAATATCGGAATACACAACTACTGAAATTATTTAGTCTGGAATTTTTCGAAATCGCGAAAAAAATATTAGCAGTTCCATACAAATAATTATCATTTTTCTTTTGCGATTTCAGTGTTACTCCCCGTTAAAAGTTGTTCATAATGATGAGTACAATATTATACGTCCTTTAATATGTCCCTCGTTCAACCAGTCACCCTTCTTATTTCAAAACTTTGTCTCAAAGAATTATACAAAGCACCAACACAAATATTCTGCCATCATTCATTTCAGAAACCCAAGATTATCACTCAATCACATCATTCGCGAAGATTATATTTCAGTCAGATTAACTTTTCAATCAACGAACATTGCTAAGTTCAATCAACATTCAATACAAAAGGAAATGAAGGTTGTCATTGAGAAAACTCGACAAATCCCTGAACTGTAATAAATAATAGACAATATTGATTTGTAAATGTGTTTACTTTATGTAAGACTTTACACAATCGATCAGTCGATGGGTCTGTATGGATGTAAAAACAGTCGTCTATTTCACCATTTTAACGTTTTCAACTCTGGGTATTCAAGGCCTGAAATAAATCAATTGATGACCGAGTAATATTTGGAAGGACGAGGTGAAGCCGAGTATAAAAAGACGAAGCGTCAGCTGAATGTTAATTGGTACGTCCGCGTCGGCCGAGACTTAAGAAACAAGTGAATAATGTGTATATGTTGCGTAATATTAAATAAAAATGCGATAAATTCATTGTATTTTTAACCGTCTTCAAAAAAGGAGGAGGTTCTATGTTCGACTGTATGTACATTTTTTGATTGATTGATGATTGCTGTAGTCGCATATTTATGTATTATTTATACCACTCAAAATATAAAAATAAAATATACTTTAAAAAGTAAAAAGCAACATCAATGACAAAAAAAGTAAAAAATATTTTTCTTAAAAAAAATAACAGCTTCCGAAGTCGGGACCTTTAATTCTTCAATGCATATAGCATATAGCCTTGGCAGAGGGACTTCAAAAGCCGTTAAATTAAGAAAATTATTTAAAACTTTTTTAGTTTTCTGTGGTCGGTTTATACTTTTTTATATAATCAAAACTTGGTTACGTTAACGTTACAATACGTCAAAAACATTCGTGATCGGCCCCCCTGCACTCGTTGAGTTTACAGTTAATCTTACATAGAAGTACCTCTGCATTTTTTATAAAGGACCGCTGTTTCAGTAAGGCTTCGGCACATAAAAATTATATTATCGCTCATACGCCGTAAAATCGTGCTGAGACCGTGCCTTTAAAGAGTTTTACGATGGCCGTAGATTCGAGAAGTCGTTAGTACTATTTCTCATTGGAAATATATGACACCTTTAGTTTCTGTGTAGGTACAATCGACTTTTCCGGTCGACCATCCTTAAGGCTAAAATCATTTGCGCCCGGCGCGGCGTCCATACGCAGAGTTACTAACTCTAAGCGGGCTGCAGTCGTTCAAAGCATTTTGATTGCGAAATGTATCACCGCAACGTATCGTGACTTGTATGTGTGTTACTCTTGTTTAGACAAATTTTACTTATGTTTATTTTTGGCACGAGTAAATCATTATTCGTATTCCATCTAATGGACAAAAGGATCTTCTTGAAATATTTTTTTGGGTTACTGTAACCTTGTTTTTAACACACGGGTTAAAAATAAGGTTACAGTTTCTGAAGTCGGGGTCTTTATTTCATCAATGCACCTTAGTTTGACAGCAGCACCGACTTCAGAAGCTGTTACGTTTTGTAGGAAATTTATTTTATACGTTTTAGATTTTGAAGTCGGTTTTCACTTTTTTTTAAAGTTTATTATTAAATGTTGACGTTCATAGTCCAGTCAATACTCAATACGTTTCTTGCGGTCCTCAATAAACAGTTAGTTTAATTTATTATTATCTGGGGATAATTTGATCAAATAGAATCCAACGTAAATACCTATCGTCCAATAGCTATAGCTAAAAGTCGTGTGTACATTATAAAAATAGAGTATCAGAAGTGGAGAAGACAGTGTCGAATCGAATGGCGAACATCGCCAGTCGTGGAAACAATTAAAACTTTTTCAATTTTGTATCCTACGCTTTATCTGACGATGTTAGGAATGAGACACACTTCGGAATAAAAACATGTAGCTATTCTGTGCTTCATAATTAAGGGTCATATTCACCGACAAAAAGATAAAATTTCTTCTTTTTCGAATTCGGACAACTGAATTTGAAGTATTAGCCAAAACGGCTATTTAAAAACAACTTTTATCCCAAAATAAAAGTTAGTTTAAACTGGCCCTTTTTGCGTTTCGGTTTGACGTTTCTGGTTTTTGGTACAACCGTTTTATTTAAAACGTTTGTTATGTTGTAGGTGAATAAAGCCCTAGTCTTTCACATTTATCGCCTCTAAACAATCATTAATATTGGTAGATTAAAGCCCAAGTTCTCCGACAGCATAACAGGCGGTTACTGCAAAATCAGCCGTTTTAACATGTATTTTTGTACGGGTAATCGGTCGATTTTATTTTATACAGATCTTATTTTGTCCGTGAAAATAGCCCTAAGTACTCGTAGTTTAGTGCAGGCAGTAGAATACTAACTATGGCTTTACTAGCGTAAACTAGCCGCGCTAGCTAGAACTAGTGAAAATTTAAAAATAGTACTTTTAGGCTATCAGAAATTGTAGAGTAAAGTGGATTGGTCAAAATAGAGTAGTGTACTTGTATTTATTTATTTATTTATTTAATGCTTTTCATACAAATATGTACAAAGGCGGTCTTAATGCCAAAGGCATTCTCTGCCAGACAACCTTAGGGGGTACCCCTAAGGTTTAAGGTTAAAGTTTAAGGTTTAAGGTTTGGGGGGTTACCTTAGGGTTGTATGT
Organism: Allophyes oxyacanthae; assembly: GCA_932294325.1. Classification (NCBI taxonomy): domain Eukaryota; kingdom Metazoa; phylum Arthropoda; class Insecta; order Lepidoptera; family Noctuidae; genus Allophyes; species Allophyes oxyacanthae. The sequence goes on from OW028622.1 coordinate 12,813,091, forward strand.
ACCTACCTACACATACCAATACATAGTTGAATATTATGTGAAAGCATTTTTGGCGTAATGGTTGAGCAATCAACTTCTGGGCTGCATTGCGCTCGGGTTTGATTCCTGCTGGAACAAATATTTTATGGAAACAGGAATAATAAAATGGAATGCAACATATTTTTGAAAAAAAAATAGAAATAAATTTTATTATTATTATAAACCAAGGTAACGCTTTTATCTGCAAAGTTTTGAAAATTAAATAATGACATTAAAACACAAGTAAAAAAACGAAATTACCTACGAAAATTAATTAATATTAATAAACTGTTGGCCGTATAAAATAAACATATATGACTGTGCCGAGACGTGTCATTATTTCGTTAAGAAATATGGATACGTTTCAGTCCAGTTCAAGTAAATGAAATAATAGATACCTACTGTGTGTACAAAGCTTTATAAAGTTCACGTGAAAAAAGATATTTAATCAATCTTGTCAGTTTGAGCTGTACGATTCAATCTGTGATAACTGAATTATTTAACTTGTGGATAGAAAATAAATCAATGCTACAACTTTTGAGTTATCAGTTGATTGGGGTTTGAGCAGTGGCGGATTTACACATTTGCCGCCAGTAAACTATTCAAATTTTGCCGCCCCTATCGACCTCTACAATTCGATAGGTGGGTACTTCACAATCATAAGTTATTAACTGCACATTTTTTTGGCAATGAAATTCTAACTTTATGATTTGTGATTTAGTAAACGGTCATCTCACTCGTTCCCGCCCGAATGCCAAACGCGACTACGCAAATTGTAGAAAAATGTATCTAAGTGGTGAAACAGTGTTGAATTGTTGTGTGGACCTAATAAATAGCATTTAGGTATTATATGAAACTTTTAATTATTGTAAGACAAAAAAATATGGCCCCAAAGCCGCCGCTAAAATCTGCCGCTCTCGGGTCCAGCCTACTCGGCCTGCTGGTAAATCCGCCACTGGTTTGAAGAAATAATAAGACGGTTTTATACAACGTGTATCAGAAATGCATGCTCCTATTTAAGGGTGTGGATTAGACAATCAAACTAGACTACTATCTCTATGAGACCAACACCTCCAACATAATCGCAAAAAAATTATATCAGCTGTCCCATACAAAATTTCTTTTGACCCAAACGTATGGGACAACTGATTATTATTTCGCGATTACGATGTTGGTCCCATAGAGATAGTAGTCTAGTTTGATGGTGTAATCCACACCCTTAAATAGGACCACGCATTTCTGACACACGTTGTATATTAACTTTTGATCCGGCATTCCCTCCCGGGTGGATTATGATAACCCATGAAGGATGTCAGAATGCTAATTAAAAAAAAACTAAAAATGGTATCTTATTTCTTTATTGTACACGAAATGAGATAATAAAACAAAATATTCTTATTTAAATATACTCCCTGTATAATGGTCAAGAACTCAAGACCATTCTCTATTTATCGCTGTGCCTCTTAGCTACACGCTAGGCTTAACTTAAGATTGATTTAGAAGAATGTGTTTATCATTTATTCGACCTGATTCAAAGCGTAAACATTTCTTCAAAAGTATTATCCAACAAAAGAAAATACAATGTAAAGAGTGCTAGATATTCCAGTATCAGCCTATAAACCCTATGAATTATATCCACAGAAACGGCTGAAGCCTCACGTGAGACGGATTTACGATCCTTTGAAAAAAAATCCCTGATCGAGTACCTCAAAGTACTTTTACGAAGCTAAAATGGAGTCGTAAACGTTATAGCCGAGCCTTTGGTTCTATAGCTAATAATCTGGAAAGTGGATTACTATCTAGATTTAATATCGGATATAAAAATGTTTTATGATATTTTTTTATTAGAGATGGGCTGATTATCAGAGACGGTTACAAAATTGCAGATTAATCGGCCGACAAGTCGGCAATGCCGATCTTTCTGACTTCGGTCAAGTTCGGGTATCTCCGGCTTGCCAGGATAATTACAGAGCCGCACGTGTTCGACTTTCGAGTCAAAGTCCTTTGCAGTTCTTTCCTTTCAAAAAGTGTCGAGTCCAGTAGTTATTGAAGCTTTGTATGGGACAGCTGATATTTTTTTGGGGATTACGGTGCTGGTCTCAGGATGTACATTTAAACTGATCACCTGTTATATTATAGTTATTCATAATTATAAACAACTTTTACTATGGAACCAACCTTGAAATCGGGAAAACAAAATCAGCTGTTCCATACAAATAATTCAATATTACTCGACTTTATTATGTATATCGCTACACGTATACATATTTGCACTCATAGCTACTACACAATATTCATTTTTACCATTGAGTGAATCAAACTACTACTTTTGCCTGCTAACCTCAGAATTTTTCCCTCAGAATTAAAGTCCAAACTTGGATCTAACAGCTGTTACGTTTTTTATCCGAATCCTACGAAAGAAGATACTAACATAAACATAATGAGAAGTGCCATAAGTGCTTATTCCGTCTCAACGAATAATCCATTAAGTTACCGTGAATAGGTCCTACGTAAATGTTCATTGTTCAATGTATTAACATAATTGGACACATTTTTACACGCCATGGCATGAATAGGTATTAGAAAAACTTATTCACACGAATAAGTGTATCGAATGAGTAATAATAATAAACGTAATTTTCTTTTGCTTCTGCTAAGTTCCTATATCTTTTTAGGGTCCCGTACCTGAAAAGAAATAAAATTACACATAAATAAATAAAATAAGTTAACATTGATTTACGCATAAATGAGCCCATGGTCGAGCATGTCCATACAGAAAAGGTTACCAACTCAGAATGTGCTAGGCGTGGGAAACCCAGCGCTGATTGTCAGTTGTCACCACTGCTGTGACATACGGATGAAGGTAGGTAATTAAATAAACAGATAGAAAGGATATTAACAGCTAAATAATACTCGTTAATAACAATTACATAGACGATTCACTATTATGTGTGTTCGTGCACGTAGTGGTGAAACCATAAAGTTATTATTACTTTACCACTAGTAATAATAACTTTATGGGTGAAACCATAGACTTAAAATATTTTCGCTCAACTCAATGAAGTTCATACAGTCCTCTACTAGGGCAGTTTGAGGCTGCCATGTGTAGCGGAATTTGATGCTATATTCGTATTTCTAACGAACATCAAAATATAGATCTGAAATTAATCATTTTTATATTAAGTACAACTATGGTACAACCAAATGTCAATATATAATTAATTGACACAAAAATTATTCATTCACAAAAACATACACAAAATAAACATAATTACCCAACGCTATTGATGTTCGTCACGCTAACGTCCACATTATGTCTACACAAATATTTGTACCAACACTCAATCCAACACTCCGATTCAAATGAATAATTCATTGTTATCGAGTGTAAATGACAGTTGAGCAGAAACGCAGTTTGTTCTTGAAGACATAGGAATACGAAATACATGGATGAGACTGCATGGACATGGCAAGACAGCCTTAGGGCACAATTATGGACACGCGGGGCGTTGCGCGTCACGTTACGCGTTTCTCCGTTCATAGGGAGACGGCGTGTGAAGCGTGGTAATACTAGCAATACCCGTGGCGTCTCACGCGCATACATTACATTACATTAGGGCGATATGTTGTTTACAAGGACGCGGGCAGGGAGAGATAACGTTGCTTATTTTTTACCGGTATTTTATAACGTTACCGTAACGTTACATTTGCGACGTTGTCAAGTTGTACTATACGTGGCAATACACCCACCGCGCGCGAGTTGAGTGCGTAACTAACAGTGACCAGGGATAGGAAAGAGAAAGCAGTATTGATAACCTTCAGTTAACTTTAATTTTTAACGCTACTAAAAATGGTAAAATGTTCGTTATGACGTTACATATAGCGTTATAATCGTAACGTTCATTAAAATTTAACGGTAATCCGGTTCCTGGATGCGGGGCGATGTGCGGCGCATGCAAAACCTCTACAGCTCGCACTTTTTCCTGCGACGACGCATGCAACGCCGCGCTATACGCTGCGTCCGTCGGTGCCGCGAGCAATAATAGGTACATATCAAATGGACTCTTCTGCATGAACGCTCTCATACATGGCCATACGTTTGAATTAACTGCACGAAGCGACGCTTAACCCGACGCGCAACGCCCCGCGACTCTGTAATTGAGAACGCCTTTTGAACGATGCCCAACACTAATTTCTCCTGTATCGTGGGTACACTTTTGAACCCTTGAGCTAGACACTAGAACCACGGCAATTTCTTACGGGCGACGTCGCAGCGATAATGCAGCGCGATGGCAGAATAAACTCTGTACTGTATGTCTCCTGGTAACTGACTTAATAATTAATTTTTAGCATTGTAAACGATCGTTCCGCTGAAGCGCGATTCGTTCTTGGAGATATATAGTACCTTACCTATGTACGGAAAAAAGGGACAGCGTGTTTCTTAGAGCCTTATTATTACATAAATGATATTTCAGCGAAAGAATGATATATGCACGATATCATCGCGAAACCGCCACGATAATTTAGTACATGGCCGTTTTTTACGTTGGTTATTTAGTACAAACTCGACTGCATCGCGGCGATTGTCATATAAACGCAGCGAACGCGATAATGCAGTTGTGGAATCACGGCGCGGCGATGGAATCGCCTACGCTCTGAAATTTCATATAAAACACATTACGCAATTCATTTTTAAGTAAATAGTCCTTAAAACGTTTTTAAAGTAATCACTGATCTAGTTTGCTCGGTCTGTCAAACAAAATTAAATTGGGTTTGCTATTCCAAATAAAAAATCATCTTGAATCGAAGTTGGATTTCGGTTCGCAAAATAATTTAATTTTACGTCAAAGTTATTATCTATTTATTCGTATATCACAAACAAAAAAATTGTCGTTTGGTAACGTCAGCAAGAAAAGCATGAATCTTTTTTTAGCCATTTATTTCTTGTAAATGACAGGACGAAGTAATGGAATGTGAATCCACTGTTGACTTCTGTCTAGACGTTTCAAGGATTCTAGTTTTAGACAGAAATTCATTTTTGTATCCAAATAATAAATGCCTTCTTTGCGAGGCTGCGAATGTAAAGGAAATATTGTCTCGAATTTAAATCATCCATTTACATTGAAATTTAATATTTTATGTAAAATTGTACAACTGTTTTTTTTTTTGCTATTAGGTACTTAGCAAAAACGAGAACTTTTTATTGTATAGTTTTAAGATGCCGTTTTAAGTCTATATCTATACACTGTTATTTTATTTATGGAAAAACTGAAACACCCACTCTATTCAATTTTAAAAAATTAAGTTCAAAAACTGAAATCTTACTCCTGAAAAAGTATGAAATAAGAAAATATTAATACATATTCATAGTGATGTTCAGAGGATAGCTGTGGTCGTATTACGTTATAACAAAAAACAATCTTTGATTTTTTTTGTACTTCTTGATCTAAGAATCGTACCATGACCCCGCGCTTTAGCCAACTAGAGTATTAGATCAATGAGGCCAAAAGTTTATGTTGATAAATAGACTCTCTCAAGAACCATTAATTATAACTGTCTATGAAAGATTCTCAAAACCAGTAAATTCAATTAAACACTAAGAGTATAATATTTTTGCTGACGGTATCTCAAACAGTGACATGTGTCACAAGCATAAAATGAAATGAATTACCGAAAACGACAAAGCTATTATTGAAATGGGAAATAGAAAGTCATATCTGGGTTGTACAGTAAAGTTAAGTCTCATATACAACGTGTTTCAGAAATCCCTGGTCATATTTAAGGGTGTGGATCAGACCATCAAACTGAACAACTTTCTCTATGGGACCAACATACTAATACAACATAGGTACTACTACTCGACCCAAACGTATAGGAGTAACTATGGAAGTAATGTAACTATGGAGTAGATTGTCCTGCCGGTTCTTCTCAATAGGACCAAATTTTTTGAATCGATTACCTAGAATCTTATCGTTTCAAACGTGCGTATTTGGTTAAATGAAATAAAAAAAAACTATTATATTTCTAATGTAGCCGAGAACCACGCCACCACTCACAGTATTGTAAAACAATTTAAACTAGCCTAATTATTTGTATTCTATTTCGTTTATTGTTATTTAAAAATGTTAAGTAAGCTCCCATTTAAATATTTTTAGAATTAGGCTGCGTAAGGTTGGTATATAATTGATTTTATAATTTTGAAGAATGAATGCGACATAATGATGACTTGTGTGAATATTAAGTATCAATTGTAATGAAATGTCTAATATATATGTTGATGAATTAATCATTTTAATTAATAAATTGCCTAAATATTAAGTATCAATGTAATGTAATGTCTAATATATATTTTAATAAATTGCCTAAATATTAAGTATCAATGTAATGTAATCTATACTTATAATAAAATCGTAACGAAGCGAAAACTGTACATTAAACATATCTTGAAAAAAAAAAAAGGCATGTGCTCTATATTCGACACTGATGCCAAAAATATAGTTTTTAGAATTTTTGTCTGTTTGTCTGTTTGTCTGTTTGTCTGTTTGTCTGTTTGTCTGTTTGTCTGTTTGTCTGTTTGTCTGTCCGAGCTTCACGGCCAAACCGCCGAACAGATCGTCATGAAATTTAAAAGCAAAATCCGTTAATAGCCTGGTCAACATATAGGGTACAAATTATTACGCTATTGTCAAAGGGGGGTGAGCAATAAACCAATATGTCTGTGTACAATGATTAGTCGCTACCTATATGACGAATCCATTTGAAATATTGGATGATTGTAGTTAATAGGTCCGATTAACATTTTATATACAATAGAAATCATTTTGCATTTTTTTAAACGTACTTTTTCATTTATTCTTTAGCCTTATATATTTTAATTCGTCTGTTTATACCTAGATGGCATTAGTAGTAATTTATAGGCGAGTTTTTAATTTCCAATATTTTTAAAAGCGATATTTTTATTGATACGGCATCCAGACTCCTGAAGGCGGAGTTCTATATAATAATTTAATTTGTAATGTTCAAATATTCTCAATAAAGGTAAGTATTTAAGGGTTATCAAAATACTTATAGGCGTAAGGCATATTAATGACGACTGCTGGTATGGCACTTGTGGGTTGCAGCTGAAAACCAGCGTCAGGTGACCAGTATCACTGCCTCCTGACATTATGCTTTATATGCTTTAGTACAATAACCCAACTTATTTGATATGTTTTCTTTGCTTTTCCGTTTATTTTATGTTGTGCTATAAACTCTTTTTCTTTCTTTCTTGCTTTTACTTTTTCCGATTTTATTGCTCATGGTTCAGGAGTAGCGTAATTTCGGAGTGTTGGAACAGCGTCTGTCGAAGAAGAGTTTGTCGACGTTAAGTTTTCGAGTGGGATCAGGGCTGAAATCACCGTAGGGTTCGAAATTAATCACATCAATACCCCTGGGAGTCACCCTGGACAGAGCGTTAACTTGAAAAAACCATTATATGAAAATCAAATAAAAAGAACTAGGTACCTACCTAAAAGTTTCGGTCAGGTAAATGACACATGTTGAACTATCACCGGCTGACGTAAACCGATCACTCTCAATATGGATAAGTATACCGTATCCTACGGTGAGCATAGATAGCACTTCTACAAATTCGCAGAGACGTTGCGTACAAAAACACAAAAAGGAGTCCAACACCAGACATCCAATATTCAGAAGTCAATTCAGTGCTTAATTATCGACACAGCCTTTAAAAAGTCAGCTCAGTTTCCTTAGAACACTAGAGAGGCACTATCGGGTGGTTCAGCCGATGCCCATTGCAAATGCATTGTGGTTGGAGAAACTTTCTTCACCAGTAATCAAGCCCGCGGTGAGTAATTTTCTGCCAGATACGATCCGATCGAACGATCATCTCTTGGATCACATGAAAGTTATTTAACCGACTCTGGACCCAATTAGGCAGATGCAAGTGCAGTCTGAGCAAATGAGCAAGTGGGGCTATATCGAGGAAACAGCGGTAGGGTGGAGATGTGGTATTGTCCCTCAAACGATGTCACAGCTACTGTGTCGCTCAACATGCCCCAATACCTGCACCTTGAGTCACCTCTATTTTGCCAATAATAACATCATAGAGGTGGCAAAATTTGCAGATTATACAAGCCTAGGGACGTAGTACCATTGATACAAAGAAGAAGGACTAAAGTCATTTGCAATCCGGAGAACAGCTGAATCTTCTTCTGTCGCGTCGCCAAGAGTGTTCATATTGAATTCGCTCATGATGTAGTGGATAGATGAGTCAGCAATTTTCGTAACAGAGCTCACTGCCCAAGAAGCGCCGAACAGAATTACAATCAGATGAGATTGTTGATGTAATCAAGGCGTTGTTATGACAGTCGGCATCAGACTCTGCACTCATTACCCATTTCGTAGACAATATTCATACAATAGATTTAAATAATTAAACTTTAAATATTTTTTTCCTATTGTTTCTTAGCGGAGAATCAGGTTTCGTAAACTTTAATAACACACAAAATAGCGAGAAAGCGTAGTCTTAACGGTGCACGGTGGCAGTAAAAACTGGTTATATTTAAACCTGAAGGCTGAAGGCACGGTTTTGTCTTTTTGAGTGCCTAACCATTACCACTATCATAGATTATTCGTTTAACATAGTCGTGAGTGCGACCTGCCGTGCTCTTTCAGGGGTCTCAAGTAAAGAACGATCACCCATCCAAGTAACGTGTAGATTGTTTTCACTCCCATACGTGCGGAAGATAAGGCATTTTATTGCACAGATCTCATATTATTTAAGTTTTTGTCAATACAAATTCTGAAAACTATCTTTCCTTTTCTTTAATTTCAAGTGACTATCACAGTTTAATCGAATATTGTCACGTGGGCAAAGCCGCGGGTACAGCTAGTGTCTAATATATATGTTGATGAATGAATAATTTTAATATATAAATTGCCTAAATTTGCCTGCTTTAGGGCCCATCCACACTTGATACTTTTATACACAGCTGAATCGAGCGCTCTCGCGTTATTATTCACTTTTTGTAAGCAAGCCTACGAACGCAAAAACGCACGCTTCTGCTGCGAAAAGTATGGAGTGCCTTTCATTAAATATCAAAGTATTATACATATATTATATAAACCTTCCGTGAAAAATTATCTAACTGAATGATAGTGGAAACCGCATCAAAATCCGTTCCATGGTTTAGGAGGAGTTAGCAGATATACAGACAGACGGATGCGGAAAGCGACTTTATTTTATACTATGTAGAGATAGAGAAGAGCAGATGTAGGTAAATAAATAGTTCTATTTTAATTATGATTAGTTTAAACCAAAAACTTCAGTCATTGGCAGTTCTAAAACTAGTTTTTATTATTGTTTGCAGTAAAATGGTGTAACATGTAGTGATGATTATCTAGCTAAAGTCTAGACGTGCTAACGAGACCTCATTTCTAATTAGTTTTAGTTGTTAGTTAGTATACCTACCGAAAAGTTTTAACAATGGCTTGGTTCAGACGCGAATTTTTAAACGATTTGAATTTGAATTGCATCTACTAAACACCAGAATTTTATTATAAATTACATCTTCATACATTTTGCCCTAGATATGAATCAATTTTTAACCCCTGACAAAAAAGAGGGGTGTTATAAGTTTGTAGTGTGTAACTGTGTGTCTGCTTGTGACATCGTAGCTCCAAAACGGATGGACCGATTTCAATGCAGTTTTTTTTATTGGAACCTAGTAGATAAGCTGTACAAATTACAACATAAATGTAACACCGATGTTACCATATTTTATGCAAATAAATATTCTTAATCTTATTCCAAATTCGTAAATAAAACGAAAGCTTCACAATATTAATGATGTTAGAAGGTGTAAGATAATATAAAAAATCATAGTTATCCGATTACTCAGAGATTATTACAGTAGATATATGGAAATTATCCCCCGAGGGACACAGTCCCACGGATTTTCCTAAATTAATTTAGTTAGTATTTTCCTGGATATCGAAATTTTTACAATCTTTGCAGGTCTTATGTATCGCTTTTGATTAAATTAACTTCAGGATTCAAATACGAAACAATTCTTCAGGGTACGATTACGCTGACGATCAATAACCTAACCGTCAAAAGCCCATGATTCCAACTAGAAAAAGAGCTGTAACTTTTGAACGGCTGAACAGATTTTCATGAAACATAGCTAAGATGATACTCAATTAAACTACCTTTCAATTAAAAAATACTGCATTTAAATCAGTCCATCCGTTTTGGAGCTACGATGCCACAGACTGACACAGATACATAGATACACAGATACACAGATTCACAGATTCACAGATCCACATATACACACTACAAAGTTATAACACCCCTTTTTTTGTTGGGGGTTAACTTATAATAATTAAACATAAATATAACTTAAATTATATATCTATACAACATCCTACTCTTCTAGACCCGATCCCTTTAAGAGATTATTGTGCTCACGTGAAGAAAGAAAGAAAAAGGTAGGACTTTATACATGCAATCTATCCTATTCTCAACTACATAAACTATTATGTACACTATTAACTAAAACTGTGAACTAAAAGATGAAATTACTATATTAAAAATACAAATAATATTCTGTTCCCTCCATAAGTAGGTACCTATATCAGTTCACGAAAAAACAAAATTCCAGTATTGGAATGTCCGTATGTACTTAGCGTTCTATTTTTAATCCAGTAAGTAGCCAAATTACGACCTTCTATCTTTGAGTATTAAATACTCAAAGCCTTCTATTGATAGTAAAGCACAGTGTACAAGTACAAAATGAATAAGCACAGAAGGCCGACTCCATACTATGTGCGCGAACAGGCACGCAGATACCTACTAGATGTGTGCGCCGATGCCCGCGGCGGCGTCATCGGCGTCATCGGCGTGGATGGTGAAAATCTTATTAAAAACAAAATATTGTAGACTTATTCGCCAAATGACTGTGCTGGACGAAGTTATCGGCAAAACGCGCTATTTAAATTATGGTCATGTAAAAATGGTATTTTATTGAATTTGCGTAAACAAATACGTCGAAGTAAACCAATAAGCATATCTATTATATATTTAGACATTTCTAGTGTTTAGTTTACTAGTAATGTCGGTATCTAAAACAACCGTATCCGTCGGATAAATTATTTTTCTGTCTTTCTTCTTTACTCATGACTAAGTTAAGACTCTCTCTATTAACTCGGTTGTCTACGTATATTTGATTACATTAATGATAGATAGATAACATTTATTGAAAAATTACAATGGTAGTAAGCAATACAATATAAATGTCAAAAAAATAAAAAAATAAAAAATATTCTGGACTCGCCAGGAACAAATAAAAGTATAAAAGGTACAAAAATAAACAACAAATAAAACATAAAAAATAACAATAGAAAAACAATAATCAAAGCAACCTGAACGAGACCAAAAATGGCTCCCATCTCAGCATAATGCTGTGGCATTTAGAAATAGAAAATGTCACAGCGCTGGTATTCTGATGGGACCGTGGGGATCTTAGTATTATTATAGGTATCATGCGTACTGATAGGTGCCTGTACTAAAATAAACCTGTGCCACTGGCGGAAATTGTATGGGGCGGCACTTCTGTGCCTATTTATTTTAGGTACAAGTCCGTACCGATTCGTGGAATCGCCGTAAATAGCGATTGAACGTTACTTACAGAATCAATATTCATATTATAATCATGAACCGTTTGCCCTCTTGAATGTGCTTGACTAGAAGCATAGTGATAGGCGAAAGCGATAAGCGAAGGCGATCCTTGATTAGTGATGCTGCAAATAGTGGTTATGGCGAATAATCGGCATTTCCTATGGCGAATAGTCGAGTTATTCGCCATAATTATTCGACATCAAAAATGATATTCCGATAAATGAATTTTCAGTCTTAGATTATTAATTGGTTGTCGCAGCCGCTCCATCTAGATTCCACCGGCGTACTAATAAAATGCGGCAAAACATACTACGCAAAAATAGGCGTACTCGAGTGAGTCGGTCAGATTAAAATGCCGGTTTGCGTAGTAAAACTGTGCAAAAACAATACAACCAAAATTTAAAAAACACTGGGATATGTACCATCAGTAAGGATTGTATAATTTCCATAATAATTTGATAATTTCAACAATAAATAATACAAACCATAAATGACAATCATGACATGATAATCACATGTCAATACATGAGTTGACGCATTCAAGGAGCCATTTTTCTCAGGTAGTGCGGTGTCTAGTTGGAGCGGCCGCGACAACCAATTTATAATCTAAGTTTTCAGTATTCCATTACTACAAATATTTTCCAGCACGATTTTTTTTTCGATTGTTATTACAAAAATCTATATTTACCCCATTTTAAGTAAGCTTGCGATGCCTGACTACTCCTCCTAGTTTTGTTTATTCAGTACGATTATATTTCGAGGCAGGATAAAAATACGTAAAAATATTTTATTCTTGGAATAACTACTAATTTACTCTCGAGTAAAACTTATTCTTTCTTGGTGTAAATTATTATACGAAGGAACGAAGCCTAGCAGTGTGGTTCCTGGCTAAGAATAGATTGACTCGTGTCCTCCTTTGGGAGTCGTTAACAGTAACAAGAGATAATCTACACCTATGCAGGTTAATTAACCGAGATACCTACAATATTAATATAATCTCTTGAGAATCTCCCGTGTAAGCTACAGGTTTATATGCGGAAATTCTGTCCTACTTCCTACTATATACAGGATATTTTTTATGAGTGCGCAAAAGTAGAGTGATTCAGTGTCCGTTCTCAAATGCAAACGCATAATATATATAATAGCTATTTAAATTTATTATATATTAATAACATTATATCATTCAGTAACTAATGACATTTATAGTCAAGTAATGGAATCCCCCAACTACAACTAGAAAAAGAGCTGTAATTGAACGGCTGAACAGATTTTTATGAAACATAGCTAAGATAAGATGATACCCGATTATACTAGCTTTCGATTAAAAAAACTGCATTGAAATCGGTCCATCTGTTTTGAAGCTACGATGCCAGAGACAGACACACAGATACATACTACAAACACACACCTTATAACACCCCTCTATTCGGCCAGGGTTAAAAACAAACCCTTGGAACCTAAACCATTCGTTATAGCTGTTGTCTTTAATGAGGTCCCGATATTTAGCTCTAGTGAAAAGCTTACGTGCTAGAACAATTTACCAATTTACGTAACCCTTAGGGCCTGCGCCCACTGGCGGCATGGCACGGCAAGGGATTTATTTCTAATAACTCAAAATAAATCTTATGGGATAGACATTAACATTATTAACTTACATGCCACAGACGCTCTTGCATGCCACGGGATGCCGCGGCACGCCGTAGCATGCGTGGCGTTTAAGTTCTAAGTCATATTACATAAGGTTTATTTTGACTTATTAGAAATAGATACTTTGCCATGCCGTCCCTTTACTTTGCGCCAGCCCTTACAGTTCCCTTACGTATAACAAAACCACTAATCATCTCACAAAGTAACAACGGAATGAGTAACACCTCTGCACCCTCATTAGGACAAAGACCTCGCTAACTCTACTCAATATTGAACGGGTTACTGCTTACACTCTTTCACTAAGCTCTCGACTTAAATGAACACATTTGTTCCGCCAGACTCTACATGCTTCTGTTCACGAGCGATCCTTTGTTACACCGAAGTGGAGTAATGATTAAGATAATGCGATGAATAGGTCCAATTTGCTTGGTGGGTTACGTAAGACGTAAAGAATATTAGTATTAGAGTTCAAAACGGGGTATTTACCATGTTTACAAGATATAAACATGGTAAATACCCCGTTTTGAACTCTAATACTAATGTTAGTGACCATGACAGTTTAAAAACTTATAAATAAAGAATAATTTTGCGGGTAATGAACAGAAAATATAACCGCTTATTAAAAAAAACTTCAGAAACATAATTATAACTCCACCATTTACCTATTTACTGATTTTATTATTGTTTCCTTTTTACAATATAAAAAGTAGGTTCAATAAATTCTTGTTCATTTGTATAGTAGTAAAATTATATTACTCACAAAATATAATGTTCATTAATAGTAATAATAATTAATAGAAGTAATAATTAGTTTTCAGTGTTACAAGAAATTATTTCTGTGGACTTGAACCAGAAATAAATAAATTGAATTGAATTGGCTGCGCGGTACGGTGTAAACAAACCCTGTTAAAATCTTGCATGCACACTATTCATAGGTCAGAGCCCCTCGGGCACACATCTCACTGAACATTGTACGCGGACACGATCCCCTGAGGAAATGAGGAGGAGTTAAGAGGAGCGCGAAGGAATGTGCCGGCCTCACGCGACGATAAAACGACCGCGACGTAATGACGATCATTACAAGCATCTTACAGGAAATGTGCGGCGTTGCGGAGAAATTACGTCATCAGTATTTAGAAATGACCCTTCGCTTCGCACGGATGCAATTTCTCTACTATCCTTACATTAAATATGAAAGTATTGTACATATAAACATTCCGGAAGAAATGCTCCAAATGATGGTGAAAACCGCATCAAAATCCGTTGCGTGGTTTAGGAGGAGTTAGCGGATATACAGACAGACAGACAGACGCCGAAAGCGACTTTATTTTATACTATGTAGAGAAGATAAAGAAGAAGAAGATTTGAACAGGCATTATGTGTTTTACGTATTCGAGGATTTCGTACTTTTGAAGGGGTAAACCTAACCTAACCTAAACCGCGACACGGTTGGCGCAGTGGCTAAGCGATTAGCCTTATACGCTACGTGCCGCGGGTTCGATCCCCGCACGGAACAAGTACTTGTATGATCTACAGATAGTTGTTTCGGGTCTGGATGTGTGTGCATGTGACATGTATGTTTGTAAACTGTACCCTCGATACAGGAGAAATCCTAGAGAGGGGCAACGTTTTTTAAAAAAAAAAAAAAAAAAAAAAAAAAACCCCGCCCACTGGGGGAGCTTCGTTCACGTATTTCGTTTGTATTGCGCAATTGACGTATACACAGATACACACTACAAACTTATAACACCCCCTTTTTTGCCGGGGGTTAAAAATAAAATACAACCATAAATCAAAACTTTCTTCAGTTTTCAAGCGAGGATTAAATTCGAAGCTCCCCGTATTAGGAACTAAACTATATACTGTAGCAGTGTATGGAACAAGTCATTAATAACTTGGCTCGGAGCAATTTATTTCTGTAACAACTCTTCCTACATTTTACGCTGTTAGAATGCCAAACAACTGGTATAAATCTTTGCAGAACCAATAGTGGACAGGACATGGGTAGTGTTTTGTAGTTTTCAGAGATTATTTTTTGGTATGAAATATGAGCTTGCTACTGGAGATAATAGGCAATAGGGAATATGCATGTTTTAATTTTAATTTTATGCATATTCCCTATTGTTCCATGATTAAATCTTAAATGTATTCGGAGTAACGCAACCAAACCGCTCAGCATTTATGCCTATGCGCATTTTTATAAATAAAAACATTTTCTTTCTTTTTCTTTATAAATGCTTAAATTACTCGGTGCTGCCACTTAATTAATTTAATTTATGTTTTGTTTAGCAGAACAACTTTGAGTATAGATACTCAAAGCAGAACAATGACAATTTTTAGTATTAAGTGATCTTGGTGTAGGTTTATTTAAGTTTTGTGCGTCATATTGGGCGTGAAAATAAAAACTTTTTCTTTCTTTCTTCAGTTCATTGACCTAGTGACCTAGTGCATGTGACCTACACATGCAGCGCACAAACAGCAATCAAAACAAATCACAAACTACATAAATAACCTAACCGTCAAAAACTAGAAAAAAAACTATTTTAGACGGCTGAACAGATTTTCATGAATATCTGTTCAGCCGTTCAAAAGTTACAGCTTTTTTTCTAGTTGAAGTCGGGGCTTTATGACGGAATGGTTATATCTTTATCTAAGAATCGTTTGGTTAGCTTACAAAAGACAGTCTTTGTCAAAATTAGTAAGCATTTAAAGTGAGGCCAAAAATAG
The DNA here is from genome assembly GCA_932294325.1 of Allophyes oxyacanthae. NCBI lineage: Eukaryota > Metazoa > Arthropoda > Insecta > Lepidoptera > Noctuidae > Allophyes > Allophyes oxyacanthae. The sequence goes on from OW028622.1 coordinate 12,829,166, forward strand.
GTCAACCGACAAAAAAAGTCCACATAAAAATTTAAAGCAATATCATCGAAAAGATCGGATATCAGCAACGTTGGCTTGAATATGTTTATTCATAGATAGCAAACCCAAAAAGCGTAAGGACCACCAGACATTTGTGAACTTGGAATAAATAGCCTCAGAATATAGGGCCACAATCCAGATTGGCCCAGATAGTAATAATGACAAGGGTACAATCAAATTACTATGTGCACAGAATTATAAGCCTAAGAGCTAACATTGTGATTTTTTAACATTATTGACGACTGGAATATACATTTTAGTACTATTATTAGAGTTGAGAATGGGATATTTACCATGTTTATACTTTGATGATAATGCATCCGATAGAATAGATCATTATTTCATGTAAATCAGATACAAGCGCTTAGATATGAAATGTCGTGACTCTAGGTGCACGGTTCCAAATAGTAGATCCTATGGAGAAGAACCGGCAAGAAACTCAATGGTAACTCTTTTCAAATAATAGATTATAATCCTTATCAGTACAATGTTGTGGTAAGAGCTGCGAAAATAATGTAATTTAATGTGAAAAAAAATTAATGATTTGCCTCTGAATAAGATTACACGATATTGGCGATATGGTACTTGCAACATAAACATGGTAAATACCCCGTTCTTAACTCTAATAATAATGTTAGTGACCATGACAGTTTAAAAACTTATAAATTTTAGTATTTAATGAAATCGGGTTTGGTAAATATGTTTTCATTAATGTATTTTTTTGCTGACTAATCTTAGAAATTAATAATAATAATATATTATTATATATATTTATTTATAATTAATAAAGTTCTTCATAATCTACTTCTTACTGCTCTAAAACTTGACGAAATAATTATAATACCCACTCAAGATTATTTAATATATTCGAAAAGCTAAGCATCAAGTTTCACATGCAATATTCAGAGGTCCCAAAAACAAACAAAAAGTCAGCAAACTTACATTGTTACAATTCTGCTTATTTCAACAAAACATGAACCGGAGTGAAGTTTATTACGCAATGGACAAAATTGTATACAAAACTATCGCTTTTGTGTTCAGATTTTGCATAGAATTCTGACAATAGCTATCGCAATGGCCAGTTCGTGACTTACAAAGGATAAAGCTAGTTTTATTCAAAGTTTGGCTACTTGTAATGTAAAGTGATAACTCTGATCTAGTACATTTAGAACTAATTTAGAGTTCATAATTTAAACTGGTCAACATTATATCTATGGTTTTCTGAAAGGATTGAAAAAATTGAAATCGTTATATTTTCTTTTATAGGTATAGTATATACAGAGACTCTTCATGAAAATCCGAAACTCGCAAATTCTAATTAAAATGGAATAGCTAAACGAAAAAATGATTACAGTTTTGAAGATATTAAGTTTAATATAAAATGTACATCAAAATGACGGCAAGCAACAACTGGATTTTGCCCAAGACAGAGAAAAATGGAGAGGATTGAAGGAAGCCTATACCAAATATTTGGTCGACGAAGACATAAGAAGAAGAAGTCGAGGTATTATAATTTAGAATTAAATAAATACGTGTGAGTGCAAGAAAAATACTTAATAAAAAAAAAACAGCAAACTTCTTACAAAAACACGGTCGACCAAAGAAGAATTCAGAAAACTGAGTGTGTATGTGTGAATTCCCAAAAAACAACATTTATGCCGATTCATAATAGGACCCCAGTATTTGACCTGTGGGTCGAGTCCCAACTGTTTCATTCTCTAGTTACGACTACACCAAATTTGTATTCCAACTCAACATATTGCCTTACCTTTAACAATAGGGACACAGTGTGTTTCAAAGGAATATTGTTTTAGTTCACCGTTTCGGGTTTCAAGTTATGATTTCGAGATTTTATTTTTGGAATTCTGAGGGTTTAGAGTTTCAGTTTATTCTGGTCTTAGATAAACTTGTCGGAATAATAGGTAAGTTTTATTTATTGTTTTGAAATGGTGCTAGAAATTTTGTTTGGAGTTTACAAAGAAAAGTATTTTAGAATAACTCCCTACGGTTATTGCAAAATATTAGAAAATTATTTCAGTAGGTACTCGTAGCTACCAACTTATTCGCCTCCATATTACCGGCTATGGTCTGGCAGGTCGTATAGGGGATGTTCGCTACTTCTAGACCAATTCCATAGTTATAATAACACTTTGGAAGCGTAAAAGTATTATAAAATATAAATATGCAGTTTTATTTTTTGAGAAAAGTGCAAAAATTCGTTTACAATTACTAAAAGCCTTAATTTACAACTATCTACATATCAAAAAGTACCTATAATAATGTAGATATCGTGAAGTGAAAACTTTGTACCCCTTTTTATATTTTATATTGCAATGCGCACACGGAGGAGTGTGTGATTTGGCATAGTTAACGTTTAAAATAATATGGACAAGGAGAGCAGAAAGCTAAAATTACGGTCGAATTTCGTCCACTTGGTGACCACTAGTAATATGAAATACGTATCATAATCATATAAATCAAAACGATTATATTATAATAATCCAAGCGATTAAACTGCAAAAGCGATATAAATGTGCAATAAATCATTTTTACGCAAACGAAGTGTTTTCTAGGTTTTTTTCGTCCACATCATATGCAGCGTAGGCAATTTGTATGCGCCCTTATTTTGGAGCCACAAAAACAAGATTCATTTCAGTAAAAGCCCATTTTTTTAATAAAAATAATATTCTCTATTAAGTATTTTAATACTTATTAGAGAATGTAAAATTATGATAAAGAAGTCTATATATTATATATATATATATAATAACAAAAAAAAATATCCTTGTTTTGAATATTGGCAAAGATTGAGCACGTCTTATTGAAGTGGGCAGCGCATTCCAAAGTCAATCAGCTTGAATAGTCGTTTATTTATGTACTAATATGGAATGTAAACATATATAGTGTATATTATATCTATTTCTGCGTAGGTATATGTTATAAGTAACTATGCTTATTTCAATATAGATAATTATCTTGTCCGTACACCTACCATCCTTTTTTTTCTGCATCAACCAAGGGTTGCCTGGTAGAAAATGCCTAACGCATAGTCCGCCTCTGTACATAGTGCAATAAGTATAATTATAAAAAAATACTAAAAGATTTGTCATAGTAGATGGTCGTGGGGGCCTTTAAATCCTCTGATTTTATGGCCCCAATATCTTCACTTCACTTTCACGCCCCCTACCCTTGACTAATAGCTTGCATTTGCTAACCAGCACATCTCAGTCATTACCATCTTTCATTTTAAGACTATCGCCATGTTGCATATAATATAAATTTTTCATGCGTTTTTCATCTTGCGTCATTATCATTTCTCGTAGCGATAATTATTTTTATATCGTATATAGCTTCCGCCAGCGGCTTCGCCCGCGTGATATTTTTATAAATTATAGCCTATGTTACTCAGTGATAATAGGTATACGAGTAGCATACCTGCATACTGCTGGTGAAAAAAAATTTGAATCGGTCCAGTAGTTTTTTAATTTATTCATTACAAACATACAAAATATCTTCTTCTTCGTCTATCTTTGATTTATCTTGATATTATAATATATATTATGTATGTATATTATTTTTATAGTATGTAAGTACGTGTATGTAGTATGTGTAGCCCATTTGTATGTATAGCACCTAATATTAATAATGACTAGTGCATCTACCATGTTTTTTGTCTCTGCATCACCCTAAGGTTGTCTGGCAGAGAATGCCTTTGGCATTAAGACCGCCTTTGTACATATTTGTATGAAAAGCATTAAATAAATAAATAAACAAAATATCAAATCTTTTCTCTATATAATATTACTTTAGATGTAGATGTTGAGCCCTGATACGGCGAGAAGCCGTCACGAGTTCACGACATACCACGAAAGAGATGGCGGGACGAATAATTATAAAACAAATAATGAATGGTTCACACTGGCTCTAGACCGAAAAGTCTGGAAATCATGGGGGAGGCCTTTGCCCAGCAGTGGGATGATGCAGGCTAGCAGTAGTAGTTATATTTGACAATAATATTCGTTTTCTTAGAAATTGTCTTACTTGCATAATCAAAGTAAAGATAAAAGGTCGTTTGGTAGTACGGCTTTTTTTTTTTTTTTGTGTTTCAAATGTTCTATAACTGATGAAGTCCTTAGTGTTATTTGCTAACAAAAAGTAACCAGTAGCCCAAATCTCGTAATTAATTTACACTATGACTGAAATAAAAAATTTAAAAAGAAAAAAAAAGTAATCACAAACCTATTCGGCCATTAAAGGCTCTGAGATAGCCATTAAATACTTTATTAATTGCTTTTGATAATTTCAAGTCATTATTTTGTTCATTTAGTGAGGTACGCACGTATTTAGTGTTAGCAGTTAATAAGAGCATTTATTTACTACTATACTAAGCCAGTAACAACTCATTTGAGACATTAAATTAAATATAAAAACGTGACTGATATAATGCTACATGATCAATGTTCATGCAATTAAGTACGTGTTTAAAATTATAAACAAAGCCGTAACACGGTTAAACAATTAAAATGAAGGATATTTCCTTCTTACCTTGGTTGAAGGCACGAGTCACGACCCACAAAGGAGTTTCCTTAAAATAATTTAAGGACAATGTAGACATAAGTGCGTATATAATTAGTAAATGTAATAGGTATTAATAGTACAGTACAACATGCGAGTACTTGTAAACAAATAGGTAAATGTTAAATTCCTCTTGCATTTGGCTCGGGAAAATTCGGCTGTAACGAAATTAGCCGATAGAATTTCTGGCATAGTAGAGAATCTTCAGGATGATTTCCGAGAGACCAGAGTCCGCAGTTGTATGGAGGCTTATCAGGCTGCATGTTGCCTGATGAAATTTTAATATAATTTATTTTTATTATTAACATAATTTTTAAGATACCTAATTGTTAGTAACAAAATAAGGAAAGTACCTAGTCTGAAATAAAGGATTTTTTATAGTACTATCCGAAAAGTATGTTAACTTATTATAATATTATCTTATATTATATTATATACTATATTATATACTTATATTATAATGTTATCTTATTATAGCGTACCGAATGCGCCTTGTATATTTTGTGCGCGTCAGTACGCACGCACCACAGCACGCAAACAAGGACAACATCTAGACTGCCACGACTTCGCCAGACGGGGCCACGCCATATCTTCGTTTAGACACGCCACGTGATCACCGCACAGCACCGCCCGACCGCGCGCCGCATCATTTGTTTATTTACGACAGTGAGCTTTAAATCCCGCACGGGACATTGACATACTTTTATTGAATTATTTATATGGAACAGCCGATTTTTTATTTCGTTTTCCTTTGTTTTATTTCAGTGATAGCCTAGCGTTTGAACGCTTGCCTTGCATGCAGTAGGGTCTGTCAGTTCGAACCCGGCCCGTACCTCTGACTTTTCGGATTCATGTGCGGATTAGAATTTGATTATCACTTGTGATAACGGTGAAGGAAAACATCGTGAGGAAACCTGCACATCTGAGAGGGCCTCATAGCGTTCTCAATTGTGTGTGTTGTCCGCCAACCCGCAGTAGGCCAGCGTGGTGGACTAAGGCTTAACCCTTCTCATTCTGAGAATAGGCCCGTGCCCAGCAGTATGACAGTAATGGGCTGGATTTATTTAAAGGTTTGATCCCGTAGTAAAAGTTGTTTATAATGATGAGTACAATACACTCCTTCAATGTTGCCCACGCTTAACCAGTCACCCTTTATAGGCTTTCTGTACAATGAGAGGTCCGTTTATTCTGAAAATGTATACATTCATGTAGCCGTGCGTACATGTTTCTCATACAACTCCTTGCCAGTAGAGTGGATTGACTCCAATCAGCCTCACCTGGGTCGATAGGCACTGATAAATAAAACAGCTTTATCACGTCAGCTCCGAAGTGGCTCAATCCGTAACTGTGGGTTACGAATTACACCATTTCTCTGAGCGCCGAGCATTATCTGTCACAGGCTTTTTCTCCCCCAAATTAACGTGCAAAAGGGCTAGTATTTAAGAACTGTGGAATTGTTCGAACAAATCTAGATTAATTATTTTACTGTCAAAAACATAAATTAAAAAATTTTTGGACAAAAATGTTTTTGTCTCTAACTTAGCTGAGCAACCTCTATTTTAAGTTTAAAAGTTTATTATTACTCTCTAGTATCTATTGAATAATACTTATTTAGTATGAAACTAAGCGCGGAGAAATAAGCGGCTACTTCACTAAACTAAAAAAAATCATAGATGGAAAAAAGAAAATGAGTTTATTGGCACATATAAATCAACAACAATACATAACCTAACCGTCAAAAACACCCGACTCCAACTAGAAAAAGAGTTGGAACTTTTGAAAGGCTAAACTGATTTTCATAAAACGTAGCTAATATAATACCCGATTAAACTAGCTTTCGATTTAAAAAAACTACATTGAAATCGGTCCATCCGTTTTGGAGCTATGATGCCACAGACAGATACACTGATACACACTCAAAGTCAAAGATTTTTATTTCAACTGGGCCTTTGCAGGCACTTTCAAAAACTACAAACTTATAACACAATTATTTTTTATCGTGGGTTCAAAATATAATTTTTTCGGCATTAATGAAAGCTTTAAGTCAACCCTTCATGGGTTGTAGGCCTGAATAGGTAATGTATGTGTGTAAAGAAAAATATCTAAAGTCGGTAAATCAGACATATTTCGTCCCAATAAGTTATTATGTAGGAACGAGGGCTATTATGGCGTTTGTAAGGTCACCCTCAAGGGACAAACGCATGAAGATTAGGAAGAATACGGCCATGACACATCCCCACGGACTACCCAAGAAACTGGGACACGACGAGAAAGCCGGGGGGCTCTGCAACTTTGTTTACCCATATAGTATTATTTCTGTGGAACCAAGAAAAAAGAGGATAAGTTATTATAAAACAAAAAAGAGTTTTTTTTTTTTCATAAGGCTTTTCTCCTCTCTATTATTTCTCCTGTATCGAAATTATAGTTTACAAACATACATTTCACATGCACACAGTCACACACCCAGACCCGAAGCAACCATCTGTAGATCATACAAATATTTGTTGTGTGCGAGGATCGAACCCGACACGTATCGTAGAAAGCTAATCGCTTAGCCACTGCGCCAACCGTGTCGTCAAAACAAATCTAATCTCTGTAATCTAATAAAACAAAGAAATGTTTTATTTTTTACTTTGTAGGTACTGACGATTTTTGTTTTATGTCTTATTTCCTTTTTCCTTGGCACCACAGATATAATCTTCTATGCCCATATGTACCTACACACAGCTACTTATCAAGCTATACATTTCCAGTATAAGCTGACCTCGCATTGTATAGACTTTCCGTACAATAAGAATTCAGCTTAACTAAAAATGTATAGCGTGATGTGAAACCGTGCGTACATCTCATCAACTAACATAGGTTCTTCAAAAAAGTACGGACTCATTGATTCAAAACTATGGATACCATAATTCTCCATCCTGAAAAAAATAACTGCTGAAAAAAAGTAAACAAGTTTGCAAATAAAATATAATTAAGTAGTACTATCAGCCGCCCTGGGCTCATAAAAATGTCGAAAAAGATCAAGATGGTGCAGAATACTTAAGTTTAACGTCCGCCTCAGTTCATGCGTAATGGCCAAGGGACATAGATCAATGAAATAACAAAGATGTGTACAAATTCAAATCCTTGTCTAAAATAGTGAATCTTTTAGCAAACTGAAACTGACTAATCTCACTTAATTGCTAACATTCAAGCGTATTTTCACGTACTTCTGGACGGAAAACGAAAAAATGCATGTTGAATGACTGCTACATTCTTCCGTAACATACGTTTTCAACGTAATTTAAGGCGCAAAATCTTTCAAACCACGTCCTAAAGCTCAATGCTAGAAGCTTCTTTAAAATATCTAGCATTCTTTTAATAAAATTCGCCCTTCATTTAGGGACAGAATTTGATTTGTCATGGAAGCAGGTTATTATTATTACTATAGATATGAATAAAAGCCTATGCTGTCCCAGGTAAAGGCCTACTTCCTTTTCCTCCAAGAATTAAGCACCTAATAGAAATTATGAAAAAAGTAATTAAATGATGATGAAAATGAATGAATGTTTAAAAGTATTTTCAATTCTTTCTATCAAATGATTGCACGACGCGATAACGCTTCTGCGTCATTTACAGTCTTGCTCTTTGTCTCCAAACCGCATAATTGCCGGTTCTGCAACTCTGAAGACTGCTAATGAGAGCAAATGCTCACTCCGTGACATAGCATCGTTGTTTTAGTTGGTGTAACAACATGCTTTGTCTGGCCTTCTTGTATTTTAGAGTAATGGACTGTGATGAGCCGGAGCAACTACAGTCGGCATTTCAAATGCTTGTAACGATTTTACATCTATGCTCCAATGCAGGCAGCAGGTGAGGTCGTTCGGCGCAAAGTTTGTTTTAGCTTCCCATCCATTTTAGGTCCCATCAGAATACCAGCGCTGTGACATTTTCTATTTCTAAATATCACAGCATTATGCTGAGATGGGGGCCATTTTTGGTCTCGACCAGGTTGCTTTAATTATTATTTTTGTTTTGTTATTATTTTTGTTTTTTATTTTTATTTTTATTTTTGTACTTTTGTAATTTTATTTGTTCCTAGCGAGTCCAGAATAAAACTGTTTTCTTTCTTTCTTTCTTTCTTAGCTATTAATTACCTACATAATAATTGTTAATTTCGTTGATGTTGCTTAATAAGCAGAATGTACGGCATTCCGGATAATCTCAGTGGTTTTTGGTCTGCTAGTGTGAATGTTGTATGAATAAATAATGAGCGATGTTCTGATACTGAAGAATGGTCAGGTTTCCCTTTATAGGACCTTTCAAGTGTTGGCATATCAACTCTTAAGACCATACATCACGGGATTTCAGTCATCATCATTTCTCAATCAACAACTATCATCTATTAAACCACATTGATAAATAAGATTGTACGAAAATCAAAAGATCTACTTTGTAAGTAAAATAAATCAAATCCTAAGATCACAACACATCATTATCAATATTGATTACAGACACGATGGGACTTCGCAACTAAGTTTCGAAGTTTGAAACAAGTGAGCATCAGCTGTTGAGAATGATTCTCGAATATATTCACAAAAACGAATGTACCTACAAAATATACATACGCATAAACAGGCAATTCCTAAAAGTACACACATCTTTTTTCTTCGCCCCATATGAGTCAACTTGAGACTATTCAAAGCCAAAATCAATATTCTATTGAGTTTAAAAGTAGCGGTTTATATATAGCCCATCGACAACCAAGATAGCCCGCGACCTTCAGTTGACATTTTTTAACTCGCTTGGAATGAACAGGCAGTTTATACCCTCGATGCTTTCTACAATTCCTAGAACCAATAGCAAAACTCCTTATAGGTACTACATTTTTGACGAGAGCCAATATTTCAGTAGCATTGGTTTGAAGAAATAATGGTATTCTTTGTATTGTTAGCAGCTTTTATCAGAGTGACAACGTACCGATATCTTAGCGATACCGCTAATAACTGCCCCTTAATTCTTAGGCGTACTGTCGGTCCAAAATGTACTTGCACTTACTCAAATTTTATTTATTTATTTATATAGATATTCTTTATTGTACACCAGTAAAAACAAATATTATACACATACAACTTGCACGAACAGAGGTAAATTAATCGAATTCTACGAATAAATTCAGGTCGCTTCTTCGCATGAAAAGTGTAGGTATAATCTCAAAAGTTTTGCAAAATCGAGTTAAGTATACAGAAATGCTAAGTATCACCTACATTTTCTCCTGAATAGTGACAAAAAATATCGTAAAGAATTCTGAGATTATACACTTTACACGTCAAGAGGCGAGGTGTGTATTTCATTAAGCCTATAACGTCCTGCGCGTGCGTTACAACAAGGCCTCCAGGAATCAGGATGATGTTGCGGTTTCCGTACCGTTTTAGTATACATCGGGCATATTTGCTGAAGCTCACACGGATGGCTTTCACGCCATTATGCATATAGAAAACGGCTCCATTACTGCAGCGCTGGCGTGACACTCGGAAAACGATTGTCACGCCAGCGCTATAATATCCAAAGTCTATAATGCTAATTACGTTTACGTAATTAGCATTATAGACTCACCTGTCAGCGACCCGACAGCCACGCGGCAACAGACGGAGCGCAATCGGTCGCGAACTATCAAACAATTTCGTATTATGTACGGCATTCGACCGCCTGTGGCTACTTGTCGCGTTTGCAGAGCCAAGTATGCACGTTTTAGTTGGTGAACCCGTAAGCGGGGGCTGTCACGTCGCTATCGGCAAATACGTAATTCCAAAGTGATGTTGGACAGCAGCTACCGTGCGATTTATGCCTGTCGCAAACTGTCTGCTACATCGGTAATTAGGGGGTGGACTATGCCATCCAAAGGCACTGGGTGGAGATAGCTATAGGTACACGCAAGTAAACAATTGTTCAGTAATTTCAGTACTGATTACACTTATCTAGCAAACCTTTAGCCATAATCAATGACTAACTCATCACTAACTTATGAGCTTCAATGTATAAATAAAGGATTTATTTTATTTTTTAACCCCCGACAAAAAACAGTTAAGTTTGTAGTGTGTATCTGTATATCTGTGTATCAGTCTGTGGCATCCTAGCTCCAAAACGGATGGATCGATTTCAATACAGTTTTTTTAATTGAAAGCTAGTTTAATCGGGTATCATCTTAGCTATGTTTTATGAAAATTTGTTCAACCGTTCAAAAGTTACAGCTCTTTTTCTAGTTGGAGTTGGGGGTTTTTGACGGTTAGGTTATTATTTATTCGATATCCTTGTCATTACTCAACAAACTACACATCAACACCCTTTCCCAAACACATTGACCGGGAATGGGCCACCTTTATAACCAACGAAGAAACCCCCATTTGTTCACGAACCTTCTTGAAGAAAAACAGGACATTTCCTGAGAATAATGCCGTTGTTTATCAGATAGATGTAAATTGTCAGGCCAGCTTGTTGTCCAATACGTCAGAGAGCCATCTGGGTATTCGCCGTACGGGTAACAATTGGACGTAGAACACGAAAAGGATCCAACCCACATTTAGCTAGTTTTGAGATATTTAAAGAAAGAAAGAAAGAAAATACATATATTAGACACCACAAAAACCAACACACGCTAAAATAAAATATAAAATAAATAAAAATTACGCACACAGAAAGGATAAGACATAAATAACAAAAGAAGTACAACAACAATAATCGACGGTATCAGGCTACCGATAGTTTGTGCGATGCGTGTCTAATAGGCCTCAGCTCAGCATATTGCTGCATGTAAATGCAGCGATGATTTTCAGCTGAAGTCTAGATAATGGGCAAAAATATTACATGGGATGTTTCGGTAGTTGTGATACAACATCTATGATCGTTTACAACTTTTGTATCATGTATGTTTTACGGATGTTCCTCTTAAAATATTTAACACTTTTTAGTATCAAAGGTAATTTGATGAAAACCTTCTTAGAGCCTTAGACTATCTCGATGATATCATAATTACATTCATTACTGCTCGAAAAGATTTATGCGCATAACTTTCTAACGACTTGGTCCAGACAGTTGAAACTGAGATATGTTTAGGTACCAATATTAGGTACTAAATGCTCACATACAAATATCGTAGACATTCACCGTGGAACTGCTTAATCTACTAGTCTACCCAGCATCCTGACGATGACGTCAGGAAATTAGCCTATTTAATTTTATATCATTATAAAATATTAAACCAAACCTAACACTTTTAAAGTTACAAATATAAAAGTTTACCCTTCAATTCCAATAAAACCAACTTTAAAGCACTTCATCAATGAAGAATTACGATGTAAACTTTAAAATTAAATATCTCAAAAGTAGCTCAATGTGGGTTGGATCATTTTCGTGTAACTACGTCCAATTGAGATCTATTTATAGAATGAGGGAGCGGCCTGTTACGTGTCCTTGATAATTTCTATGACATGTTCTGTTCTTACAGTTTAGATTCTAGAATCTATACATTCCAGTGAAGCAGTTTGTTTTATACCTACCTACTATTCTATAGCGGAGTCAAGCTCAACAGGGTCTTCTTTTCTCGCTGATTCTCCCAAGCCCGTTCCCTTGGCTGTGTGTCCTTGTCTACTATGGTAGATAAGGACAGTGGGAATACCGTTAATCCATGCGCATCACTAATTAGATGACGAGGCATTTAAGAGAGTCATAGTTACTCCCGCCCCGTTTGCCCGCGGTTGCTTGAATTTCTTCACGTTGACATTCAGAGCACTAGGCAGAAATCACAGTGTTGAGATTCAGTATTCGGAAAATTAACAAAACACATGTGATTAGCAGGGCCGGGCGGGTACGGCAATATGGGGTGAGAGAAACATCCATCTCTTTATCGATTACTCTCTCGATTTTTCGTTTTGTCTTCTGTCAAGGAGATAAAACTGGAGAAAACGGATTTGTCTACGGAAAAGTCGAGGAAAAAATCATCTCTTTATCAATTTCATATCAAATCAAAAATAAATATTAATTTGACGGCACGGTTGGCGCAGTGGCTAAGCGATTGGCTTTCTACGCTACGTGTCGCGGGTTCGATCCCCACACGGAACAAATATTTTATGGCCTACAGATAATTGTTCCGGGTCTAGTGTGTGTGCATGTGACATGTATTTTTGTAAACTGTACCTACGATACAGGAGACATCAAAGAGTGTCGGAAGGTTTCTAAAAATAATAAATAATGACACCCATGTTTATGGGGCCGCTTGGTCCCCAAGTAGGCGAGTTAACGCCATAGCCCATCACACGAACTGTCGTGACTTATCGCTTCTAACACGCAAAATATGGAGTTTCTTGTCAAGGACAGTCAATTTCGACCAAAATTAAATTCAAAAAGTTTCTGAAACTTAAATACTTATCCTTCGATAAGTTCCATTATTTTCAGCAAATATTGATGAACCGTCAACTTCACCTGGAACCATTCTTTATTTTCTCAATTCTGACAATACTGGCAGTAGTTTTTTACGTGTAGATAAAGGTTTGGAAATATCCCTTCGCAGATGTGTACCAGACACGTTTGTTAGAGTTTATTGTCTCTGAAATGGTCTACAAATAGGAAAGATTGTAGGATTACATAAATATAGCAGTTTATAGTTTAGTTGAGACATAATTATTTATTTTATTATTTATGTACACTGCACAACAAAAAGAAAAATACATGGAATAAGAAACACTTAAGTACAAAGGTACTGCTTATTTCAAAAGAAATTTCTGCCAGCAGTCCTGCAAATTATCTGTTACATAAAATGCTACTGTACGATTATATTCTGGTTTAATAAATCAATAATAAAAGTTGTGTATCAATTTATAGAGAGTTATTTACCTAGAACGTCGAAAAAATAAAGATAAGATAGCTATAAACGAGTAACAACAAATTTTTAAAGGATTTCAAACTCAATTTGAGCCTTTATCATACATTGAGACGATGCAGTCTCACAATTTATCGCGACATTACTGTTTTTACGCGATAAAATTTTATTAGCTGTAAAACGCAGATGTCAGCACTGTTTCATGATAATAAAAAAAATAAAAACGTACGACGTACAATTAAAAAGAAAAAAATAATGACTTTCCACGTAGAATTAAAAATCCAACTATTATTGATACTAAAAGCCGTGTGATACCATAATTATTAACTTTTAAATTTTTAAATTCACTTCATATTGAAGAAAAAATTCTAATCTTCCCCTTGCGGACCCTGAAAATGAGGATAAACAGACAGAAATATAAAGACCTACATATACAATGAAGATCTAAGATAGTTTCATTTTTTGAAGCCTTATATGAGTCATTGTGAAACCGAGTCCTTAGGGGGCAACCAATTTTCTGGTAAGTACAATATCGTTTGTTTGATAAAGATAATAGTGGTTGTAGAGTTTCATGTTAAGGCGCTTCCCCGAGCAAAACGCAGCGCGCGGACAGTTTTATGCTGCTTTTAATTAATTTACTTATTTAATACTTTCCATACAAATATGTACAAAAGTGGTCTTAATGCCTTAGGCATTCTCTGCCAGACAACCTTAGGGTGATGCAGAGATAAAAACATGGCAGATGCACATTTTTTTTTTTTTTTTTCTATTAGGTATATCTTCCCTAATTTTATTAAAAAATATAAAAATCAAATAAAAATACAGACCTCTACTTCAAATTCCATGTTTAGGTAATTCGCATGATTTTTAGCAATATTAGACAATTTATTCATTTATAAATATTATATTCCACATTTGCATAATATTAAAACAAAAAAATCATCGTGTAAATGCTCGGCCAAAGGGTCGTGTAATATTGCGGGGGTGATATACCTACTCAAGGTCGTTTGCTAAGTGTAGCACCTTAAGGGCTCGACTGGGGCGGTACAATAGTCTTACCTATTTCGCCCACCATTACAATAATTATTAAGTGTTAGTGAAGTTGTTCCAGGTGGAGGGTAGAAAATAAATGGCTAGTAGAATTACCGGAACACAAGGCATTCCAACTAAACCGTGTACAGATAGTTTCATCCACAAAGACGCGCCCCACTCTTCTACCTAATCGCTTACAGTACAAGTGTGCAACATTACGCTAGTGTTTTCGTTTTGTCGATACACACTAATTACCTATAAGTGCACACGAACACTTTGATGTATTGACTAATCACGAGAGAGCGTTAAACGATGTAATGACGTCATGTCACGTGACTCTGTGTTTTCCCGCGAACATTTGAAAATCGTACTTATTTTTATTTGTGATAAGTATTTTAATTATTAGTGCATTTTTTTTTACTTTTTTTATTTAAGCCACTTTACGATAAACTTCAAATTAAAATACATGCAAGTTCCTAATTACTTCAATAACAGATGACCCGTATGTTCGTTTACCATAAACTATAGGTACGAGTACATAAGTTTTACAAATAAATTATTTTGATTTTTGTTTCATAAATCTCTTCAATCTCAACCATAAACCAAATCATGATTTTCAGCGGAAAGAAAAGATAATTTATCTTTGGATGGTAGTGCGATAATTAATTTGTCAGGCGAGTAATTAGTGGAGGACAGAATGACAGCGTCGGCCTCGACTCGCGGCCATTTGGACAAATCATCTCGACGTTCAATTCGTTAGGAGATAATAGATCTGTTATTTACGTTACAGTTAATTCAATCAAACGACATCTGCTTTATCCTCACATTCTTCTTTTTAACCGACTTCCAAAAAAAGACGATTTATATATTTATGAAGACGGATTTGCAAAATTCTTTTTTTGTTAGAAAGGGGTTAATTCGAAATGATCCCATTTAAGTATTGTTCATGCCACTCAAAATAGAAAAATAAAATAAACTTTAAAAACAAAGTAAAAACCGACTTCATAAAACTAAAAAGTATAAAATAATTTTCTTAAAAGACTTAACAGCTTCTGAAGTTGGAGCCTTAAATTCTTCAATGCACCTAGCTTGGCAGTGGCACCGACTGCAGAAGCTGTTAAGTTTTTTAAGAAAACTATTTTATACTTTTTAGTTTTTTTGAAGTAACTTTTTAGTTTTTTTTTTAGTTTTTATAGAGTCGAATCCCAACGCTGTCTTAATTTTTTTTAAGAATTTTAGCCAAATGCCGTTTGTTTTTCCTATTTTAAATTTTAATATGTCCTGCGTTTGACCACCATCTCATCGGATAGTAATTAGTAAGCGACGATGCGGCCTCCGATTAGTACGTGGACCCAGATAATATCTATTCAGTCTTGAGTTATAGATAACCATGTTGTATTTATCAGGGAATAAGAAGAATGACAAGGCAATGTGTGAAACCCAATCGCCATTAAGCCCAAACACAGTACATTTAGCAATAAGTTCTATTTGGAGTCTCGAAAGCAAAAAGTTGATAAGTCACAAATACTTAATTTTAAAATACAACTACGGTTGAAGTTACATTACTGTACAAACTTTTTATGCGATTTGCAATTCAATAAAAGTTAATGCTTTAAAGCGCTATCACACTAGCTATTTGTGATCCTGTTTCGAGCAAGGCGATTGGTCAGGGTTCTCGCCGCGTGTGCCTGGCGAGCTCTCCGCGTGTGCGCAGCGTATTCGCCGCATGTACGCAACGAGCTGAAGACGTTTACGTAGAAAATGAAAGCGAATATAACGATGGATTTGGGAAGATCGTGTCGCGGTGTCGCTGCAAGCACATCTACTAATCGCGTCGCTGGAAACACGCTCGTAAATCGCCAATATAATAAGGCCTTTACAAACGACTTATCTATATTAGTTTTAATAATATTTTAGGTGAACAATGTTTGTAAGGATAAGATAATTAATAGCCTGCATTGCCACTTTAAAAACGTCGAAAATGGACTTGATACTTTTTCCATTGGAGCCAGGAGCCTCCATTGACAAATACTTATTCTATATGTATTCTCACATGAAATGGCTCGTCTAATAATAAATATACTCGCTTTAATACTGTTTGGATCTCGCTATTTTTGTTTGTCTAACTTCTATATTGTTTAGTGTACATGGTTTTGCACTATCATTGCCTTCGCTTATGGCAGACACAATTCAATCAGCCACAAGGCAAATCACGTGTCATGAACTTTGAAAGACTATATTTTTGTTTGTTTAGTTTTCGTAATAAAATACTAGCATCGGATGACGCAATCTAAAAAAAATATGCACATATCTTTCTGCATGATGCACACAATTTTCATGTCAAATTTCATCAAGATCGTTTCAGCCGTTTAGTCGTGTAACGATCTTGTTGTAACTTCGTGTAACTTTGTCTCTTTTTTTGTTACGTAACAAATGAAGTTACTGACGCATTTATAATATTAGCGTGATTTGTAGTTAAAAAATATATAATTATATTTTTCTAGTTATCTATAAATTGTTCTTAGAAGTTCAGGAAAATTGTTCACAGAAATACCCGATCGATAAACAATCACAATACTTTAAGTAAACTAGAAATAACATAAGAAATTCTATCGTACATAAATCATAATTAAATCACGTCTGTTTTCCTGTTTAATTCTGTTTACACTTAAACAATTCAGATTAATTCCTTAACATAAACAATCAAACATACAAGTTCAAACATTAGCATAGAAAGCGACTTTAAACATTAAAACAAAAGGTAGACAACACCATTAAAAAAAATCATCTTTTGGCATTCAAATAAATTAGTTTAAAACTGAATTTTCACATCAAAACAAACAAGGTAGGTATTATTCAATATTTAATAACCATGTGACAGATGGTGACCCGGACAAGGGTCTTCGGGTTATAAAAAGCCCCTATGGGCCCATCGGACCCCGAACCCAGGTATTTCCTAATGAACGTTCCTGTCCCACAAAACACGCATTTTTTCCTATCTTCGTTTGAAAATTAATAATCCTGGATTAAAAAGATCTGGATATGCAAATATTTTTTTGGAATCCGACATTATTCCGTCCGATTCATTAAGGCATTATACGGTACGCTTGGAGTCTCGTCACAATGCCAACTTCATTTCCTATGTGGTGAGAGTGCCAATCGTAACGACTGATTCAAGCTTGGTGGCCGCACTGTAAACTTCTTCCATAGTCTGCTAGCTCTACGGCTGCTATAACTTAGGTTTCATAGAAAATAACGAGAAATCTTCGTTAGAAGTAATACGACGCGATGACGTTATGCGCCGTCGGACGGCGTTGTACATACGTTGATCCGTGGGCCGAGCACGAATGTTTTGACGTATAGTAAAGTAAACGTAAGCAAATTTTGATTATAAAATACGATGAATCTATCGCATTTTTGTTCAATTTTATGCAACAAATGCACTTGTTTCATGAAAATGTAAAAATACTGCATGTATTTCCAAAAAAATATCATGGCTTAAACGTGTATTTTTGGTTCTAAATTTGGTTACATTTACGTTACTATACGTCAAAACATTCGTGCTCGGCCCACTGTTGACTGTTATGGGCGGTACGCTTGACGTATAGTTCAGAGGTTATGATCAAATTCTTATCCATCACGTACATAATCCAAGTAAAACAGAAATAAAAGCTGACGATAAAAACTGTGGGCATCTGCAAGTGCGACCGATTGTAACCGCCATTTTACTTCTCGTTACGACCATGTCTCTGCGTTACAGCCTAGCCTCTTTATGACCAGTCGTAATAATAAAGCCGACTAACACGTTTCACTTTATATTTTAAGGTTTAGAGAGCAGTTTTAAGGTTTATTTGCGCTTTTAATGCTTCTAAGAATGACCTTTTGATCTTGTTATTTCTTTTCCGTCTGGAAGGTTTTACAGCCTTTCAAAAAAAAGTTAAGAGCCTTATTTTTTTTTAGCAACTGTGAATCATATTCCCCACAAAATATGGTAAAATAATTAAATAATATAAGAAAACATGTTGCGGAATATAAGTCGATAATTAGGAATATTTCCAAAACAGTTTCGAAAGCTTGTATTCCGAGCTAAAAAATTACAGACAGAACAATGAAAAAACTTATTTGAAAAAAGAACGTATGTATACAATATTTTTCATTTTTCTAAAGTGCTGCTCATGGACATAATAAAGTACTTCATAATACTAATTTACCATAAACCTTATTTCTAATTTAAACATCGTTTTTAAATATATCTGTCACTTTCTAACATCATAATAACAAAAAGAGACGGGGCTATCTTAAAACTTGGGTTTTACAAGACTTGTTTTCCTGTGTTCTGTTTCAGGCTATCACATAAAGGAGAAACAATTTAAAAATTATGGCAGTGTATGGCCGCCATAAAATGTTTCAAAAGATTTGCCCAATGTCGCCAGTAAGTGATGGCATTGCCCTGCGTGTTGGCTTTAAGTTAAAAAATGATTGGTAAATATTGCATTTTGAAAACTTTTGAGTTAGCTAGTTAGTTAGTTAGCTTTTTAGTTAATTGACAGGTTGGCAGCTCGAAAATTTTATTTGACGTTTTAAAATTTAACCTAACGATTTCACTACACTTTATCTCAACTCATAATAAATTTAAAAGTTGAACGTTATGGCACGTTAACTTTCATTACTGATTTATCCATAAATATCTCATTTTCTATTAGAGTTTTTAATATCTACCTGCTTAATTCAATTCAATTTCCAGCCTTTTCCCGAGCGACTGCTACGAGTATTAGCGCTATTAGTCCATTCGCTCGTTAGGAACTATGACGGATTATCGTACTTTTTGAAATACGAGTGGGTTTATTAAATCTTGAACGAGTCATCCACGAATTGACATTGAAATATAACCAATGATAGATATGCTCGGCCCCTTAATTACCGATGTAGCAGATGTTTGCGACAGGCGTAAATCGCGCAGTAGCTGCTGTCAAACATCACTTTGGTATTACGTATTTGCCGATAGCGACCCAACAGCCACCGCTTACGGGTTCGCCCTCTGGCAGACAATAAACGAACTAAAAAGTTTCTACTTAGCGATAAGTAGCCACAGGTGGACGAATGCCGTAGTTAGACAGTTCGCGACTGATCGCGCTGTCTGCTGTCGCGTGGCTTTCGGGTCGCAGTCAGGTGTTTTTTACGTAGGTAATTAAGCTGCAGGAGCCATTGCGGCTTATGTCAACTAACACTAGATTTTCAAGATGAAGGTAATGCGAAATATATACAAAATAAAATAACTAAAAATGTCAGGTTAAACCTATTTATCATATAAATTGATAAAGTTTTTTAAAGATAAAATCCCGCGTGGCTCCCGCTGACAACCAGCGCTGTCGGGTTGCATGCAACGGCTGAGCGGAAGCCTTTTTGACACAGCTGCGACGTACAATCCATTTTTTATTTAAGATATTTTTTTTTCTTTTTGTTTTACATTTTTTATTCTTTTATTTTTCGGTTATGTTATCTTTAAAATCATTTTTGTGCTGTGTCAAATAAATACTTTTTCTTTCTTTCTTTCTATAAAATTTAAATAATTAAATTAAAATGTCAAAACAATTAAATCATAGTCCAATTAAATTATAAAACGTGTTATAGGATGTGTTTGGTTGTGTAAAACAGTAACCCAAAATTAAAGTCGATCGAACTGTGAGTTTACTAGCCACAGACCACACCTTCGATGCCTATACGTATACCCGATATCTAAATTAACTAACCCACTGAATCAAGATATCTGATCAACAATCACCTTTATCTCAATCTACAATACATTAGTCACTCACTCTGGCGGTAAATTCATTAGGTTAATCCAAGTAAGTGTTATCTCGATGTAATTACATTAATTGCCCTCTATTTGTAGCTAAGTAATCCCTAAAGAGCATAATGAACAATTAACTGGTGGAAAAGATAGACATTTTTAATTGAACAAAGTATAAAAGTAAACACACCACGCAATACCAACACACACGAACACTACCGAATCCGTTCCGTTCCGTTCCGTCCGTTCCGTTCCGTCCGTTCCGTTGAATACTTTTAGTATTCTTTGTATGAAATTATATTTTTTTATAGAATTCTTTATATAAAATTACACTTACTATTAAACTTATTTTTAAATTAGAGTACTAAAGTAGAATACTAAAGTTCGGTTGGCGCAGTGGCTAAGCCATTAGCCTTCTACGCTACGTGCCGCGGGTTCGACTCCCGCACGGAACAAGTATTTGTATGATCTACAGATACTTGTTTCGGGTCTGGGTGGTGTGTGCATGTGACATGTAAACTGTACCCTCGATATAGGAGAAATCCTAGTGAGGGGTAACGTTATTAAAAAAAAAAAAAAAAAAAAAAAGTTCGATTACTGCGGCGCATGTAGGTGCTCGTTCCCCTTTATACTTCGTTCAATTAAAAACCTACCTTTCCATCAGTTAATTGTTCATTAAATGCAATCTCGCATTCATTATACCTTCATCCATCCATAATTTAAGTGCTTAGCACTTGTCTATGTAGTAATTTCCATCCAGTCCTATCCAATACCAATTCTTTTAAATCTTTATGTTTCTATATTCGCTTTTTCTTTCAACTGATCAATGTAGTTTCTTCTTCCTCTTTTTCTTTTTGCCTCTATTTTCCCTTCTATAATGTTGGTAATGAACTTATCGTGCCTAATCAAGTAACCAATCATGCTTCCTCTTCTTTTTTCTATGTTTCCCTATGCAATGAAAAAGTTGTTCCTAGTCCTACCCTGTAAGAAATATCTTGCACACCACTGTGTGCAATAAAGAATATATAAGTAAATAAATAAAAATCTTGACTATAGGTATTAAAACGGGACCCTAAATTCCATACCAAGTATCCAAACAGAAGTAGTTAAAAAATATTGTCTCAGCGCAGCCCTATACACATCAAAGTGATGATACAAAAGCGACTAAATTTTATTCCATTACGTGATTTTCCTGTTGTAGAAAAATAGTGCCAGCTGCAACTTCAAACTAGCTCGGTAACTTATGTACTAGATGATAGATTGCCTACACGTTTGTTCACTATATTGCGTTGGAAAAGTTACAGAAACGAAGTGTATCATCATTCATTAATGCTTGCAAGTTATTATGGATGGCTGTGGACAGGTATAGCTTTGATTCGCATAATGCTGATTATCGTAATATTAAATGGCATAAAATGTTTAGCTTAAAGTTTTTTCGCATAATTATTATTGACATAATTGTTTTTGAGCATGGACATGGATGGCTTTGATTCGGATAATGTTGATTACCATAATATTAAATGGCATAAAATGTTTAGCATAAAGTTTTTCGCATAATTATTATTGCCTTTTATTATCTAATGGTTTCATCGAAGCGAAACACTGATACAGTAGGTTAGTACGTCGAGTAGGTATAGAAGTTTTGTATGGGACAGCTGATTATTTTTTCGTGATTACGATGTTGATCGCATAGAGAAACCTGTTCAGTTTGATGTCTGATCCACACCCTTAAAGCCCCTTCAGAAAGGCGTGGTTGTAACCACGCCTTATAGGTATATTAAAAATGGGTGAAATCGATTCAATGTCCGATTCTTAACGAAACACTTTCAGGATGTGCGTTTATTATGTTACATGTTGTAATCATAATGTTTATATTAATTCCTACTTGTTTTACAGTATTTCTATTATAATTATTCTATAAGGTTGTTAACTGGGTTGACTTTCCTGTGGATCTAAAAAGGCCGCTTTAAATGAATCATAATATTATGATTCATATTACAAATGTCCACTTAATTGATGACCCTTATTATCATTCGCGTAAGGCTTATATTCAGCAGTCATCTGTTTGGCAGTTACCATGGAGATTCGTAGGTGAATTGCTAAATGTGGCCTTTTTAGGCCCCCTGGTGCGCTGAGAACATACCTACCTACTACCTCGTTACTCTCTTTTCATGCATTTCAGTGCACGTTGATAAAATTGCTAAACCTTTAAGGATTTTTCATAATTCCAACTTCAAACAGTCATCAATAAAATTCAAGAGCTGATATATCGCATCATAAAAAATAAACGTACATAAATAACTTTCTCCGCAGCTGAACGACTACACGCGAGTCAGATGCATGAAAAAGAAAATATCTCAGACGCACATTTCTTGCGTATAGCGTAAGAACGTAAAAAATACAAGATTGGAATAAATTATTATAACTTTCAACGCTTTGTTACTTTTTCCGAGACATGTAGGGCTTTTTAAAGCCATGATGTATGCGTGAGACGAAGCCTGCTATGAAACGAGTATAGCGTCGTAAATAAGAAAAATGTAAGCACAAATTCTTGTATTCCACGTAGTTAGGAATATATGAATTGTGTGGTAAGAATTGCTGGAACATCTACACTGTTATTTTCAGACTTATTTGAATATTTTTATATTGACGAAAGCGGATTTTCGGCTAAGGTCGTGTGTAAAAACATAAGACGGTGAAACTAGAAAGATGGGTACGGATATGTATATTATGTTCTATTATACTAAAACCTAGAATATTTTACAATAAAATGACCAGCTATATTTTAGGAGTAAATACAAGGAAATTAGGAAGATATCTGAAAACGTACCAATCACTGAAGAAAAGTCGATTTTGAATTATAAGAATTTGACCCCTATTCCTTTGGGAAAATTGTTGAGTTTCGTAGACAGCTTACCTCTTAAAATATGGCTGATCATTTTTAATTCACGCTGTATCTTATAATGTATCTTAACAGAAAATGCAATGAAATTAGCAATTAGTAATTGCCTTTTGATAAAAAAATCATGGTTTTTATTTTATTTAATAAATGTTTTATGTGTATGGATTTTGAAGACATTAATTTTAATTTTGATGATGACAAAGGACACCTTACTTTTAAAAATATGACATAGAATTAATTATTTGCTACTTATTTATAATGATTTATACTTGTAATTTTATTTTATTCTACTACTTAAATTAAATTATACTAAGTTAAATTGTTGTGCCCGACAGGGTCCATGTGAACATATAATTATTATTATAAAGATCTTGTAAAACACATGTGATATGCAATAAAGAATTAAATTGAATTGAATTGAATTGAAATTGAAAGATTTACAGTACCTATTCATTATTTTGGTGCAAGAGGAATATTTGACTTAAATGAGAAATTGTGGTTAAATAAAATTTAAACAGATTTAAGGATAATAAGCTTCCCTAAGACTCGAATAGAACCTTGAATAAAGCCTTGAGAAGTCGAGACAGTAGTGAGGAAACTTCCAACTTCCCCTCAGCGATCGACGGAAATAGAAAGTAAGATACTTGCGTATCTATCTACTACGTAGGGCATGTGTGTAATATTTACAGGATATTAGTAGCGATACACATTCTCACTTTATAGATTTTGTTGAGGTTAGGTTCCCTAATATTTGGTCCTTCGAGCCGGATCCGATCCAAATATCAAGCAAGCGGCGAGCTATAGAGAATTTGCAAGATCTAGAAGAGTAAAAATGCCAGTCACAGGTGTGTGCAAATGTTGGGGTTAGGTTTCCCAACAGTGAAATGTTTGTTATATTTATTTTTATGCCATAATAAACATTTCACTCTCGGGAAAACTAACATCAACAGTTTTAATTATCCTTACTAATATTTCAAATTCGAAAGTAACTCTGTTTGTCTGTCTGTTTGTTATTTTTCACGACCAAACGCCCGAACCAATCTTGACGAAATTTGATAAGAAAATAGTATGCAACATGAGAAAGGATATAGCTATTATTTATTTTTTCAGAAATCCCAGCTTCATAATTCCCTGCGGACGGAGTCGCGAGCTAGTACATTATAAATTCTATAGTAAAATATTTACAGATACCTAGACCAATTGATGTATTAGCTTCTGAAAATCAGAATGAATGTTAGATATTTATTTCTACGTATCTGGCTATAGATTTCTACTTTCCAATGGCAGCTTTTTCAGACAGTCTGTTAAATTGCAACCATTCCCAACGGCCGCGGCCGCAGGTTCTACGAAATAAAAATATTTGTTCTGGTCTTTCTGTTTGTCGTGTTGATTGGCTCGTGAAAACAAAATATACATCGTTTTACATGGACGCACAAAAATAAAAGTATCTACTATTTTTTATACTGTTTTATATTCCCGTATGTTTGTATTACAACGGTCCTTTGGGAACGGAGTTTGTGACTATGATCATAATGAAAGTAACACGAATCAAATATAAATATATTAAATACAAACGTACGAGTAACAGGTATTTTTGGAAATGTCCAACTATAGCTGATTAGGTCCGTATCTACGATTTTTTCTAGTGTTCCCTATACCTTTATTCATTCCTATATTTATTTATTATTCACACGATTGAATGAGGAGAAACAGGTAAAAGAAAAACAAGATATATTTTTTTTTTCTAAAAATCAGTTCTGGGTGATTTTCTGCCCAGCAAATGCATTGGCAACTCATTCGACACGGGCATTCCAACAACACATTTTTACCTATTTTTTTTCGATTTTATGTGTTATTTAGTGCCGGTTAATTATTTTTTTGGGATTTTCATGTTCCACGAATATTATATTATCTACCATCCGATACCCAAAATATTTAAGAAAATCAATTCCTATTATATTTTCCATCGCTACGCTACTAATAAAATTCCTTTTGCCTCGTTCATACAATTGGTATTTCTACTTTATTTAAATCTACATTAAATCCTTAAAAATCTTTACCGTAACTACGATTAATACATCCACATAAAACGTCTCGTTTCGCCTAAATTCCGACGCAGACTGATCGAAAGAGATAAGAATCGAGTGAATTCAGTTGAAGTCGGGTTTAAAAGATTGGCTTTACTTTATTATAAGCCAAACGTAATCATGAAAGCATTGTCGTGTCGCGATGAATCCGACTGCGCAACGATAGAGATTGCCGTTTTACACCGATACTTTTTATGTTAGTGTAGGTTGAGAAAAGAAATGGGATGAATTGTCGTGTGTAGGATGATTTTAGGCCATTTCATAATTCTTGCGGTTTGCGGTTGATCATCGGATCTTGAGGTTTGGAGTTCGATCCCCAGACCCTGCCGTTGTTGAAATTTTCTTTCAAAACAATTGAAGTAAGTACATTTACTTGTGATATGAGCCCTGTACTGAGCTCTGAAATCTCTCTCTCTCCCTCTAGCTCTCTTATAATAAGCGTACAATTATAGGTGCTAGAGGGAGAGAGGGAGACAATTCAGAGGGCTCATAAAGCCATTCTCTAGGAGCCCTCTGAACATAGAACATAGCTGCAAATGTTGATAAAGTATTCTTAAAGTTTTAAGTGCTCCATGATCTGCCAAGGCATACAAAAATTAAGCATGCACACATGATAAAGACTAATATATTTTACACAGATATAATTATAATATAGTACTTATTTTACAGTACCTACATTATGTCATTTTTGTTTAATTTAATTAGTTGTAGTGAAATAGAAATAAAAATGTTTATTTGCAAGAAACATGGTTATGGGATGTTACAATATTATAGGTACATCATGTTCCGCCTGTTAGCCCATAACAGGGGGACAACAACAGTAATTTTTTCGAATTTTTTTGGAGTGTTTGAGAATCATGACATTGCAAATGGCAATATTATATTATTGCCCCTAAGGGCTAAATTATGGAGACGCGGGGCGTTGCGCAGAGCGATGAGAGCGTTCACGCAGAAGCGTTTATTTGATATAGAGCGTTCCCTCTTCGTGAACGGAGAAACGCATAAAGCGCCGCAACACACGACGCGCATCGCTCCGCATCTCCATAAGTGAAAGTCACATAGGACCAAACACCATATTCTAAATCTAATAATCTTCGGAGAATCCCGAGACGTGTATGAAATAAAATAAATATAAATTCATATTCCATGTCTTTCTAACAAGAAAATATATTCATTGAGATTGAGATATTAACGGGAAAATATATTTACAAATAAGATGTTCATCCAATTTTGATTCAGAGACCCACAAAAGGGCCGTAGGGTAATCGAATCAAATAAAAAAATGTAAATAGGTACACGAATTTTATTTATAGATAATATCTAATATTTTAGAAAACATAACGTAGACTTTGCACGTAAACACTTAAAGTAGCATCATTAAGATGAATTCATTTTTTTCTTTACTCTTCAAACAAATCTCATGATATGATATTATTTATATGAAAGTCGATGTTGATCAAGAGCTTAATAAACATTCGTTTAGATCAAAAAAATGTTCACTTCAAAATATTTAACTTGAAATCGGTAGTTATATATTTGAGCCGTTTGGTGTCGAAACGCTCGGGTCATGGGGACCGAATGCATGTCTCCTCTTCAGAGGCATTGCAAAACGGTTGGTCGACGCTACGCGTGACCCGAGGGCTAGCCTATTCTTTGGTCAAAGTAAAAGCATTGCCATTCAACGTGGCAATGCTGCCAGTCTTCTGGGCACGCTGCCAATTGACAGCGAGGAGGAGGAGTACTTTGACGCCTAGGTTCTCAGTTTTATATTTATTTTATTTTATTTTATGATTTATTTATTTAACAATAATTATTAATGTACATATTTAAGTTTTTATTTTATGGTTGTATATAGTTATGTAAAATAATTCAAGAAATAAATATTTCCCATTTATTTTAACTTGAAAAAAATAATAGTAGATATGTTCATGAAATCGACTCGGATCAAGGATCCCATTATTGGTAAGTCTACACTAGAGTCAAATATTGCTTGAACTGTGGTAACAATTTCACTTAACCTAACCTCAGAACTTTACGGTTGACAGCCGTTTTCTGTACCCGTAGACTAAAGAGATAAACAGTTGGCTATAAGAACAGCTCCTAAGAAAAAATACGTTGCGGATATACATATTGCAAACAAAATGCTTTGAACTACTGCGGCCCGTTTAGAGTTAGTAAGTCTGCGTTTGGACGCCGGGCGCGAAAGATGGTCGATCGGAAAAATTGCCGATTGTACATTTATATTTATTTAATTTTCGTTTAAAAAGAAACACTTTAATCAGCACTAGAATTTCTCCTGTATCGCGGTAGATACAAATACTCGTACATCCAGACCCGAAACAACTATCAGTAGGCTATACAAAGAAATTTGTTCCATGCGGGATCGAACCCACAACACGTATAACAAAAAGCCAATCGCTTAGCCACTGCGTCAAACGTATCGTCATTTTGCTCTTTTTATTACCCGACTACGGAGAGGGTTGTATGTTTGACCGGTATGTATGTGTATGTTCATCTGTTCCCACATAATTTCTAAACTACTTATCATAATTCGACAAAAAAGGTAGATATCGTTAGAAGCGGCTTGATTGTTCGCTAGTTATAGACTATGCGAATATGGCGCCCTCTAGAGGACATAAAGACATGAACTAACCTAATATTATTTTGTATCTCATTATTATAAGTGAACTGTATGTTTTTATGAGAAATAAAATTCTTTAAACCAAAACCGAACTAAAAAATATTTTTTGTTTAGTGATGCCGGTTGGGTATCAAATGAAATGGCTTAATTACCAAATCTAAAAAATAAATATATTGCAAACTGTTGCTCGCGGCTTTGAAAAAAAAAGTAAGTTTAAGTGGTATAAAGTAGTTATTTTTGTAATTTTTACACACTGTGTCTACGTGTCTATCATTCTTATTTCCAATCGCGGGACTACTGGAAGAAATTTCTTTAGAAATAAGTAGTTCCATTGTGCTCTTTTTGTCTGTAACATTTTTATTACCATGTTTCCTTGTGTGTACATAAATAAATAAAATAAATAAGTTTAAAAACTAAAACCCGACTACTGAAAAAGTATGAAGGTACTATGAAAAGCAGTCGATCAAATAATAAATCACGGTTAGTTTCATAAATTCACAGAATGTTTTAATTTCAAATATTTTCATAAAAGTAGCAGCTAAGATGGCCATAATGGTAAGGCTTGGGGAGCTACCGTAATTAATATGTATGTTCTTGTATTCAATCATTGTTTGTTTGATATCGCTCAGAACCACGTTTCAGTCGCAAATTAATATTGTGGCTATATCTCAATACATAACTGTCAGTTTGTCTATTAAATTTGGAACTACTGACTAGAGTCCTAGACTTCTATATGGGCAAATATAGTAGGTACACAAAGGCTCCAGTTTCCACTAGGGTATTACAATATTGGAGACAAACACACAACCACACCCGGCCTTCCCAAAATGTTACCATTAACTGCATACGGTCACAAAAATAATTAATAATATGTAGTTTAAAGTTATCTTGCTGACCGACGAGGCCCTCCGTTATAACGACCAGCAAACACGAGTACTATACATTTCAAATAACAAAACAAGTAAAAGGGCCATTTTTAACCAACTTCAAAAAAGGAGGAGGTTCAATGTTCGACTATATGTATTTTTTTTAATGTATGCTCGCCGATATTAAAATATTGGCGGACCGATTTTAAAAATTCTTTTTATGTTAGGTACTCTTGAAGTGGTCCCATTTAAATTTGGAGAAGATCTGATGAAGATCTTCGGAGGTAGACTATGGAACTCTTCAATGGATAACAGAAAATCACTCGCGATTGCTGTGATCGCATGATTATGTATTGTTTATGCCACTCAAAATAGAAAAATAAAATAAACTTTAAAAAAAGTAATAACTGACTTCAAAAAACTAAAAAGTAGAAAATAATTTTCTTAAAAAACTTAACTGCTTCTGAAGCCGGGTACCTTTTATTCTCATTCTTAGCAGTAATCTAAATAAACTTCAAATGCTAAGTATAATACGAGATTCAAGTAAACAATTGCGATTTGCGAGATTTTGTAGTCGAAAAAGCGCTCGAAATACAAACTCGATTTCGAGATGATCTCGATGGAAACTAGAATTGGCCCCCAGTGCGTAACCGATCAAAATGGATTGACTCAAACCAAAATCTACGTAGGTATTTGAATCAAATCGTTTGACCGTCTCGGGAGCCTTATGAACAAAAAACGTTTCTCTGAGTAAAGCCACGGCCCCAGCTAGTCTACACTAATATTATAGAGAGAAAAGATTTGATATTTTGTATGTTTTTTTGTTTGTAATGGGTAAACACAAAAACTAATGACCGATTTAAAAAAAAAAACTACAGCAGAATGCTATAATAACACTAAGTAAAATAGGCTATAATTTATAAAGATATCAGGCGGGCGAAGCCGCTGGCGGAAGCTAGTTTGTAATATGTAGGCCGCTGGCTCTCTACCTCATCTTTCATGCGTGTTTCTACGAAATTGTTATAGGGTCGCCTTTTCAGTGGAAACACAATAAGTTACGAACACGCTGCCCTTGAGGTTTGTTACACATTTAACTTCTCTGATAATAGGGAAGTCGGCTTAGTGTAAATTACAAGATTTAGCGGTTTTTAAATCAATTCAGCACATCACAGTCAGAGGACTGCAATGGCGCAACATAGGACTATAATATATAAAATATAGGTCTATGGGCTGAAAATAAGCTTCTCCCAAATTACGCCTTAAAACCCGGATCTCCACCTTCTCATTTGGCCAGCCCAGAACCGATGTGGAGATCTATAGAGGAGGCCTATGTTTAATAGTGTACGCAAAATGCGGCTGATATGACGAATACCATAATTATGTTACATTTCTTCGTTAAATACTCAAAACTGTTCCTTATAGCGAACGGAACTCAACAATAAGGCGTCAATTGCTAGCCCTTATTACTCAATTCCAACTTGAACTTAGATTTCATTCTACTAAATTCGTCTCGAATTCTCTTTAGCGTTCGCATAGTGATGATAACAGTCCCGTACAGCCGTCCCTTATATCACATTGACAGGACAATACCGTTTGTTTGCGCCGCTTGAATTAATCCTACCTGAAAGTATTAATAAGACAAGCCTACTACGACTTGTCAAAAATTGGACTTCTCAGAAATTTCCAGAATAAGCTGACCTTACATTGTACGAAAAGCCTATACAGTGCGAGGTCAGTTCATTCTGGAAATGTGCGGGCAGTTCTATTTCAGCCGAAATAAAGATCAGATAGATTAGATTTAGATTTTATTTGTTTTTATAAGAGTTGGTAATAAGCCCCCTGTAAACTACAAACAGTGCCTACGGACTACCATATTATTATACTAATAATGTAAGACATACACGCTACGGTCGACCAAAGAGGTATGCCTTTGCAGGTGTGCCTGCGCAGGGTCGACCTCATGTTTTAGCGTGTATGGAACGGTCCGGTATGCCAGAGAGTGTCACTCTGAAGAATTGATTTGCGATCTTGCGCTGTTCGCCTGTGTATATTCAATAAACTGAACAGCGGGTCTACCGCGTAACTAAAATTGTAATGAACATCGACATCGGTATTAAACTTCAATATGATCGTGAG
Source organism: Allophyes oxyacanthae (assembly GCA_932294325.1). Classification (NCBI taxonomy): domain Eukaryota; kingdom Metazoa; phylum Arthropoda; class Insecta; order Lepidoptera; family Noctuidae; genus Allophyes; species Allophyes oxyacanthae. The sequence goes on from OW028622.1 coordinate 12,860,092, forward strand.
AGCCTAAACTTTGAGCTAACTTGTATTTTTACCGATCATGAAGATAGGAGTCCCAACTTTAAGATAGGTAATTTTTTTACAAGTTAGCTCAAAGTTTAGGCTCTCACGATCGTATTGAAGTTTAATACCGATGTCGATGTTCATTACAATTTTAGTTACGCGGTAGACCCGCAGGTCTATTCCAATACACGCTCCGGTCTACCTGCGCTGGCACACCTGCGTAGCCACCATAATTGTTAGTACAATTTAAGTATGAATATGACAAAATATGAATGATTTCACTCGGTATTTGTATTTCTTTTACTTGTTACAAATAGCAGTGACTAGCCAGTTTTGTGTTATTAGAAAAAACAGAATCCTTATTTTCAAAATACCCGTTTAGCTAACGGTCTGGGCGTCCGTTAGCCATCTCTTGAATACGTGATGGGATCTACGGTGCCCTGGAAGTTATGCATGCCATTTATGTAAGTTACAGCACTCGCCACGGATCTTTGCGTCTGCAAAGTTGCTATGAGTCGCGTCGCGCTTAAACAGAATCATGAATTTCATCGTACTTCTCCGAAGCATAGGGTTGTTTCATTATTTGAATCTAACGTTCGTGTTTGCCTCTATTCGCAGGACGTGTAGGGGCTCTACACGTTCTGCGAATAGAGGCAATCACGAACGTGCGGGGGGCGAATTAGCATGCACTCACGACGGATAGCAGACGAATGACGCCGAACATTGGCAAATGTCAATGAATGCAGGCCAATACCCTCTGCACGTTCCTATTCGCCTCCATAATGGTCTCCATTCGCCTCTATTTGACGAACGTGTCTGGCCATTGACATCACAGATGCAGTGGCGAGTAGCTACTGTACCAACAACCTCTCTAGAGTTTGTTTTATTCATACCCTAAGGTCCCACCTCACTAGGGATTTTGCAGCCAATGTCACGGATATTTTCGTACTAAATTCTTTTAGCAAAAGAACTGGGTCTGCATATGTAGGTATTGTCCCGCGAGGTGTGCCTGGGAATTTTTGGACGGTGAAAGTAAAATACTAAATAAATTCAGAATAGAGTTTCGAATAAGCTTTGTCGTGATCGGCGAATTAGGAGGCAAACTCAAAGTCAAAGATTTATATTTCAACTGGGCCTTTGCAGGCACTTTCAAAACGTCGTGATTCTAGGCGCACGGTTCCAAGTGGGTTGGTCCTGAAGAAGATACCGGCATGAAACTCCGTGGATACTCTTTTCATAAATCAAGCTTACAATAAACATTTATTGTAGGCACGGGGCTATACGACATTAATACCATAAAGTTTATTAGTTCAATGATTGCTAATTATTTCACATACTTAAAACTTTTATTTATTTATTAACTACAAAAGATAATTGTTGTGATTTTGGTGTCCTGTGTGCAAATAATAATAAATCAATTTTCTATCTTTCTTTCAAAAGAAGAATTGGTTATTTCACAATTGTGTCTGCCAATTGACAAATGCCACTAACCTGTTTACGTCACACCAGCTGTTTTGAAAAATACTACCTTTTGATAACAATACAAATAGTATTGTAGTAAGTAAAAATAAAAACAGATTTATTTCTGTGCAAAGGCAAATGAGTCAGACTCAAGGTAATGGTTGCACACGCCGCGTGGTGATACCTCACGTACATATGCTGCAAATGTGAGGCTATTGACACGACACAAATCAGATGTTACTACGATTTGATTGAATGTTCCGCGCTTGGGCGAAAATGGGTCTCTCAATTGGTTCAAATCATCGTTTGTCGCTGTTTGTCGCCAAACGAGACAAATCGATCGAAATTTGAAAATTATGTAGGTTTCAGATAATTGTAAAAACAAAAATGCTCATTTTTGAAAATAATTTATAGCCAATTTTAAGCGTAACTTTCCTATACAACGTGTATTAGAAATGCGTGGTCATATTTAAGGGTGTGGATCAGACCATCAAACTGAACAACTTTCTCTATGGGACCAACATCGTAATTGGGAAAAATAATCAGCTGTCCAATACAAACTTCAGTAGGTACCTACCTACCTATACTTTCACTTTGATTTATTCTAAAACGTCGTGAGTAATTACCCGATTTAAAAAACTAAAAGAAACCTGTTATGATTGGCAAAGATGACATTATTTCAATCAGAAAGTAATAATTCAATAAAAATAATTAGGAATTTACCAAATCATTGTAATGTCTTTCTACCGTCGTGTTCATTCGAAATTCGAACATTTACTTTCTCTTGAACATTATTCTCAAGTTCAAGTCACTACGTTGAACATCTCACGTATGCACTATGTCCCCGAATTCTGGTACAGTAAGAACGTGACTCAGCTCACATGCGTACCTCAATCGTCTTACTGTATAACAAAGATTCGTTCCAGCATAGCTATATTAGCTATTCTGGGGGCAGAAATTGACCTGGCTAGATATTTCCAATATAAGCTGACCTTTCATTATACGAAAAGTCTATACAGTGCAAGGTCAGCTCATACTGGAAATGTCTGGGCAGTTCAACTTCTGCCCTGCTTTATGGGTTCGTAGTAAACTCTTTGTAAGAACATCTCGCATCTCAATCTCACTTTTTTAATAATATTGGCGGTTGAAAGAATTGACATACTATAACTTAATTACAGAGCTGTGAACATGCTATAGTCATGTTCATAGTTAAGTTTTCGGAAAATTAGTCCATCCGCTTTTGAGCTATGATGCCACAGACAGATACACACTACAAACTTATAACACCGCTTTTTTTATCGGTAGTTCAAAAGTGGTTAACCCACCAAAGTATAACAATAATAAATATACATTACAATGCTGATGGCACAGATTCCACTAGATCTATACAATTCGCCAATTGATTCCATCCTTGAATTCAATTGTTCAATCAGTAGCTAAGTTGGACGTAAACAAAGAGGGAGTGCAGAGTTCGTACGCTAGGGATGTACATAACATGTTTAATTATCGATATTTTATGCGCACGTGCCAGATTCCCCGAAATGTACTAATAATATTTCAACACTGATTAAATTATACCTGTCCTTGTCATTAGTATGACAATGAATACAGATGGCAATAGATACAAGGACTAGTTCAATTAAATAACGTTTAATCATCGTTTATTAATAAGGGTGTAGATAATTATTATAGGACCATGGTGTCGCTCCGGCACGTGTTTACATGTACCTTTTTTAATCATCTCGTGTTTCTCAGGTAAATTACTGTTAATAACGGTTTGTGGTCGATAACAATGGACGATAAATGGAATGGGACACAAAGGATGGCACTGAATGAGATGACTCAACATCCGCGGGAATTAGAAATTATGGAGAGATTTATAATTATTCAGAACTAACTGCGCAGGTAATATAAAATAAATAAATTAAAAATTTTAGTTATTTAGAAAAAACATTTTATTAGTCTAGTAACGTCAAAAAAGTCAGTACAAGTAATTAGTATTTATTTTATTTTTTTTAATGTGGTTGGGGACGTCACTATATACAGGTGATTTATCACGGTATTTATTTATTTATTAATCTAAACCTGGAATCAATCATAACAAAATTGAAAGTTAAGGTCATACGTTAGTGATGAGTTTAACAACCCTATCTCATATCTTGTTTACATATCGATATCGCTGATACATCACTCGGAACGTGTGCATGTCATGTTATGAAAACATTGACTTATTAATGAAAGTTGATAAGTACACATCAGAGGTTTTACTATAAAGAGCAAATTGCCAAATAAGAAAGTTTTCAGATTTTTTTTCGTAGATGGCTTTATTTGCATACTTGGCTCTCTATGCTATGGCTTGCGGCTTCAATTCCTGCATGGAAAATATTTATGTCCAAATCTTATATTCTATATCTGCAAAGTATACCCAAGAAACAAGATTTTTTTTATAAATTAAATTAAAGTTTTAGAGAATTATAATTAAAATATTCCATACACTTCTTTACAGTTTTATAGAAATTTGTCGAACTCGGTGGTACATTGACCTATTTGTATACTCGATTAAAAGTAGATAATAAATCACTTGAACTTATCAAAATTAAATAAATAGGTGATGAATTAAATTGTTAAACCTAAACAATATTTGACAATGATACTTAACAATATCTTATGGTAATGCCATGATACACTGTGCCAAATGATAGTCTCAGTAGCTGAGTCAAAAGTAAACAAAGCTGACCCGCAGAATTCGTAGTGAAGTGATGTACTCAGAACATTATTTAACTAAAATACCGATAACATAATTATATTATCAAATAATATTCTGTAGCACATGATTATTATTATATTAAAAAAATACGGGAATTAACACGACTATTGTTTAAAACCATTTAAACTATTTATTCAGCTACACACATACATAAGACATACAAACTATACAGGATCATTTTTTATGTAGTGCGTAACATTTACAGAGTGTTTCAGTGTCCGTTCCCAAATGCAACCGAAATAATAAAATTCACTCCAAAACAAAATTAAAAAAAATATTTTGTATGGCTTGCAAATACACATACAAATATTTTTATTTGTGGAACATAGGTAAAGTAGGTGAGTACAGATTTTACTCTTTATAAAATGAACTTGCGCTAGTATAGTATGCGTGTCCCCCATACTAAGTTGAATTTTCGATTTGTTTTAAAGTGTATCCCAATACTGCGGTTGCATTTAGGAATAGAGACTGAATCACTCTACAAATTATGCGCACTACATAAAAAAATGTTCTGTATAAACAAAAAGACATAAAGAAATGTGTAGCAAGGGATCCAGCTCAGTATACGCTATGCAGAGTGCACAGCACTAATTTTCAGCTAGTCCCTGCCATTTAGATTAATTATTTAGTTGGCGCACAAGAAATTAAAAAAAAACAATAACCAAAATAGAACACAAATATTTTCTGCACAAAACTTATGCAGACTCCTACAAAACTGGTGTACAATCATTGGCGTAACTAGAGAATTTTCCTAGGGGGGCAGCCCTAGCCGGCCAGCAGATCAGCAACCGCAAGATTTTTAAGTAACATTAGCGTTCCCGGAAACTAGCTCGTGACGATTTCTATAATTTTTGATAAACGGCGGTTTTCAAATAATTTTACGTGAAGTAGCATTGAATCTTTTTCTCAAGATAAAAATGATGAAAACAGTATATTTCTTCAATACTGACGATTTTCAGGGTGGGCAATGAGTATTGTAGGAAGGGCAGTGCCCACCCTTGCCACCCCCTAGCTATGCTCATGTGTACAATAAAGGGGATTTATATTCTATTCTAAGACGAATTTACGACTTTTGGACCAGTTTTTCACTTTTTACAATATATTCATCATGCAACGCGAATGTTTCATAGTTAGTTCTGTAAATTAGTCTATGCCCAGCATATAAGTAAAAAATACGTATACAAATAATCAAAGGTTAATTCGAAAATCAAAAGATAAATGTTTTCAAATTGACCTTTGAATCGAACACAAATAAAGTTGTCATGCTAAGTTATTTATGAGCTTAAGATAAATGTAGTAAGTAATGATAAAAAATTGTATACTGTCTTATCAAATTCACAACTTGTTACAGAATAAAGGTTGTTGCACTGATAAATATTTCACTTGCAATTACAACTCCCTGCATCTTCCTGCATCTTCAATTTAATATGAACACCAGCCAATAATTAAAATCACACATTAATAATTATAATAAATCGCTATTAGTGTCTTTGGGAATTTCCCCGCTATAAAACATTAAACATTACTACCTCAAATACAGGTGCATAATATACACGCGAACAATAGGTCATTAGTAATCCAACAATAATTTGAAAAGCATAATTATTTATCTCTCATTGACGGTAAAATTACTCAATAAAAATATACAGTTTATCGATACAGAGGTACATCACTATGTAAACCAGTATCGTATAGACGCCGGGTATACGATCTCTGAATGCATTATCGACTAGCTCGGGCACGCGACAACATTGTCCATCGTCAATAAAACTTTAAAAAATAAAATTGTGTTATTTTATCTGTGTACACAAAATGTTCGCGAACGTGTGAAGTGACTTTTTGAACAATTTATTTTTATTTTTGTTTGTTTCATTAAGTGGAATTAGTGTTTTGTTTTAAAATGTCTAAATCAACTCTTTTGGTTCGTCAATCTCTGTGAGTTTTTGTTTTAATTATGTTTTTTATTTCACCTACTAAAATGATGACTTAAAACTTGTTAAATAACCTTGAATATAAAAGACTTTGTCTTACAGGAATACATATTTTCATGAAATTATGCAAAAAATACATAAAAACATTTTTTTCTTTAATCTTTAATTTTAATTAACTCCCAATAAAATAAATGAAGTTAATAAAATTCATGCAAACTTATTAAAACGTAAGTATGCGCAGTTCCTTTTTATTACGGGATGCAGTTAATTTTATGCAGATCCAGTTTCCAACTGTCGTAAAAGATGCCATTACTATCCATTTATTACCTTTTCCCATGGTTAATGGTTATGTGTCTCTTGATATAACTAAACTTATTAAAATCTTGCGAAAAGTATTTAAATGATGATTTTAATAATTTCGTAAGCAAAAAAAAATTTAAATAAATTACACTTAGGTATAGTTTTTAAGTGTCATAGTCATAGTCATAAATTATGGTACTCTTTAAATTCTACCCGAATTTAAAGAGTATCATAATTTATGACACTTAAGTTTTTTACTACAATTAAAATCTACAATAATATTATATAGAAGTAAAATATGTTTTTTTGTATGTTATCTGGTTATCCCCTGTATCTATGGAACTACAAAATTATTTCACTAATAGAAAGCTGCACTATCCGCGTGGACGAAACCGCGAGCGACAGTTATTACCCACACGATAAAAAAACATCGATAATAGTCAAAATACGAATGGACGCGTTTCATGAAATAATAACCTAACCGTCAAAAACCCCCGACTCCAACTAGAAAAAGAGCTGAAACTTTTAAACGGCTGAACAGATTTTTATGAAACTTAGCTAAGATGATACCCGATTAAACTAGTTTTCAATTAAAAAATACTGCATTGACATCGGTCTATCCGTCTTAGAGTTACTATGCCACAGACATACACAAATCCACAGATACACAGATATACACTACAAACTTATTACTCTCTTTTTTGTCGGGGTTCAAAAACCTGACGCAACGATGTTTCTTTTTTTAATTGATCTATTATTTTACGTGTGTTTGTAGTATTAAATCCGCTTATAGGAAGTTGTTTCCTATTGCATAAGTATGTTGTAACGATTGTTAGAAGCAGTCGATTCATATCGCAATGCATACGTAATATTGTTATTACACTAATATTATAAAGAGAAAAGATTTTTATTTTTGTTTGTAATAATAACTCGAAAAGTACTGGACCAATTTAAAAAATTCTTTCACTAGTAATTCGAACTTTTCTCGAGTGGTAATTAAGTTGAAATATTCTGGACAGTTCGAGTCCGATATTTTTCGAAAGAAAGCCGCTCAAATTGCTTCGACAGGTCAGTATCGTTCGAGACGAGTACATTCATTTCGAATTCGAAATACATAAATTTCAAATAGCGCTCGGAGTGCAAACTCGATTCCGAGATGATCTCGCTGGAAATGAGAATTCCCTCCATGAAGGGTTATATAGAGGTGTACTGACGGCTTACTACGAACTACTTAGGTATAGATAAAACTTATTATAGTGTTACAGATAATTTAAATGACAAAAATATATAACAATCAGATTAGGTATTTAAGAATCTCATAATTATTGATTGATATTTGTATAATTTATATTTTAATGCTATATTTTTTTAATATTTGAATAATAATAATTGTAATTTATAAATCTAATGCCCCGCTAACAACATTTGTACACCCATGTGGGTATGTCACAGTGGTCTCTTTGATATTATCACCTTTCTTTGTAACTTACCTATGTAAAACCAGTGAAAACAAAAAAAAAAAACAAAAAAAAAAACTTTTAGCAGGGCAGAAGTATGAGCTGACCTCACACTGTATAGGCTTTTCGTACAATGAAAGGTCAGTTTATACTGGAAATATCTCGGCAGTTAAATTTCTGCCCTGCGATAAGAGCTCGTAGTGAGCCCCCTGGTATGCCCAAATTTCGCCGATGCCGTGTGGTCCCATGTATCATAACTTCCGTCGCAATACCTTTATTTCTTTTTTTCATAGCCAAACGATTTCATGGTTTACAATTCGTGTAGAAAATTTAGACACAGTTCAGAGCATGATTGATTCGTCACCGAAATTTAGCTATGTGTTCCGCCCGACAACACACGCGTTCATGGGAAGTCAACACGACTGACTGAAGTCCAAAGTTCAACCGCCTATGTATGTATGTGTATATAAACAATATCGCGGCAAAACATATTATAGTCAAGCAGCCAGATAGGTGTAATAATAGTAGTTAGCGGATAGTTAATATGTTGTTGCTTAATAGTGAAAGATCGTAATGATCCCTTATTTAAGAAATATGTTATATAGTACGGATTTACATAATCGTCGCATTGTTTATATTTTATAGAAGGTACCTGGATGTTTGTCATTGTAATGTTTAGTAATTATTAACTTTAGCTTTATGTTATTACGTATAAATGTTTTACATAGGCGCCATAGCCTGCATAAGACGACAAAAACTATGTTTACTGCTTTTAGAATAAGATCAAAATTGTCAATGGTGTGTTTTGTCCATAAACTTATTATTACTTTATGGTTTTGTCCATTTGCAAATAAAGAAAAATCAAAATCAATAACCGTTAGCACGGGGGCCAACCTTAAAAGGGTTCGATTTCCTGCTATGAGCGCCGCGGCATAATTTAGCAGTCGTATTTTTTCGTGTGGTAACAGGTTTTTAGAGGCATTATCTTGTCTTGTAATGACGACAAAATTTTGTCACGGCGTGCATGTTAACTTAGCTGGTCAGACAATCCAATATACATATATTAAAGTTATAAATTATATATTAAATTGGCTACACAATCAATTTTGGAGCAGCCTGATATGACAATAATTGTTAATCAATTTTGATATTTTTGCTGACCATAAGTAGCATACCAACTTACTGTATTTGCCGACAGAATAAATTTTTCTGCTGACAAAATTTCAATACATTGCCAACTGTTTAACTGATAGCCTTTTTAAAATACCTAATTAACTTTCCTAACTTATGCTACAGCTCGATATAGCAACTAGGTAAATAGTTGTGTCAGAATCTGCGACGAACTAAAATTTTATTAAAATCTAACCAGAACTTTAGGAGACGAAGGTAATAGATAATATCTGGCTGTTATTTATGTACTTACATACAATAATGGTTTGCGCAATTGCTAGATATGAGAACCTCCTTACAGCTTCGTACCTTAAACAAAGAACACAATGTTAAAACCTTGACACACTGGCCGAAAATTTCAGTTCTATTGTGGATTTTAAAAATATATCCACAATTTTTAAACAGCGAAGAATGCCGTATTCTGCAGAATTTATGAAAAAACTGCATTGCACTCACCGTACGTTCGATTCAATTAATTATTTTTTGAACTTTTAAATTTTATACACATCCATTGCAATTTATAGTCTGATTTTTCCGTTTAAATTTTTCGCGAGTTATTGAAAAAACTACACAAACTTACGAAAAAATATAATCCAAATTGGATCATACATGGTGTTACTTTGTCAATTTCAATTTATAAGAATTCAAATGCAGTATTTTTAATCGCAACCTATTAGCCTTATAAATTACTCATTGACTCGTACAAATCGAGTTAAGCCAGATAAGTTATTATTTAGCTAATAACGTGCAAAACAAAGGATATAAACAAATTAGCATTATTAACCATGCAAATTAAATTAATATTTTATGGCTATATCACACAACAATAAAACCTGTTTGGAATTCATCAATCTTCGTAACAAAACAAAGAGGAAGCCTTTTTTATTAAAAAAAAACAGACGCAGACAGACGCGATTGTTAATCTTACGTCTTTTTTTTTTCTACAGCTTTTGACTGCGATGCTTCCTAATATACGATATACATCGACGGTTTAGTCCCAGACTAACTGCAAAGTTATTCAAAAACGGCTAACTTTAACTTTAATCGATACTTTACTATAGTTTAACCGTCCACTTATCGTTTTGTCCTTGAACTTGGTACTGTACGTTTGTATCAACTTCGCATTTAATATACCAGCCGCATTCCTATTGCGAAAATTCTGTTCCAAAATCAAAAAGTCTTAACTCACTAAATGTAAAATCCGATTATGGACTTTATATCCAGGCAATAAGGCTTAATTTAAATGCATATCAACTTGTAAACAAACACCAAAGGTTACGAAATAAAACTGGTTGCCGAAAAAACAAAACAAAACTTTAATGGACGCAGCTCGTAAATGAAGCCGACATTAAAAATTAAAACTACTCCCTCTATATGTATAAGTTATGACGTATACGTAAAATATATGGATGATTATTGAGTTTATGGCCAGTCTTTTTATTTAAACCTTGGAATATTCAGAAAAATAAAGTTTCTGAGTGTGATTTGCACTTAGATCGGATATCGAATTAACAACTCGATAAAGTTATTCATCGGGTTACCTGTCCATTTTACTAGGATAATTCTATAAACACAGGTTGCCCAGTGATTTCTGAAAACACAAGGCCACAAAGGAGAAAAAGCCGAATGAGTTTTGCATTAAAATCAAAAAAGTCTATTAATTATCGTCTGGTTCCACGGTTGAAGGTCATTGTCTAGTTTTAAGATTGTACAGGTATATTTGATTATTCACACATAAATTGGTATAGTAGACAAGAGAAGAAAAAAAACTAGTTATATAGGTCTGATTCAAATCTTTTAGAACTCTAAATCTATATTTTAGGTATTCAACATTGGTTTCGTTTTTTAAAAAAAACGTTACCCCCACTTTGTATTTCTCCTGTATCGTGGGTACATTATAGAAACATACATTTCACATGCACACACCCAGACCCGGAACAACTTGTAGGCCATACAAATATTTGATCCGTGCGGGGATTGAACCCGCGGCACGTTGCGCACAAAGCCAATCGCTTAGCCACTGCGCCAAGCGTGCCGTGAAATCGTATAATTTTTCGTACAGTCAACATGTCTTTAAAAAGCCATAAAATATTAATAAATACAACAGTACTTATTTAACCGTATTTACGAACAAGCGCGAATGTGTGGATATAATTAAAAACCCAGTTATTTTACCGAGGGCATTACATCTTTTTTTAAGCGTGACGCATTTGTGCATTGACCTAATTGTATTTACCCGGTTACGGCAGCTCCTAACAACTGTTTAATATTATGTTCTTTATTTAAAGTTGAAGCAAGAGAGATGACAAATTTATGGCCAGCATTATAAAAAAAAAACTACGGTTTTGCAGAAGGCGCTACATAAAAGTTTTGTAATTTTGTGGCGTGTCTACTGCGCTGCAGTTGCGCTCTGAAGGGAAATTCTCGTCCAATCGAAATACCCTCGAATTAGAACTTTTCTCGTGTGGTAATTAAGTTGAACTATTCTGGAAAATCTCTCGAAGGAAAGCCGCTCGAATTGTATCGACGAGTCGGTACCGACTGTTCGAAATGAACATTTCGAATTAACGAAAAGCGCTCGAAGTGCAAACTCGATCCCGAGACGATCTCGCAGGAAACGGGACTTGCCTACCTTCATAACTATTCTGTAAGAATATCTGATGAGATGCGAGATTTTCTTACAGAATCTAGCTCCCTGGAACCTGAAACGGTGACAATCTCGTTCCGACAGACTTAACAATAAATTATAAATCGCGCTACGACTATCATATTAATTAAAAGAATCCTTTAAGTAGACAGTTAATCATCACAATCATCACTAATTAATTATGAAAAATACATATAACCTCTTTGGAAAAATAATTATAATGACAAAAACACAATGGAATAGCTATCTACTTAAAATGAAAATGTATTCTTCTGTACGACTGGTAATAGAGGTCAGTTGTACTTAATGAATCCATAATTAATATCTAGCTGTCACGAAATCACGACCAAGTTTCACTTTCTAGAAGTTACAAAAAAATCTTCTCATTTAAGCCCGCGGCTGTACAGGCGAAGATATACATTGAAGCACGAGTACTAGACTACTAGACTACTACTACTACTCTACTAGTACTAGAGTACTAGTAGAGTATTTGACTTAACTACCATACATAAAATAAACGCCAAAAACTCCCGACTCTAACTTGAAAAAGAGCTGTAACTTTTGAATGGCGGAACAGATTTTCATGAAACATAGCTAAGATGATACCCGATTAAACTAGCTTAAGGTAAGATAGGCGAGATTGATAATTTCATACAAAGAATACTAAAATTCGATTGAATTGAATGATTGATGATCTAATCTCGTTAAAGTACATTACACATTCTGTGATTACACTAAAGTCCACGGACCTAGAGTCTTGACATTTCAAAAGTGCCTAGTACCTATCTGGTTTAGGTATATGAAATAAAGATCTATTTTTTGATGACACGGTTGGCGCAGTGGCTAAGCGATTAGCCTTCTACGCTACGTGCCGCGGGTTCGATCCCCGCACGGAACAGGTATTTGTATGATCTACAGATAGTTGTTTCGGGTCTGGGTGGTGTGTGCATGTGACATGTATGTTTGTAAACTGTACCCTCGATACAGGAGAAATCCTAATGAGGTGTAACGATTTAAAAAAAATCAATAAAAAAAAATTACACCCATTGAAAACACTAAAACAATGAAGTTAACATTGGTACACTAACTGTAACCCTTATTACGATTTACGTTTCACATGAAAATAAGCAGCATAACTTTAACAGTATTTCTTTGTTACCAGTTTCAACCGCCAACGACGGCACATCGCCGGGTCATCATCGCAGCGGACTTCAACGTCTCCTCAGCGTCGGAATGTGGCGGCTCCAAAACTGGCCACGTCTGCGAGACCCTTCAACGAGATCCCAGGACCAATCGCCTTGCCAATGCTAAGGCATTCGGCGCATGTACTGCCAAGAATAGGTGAGTAGTACAAGTACAGTTTCTATTTTATATGTAAACATTCCAAGAATGTACATGCATTGAAAACTTCGGAATTTGACTAGACACATCTAGAAGTAACTAGGTACTGCCATCAGCTTTTTACTGAGCAAAACTGTGAAACTTATTAACCTACAGTTTCCACATAACAATTCGTTAATATATTTATAATAGCGGATTATTCAATAACTGCTGGTAAATCAAATGGAGAAATTAATACTATAATACTCAGCTATAATTTCTCTAAAAAATCCATTTCAATGTGGGTAGATAATTTAAGAAGCATTTATTTAGAAGATCTGGTTGGAATTCGCTCGTATTTTATCTTTGTCGTATTATTTAATTAAGTATTGTAGTATCCTCATATTTATTAGTTTAAGATAAATTTACGAGGCTGACATAGTAGCCAAGGTGCACTGAAGCCTCGCCAAAAATGTGAATAAAATAGGCTAATGTCATTTTCATTACACGTTTATAAATTATACACACACAATACAAAAAACAAAACACACAATACAAAATATAATAGCAACACAATACATCAACACAAACACAAAATAGAATGCACAAAACACTGACAACAGAAAATCGGAAACAATAAAAAACAAAACAATATAAATTGCTACAAATCAAAATGGTGACTAATTAATTATTAACTTAATAAATTATTTATTATTATTATTAATTTAATTAAATTGTAACAACGAACACTCTAGAATAAAGCGCAATCCTTGACACTTCAGCAGGTTGTCCTCATACAAGACATTACGCACATCCTCCTGTGCCCAATAGCAGCATTAGCCAAGGCCTCACGACCGTTCATTACAGCGGCCAACCGGCTGATATTATGTTGATTGGCAGGATGATTAGTGATCACAGTGTTTTATCAGAGTACTGTTATCAGGTTACTAAACATCCTGTGGACATCCGTCTCGGTATGATATCTCGGAATAAAGTCTCAACACATAGCTGAGCTTTAGTTTTCTCCGAACTGTATTGCTACAGGTACTGAGGTAGTAGGTAGCTAATTATTGCAATAGTGCAATTATTACCACAGGCTGGCGAAACACGTTCGCATTCCAGATCTAAGTAAAAAACCGGCCAAGTGCTTGTCGGACTCGCGCACGAATGGTTCCTTCCCATTATCTATAAAAACGGCAAAAAAAACACGTTTTTTGTATGGGAGCCCCTCAAATATTTATTTTATTCTGTTTTTTAGTATTTGTAATAGCGGCAACAGAAATACATCATGTGAAAATTTCAACTGTCTAACTATCACGGTTCATGAAATACAGCCTGGTGACAGACAGACAGACAGACAGACTGTTCGACGTACGGACAGCGGAGTCTTAGTAATAGGGTACCCGTTTTACCCTTTGGGTACGGAACCCTAAAAAGATAAACTGTAGTGCAAAATACTTCAAGATTACAGAATACCACCGTATGTAGTCATGCTTAAGAGCTACTTAGCGTGACGAGATAGAAAGGAAAGCTAAAGAGAAGATTGATAATTATGTGCTTAACTTAGGTATCGATATACTACATATATATACTAGTAATTCAAACGTGGTAAAAAAATTCTCAAGTCGGTTTTTTTTTTTTTATTTGTCGTTTAAAATAAAGAAAATCTTTTACAAAATTCAATTAACATAATTATTAAAGTCTGTGATTAGACTAATCTATACAGTTTTAGAAACATAAATCGGTCTCGTTTCCGTGTAGAATAAAAATCTCTGTTTTTAAAGATCAGTATTTCTTTTTTCTCTGCTGTAAATGTAAACCAATTATATAAAAAAATACAAAATTAATGTCAAAAACATGATAAACGAAGTGCGTAGGTTTTAAGTTTTGAATGATTTGTAATTGAGAAAAATTTAAACCTGCCGCTAACATTTTCAATTCATCGCCATAAATATACATTTTTGACGTACACATACAATAGAATACAAAGTGTTTTGTACACCAGATACAGAAGAAAACATACAATAAATAGAAAAAGAGATGTACAAAGGGCGGCCTTATCGCACTTGGTTGTTTCAGCCAGTTGGACAGATTTGCGGGTTAAAAGAGAGTCGCCGTGTAACAATCATAGGTCATATAAGGTCTTATTTAAATTATGAAAAAAAGATTGGAACTATTTCAATACAGTTTTTTTAATTGAACGCTAGTTCAATCGGGAGTCAACTTAGCTAGGTATGTTCCATGGAAATCTGATCAGCCGTTCAAAAGTTACAGCTCTTTTTCTAGTTGGAGTCGGGGGTTTTCGACGGTTACTGAGTAAAAAAGAAAATTTATTTTCTTAAATTTTGTTTTTTACTTTCTAGATCCTCTCCGCCATCTCGGTCTTGGTAATCATCGAGGTTCATATTGCTGATCTCCTTAACGGCCATTATATCAGTTATCTTATCTTAAAAGCAAATAAACTAAAACCTTATTAACTTAATTAGGTACCGAGTTTAAACAGAGACCACGTTAGAATCATTTGTTTATTATAGACTATTAATACATAATGTTTTTAATTTTTATACACATACAACTGTGTCAACAGACCTGAGTTATGTGGTTATAACATAATTACTATGCGGTTGACGTTATTGTTGGTGATTATAACTACATAATTGCCAACTGCTATGTAATTGACGTATTACACAGATATGCATTGTAATTACAGCTTTAACAGGCTTACCACAGATATAGATTTAAAATATCTGTGAGGCTTACCAAGTCTCTATTCGCTTTCTAAGGACGAATAACCTAACCGTTAAAAACCCTCGACTCCAATAGAAAATGAGCTGTAACTTTTGAACGGTTGAACAGATTTTCATGAAACTTAGCTAAGTTTTTACTTGATTAAACTAGCTTTTAATTTAGAAAATCTTTTTTGAAATCGGTCCATCCGTTTTGGAGCTACGATGCCAAAGACACACACAGATACAGAGATCGAGAGATACACACTACAAACTTATAACACCCCTCTTTTTTGTCGGAGGTTAAAAATAAACTTTATGTTCTTCTGGATCTGTATGCGATTATTATAGTGTTTCCGTTTTTAACCCGCGTTTTCAAACCACGAGCTAAAATTAATAATAATAATTCTGTTTTAACCCTCAGGGTTAATTCGTTACGTAATGGCAGTAGAAAAAGAAAAGTTTATTTTTTATTTGGTAAAAAAACTCTTTTAAAGTAATAGATTACTTCATGTAAGAATGTTGTAAGAGCTACGAGAAGAATGTAATTTAATGGGAATAAAAAATAAGAATAGAATGTAATGATTTGCCTCTGAGTGATTGATTAATAAGGTATTCGGATTGTCGATCATCAGGACCGCGTTGGCCAAAAGCATGGTGCACTTTGGACAGGTGTGGTCGCCATTCCAATTAACTATCACATATTATCTTATTTGCTTTAGGTACAAGCACAGAACACAGAAAAGACAAGCCTTATTGACTTTCTGGCCATACCAACATCCCAAACATTCTTAATTACACACGAAGCTGCAACTTTATGTATAAAAATAAAAAACAATCCCAATACCCGTTTTATGTGAACCCGACTGCGTATCCTTTTATGGCAAGTTGCGCCCGCGCAGCGTCGCCATCGCGTCGAGCCAGACTTCCGGCGTGCATGCAAATTAGGAGGACTACTTCGTTATGCGAAACTTACTGGTATCTATCAAATTTTGTATTTAGAACGATGCATATCAGTCCGGTTTGACGGGGTGGCCAGACATGTACTATGTAATTTAAAAGACAAATAAAAATCTTGTTCCTTTATATTTTTACTGTTATAGGGAAATAAGGGCCCTCTTAATTATACATAACTAACCGCATGTCAGCGTACAACAGCTGTTGTACGATTTATAACATTATGAAAGGTATTTTTTTATACCCCTACGTGGCAAGCAATACGGCCCGCCTGATGGTAAGCGGTTACAGTAACCTATGGACGCTTGCAAGACCAGGTTCCTCAGAAACACTGTCCGTTATACAAACCCTAGAACCACAAATATAGAGCTAAAGAACCTATATATCTGTGCCTAGAACACATAGAGAGAGTTTTCCTTCAATTTTTGAATCCGAGAAGAAATTAGATAGATAATATGGCTGAACTACCGACAAATAGAAACTGTTAAAATTATAATGAATATTTCGAAAATTGAACTTGTTGGGAAGCATAAAAAATTAAGTAAGTACTTAGTCATTTCACGAAACTGTAACCGTTTCGGTACCTAATCGAGGTATTGAACGGAAAGTTGACCTTCTGTCTGTATCAACTCAAGTAACGTTCAGGGTTCAATGACTTCCAACTTCTGTAACAAGAAATCAAGGACTTTTTATTTGGTGTTGATGTAACATTCAGTCAGGTCTTATTAGCCCGTTTTCCGGGATTAGAATAGAACAGAATATAATAGATCTTTATTTCATGTAAACCAAACACAGGCACTTATGAAATGTCGAGACTCTCGGTTCCAAATAGTAGGTCCTATGGAGAAGAACCGGAAAGAAACTCCACGGAAACTCTTTTACAAATTTTCGCATGAACGACCATTATATTTGAATATAATAAATCGTCGTGGTTACCCAAGAACCCTTGTTTGCAAACGCCCGTTAAAATAGTAGATTACAATCTTAATTAGTACAATGTTGTGATAAGAGCTGCGAGAATAATAAAGAAAGAAAGAAAGAAAGAAAAAAGTATTTATTTGACACAGCACAAAAACAATTTTAAAGATAAAGTAACAAAAAATAAAAGAATAAAACATGTAAAAGAAAAAAATATTTATCTTAAATAACAATTGTACGTCGCAGCTGTGTCAAAAAGGCTTCCGCTCAGCTTAAGCTGACGCGCTGCGAGCAGCCCGACAGCGCTGGTTTTCAGCGGGAGCCACATCGAGTGACGTTATGTGTGCCTACGTGTACAGAAAATATATTAATTGAATATGAATTAAATAAATAACAATGTAACTAACAAATGTAAATAACAATAATGTAAGTTAATGTGAATAAAAATAAATTAGAACAGGATAATAGATAATAATGATTCGCCTTTAAATAAGAATGCCATGGCAGTTACAAGGCACCCGTTCACGAGCATGACATATTACTTATAGAAATCGGTATTTTAAGCTAGGCCTTGTGAACGACCATCTGTGAACCTATTGTCCGAATGACCATTAATTAAATTAGGGATATTGGTCTAATTAGAGCGCTTGGCAGACGGATCGACGATTGTATAGGCTATCTCCATTATCCGATCAATAACTAAAATTGGCCAAAAGGTAATTGTACCCAATCAAGGCGGTTATTGCTGTAATTTCGATTGAACTAAGGCGAATAACACACGATGCGGTGCGGCGCCGCCTGCCGTGGTCGCGCTCTGTTGAACCTTTTACCACTTTGTAGGTAATCTGTCGAGTAAATGTAATTTCGATGCGGTCGAACGCGCACCGCTACGACAGGCGGCGCTGGTGTCGCTAGACTCCGTTTGTTATTCGCCTTAGCTTAGTAGTTTCCCTTTTCATATAGTTGCTCGCCGATCTCTTCTCCATAGGACCTGCCTGCTAATTAGAAACGTGCACTAAAAAGTAACGTTTCAAAATGCCTTTAATTGAAATATAAAGCAATATCTAATCAATAATTTTAACTAACACAACTTACAACAATAAAACTTTAATAAAGGATGTAATAAATCTCGACATTACACTATACTCACCGTCACTGTAGCGTGAGAATGAGACACATTAAATTTTATTAGCGAGTAAAACTACGACTAATGTTAGTTTAAGTCAGTCGGTTGCGCTTGGATGAATTTAGTGTACTGACTAGACTTTCGCATGTCCTAATAACGGCACGATTGCCACAGTGGCTAAACGCTTGGCTTTCTTCGCTATGTTTAATAGGAATCAAACCGTCAAATCGTGCAGGAGCACGGAACAAATATTTTTATGGCCTTCAAATAGTTGTTCTGGGTGCGGGTGTGTGTGCATGTGAGTTTATAAACTGTACACATGATACAGGAGAAATCCTAAAACAACAAACAACAAAATTAGACAGTAGCAACAGTGCTTGCATTTAATTTAAAATTAAACTTTCGATTTATACCATTTTCCATGATGTCAAAAAAAATTGTAGTTCATGAAAGACATTACTTTTAGCATAATTTCAAGTTATTGTTTAGGTTTGATCCCGATCAAAAGTCAGGCCTGGGCGGAGCCGTGTATAATTTTCTAACTTATAGCACATAATAAAATTATACTGAGAAACTATAGAGCTTCATAGAGTTAAAATAGAAATAAATCTAAGTACCAATCCTAGATTTACTTTCGCTACGTCTGTATCTAAATATAGATTGAGACCTACTTTCATTCCGGTTCGTATCGTTTACGCTAGAACAGTATGTATAGATGTGGCAAGGGTTAACTGCAACCACAAGTCTTGAGCCTCTGTGATAGGTCACTTTTAAGTCTGTCAAAATGGTTCTACTTCTGTGTAATGAAGATACGGAAAGTATCAAACACTCATGTCACGACGCATACCTAGTGTGGATCAGACCATCAAATTGAATAACTTTCTCTATGAGACCAACATCGCAATCGCGAAAAAATTATCAGCTGTCCCATACGTTTGAGTCGGGTTGGTATTTTGGTATTGAAGTTTTGTATGGGATAGCTGATAATTTTTTCGCGATTAGAGAAAGATGTTCAGTTTGATGGTCTGATCCACACCCTTAAATATGACCACGCATTTCTGATACACTTTTTAGATATTTCCACTTCAGTAGGGCACTGCAACCCAGTGGCGTGTACTCCATTAAGACAAAAAGACACTGCATACCCTAATAAATTTTGTATTAAGTAATAGGTACAAACGTAATGTCTGTAAAATCAGTTAAAATATCTTTAAATTAAAGTCTTAGGGTAAGGTGACCGACCATTCACAGACATCATTTAACTTGACACTAACTACAACACTAAGTTGTTTGTGCCTACCCTGCCTGTAAGAAATGTCTGTGCACGCCACTGCTGCAACCTTAGGCTGTTCAAGACTTGTAGTTATCCCTCGCTTCATGATTTGATTCTTCATCTATGATAATATAGAGTAGATATTCTGATTCTACCTAGAGTAACCTTTTTTTAAAGATTGAGAAAGTCATACTTCTTTGCCTATGAAAAGAAACCGTGACTTATCTTTCACAAGTTAGTACTTTGTAGCAATCATGAAACGCAACAGGTTTTAGAAATTAAATTATCACTTCTTGGGTAAATTACTGAACTGTGACTGCCGTAATAACAAATCAAATAAACGATGATTAAACTTTATTTATTTAAATTGTTCTTTTCTCATGTTTAACAAAACTATCATGTTTCAGGAACGTTTTGTTTCAAGCTTATAGTAATGTAAATCAAATTCATATAATGATAGTTCAAGAATAAGAATGTTTTGTCCACAGGTTTTGTCTATTCCTTGCTCTAAGCGAAAACGAAGCGAATGATTTACGATGATGTCACAAAACCTCTTAACAATACAATATTTATGTAATCTTACTTTAAGGACTTCGCGTGCGACGCGTGCGCCACTTGTAGGTGCGCGACTGCGCGTTCACTAATATATTCATTATTCATTAATATTATCCAGAGTAATAAGTTTCCCAACTAAATCTATTCTTCCTTTGTTTTAGGTAGCTACCACCACACCGTTGGCCTCGGCTTGCTGGAAGGGCTTCGCGACAAGTATGGTGACCTGGTGCGCTTGGCGAAGGCATCCAGGACTCGGCCAGTGTTGTACGTGTTTGATCCTGAGATGATGAGAGAGGTAAGTGTCTACTTCTATGATAGGTATCTATCGAAAAAAAAAACATTTATTTGCCACAAAAAACAAGACACACTAGAATGATAGACTTAGGTAATAAGAAGAGGACAGGTGCATAGACAGAGAAGACATTTTTCTTAGGATGGCAACAATATAAAATTAAGTAGGAAAAATAATAATTTAAAATAATAAAAAATATGTGGGTATACTCCACCGACTGAGAATCACCTTGCCTTTTGACTATTCGGTGTGTGTCCCGAGCTGTAGCAAATGGGTATCCAGCTCAGCATGTGCCAGGCTATGATACCTGACGTTCAGTAGTATCAGTTACTACACAGCTAAGAAAGAGCCTCCAGAAGTGACCTGACATCGTCTGGCGCACCCTGGGCAGTCAGCCTCAATACCACCACTGCTGACTGGCTAATATTTCCACTACGGTATGAGCGAATCTCTTTTGATAACTTGCGTCGATTCGACAGAAGAAGTAAAGAAACTGTAATATAATATATTACTAACTGACTAAGGGCCATTTTCACTAACAAAATAACAGATATTTAAACTGAAATCGTCTCTGCTGATTACCCATACAAAAAGTCATGTTTAAACGGCAGATTTTTTCCACTAATCTAATGTCTAAGGGCCCTGTTCACCGACAAAATAACAGATGGTTAAGACAAAGACGGTCGTTTAAGCTGAATTTTTGTATTGGTAAACGGTCCGTTTTATTTTAATTGTCTGTAATTTTTTTGGTGAACATGGCTCTAGGAGTATTAGGCTGCCTATCCACTAAAGCGGAGCGGAGAGGATAAAAGTTTCCAACAGAATATCGATAGTATCCCGTCACTTAGATGAGTGGAGAAAATACTGGGCCCTATGGTTATTTTGTCACCTCTCCGCCCCGCTCCGTTTCAGTGAACAGGCAGCCTTACGCTCGCAAATATTTTAAAATATGCAGTGTCTGTAATATACACGGGTTGGGGGTAAATAAATTTAAATTAATTCCGACTCAGATTCTGCGAAACGTAACACACAGTGCATAGTTAGATCACAATATTTATAGCCCTTTTAATTTATATGCACTGTGGAACATCACGTCGAACAGTTGAGTTTCGATCTACACATTAAATTTGTCTTTTTGATTTGTCTTTGGAATAAATTACTTGTAAAAAAAATATCAATCATGAAGATGGGAGTCCCTGTCATGATCGGTACATTTTTACAAGGTAGCTCAAAGTTTAGTGTCTTACGATCGTATTGAAGTTCATTACCAGAGTTGATTTTCATTACCATTTTAGTTAGACGGTAGATCCGCAGAGTCGATGTTCATTACCATTTTCATTACACGACAGACCTGATAATAAGTGATCGATGTAATTATCTTAAGAACTTTCTCTACCTTATTTATGCAAATTGTAAATGATTTATTTCTTCTTCTTCTTTCTTTCTGCTCATTTGAACTCAGAGGGATGGAATGCAAGCGTTCAATGGCTAGGTTATAACTACATATACCTAGCTATATTAATTAGCTATAGCTGCGCAATATTTATAGCTCTTTAATTTAAATGCACTTTGAGTCACCAAGTCAAACTGCGCAGTAAAAGGCTCCTCGATGTTTGTCACGTGGTATATTTTTTATCAACAAGTAGCTATATTACTTATATTATTATTAAGTTAACCTAAATATGCTCGACCAAAATAGCATTCTAATTATTACTTTAGGGGTTATTAATACTTGATAACGCAATAATTATAGTTATTATTATCCTTGTTCGTTCTCCGATTAAGGAGAGGCCTTGACATTATAATGTTACATTCCCATTTGGACTGTGAACCTAGGTGTAAACGGTCACCAAATCGACAAAAAGAACTGAAAAATCGTGAAACAAATGAAGATAGCAATCATTTGTAATGGTCTATTACACTTTTTGAAACAAAACTTTGTGTTATAAGTATAACCAGGTTTTAAGCTAACCGTCAAAACACCCGACTCCAAATAGAAAAAGAGCTATAACTTTTGAACAGCTGAACAGATTTTCATGAAACATAGCTAAGAACCGTCCCGATTAAACTTGCTTGCAATTAAAAAAAACTTCATTGAAATCGGTCTATCCGTTTTGGAGCTACGATGACTCAGACAGACACACACAGGTACACACTACAAACTTAGAACACCCCTCTTGTGTGAAATGTAGATAACGGTGGTCGCCCAGTGGTCGAATACGACCATAATTTTAGCTTTCTGCACTCCTTCTCCGTATAAACTTTAACTCTGCAAAATGTCACACTCCTCCGTGCGCGCAATATGTTTTAAAAGGTGTACAAAGTTTTCTTTTCACGTATATAGAATAAGTAGTTAGTTGACGGCTCGGTTGGCGCAGTGGCTTAATGATTGTCATTATGCGCTATGTGCCGCGGGTTCGATCCCCGCACGGAACAAATATTTGTATGGCCTACATAAAGTTGTTCCGGGTCTGGGTGTGTGTATGTGACATTTATGTTTATAAAATAATATATCCACCATACAAGAGAAATAATAGGTTGGGGAAAAGATTAAAAAAAATATATTTATTTATTATTATTAGAGAAACTTAAATCTATCTTTACAGGTGAATATGTTTAATAATACGATATTTAAGTTAACAATTATATTATTAATCTCATAACAACATATAAACAACAAACTAAACCTAATAAGTATTTATCAATCATGCCCATGCCGAAAAAGTACTAGGTATATCCGAAATCATCGAATACTTAGTCACGGGCTGTGCGAATTCTAAGATAAAAATACATAATGATCTTCCGACTCAACATAATACTTTCTACAATCCCAGAATTAGAAAGTAAACAGAGGTACCAACATAAAAGATTACAGCTGTAGTGCGAATTTGTCATATTTCGAGGTCATTTACCAAACGGTACTTTTTAACTTTCAAAACTGCTGTAGACGTCACGCGTGACGTACAGACCAGAGGCACCTTAAATAAAATGCTATGCAAATGTATGATGGATTATATCGAACTATGCCGAACAATATTATGGTGAATATATGGTGAAAGAAAAACATCGTTAGGAAACCTGCACATCTGAGAGGGCCCCATACAGTTCTCGATGTATACTCCGCCAACGACCACTACGTCACCGTGGTGGACTAAGGCCTAAACCTTCTCATTCTGAGAAGAGGCCCGTGCCCAGCAGTGGGACAGTAATGGGCTGGAATTATTTATTTTTATTTATGCCGAACAAAATTCTCAAACTGTTTCTAAACATTCACCTACTCATACAAAGGACATTGGGTCCACGCTCAAAAGTGTCCGAGCCAAAAGAGTTCCAAAACGAAAAAAGAGTTCCAATCGCGTGCCAGTTTTTGATTTGTCAACCGACAGAATACACGTCGAAAATGTTGAATAGGCCGATAAATGGTCGCAAGTAAAATTATTAAGCTGTTTACTAATGACGATACGGTTTGAATTAGGATGAACATACGCATAGGTTGACTCGGGACATATTTAGTTCAATGTATCTAAACTTATCGTTCTAGCCTAAATGGCGTTCTTTACATGGTAGGGAAGACGCTAGGTTGTTTTGGTCTTTTAGTCCAACTAGCAGGGCTTAGTACCTACGCCAAATAAGAGGAGCAAGAATGTGGGGGACAAAACCATCTCTTTGATCTGTGTATTTGTCTGTGGCATCGTAGCTCCAAAACAGATGGACCGATTTCAATGCATTTTTTTTAAATTGAAAGCTAGTATAATCAGGTATCATCTTAGTTATGTTTCATGAGAATCTGTTGAGCCGTTCAAAAGTTACAGCTCTTTTTCTAGTTGGAGTCGGGGGTTTTTGACGGTTAGGTTATTGTGTTAAAATGGATAACACTCAGACTAATAAGTTAGCAGAAACATTTTAGTGATCTTTAAAGTATAAAAACAGACTGGTAGATTATTATTAAAGTAAAAACTACAACGTTTGAAAAAATACGTGAAATCCCAAAAGTCAAAGCGAACGATGTTTTTGCAAGCGCAAAAACAAGCAAACAATTATAATCAGACAAACTGATCAAGTTCGAAATTCATTAATAAATAAATCAGCTGAACTGTAAATAATAGTATCTACCTTTATTTTAGTCAAGATTCACTGCTTATGCCAATCGTGGTCATGGGTAAAATGTGAGCTATAACCGTATATGCTGGAATCGGGACCGAGCTACTGGATTGAGTTATACTCAGGTAATCTCCACAGAACGCCACTATATACCTACCTAGACTGATGAGAGAAGCAATTGAGATCACCAAATTCAATCGGGAGGACGGGTTTCAACTGTCGGGGGCCTGGAACCCATTGGTTCAATTGTGTAAGAACAGAAAAAGTGCCGTGAGAAGTTCGCGAGCGGACACAGTGAGTTTCGTGTGTCGGGAACAGAATCGAGATGCGAGTGACAAAAGTAATAGGTAGTGGTACCGGACCCGAGCGCACAAAACGTAGCAGAAGGAGGGTAGACCGTTTTGTCTGCCAATAAACATCCACCCGCAAATACGTTTAGTTTATAATCCGTGACCATGGCGCTTGCAACAGTGCTGAAATATCGGGAACTCGAAACAATATTTATACATGGTAAATACCCCGTTTTGAACTTTAATATTAACATACGTAGGCCTTCGATTAATCCTGTGGCGACAGTAGGCGAGGGTTAAGTTACTATAAAGACAGACTTAGGTCGTCATTGCATCTAGTTAAAAACTAAAAGGTAGGTCATAATCCGTACATTGCACTCCTCAACAGCGTGAATTACATACTATCAAGAGATCTCTTCTTCATCGTTCCCTCACTGATGAGGATCGCGACCACATACAACGCGCCTCCAAGCCATGCGGTCTTCCGTTGCGTGGACCGCCTTGTGCATGCTGCCTCCACCAACCCTCCTTATTACATCCGACCATCTTATCGGCGCTCTGCCCTGAGTGCGTTTACCGTCCAGCCGGCCCACTATCATAAGTTTTTCCAGACTATGCCTAGATGACCGCATTATACTCGTATGTCCGAAAAAACCGAGGGCACGCTCCCGGCAAACTGTGGAAAGTCGCTTGGTGATGTTGAGCTCCTTCAGAATGGAATCATTGGTACACAAACACGACACAAAGCAAGAGATACACAAAGCAATTCCTTATCAAATTCTTCTGTCTCCATATTATGACAGTATCAGACAAATTGGTATAAACACTTGTTATTATATTATCATTGGCAATAATCTAACTACCGATGCAAATTGGATACGGCTTATCAGTATCCTACAAACTTGATAAAGTGGTTCAAAACTGAATGGCAAATATTTTGCCGAAACCGTAAATAAGATGAATCCATAGTCACTTGCAGATAATCTTACCGCTAGGGTTGTCACTCGTACTCTCTAATAAAGTATTGTGTTAAATTTTAACGCCCGACAAAAAACAGGGGTGTTATACCACTGGTCACTGGTATGACCACTGGGCAACAACTTAATATAATTTATTACTTCTAAAAAAGTTTGCTACCTCCACATGACAAGCACGCACGGTTGAATTTGTATAAAACATTAAGGGACTCCCATACAAACTTTCACCCCCTTTTTCGGCTGAATTTTCAAAAATCCCTTCTTATTGCTTGCCTACATTACAAAAGGAACCTACTCTCCAAATTTCGTGACTCTAGTTTCAGTAGTTTCGGCTGTGCGTTGATGATAAGTCAGTCAGTCAGTCAATCAGGATTTCTCTCTTTATAATATTACTATGATTATCGACATCTATAACATTTAAATAAACTAAAGAAAGTAGATACAATAGTGTATTATCATTGTATTGATAGGTAGGTGACATCCCAACGGAATTATTTTAACGTAGGTATTCTCCATTATCACCGAACGAAACATTAATAAACAGTAGGTAATATCAATGACGCACGCAAAGGTCACTATAATTATACTTACAATGTCGATACTAAAAACGAATACTGTGTTATCGTACTATGTCGGGAAACATGATTACCAAAAATAACAAACGCTTCCATGTTTTTGAAACGTGTAATAAATGTTTGATAGCGAAATCGGTATCACGTTTGGGCTTATGTTTGGTTCTCGTGTTGCGATATGAACAGTAGACCAGGTTCCTGTGCCATGAAGAGCTGTTTGTTTTTAGCTGGCATGCCAACAGCACATTTTTGTTATGCGTCTCTTTTTGCCAATATTTTATTAATAATTTTGCAGCCGTGCGAAACACACAACTTTTCATATCACTAAAGCGAAGAAAATGTTAGATGCCTAAGTATATTTGAATTGTTCATCTTCACCACTCTACACTTGTCCAGGGCGCCAACCCCTCACTCGTGGCAGAATGCTCTCGTTATTACAACAGACTTGAGGCCCACCCAGGTCTGTGCTCTACAGTCTACACCATAGTTCGTCCCGTTCGAATTTCAAATAACTTTTCCACACTAGCGGATAAAATAGACTTTTGTGCTCAGATTTCGAAAAATAAAGAAAGCCTTTCCGAGCTAGTGAGATGAAAAATGTTTTGTTTTTTGTTGATTGATTCACTAAACTGGGTAAAACATTTTTGTGATTGATCCACTACATTAGCTAAAAGATATTTACAAAAGACATAAACAAGCTTATCCTTCTAGAAGTGGACAAAATATGCAAGAAATACACTCATGAGCGTACAAAAATGATATTACAATAACTATAATAATATTACGTTCAACCGATACTACCTCTCTTCTCTCTCAGAAAGAAAGAAAAAACATTTATTTGCCACAAACACAAGACGCATTAGAATGATAGACATAGATACTAAGAAGAGGACAGGTGCATAGACAGAGAATATAAAAACGAATACGTAAACGTTGTTTTTTATTTCTTTAGATATCCCGTCTATACTCCATCATCAGAGCCCTGAGTGATCCAATGTGGATCAGTTATCTGCTTCAAAGCTTCATAATCCTCCTCGTCTTATCAAAATTTTCGTGTGATCGACGCAATAGTCTTCTTCTCCCGTTCATCTCGACTTTCACACTATCCACCCTTAGTCCATCTTTTCCATGGACTGCCTCTTCTCACAATCTACATGATATTTTTTTATGTGGTGCGCATAATTTGTAGAGTTATTCAGTTTCATGTTCCTAAATGCAACCGCAGTACCAAAATTTACTCCAAAACAAAATAAATATGATTTTGTATGGTTTGTGCTAGTAAATTATGCATGCATGCCATACGAAGTCGAATTTTCGTTTTGTTTTAAAGTGTATCCCAATACTGCGGTTGCATTTAGGAATAGAGACTGAATCAATCTACAAATTATGCGCACTACATAAAAAACTATTCTGTATGCTTAATTTTATTTTGAAAAAAATTGGATGCGCCTATAAAATGGCGGCCATCAGCTACTTACATGTTATAGTCACTAATAAAAAGCAAATCTAATGGGTCTTCGTGTATATAGTTCATCAGTTACATGCAACATGATACTTTTATAAAGTGTTGTTATTGTCACTCCAGTAACATAATTGCATCCGCCACCGCGACCGTCTAGACTAAGCACGCAATGCGCTCCGATGTCATGAATAACCGTTATATGTATTACAAGGACCATAATAATTAATTCTTATCGTTTCTCTGTAAATCCTTGGTAAATAATACATGTTCTCTTTACAAAAGGGAAGGTCTGATAGCCATGGCTTTGTCCACCTGCAATAGTTATTGACTGGTCCTCAAGACAAAACTTTATACAACGTGATTCAAAACGGCGTGGTCATATTTAAGAGTGTGGATCAGACCATCAAACTGAACAACTTTCTCTATGGGAGCAACATCGTAATCGCGAAGAAATTATCAGCTGTCTCATACGTTTGAGTCGAATAAGTATTGAAATGAGACAGCTGATAGTTTTGTTCCGATAGAGAAAGTTGTACAGTTTGATGGTCTGATCCACTCCTAAACATATAACCACGCATTTCTGATATATACACGTTGTATACCGAAATAAAATCTTTATGCATTGTCCTTTTGACCACCAGTTCCTGGAAATCTTTTATGTTGTCTATTTAATCGGACCTTAATTGAGCGGACAGGTAATATTATTAGGTATTCTGTGGTTTAAGGTAATTGAAGTATTATCTATTATTTGACCGTAGTTGGCGCGTAGATGTCCCCTGTTTCAATTTTGAGAAAGTTTATGAGGAGATCTATGTTCCCTATGAGGAAGATACGCACTACATATCAAGTTATACATTTTTAGTATAAGCTGCCCTCACATTGTACGGAAATTCTATACAATGAGAGGTCGGTTTATACTGGAAATTTATAGCTTGATATGTTGGCGTTTGTACATGGAGATCCATATGAAGAGATCAGGAGATCCTCACTTTCCTAAAATTGCTATACGCTTTGAAATCAGAAATCGGAACGTTTATTGCTTCATGTGGTATATATTGGTGTTTTATGCAAGGTATGTTGTTTCCACAACATGAACCCTGTTAGGGCACTAACATGGCACATAACATAATGTTTGCAAACGGATTGGTGGTCGCATTACCTATAGTTAGTTCTGCTCAAGGATACTACTGCTCATCATCTTGGCATAATCCTTATTTGCCTGTTGCGACACCAAAACGAGTCTAAAGCTATATGGATACAAAAAACTGCAAAACGCTTATATATTGAAAAAATCTCTTCCTCATTTAAATTTAATGTTACGTAGGTATATTATTATTATGTCATTGTCCTTGAATTATGTAACTTCGCTAAACATGAAACAGTGTTATATTTTGGCAAACAAATACCCGTTCAAATAAAGTCTGGTCCATAACCAGTTTGTTATCATTTACATAGAGTCACTCCCTCACACCGTGCCGTGTGTTTACAAATATTTGCTCGTGCCCGATAATGTGGGTCAAAACGATAAAATAATGTGATAACCTCACCTCAATTGACTTGCAAATTGCTAGCGTGGATAGGTAGATAAGACCAATTATATAATATCTATGTTTTAGGAAGAAACTAAAAAATGACTCAATATATAAAACTAACCAAGCATTCATAAAGAAATTTTGTAGGCGCGTATAACTCAGTACTTATAAAAGGATTGACGAACAAAAAATATTACAAGAATATAATAACGTCGTTTTCTTTGTTATATAAAATAAAACACTTTTAGACATGTAATTAATTCATTCAAACGAACAGAGAAAACTAATTAGTGCTGATAATTAAAATTAATTAGTAAGTATTTTTAATTACACTACCTGCAATCATTTTAACTTTAATCGTCACGTAATAAAAATTAAAACATTATTACATAACGGTGTGACAGGCGACCGGTCCACGTTCCGACCACGTGCGGTAATAAGTGTTGACTTATCTCAATTTATGTGTCATTGTTCCGCAACCGGTGTTTGTGTATGCCGTAGACTACACAATGACCCGACGAGGCCCGACTTCCCGAACATCTGTTCGTGTAACATCGTAACAATGAGGTTACACCTCTGTAATAGAGTTGCGCAAAATATGTCACTGAAATTATATAAATGTTTATGTATATATTTTATGTTTATGTATTATGTATGTATATAAATATATATCTTTTCGGCTCTGTGATACTTATTCACTCTTTTACACCATTAGCTCGTCATCATCTGCCTGGCCTTTATCCAAACTACGTTGGGGTCGGCTCCCAGTCTAACCAGATGCGGCTGAATAACAGTATTTTATACGGAGCGACTGCCATCTGACCTCCGCCACCCAATTACTGGGAGACACTGATACCCTAAGGTTAGACCGGGTGTCAGACTTTTTGGGTTGCTGACTTCCGTAACGACTGTTAAAGGCATAAACTTAGAATATTTCGGTCAAATGTATTCGTATGACAATCAGTAACTGACTAGTGATAATATAATTGTACAGTAACAATATTCGTTAGCGCAAAAAGGTGTAGGTAATCAAACATCGTCTATAAGCTTACAATAGTTCTTACTCCAACCAATTCCCGTAATAAAAAATGTTCAAAATTATAGTTCCAATCTTGTATATCCATGTCAAAGCATAAATGTCACAAACGTGAAATTATTCTGTAATGAGGTCGAAAGTTGATTGAAGTCAAATCGGTATTCTGCTAACCTTTTGAACCGACACAGATAATAAAATTGGTATTCTTGTCCATGCAACGTCAAAAATGAGATTGAAATTAGTCTGTAAGAAGACTGAATCCAAATCATATTGAAAGCGGACTGACCTCTTAAGAGAATTAGTTTTTTCAATTCATGAAAGTGGTGGTACTGTGCATAATAAACGGAATTGAACCTTATCTATAAAGTTATAAAGATATAGTTTGATATTAAGTAAGCTACCAATATATTAACTCTTCGGGAAACATAAGTATATAATATTTTTTATCACTCGCTCGAGAGCTACACAACCCTAATTAGCTACTTAAATATGGACGTTTAAAAATGCCATAATCAAATCACCATATCGGGCAAAAGGATTGGTGATCGAAGCATGTCATCGATTTGTCGTTTGAGTTTGTTTGTTTGACAACACGGTTGGCGCAGTGGCTAAGCGATTAGCTTTCTGCGCTACGTGCCGCGGCTTCGATCCCCCCAGAGAACAAATATTTTTATGATCTACAGATAGTTGTTTCGAGTCTGGGTGTGTTTTCATCTGAGATGTATGTTTGGAAAGTACCATCGATACAGGAGAAATCCTAGAGAGGGGAAAAGTTAAAAAAAAAAAAACTACTCGGAACTAAAAAATCTTCACTATCAGTTAACGAACTCTCCAACATCGGTGGCAGACTAACCGTGCGGTATTATGTGTTGACTTATGTATTTCAATTTATGTGTATGTTTGTGTATGCCGCAGACTACACAATGACTTACCTTGGCTCCGATGAACAGATGTGTGCCGTTATTTATACGTCTTTGTAAATTTTTGATACTTCCTGTAATAATTCATAATAAGCCCACAATATTGCGGTTTGCTAAGTTTAGAATACGTTATATATATATATATTTTTTTTTTTAAAAACGTTGCTCCTCTCTCTAGGATTTCTCCTGTATCGAGGGTACAGTTTACAAACATACATGTCACATGCACATACATCCAGACCCGAAACAACTATCTGTAGATCATACAAATATTTGTTCCGTGCGGGGATCGAACCCGCGGCACGTAGCGCAGAAAGCTAATCGCTCAGCCACTGCGCCAACCGTGTCGTCAAATACCTTACCTTCTGTGAGTAATTTATGAGATACCTAACTAATCTGATTCCTATACCTACCGAACGTTATTGGTTATAACCTAACCGTCAAAAACCCCCGACTCCAACTAGGAAAAGAGCTGTAACTTTTGAACGGCTGAACAAATTTTCATGAAACATAGCTAAGATAATACCCGATTAAACTAGCTTTTAATTAAAAATACTGCATTGAAATCGGTCCATCCGTTTTGGAACTACGATGCCACAGACACACACACATACACAGATCGACAGACGCATAGAGATGCACAGATACACATTACAAACTTATAAGTCTTATAACACTCCTCTTTTTTGTCGGGGTTTAAAATTTTATTGATTACGAGTCCCAACTTCATGGTAGGATTATTTTTTTACAATGTTGCTCTTTGTTCTATCGTATTGAAATTTATTACCAGAGTCGATGTTCATTGCCATTTTAGTTACGTGGTAGACACCCTGGCCATGTGCGGGTGAAGGACTACACACACCATCGAAAACTTTATGAGGCCCTCTCAGATGTGCAGGTTTCCTCACGATGTTTTCCTTCACCGTTAACGCAAGTGATAATCAAATTTTGATCCTCACTTGAATTCGAAAAGTTAAGATTTGCGGCCTGGGTTCGAAATCTGACCCTCCTGCATGGAAGGCAAGCGTTCAACCTATGTAGCTATCACAGTAATAATAAAATGTTTCAAAATAATAATAATATGTGTGGTGCCATTTAGTTTATTACAAGCAGGTGTGCAAATAACAAAATTATAATGATAGAATAAAACCACACAGAATCCTGATTTCCCTTAGGGCCGATTGGAAAGTCCGGCCATATCGTTTCATGGCTGAAAGGACTACTGGGATAATACGTATTAGCCCTATACCGAGTTTTTTTGACCGTAGTTACCGTAAAGCTAAAAATGTATGACAAAAACGTGCAGATAAACTATTAAAAAAAAAGAAAAAACCGACTTCAAAAAACTAAAAAATATGAAATAATTTTCTTAAAAAACTTAACAGCTTCTGAAGTCTGGGCCACTGCCAAGCTACGAGTAGGTACATTGAAGAATTACAGGCCCCGACTTCAGAAGCTGTTAAGTTTTTTAAGAAAATTATTTCATACTTTTTTTTTTTTTTTTTTAAAACGTTGCCCCTCACTAGGATTTCTCCTGTATCGAGGGTACAGTTTACAAACATACATGTCACATGCACACACCACCCAGACCCGAAACAACTATCTGTAGATCATACAAATACTTGTTCCGTGCGGGGATCGAACCCGCGGCACGTAGCGTAGAAGGCTAATCGCTTAGCCACTGCGCCAACCGTGTCGTCACGTCGTCGTTTTAGTTTTTTGAAGTCGGTTTTTACTTTTTTTTTAAAGTTTATTTTATTTTTCAATTTTGAGTGGCATAAACAATATATAAACATGAGATTACAGCAATCCCGAGTGATGTGCTGTTATTCATTAAAGAGTTCCATTGTCTATCTCCGAAGATCTTCATCAGATCCTCACTAAATTTAAATGGGCCCATTCGGGAAGCACCAGCTTTCAAATAAAAAAAGAATCATCAAAATCGGTTCACGCAGTCGAGAGTAACGAGGTAACAAACATAAAAAAAAAAAAACATACCCGTCGAATTGAGAACCTCCTCCTTTTTTTTGAAGTCGGTTAAAAATATATATACGTAAACTTCTATCAAAAACACGTGCACACATGTTGCATACATTTTTGGCTTGACAGTAACTAAAATACTACACTACCAGAAATAGACGAAAAAATACAATAAGTAGAACGGCTGAACGACTGAACAGAACGACTGAACAGAACGGCTGAACAGATTTTCATGAAACATAACTCAGATGATACCTACCCGATTAAACTAGCTTTCGATTAAAAAACTGCATTGAAATCGATCCATCCGTTTTGGAGCTACGATGCCACAGACAGACACACAGATGTTCCATATAAATAATTCAATATTATTCGACAAAATGTACGGAACACCTGATTTTTATTTTCGCGATTTCAGTTTTGGTTCCTTTGTAAAAGTTGTTCTTATTGATGAGTACAATTCCTTCAATGATTCCTTCGTTCTGCCAGTCACCCTGTAGAAAGGCTAGACGTAATCCTATATAATTAAAGTGCCACAAACTTATCTGACCCGCTCATGGCGTCGCTGCCGTCGCTTTTACCAATGTCATCTCCCTACAAAAATGACATTTTGAAATCATTTTTGTTCTGTAGCGACGTTAGTTCCAATGATAGTCACCGGGTCAGACAAGTTTGTGGCACTATATGCGTGTGCGTCGGATTGTCTGCGACAGCCAGCCTGTCTAGCGCGCTATCAACTCAAATACAGCGCCGAAGTGACGTCATCCGCAATGTATCACGCTCTGTTGCTGCGTCCTTTACAGGAACAAGGGGCATTTTGTGAGTGCCATTTACAATATATTGATAATAAAGTGATGATTTTTATTTTTTGAGAAAGTTGTTTTTGGTCCTAGCGTTGATCTATGGCTGAAGTAAAATGGCATAAATATAGATTTTCATTTTAAATAAAAATAAAATTTATTCAAAATCTTAAGCGGGTTCACTGAGTTCAAGTTCAATTTTTTCAATCTTAGTTCCTATTGAGATTTTGTCATCAACATATATTAGCACTAGTGTACGACCGTTACATTAAATTATTTGTATGGAACAGCTGATTCATTATTTCTTGCAATTTTAGGGTTGGCCCCATAATAAAAATTGTTCATAATGATGAGGAATGGTAGGACCTTGTATAATTATGATACTTAGAAATAAATAGGATGTATTGGTATACATATTTAATCTACACTAATCTTAAAAAGAGAAACGAGTTGTATATTTGTTTGTAATGAATAAACTCTAAAACTACAACACCGATTTTAAAAATTCTTTCACCAGTAGAATGCTATATTAATTAACACTGAGAAACAGGCTATATTATATTTTAATAAAAATATTATGGATCCTACAAAATCTCCAATAATGTAACCCAAGGTGTAGAAAAAATACCTATAAAATTCTTTAGATAGGTATGTATAATCTATTTATTAATACGTGAAGAGAAAACTTTTTACACACCCTTTTTTAAGCATATTGCGCGCACGGAGGATTGTGTGAATTGGCACTGCTAAAGTTTATATGGAGAAGGAGTGTAGAAAGCTAAAATTACGGTCAAATTTCGACCACTGGGCAACCACTACTAGTATAAATATATATCCACCCGAGCGAAGCATGGATGGGTCGCCAGTCCCTTAATATGTACTTATTACAACACTCTCAGGAAATGAAAGGGTGACCCGAGGAGTGACAAGAAAATCCTTTAGCAAAATGAACCCTTTCAACATTATGTTAATGAGAGCATTAATTTTACAGGGCTGCATATTCTGAGATATGAATACTTGAATATTAATAAGTATGTGTGGTCAATCTCATTAAGTCCTTTTTATTTTTGGCACAGGTATACGAAAGTTGCACTACGGAGCCGCCTCGCTTCGATAAATCGCCGCTTTGTCAACACAGGAAGGGCGCGGGCCAGTGTCCAGTACACGGGTAAATTAACCTTATTTCTTGATTAAATATAAGTAGGTAAGTTCATTCACTTTGCCCACCACAAGAATAAATCCATGCAACGCGCTTGCGTCAAATAAGTACCTATAAGCCGATTTTTTTATTTGTCTGTTGGTATATTTAGCATACAATGTACTAACGCTAGTTGTTCACGTTTATTATAGAGAATATTAAGCAATAATTAATAATTTACAGTCCCAAATGCAAGGGCAATTAAATTAAATTATGATCAATTTCATGGAAACTTTGCATTTTGAAGAATAAAATTGACATTTTGAAACTGAATTTTCTAATAGCAAAAAAACGCGCTATCCAAAAACGAATTCCAAATATTTACTGGTGCCTGGAAATTACCTTCCTTATTTATACCTAAACACGTTCCCCCTTATTACAAAAGATGTTTTAAACCAAGTCTAGTAAAACCGAGGTTTTAAATACATCCGTCACTTTCTAACGTCATATGACAAAAAGAGACGGGGCTATCTTAAAACCTGAGTTTTACAAGACTTGCTTTAAACCATCTTTTGTAATAAGATGGGTTCAGTGCACCCTAGTCAGAAAACTCTTTTGGAAACTGCTGTCTAGCTAATTATTCCACGACGGTAGGAGTAATTCTCATTAGACACGACGCGACGCGGTAGAAAGAAATTCAGACATTCGGGAACAACAAACTTTTCAAACAAAGATACAAGACATGCATTCTCTGCGATCAGAAAACGTGCGACCCACAGCGAAACGTGTTCTTTGATCGATATACTTTATTTCTATTTATCACCTCAATGTTTACGATAACTCGATTATTGATGCACGAATTACTGAATAGCCATATTGATACGAGATTCGAGTGGCAAATTGATTACAGAAGCACTGATAAAGACACAGCAAGTCGGATATGCATTGTCTGATGTCAGACTGATGAGAAACACGTTTGATTAGAGTGCAATCAAACGTGTTTTTTTATCGATAAACATTATATTTATTAGGTATGCACCTACATTTTAACGATAAGATTATTGGTGCTTAGATTACTGAATTGCTATTGATAAGTAGGTTGTTCGACTTAAAAGTGGAGTACCGGGTACCTATAGGTTGTTTTTGAACTGACATCATAATTGCACATTTTGACAGATTTGCCATACAAAATCTATCAAATTGTTTGTAATTAAGATTTGATTGTGAATCCATTCTGACACAATTGAAATAACAGACTTGGGGCCCTAATTGATGAAGATCTTACCGTATATATATCCTCAATGAAATATTACCACACGACAGCAGCCGCTGCTAGAACGTAATTAGGTCCTTGGCTCTTATGTTAACTTTCACAATATCCAGTCAGCGCTTCTTGAATCAACTAGATCTCACTTTCCATAGAAACCAGCGGGTCTAAAGCGTAATTAATATGGTAATGAACATCGACTCTGGTAATAAACTTCAATACGATCGTGAAAGACTAAACTTCGAGCTACATTGTAAAAAAAATTACTGATCATGATTTTAAGACTCCCATCTTCATGATCGGGAAAAAAATACAAAGCGTACTATTATAGGTGCTAGAGGGAGAGAGGGAGAGAGTTCACAGGGCTCATAAAGATTTGCGCGTACTATACATTGCTGTTATTTGGATTATAAGATTATAAATGACAACATTCAATTATTCAACACGCGAAACATTAATGTAACTAATAATTATTAACTGTTATCTTTGACTATACTATGCACTGATAACCTAGGGGTTGAACGCTCGCCTTCCATGCAGGACAGTCCGAGTTCGAACTTGGCCCGCACCTCTGACTTTTCGGATTCATGTGGGGATTAGAATTTGATTATCACTTGCGATAACGGTGAAGGAAAACATCGTGAGGAAACTTGCACATCTCAGAGGGCCTCATAAAGATTTCGATGGTGTGTGTAGTCCGCCAACCCGCGCTAGGCCAGCCAGCAGTGGGATAGCAAAAGGCTAGATTTTGGTATTACTTTTAAATATACATTAATGTCTTAAATTTTGTTTTGTTTTGATTTCGTCCATTATTAACAGAGTTACATTTTGCAGTGACGAAGCCAAAGCGATATGGGCAGCGATCCGCGCTCTCTTGCAAGATGGCACTCTTCTCAAGAACTACGACAAGGCTTTCGACGATATTGCGGCTGACACTACACGAAGGTAACATTTACAGGAACTAATTAACTGTAGGCTAATTCACGTAGGTTACTAAAGAAGTGCAGTTGCCGCGTAGTTGCAGTAAAATTTTGATCAAAACAACACATTTGGTATTCTCTTAGCTTCAGTGAGATACGCTGGCGTCAAGTTCGACCGTCACTGCAATATGACCGGCGCGGCATAAAATTACGTGCATTACCCGTCTGTTATTTACGTTAAGTAATATTTATTAAAGAAGGAATCATTTTATTCCACTGAAAAAAAAACTAACGCCTTAAAATAAACAAGTTATGTCTCTTTGCCTGCAACGTTAACGTATCTACACTGAAATAACGTAACGGCTGTAAGTAACCAAGTTATTGCTTTTTACAACTGAATAACTTTTTCGGATTGAGCTTGCAAATTCGTTTTTTCCGTGTCGTTTTAAAATATTTATGGTCTCGTAACTATTCATTAATGGCGTGTGATTGGAGAGGCTGTCCAGCAGTGCACTGCTATAGACTGATGATGATAATTAACTATGTATAATGTTGGTAGGTACTTCCTAATCTTTCCGTACAATACCAGGAGAATTTATCTTCACACAGACAAGTATTGAAACGTGTTGTACGAAAACTATTTTTTTTTTGTAATTAAAGCCTTATTCAAGAATCTTAGAAACAAACTTGTAAAGCCTTAAACAATAGATTAAAAACAGATGGCACTCGAGCACCAAGTAAATATTTAAATAATAACAAAATATATGTCATGCCTAACATGGGTCGTTGATCGTAAGATAAGTTGTTTTTATTCAAAGTTAGTCACCTTGATAGCATTGAACTGTGCAAATAAATAGACAAAACAGAACATTTTGAACTTAAAGGTGATAACTGTAAAAAGTTATTAGGACCTTTATTTTAAGATTATTGCTATCAGTATCACTATACAGCAATGTATTTAAATTACAGTATTTATTAATTACAGTAGTAGTATTTATTAATTACAGTAGTAGTATTTATTAATTACAGTTACACTTATTTATGTGAAAAGAGTTACCATGAAGTTTCTTGCCGGTTGTTCTCCATAGGGTCTACTATTTGGAACCGTGCACCTAGTCTCGACATTTCATAAGTGCCCGTATCTGGTTTACGTGAAATAAAGATCTATTCTATTCTATTCTACAGTAATTTTAAAGTTGGCACGACTATTTGATGCAAGATTGGTATATTTTGCGGTCTTATCTTATTTTTGTTTATATCCTTTATTATCAAATTGACATCAAGATGCGAGTTATATCATAGAATAACCACCCAAAATAGAAAAATAAAATAAACTTTAATAAAAGTAAAAACCGACTTCAAAAAACTAAAAAATTAAAATAATTTACTAAGAAAACTTTACAGTTTCTAATGTCCGTGCCACTGCCAGGCTAGGTGCATTGAAGAACTAAAGGCCCCGACTTCAGAAGCTGTAAAGTTTTTTAAGAAAATTATTTTATACTTTTTAGTTTCTTGGAGTCTGTTTTTACTTTTTTTTAAAGTTTATTTTATTTTCCTATTTTGGGTGGCATAAACAATACATAAATATGCGATTACAGCAATCGCGAGTAATATGCTGTTATTCATTCAAGAGTTCCATTGTCTATCTAGGAAGGTCTTCATCATATCTTCACCAAATTGAAATGGGACCACATCGAGAGTACCTACTTAGTAGTATTTTCAAAATCGGTCTGCGATTGGCGGAGTAATAGCGTAACAAACAAAAATAACCACGTACAGTCGAATTGAGAACCTCCTCCTTTTTTGAAAGACGGTTAAAAAGGGCTCTTTCCTCAACCTATCTTTTACAGAAACGGGAGTTATTAACAAACTTATCAATTTCATTTGTTATCACAGATTGGGAGACCTACGTCACGCCGAGAACGCTTTGAACGACGAATTGGAGACCGAGATCTACCGGTGGGCTATCGAGACTGTTGGTATGATGATCTTCGGCATCAGATTGGGATGCCTGGATGGCCCTGTGCACATACCTACGGCTGAAAACCAGTAAATATCCTGAACATGTTTAATAATAATTAATGTACATACATGAGAAGACAAAGAATACATAAAATACGAAAACAAATCAGTGGTGCTAGGGAAAAAGGGGTTAAGTCATAAAATCATTTTTATTATTACAGAGTTAAAAAGAAAACTCTTACTGTGGAAAAGTAGTAGTAAACTCACTCTGTATTATGCCAAACAATAAAAACATACGATATTATTGACTTATATTCTTATTACCGTAACTCATATCGATTTTATGAAGACATAAGCAAAAACTCCGTTTTCAAAAATTTTGAGTTATCCCCTTTTTCCTTGACGCCAGAGAAATTAGAAAGGTACTGCTTTTTTAATATTAATATGAGTAACTAATATAAGGAATTTCTTGCCAACTCTTCTCCATCGTAAATATGATATTACGAATATGATATTTCGAACCAACAACAGAAGTTTTGATGATTCCTAGGGGCTCATTACTTTAGCTTTCATCGTTAAATATACATTAGTAGGTTGACTTTCTGCTGTGACACAATGAGATATTACGAGTAACTCATCATTGATCATTTCCTCCATCATCATAATCATCATTATTTTAAGATAATATTGCATTGTTTGGATAATTATATATCCATAACAGGTTTCAATTCAGAATATTTTTAGATTTGGAACCACATAACCTGACAGTCAAAAACCCCCGACTCCAACTAGAAAAGGAGCTGTAACTTTTGAACGGCTGAACAGATTTTCATGAAACATGGCTAAGAACACTCGGGATAAAATTATATATGACACAAAAAACTAAATGAAAATCGGTTCATCCGTTTGGGAGCTACGATACACAGACAGACACGTTAAACTTATAACACCCCTCTTTTCTGTCGGGGGTTAAAAACCAAAAGTAACTAACTAGTCTCAAGCTTCCTCAAACTAATTTAGTTCTCTCTCTTCCCTTAGAAAACCAGAAAAGACCTCCCTTGACGACGAGATCGACGACCTCTGTTCTCTCTCCAAGCGATCTCTGGAAGACCTGACTCCTGCAGAACGACTGGTACGATGCAGTCGAGAGATCGCTGATGGAAGCTACTTGGTGCGAAGTGAAGCCACCTTGAACACTGAAAACCCTACCTTCAATACTGCTTTGAAGGCTTTTGACAGACATTTTAGGTGAGTTATTTTTTTCTTTTCTGCTGGCTTCGCACTACTTGTGCATTTAGCCAATAGGTGAGTTTAATTTTTAAGGATTATCTCTTTGAGGTACCTAATAATTTTGGGGCATATTTTTTTATATTTAGTTTTTAAATTTTTGGTCAGTATTAACCACATTTTGCCGACTATTAGGTTAATAGAATAGAATAGAAATACTATTTATTGTACACACAGATATAGTCTATCTAATATCTGGTGTATCTAACACCAGATTAAAAGGATTGTACATAGTATTGCCTTTGTCCATATATCTATATTTGTGAATTGTATTTTTTTTTGTATATTCCATATTTTGTGTACAATAAAGAATAAGAATAGTGTTGCAGGGATGCTAAACAGTTTTCTGGATCTTTAAGAACACCTATAACCGCGTTTATGATACAAATTTTAAGTAACCTAGTTACTTTGACAAGGTTATTTTTAACCTCTCCATGCGCTAACTTGAAGACCAGACTGCTGCAGCATGTTGCGTCAGATACCGTAAAGATATCCACAACTTTGAAGGTGACAATCCTTTAAGGTGGATTTCTCAAGGTTTTTTAAAAGTGCACGAATGCATCACTAATTCACTACAGATGCAGTGAGTACACCTCCTAATAAAACAGCGTTCGTATAACTCTTCGTATGAATTAATTTAGATATTCTGGTTTGTATGCGTCGAAGGTCCTTACATAATGGAGGCGTTTATATGAATTTTGATTAGCATTTTTTCTCTACCACGCGTTGAGCTCGTGATCACTACACGTGCCGATGTCGTGATTACATACATACACGTGAAAAATTTGCATAGCCGAGCAATGTTTGGACACAACCGTTATTTAGGCAATTCTTTTGATCTGATAGAAGAATGGTCCAAGAGTTTCTTGCTAGGCCGCTGCGCTATAATGAACAGTTGTATTATATGACTCTTACTAGGTGTGGGTAGAATAGAATAGTGGGTGGGTAGGTAGAAAAAATACTTTGAATTTATATGGGAAATCTCAAGTGTTTTTAAATAGTATCTAGGATAAAAATTGACTGATATATCGATGTTACTTGTTAGTAAATTGAGAGTTAAGTCGTAACACCTACAAACGTCGCGCTTGGCAAACTGATTGGCAACAGACTTTTTTTTTGTGAATTAAAAAAAAAAAAAAAAAAGCTCAAAATGATGCCGTATCTTTTATCATATTTTGACATTCCTGAATCGCCTTTTTGACATCCCACGGGAAGTGAGTTGTCCTCATTTTTGCTAAGAATTTTGATAAAGTATTGCAATGTATTTTTCGCTACTATCGGTTTGAATCGTGATCAAAACACTCGTCATGATCGTGAGATTAGCATACACGTGAGACATTTGCATAATTTTATATGCATACTGCTCCGAATCTTGTTATCGTTTTTATTTCGTCAAGTTTTCGATATCGAATATCCATACTAATATTATAAATACGAAACTAACTGTCTGTTTGTTACCTTGTTTCGTCACGACCAAATGGTTGAACCGATATTGATGAAAGTTGGCAAGAAAATAGTGCACATCATGAGGAAGGACATACATAGGGTATAAGATAAATATATATATTTTTCTTCTCAAAAATTTCATCATTCAGCACAGGCTACTTCTGTACTTTGAGGTAAAATTTGTTTATTTGTGGAACTACTGAACCGATTATAAAATTTCTTTCGCTAATAGAAAGCTATACACAATCCCTGAGTGAGTAAATCCCTATATCTTGGCAGTTGAAACCGCGGGCAAGTGTTGGTATAAGAGACAGGTGCGTTTTAAATTTTATAAAATTTGGCCTTTCGTATAACGTTATCTTAAGTTAACACTATTACTCATAATAACAAATTAACTAATCATTAAATGTAAAGCAATAATAGCCTGCTGATAGTCGGTTGAATGCTCGCCTTCCATGCAGGAGGATCTAAGTTCAAACCCGGCCCGCACCTCTGACTTTTCAGATTCACGTGCGGATTAGAATTTAATTATCACTTGCAATAACGATGAAGGAAAACATCATGATGAAACCTGCACATCTGAGAGGACCTCATAAAGTTCTCGATGATGTGTGTAGTCCGCCAACCCGCACTAGGCCAGCGTGGTGGACTAAGGTCTAAATCTTCTCATTCTGAGAAAAGGCCCGTGCCCAGCAGTGGGACAGTAATGCGCTGAATTAATTTATTATTAAATGTTAATCATATTCAGTTATTCTTGCGATCACCTAGACGCCAAGGATAATATGGCTATTAAAGTAATAAGCCTTAGTTACCTTGAACCTTCAAAGCAGTTTTGATGCCTTTGCTGTTTGCATCTAACATATAATACCTCTTGTTGTATGTGTGTCGATGTGCCTCTTTTTAAGGGAAGATCATCCGCCAATCAAATTGAATCTCACTACCTATACAATATACATGTAACTACATAATTAAGGTTTTTGGCACACATACCTTACTGATTAATAAAAGTTTATTTTAATGGAAATTAAACACACAGTTTTGTCGACTAACAAAAACCAGATGTTTTGAAAGCGGCCCAGCAAAGGAATTAGCATTCAGCACTTACCGTATTTTTAGTCAAGCACCAGTACAAGGTCATAAGAATGAAATTAGGCAAGAAATGAGGCTACGAAGTGCGAGGAATTAAATTATAATGAAACAATTTTTGGCCTCCTTTCATATATTGTAATTCAGACAAGACCCAGGCAAAGAATAAAATAGATATTCAAAGCTGTAAACGTTAACTCGAATCCCTGGCATTCCTATATCTCGAAATATTTTAATACTTTGGGATTGAATCTTAGTAATTTTTGTGTCAGCCAGAAGTCTAAAATTGACTCCGTATTTATTAAATGCTATCAAATATATCGTTGGTCACTTGAACT
This sequence comes from Allophyes oxyacanthae, assembly GCA_932294325.1. Taxonomy (NCBI): domain Eukaryota; kingdom Metazoa; phylum Arthropoda; class Insecta; order Lepidoptera; family Noctuidae; genus Allophyes; species Allophyes oxyacanthae. Next base: position 12,904,106 of record OW028622.1, read on the forward strand.
ATAAAATAAACAGGTAAATCTTACGATAGTAAACAAAATGCCAAGGACACTTTATTTATATGATTATTGATTGTAAACTTGATACCGAAGGGCTCCTTTTTAGTAAATTTGTTAGTCCAACATAACGTCACGAATATAGTCCATGAGAGGTTAAATTATAATTAGCACCTTAAGCACGTCTATTGGCGGTCATATAGGTAATATAGTAGTTATCTCACGGAAGATCAAGAGGATTGAATTGGACATTCTTTTTCTAGTGTGGGCACAAGCGGGTACTGAATACTGATACCAGGTCTAGGGTTACCTACCATTTCGAAATTTGAAACGACATGTCAAAAAGATGGACTTTTAAAAAAGAAGTCCGGAAATTTTTGTCACAAAATGAAGTATTATGCCAAGCAACTTATTAGAACTTTTCTTTGCAGTCTCACAGAACATTTCCTGATAAAAGCAATGCACTCGCTCGACCCTAACGAGTTGAGGCCGGAGCAAGTCCTGCTGGACAAGCTGAGGCCGCTGCAGAGGCGGATCCTGCCTCTCGCTGCAGACATTTTACTGGCAGGCGTTCATCCTGTAAGTACTTCCACCCAATTTATTAAGCTTACCATTTCTGTTATGCTACTTGTTTCTAAGAAAACGCTAATAAACAGTTTTTCTGGAGCACGGGCCTGTTCTCATGAATGAGAAGAGATAGGCCTGCTGCGGGTTGGCGGACTACGCATACCATCGAGAACTTTATGTAGCCCTCTCATTTGAGCAGGTTTTGCCGAGATGTTTTTGAGCAGTAAGCCAGTAAATAATCATTTTGGAACATAGCGATGCACTCCAGTGCACACGAATATAATGAAATCCTCTCGCAAAAACTGTTGTATGAAGACGATGTAATTGTTTTACTAAGAATTTGGTATATCAGCGTCACGATCATTTAATTGATCAAGTAAATTACGTTTTACGTAACATGGGTATTGTTACATCGATGATATCGTGTTATGTGGTTTGTTTTTATTTTTTATTTCAACCACAATTACTTACTAAGTATCAGACATCACTGTCTGATTGTTTTTAAACTGTACCCTCGATACAGGAGAAATCCTAGTGAAGGGCTAAGTTAAAAAAAAAAAAAAACAAACTGTGATATTTACAATTCATATCATTGTATCGTGTTTGTATTCCTGGAGGCACAGGTGTATTGCTGTATGGTGCTATTATATCCATTAAAGGCCAATCTATTGAAATGTCCAAGACACACTTTGAATCTCCGGGATGATACGTAGAATTTCTTAACATGAACACCTATCAGCGACCTGGGAATCAAATTCTCACGGTCAGCAGCCACGATTACGTCCAACTAAACCAGAGGTCCTCAACCGGTGGTCCGCGGACCACCAGGAGCCCGCGAGAACTAACTGCTGCATTCATTCAGACATTGCTTAACAATAATCAATATTTAACTTTAATTGACAAGCATAATTTGACACACGTGAACAAAATTGAAATGTAGGTACAAAATCTGTCATATTCTTGAGATTAATTTGACCGAATTTGAGTTTGTTTTAAAATACACTAAGATATACCTACCTAAAAGTCTTATTAAAATTTAAGATAATTGTCACTATCGTTAAATGACGTCTCTGAGTGCAGCAATTAATTAAGTTTATTTTCAAATTCTCAGAATTTCTATTTTAAACCTTTGAGTAGGATTCACCGAACAAAAAGTCCTAGGTAGTAGTCACGGTCAAAGAACGGTTGGGTCCATCGAACTAGACCAATGGAAAACCCTTTCATAAATATTCATGAATCAACAGAAAAGCCATTTTAGTGCTTAAACGTTTTAAAATGTTTACTTAGGTCTGATATTGAAAACTGATACTAAATTGAATCATAGGATTTACTGGAGACAAAGACAAAATTCATGATACAAACTGACTGTAATCTGTGCTTCACTGAAATCTAATTACCTAGCCAATCAATTCCTTGCTGGAAAAATCTCGAACGTTTCAAGCCATTTAAAATCAAGCTATAACTATCTATTAGCTTATATAGGTTAGGTCTTATTTTAATAATGCAAAATATAATATAAAATTCTGTGTTTCGGAAAACACGTTTCGTTTAACATGTGGCGATAATGTCAATAGAAGTCCTATGTTCCATCCATGGACAATATTATATCCTTTATCACAAACTCTTTGTAACCCAAAACCAATAGCTAAACATCTCTACCAAAACATCCACTAAACCAAATCTTCTTCCACAGCTCGCCCAAACAGCCATAAACATGTTCTACCAACTATCCCTGCACGCGGCTCGACAGCAGCGCGCTCACGACGAGGTCCACTGGTCCATAGCGTCCAGGGACGCGGGGGCTGATACTCCAGAGCTGCCTTATGTGGCGGCCTGTGCTAGAGAAGCTATGAGACTGCATCCAGCTACTGGAGGAGTTGTCAGGAGGAATAAGGAGGCAATCATCGTGGGTGGCTATGAAATACCTGCTGGGGTAAGTTATATCTTGTATTAATGGTCTTTTATGAGGCAGAATTTAAGAAGATAGAAAGGTGTCTATTGTAGCTAATTGAAGCGTATACCGTGGTGCCTATAGAGTATATTTTATAAATTCTTTCAGCTGACATTGCATTGGACAGCTGCATTGATCATATTGTTCTAAAACAGACGATTAATAACAGCAATATGATCAACAACAATAATATTGTTGTTGATCATATTGCTTTTATTCATATATTGTTCATCATATTATGATGAACAATAATGAACAATGCATAATTATTTGATCATAATTATTGTTCTAAAACAGAAAGTGCTTAACTTATTCATCGTCTTCGTCTGCGAGTGACAAAGAAAATACATAAAATACAAAATGATTATTTGAAAAAACAATGAAACTTAATAAACAACTTAACTTATTATTATATTTAGAAGCTACAAATCTCGGAACAATTCTTTAAATTAAATATTAATCGTACTTAGTTAGTTTGTGTTTCTTTTCACAATATAAACAACCAAAAAAAATTTGTCTCAAAGTGCCTCTGCCTAGGGGCAGATTACTGAGATTGCATCGTTTTATACGGAGCCGAAATAGGTTTCGGCTCCGTATAAAACGATGCAATCTCAGTAATAGTACTTATCTACTGTCTATGACTGCGACCGTCGTTCAAACAATCTTCGTTCAAATTACGATACTCCATGTTTTCATTATCTTCTCCAAGTTAGTAGGTTTCATACGAATGTTTTGTATAGGTACATGGTTACTTTTTATGAAATTGGAGTGCATTGAAGAAGCTGATGATTTAAAGTAACTGGCTGGCTTCCGTTCTTCACTCATGCGTGACGAAGAAAATTACTAAGAGATTTATTTTGAGAGGGTGGCGGTCTCATCCTTTATACTTTTCGAAGAGTTAAAACTATCCGCGATTCAAAATCAAACTTCCATCTATAGGCCAACCGCTAAACTGAGACGGTCGGTGCCTGAGCTTATGTAAAAGTTGCGCGGTGCAGGAGGCGTGTGACGCAGATGTCAGTCACGGGCTTAAAGTTTAGCTTAGCCAATAGTAGGCGTGCATCACACCTCCCCCCGCATCGCGCAACTACCTCAACTTCAGACATCAGCCTATAACGTTGCCGTTTGTTACAGATCGACATAGTCCTCGCTCACGGCGTCACAAGCAAATCCGAAAACCAGTGGGGAAGAGCGAATGCCTTCGTTCCGGAGAGATGGTGCAACGAAGGTTGGGAGCCTCTCCGCGCTTCGCGAGCGCACCCGCTGGCGTCCGTGCCGTTCGGCGAGAGCTGCCCGGGCGCGGGCGCGGTGGGCGCCATGCTGACGTCACTGACCACGCGCGTGCTGGACAAGTACCGCCTGGAGTGGCACGGGCCCACGCCCAGTATGGCCACTGTTGGAGTCAATAGGTTACATCCGCCTTATTATTTTGTACTGCAGAATGCTGCTTGAATGTGATATTTTAGTGTTAGATAGTTTGTAAGTTTGACGTCCAGAAGGTTGTTGGAACCAGTTATAGAGTCATTATAAATATTAAATTAAAATATGACGATGGAATTGGTCTTCCTAATTTTTTATTCATAGGCGAGCCAATATTATACCAAAATTGTAAAAGATGTTCGATGATTCATAAACTGTTCTTATCAACTCTATAAATCAACATTTGATCAAAATGACTTCTGTTTCTATCATTGTTTTGTGTAGTTTTCTAAAATCATAGTCTACACTGAACAATGACCCTAATTCAGTTCAGAGATGTCCTGACTGAGACAGATTTAAAGCAAGTAACTAAATCGACTAATTAAAATTGACAAACTTAGATTTTCTCAACTCAGTAAAATGTTATACAGTTGAGAAAATCGACGTAGAACAAACACAGAATTATGAAGTAATTACTAATATTCAATTTATATTAATTATTTTTGTGCTTGTTTCTAAATATTAGTTAAGAAAATATGATATCTACTGCACGATCAGTAAAACAATGGGTTTATAAATAGCGACGCCGCTATTTCTCTTTCGTTTCCTGCGCATGTGTGCAAGCGAGAGGTAAATAACGAGAACAATGGAAGAGCAGCCATTTATAATCCCATTCCTCAAACTTGTAGTACCTACTTGCGTTTAAGATTGTTAATTGTTTAATAAAAGTTCCTTAATGAAATGTATTTTAATTAATTTTATTATTTTTATGAACCACGTATGGAAGTTAAATATTTACACACAGAACGTAATAATCATATTAATACTAAAAGATTACTAATTATTAAAATTATAAGTAGATTGATAGGTAGATAGGTTTAAAATTTGTTACATATTTTTTTTTACTTTAAAATAAATATTCGATATGGTTTAGTAATTTATTCAAATAACTCTAGAAATTCGTATTTTTTTATCTTTATTGTATAAAATAACTACCGAAAAAGTTGTTTTCACATAATTAACAATAAACATCTTATTAAATACATATTCTCATTTTATTACCATCTACGTCTTTCTATAGGTAAAATTGAAGACATTATTGTTGTCTTCAAGCCAAATAATAATAAATTATCCTACATAAAACAAAAGAAACACCATAATCCATTTCAATTAGCAATATAAATAAAACAAAACGCTCAATCAACTCAAAAGCGATTGTCTACAATGTTAATTGCCTTATTGAACTGTAAGAAAAACAATTAAGCCGGGCTTCCACTGCGAGCATCGATGTCTATAGATACGCTCTGTCATACAAAGGGAAGCTAAAAAATTGAGACGTATTTTTTGAAGACGTCAAATTCTAAATTCAACATTGTTCGAATTATATTTAAATAGAAAAGCGATACATGCACTAATGGAATAGCTACTGTTATTATATATTTTTTATTCAATACACAAATTAATAATTATTATTGTAAACGGCATTTGACTGGTGATACCTACTCTATTTTTATGAAAATAGAGTACCTGACACACTGACATGTCTAACTTTTTGAGTTCACTAAGCATATCTATAGACATCGATGACTGCAAAAGGGTAATGAGCAAATAACTGGACCGAACGGACACCAACTATGTAGCTAAAATTGGTTTTACTTTCCATTAATTAAGAAAGAGTTTTGACAGTTGCCTTCCACTGCAAAAGACAAATGAAGAACGAGTTCGTTATTTACTATTTTTATTCGTTCAGTCCTCTTCGCTAGACTCTTTGTTGGTGGAAGCACTTATATGAAGTTTACCGTTGCGAATTAAACGGAGTCCGTACGAAACCCGCTCTGCTGCCAGTGGAAGCCCAGCTATAACAGTGATGTTTGCTCTAACAACTTTATACGAGCACGCTAAAAGCCGAGTCAGTTTGTATCAAAAAGTCTGCAAACTTTCGGGTTAGAGACGGGTTCAACTTCAGAACTATTGTAGCGATTTTAAAGTATTTTGGGTATGTTTTCAAAGAGGAAGTTTGAAATAAAAGCGTGTTGCTAAATTACTGCCATTTACCTAGTAGGCAAAACTCGTTCAACATCAGCCTGTAATCGTTCGCAGCTAAATATGGAACATCGCTGGGAGTCAAAATGCGCCACAGAATCGACATCAACATTGTACATGAGATTTGAAGACTATAGCAACCCAGGATTCGATTCGCCCAATACGAGCGTCCCGCGGTCGTATGCCACCGCGGTACCGATGATCGCCGTCTCTCTCGCTCACGTATAGCTGAGCCGAACGGCACCGCGTCAGTCCGCCGCCGCCCGCGCAACTGTGCGTACGCTAATCGCTGACCGCCGCGTGCCACTAACTTATTGTAAATTTGTCACCGAACAGTATCTTATTAGATTTCTAGGGATTCGTACCTCCCCTTGTTATATTTCTGTGTTGTGATTTATTTCATTAAACTTTTACTTTTACCTCACATCATAATTTCATTAAAACTCATACCTAAACCTCATATGTGGCGCTCCAACGTTCTTTGTTTGTGTGACAGTTAATAATTAGTGAATATTAGTAGTGAAAGTGCAGTGACAATGCCAGGACCAGTGACCAGGAGTAGAACGGCTTTTTTAATTCGGAGGGAAGATGCAGATGCATTACCCGTCCCCTCGCGACCAAACACGCCGACCGCGGCGTCCGCCTACGAAAATGGCGGCGACGCGTCCTCTTCGCTGCACACCGACGCAAATGTTACGTTTTCCGGTGAAAACGTGGCTACCATAATAGCCTCTCTTCAACGCTCACAGACAGAAGCATTCAAAGAGTTGCTCGACTCGGTGTCGCGAGCGAATGCATCGACTCCAGAGTCACTCGCTCTCCTAGGGCACAGTACCCTAGCACGCTGCAAGGCTACCTTCTCCGGCAGACCGAAGGAATCGGTTGAAGCATTTATTGACGCTATTGAAGCGTATAGCGATTGCGCGCAGGTGACGGACTCAAACATACTGCGCGGATTAGCGTATCTCTTCAAAGATGAAGCGGCCACGTGGTGGCAGGGAATTAAACACTCAGTGTCGACATGGCGCCAAGCCAAGGAAAACCTAATAAGTGCCTATGGTGACCGCCGGCCACCACATCGTATTTACCTAGAAATATTTTCGACGCCGCAAGAAAAAGAAAATACCGATATATTTGTGGCGCGCATTCGCGCCCTCTTGGCGAGATTGCCGAAAGGTGATTTATCAGAATCTGCAGAAATTGACATGACGTACGGCCTCCTTCACAGCAGAATCCGAAAAAGGCTGCGGAGAGAAGAATGTAAAAATTTCTCTGAATTACTTCGCCTTGCACGGAACGTGGAAGATTCTTTCGACGAGAAAAGTAATACGACGCCGACGACGAGTGAGCGCCGAACACAAATAAATACGCGCCCGCCTTTCACTTCGACGTCTCGTACACAACCGGTCGCGCGCGCGCCGACATCGTCTGATAACGGTGATAGTGCGCCCGCTCATGCGCATGCCCACAGCGGCGCCCCCGCTGCCGCCGCAGCGCAGCGCCCGCCTCCTGCTGCGCAAACTCCGCCGACTCGGGACTCCACTGCTACTGCGAAGAAGCAACGACCTACGTGCACCTACTGTAAACGGTATGGACACACAAGGGACCAGTGTCGTAAGTTGCAGAATCAAGGTGAGTCCCAATCTCCTAATAACTCTGCGGAAGTGCGTGATAACGGTGTCCGTGATAAAAAATTAAGTGATCAAAGTCAATCATTTTATTGTGTACAATCTCGTGAAGTACGTAATCAAAGTCAATATTCATCGCCAATTACAAAATATAAACAGTGTTTTTCATCGAAAAAGATCGCGTCAGTGAAAGACTCTAGTAATAATAATAATTATCATGTTAACCGTTTGCATATTCTAACAAATGGTGATGCATGCAATAATAAAAAATATTGCACTCCAAAGCAATCGAGTCTTTCTCAGCAAAATTATAATTTTGCTCCTTCACAACTTAATTGTAATAATGTTACTGCATACAGCACCATGAACACAAAATGTTTATGTTTTTCCGAACCTATTTTAGGTAATAACAATGTTGCATGTTTTTATAAAAAGTCTCTACAAGTTTGTAAATGTAACCCTGTAGATGCCGAACATTTTTGCCGTCGGGAAGATAACTATAACCCTTCTCAATCTATCTCGTGTTTAAATACTCGTAATATGTGTAATGTTGAGTTTTCGCAAAAATGTTCCGAATGTAAACAAACCGACTGCATAAAGCAAAAGGGTCATAACCTAAAATTTTCAAATAATGTGTGTATTGGTTTTGATAAGCAAAAGGGTCATATCCCACAATTTTCTAAGAATATGTGTTTTGATTTTGATAAACAGAAGGGTCATAACCCTAAATTTTTAACAAATGTGTGTATAGATTCTCGTAAACAAAACGACTGTAACTCACAATTTGCGAAAAATGAGAATGTGTGTTTAGATGTATATTGTGATAATTGTATATGTAGTGGAGAAGTTTTATTACGCAATAACGATCTTGCGGGACACTCTCTTGGACGCGAGTTACGACCTATTTTCAAAATAACCATTTTGGGGTTTAACGGCACCGCGTTGATAGATACGGCCGCCAAACATTGCATTGCGGGTCATACGCTGTATACTCTCCTTCTACGTCAAGGTCATCCCCTCAGCTCTTCCTCACGCGAAGTTAAGCTTGCTGACGGTGTCATCCGTACGATGGATGTACTTACCACCACTTTAGAGGTGTGCTTAGAAACGACGGTTATCACGATTCCATTCTTAATTTTTCCCGATTCGACCAATAATGAGACATTATTAGGTATCGATTTTATTACCGCTGCTGGAGTGGTTATTGATTTTCGTAAAGAAATCTGGTACTTTAGCAATGTTGATACGGTAAAGTATAACTTGTGCTTCGAACCTACCTCACGTAGCGTGTCCTGCGCCTCTACAGATGTACTTAGGGACGATGAAGGTACTTACCTTAAACCAGTTGAGCGACAGGCGCTCGCTGACGTCCTCACCAGGCACGCGCACGTCTTTAGAGCAGGGGGAGGCCCAACGCCGTATGCGGAACACCGCATAGAAACAGGTGAGCATCCGCCAATTGCAGTACCTCCTTACCGCCTAAACCCTTCGAAGAAAGAGCTGATGAAAGCTGAAATAGGTAAGATGCTACAAGATGACATAATAGAAGAGTGTGAATCGGCTTGGTGTTCACCGGCGCTGATGGTGCCGAAGTCCAACGGTGGTATCCGTTTCTGCGTCGACTACAGGCGCATAAACGCAGTCACCAAAGCCGACACATACCCGATGCCACGCATCGATGAGTTACTACAGAGCACAAAACGGGACTGCTACATGAGTACGTTGGACCTTCGATCTTCGTACTGGCAAGTCAGGGTAAGGGAAACCGATAGGGACAAAACTGCTTTTATCTGTCCTCTAGGTACCTATCGATTTAAAAGAATGCCGTTTGGTCTCCGGAACGCGCCAGCGACTTTCCAGCGTCTCATTGATCGTCTTCGCTCCTGCTCTGCTTTACAAGATGTAACTATTTTAGCATATTTGGATGACTTGTTATTGATATCCCAAGGGTATCAACAGCATCTACAAGACCTCGAGGCAGTTTTTAAACGTCTGGCCGAGTTTAACCTCCATGTGAATAGGGAGAAGTGCGTTTTCGCAAGAGAAAGCGTTAAATATCTCGGTCACGTTATTACACAAGAAGGTGTTTCCACCGACCCAGGGAAGGTGAGTGCTGTTCTCGAGATGAAGGAACCAGGTAACTTAAAGCACCTGAGAACCTTTTTACAAACTTGTTCATGGTTCAGAAAATTTATACCAAACTTCTCGAAGGTTGCTGAACCTTTAACACGTTTAACTAGGAAGAGCCAAGTGTGGTCATGGGGTTCAGAGCAGACCCAAGCATTTGTTGAGCTAAAGCGTCTACTGACCACGGCTCCAATACTGGTGCAAGCCGATTTTAGTCGTCCTTTCATTCTGCGTACGGATGCAAGTAACTACGCCTTAGGCGCGGTTTTAATACAGGGCGACGGTAATCAGGAAAGGCCTATTGAATATGCCAGCCGACTCCTCAATGCAGCTGAGCGCAATTACTCCACCACGGAACGCGAAGCGCTTGCTGTAGTGTGGGCAGTGGAGCGTTTTCGACCTTACCTAGACGGCCAACCAGTCATAATTGGCAGTGATCATCAACCTCTTCGCTGGCTGCTATCACTCAAATCACCAGCAGGCAGGTTAGTCCGTTGGGCTCTAAAGCTCCAGTCTTTTGATATCCAATTCCAATATACCCCAGGGAAGGCAAATGTCGTCGCAGATACGCTGAGTAGACCAATTTGTTCTAGCGATTCACGCGACAGTTGCGGTATGTGCGCCGTCATCTGTGATTTGCCCACGAAGACACCTAGCCAGCTTCGCCTAGAGCAGACTTCGGACCCTGAAGTGGAAAAGGTAATTAAAGAGCTTGAAGGACCTGACGATGTCGCAGCCCAAAGGTGGCTGGAAAGGGGTTACCTCATGGATCAAGGCGTCCTGTACCGTTACAATCCGGACTCCGAGAGTGAATCCCCTCAGCTAGTAATACCTGCCGCCCAGATTACAGATATTTTGAAGGAGCTGCACGACTCTCCAACAGCAGGCCACCCAGGTATAGATAGAACCTACCAGAAGGTAGCACAGGTGTATTATTTTACAGGGATGCGGAGAATCATTACTGATTATGTCAAAGCCTGCATCCACTGCCAACGTTATAAGCCCAAGAACACCAAACCTCCAGGTTTACTCCAGACACCAGTTATGAACCAACGTTACGAGGTGTTGGCCATAGACTTATTCGGCCCGCTACCGGAAGGAGACCAGGGGGAGCGATGGGTCTTACTCGTTGAAGACACAGCTACCCGGTGGACGGAGCTGTTTGCTCTTAAAGAAGCCACAGCAGAAGCCTGTGCCCATGTCCTTATAGAGGAATATTTCATGCGATTCGGTCTACCTCGCAGGATTATCTCTGATAATGGTGTCCAGTTTGTTTCCGCAGTTATGCGCCAATGCATGTCAGTGTTAGACATCAAACAAAATTTCATCCCACTGTATCATCCAGAAGCTAATCCTGCGGAGCGGAAGAACCGCGACCTTAAAGCAATGTTGGCACATCTCGTGGAAGACGACCATACTTCATGGCCAAAGAAGTTACCGGTGATCCGCTTCGCCCTAAATAGCGCAAAATGTCGCACAACGGGTAAGTCACCTGCTTATTTATCCTTCGGCAGAGAAATGCGGTCCCCCACAGAGGTTGTTCATGACCTTCGTGCCATCCTCGACAAAGAGAACTTTGTCCCACAAATAACTCCTTATCTCAGGAAGTTCCTAAATTCCTTATCAGCTGTCCGAGAACGCGTGGAAATCCAACAGGATAAGACAAAGCAGTACGCCGACGCATCGCGCCGACCTTCTGACGCCTTCGAGGTAGGCGATTTAGTTATGCTTAAGTCGCACCTGTTGAGCAAAGGTTCTAAAGACCTCACTTCCAAGTTTTTCCCACGCCGCGATGGACCGTACCGGATTACAACAAAGGTTAGTCCCACAACTTACACCATCGCAAGCACAGAACAGCCTGATGTTGCTATAGGGAAATACCACACCCAAGATCTTACCCGTTACCAAGGTAGCGAGGACTCCTTACCAAAGCCCGTCATACCCAAGAGGAAGCGCGGACGTCCAGCTAAGGCTGCCGAGTTACCAGTCCAGGAGCGGGGGCGTTCCCCAGGACTGGAGGGGGAGTATATAGCAACCCAGGATTCGATTCGCCCAATACGAGCGTCCCGCGGTCGTATGCCACCGCGGTACCGATGATCGCCGTCTCTCTCGCTCACGTATAGCTGAGCCGAACGGCACCGCGTCAGTCCGCCGCCGCCCGCGCAACTGTGCGTACGCTAATCGCTGACCGCCGCGTGCCACTAACTTATTGTAAATTTGTCACCGAACAGTATCTTATTAGATTTCTAGGGATTCGTACCTCCCCTTGTTATATTTCTGTGTTGTGATTTATTTCATTAAACTTTTACTTTTACCTCACATCATAATTTCATTAAAACTCATACCTAAACCTCATAAGACTGGTTAGATTTAATTTGCCTTTTAAAACTAAGTAGCCAAGCGAATTGGTGATCGCAGTACCTACACGTACAGTCTACGTCGTAGACATCTTTGTCAATAACTAGCGAATAAGAGAACTCAGCCCATCCTCGTAACATTTTTTAAATCCTTTTTTCGAAACTGAAAAGCTCTTTTAAATAAGAACTAATTACCTACATATTATTTTTAATTTAAAAGTAACTTAAGAAACATCAATTAGGTACCGTCTTTATAAAGGCATAGACATTACCTACACTTAACCTGAACATTGAAAATGCTAAGTACATATTTTTTTATGTAGTGCGTAAAATTTGCAGAGCGATTCAGTGTCCGTTCCCAAATGCAACCGCAGTACTAAAATTCACTGCAAAACAAAATAAAACCATTAGATATATTTATTAATTTTCACGAACCGAGCACTTTATTTCAAGCCTACCCGGAAATAATTTAAAAATTAAATTAACCAAGGCTATCATGGCCCGGTTCCTACAAATTGCACGCGCGCGCACATTAAAAACCCTTTCATAAGACCCCTAATGTGTCCTTTCTCCGCGAATAAAAGGATCACACGACAAAGGGCGGAAGACGCGGGTATCAAATCTCTTGCTACCACCCGATCCTCAGCTGTCACGTCATTAATCACAAAAACTGCACTTTAATGGATGACGAGCGGTTCTAATGTCATCTGGCGGAGACGCGCTGGCGAAGTAAATTGGATGAGACGGATGAAACGCGTCGACGTGCGGTAGATTGAATTACGGCGGGTGGCGGGTTAAAAGCAGGTGCAGAAAGTGGTGAGCGAATTCATCTATCCAAATAAGGAAAATTCTTAACGAAGTAATGTTGTTATTTTTCTTACATACTCAACGAAACAGTCACTCCTGCAGACCTAGCACGGTACGTGGACAAACCCGTTTCCTCCACTCTTTCGTCTCCTTGACAGAAGACAAAACTAATAACCAAACCGTCAAAAACCTCCGACTCCAACTGGAAAAAGAGCCGTAACTTTTGAACGGCTAAACAGATTTTCATGAAACATAGCTAAGATGATTCACAATTAAACTAGCTTTCAATTTAAAAAACTAGCTACATTGAAATCGATCCTTCCGTTTTGGACCTATTATGCCACAGCAGATACAAAGATACACGAATACACAGATACCTACACACTACAAACTTATTATCTACTTCCCTCTTTTTTGTCGGGAAACAAGACAAACAGAAAACGGTAAAAGGATAGTTTTGTGCTTGATTTTCTCTCTTCCCTTTCCTGCCTTGAAGGTTTTCGGGGATTAGGTACAGCAGGGCTCTGCTGTTCCTAATCCCCGAAAACCTTAAGGTTACTTAGGAAAAATAATTATCATATTTTTGATAAATTAATTAATTTTAAATTTTGAAAAGTTTATCTACTTACGAGTACTGTAGCTGACTATACTTACCCACTGGGTGCATTAATCGTCCTTCAGGCTTCGCTATCCGCTAAAACTCATTAGGTAGGTTAGGTATGATTATACTCGGTGCACATCAAGACAGGATCCACCATTCATCCCTTTACTTTGTCCTAATTTCACGAACATTCTACGACAGAACTTTTTATCCTTTCATCTTCCTTTGTTTTAACTCAATTATTCCATATAATTTAAAATACTCGAGTCGGGAAAATGATAACGTCACGAAAATAAATCTCATTTTTTGTAGGTAGGTTAATTAAGGCTGAATTTAAAATGGTAATTAGATAAGTTAGTTAGTTATGTAAGGATTTGCCTTAAAGTGGACAATCTTTTTGTCAATAATTATTAGTTAACTAATCTTCCAAACTATTTTTAGTCGGTCATTAGTGTCTTCGATTAGCAGTATTTATATATTAATAGGTGGTCCGCGTATTGTAAAAGTGTTTAGCTGATGTTGGATACGGAGATACCATCCTGTAACTTCCAGTACCTAAGTATTACGTATTCAAGTAGAGAGAGTATAGATAGTGTATAGTAGCAGTACCTACTAGTAGTAGTAATAGTAGTCTTTCTTTCTTTTTTAAATAAAGTTGCCCCACTAAGATTTCTCCTATAACGTGAGTGTAATTATTTCTCCTATAATGTTTATTTCTTCATTACAGTTCACAAATACAAAATATTTGTTTCGTGCGGGAATCGAACCCACGGCACGTAGCGCCGAAAGCCAAGAACCTAATTACCAACTGCGCGAACCGTGTCATCTAAATTCCGACTTCACTGCGGCGTACCTAGTACACGAAAAGGATGCAACCCACATTAAGCAATTTTTGAGATATCTATATACTTTTAAAGTTTACATCGTAATTCCTCACTAATGCAGTGCTGTAAAGTTGGTTCTAATGGAATTGAAGGGCAAACTTTTTAAATTTTTAACTTTAAGATGTGTAGGTTTGGTTTCATATTTGATATATTATAAAATTAAATACCTATCTCAAAACTATCAGTGACAAATAACCTCAAGGATTTTAATCACGATCGCCCTACGTAAAGCGTAGGTATACCGGGATTCGGGAACCGATCCCTGTGAATAGATTATAGATAATACGTCCTTCACCGTGCAGTCTTGTAAACAAAGTCTTGTATTTACGTTAGTCCCCTCACAACGTACCCCTCTTGTAGATACAAATCGTCTTGTATCGGAAGGTAGCTATAATTTTGAACGATTCCTTTGATAAGTGGAGTTGGGAACTTTATTGGATTTGATCAATGTCTTATTGACGTGACTGGAGTGCAAATAAGATTTAGGTAGATAGGCATTTCTTCGACGTTGTGCGGTAAATACGTGTTGGTATTCAGTTACTGCCTGCGATCTTGATGTTAATTTGCGACCATGGACAAACAATATTTTCCAGGGTAGGCTTAAGCGTATAATGGCTGCTATTACCTGGTTAAGTGGTTAAGAATTGCTCGAACAGGACAATTCTTAACCAGCGACCGGATTACCGGTAAATATTAAGGAACTTTACAATTATAACGCTTTACCTATGCAACGTTATAACGATAATTTTACCATTTTTGGTAGCGTTAAAAAATAACTTTAACTCGTTATCAATTCAGGCTATCAGCGCAAAAGTGGTTTATGCCACAATTTGTGCTGGTTGCGGTTTTGGTGTAAACTACATTCCTTAAATCGCAAAAGTGGTGTGGTGTAAGCCCACAAAGCCACAAATTGCCAAATTGTGGCTTACACCACTTTTGCGCTGATAGCCTCAATTATAGTGCTTTGTCTTTCCTATTTGTGGTCGTAATTACGCACTCCACTCACGGTCTCACTCTCACAGTGTAATTGATTTGCGCTTGTCATCTTGTCTGATGTAACTTAACATAACGTAACAGAATTTTTTGGTACAATACCGGTAAAAAATAAATAACGTTACCTCTCCCTGTTCTCAACGACTTAGATGAACCAGATTTTCAGGGGGGTGGACCTACCTTCTGTGGGCTGTGCTTCCGTATGCTTCTTCCTAAAAGTTCGCGACACCCGCGCCATACTTCCCACTTTAGATCTGTTCTATAAAATACTTACCTATCATTATAATAGACAGATAATGAATGGCCTTAGTCCACTTGTCATTATTTCTCATGTAAGGTGTCGGTGTCGCCCACCAGTTTTTTATACGATGTCATTTATATTGAATCACAATGAGATCACAGAAGTCGGTGAAAAAGGCATTCAATAGATTATATTGGGCGAGCAACAAAATCAAATCGTGTTCACGACGTTCAAGGGACCCCGCAGCACACAAGTCATTCACGACGCGCCACTTTACCATCCTTCATAAAAACGCTGGCAATCTCCCGAAATATACTAAAGGGACGAAACAATTTGGACAACTGAATACACTCCAAGTTTATAGGACCCTAGTGGATAGGTTGTGAACGAGTCAAACTTTTGAAAAATGTACAAGCTTTCTTCAATGTGGAACACGTCTTGAGAAACTTATTTCGTCTGTAAAAAGACCTCTTTTTAGAGACCCCTGGGACCTCGAGGGATATTTGGCAATGTTGAACCCTCAGCCTAATGGCGTAAAGGTCAAGCCATTCTATACAATTGGTAGGGGATAGGTTTTATATTAACTTGGAGAATGTTTCTCAGTAGTAGAAAGGATGATGGGCGAAAATATAGGGGACCCTGCCCTGAGACCAATAACGATGTGACATATGTCATTGGAAAGGTCTTTTCAAATGCTACACTTGTTACTATGGCCGTCCGGGTCAATTCGCTGTGGGTAAAAAGTTATGGCGTCACAAAAGTATTGCGGCGTAGAACTAGTCGTCTACATACACTATAACTGCCAGGAGACCAATAACGATGTGCCATACGTCATCGGAAAGGTCTTTTCAAATGGTACAATTGTTACTTTGGCCGTCTGGGTCAATTCGCTGTGGGTAAAAAGTTATGGCGTCACAAAAGTATTGCGGCGTAGAACTAGTCGTCTGCATATACTATAACTGCCAAGAAACCAATAACGATGTGCCATACGTCATCGGAAAGGTCTTTTAAAGCACTACAATTGTTACTATTGCCGTCCGTAGCATTTATTGTGGGTAGAAAGTTATGGCGTCTCAAAAGTATTGTGGCGTAAAACTAGTCGTCTACGTACGATGAATATAACTTCCCGGAGACCAATAACGATGTGATATGTGTCATTGGAAAGGTCTTTTCAAATGCTACAATTGTTACTATGGCCGTCCGGGTCAATTCGCTGTGGGTAAAAAGTTATGGCGTCTCAAATGTAGTGCTGGCCCCGTAAAGTATCTAAGCATTATATTGACCAAAAATTCTTTATGAAAGAAAAATATCGTTATTAATACACATTTTAACTCAATCTTAAATATCATAAAATTAACATTATTTATTACATTATAAAAAATACCGTATTTCTTGGGAAAGTTATTGAATAAAACAGACCATGAAACATGCACATTACATGAAAGTATCTCGTACTAATTCAAAGTCAAAGTCAAAATTTTTTATTTCAACTGGGCCTTTGCAGGTACTTTCAAAACGTCGTGATTCTAGGTGCACGGTTTCAAGTGGGTTGGTCCTGGAGAAGATACCGGCAAGAAAATCCATGGATACTCTTTTCATAAATCAAGCTTAGGTACTTAGGCTTAGGAGGATTGAGCTCCCAGTATTCGTCACTCACAATATTTGACGCGGCAACACAATCTTGCTACTTTCTGTATTCTGAGAGCGTGTTAGGTTCATAAAATGTACTTATGTGGTCAGGTCAGCCTATATTATGAGCCGTAGTGAACTACTGGTTGCAGTAAGGCTCGTCCACGTAAAAATGTACATAAACCAACGGCTGCCATCGTCGCTAACCAAGGTCAAGGTATGCGGACCAGTTTGGTGCCATACTACTTTTGAGACGCCATAACTTTTTACCCACAACTAATTGCTAGAGACGGCCATAGTTACAATTGTAGTGTTTCAAAAGACCTTTCCAATGATGTATAACCCACCGTTATTGGTTTCCGGGTAGTTATATTTATCGTGTGCAGATGACTAGGTAGTTCTAGGTCACAATACTTTTGAGAAGCCATAACTTTTTACCCACAACGAAATGCTATCGATGGCCATAATAACAATTGTAGTGTTTTAAATGACCTTTCCAATGACGTATAGCCCACCGTTATTGGTCTCTGAGCAGTTATAGTGTATGCAGACGACTAGTTCTACGCCGCAATACTTTTGAGACGCCATAACTTTTTACCCACAGCGAATTGACCCGGACGGCCATAGTAACAATTGTAGCATTTGAAAAGACCTTTCCAATGACACATGTCACATCGTTATTGGTCTCCGGGAAGTTATATTTATCGTACGTAGACGACTAGTTTTACGCCACAATACTTTTGATACGCCATAACTTTTTACCCACAGCGAATTGACCCGGACGGCCATAGTAACAATTGTAGCATTTGAAAAGACCTTTCCAATGACACATGTCACATCGTTATTGGTCTCCGGGAAGTTATATTTATCGTACGTAGACGACTAGTTTTACGCCACAATACTTTTGAGACGCCATAACTTTCTACCCACAACAAATGCTACGGACGGCAATAGTAACAATTGTAGTGCTTTAAAAGACCTTTCCGATGACGTATGGCACATCGTTATTGGTTTCTTGGCAGTTATAGTATATGCAGACGACTAGTTCTACGCCGCAATACATTTGTGACGCCATAACTTTTTACCCACAGCGAATTGACCCAGACGGCCAAAGTAACAATTGTAGCATTTGAAAAGACCTTTCCGATGACGTATGGCACATCGTTATTGGTCTCCTGGCAGTTTTAGTGTATGTAGACGACTAGTTCTACGCCGCAATACTTTTGTGACGCCATAACTTTTTACCCACAGCGAATTGACCCGGACGGCCATAGTAACAATTGTAGAATTTCAAAAGACCTTTCCAATGACACATGTCACATCGTTATTGGTCTCCGGGAAGTTATATTTATCGTACGTAGACGACTAGTTTTACGCCACAATACTTTTGAGACGCCATAACTTTCTACCCACAACAAATGCTACGGACGGCAATAGTAACAATTGTAGCATTTGAAAAGACCTTTCCGATGACGTATGGCACATCGTTATTGGTTTCTTGGCAGTTATAGTATATGCAGACGACTAGTTCTACGCCGCAATACTTTTGTGACGCCATAACTTTTTACCCACAGCGAATTGACCCAGACGGCCAAAGTAACAATTGTACCATTTGAAAAGACCTTTCCGATGACGTATGGCACATCGTTATTGGTCTCCTGGCAGTTATAGTGTATGTAGACGACTAGTTCTACGCCGCAATACTTTTGTGACGCCATAACTTTTTACCCACAGCGAATTGACCCGGACAGCCATAGTAACAATTGTAGCATTTCAAAAGACCTTTCCAATGACACATGTCACATCGTTATTGGTCTCCGGGAAGTTATATTTATCGTACGTAGACGACTAGTTTTACGCCACAATACTTTTGAGACGCCATAACTTTCTACCCACAACAAATGCTACGGACGGCAATAGTAACAATTGTAGCATTTGAAAAGACCTTTCCGATGACGTATGGCACATCGTTATTGGTTTCTTGGCAGTTATAGTATATGCAGACGACTAGTTCTACGCCGCAATACTTTTGTGACGCCATAACTTTTTACCCACAGCGAATTGACCCAGACGGCCAAAGTAACAATTGTACCATTTGAAAAGACCTTTCTGATGACGTATGGCACATCGTTATTGGTCTCCTGGCAGTTATAGTGTATGTAGACGACTAGTTCTACGCCGCAATACTTTTGTGACGCCATAACTTTTTACCCACAGCGAATTGACCCGGACGGCCATAGTAACAATTGTAGCATTTGAAAAGACCTTTCCAATGACATATGTCACATCGTTATTGGTCTCAGGGCAGTTTTGTCCCATCATCCTTTCACAGGTCATTCAATGGACGAATATCGCACCTACGTGTAAAAAAGAAGGTACAAAGATAATGTTTAACTGTGAAGCTTGTTTTCCTTCGAGGATTACCTAAGCAGAGCTGGTAGTGATAACCTCGGTCTAAGACATAAAGTTATTATTACTACTACGTTTATGGTCTAAGATATAATTTGAGAATGTTCTTAGAAAAAAACGATATTTTGTTTCTTTAAGGATCAATGAAACGACGGGAAGAAACAGCTCGCGTCAATCCTTATAGCCGTTCTGAAGGTAGCCGCGTACCGACGCGCAGAATACGTATGAGCTCGACGATCGTATCTACGTTGTAGACATTAGAGGTGCGAGCGGGCGGTACGCGGCTACATTCAGACCGGCCACAAAAAAATACGCGAACTGTAGAATATGAATACAATAATACAACTTCATTATTACGTTATGTATATTCTCATTTAATATAAAAATTATAGATATCGCCTATAATATTTACATGTAAGTTAATGGCAAACAACTTGTCAAGATCCAAAATATGAAAAAAAAAAACATAGGTACATAAAACTGTGGAAGTATTCACTCTGATTCTCAGATAGTTATTTGAAACATTTGATACATTTCTCTATACAATAATACTGTACACACAAACTTTAAGCAGACTTCTTACTATCATTCTGTCCGTAATACGTCGGTATTGGTTTCAATAAGCCATATCAAAGTATAATTAATTTGTGCCGATTCTGTTACATATTACGACTGCGACTCGCTTAAAGTTAACCGACAATGTGTTCAGTTTAGTATTTGAAATTATATAGTACATTTATAAAATTTAAATTATAATTTAATGAACAGATAAACTGCTTTTAAATGTGATGTAAGAGGAACGTTTGAAGATTTATTGATGCATCAAAGTACATTCAATTATGTTTTGAGGTGCGACAATGGATGCAAATAGATCTTGAAACTATCATATCTTTTTTCCTGTGAATTTAAGCAACGGTTTAAGAGAATCCTCTCCACTCGGTTAAGGTCCGATTAAATTGATAACATAATAGATTTCCAGGAACTGGTGGTCAAAGGGTTTTTTCGTTTTATCACCGAGATAAAGGGTGAAGAAAACGAGTTTGCCAACTGAAAAATCCAGTACAAAACCATCTCTTTACAGTTTTCTCTCTTGATGTTTCCTTTTATAAAGGGTGAAGAAAATGGGTCCACCCGCCGTGCTAGGCCTGCGGGTCTACCGCGTAACTAAAATTGTAATGAACATCGACATCGGTATCAAACTTCAATACGATCGTGAGAACCTAACCTTTGAGCTAACTTGTAAAAAAATTACCTATCATATAGTTGGGACTATTATCTTCATGATCGGTAAAAAAAATACAAGTTAGCTCAAAGTTTAGGCTCTCACGATCGTATTGAAGTTTAATACCGATGTCGATGTTCATTACAATTTTAGTTACGCGGTAGACCCGCTGCTGTCGTGTTTGTGACCAGTGAACCTTCTGCTGGAACCCTAACTTGATAATGAGTTGTTCAAATACGGGACCGCAGTCTTTCATAACACTTGCATGAGGGAACAATATAGCTTATATTACGGACATTTTACGGACAGATATAGACATTCCCTATCACAGACTAGATACTCAATTTAGATACCAAAAATTATAGACGGTAAATCATTTTTAAGTTTTCTGATAAACAACTGCAGTGGTGTTTATTGTTCCAACGGGAATGGAAGACTTTTCTCCTCTAGTGCCTACAATTTGATGAAACCACTTTTATATACAGCATGTCCCAAAAATCAGTCAAGCCGGAAAGGGTTAAGGAGATGACGACGAAGGTTTCTTCGTAGCACTTGATTAAATGCATTGCTTAAGTGTTAATGTGTTACGACATGGCGCATTAAGTAGCGCTGCTTTTGCAGGCAAACATTAATTAAACACTAATTAGTTTTTTGATGGAAGATTTATTTTCATTGTACACACATAACTGGTACTTCATCTCCATAATTTGACTCCAACAATTCATAGGTAACAGTAGGTTTCTGACGAATTTACAATTAAATTGGAACCATAAACCGCACTGCTTACAGTTCACATATCTTTTAAACACTAATGATGCAACTTGACGAACGCAGTTCTTACTAGTTATCAGCAATCAATACCAATTCTCTACAACACCAGTGTAGATAGAACTGTTCCAAATTCAAATTATTGAAAATCTTAAAGTACAGGCAGAAGACATTATCTCATTCAGCCAAGTTACGCCAAGAGCCCGATTGATATTTTAAATAAAAAATCAGATCTAATTTATTCTAACCTTGAATTTTGATTGCACATTACGCCTCCCATACTGCTATAACATTACAAAAAAAGAAAATTGATTATTTATATGTACTTAAAGAAAGCTTATTCGACATGACGCGTAAAATATAATAACGGTCGAAACATATGTATCAGTAATATCACGGGCCATTCTTAACACTGGAGTTTCATAAAGAATATGTGATAAATGACTAATGGAAAATTACAAAATAGCAAATACAATAGCAATATTTTTGACATTTTCTAAACTAAGTGTGCGCTGTCAATAGCATACAGTACAGTACGACACAACTTATTTGTCTCACCAATGTACCTGCGCTGTTGACACAATTAAATACGCGGGAAATTGATCAACCAATCAGAAAGCATCATCGATATCACCGAAGTCAGTGAGTGAAATAAAAATAGATGGCACAGCAGTAAATTTTTACACTATAGGGCATTACATAAGGTTGATTATAAATTGATTTAGCTTGGGGTGCTGTCGGCAATCGTGTTCTGCGCGAACGAAGATTTACGATGCGACTTCTTAGTTGTGTCGTACTGTAACAATAGCCAACGGATGAATTTAACTTACGATTTGACGATCGTGTAACATTTCATTATTGTCCATACAAATGAAAATATCTTGTATTCTATAAAACACAGAAGTAGATGATTGAGTGACCAGTAACATGATTGATAAATATATAACAACGCGAAACAAAAACTTAAATGCTGGAACCTACATAGAAATTGTACATTTTATTACAAAATCCGCCGCTCAGTGCCGTAAAAACTTGATATGTACAAGAGCTTATTAAATATAACTAAGTTGCCCTTATAACTATACTAATTTACACAAAAACATGGTACCTATACCTTGTTTTGTTACACACCATACAATGTCCTAAATTTTAGAACATTTACTTATATAATACATAAATGAATCCTTTAGTTTTTCTCAATTATTGCCATCGAAATTAAGTAGTTCCCGTTAACTATATCTATAGGATAATGAACGACAAAATTAAGGCTCTATTGTAAGGCAAACGTCTAAACATTAAATAAAGCTTTCCAATCTATTGGCATTATATTTTTTAATTTAGGCTTAGATTTTAGTCCAATATGTAAACAAATGACATTTGATTCGGCGTTGTTACGTGTAAATATTAGAAGTTCATTTAACCACAAATTTTGAGCATTTCTGTGATAGGTTGTAGTATTGATAGGCCAGTTTGTGTTACTGTATTGTATATGGTGTGATTTAACGATGTATTGTGTTGACCAATAAACTATAATAATTATTATTTCTTACTTGAAATACTTCATATGGTATATGTATGGAATTTTTCATTGCTTAGTTTCGAATTTTACCACAAAAGGACATGGTAAGATTGTTTATAATTTGTCACAAACCTATTTGAATAAGGTATAGATACAGCTGGAAGAAAATTAAATGCTTTCAGTAAGAAAAGCAAACGGTTTTTAACCATTGTACTTACAAACGGGCGGAGATACAGTCGCGAACTTATTCACAATTAACTTTTTTTTACTCGGTTTATTTGTACGCATATTCGCGTTATATTGCTAATGCAAAAGAAACCTTTTGTAAACTACACAAATGTGATTTTGTTTTGGCCAAACAACGGAAATATTTGTACAAGTACATTTTTGTGTCATACAATGTCTGACCCAAAAGCGTACCCTTAAAAGTGACCGATCAATCACTGGACTTCTTTCTGAGTAGAAAAGAACTTATCGATCTGCCTAATATCCACACATAACAAAGCCGCCAATATCAAACCTGCACCAAAGTCCTTGTAACCGAATTGATCAAATTTATAACAACCCATCACTGTTCACTGCACATACACTGTACAAAATATACACTCGCGATCAATCGCACTGTTTTTTAAGTTTATACAAAATGTACCATACATTCTTTTAGTGCATTGAGTATGCTTGCAGGAGATTTTTTTTTAAGTCTGTTGATATAAAACTTTTGTGTTTCACTGTACATCTATTGTACCCCAGAATTCAAATAACTTGTTGATGTTAATTGTACGCACGGCTTCATATCAAGGCATATATTTCCAGTATAAACTGACCTCTCATTGTACAGAAAGCCTACACAATGCGAGGTCAGCTTATACTGGAAATGTATAACTTGGTATGTAGGTGTGTTTACGTAACTTGCCGCCCATTGTACTTATTGTAGCCAATCAATGAACACAACCTTCTACGACATCAAAATTTAAGACTAGTGTTTCGTGTTTTTTGAAGGCAACATGAACTATTTACAACATTATTATACAATTCCTATATCACATTTTGATGGCAGTGATTTTCCATGGCTTTGGATGTCGTCACACTGTTGCAATGGCGATAGCCACAAACTCATTTTTACAAAATCGTAAGTGAAGCTCTAAAGCCGTGTCTGCTACGGCAAATTTTTACCAAACATGTTATAAAAACAGCCCAACCGCTGCGACATTATAAAATGATTTTGATGAAAGAAGAGGTGTTCATCCGGAGAGCGCATACTCGAAATAAATGATCTCCCCGCAGGCGAACGCGGGGGATGTTATCCTTTTGTCGCGACAAGTTTGCATGTTTTTACTAACAAAACGATTAGACCACGCTTTTTGTTAGCAACATGTTGAAAAATACGAAAACATCAGCGGACCCGGCTTTACAGTGCAGTGTGGAAGTCAAAGATGGCTACTCTACACAAGTAAAAAAACTGTATGAAATGAGTGTAACCAACGCTGAAGGCAATATTGTTTTTAATTCTCATATACAAATAAACTCTGTGATTTGATGTTGTCTGGTCGATACGCGAGCGATTATGGGTACTATAATATCCAATGACATTCAAATCTCAAAACAGTCATAAAATTACTTACTCACTATTAGAACTTCACTGACGATATTACAGTGACCACTCTTTGTAGCTTTACCATTGCATAGCCAGTGTGACTGCAGCCTTATCCCATAGGTGCAAAATTTTGTGTATGTATTATCAAGGAACATGATTTTAATATTTTATCCAAATATTATGGCCTTTTATAAATTCTTAGGCTTCGAACAGACCAGCAACAGACATCGAAGATTTAAATTTTATAAATTACAATTGAAATCTCTTTGCTTAAGTGTTTACACCAAAACAATACACACATCAAATTATGCACCTTTCCAGTCAAAATATACTCAACAAGATATTCATCTCAAATATCACATTTGACAAATTGCATAACATCCGACCCTTTGTAAGTGACATGGGAACGAAAACTGATACCATGGATTCAGTACAATGATTCTGGACACCTCAGCATAAGAATAACGCGTTGATCTATTTAAAAAAAAAAGGCGAATTTGGTTACAGTTTTTATAACTAAGGGCCATGGAACACTATAGCTACTTTTTGCAGCAGAATGGCGCGTTTTCACGTTCGTTATTTACATTTTATAAGCAAAAGGCAGTCACAAACGCGAAAACGCGCGATTCTGCTGCAAAAAATTGCTAGTGTGCTATGATCAGCGGGTCTTCCGCGTAACAAAATGGTAATGAACTTCAGGCTATGGTAATGAACATCAGGGTATGGTAATGAACACCAGGCTCTGGTAATAAACTTCAATACGATCGTGAGAGAATAAACTTCGAAATACCTTGTAAAAATATTACCGATCTGGGAGTCCCAATCTAAAAAATCTGTGAACAAAATTGTAATTTTTCGTTAAAGACCTACGCAATGTTCTTACTCCAAGAATTCCAAGGGGGCTAAAAAGGCCGCTTTAGATGAATTACAATATGATTCATATTACAAATGTCAAAATATCTACTTAATTTACAACTCTTAATGTCATCCCCATAAGGTTCATATTCAGTAATCATCTGTTTGACAGTTACTATGCAGATCAGTAGATCAATTGCTCAATGAGGCCCCCAGAATCTTGTACTAAATCCATGTCATCCGTTTTCGTTACAATGTCACAGCCTGTATATTTGTAGCACAACACAGTTCTCCTACAAGCATATTCTATAACATCACTAGTGTCACTGTCACTTTTTGAGCCAGACCACCATAGGTTCGTCTGGTTCTCGCTTCACTCAGTCAAGCTGTTGCACTTGAACCACAGACGTAGGGGGAGGGAGGGAGATCTCGTACTTGATGAGACCCGTCCTCCCCGCTGATAAGACTAAGCCGCCAACCTCTTTTGCGTCACCGCTGTGGAGAAAGATGATTTTTAGAACATGTTTATGTTTAGTTATCGTGTGGCCGGTCAAAAAATAGGCCACACCTCTTAATTTAAGACTGTGTAAAGATGCAGAAAGCATTTGACTGCCTAGCTGTTAGCTGCGAAGGTTTGAAGTGTTTTCATGGTAGTTATATAAATAACTACCATGAAAACACTTCAAACCTTCGCAAACAAAGTGATTGCTGTTAAGCCGGACTTCCACTGGCAGCAGAGCAGGCTCCGTACTGACTCCGTTTGACTCGCAATAGTAAACTTCATAGAAGTGCTTCAAACAACAAAGAGTCTAGCGGAGAGGACTGAATGAGTAAAAATAATTAATAACGTAACTGTTTCTTCATTTCTCTTTTTCAGTGGAAGGCAAATGTCAAAACTCTTGCTTAATGCAAGGTAAAACCTATTTCAGCTATTTGGGGTCCATTCCGTCCAGCTATTTATTACTTGCTCATTACCCTTTCGCAGTGTAAGCCCGGCTTTACAAATACGCGCGGATATGTTGCGAAATGAGTGCTGTCGACAGAGACGGCAACAATACTTTGAAATAACTACGGCTTCGCGATTCTTTGGGAAACTCGTCTTAAGTTCATTGAAATCTAAATTAAGTCCACTTAATGAAGTAAGAACGTTACCTGGTGGTATGTTGCCGGGCGTGGTGTTTGTGCGTGAGGTGCGCGATGCTGGGCTTGATGTCGCGGCCCACGATGTGCAGCTGCGGCGTCAGCAGCCGCCGCCCGCCCACGCCCACCGCGCCCACCACGATCTGGTTGCCTATCACTTGGCCTGACCTGTTCGTCACCTGGCCAAAACATGAACACAAGTTAAAATTACTGTCAAAAGACATACCCCCTTACCAATAAATGATATTTAACTAAACTAGCTCTTAAGTCTATTACCATCTCTATTCACTGGCATACAAATGACAAGGACAGGTATACTTTAATCAGTGTTTTAAAATTACAAGTTTTCATTAGTGAGGGGTTTAGGATATTATTATTACTTTCTGAAACAATTCTAATTTGAATTCTGATTCTAGACAGAGAAGATTTCATAAGAAACCTTGTAGGGTGGTAAATTACTATAATAATAATTTTCCACACAATTTATACTTACAGTACTTGCCACGGATCTTTGCATCTGTGAAGTTAGGTTCAAATAATGAAACAATCCAACGTGTCAGAATGAGAAACACGACGAAATTTACGATCCACGGGGTAATTCTCGTCCAATCAAAAGTAGTCTCGTCTAGTCTTGGAAAGATCGAATTAGAACTTATCTCAAGTGATAATTAAGTTGAGTTTCTGGAAAATCAAGCCCGATATTTCTCGAAGGAATGCCGCTCAAATTGCTTCGACTGGTCGGTACCGTTAGAGGCGAATATTTCGAATTCGAGCCATCATAAACGGCACAAAGCTCTCGAAGTGCAAACTCGATTCCGAGATGATCTGGCAAGACATAAGAATTGCCTCTCTGATTCGACGCGAAGCGACTCGTAGCAACTTCACAGACGCAAAGATCCGTAGCGAGTACTGTAAGTACCCAATACTCGTGGGGAAACTAGTTTCTATCCACGTTACTACCTAGTACTTTAGTAACAATACAACAAGTTAATAAAATAGTTCTTATTGAACTTTACAAATACACTTTACGTACTCATTATAACTATTATAATTTCAATTATATGTCAGTAATCTACTTTATCCAATAAATATCTATACTATTAACCTAACCGTCAAAAACCCCCGAGCTGTAACTTTTGAACAGCTGAGCAGATTTTTTTGTAACATAGCTTGGAACACTCTCGATTAACTCGTGAAATGTCGAAAGCACGCACGGTAGATCTTAAGGAAAAAATGCCCTGCGTGTCGTACGATCTACCGTTAGATCTTAAGAAAATGTTCCTATTGGTGGCCTGATATTGCGGTCCGTATCGCACCGAGCACTAAATTAGCTACATAGTTCGTTCACTGAGTTCATATTCTATGCTTATGCGGATAAATATTGGTGAATCGGACCGAAAAATTTAACGAAGAAAATAAAAAACAATAACCGGTCTGTGGACTTATGACCGCCATTTTTGCAACCAAAAAAAGCAGTGTTATTGTTCCGCAAAAAATGTCTTCCCGAAGGATTCGGTGAGTTTTGTTTTAAGATATTTACATAGAATTACTGAGAAATTAACGTAGAATAAGTGTGAAGTAATATTCTTTCAAAAGTATGCAAAAATCGTAGTAATAAACATAAAAAAGTTTCAATGTGTGTTTTCGCGTTTGTAATTGCCGCGTTATTGTGTCATGTTTTTATGCCAAATTTGCTTGATATCGTTCTAGATACACATAAGTAGCCAGAATATTTATCCATGAACATAATTTGATAAATAGTTTACATAATCTAATGCATAATAAAACAAAATCGTAATCATTTTGCAAAGATTATAAAGTGGCACTAATACGGTAGCCATCTTAGTTGTAGTAGGAGCTAGGTACTGTTAGGACAAAAAGTCTTATTAGAAGAGAGATGGAATTTTCGATTTTCTAATTAGATATTATGTACTTTTAGTGTTATGGTTGGTTAGATGTTTTTTCAGTGAATACTAAATGTATTGTAGAATCTTGATTCTTGAAAAGTATTGAAAAAAAATATTTACAGAAATTTCTTATTAGTTTTTTTTTTTTCGTTTTTTTTCCTGGATCGTATTCATTCACTGTATTAAAACGATTTTACCTCTGAGAAGTTTTGTCCTCCGAGGCACCTACACCGAGATATACGACCTCTTTAGAAAAAATTATAATGTACTTTTTTTTTTCTTTGCCCCTTCGTGCTATGTTTATATAATTTAGTACATAGTGAATTACTTCAGTAAAAATAAAAATAACATTTTATACTAAATTTTCAGACTAGCGAAACTGCGGTCCGAGACCCCGACCCGAATAATGGGCGATCGCCAGCGCACGGCTGCACGCCAGGCTATAATAATGGGTCTGATTGATTAGAGCGGCCATAGACTCACAAATGCCAGCCACACCCCGCCACCCGTAAGTATTTTCTATATAGCTATTTAGCACACTCTATGTATACTCATACTCTTATTATGTATGTATGTATACTCATACTCGTATTACAATTTCTAGGCACCTACCGTAACTAAAATGGTAATGGACATCGACTCTGGTAATAAACTTCAATATGCTCTTCAGAGACTAAACTTCGAGCTACCTTGTAAAAAAATTACCCATCATGAAGTGAGGACTTCCATCTTCATGATCGTAAAAACATTACAAGATATCTCAAAGTTTAGTCTCACGATTGTATAGAAAGAAAGAAAGAAAGAAAAATAATTCATTCCTGCAAAAAAGTATTGAAGTTTATTACCAGATTCGATGTTCATGTTATTCGATATTCATTTTTAACTCAATCAAACTATAATTCGTAATGTGATAATTTTAATACTGTTATAATTTAATTTTGCTTATATTCCAATTGTATTGATATTTTAATTTAATTTATTGTAATTTTATTATGTTAAAAAGTGATTCATTTTATATGTAATATGGGTTTTACCTGAAATAAATGAATTTAATTTAATTTTTATTTTCGTTATGCGGTAGACCCGTCGGTCATGTTTGCCACATGCAATGCATATTATTTTTATAAAATAAAATTATTTATGAAATAAATAAGTACATTCTTTGAAAATAAATAACCGTATTTTATTTTTTTGTTCCAAATATGTCCCATTTTGAGGTTAAGCTCATAACAATATCAGCTTACATAAAGATAAAAAAAATAGTATGAAAATTCAGTCATCCAGGTTATTTACTTGGAAGTGTGACGACTGGCTGTAGGTATGACTTTTTGAAACGATTTGACGCTCCATGATAAAGAAACTAAGACGAGTTTTAGCCCTGAAAAGGGCTTTTTGGTGTGCCACAGTCTATATTCAGTTCAGCTGTTGGTAACGCGGTGATCATTGCAATTGCAGCACTTCCGCAGCAACATTATATTTTACCAAGACCAAGAATGCATTGTCTCATTGTTCGAGTGTAGACGGGTATAGTATAAAAATTACGCTAAAATTCGATCACATGGGTATGAATGGTAGATAAGTCTACAATTCAGCGGGCAAAAGTTATTTCACTGAAGAAACCTACAATTATTTCTGCCACATACTTTTTACTGAATTCGATAATATTGAACAAAATGTAGGTAACAAATAATAATAATTTATTTTTAAATGTTTTTATATTATTCTTTTTGAAAAATATTTATAAATTTAAAAAAAAGTATGTGTAAATAAATAAATAAAGGAAATAATAATAAAAAATAATTAGTACCTAATAAACTTAAAAAAATCAAATTACACACAAAACAATAATTTTATCCTCATAATTACTATATTGTCATTCATTTCCTACTTAGCTTTTGTAAAAACCAAAAAATGGTGTGATATTAGAATAAAAAGTAATATAATGTAACATAGAATTTAAAATAATAGTATAATCCTAACCATCATAATCCAACAAAATGTTTAACATCAAAATATAAAATAAAGTATTCCGTTCGTAAATACGCTTTTATTTCCATCTGTACTCCGCGCATGCGCGCTACTGTGCTAGTACATACCTACGCGGCCGGCCACCTGCCGTCGGCGAGCGGTTTGCCGCCATTCTTCGGAAGTTTGTTATGATTGCGATAATGTTAGTTTTATGGCGTAAATATTGTGTTTCAAAGTGAAATAACTTATGTAATCAGTGTGTAAATATGTCTGTCGTATTGTTATAGTGTTCGTTACAGTATATGTGTAAGATAAATGTGATATTTGTGACGAAATGTTTCGTGTGACGAGTGAAAATTTTACTATCATGGATATATTTTTCATCATTTGGCGGTCAGGTAAGTGTTATTTTTAAAAGGAATGCAATACAGGGATTGGAAAATTAACTGTCTACCCAATAATGTATAATTTATATAGTGCTCATTATAATTTAGTCACAATATTGTTGTTTTTATGAAGACGATGACCTTGATAACCTTGAACAAAAAAAAAAACTGCACAGTAGGTAATTACGCGAATCGGATAGAGTACATTCCACGGGTTAAGACACTTTTCAAACGAAAAAAACTTAGCTCAAAATCGGTTCATCCGTTCAAGAGCTATGATGCCACAGACAGACACACTACAAGCTTATTACACCCCTCTTTTTCGTCGGGGGTTAAATACACTTTTTTTAATATAAAATTACTACTTACTTCAAGTAATATTAATAAAATAGTCTTACAGATGATTTTCAGAACCCAATTGTAACTTACTAATTCTTCACCGAAGAAGTAACATTCCGAACCAAAGTTCGACCCTTCATACAATTTTTCTTGCTTGTCAAGCGATATTATTTACGACAAAAATATTTTTTATGATGAGTAGCCTGTTTGAACGAAAGTATGGTCAAGTTATGTTAAGCGTAACTCGGTCTTGTATTTCTTTTATGGGGAATTTGTAATAAATCCTCAATTTTTTGTTACCAGAATTTTTTTAAGAACACAATTTGCTCATCTTTGTACAATTATTTATTTATCTTTGCCTAACCTAACCAACTTTTACTATGGGATTAACTCTGAAATCATGAAAGAGCTATTTTCCATACAAAACTCGATGGAAATGTATGGAGAAGTCGAATTTTTTATCACAATTTCAGAGTTGGTACCATAATAGAAGTTGTTTAGAATGATGAGCAGAGTACAAACATTTTTTTTTTCTGGTAAATATTTATTGCGGATGTATACAAGGTGTAAGGCGCATCGTAACGAAAACCGATACCATGGATTCAGTACATGATTCTGAAAAACTCAGCGTTATAACATTGCGTCGGCCTTTTAATTTGTTTTTTATTTTTTTCGCAGTTTTTGCTACTACCAAAAAACAGTACGAACAAAATCGTAATTTTTTTAAAAGACCGGCGCACTTCTTTTACTTTATGTTTTCAGAATCTATAAAGTACGTCACACGTTAAGGGGGGGGGGGGAGGGGGTCGACGAAGTGTGACATGACGTCACACTAGGGAGGAGGGGGTCTCACAAATGTGATCAACTGTGACAAGGACAGGGGAGGGGTAAAAAAAATCACGAAATTAGTGTGACGTACTTTATGGATGACCCCTAATACTGAATCCATGGTATCTATTTTCATTACGATGTCACTTATACCCTATATTAATATATAATTAGTAGGACTTTTATGCGGTCATATGGCCGTATGTGGCGGCATTTATAGCTACTTACAACTTGTATATGTGTGGCCTGCGGGTGTTCCTGCTGGTCCATCTCCAGGCTGTTCTGATGCTGCACTTGTTGCTGGTGTTGTTGCTGCTGCTGCACTTGCTGCACCACCTGCTGTTGCACCTGCGCAGCCTGTTGCGCCGCTTGCTGTGCCGCTTGTTGCGCTGCTTGTTGCTGCGCCTGTTGCGTTACTGGTTGGACTTGGTTCTGGAATGGTTTTTGCTAATAAGAAAACTACAAATTAATGATCTGATTTAGTTTAAGAGGTTTTACACTGAAATTGACAAATGAGTTGATTCTCACAATATTTAGTTTGTCGATGGCGAAATTAGGTCGCAAGCGAAAGGCCTAATTATAGGACACACAGGTCCGGAATGAAATCCAAGTTGTGCCTGAGATTTTGTACAGATAACTACTGGCCTGCATCATTTAATAACTCGGAGCTGCTATAATCCGACGATCGGGTGTAGACCGACAGTCTCAATGCGCTGCCAGGCCAGAAACGGTCGTAGATCCAAAGAATGGCTGAACTTAACGGACGTGGCTTCACATTGATCTGCACGGTTTCCTTTAGCTACTAAACTCTAAACAGCCAGCCCCGTGACGTCAAAGTGTCCACTAAAAATGGTTATACCCCTTCGTTTTCACTGACTTTCCCTGCCAACCTTGAGCTGCCCTGACTATACCACCAAGGTGTCCACTGCTGAACGTAGATCATTCGGTACTCCTTGCCGACTGGCTAATCGTTCCACCAAGAGCAATTTCGAATCTTGCGTCACGACAGAAGAAGAACAAAGTAATATGAATATTGTACTCACGTTTCTGGGCGGCAGGTCCATGTGTTGCCTCTGGTGCAGCATGAGGTGGTTCTTCTGGAAGAACGCCTTCCCGCACTGGTCGCACACGTGCGTGCGCAGTGTGCAGCTGCCATCCGGATGTCTGCACACGAACAATACGCAAATATTATATCATTGGTTAATAGATGACTCGGTACTCATTGCAGTAAAATGCGACAAACGTGACAAAAACCGCATTAGCTTTTTGTTACCCAGCAAGGCGTTTTAATACAGCCAATATGTATTATTTTTAGTACTTATCTGTCGCTCGCGCACAAATATATTGCCATCGCGATTGCACCGCTCGATGACAATATATAATGTGCGCGAGCGACACAGGTAAGTACCAGACGGGTACCAGATTTTGTACGTCATTGCACAAAATTCTTCCTTCTCCGCAACCGGACTTCATACTAGGCGTGCGTGTGTAACTCTTTACGGAACCGACTCACTGATCCGAATCTTTGAAGTGACATGAAAGTTGGTTCAGTAACAACGTTTCAATCGCATCATTCAGATCTGAATCTTTCCACGCGACGCGTCGCTTGCGAGGCGACTGACCAGTGAGCGAGATTGGGATTGAGATACTTTACTACTGACTCGCGCGTCGCGAGTGAGCGGGTGACATAATTACACTCTATACAAGTCGGAAAGAGATGCTAAATAAGATGTGTATCACTCACACTCTCACAGTTTTTCGTTGTCGTTATCCATGCGCGTAAAAATGACCACTAAGGCGCTTACATATCAAATACAATAAGGTCGTTTTTTGCATACTTCAATCAGTATCAGTGATACGGTTCCGAAAGAGTACGCGCCATTTTATATCATTTGAGCCGATGAGCCAAATGATACAAATGAAGCATATCAGTGATTCGGATCTTTTCAGTGAGTCAGATGCAAATGTTCCAATCCCAAAAATTATACACTTTGCCCACGCCTACTTTATACTTTTACTTTTATTAGTATTGAAACAATCCAAATGAACCCTTTCGCTATTAGTTTGTAATGTAATACGTACCTCCTTTGATGCGCCAATAGACCGTGTTTAGCCGCGAACCCTTTCCCGCAATCTCCACAAAAGTGTATTTTCGGCCGGGGTGGCGTTACGTGGTGATTCTGAAATACAAAGAAAAATATATATAGAAATGCAATGCATAGGATAAAATTATGTTTAATTAATTGGAAAGTCATATTTCTAACTAAACTTTTAAGTAACAGACAGCATAATTATTCTCAGGACTTTAGTGCTACTAGCGGAGGCCCCAGTCGTTGCGGATAAAGCAAAACTTGCCAAACAATACTTTGGAGGCTCTTGCTAATGAGAGAATTACTTTCTTTGCTCAGTGGATGTTGGTAAAACGCTAAGCGCCTATCATCAATAGTAAGGCCTGAATTTCTCCTACGCTAACATCGGTCGCGTACCGTCGGTCGCGTAGTACATCCTGTCGTATCGGCAATTTATGCGCCGCTGACGTCATCAGAGTTGCAATGTGATGCTGTATAGAACACAATGTGTATTCGTACGCGCGACCGACATCAGCGTAGGAGGAATGCAGGCCTTATAAATTGATCCTTGGATCATTGGCCTTATAATTGAATTTAATTGAATGAATTGAATTTGAGTTGAATTGATTTTAGAACTCCAGTCAAACCCTAGATTTTAAGTACAATGTATCTAACAATAGTTATTACTTAAGTGCTTATGTATTTACTAACACATTATGAGTCCTAGTTACTCGAATAAAGAAATTTTAATGATAATAAATAAATAAAAAACTCACCGTGGCTATCACTTGCGTATGCACAACATTGTTGGGGTTCGACGAGATTATCTGTATCGGTTGATCTGGTACAATGAAACCTGCAAATAATTTATAATGTCCTTTAGTTAACTGAATAAAACAAAACATATTGTATTTACAGAGTGGATAAACTTGAGAATAAAATATATAATTATATTATATTATCTATATATTAATACGTGAAGAGAAAACTTTTTACCTCCTTTTAAGTGGAGGAGTGTGAGATTTGGCATAGTTAAAGTTTATATGGAGAAGAAGCGCAGAAAGCTAAATCTATTGAAATTTTACGGTCGAATTTTGACCACTGAGCTATCACTAGTATATTATAAATAGCCTATATCCTTCCTCAGGATGCAAACTATTTCCTTGTGAAGTGTCATCAATATCGGCTCAGCCGTTTAGTCGTCCCATAAAGACAGTTGTTTAGTGTGATGGTCTGATTCACACCCATAAATATAACCAAGTATATCTAATACACGTTGTATTACCTACACATTTGTGTATAGGCAATTAAATCTATTATCTTCACCACTGGTACTGGTATCGAGGGACTGTTTTGTATAGAATAAGTTGAGAACTGGAAATAAAATGAAATCTATTTTGCTTGAATCATGGTACAAAAAAAAAGGTGTTATATGGTGATGATATGTGGCATTACAGTCATGTTCCGCCAGTAGCTGGCATGCAAAATT
Organism: Allophyes oxyacanthae; assembly: GCA_932294325.1. Classification (NCBI taxonomy): domain Eukaryota; kingdom Metazoa; phylum Arthropoda; class Insecta; order Lepidoptera; family Noctuidae; genus Allophyes; species Allophyes oxyacanthae. Next base: position 12,939,840 of record OW028622.1, read on the forward strand.
ATTTTACATAAAAGATATTGCAGAAGAAGCAAGAAGAACAATGTAGATGGAATGTCAAATATAAACATAATCTGGAGCTTACTGTGAGCCTGCTGCTGCGCGGCGGCCACGAGGCCGGGCTGCAGCGCCGCCGTCAGCGCGCACAGGTCCGTCACGCACGTGCGGTCCCCCGCGTGCAGCCGCACGTGCAGCGACAGCGCCTCCTGCCGGCGGGAGGGAGTATTAAGGCGACATAAAGATAAAGACAAAGATATTTTTATTTGTTAAAACAGGAGTATATACACATATAAAGCATAGGGGCCGTCGATTAATCACGGGTTGTTTTTTTTTAGCATTTCTACCCCCCCCCCCCTCTTGGTGATACGTGGTGAGGTTTTAGACTAACCCCCCCCGCCCCCACCCAAAATCACGTGTATTTTTTGGAACCCACAAAGCATCTTAAATTTTTTAGAATATTATCTTTAAATACAGGTTTCATCAAGCCACGTTTGACGAAAAAATAAATACACGTGATGTCTTACTACACCCCCCTCCCCCCTTGTGATATTTCGTGATATTTGCTAAAGCCCCTCCCCCCCCTTTCAAGCCTCGCCTAATGGACGGCCCCTTAGCTTTAGGCCCTTTGGTGGAAGCCAAATGTGGGCGTCGTTATCTTATCGAGAGCCGCGCAAGGACTTTTGTCTACAAACTGTACAATCGCCAAAATTGTACATCGAAAAGATACGGTGTGATCATAAGACTGTACTTTTGAGAACATAATTACGAGTTTCTTTGAGATTTGTGTGAAACTAACCTTATTGTTGAAACAGGATCCGCACTCGGGACACGCGTACCCTGGCGTCGTTTTCTCCGACACTATTTGACCATCCGCTCCTATCACCTGGTAACAAAATGTCGATGTATGTAAATACATGTACATGTACATTTGTGTGTGTGTGTATATGTATGATATAAAGTACAATAAATTAAATCCTATTAATAAATATCTAAAGAACACAAATAAATACTAAATAGTGCAACAATTTTACTTAAATTAAATAATTTACCAAAATAATAATAATAAATAGATAACTAATACAATATTGAACAAAAAGTATGTCATAAAATATATCAGGCAACAGTGAAATAATAAATAACAACTACATTAAAATAAATAAAGTATTAATAAAGCAGCTTTTCCTCTTTCCTTCTACCAAAACCATGCTGTGCCCGACAGGATCCATAATTGATCCATAGATTAAGCCTACCATCTGTTTTAACTTTACATTATGGAATGCAATAAGGATTTGATTTGATACTGTAATGTTCCGGACTCTACAGTATACATTCATAATAGTTTTAAAAAAACTATAGAACACGCTTTAGTCATCCAAAATGAACGTGTATGCAAAATTTCAGCTCAAGCGGAAACCGGGAAGTGGGTCAAATTTAACTTACAAGATTTTCTTACATAGTTAGTTACAGGTGAAGCTAATAAAAGCGTGTTAAAAAGAGGTGTTCTTCTACTTATAATAATAATTCTTTATTTTAGGCAAACTGTTACCCATATACAAGGTCCAAATTTTCGAGTCCCGATCCTTTTAAGAGATTATTGTACTCATCAATATGACCAACATTTAATATAGGGCCAACGCTGAAATCGCGAAGAAATCTGTTGTTCCAACTAACCCATAACACGAAAAAAATCACTGAGACTTATGAACTGAAGAAGACAAGAAAGCTAAGATTTACCTGTACAATTTGCGGTTTAAAGTCATCTTGTTTTATCACAGTTTGCTGTTGTTGTTGCTGCTGCTGCTGTTGTTGCGCCTGTTGTTGAGCTTGTTGCTGCGCTTGTTGCTGCGCCTGTTGCTGTTGTTGTTGTTGCTGCTGTTGTTGTTGTTGTTGCTGCTGCTGCTGTTGTTGTTGCTGTTGCGACTGCGTGTTGAGACAATGCCGCGTCATCTTGCAGTGTTGCTGCAATTCTGACTTGCATTTGAAGGCTTCACCGCATTCTAAACATGCCACCGCTCCTTCACCTGTATGGATTCTGAAAAAAAAATTAAGGTTGATGTTAAATCCGAATGTTTACAGGAAACTTAGATAAGATGTAGACGGCTGTCGTCATACTGTGTTCACGGAACAGTCAACAAATAGACGCATTAAACCTGAAGTAAATTTCACTTATGGAAGGTATTAGGTGTCGGTCCACACGATGCGTTGCGGTAGCGGCGCGGCCCATGAGCGGTGCCGCTGCGGCGTTATTCATAAAAATATCCATGGTATGCCACACGGTGCGCCGCACGCACACCGAGCTTGCCACCAGTGAGACGAGGTGGGGACGAGACGAGACGCTGCAGACGCAGTAGCAACTACGTTGCGACGCCGCACCTTCCGTGTAGCCGCCAATGCGGTCTGGCGCCGCAAAGCTTCATGTGGACAGACCCTAAGGACGAAAAAATCGTGCGGCGCGCAACGCGGAGAAAGACGCTTATCTCAGTTCATGGAGAGTGAGTGAGAGAGCGACGCGCCGCTTTGCACGCCGCGACTCCATAATTGAGTCCTAGGGGATAATAATCCGTCATTGCATGATTACCGCTCCCTTATACAGCGTAGCATTGCTATGTACAATCATCTTCATAATTCTCTATGATTATACTTATTCCCTTCTCAGTTTGGGGTCATCAACAAACAAATAATACTTACTTCATATGCGCGACCAGCGTCCTTTTCTGTAGGAACTCTTTGCCGCACACGGGACAGGCGTGGGGAACTCTGCCGTGCACCCTACCATGATTGACCAGCTGGAACTTGCGCGCAAACGTCACGCCGCAGTCCGGACACACGTAGGGAGATAGGGACCCGTGGAATCGGCTGTGCATTACTAAGTGCTCCTGGAAAATTACAGTTCATTAAAGGCCATAGCACGCTCGATATTTATTAACCCCCGACAAAAAAGAGGGGTGTTATAAGTTTGTACTGTGTATCTGTGGATATGTGTATCTGTCTGTGGCATCGTAGCTCCAAAACGGATTAACCGATTAAATTTCAATGCAGTTTTTTTAATTGAAAGCTTGATAGCCCTTATAGACTATAGCACGCTTCAAAAGAATAACACAAAGATCGAGAAGTTGACAATGATACTATAATTATGCTGATCCTGATTCTAAGATGTCTGCTTGCCACAGAAACTCTTGACAATACCTATGTACGTCCGGAAAACCCTGAGCAATTAGCCCTGTTATGTAATTTCCTGATGAGCCATCTTTCCACCATGGAAAGAACTATTCTATCTATGATTTATATAACAGAAGAAGAATCAATTGAAATATGTACCTTTTGTGCGAAACTTTCTCCACAATCGCTACACACGTAAGGCCGCTCGCCGGCGTGGTACTTGCTGTGCGTCACCAGATGGCGCTTCAGGGGGAACCCGCGACCACACTCGTTGCACACGAACGGACGCTCCCGACTGTGCACCTGAAATACACGAAGTTGGTTAAACACTGGTTATAGAGTTTTTGATACAGATGAGATTACATTATTAGCGCCAACAGACCAGATTTGAGGGATATCGACATTAGGGGTTCGACCTGTAAGAAGTTACTGAGCCACTCAATGTGACTCGGTACGCAAAGATTACGTGTAAACGAAACCACCAACTATGTAGTTTATAAAACACAAGATAGCCACTATGTGTGAAAATATTAATTATTCTTTCCTAAATATCACACATTCCTATAAAGAAGACAACAAAAGATTCGTAGCTAGCTGATAGTAACACAGATTTTTTCTACAATACAAAAAAAACTCACCCTAGAATGCGTCACAAGATGATGTTTCAACGTGAACGCCATCTTACATTCGTGACACCGATACGGCCTCTCCGCCGAATGCAGCAATAAATGCGTGTTCAGACAATGCTTCCTCGCGAACGCCTTCCCGCAATGCGCGCACACATGAGGCCTTTCACCTAAGAAACGTTATTTAATATAAAAAGGGTGTTTACCCGAGAATGTGTGAGTAGGTGATGTTTGAGCGTGAAGGATTTCTTGCATTCGGGGCAGCGGAACGGGCGGTTAGAAGTGTGCAGTAAGAGGTGTGTGTTCAGGCAATGCTTGTGCGCGAATGTCTTGGCGCAGTGAACGCACGCGTGCGGACGCTCACCTGAAACAGAGCGAACCGCATCGGTACGAGCACTGGGCGACTACGGTACAGACCTTACGAACAGGTGATCTTTGCAATTGTGAGTACGTGACCATCAAAGCATGGCTACGCGTGATCTTTCTTACTAATTAGCGCCCACTAACACAGATGCATTGCTCAATAGCGTTGCAGACTAAAAAAACTACTGCATTTTTTGGTATTATTTGCTAATGCACGACACAACATGCCTTACGACTACGCGACAGATTTGCCCTTTTTGTTGCCTACGATATGACTGAAACAAAATAGGTCTATCTTTAAAGACGACCTTAATATTTTCCATTATAACTCTTAGGTCCAAGTTCAACAACAACATAACAGATGGTTAGAGCAAAATCAGCCGTTTAAACATGGATTGTTGTGGGTAATCGGCTCGTTTCATTATAAATATCTGTTATTTTGTCGGTGAAAATAGCCCTTAGTGTTCTGTCGTCAAAGTTGATTCGCAAAGTAACATAGTAGCCTCATTTATTAGTCTACTAACAACATTGTGGCTTTAACTACATGTTTTATTTTTACTGCGCAGAAACATTGAGTAATTCCCGATTTACAGAAACCATTCACGCTCTAAACTAGCACATTCGTAATACATGTTGATTCAATTATTTTAAGGATACATAATGGGTGTAAAAGCTTATAGCTTAGCCTTAGCTTAGCCACGTATTCTACCCGTTTTTTTTTATTGGGCCATACTGGCCATAATGGGTCCTGGAGACAGACTGGTGATGGATATATTGAAGATCTGTCACCATTTTTTTGTTTTTCATTTTTGCGCTTCTCTATTTTGGTGTTATTTATTACTAAACTTTCTTACGCGCTTATACTCCCACACCCACCCGTCCAGTTCTAAACATACGTAGTATAGTCTGTTGCGTGCGTTACATTGCGGGCTACAGAAAAAAGCTTACTTTTAATACCGTACCACAGTGTGATAAATGCCTCAAAAAACGGACATTGCTTTTTTATTCGATTAATCGAAAGTATAAACTATTTTGAATGCGTGAGTAGAACTCCCAGATCTTAAATATCCTTAAAAGCACGGTAATAATATTTATTACAATTTTCTGGATTTTCAGAAAAACGCAATTATAAAGGATGTAATGAAAATATATGAACATTCGTTTTCAGAGTTTATTGACACTATATTTAAGGCATTTTATAGGCACATCAGAATAGACTTTGCGATAATAGAAAAATAGATATGCCTGATTTCATGTTTTTTCCTTTTTATTTTTTCCCTCTGACATATTTTGTAAGTAGCACTTGATATTTATCTTAAAACATTCTTTAGAACTGTACTATTAACTGTAAAAAAAAATTGATCCAAATCTATCAGGAAATGGAAGTTATGATGATTCTATGGTTTTCAATTTCTTTGATATTAGGGTTATTACTCTCAGAACACAAAAATTACACCTAATAATTTCTAATCGGTAAATATTGTGTAAAGGAATACCAGTCAGTTAATATCACTATTATTCTTACATTTTGAATTTTTCATTATTTGTCAAAATCTTCCTAAGTCTAAAAATCCGAATTCCTACGTGTTAAGAATCTGATATTTTACAAGTAGGATAACATAGCACTAAAGAATCATTTGTGTGAAAATAAAATGCTACTACCTCATACAAATTGCGCAAAAAAATAATTTCAAAATTACGGAAAACATTACGTAACTTTCTTTAAATTACATCTTTAAAATATTTGTTTGTTTCTAAAAATAGCTGATATATGGTTTTATCGCATAATATAATTAAAACCAAAAAATGTTGCATACATAATACGTTAAAGCAATTCTTAATGATTTCTATGAAAAAGTATTAAAAAATTCTAGCTCTTTTTCTAAGCTGAATTGGCTTTTGGGAGTTCTACTCTAGCATTCAAAACAGTGTATACTATCGATTAGAGGAATAAAAAAGTGATGTCCGTTTTTTGAGGCATTTATCATACTGTGCGTACCTAAAAATAAAAGCCGTTTCCCAGGAATTATTTTTGCACAATGTTACTTGGATAGTCGTGCTATATGCGTAGACTTCGACTTGTTAAGGATTTTTTTACACCCTGTATACAGGGTATAACTATACAACAACTAGGTACAACTATAGTTGTATGTTATAATTATTCATTTTCTATTACTTATAAAGCTATCATTATTCAATTTAATATAACTAGTTTCAGTTATTATATTATGTTACCACGGTATACAAAACAAATATAAATTGGCCATGAAAATGCAGTGACAAATCACTTTTTGTTTGAGTAGTTGCCAGAAACAACACGATCACCTGGGGGCCTAAAAAGGCCACATTGAGCAATTCATCTACTGATCTGCATAGTAACTGTCAAACAGATGATTACTGAATATGAACCTTATGCGGGTGACAATAAGAGTTGTCACTTAAGTAGATATTTTGACATTTGTAATATGAATCATATTGTGATTCATCTAAAGCGGCCTTTTTAGCCCCCCTGAACATTTGACAAAATTGTAATGTACATGACTTCGACACTATTTCATAGCTATAGATGACATTATCTTTTTGGAAGAAAACACTTGCCTTCGCAAGAAAGAGATAGCATTAATATGTCCCACCAACTGATTATCCTGTGCCATTTGATGACCTAAGCAACTGAAGTAGCTTTTAGTATTAATCATAGTTCATTTGGCAATAAAATGGCAGCAGCGGGTCTACCGCGTAACAAAATGGTAGACCCCAGATCCCAGTAAAATACTGATAATCAACCGCAAATCACCGAACCTAGTATAATTGAGACGAATATTAATTTTATTTATTTTTTATTTAAAATGCTTCATGTACAATGTACAAAGGCGGTGATTGAATGATGGTGATGTACAATATTATGATTTCTTATTTATTTATGTACGCACCAGGAAACATCCATATATTAATAAGTGAAGAGAAAACTTTGTACCCCTTTTTAAGCATATTGCGTGCACGGAGGAGTGAGATTTGGCATAGTTAAAGTTTGACATGGAGAAGGAGTGTACAAAGCCAAAATTAAGGCCGAATTTCAACCACTGGGAGACCACTAGTAATAATAATGATGTTACAGAATTATGAGCACAATGGAACTACTTATCACTAACTACTTACTTATCTTACTTTTAATTACAATAAATTTTACAAGTCACATTCATTTTTGACAATATGCCACATACAGCTCGAATTTTAGAACAGTGGTACTTAATTATACTTGGTTCCAGTTTAAGTATCACTGTTCTAACAGCAATGTAACAATTTAGTTGACTCATAAAAATTTTTGGGTCATCGCTCGATGTCTGTTCGCCGTATAAATACGGATATTTATTACTACGACCAAAAATAAACTCGTAAAATCGTCTTCTCTGTCTGGAATTTTTATGCAGCTATAAACGTGCATTTGAAATGTTTTGGTACAAAGTAATACACTTCACAAAACTGCGTATAATGAGATCTTTGTCTATGGCCTAATGGCAAACGTCTCATCTTTACATAGTATAAAATGCTTTCCGCTTCTGTCTGTCTGTCTGTATATCCCCTAACTCCTCCTAAACCACGCAACGGATTTTGATGCGGTTTTCACCATCATTTTAATCATTTCTTCCGGAATGTTTATATGAATAATAATTTCATATTTAATGTCAGGACGCCGGGGACGGGTCGCAAACTAATACTGCTAATGTGAAGTTGCAGCATTAACAGCAGCTAGCAGTATCTTAAAGCCTGATCAATTCTAATCAGACAAATCTCAAATTGGTTGTTGATGTCAACCAATCAAAACAGCTAACATGATTGATTTGGTGTTATATGGTGATTAACGATTACATATTTGCGATTTTTGATAGCTTCTTTTATAGATAATGGTCTTCCACAAACTATTATCTACTATTTTACTAATTTGTTATGAACATGACCAATCTGAATATCATATCACAACAATTACGAACGTTTTGTGAATTATTTTTATACCACATTTTCCTCTATTCTTCGAATTGTGTATTTTGAATTTTGGTTATAAATTTTAACTTGTGCATAAGTGTTAGAACATCAAAATAAAAGATTACTTGAAAACTTTAAAATTGCTTATGGAATATTAAACTTACTTGAGTTGACAAAATACGCTCTAAATTTGCAGTAGATAACATCATTGCATCAGTTTACCTTTTAGACGTTCAAGGCCGTACAGTTCCGACCTTTTCAGTTGGTGCATTAACTTCGGAAATCTTCGCGCAACTTCGGAACATCATTTAATAAAGGAAACATTTTACATACCAGTATGCACTCTCGCGTGCGTCGTGAGATGGTGCTTGAGCAGGAAGGACTTGCCGCACTCTTCGCACCCGTAGGGACGCTCCTTGACTGCCGGGGGAGCCGTTGACATCACCGAGTTGGTGTTCATCAGCTCCGTCTGAGAATATACCGTCTAACAACACGTTAAGTATAGATACGATTCCAGTGGGGTATAAGAGTCCAGCAACGGCGGGGAAAGGTTTTTTGACGGACGGACAACCTGGTAAATTTTGCGGACATTTCGCGAAACTAAAATGGTAGTGAACATGAACTCTCGTAAACTTGATTACGATCGTGACTTTTAGTTAACTTAGAGGCTAAACTCTTTACCGATCATGATGTTGTGACTCCCCCCCCCCCCTTTCTAAGTCATAGCTAGATAACGCGGATACATTGCGGCTGTGCTACTGACTCCGCTGCGCGCTGGCACCTTAACATATCTGATAAATTACTACAATGCCTTTTTTTTTAACTTTGCCCCTCACTTAGATTTCTCCTGTATCGAGGGTACAGTTTTACAAACATACAAGTCACATGCACACACAACAAGACCCGAAACAACTATCTGTAGATTATATAAATATTTGTTCCGTGCGGGGATCGAACCCACGGCACGTAGTGCAGAAAGCTAATTGCTTATAGCCACTGCGCCAACCGTGTCGTGTCGTGGTTGGTTCCATAGTAAAAGGTTTTTATAATGATGAGTACAATAACTCCAAAGGGATCGGGACTAAAAAGGTAAGACCTTGTATAACTGAGTACTCATAAAATACTTACTTTAGGCGAATTGTTAGCTGTTCCAGGCTCCTGCTTCGTGTGTAACAAATGGTGTTGATGGACTGTCGTAGTCTGTATGGTGTCCGCCTGGGTTTGCTGTGCCGTTGCCTCCGCTAGGCTCTTCAGCCCCCCATTTAGTAACGTATGGTTGAGTTGCGACGCATCTATCACTGGAGTCGCGATGCCCTGCGCTTGCAGCGCCCTCTTCATCAAGATCTCGTTGCATTCTTCGGCAGTTAACTGGATGGGACCTATCGGTGTCATAAACGGCTTAGCTGCTAAATTCGCTGTAAATGATATACAGGGATTATTCTAAGACTTATGGTTATGTTAACTGCATACTTTCAAAGAAAATTCACAAGATGGTGGAATTTGTTATCAGCAGTGGCATGCACACCATAAAGACAAAAAGGCACTGCCTACCTTAATAAATTTTGTATTAAGTAATACAAACGTTAATGTGTCTGTAATATCAATTAATTTAAGTCTTATGGTGAGGTGGCTAATCACAAACATTATTTAACTTGATAATACAACACAAAGTAGTTTTTGCCTACCCTTTAAGAAATTTCTGTGCACTGGTTATCAGTATTTGTTTTCAAATATATTTTTCATAAATTTTTTTGATGATCGTTTTTTATGGTAGTTCAGATGGGTTTGCATATTGAGCAGTGGCGTGCACAGATATTTCTTACAGGGTAGGCAAAAACAACTTTGTGTTGTATTATCAAGTTAAACGATGTTTGTGATTGGCCACCTCACCCTAAGACTTAAATTAACTGATATTACAGACATATTAACATTTGTATTACTTAATACTTAATTTATTAGGGCAGGCAGTGTCTTTTTGTCTTAATGGAGTGCACGCCTCTGATATTGAGTAGTTTTTGACGTGCACAACACTCATGTGCATTAAGAAAACTTGTTTGCCAATGTGTATGCACAATAATGAGTAATTAACACAGAAGGCATAATGAGGTCTTAAATTAATTGCCGATAGCCAATTTAATCATGTCTACACAACAAGAATCAGGCAATTTTTAGAATTGAAAAAAAAAAGCCTAGTCTGAAAAAGATTGCCTACTAATTTCCTCTATTTCGATGATTCATAAATTGTCTGTCTGTCTATTAAAAAACACCTGTCACTTATGCACCCACACAATTTGCTAGATTTTTGTCAATCAATATAAAACCTATGCTAGGCTGCCAGACGACTGAGTTAGACTTAGCTGATTGATTGAATAGAGTGAACAGAGGATTTATTGGGATATATAGTACACACAAATCTTTATGAGCCCTCTGAACTCTCCCCTCCCTCCCTCTAGCACCTATAATAGTACGCATATTATAGGTGCTAGAGGGAGAGAGAGCGAGCAGAGCTCAGTTCAGGGCTCATAAAGATTTGCGAGTACTATACTGCAATATCATAAAAATATATTTGTTTATACACAGAATAATACATTGAATAAAATAATTGTACATAATTGACTACTCAATCTATTTCAGTAACTTTTAATAAAGGTATTTTTTTTTTAATATGAAATTTCCCAAACATATGGTTGATTAAACCAAAGAAAATTGAATCTTATTAAAAGATAATAAGACTCAATGTTAAATGCAGTAATTAATTATTAAGTATTGTGTTCATTAAATTACACATTGTATATCCCTAGGATTAACAACCATACATGCAGCAAAACCGAATAAAGAACCTATTCACGAAACGCACTTAAGTATGTGTGGTACTTAAGTGAGTTTCGTGAATAGGTTCTTAAAGGCAAAGTAATTACAATGTTACTATTTATACATTGTTTCTTTACTTTGAATATACACATCACACCTGTATTCTTAGAAGGAGTTGGCAGGGATCTACTCTCACTCAGTAATGAGTTCATATTTGATAATAATATGATATGAAGCAAGTTCGTGCCATTTTCCAGGCACATTATCAAACCCCAAGATACAACCAAGTTACCAATCGGTAACTACGAGACTAATGAGGCAATTTAAATATGAAGGATTTTTAACCATCAATACTTATAGAAAGGATAATAATGACAATGAATAAGTAATATAATTTAGGAATCTTCAAGATAAGAGTGAATAGGCATTATTTGGGCTTGCATGATCCATCCTCGGCAGCATAATCACTTACCATCAAGTAAGATGCTGCTAAATGCACTCCAATTTATATTAAAAAAACAATAAACCTTTCATAACTTTCTAACACTTACTATGTATAGTAGCGGTCTGATTCTGCTGTGAAACTCTGTTCAACGTATGAGCTTGGGCATCATTCACTACAAACATAGTCCGTCTCCCTGCGACTGGTGTACCCGTAGTCACAACTCTTGTTAATTGTGCACCTGAGTTTGACACCGCCACTGTAACTGCACCTACTTTTTCTTGAACCTGTGGTGTTTTGTGAGACATAACAGTCAGTGTTGTCTCTGGAGAAACCTGCAAGAATTTATTGCCGCTTTTATCACTATTATATGGCGACTTAGTGACTTTGATTCACGCAAATCAAATATTTATAATTTTTTCAACAATACTCAAGCGTTTCATAATCTATCACTTTACATAACATTGGGGAAATTGTGGTAATTTCTCCACAAGTCACTAACCAAGAGTTGAAGGTATAGTGTTGTAATTGACAGTCAATAGCAAACACATACATAAAGACAGTTTTCCATACTTTTTCTCATGCTTTTGTTCAGAAATAATTTATAAGTATATACATGCAATTTTCATGATGTTACACAAAAAGTATTTCCAATATCTATCCATCCAAAATTTAAGCGTTAGGCACTTGTCGGTGTAGCAATTTCCATTTAGTCCTATCCAATGCCAAATCTTTTAAGACTTTAAAACATAAATGAATTTAAGTAATAAAAAAAATATTATGTATTGCCAAAGGAATTAATTTAAAATTTCTTGTTAATTGAATGTGTGTGATGTAATCATAACATGTAAACATGATTTAAATCTAATTGGAACCAAATTCCTTTGGTAAAACTGAATTCCAGACAAGTTTGATAGTATCAAAAGACATTAGAATCTCTATTGTGCTGTGAAAGTGTAATACTATGTAGTGTTTGTCATTTATTAAACAATCTAAGTTTAATTTTATTGATAAAGGTACATACCGTATTTCCCAAAGTATAGCTCAAACTGCTTGGTGTTTCCACCTCGCCCTTCGTAAGGTCCGCCGAACTCGTGAAGCCCCACGAGTAACCGAAGCCCGAAACATTGTTAGGAGTTGGCATACACATTTTTAATAACAAATATAATTCATTACAATAAAAAAAACAAATCCACTAACACAAATTCACTATTTGATAGTAAACAAGAGTCCTCATGACAGTTTTATCATTGCGAACATGTATGTACGCTTTCACAACTACAAACGCACAACGCACTCATCGATCACAATGCCGACAGAAACTTACTATCTATGTAAATTCATAGTTATAGATGATATTATTGCCTGGCGACCACCAATCTAAACGAAGAAATCTTCGTAAATTAGTCTAATCAACTCAATATAAAAGGCGGCATAGGACAACGACGCTATGAGCAGGATTGACACGCACATTATTTTTAACAAAGAATGCGTTGTTTACTTCCATAGACACATTATCACGATTCATATTTGTGTTAAAATACCAATAAATATGAATATATAGCCAAAACTTAGATAAATCCCATGATTTCATGAAAACAATAATTTTATCGCACACACAAAAAACCGGACGCCATTTTATTGTTTATGGTCAATTATGAAGGGTTTTAAATTCAACTCATTCACGTAGAGCAATGATAATAAATTATTCTTATTGTTTTGTAAGTAATTTTTAGTGGCACGTAAATTAATTTTAATTCTTTCTTATATTTTTCTATCTTTACTATATTTCATATTTTATCATATCAATTCACTCCTTATTAACAAAAAAACAATGTTTTGGGGACCGCAAGTTAATTTATGGTATTTATATATTAGTCTATGGTAAAAACGTTATGTTAGTGCACACAAGAAAAAATATGTCGGATAAATATTGTTTAGGAAAAATCTTACTTCATAATCGTTGTTAACAAATAACAAAAGAGATACATTAGTCACCATTGTTCAGAAAAATATAAATACAATCTTATTATAAACCTAAAACCCATAGCTAAAACTCTAAAACCGCACCTACAAAAAATGTCATAAACTCGTAAATTACTAACTAAACGCATATCGTAATGTCAGGTTGTCAAAATAAAATTGTCGTCTGTCGAATTTGTCAAAATTGTCAATAGCTTCAATTGTAAATTCGCACTATCGTCGTAAAACAGAAAAGGAATATTTTATAAAGTTTGTGCATTACATTGTGATTTTGTACACAATTTGTAACTTACGTAAGGAAAAAGGCAATTTTGGAACATTCGCCATGAACGCAAACGCTATGTCAATGGAGAGGGATGAACCCTCATCATTGTTATCGTTTTCTACCAACCATCCTTTGGAACAATTCGTGTTGTTAGCAAAAGGAGCTAAAGGCTCAGCATGTGCGGAGCTCATCAAACAGGTCCTGGAAGCACCAGGAGTACATGTTTTTGGAGAGCTACTAGAAATGCCGAATATAAAAGAGGTTATGAGTTTTCTGTATTTATGCTTTCTATTACCGGTTTCCTGTGCTATGCGTTATGAGACTGTTACTGAAAATGGGATCGAATCAGAAATTACTATTTTAAAGGCAATTATACTTCTAAGAATATGTTTTTGACATAAATGCTAAGTAATTATTTGCAACTTTGTTTGTTAAAACTTCAAGTAGGTAGGTACTTCTACCTTTCAGAACGTTCCTAGACCAAAAAAAGAAACATAATATTCATCTAAAACCATTATTTAAACTTATAATTAACCCTCACAATGTCTAGTAACTATCAGTATTTATTTATTGCACAATGTACACATAAGTTGTTATAAACTAACCTGGTACATGACCCTGTATTACATTATAAAATTACTTTAAATCAAACTATTCATCTTTTCAGTTGGAAACCGGACCTTACGCCACTCACCTTAAGACTCTCAATCTATTTGCGTACGGCACATACAAAGAGTACCTAGAGAATAAATCTGACTTCCTGGAACTGACTCCAGCTCAATGTAAGAAGTTGCAGCACCTGACAATCGCTTCACTTGCAACACAGGAGAAGTGCATCCCTTACAGTGTGCTACTGAAGGAGTTAGATATCAAAAATGTTAGGGATTTGGAGGATCTTATCATAGAAGCCATTTACGCAGGTGAGATGATGATAAAGCTTTTCATATTTTGCTTTGCAGGTTCTCCTATAATGTGTAGAAATAAACAGTGAGTTTACTTCCAGCAGTGATCATAGCCGTAGCTAAGGTGGATACTCCCTAACCTATTAAATTTATTGCCCATCCTAGAAAAATCATTAGTATTGAAGAAATATACTGTTTTCATTCTTTTTATTTTGAGAAAAAGATTCAATACCTTTCCTAGTAAAATTATGTTATCATCCCCACCCCATTTACCAAAATATTATTGAAATCGTGAAATAGTGAAAGAACAAATACAGGGCTATCTACTCAAATATTCTTAAAAAATCTAGTATGATTTTGTTTTAAGTTACAATTAGAAAACGGCAATTTAACTAAAATCTATATCCTTTACCCATTCCAGACATTATCCACGGCAAATTAGATCAAGAATGCAAACGGGTTGAAGTAGATGTAGCATTAGGCCGTGACGCGCGCCTTGAAGATGCCGCCTCAATCGCCGACGTGTTAGCTGACTGGTGCAAGGCATGTGAAACGGTCCTCAGCTCTGTGGATAGGCATATACAGCGAGCTAACCATCACAAACAGAGGGCTATTAGGCACCAGGGAGCTATTGAGCAAGAGGTTTGTTTGTTGACTTTAAGGTGTTCAGTGCTGGATAAAGGACTCTCCAATAACAATAATATAAAGAATCCATAGGGCTTATAAAAATTATCAGCCTGTAACTATCCACTCCTAAATATAAGCCTGTCAATGACCAACTACAAAATACAATTGTTGTCTGGCATTGCCATAATAGTCCACTGCCCCCCACCAAAATTCGGTGCATATAAAATGCTACACAAAAAGAAGGCTATCAGGGAGCTGGTAAAGGCTGACAACTAATAGATGGACCCTAAGGTTATGTTGCTTTTATCAATACTTTGACACATGCCATACTAAATATTAGTTATAATTAAATCTGCACTGTGGCGAAGGTCTAAGTATAAGTTGTCAAGGCTTTAATATAATTTAATCATTTTATTAGAAAGAAAGAAAAGAAAAGAAAGAAAATGTTTTTATTTTCACGCCCAGTATGACGCACAAAACTTAAATAAACCTACACCAAGATCACTTAATACTAAAAATTGCTATTAGCTGGATGATATCCATCATTTGCCATAATGTTATTGCTAAGAAGGTACATTTGTGATCCCCAGAGTTTTTATTCACCAGGTGGAAAGCTTCTCGAAAATAATCTTACATTTAAATTAGTTTAAAATATTGTATCTATTCTCTGACTTTCTTTCCAAAATCATTGCTCATAAAAATTTTATTTTCAGATTCTATACATAAAGAAGACTCTTAAATCGCAAGCAGAGAATGATGAATCGGCTACTGGTGGCGGTAGCGACTCTCACTCCGCGCCAAAGAAAAACTCTGGCAAAGGCAAGACTCCTCGCAACGCTGCCAAGTTCTGGCAGAAGAACACATAACAACCTGCAATCATAGATACGTGGGCGTACCCAACTTTTGGCCAAGGGCCTCCCTTGGCCTTGGCTCCAAATCAAGAATTTACAACAGCACTAAGCCATAGGCACATAATTAACCAGCTAAATGTATAGCTGCTTAATTATCTGCCTACGTCAGGCAGGAAGGGCTCGGGAGTGGCAGCCCAGATCCATCCGCCCCTTGGTACGCCTAAGCATAGCTGTTAAAACAATAAATGTAATTTGTGATACTGTAATAAACTTTTAAGTATGCTCTCGATCTTTGTGTTTTTTATAAATTTTCGACGCTCTTCATTATGCAGAAGACTACCACGAAAAATAATGTTTATGAAGTAGGTACCTACGTTCGAAATTCAGGTTCTATGACGAAATGAAAATTTTGCTACCAATTTCTACTATTATGGTATTTACACATTTATCTACCCAGTTTTCTCCAATTATCTAATTCAAGTTCGTACTTGGCTCCCCTTTCGTATTCCACTCAAAATGCCTCCTGATTGCTTATTTTATAATCCGTTCCAACTTAAGCCATTATTTAAGAATATTACACTGCAAGAAAGCAATCTTCAACAACTTATAACAATCAACAGAATAGAGAGGTTGCTCCCAAAACACTACTGCTGCCTTTCACCCTGTCACCGGTCTTTTGCATACTTGGATTGATATCCCTCCTATCTATCTGTCGTTGTGTGAAGATTCACGGTCATTGCTTTACTTTTTATGCAGTAATAAAGCTATCACTACTACATTGCTAATATATAACGTCAGGCGTTTTGATAAATCGATTTAAAAATTGATTGCTCCAAAAATATCTTTATTACACCCAAACATACAACAAACATAGTTCAACAAAGAAAATTTGTTTTTATAGGGATAAACAAGAAATACCATATTCTAAATAGAATTGGAACGCTGCAACCCAGCGTGTAAAACGTCAAATGTGAGAGTGGGACAAAAGGGGCCGGTTTTCTAGGCTAGCGACTGAGAGGACGAACCTCCCGACGGAGGCGGCGATTTCGCCCGACATTAGTGCCGAGAGACTGTTTTGTTGACGCAGAAGCGCAGCAAATAAAGTGCGCAGGCAGTGCAACGATTATCACGTTCGCAGGCCACTAAAAGTGATGTAAATAACACATAAAACGTAATCTATCGTAAATATTGACCACGTAAAGTACTTACGACGACAGATTCACCTATGAAAAAGACTCGAGGCAAGTGTCGTGATAATTCACAGCACCATAGCAACCGATCAGTGAAAAAACTACGACATAAGTGACCGTCGCGTTTTACACAATGATGCCGTGATAAATCATCATAATAAATAGACAATTTTGTTTGTAAAGAGACTCTTGTTCACCAGAGTGCCACAACTCGAGGGCCTTCGTGTATTGGATGAACAGAAAGGCAAGTACTAGATTGCCCTTTGTTAGGTCGTATGTATTCACCTTTCACATATAGAATGCCCGATATTCATGGTCAACACTGTTTACTCAATACTTGAGCTCGTTGTCATGTAGCTGTAGCTGTGCTATAAGCAGACTGGATTGCGACGCTTATGATGCTTAAAAAAAACATCTTTATCAGATTTTGCTAAATGAACCAGTTTTGAGTGGTTTCTATATATAAAATATCGATAGATTTCAATCATCTGCGAAGCTGTGTGCTTCTATTAATTAATCAATACAATCGCGTGTAGTAAATAAAATAATGTATCGTGATTGTATAGGTAGCGTGTTATGTTTGTGTGGGCTGGGTTGATGTTCTTTGTTGTCGGAGCTGTCAGCTGTTCGCGCGGGGAGCGCGGGGCAGAGCGAGCAACTGGTCCGACTGGTCCCGCGCGCGCGCCCTGCATTGCATTATTCCGTCTCGCCCGACCCTCCTCGCTGTTTGCAACTTGCGCTTTCTTTCAACAATAAAGACCCCTAGCCAAATTGAATGGTCAAATGATTTTTTGTGCAGATATTATGAATGCAACTTCAAAGGGTAAGCACGCGACCTATTCAGTTGCGCAATCTGTTTGAAAAGAACCGGTGTTGAATTGTTGATTGATAAAAAAACAGGTAAAGCGAATTACTTACAAAGTAACCTTCCAGCAGTATAAATCGTATCTGTAGTACACAACGTTTAGGAAAAGCTGGCTGCTTGCCAACAGCACTAAATGCACCCAAAAAGCATGAATATTTGTTGCAGCGCTTCAGATAAGTATTGAAACTATTGTGGCCTCAACACAGCACAAAACGCCTTCATTTGAATCGCGTTTGAATGAATAAAACACGTCGTTTTGCGCTTCTGCTATCATATTTCTAACAGGTTGTATCTAGTAGCTATTACTTTTAAGCACGTGTAGTAATAAATCATATTTATTACGACGAGGATTGGAAGAATCTGAGTGAATTGGCTACATAAATAAAATTAATTGCTGGGGTGATTAAACGCCCTATATTTTTCCATGGGTATTAGGAGTCTTGGAGACTAATCATCTTGTGTCTCGTCAGCAAGCACGGTCATCGTTCAAGGGTACCACGTAATTAAAATGGTAATGAACATCGACTCTGGTAATAAACTTCAATATGATACTGAGAGATTAAACTTCAAGCTACCTTGTATAAAAATTACCCATCATAAAGTTAGGACTCCCATCTCCATGATCCGTAAAAAAAATAACAAGGTAGCTCAAAGTTTAGTCAGTTAAAGTAGTACACGGTCGTAATCAGAATCAATTTTAACAGTTCAACAAAATTACATTGCGCAGTAGGCTTTTAAAATCGCTTCGTTCCACAATTGGAACAACGCAATGAACATTCTTTTAGTGTCAAACTTAAATCGATTCCGATTACGAGCGTGCATCGTGAATTCCTTATTACCCTGCCGTTGTGCAAGATAAGCCAGTCGGTAAGGTTAGTAACTTGGGGCTGATTGAAGAGAAGAAATATTTTTTTAATTAGCCCACACTTTTCCACTGCTGGGCAAGGGCCTCCTCCAAGGTATTCCCTTCTGGCACGCGTCCAGGTCAAATAAATCATTATAATCAAGAAATCAATGCATCCGATCATGTTCAATAGCGATACTTTCGACTAGCCGACTTAGCATGGTTGGTCATTATGGTAATAAGTATTATCCATATCTCCTTAGTACCTACTAGTTGCAGTTATTCACGAATAAGGCCCATGTTCAGCATATACGACCATAGACTTAGAATATGTTCGCTTCCCTCATTACGATACACGGTTGTAATCGGAATCGATTCAATTTTGACTGATTCATAATTACCCTGTAGGTCACTGCTGGACACGTTTGTGGGCTAATAATATAATTCGCATCAAAGTGAACTTTGTGAAGTTTATCTACTGTCTAGTCTATACTATATTGACGTCCATTATAACTAGACAGGATGTAGCCAACAGAACTTTACTGGACAAAGTTCTGCATGCATTGGTAAAGTTTGATCCCTTGTTCACTTCGCTGTGGTCTAAAGTGGAAATGATACGCACATTTACTCCAAAACTTATCTTTATTAGATTTCTGCTCGGAGGCTCTCCTGCTGTTTACCGAACACTTCTGGCTTTATATCAGAAATTAAAGATTAAGCAATTATAAATTTAATCCGCCTGGGAATTAGCTTAGTTTTGGCCCTACTTAGACCATGGACCGAGCTTCGGAATTTGAAGCCGCGGCAAGTGTCTGTGGTACTGTAGGAACCAATGTCGAAAGAACGGATCCATAGTACAAGGTCAGTAGTTCTACAACTCTAAAAGACAGCCTTATGACTCAATCCATTAATTATTATTAATTAATTTGTAGACCGATGAGGATGTGAGTTTGTCTTTTGAATATCAGATCATAACTCTTAGGCGCTGATTATACGACGGATTTTTTTGTCTGGCGGACTGCCGCGGTAACAATTGCCCTTGGTTGGTAGTATTGCCCTTGGTTGGTAGTATTGCCCGTCGCGATATTCGGTACGGACTCCGCACACTACGATCATTTTGTCTCTAGTTATCGTTAGAATTTTAGTGTTCTCACTGGCAACAATTGCCAACCACAGTAATTTTTGTCCACGACAGCCCGCCGGACAAAAAGTCTGCTCAGCGCCTTAAGACCAAAACTCGTGAGTCTAGTTTTTTACAGAACCTCAAACTCTGCATAGATCGTTACAATGATTTAATCAGAACAACTATTCAACATGCTCAAATTAGATACAGAGGATAATTTTTCAGTGTGCGTTTCCAAACAATTCCTCTTGTCAACATTATTATGAACCGCTATAAAAAATTTGTCTCACGAAAAGAACAAGTGACCTATTTTACTATCAGCATAGAAACACGATAAGAATGCATTTTACAGAAGCCACTTCATATTAAGTATGCATCGGTCCGGCTTCCATAACGTGCAGTAATGAGATACACGACTTGTGACGTCACGAAGTGGGTAAAGCTGTTATGTCAGCACAGTACTTCCTTGTCAATGGTTATATGAGATTAGCGTTCGCTAAGGTAACCCAGTTCTGTTGCAATGCACCTGACTACGTGCACATCAGGCTAATAATAGAGCCAGTAGGTATTAGTTAGCATTGGCTCTCTTTGTCCAGTTGTTTAGATTGGGCTTGGACATTTGAAAGTTTACAAAGGGATTTTTGGTCTATTGATCGATTTCTTTTACGGATTCTTCTTCCTGCTCAATGTGATTTTTTTAATTAATTGGATCACTTACTTATTTATCAATATTAATTTGCTAAACAGATAATGTCTCAATATTTTGATGGATAGATGACATTAAACATTGAGTTATGAATTTATGATGCATCACATAGGTAATACTTACTAAAGAATTGTTTGCATTGTCACACCAACGTTAACGTTATGTATAGTTTACCTTACAACCGCGATTTTCCACCGGAGAAATTAAAACCGCCCATGAATTAAATGTCCCGCAACATGCTATCACAATAAGTGTTTCGCGGTTTAGTTCAACGCTAACCGCAGTTAGTTCAGCCTTTGAAGGCACGCACCTCATCTCAGATTACCGGCATTAAACACTTTTATTGTTACCCGTGGAAAGTGCAATGCTCTCTCCATAATAGAACTATTTCTGTTTGATAGTATTGTTCGTGCTTCGCTTTGCTGAGTGGTGTTAAATGTCTTTGCTTGGGCTGATTCTATAGCTTCGTTTGCTGCGGTTTCGAATTGATGATGTACTGCTTGTGGTTTTGTGACTCCTTTGTCCTCTATGGAGATTGGAACGCAGGTGAACGACCCCAAGTTCTGTGGCAAAATAATTTTAAGAAGTAGAACTTATTGACTGCGGTTTAGTAGGACGTGTAAAAAAAGTCTCAAAAGACTAATTTAAAGAATTAAGACATTTATGTCGATGAGCTAACGGGATAAATATTTCTACACAAGTTGAAAAAGGGAAAACGCCAGATGTAAAATTGGAAGCTGAAATCTAACAATCGGATAGCAATAACATAGAAACGACTACAATCGCAGATAAGACAAGAAATTGGTATAACCGAAGTCGTCTTTGCATTCATCCAAAGGGAACTTGAGTCGC
Organism: Allophyes oxyacanthae; assembly: GCA_932294325.1. Taxonomy (NCBI): domain Eukaryota; kingdom Metazoa; phylum Arthropoda; class Insecta; order Lepidoptera; family Noctuidae; genus Allophyes; species Allophyes oxyacanthae. The sequence goes on from OW028622.1 coordinate 12,961,427, forward strand.
AAGCGCAATTATATCTTAAAGCTAGCTAAATCAGTGACAGGACGAAGAAATATTTGGATTTGTTTAAAAAGTTTTGACTACAGAATTTTTCCGTTTCCACAATCTCATTATTGATGATAATTAGTTGGTGAAGTTGCTACACATTGTCTGGTAATGGAACTTCGGGGACCGTTTTATTTTCGTCTTATTTTAAAGTTTAGGTGACTACCTATAGGTGCCAGAATCGTGACCAAGTTTCATACGAGTCAAGAATTCGCCTAGAATTTAAAGAAGTCTTGAGATGTGAAAAGTTGGGAGAATGCAGCAATTTGAAAACTGCTGGGATGCTTTATACTTCAGTATTTTCAGGAAAATATATGGTGGAAGCTGTGTCGTAAATAGCTAATATTTTTAAAGTATTTCAGGCACTTGTCGAAGTTTTAAAGAAAGAAGTTCTTCATTGATATTGGTAAAGAATCATTTGAAATTCGTAATAATGAAAATCTTCAGGTTTTAACCGAAAATAAGGCAGTTCTTTATGTTACTTGGTGTTCTGTATCTAAAGCATGGAGCGAGTGAAGCTTTTCATCCTCGAGTAAACTTCCTTAGCTGTCATCACTAAAAATACAAAGAATAAATCACATCACTGTTTGATAAAACCATATCAAGTTATATACTTACTCATAGTCTCACGATAACGATCTTTATGGCGCTCACCGCTCACCCATCAGAATACAATATAAGTAAGCGCTTATGGTCGATGAACTTCAGTCTTGTTACCGAGGCCTTGAAACCAGCGAAGAAGACGAGGCGATAAAATAAAAAGCGTTGTAAAAACGTATGATATGGTTCTCCTTGTTAAAAAGTTGGCAAAGTACCTAGTGGCTTCATCGCTTGATGTATTACGAACATACATGTTTTTATTGCTTTCGGCGGTAGTGTCTTTAGAGTCCTAGACGTGTGATTTAGGGAGGCAGAACCCAACTACGTAAGAAAAATCTGGCAGTTGCTGTCGCTAATAAAGATGCTTCCGTATCCGTCTGTTCTGTTTCGTCCGTTGTATTTTATTTTGACAAATAAATTGAATTTTCTTTCATCTCCTCTTATTAAAATATATGAGAGGGGGCAAAATGATGCATTGCATGTGGCTTTCAGATTTTTCTTATGTAATCAAGGCGCAAGATATCCTATAGAAGACCGACTCATAGTATGGTAACGAGCGGTCTCACCAGTTCGATTTTGGAACAATAGTGGGCATTCTTCGTTCACTTTGTGTTGTTTTTTTCTGAGACAGCAAGGTCGTATCGCCTCTCTTACGGCCCCATCATAACTCTTTGTTAGAAAACTAGATATAGATATGCACTTTGACTCTGTCAGCGTGCTTTATACTGCTCAATGGAGTCTTTTCTTGAAGCTAATTGAGTTTGCCTTTACTCTGAGAGGAATCTTATTCAAATGCGTTGAAGCACTTAAGCAATTATATGAATAGTGTGCGTTGTCACGAGCTCTAGATCATGTTGGTGTTATAGATGATGTGATATTAGTGAGAGGTGTTATAGATGTAGTGATATTAGTGAGATGAACATTTTCGAATTCGTTTGAAGGTTGTTGGGCATCTTCAACGCGCGTTAGAAAAGCGCCCGAATGGAAGAAATGGAAATCTGTACATTTGTTCGCCTTGTAGCGCTTAACGCCGCGTTTTTTAACCACGCACTGATGGATTTTCAACGCTCTGCGTTGAGTGTTGAGCGAATGAGGGCTAAATGTACGCATGCGATTATGTGGTAGATAAGTATTAATGTATCAGTATTTTGATAGACCTTTTGCACATACCTACTTATATTATGGATATTCGGAGTGAATATAGGCATATTCTTAGCCATATAGATTCTAGCAGATTTCATAAATTCAGTTCCTGTAAGCTGTGTTTTGATGTTGTTATACAGTCCGGTTTTCAGAAATAAATTTTAAAATCTATACTCAAATAACAATAAAACCAAACTTATTAAAGATGCATCATAAAATTCCCGCAAGAAAATCTCAAAATTTACGACAAAATAACGTTAAAAATGTAAGTACAACAATGTAATAAACTGGGCGGTTAATAAACTCTAATTTTATTTGAACAAGCTCATAAACCACTCATATTGTTATATTTAAAAATAAAGAATAACTCCACGTTTAATGGGATTTATTATTATATTGGCTAAATATTTTGTAAAATATTGGATTTATATTGCTTTACTTTATTTTCGATCATTTCGGAGTAAAAGAAAACAATCAGTCGACATTATTGCCCCATGCAAGTCTTGAAGATTGAGTTATTCTGTTGCACGAGGACTTATTGTTTCAAAGATTGTTAATTTGTTTATATTTATTGCTTTCAGTTAAATAAATAAATAAATTCAGCTCATTACAGTCCCACTGCTGGGCACGAGCCTCTCCTCAGAATGAGAAGGGTTAGGCCTTAGTCCACCACGCTGGCCTAGTGCAGGTTGGCGGAATACACACACCATCGAGAACTTTATGAGGCCCTCTCAGATGCTTTCAGTTACTTATTAATTATTTATTTTTCTTACTGTGTTTTTGTGTGCTGTGTATCTTGCTGTTCATAAAAAAGTTCAATCAAGTCACTCTATCATTATTTAATCGTTGTGTAATTGTGTTGCACAACATTCGATTTTCCGCCTTCTGCATCCAGTCTACCATAGCCATTTTCTTTAGACGTTTGTCTATCTGGAGGCCTTCCGTTATCAAATGCTGCGTTTGCCGACTCGCGGTCTCCGTCAGTCTTTAGCTTCAGGGAAGTTAAGTTTTATTTAATGTATTCCAAAAAGCTCCCACCAATGTAGCAACACTTATTGTAGCTTTACCACCGAAGGTCGTAAAAGTTCTCCCATTTTTCTTTTAAAAACGAGAACACGAAAGTACACATTTTCTTAAGTCAAAGAAGTTACTTTGCAGTGTAAAGGCTAGTTCGAACAATGGCCTGTTTCTTGTAGCCCACACTTAACTAGCAGTCTGAGAGCGGCTTTCTTTGCCAATGTTTAAATGATCTTGGGGTACTGAAGTGAAATAAGGTTTTTATGGGTAGTGCAAAAGAGGTCAGATTCAGAATAGTTGAAATTGATAATATTATAGTGCTTTAAAAGCTTAAAATCGTCTTAACTTTAAACGTTCCTATGCTGTTCCACCTAGTAAAGCCAAACAAGTCCTCGATGAATTTCTTTATCCTAGTAATTTTCTTCACAAATAATAGTTGAAATAAATATAGTATAGTGCTTGAATAGTTTAAAGACGTGTTCACTTTAAACGATGGAAAAATCTTGTACCTAAATACTATTCATTTCTGAGCTTCATTAGGCTACTCATTAGATAGATACTTTAAAGTATGAACTTGCTAGTGAGCAAGTAATACGTAATTAAAGCATCTAATGCGTCTGTTTCTGCACCCAAATTGTCCTAAAATTAAAGTGTATAATAAAATCTTCAAAGGTGGCTTTTATACAGATAACAATTGTCAAATATCCGCCAAGGACTGAATACATTAAAATCAAGGAACGATTTTGTTTTTCAACAAAAGCAAGCAATATGTAGTTATGAAATACTTTACTAAGGAAATTTTCATCAGAAAAATTATCAAATGGTTTTACTTTGGCCGAAATTTTTATTAAAGTTTCGGTTGAAATATCTGTAGCGATCGTCGCTGAAGAATCTGCAATAAACACTGATGAAAGAATGTGATAAATGACAGCAAAAAACGTAGCGGTCTTGTAAGAGCATGTAAATTGATGACCGCGATGAGAATTTAGTAATAACTTGGTAATTGTATAGGAACAAAAAATGATAAAGTGCTTTGGAACTTCGGAAGCGCGAATGGTAAAAAATAATAATAATAAATCTTTTTATTCGGACAGCAAGAGACACAATACACAAATTAAACAATAAAAAATAAATTGAAATAAGAGTAGGTACAAGAAAAAACAACAAAAAGCAATTAAATAAAAAAAGACATCATATTGTACAACACGGGGCATGTGTCTCACGGTTGCCCAAAAAGGTATCCAGATCAGCTTAATGCCAAACACATAATATGTGCTTGACGCTGATTTTCATCTTCATACACATTCTTCTGATTTTCTTGTTTTTCATCTGGTAAGTATGAAGTCCTCGGTCAAGTAAAGTGTTACTGGCTTTTTCCGTTAAGAAATTATCTCTGTAAATGTAGCCGGTGAGTGGTAATAGTCTCACCACGTATTACATGGATCATGGGCATTGACAAAACGTGAGCTAACAACAACTCTACCTAATCCTTCATCTTTATCTCCTTTCCTCTTCCAAAAATAAACAAAAGCATCAGCAAAAATACTCAAACGAAAGTTGTTCCCTAACTTTCATAATTACAGAAAAGCAGCCAGATATTTCAGCCTTACCGTAACCCAAATACTGGGTTGCAACTCATTTGACCCGTTGCACGCTATGTAGGGCATGACGTCACTATGCGGAGATGCAACGCAACGATAGGGGAAAGTCAATCACACTGAAGGGATTTACTTGGGCAGAAAAATGTTGGTTTAGAAGCGGGATTGACAAGAATGATTGATTGACGGGTTTATTGCATTGTAAGCAAATGTCGCTACAGAACTTACTTCGTAATGTAATATAACATTAAGAAATGTCATCGTAATAATTAAGAAGAATAGAATAGAATAAACATTTATTTGGATACAACAAACTGAGACATTATGTCTGTAATAAAGACACAGCATACAAAATTAACACATAAAGAAAACTTATGAAGGAAAAGCATGGCATAAATTTTAATAAAAAGAGCTAAAACTACATTGGGATGTGTCTCAAAGTTTGGAGTAAAGTCTCCAGATCAGATTAATGTCAAGCACCAGAATCCAGAAACTGAAAACAAGTGCACGGAAATAATGGACTTCAACAATCATGGTAACTATGCAGGATGAAAAGATTTCTGAATACCTACCTCCGAGTCATTGCAGAAGAGTGGCATACATCAAACAATGTTTTCAGGCGCCAAAAACACATTCATGTGATCTTTTCACACATCTACTGTTCTGGCAAAACAACAACAGTAACGATTACTAAGGCCCAGTTTCACCGACAAAATAACAGATGTTTAAATTAAAATCGGCCGATTACCTACTAATACAAAAGTTCTGATTTTCTTCTAATCGTCTGTTAGGTATATTGTCGGTGAACTAGGACCGTAGTCTTACATTACGGTAACTACGTTGAATATATTAGAAATCCGTTGAATATTTTAATAGACGTCTATAAGAGTATTTTTTATCAAATGTAGACTCAATTTCGCATTGACGTTAGACAATTTAGGGAGCTCACAGACGAGTGACACTTCGCCGCCTGTCGTCAGCTACCGACCGCCGCGCCCGACCCGTCCGTCGTTCAGTCATGTCGGTGCGTGTTCGGGGCTTATCGTGGACTTGCCAGTCAAGAACAAATAGGCAAGGCTAAAATACGTCCGTAATTTTTTGAAATTTATATTACACTAGCCTCCGCCAGCAGCATCGCCCGCGTGATATCTTTATAAAAGATAGCCTATGTAACTTCGTGATAATATAGCATTCAGCTAGTGAAAGAATTTTTAAAATCGGTGGATTCGTTTTTGAGTTTATCCATTACAAACAAACATACAAAAAATCTAATATTTTCTCTTTATAATATTAGTTTAGATATAATAAAAACGATATTATCGACCGTCGCTGACGTGTCCACGACAGTTGGCGACGATCGTTAACGACAGGCGTCGTCCGTCACCCGACGGTGGGACATAGTGTCGCTCGTCTTTGAGCTCCATTAGTCTGTTTGACCTCTTGTTCCAAGTGTGCGCACCTACATTGATTTCTTCAAGCGGTACTCTGTCTAACTACAGTCGTAACTATAGATTGTGCAGGCTATTAGCAGTGCTGTCATGAACCTTTATCTCATGTGGTGACACCTTATTAAGTACCTTCACCATTGCAGGCTTTTGGGAAACGTCGCTTGCAATGACAGCGTAAGCTGTCTCGGCGTACCTCCCTCTATGTTCCTCAGCTAACTCTCTGGAGGGAGGACTCATGAAAACAACGTTGATATTTGCTCAGTACAAAATAAAAACGTAACTCCACGGGGAAAACGGGTTTATTGTTACAACTTTTTGACAATATAATATTAATCTTGATTTTAGTTGAAGGACAAAAACTGTACAAAAACATGTTTAATATTACATGTTATAAAAACTTGTTGTAGGAGGAAAGGGACAGCAACTGTATCTACGTCTTAATGATTTGAGTGTTAGATCTCAGTGAACGCGTTCACTGGTTAGATCTATTCTATTCTATTTTTCGTTATGGCAAGTGGTGAACACTCGTAAATAAAACATGAAAAATGATGATGCAGTGCAACGTTCTAAATTCAAATGGAAATTTGAAAATATGAAGTGGCCAGTGGTGAAGGAGATTGCTAGTAGTCTGGCCAAGTTAACTTTGCAATAGAATTTTAATGGCAACACCGCAAAGAACCACTGAAATCTATACGTTTTTCATTATTACTATGTAACAAGGTATGAAGAAGAAGGATTTCGTCACAAACGAAAGAGTAGGCTTTTCCTTTGCTTGGTGTTTGTCAAATAATACATGTCTTGCGTATAGTCACCTTTACAATTATCCAGCCCGTTTCGTTTAATTATACCTGGCAATGCTGTACTGTTATAGTAAAACTATTTTTATTTAACTGTTCTACAGCCGTAGTAGAAGTTAATTGCACCTTACGCGTTTTAATGGTTTAATTATATCAAAGGTTACTTGTACCGTGTTTATCTGATGATCAGTTGTAGATATTACTCTATTGCAGACAGACAGTTCAATGGTGGGAAATTTTATTGCTTCGCAATATTCTGACTTCGGAATTTAAGTAGTTATATTATAAAAAATATTTTTCACGACGAATATTTTCTAATGATTCAGTCGGAAGAATCGCTCGATTATACTTAAATATCAAAAAAAGATTTATGTTTCTATTGATCAAAGATCTAGATTATGACTATGTTATCATGGCACTAAACTGTTCCACATAAACACTTAACATAACATTTTCTTTACTGCATTCATAACAATATTTTATTATTCTACAATCATGACGATATCAAAAATAAAACGAAAATAGTGTCGGTTTTTTTTTTTTAACTTTGTCCCTCTCTAGGATCTCCTGTATCGAGGGTACAGTTTACAAACATACATGTCACATGCACACACAACCAGACCCGAAACAACTATCTGTAGATCATACAAATATTTGTTCCGTGCGGGGATCGAACCCGCGGCACGTAGCGTAGAAAGCTAATCGCTTAACCACTGCGCCAACCGTGTCGGTTTTGGCACAAATAATGAAGTATGCAGCCTAAGGCTTCCTTTGCATAATTTGGTTTGTTACAATTTCTAACAAAAAATTCTAATAAAGGTTGATTTTTATACGACCCGAAACCCGTCTCGGGTGGGCTAAACCCGCTACTAAATTTAAATTATGTATAATTTCGAATGACAAAATTATTGACTACACAAAAGAGGTTAAATGACAAAAAATCTCACACGCTTTATACCCCTTGTCATAAGATGTAAACAACACAAGTCCTGCAAGTTTATAATTTATTCCGCGGGAGTCTTGGGTGCATTATGACGCAGTGGCCTGCCTGCAAAGTTTAGATGGATAATCCTTCAAAGCCAGTTACCGAGGCCAGGAGTATATTGAGAATTATCGGCATACACATTGGACGAGACATTATGCGACGTAGGACTGTGTTCAAGTTCTGTTGGACCATGTTTTGATGTGACTTGAAAATTTGAGTATGGGTCTAATCTTGCGTAAGAGAATAAAATATTCGCAGTAGACGATCACTTCCTACGAGTAAACCGATGATTTATGGAAATATTATTCCTAGCAAAATCCATACGTAGATACTCTTAAAACATACTGAATAGAAAATGCAAAGGGAGACTATTAACCCTCTGAAAACCAAACAAAAGCATCCAGAGACACTATGAATACTTTAATCCAATTTTTTCGTGTGTGGCTAAAATCTGCATTTGAATGCACAGTGCAGAGGATCGTTACGGGTTTAATCGCGTGAGGGTAGCGAGCATTACGCCGATAACGCTCGCTCTAGTGTGTAGTCGCCTTTTGTTTGAAAGTTTTCGTGAAATGGAAATGATAGTGGGGTTATGTTTTCCTTTTTTGTTGAGTGAAGCGTTGCTGATATGTCACTTTACAAAGCGTATCAAAAATGGTCGATGGACCAGACCATCAAACTGAACAACTTTCTCTATGGGACCAACATCGTAATTGCGAAAAAATTACCATCTGTCCCATATGTTTGGGTCGAATAGGTAATTGAAGTTTTGTATGGGACAGCTGGTTAATTATTCCCGATTACGATGTTGGTACTATAGAGAAAGTTGTTCAGATTGATGGTCTGATCCACACCCTTAAATTTGACCACGCATTTCTGTTACACGTTGTATAAAAATATTGCTTTTTGCTGTATGCTATCCCGCCTAATAAAGTCAAGTAAATCCACAATTTACCTTTCTTCACAAAAAAATCGTCTGATAACCTGTGGCTGCTATAGGTTTTCCCGCTAAAAGCAACTCATGATAAGAATCACGTCTACAAAGTATTTGATACGAAAATAAAGCTTGATTTATATCCGTAATAGTCACAATGCGAGTGTCATCTGCCATGACTGCAAGAGTGCCAGTAAATGGCTTTGGAATGCCACGAATGTTCGTGACAATTTCTTGAGTAACTGACGAGCTACATCTGAATCTGGTATGAATGCGTTTACATTCATTGGGATTTGGACAATTTTGATAGCAAGTATTGACAAAGTATCGAATGTTGATGTCTTTTTACCTTGGCTATAGGTACAGTGAGTCCATCCATACAAAATTTAAGTGCTAAGCACTTGTCGGTGTACCGATTTTCATTCAGTTCTATTCAATGCTAATTATTTATTAGTACTCAGACAAAAGTATACCTAAAGGACAACTCAAAGTCAAGGCTTTTATTTCAACTGGCCTTTTCAGGCACTTTCAAAATAGACAGTTCATTTAAGTGTAAACCATAAACCAAATTAGGTTTTTCTGTACACCATTGATTCGTCGACACTCAATTACTCAAAATGTGGGTGAACAAAGCGCTTACACCCACCGGTTTACCCTCAAGTTATGTTGAGATTCACATGCTTTATTTCGACGGTGGAAAGACAAAATTGACTAAGCGAATTAGGCATTTTTACAGGAGAGCCAATTAAAGTTTGTTTTTTTCTTAAAAAACTCATACAAACTCTACTATTCATTGTATTAGCATGAATCTTACTTCATTTAAAAGCTGGTTAGACAATGAAACTAGATTTTATATGACATTTTTTAAGAAAAATTCAAACTTTAATTGGTTGCACGGAACAAGTACTTGTATGATCTACAGATAGTTGTTTCGGGTCTGGTTGTGTGTGCATGTGACATGTATGTTTGTAAACTGTACCCTCGATACAGGAGAAATCCTAGAGAGGGGCATCGTTTTTTTAAACACACACACACTAACACTTCTTCTGTAAAAATGCCTAATGTCGCTTAGTCAATTTTGCCTTTCCACCGTCGATTTGTTTCTACATTTGCTTTTTCTTTCAGTTAAATAAGTACATGGAGTACCGTACCTCTAAATACTCTAACGTCAATCCGTAAACATAGTTTTAATTTTAATTTTAGGATCATATTAGATGTACTTACCTTCCTATTACATATTTTCTTAAGCGTCCTAATGCCTATCAGGATCATTCACACTTAACAAAAGGACATAAAACGAAACATTCATGGAATTGTATTCAGATACAAACTGCAGCTCAATCATGTAGTTTCAGTTATAATTGGAATCGGTTCCATTTTGTCGTTTCAAAGGCCAAATTGGAAGTGATTTCAATCGCTATTCAAGTAACATGATTAGCCAGTCAGTCTGAAACTCTGAACCGAGACACATTGGTAATACAAATCGCTTTGAAAACGGTCTTCGAACAGTATGGTACGAAATTGGAAGATCTATTGAAATTGGTTATTCTTGCTAAGGCATTAGAATAGAATAGAATAGAATTTTTCTTTATTAGAGTAACCAAGACTGAACAAGATTATTAGTAAAACTCATAAATATGTTAGTAAGCACAGACACTGAACAAAAACAAGGAAAGTAAACACAGAAATCATGGAATCATGTCATTAGGTTTTCTGTTGCTAAAAAGCTAGTTAATACTGGTGGAAATACTTCATCATTATCTTCTGTCTGCAGTTATTTAGGGACTTGTCCCACCGCCGATGAGGAACCGATAGGTGATCGATTATTTTCTCGCTCTTTCTCGCTGTAAATAAAAGAGATCATACACGATTAGTCGTAAAGGGTATATATCAAGGCGAAAGGGGGTTATTGTAGGTACTCATCATTATAAACAACTTTTACCATGAGACCAACCCTGAAATCCCTATTTCCGACTAGCCGTGTATTGTATAGTAATAGTTTATCGCTGATCGCTGACTGTTCACATTGCCGGCGAGACTCTCTTCACAAGATTGGCGCAGCGACAAGAACTATCAAAGAAAAAACTTGCTCACTCGCTGCAGGGCTAGCACGGCGAGTTGATAAACCCGTTTTCTTCACCCTTTGTCTCCTTGACTGAAGACAACGACAAATCGAGGAATATAAAGAAATGGTTTTGTCCCCGGTTTTGATCTTTTTGCCGTGCTAGACCCTGTTGAAAGTCACTCGCTTAGTACAAATACTCATAGCTCAGCGATAAACTATCTTATCTACTCGCTTCTCGTTGCTTGCCAGCTCGATACTAGCTTCTAGCTCAACTAGCTCCTTGCTTATCGTCGCTGGTGGGACAGGTGCCTAGGCCAGGCAACAAAGATTGTTCACTTTAAAAAAAAACTGTTATTCAGCATAATCCGTCGTCAGTTAATTATTCGTCTTATATACAACGCTTTTTTCGTCTACACAACGTGCAATGTTATCATTGGTGTATTAAGGTACACCACTGATTACATTGCATGTTGCGCATATCTAGATATAACCTAATACTATTAGAATCTCTTCTTCCCGTCAGACGTTTCCGGCTTATCGTTACTGTAACTTGTATAACTTGCGAAACAGTTTCCTTCGTCATCATGTAAGTTCCGGGCTTTCTCGGACCCACTGATGTCCCATCTCGAATAACCATTACCTATACAATATACAACATTTCCGTGATTGATTGACAGACAAAGCACAGCCTGAACCGCTGAAGATAGAAACAAGAAATATGGAAGATTAGTTTAGAGATCCACAAACAACGTGTATCAGAAATGTGTGGTCATATTTTAAGGGTGTGGGTCAGACCATCAAACCGAAGAACTATCTCTATCGGACCAAAATCGTAATCACGAAAAAATTATCACCTACTCGACCCAAACGTATGGAACAGCTCATTCTTTTGTCACGATTACGATGTTCGTTCCATTATGAAGTTGTTGTTTGATGGTCTGATCCACACCCTTAAATATGACTGTCCATTTCTGATACCTATACCTTGTATAGCGAGATTTTCGAAAATAAGCACCTTAGCGATGTTACGTCTTTAAGTTTGTATCGGGAAATCAGTAACCAAAGTTTATATTCAAAATCCACGCCGATGAAGTCGCGTGCTAAACCTAGTTAAATCATAATAATGCCATTGTTGTATTGTATCGTATTATTTCCTCAATCGTAGCACTTTTTTTTAATCGTATCGTAATTATGGAGCCATTGTAACGAAGTATCATGCTCTTTTACAAGATGCTCATTGTGGTTGTAGCGACACCTAGCGCCATAAAAAGTAACTACGTAGCAACGTAGAAAAGTTTGTACATAATACGAATTTAAACAATCTGATTACGAAGCCTGCATCGCGCAAGTAAAAGATTATTGTATCAGATACGACCGTCCGATATCAAATTGGGCTTCGGCCCGCCAGGCAATATCACCTCGCCTGGTCGGAAAATCCGTTTTCAACCATACCTCGTTCCTCCACAGTGGTTTAGTAATAGTATACACATTGTATCTGAAACGCGTGGTCGTATTTAAGGGTGTGGATCGGACCATCATCATCATCATATACCCTTAAATATAACGTGTAACAGAAATTCTGTATAATAATACTGTATAGACAGGGTTCCCAACTTAGGGGTTTTCCCCCCAAATTTAGGGGGTAAATAAGTGTGATGGGATTTTTTTTGGGGTTTGATTTGTTTAGGGGTATGTTTAGGGTTTTTTTTACTCTTAACTTTTACTTTGAAGTTTATAATGATTGTGACGCAGCTGGCTGTAAACGTTTTGAAAATGTTTCAATTATTTTATATTTTTACAATTTATTTATTTATTCTACAGAGTTTCTTTTTTTTTGGGGGATTTTAGAGGTTTTTAACTTTAGTTTTGGGGATAAATATTTTTGAGAGTTGGTAACACTGTGTATAGATATTTTTATGGAGTGTAGAAGACCTACTAAGCTAGCTTGTGCGTAAATATCATCACATAATATGGTGGACCATACGAGAAAATAAATAAAAACAAAAATTATAAAATCCTGATTTACATCAGATCAAACGATCTTACAACTACCGTGATTGCTTCAATGCGTGGGCATTTGATTGCTCTACATAGTTCATCCGAACTTTTTTCCAATATTTTGTATAGGTAGTTTAAGATTTATTTTAGAATTTGTAAAATTCCGGATAAAATTTTATCAATTAAAAAAAAATCTTATTTTAGCAACTAGTCACATCTGACACGCGGAAGTTTTTACTTGTGCATTTATATTGCGTTAAACTAAAAAGACCATGTAACAAAATCAGGCTCCATATCACACTGCGGCCTTAATAACGTACATTAATTGAACTAGTTACACTTATCATTACAAATGACTAACAGGAACCGATACCATATCAATTCTTGGGACTGTCATCTAGTAAGCGTTTCGACATGGGTACTAGGAACTTGTTGATTAGAGAATGATTGGACCATTAAACTATAAAGGATGTATCAAAAATCGTATATATACCACGCGCTCTTCTACTTATATACAGGTTGACCCATTTGGAGTGGTCCAAAGGGAAAATCCCGGAAACAGAATAAGTCTAATAGCTAGGGAATTTTGGTATCGATTTTTATTCGCATTGAGTGAGATAGCTGCCAATTAAAAAATATCATAGTTTGCTTGTGTTATGCCATAAATAGGTATTGTGTTATGTAGCCACAATATTGAAGCTGATTTATGCTTAATTTAAAGTTCCTTTTTTGAGTAGTTTGTCCACGAGGAATAGAAATATGAAAAATTACAAAATTTCTTGATAAACATAAAATAATTAATATTTATAATCGATATCTACCAATACTAGGGAGTATTGGTAGATATCGATTAATACTACAGAAGTACAGACTGATAGCTATACTTGTTCTATTTCCGGGATTTTCGTTTATGAAAATAAATGAATGATGTGATTGAGTCACCTCTTGCAGTGTTTTGAGGTACCTCAGTACACCTCTGGGCCTCTGCTTACTCGTAGCTCTTCGAGGATAAAACGCGAAGCAGTTACTTATTTACCCATATTTACTATTTTGCCAAGGTCGTGATAATATCGAGAGGCCATATTTCACGCATCACTGGAAAAGCAACAAAACCAAACGTAGCGTGTAATGACTCGAACGTGGACGTCTGATCGAATGGTCGTGATTTCGAATCCGTTGCACATTTTATAACAGGGTAGGGAAAGCGCATCCAAGTTTATTTATTTATTTATAACTAGTGGTTGCCCAGTGGTTGAAATTTGACCATAATTTCAGCTTTCTGCACTCCTTCTCCATATAAACTTTAACTATGCCAAATCTCACACTCCTCCGTTCGCGGAATATGCTTAAAAATTGGTACAAAGTTTTCTCTTCATATAGATTAGGAAAACCAACAGCTGTACAAACGTAAATAGACAGAAAGCATAGGTAACATTAAGCCAATTACAGGTTTCCAAGGATAGTGGTAGAAAAATGAACAGAGATTTTAACGATCACAACCATGCACAAAAATGATAAAGTTGCTCAACCAGTGACAAAGTTCTGAACACTAAAGTGATGAGAAAACTATCCGACAGCCTAGATAACAGAAACCAAACTAGTGCGAGAGGGTCCCGCGATTCTGAATGTACGAATCGTAGTCAAAAGAACGTGTACCTTTTTGAGAGAAACTTGTATGTCCAGCAATTGACTGTGAGAAGCTCAATACCTGGTTTTCCGTTATTTTAACGCCCGACAAAAAAGAGGGGTGTTATAAGTTTAACGTGTCTGTCTGTGTATCTGTGTCTGTCTGTGGTATCGTAGCTCCCAAACGGATGAACCGATTTTCATTTGGTATTTTTTTGTCCCGAGTGTTCTTAGCCATGTTTCATGAAAATCTGTTCAGCCGTTCAAAAGTTACAGCTCTTTTTCTAGTTGGAGTCGGGGGTTTTTGACGGTTCGGTTATTGCGTGTATTGATACGCTAACTTTCCTAACATTCCTAACTACTCTAAAGCCCTAGTGTAACAATTTTAACAATTTCGATAACACCGATCGAGATAGTTACAAGAAACACAGTAGGTAGAGCCGCTGATAAAATTGTATCCAAACGGGACTTTTACAAACATCTTGAATTATGAAAAATATTTGCGATCGAAACACATTGTGACCCGAATCTTCAAGATTCAATTTCTTTTTAACCGCCTTCCAAAAAGGAGGAGGTTCTCAATTCGACTGTATGTTTTTTTTTTCTTGTATGTTTTTACGCGTTTAATCCGCCAACTGTAGACCTATTTTGAAAAATTCTTTTTTAGTTTGAAAGGGTATACTCTCGAAGTGGTCCGATTTAAATTTGGTGAAGGTTCGAAGATAGACAATGGAACTCTTGAATGTATAACAGCATATCACTCAGCTGTAATCGCATGTTTCTGTATTGTGTAGGCTACTTAAAATAGAAAAATAAAATAAATTTAAAAAAACTACTAAAAACCGGCTTCAATAAACTAAAAAGTACAAAATAATTTTCTTAAATAAAATTACAGCTTCTAAAGTCGGGGCCTGTAATTCTTCAATGCACCCAGCTTAGTACAGTACCAATTAACCCTTCAAACACAAAAGGTCAGATTTGGGGTATTTATCTCTGGTTGCACTTCAATATGCATAGATTACAAAGACCATTACCACTGTACGATTAACCCCACCGCGTCAAGAACGCGTTTTGATTAACCTAGTCCTAGCAATAGATAGTAAATGGTACAAAACAAGCCTGTCAAACTGCACCACAGTCCTCGCGTCGTCCAATGTCATCTAATAAGTTGGTTGATGCCAATTGGCTCCAATTCACTCGCAAATTGAACGATAACCGATACCATAGCAACTGAGCCGTTTATTTACCATGATTTTGTAAGAACTGAGACAGTATCTACTATATAATGGCGATATTAAAAAAAAGTTAAAATCGACTTCAAAAAACTAAAAAGTATAAAATAATTTTCATCAAAATGTTAACAGTTTCTGAAGTCGGTGCCACTGCCAAGCTAGGTGCATTGAAGAATTAAAGGCCCCGACGTCAGGACTTTTTATTCGTCGTATGCCTATAGTATTCCATAAGCCCTATCTTCGCGACGAAATTGTCTGGTCCGCCGTCTGCGCAGCGCCTTGTACAGCTATACAATTTAAAATTTATAAACGCTTTATTTTCGCTTAGAAACTGCAGATAATTCTTGCGCCACCATAATTACATCATGTATTAGAATTGACACAATCATTGATGAACAAAAGCAGCGATAACTGCGCCTATAAAACGTTAAATCTTAACAAGAGTTAACCTTTTCGGTACAAAAACGTTGCTAAACTATAGAACATTCGTTACAACGGCTATTTAACTCCCACGCCGCTATTAAATCACAAGAATTTTATGACTACTTGTAAACAAAGTGTGGTAACGAAGCTTTACTGTGTTGCAAGAGGAACTGACAGATTACATGTCCTAAATACACAGGGTTGCCAGATGATACGTAGCTGTAACATTATTTGATGGCACGGTTGGTGCAGTGGCCATTTTGAAAATATTACAATATTAAGTATTGCATATTGCATTGTCACCAAAACTAAAGGTGTATGCAAAATTTCAGAAAAATCGGTTGGGTAGAAATTGTTCAAAATTCAGTTCCAAGATTTGACCTAAACAAACAAACAAAAATAAAAGCTTGTAAAAATAGAGACACCCACAAACAGATCAATGTCTGTTTAATTTTAAACAGTTCCATCACCGTCGTGTCACATCTGTCGTAACCCAAAATAGCCCTTTCAAACCACAAGCGTTACTGCGTGCTCCATTTTCCAAACTGTCTAAATAGAGACACATCCTCTTCCTAATTTCCTAACTAAACCATTCTACAAATAAAATTTCTCACCATCTTATTATTTTAAGCCGTCCATGACGAAACCGTAATGTAAGAGCGACTGCACATTGCAAGACATCGTCTCGTGTCTTGTTGAATCGAACTCCCAACTCTTCCTTTCATACAGCTTGTGTTGTATCATAAAACAATAAAATTTTGCTGATTATTTAATGCTTTCCATACAAATATGTACAAAGGCTAGTATAGGATCCCTTTAACAACGACCTTCACCGAGATGTTTATTTAATGAAACATATTTTATATTTAATTTAATATGTCAATAAATATATTGCATATGGGTTGCCTAACAAATTTCAGTCCAGTATATGATTAATTAATAATTTAAAAAAAAAAATTTTTTAAACTTTGCACCGGTCTGATTATTGAATAAAAATTAAATGAAAATAAAGATTATTTCATTATGAACACGGTGGTATAGGGTTGCCTGCGAAAAATCAGTCAAGAATTCCGGTTGCCGAATTTTGAAAAGTGAAAACTGATGCGAGTGAATATGTGCGACATAATTTTTTTTTCAAAGCCGCTTTTTAATCCTATTAATATATATATTTTTGAAATGTGCTAATTATCCCCTTTCATTTGATACCCTACACGACATCATTAAACAATTTTTTTTTTTAGTTCATCACTCTATGTCCTCTAGAGGGCGCCATATTAAGTTAAATGTGACGTCACATAGCCTATAACCAGCGGACAATTAAAACGCTTCCAAAGACACCTCATTTGTCGAATTATGATAAGTAGTTTAGAAGTTATGAGGGAATGGTAAAAAAAAAAGTTTTTTTCGATTTTTTGCATTTTCTGAGAAAATTTACTATAGTAATATTTAATCTTTTTCACCATCGGAATGTAGAGATTTCAACGAACCGAAAACACACCAACTTTTTGAAAAAAGCTGATATTTTGACGGTGAATTTTCGATTGAAAATTAGGGTCCTTTTTCGATATTAATTCAAAATAAGGTGAAAAAATAAATATTTCAAATCAAATAAATTACAGCGTATTTGGCACATAAAAAGGTAAGTTTTCACCAAATTTCATGAAAAAAAATAAAAAACTGTAAAAGATAAAAATAAAAAACCAAAACCAAAACATAAATTTTGAGGTTATGTGAAAAAAGTGTAAATAAAAAAGTTTTAGATCTTTTTATTACCTACAACTTTGCCATTTGACTTTTAGTTTTGCCGGAAATCGAGAAAAACCGTTTTTTACCATTAACCCCCCCCCCTCTTCCCCTTCCCGACCTCAGATCGCCCGTAAATTATTTTTCCTTTCATTTTTATAATATTCTCCTCCTTTTCCAATGGGTTTCATCCTACTATATTTTTTTTTATGTGCCAAATACGCTGTAATTTATTTGATTTGAAATATTTATTTTTTCACCTTATTTTGAATTAATATCGAAAAAGTACCCTAATTTTCAATCGAAAATTCACCGTCAGAATATCAGCTTTTTTCAAAAAGTTGGTGTGTTTTCTGTTCGTTGAAATCTCTACATCCCGATGGTGAAAAAAATTTAATATTACTATAGTAAATTTTCTCAGAAAATGCAAAAAATCGAAAAAAACTTTTTTTTTTACCATTCCCTCATAACTTCTAAACTACTTATCATAATTCGACAAATGAGGTGTCTTTGGAAGCGTTTTAATTGTCCGCTGGTTATAGGCTATGTGACGTCACATTTAACTTAATATGGCGCCCTCTAGAGGACATAGAGTGATAAACTAAAAAAAAATAATTGTTTAATGATGTCGTGTAGGGTATCAAATGAAAGGGGATAATTAGCACATTTCAAAAATATATATATTAATAGGATTAAAAAGCGGCTTTGAAAAAAAAATTATGTCGCACATATTCACTCGCATCAGTTTTCACTTTTCAAAATTCGGCAACCGGAATTCTTGACTGATTTTTCGCAGGCAACCCTATACCACCGTGTTCATAATGAAATAATCTTTATTTTCATTTAATTTTTATTCAATAATCAGACCGGTGCAAAGTTTAAAAAAAATATTTTTTTAAATTATTAATTAATCATATACTGGACTGAAATTTGTTAGGCAACCCATATGCAATATATTTATTGACATATTAAATTAAATATAAAATATGTTTAATTAAATAAACATCTCGGTGAAGGTCGTTGTTAAAGGGATCTTAGACTAGGCGGTCTTAATGTCTAAGGCATTCTCTGCCAGACAACCTTAGGGTGATGCAGAGACAAATAATATTACGTGAGGTTAATATTCTTAATATATTATTTGTATATGAAATTCAGTATTATCGTACACACTATATCTTGTGTCGTATCGACATGGCTCACCTGCCGGGATAACATGAACGCCGCGCGCGATATAGTTTTGTCGTCGTATTATCTCGTGCGGAAACAGGTTTTTAAAGGCTGAAGGCATTATCGTGTCGACTTGTCATGACGATAAAACTTTGTCACGGCGGCACGCATGTTACTCTAGCTGGAGAGGGTGTCTTGGATATATGACATAAGATATGTCGTGTAATGTAGCATACTTAAGATAAAATTCGTATCTATTCCAGACAAAATGCGAATCCAAGACAATATCTTATAATGTGCAGGCAGTCTTATAGGGCGTGTCACACGATACGTTTGATGTCGCAAGTCTGAAGTAAAAGCCATATTCGAAGGAATTTCGACATGTAACGCGCTATTTGGCCCAATTTAGATCAGTTAACCGATGGATTAGCGTCACTGTATCTATTTTCATTTGCGTATAAACATTGTGAAATGCAGCATCTTCTGAATGTTTCTGTGAAAAATAGCGTTGATTTGTTTTTGGTGAATGCTTATGCTCTTCCCTCTTACTGCCAATGTTTTCATGTATTTAGCAATTTTACTTTTCACTTGCAGCAAGGAATTACTTCATGTAGGTACCCAAATAAAAAGTATCCTATAATTATGTTAATCCAGCACATGGTCTATCTGAGTGCCAATTCTCGTCCAAATCCGTTCAGCCGCTTTTGCGATTAAGAAATAAACATGATATCCGAACATCTAAATATCTTCACAACTTTCATATTTATAATAAATAATAATAATAATTTATTGGCACGGCACGCATTGTGAGGAGGTTCCTTTCTCTGCAGCCCTAGCCGCCGGTAGCTTGGACCCTGTTCCCGATGCCGGTGGCTTACTACTCTTTTATATATATTTTTTTACTTGTAAAATTATATAAAAATAGAAAAGAATGTATTAAAAATTAAATAAAGGTCATAATAATTTACTGTCTTAAAAAATGTCACACAATTCACACACTAAATTTCATTCCCTGCATTCTAGGGAATACAATTTTGTTAGTAACTTTTATGTTACTAATCATGCATAAGCTGCACATAAATGCTGCACATAAAGAGACTATGACGTGTTCTAGGGCCTAGACCCCTTCCCTGTGTTGTGGGATCTTAATAGAATTGGGTTAATATTATTAAGATAAGATTACTATGGACCATTGCTGATTGGTGATAAGGACATCTTCCTTCTCTTACAAGTTATGGTTGTAGACGTCTATACATTAATTCGTGTCTTGTCGCTGCCATTCGATTATTTTCGTGCTAGCTGCGCTTGCGGCTCTGTTCCCGCGCTCTAATTCTGTGTACTGAAAATGGAACGGTCTCCATACAATAAGTTATCATATATGTACCTCTGTGTATCTAACAAATCTGTTCAGATTGTCTCAGATTAGAGGTCAAAGACCGTGGTGTTGTTTCTTTTATCAATCTCAATTTTGATTCAATTTTACGCATCGAGTGCGTTAGGCATTCCGATTGGCTCGCTCCGAACTCTCCGCCAATCGGAACACCGAACGCGGTAAACGCGACGAAAGATGTTTTCGTAAATAAGTTTATAAAACTTACATTCAGGGTAAATATATCTAATTTATTTATTTAATATAGACGAGCAGCAATTTTGCTGATGTGTCTATATCACACAGTGTTCAAAATTTACGTTTTATTGTACATATTTTTTTTTACGAGATTTTATGTGACCATAGCCAGTTGTCGAGTAGGTTCCTTCTTGAATAAAAAATAGAGGTGACAGTAACAACGTTTACCACAATATTTCAAAGATAGGTCAGTATTGTCCTTATTTAGAAATGAGAAAGTTTATTCAATTAGTTGTTTTGGTACTGCGATAAATTCTAAAACTTTTGATGTTCCACGATTTATTGTTCGGGGTTGTCTCTGTTTAGACGAAAATTAGAGAGTTATGAGATTTATTTTACGAATAATTTTCTAATTTCCAAAATCATCTTGGTAGTCGGTGTAGAATAGAAGAGACAAATAGAATAAACATTTATTAAATTTGGACATAAAATATACATTGAATGAAGAAATCATGATAAAATATAGAAAAGAAACATGTAGAAATTGTGTTTCAATGTAGAAATTTTAACGGTGTCTTTAAATCACTATTATTTAATTTTTTAACACGCTTTTATTAGCTTCACTTGTAACTAACTATGTAAGAAAATCTTGGAAGTTAAATTTGACCCACTTCCCGGTTTCCGATTGAGCTGAAATTTTGCATACACGTTCAGTTTGGATGACTAAAGCGTGTTCTATAGTATTTTTTTAAACTTTAATATTATTATTATTTCTGAAAAAACGTTAAATATCAATACGAAATCTCTAAATGCAACTGGGACAAACGTTTGTTGTTACATCTCTACGGTTCCTTGGTATGTCGGCCAACAATATTTGTTTATTTCTGTACTACCAAAACATGATGTATAATTCAACACGGGACGCAGGAAGTCGGCCGCAGGACTGACGAAGGTTCGCCCTTTTTCTGACATGTTTCAGAAATACGATGACTTCTATTCGTCCGTTTTTATGTGAATATGCTAATTTCTTCCATGTTAGATGAATACACTGATATTGAAATGTTCTGCCGATGGATTTGTGGCTGATATTGGCTTCTTGTAAACCAATTATTTTATGAGACATTTATTTTTAGTTTTAGGTATTCTGAATTTTACCCCTGGATACATATACAAGGTCCTACTATTCTAGTCCCGATCCCTTGAAGGGGTTTTTGTACTCATCATTATAACCATTACGTTTTTCAGTGATCGGTCGCCAACGTCATAGCCGTGGATAGCTGGGCTATAGTCGCTTTGTTTCAAAATTAGTACATGCATATTTAAAGGTGGTTTTAAAATAAAATGCCACTATCACTGTATCAGCTGCATGCCCTTCCACGCAACCTGATGGTGTCAATTAAATAGCGTCTTAACAACTCGACATTTAGCACCATGCGACCTTTAGCCACGCAACACAGCAGCCGGCTTCCTTAACCAATCGGACGGGTGCACCGAACTGCTTCGAACAATCAGATGGCCGCAGATGGGCAACTTTAGCTAATCGGCTCACGCTCATTAGGCAGCGTTGCCTGGCGTGTTATCTGTTACGTATTAACGGTTAATTTTGCATCTTTGGACATCTGCTGAAGCGTTATCAACTTTGCTCTATCTCTAGTGCACTTCATACATATTTAATGTAATGTATGTGTACTTACAGGTACACAGGCACTGGTACAGGTCACATGAGCCTGAGGTTTTTGATCCCAGGCTGATCTAAAATGCAATGGCTGACCCAATCCAGCACAACTTTAAGCAGGTCGACTACGGAAAATACATTATTATTGTGAAGTTAAATTAGTTTCCCGGATAGGACTCGCCAAGCTCATTGGAAATTTTAGGTTTTTCATTGATGACCAGT
This sequence comes from Allophyes oxyacanthae, assembly GCA_932294325.1. Taxonomy (NCBI): domain Eukaryota; kingdom Metazoa; phylum Arthropoda; class Insecta; order Lepidoptera; family Noctuidae; genus Allophyes; species Allophyes oxyacanthae. Next base: position 12,983,709 of record OW028622.1, read on the forward strand.
ACTGATTCTGGCTTGCAGAACGCACAGTAGTGCAAGAATGAGTGTTATAAAGACGTTGGTACATTTTTTAGAGATTTACTACTGCCTGTAAAGGTTGGCAGTAGTGTTGCCAGTGGGCACTAGTCAAAAGTTATCTGGATGACCCTGAAAAGTAACGTTTCTCAATGAAAAGTAACATTTCGTATTTATTTCCGTACGGCATAGGATAACTTTAAAACTGAGCTGTGAACATGCTCTAGTCATGTTTACAGCTCCTGTTATTGAGGTAAGTATAGTACGCGCAAATCTTTATGAGCCCTCTGAACTCTCTCCCTCTAGCACCTATAATAGTACGCTTATTATAGGTGCTAGAGGGAGAGAGAGAGAGTTCAGAGCTCAGTTTAGGGCTCATAAAGATTTGTGAGTACTATACATGTTTACATGCCGACAATCAGAATGAGATTCGAGTCGAGATGCGAGATTCTTACAGAATAGCTCCCCTGGTCCATATTAAAAGTTACGAAGCAAAGATGGCCCTTAAAAATGTCTGGTAATTAAAAAGTTTCTTTGTAGAGTAAATTAAACTGGAGCATTCGAGTAAAAAGTGTCTACCTCACGTATATTTTCAAAGTAATTGGAATATTACTCTCCCTGCAGGAACTGGGTGGTCGTGCAGCCCTAATCAGCTCCGCTTTCATTCCGAAGCCATTCTTTGTGCTAAACTGCTTCATAAGCTTTCTTGCGTACTCGGGTTTCTTAGTTAGCTTAGTCGAGTCGACTACTTATCGCTTGAAAATAGTGTGGGAGGACAAATATACGGTTATACTTAAGCTTAGTTCACATTGCGACACTTTACACTGATTGTATTCGTCTGTTTTGTGTGTTCGTCCCACTTATACTATCTTTCTTGTATTTGTTCTGGTATTAGCAGCTTAGAAATTCGAGTTATTTTGTAGTCTTTGTGGGTTTAAAGTCAGTACCCGCGTTGATTTCAAGTGTTCTGTGTTTATATGCTTGAAGAAATTACACTATTTATCTTCGTGTAAGTTTGTTGAACGTAGGGTATGGAGGAGTCATAATAGAAAGTTTAGGCATTCCAGTATAGTTCGTAAGGCACTGCGCAGACAGCGGGCCGGACAATTTTGCCGCGACGATGAGTTTATGGAATCCTTTGTAACAACGCACACGGCAGCCAAAACGACCGTCGCCCGGTCAAAACGCCGCTGGTGCCCGGCGATGGCGACGGTGGATGACGGGGGATACAATGTCCGCCGTCTGCGCATCGCCTAACGAGGCTTACACGAACATCCCTTATATTTTTTAGATATTATTATATTTTTTCACTCAGTGAACGTACAAAAAGTAAAATTTGGCGAATTGATTGGTCGGTCGGTCGAAATTTCGTCCAATTTGCGACGAAGCCTACTTTGCGTTTGATTTTTTAATACGGGAATAAATATAATCAGGTAATAGTATCTTGGAGAGCCTCGTTCTGTACAACTTACCCCGTATGCTCAACGGCAACTTTAAGGTGCGCTTAAAAATCATTCCGTCGCGACAGACCACCTTAATTAAAGTGACAACAACTTAATTACTCCTTAAAATTGAGAAGCGTTTGAGTATTCAACGGATAGACTTAACTTGGCGCACTTAAAAATAATTCCGACGCGACAGACCACCTTAATTAAAGTGACATAAACTTAATTACTACTTAACATTGAGACGCGTTTGAGTATTCGACGGATAGCCTTTCGAATATTGAAATGTCGTAGACCCTTAGATAAGCGTGTAGTATATTATCGCGTGCTACGCAATAGTAAAAGCGTTAACTTGTCACACAAAGTAAAATGTTTACAAACACGGGTTTACATGTGATAAACTAAAGCGATGTAAAATGATAAATGTAACACGTGTCTGTGGCACACACGAACACAAGTTAAACAATTGCAATGATATAATGAAAGTTAAATAAAGACGGTATTGCGCCGGACATTGAAAACAACGTCGCAATTAAGGATGCATGTGTGTTTTTGTTTTTTCAGTCACCAACACCAGGGTGATAACTTCGGTTTTAAAAATTTCTGATATGTTGATGACTCTGTTGTTGCTTCCACTTTACCAACGCCTGCATTAGCCTTTGTCGAGCAGTGGACCACAAATTATGGTAGTTTTTGAGGTTTTACAATGTATGTTAAGCGTTAGAGCGTGGCTCATCAACATCAATAATTTATATTACATTCGTGTGCGTTTGATTTCAATAATAAAACATTGCATAATAATATAAGTGTCTTAGACTTACAAGAATAACATCCGGAAACTCAATTATTATATTTGTCCCGAACTTACCCCAAATAAGGTCTCAAGTTGGGGGAATCGAGCTCGCTATCCTAAGCATACTTGCCAATTGCACTATTAAAGTCGTAAAAATAAAGAAAATACACTCGGGAGCAAAGAATCCGGGTCACCAACATAATGAACCTTAATATCTCGGAAACTAAGAATGATAGCTCATTCAAATAAAGAGTATTTTTTAGACTATTTAATACTACATAAGTTATAATACGCTTCGAGAGCTTGAAATTGTATTGATAGAGGAATGTGAGAATATTCCCCAACATCGCCTCAAACACTTTGTGCCGTATGAATCGCATGACATCTGTATTGACAACACACGGAGGTAATACAAAGTACTAAAAGTGAGAATATGATATAAGTTTCTATTAAAAGTGGGGATATAAAAAAAAATGAAATATTTATGCATTTTTAAATAATGTATTTTTAATAAGTAAAATAAATAATAACTAAGAAGTTTTATTAATTTTATTTAAGTAATAGATATTAAGTAGTCTATAAAATACTTTTAATTAGATTATGCTAACATTCTTAGTTTCCGAGATATTAAGATTTATTTGGTGACCCGGATTCATTGCTCTTGAGTGTATATACATGGCACGTATGTTAACTTATCAGTAAATGAAGGAAAGACGTAACATTTTCCTCTGTCTGGCAGAAGCGCCGCCTGAGGGAAATGAACTACCTTGATGGCTATAAAAGAGCGTATAACTTATAAAAGATGATACTATTTATATAACAGTAGATATAGAGACATATAGGAAATTATATCGTCAGTGGAAAGGCAAGACTACTAAAGCGCCAATTCGTTGCCAAGCTAACTTAAACCATACAGGGGCACATTTTAAAGTTTAAGTTAGTTGGAGCGCATTGGCGCTTTAGTACTTTTGCCTTTCCATTGACGATATGTACCTATATTATAATTTCTCTGATTCTGCTCTAGGTTTCAAAGCATCGAATTAGCTGATTGAGAGCGCCTGCAAATGTTTATGACGACGAGTTGACAATGTTTGCGGCGGGATCTCAATTTTTTAAACGCCGACGAAAAAGAGGCGTTTTATAAGTTTTTAGTTTGTATCTGTGTGTCTGTCTGTGGCATCGTAGCTCCAAAACGGATAGACCGATATCAATGCAGTTTTTTTTAATTGAAAGCTAGTTTAATCGGGATGGTTCTTAGCTATGTTTCATGAAAATATGTTCAGCCGTTCAAAAGTTACAGCTCTTTTTCTAGTTGGAGTCGGGGGTTTTTGACGGTTAGGTTCTTGGTTATGTTAATGACAATTTCGGATTTACAAATGATGCTGTAATTTTACGAAACTCCGGATTATCACCAAAACTGGAGTTACAGAGCTCAAACCCTAGGCCTACCTGTCGTTTGCCCACTATATCATTAAAAACATCCCAAACTAAATTCTTCAATAATGACTTTCAGATTACCACCGAAATGAGATTCGGAGATGCTGCCTAATTTAAGAAACATAACAAAACAAAAAATATTGTTCAATGTACTGTGTGTGTGTGTGCGTTATACTTACATATTTTAATTTGTCATCGTCTGTAATTATCTCGAACAATGAATATTAATTCGCGTTAATCATCGAGATAACCATCGGAACTTCATCGATTATTATGATTACATTGTTCGTGAGATCTTTTTGTTAGGTTGAACGTACTGCGATTGTTTCTTTGTTCAGTATGAGAATAGATTCACTTGGTGATAGGATAGAAAAACTTGTTACATTTAAAGAGTGTATCATCCAGCCATCTCCTTTTAGGCCTGCCGATACCGCGCTGTTGTTATCTGCCGTTCGGGACCCATTCTGTGGTTACTTTAGCCCATAGCTCCTCTGATACGTCCCCTATACAAAATAAGAAATCTAAGAAAGAAAGAAACGCAATTTATTTTACACAAATTACGACACCAAAAAAAGTAAAAAATTAAAACAAAAAAAAGTTAAAAATTAAAATATGTCCCAAAAAAAAAACAATTACTAATGTTAAATGTCTGTGGACTCAATGAATAGGATTCTTCATCAATAAGTATGCTTCGGTGTTATAGCTATCGCCCGTGAACAGGTCGTAGCCACGTTGTTTTTCTTCCTCATTGAGAAATTACTCCGTAATAAACATTCACTTTAATATCTCCATCCAAAGACTTTTACCGATAGGTATAATATTAGACGCCAAGTCGTCTCGTTCGTATTTATGAACCTGATACGAGTCGCCTTATCTAATCTTACACAACACGCAGCAAATGTGATACGATAAAAACAACAACATCTGTTGGAGTACTGGATACGTATCAATTTTCTATTTCAGGAGTGATAGTGTTACATATACAATGTATTGCACGATAAATAACAATAATTATGTAAGAAAATCATTGACAGATCTGCACCGCGTAGATTGTATCGTGCATGCCTTTCACATCTGTAATATCTCGTCGCGCGCTTTGATAAAAATATTGAATACTAGCTGTGCCTATGTTTGGTATTTATTAATTTTTTCTTTAAGTAGTACGGCCGTAACTCATTATACTACTGAAAAATGCTTTGCTATTCCCTTTTTTTATCAGAAACCGCGGGCAGTCGCTATATATCACCAAAGTTAGTAGATCAATAATACCGGCGTTACGACGCGCGTAGGACCGCCGCTACGCTACGCGCGTATGACCACGGCCAGACGCGTAGCACCGCGGCTACGCGCGTAGCATTGCGTAACAGTGTGTGGCAGCACTACACTGTACTCTTCTTTTCTCATGTCATCATGAGCCGGCACATGAGAATTGCTCTTTCCATATTACAAAGGTTAGCCAGTCTGTGCAGAGTACGGTGTTTGTGTAGACGTACGCTGAAAAAGGTACTTACCGAAGTTGTTTTACAGCAATTACTTTACAACTTATACAGAATGACTGGTTGAATCCCTGTATTAAGCCAGAAGAAGTCGGCTGTACAAACGGCCTCCCCGATGGATTTCCCTATCGCACAGTTCTGGGCCATGTCTGTCTATTGGTCAGGTGTCATGAATCCTCCTTTGGTAAACGGTAAACAAGCACAAGCACTTTATCTATTCTTCTTTGTAGCTCAACGTGTTGCCAGAGGTCATTATACATCTTGTGCCATTCGTAATTCCCTCTAGAACAAGCTAATAAATTTAATTAATTAATGTGATCGATTCTATTTTGTCCAATGTTTCACACCCACCTGCAGTTGCTGAGTGACTATCAATCAACTAATTGATTTCGTAGACGCAAAGCAATTAATTGATTGAGATGGGACTTAACTATTTGCAGTCTTTGCGAACTAATGGATACGGATAATGTACCACGATTACTTTAGACCAGCGGAGAGGTCGACAACCTTTTAGCAGACAAGGGTCATACAGTGGCAAAATAAAGATAAGACGGGCCGCAGTTACTATGAGATTATACATTTGAAAAACCAAAGCATTTGAACCTTTTTCCACAAACTTTTCTTTTGAGCCTTTTAAATGAAGATCATAATTATAAAGCCTACAAGCTGGAAAAGATACTGCAACAATAGACGCATCTTATTGCATTTACAAATATTTGTTATTGAGTTGAGCGAAAAAAAAACCTCAGAACACCAAACTACCTACTTACTAAGATTCAATAAAAAATCCCCCCAAAGCACTCAAATAATAACCATAAAATCTAACTATAATTTCTAGAAAAAGCGGTAACAAGTATACCAACTGAATAAATAGTGAATACATTAGTTTCGTGGAGCGCGGAACGAAATTAATGAAACTAACTGACCCAATCGCCTTAGCACGAAGTTGTAAATGTCTAATGTAAAGAGTTGCGGGCCGCATGTAGGAAGGCCACGGGCCGCATACGGCCCACGGACCGCGGGTTGCCGATCGCTGCTTTAAACTAATAATTGCTATGCTGATTATTAGTTGAAACCAAGACTTCTTTTTAACACGCTTTTATTAGCTTCACCTGTAACTATGTAAGAAAATCTTGGAAGTTAAATTTGACCCACTTCCCGGTTTCCAATTGAGCTGAAATTTTGCATACAATTAATGTTGAGTTTGGATGACTAAAGCGTGTTCTATAGTTTTTTTTAAACTATAATATTTTTTATTAAAATACATTAAAAACCTTTCCCATCTTTAAGATGTAGGCACGTGTGTGTGTGGCTGCCAGGCAACCAGCCACATGGTTATGCCAACTTTCAAGACTAAACTTCTGTTTAATTTCGACCTAAGTACTTGGCAACTCTCGATTTCATTTCTTTTTACGGACGGAATGGCCTTGTTCGATACTTGGCCACTTCAACACAACGTTTTTTGTAGAGAACATTATTACCCTACAGTCAAGAGAATAGAGATTAGAGTCAAGAATATAAATATTTTCTTACCATACCTATTCTTATTTTCCAGCAACCCGCACCACAGCTATTCTATAAGACCATCTTGCATCTCTATTCGTATTTTACTCTTATTGTCGGTTCATATTTGATGAGTTGACATACGATAATAAACATGTAACTTAATAACAGGAGCTGTGAACATTAAAAGAGCATGTTCAATGTTCATACCTCCGTTAATAAGGTGGTGATGCAGGCTTCGGCGTCATCGGTGCCATCGGCGTGGATGGTCGGACGGATACAGTTGTTTTAGATACAATGCAGACATATACTAGTAAACTAAACACTAGAAATGTTCAAATATTATGCTTATTGGTTTATATCGACGTATTTGTTTACGCAAATTCAATAAAATACCATTTTTATATGACTTTAATTTAAATAGCGCGTTTTGCCGATAACTTCGTCCGTCACAGTCATTTGGTGAAAAAGTCTGCCATATTTTGTTTTTGATAAGATTTTCACCATGCACGCCGATGACGCCGAAAACGGCATCGGCGCACACATCTAGTAGGTATTGAAGTATGGGACAGCTGATTATTTTTTCGCGATAACGATGTTGGTCCCATAGAGAAAGTTGTTCAGATTGATGGTCTGATCCGCACCCTTCAATATGACCACGCATTTCTGATACACGTTGTATATCATACTCTAGCAATGTCCAACTATAGGTACTTTATACCGATGGACCAGAATGCATTTTAGTGAAGCGCGTTTGAAATTGAATAACGGTATTTCATTTCAGAGGGAATTGATTTTGTAATATTCTAACCGGTAAATGGGAACCCTCCATTTTCAGTCGTTTTTAATATTTTATTGGAAAAATGGAATGGACAGTCGTGAGTCACAAAATTTGAAAGTTTTAAAACAGATGATTGCACTAGTTATATCTGATACTATATGTGTGTATAGGCTATATGAGGCTTCAGCTGAAAATCAGCGCTGCGGTTACATGCAGCAATATGCCGAGCTGAGGCCTATTAGTAATTAGACATGCATTATCACACCGAGCCGAGCCTGCCACGCATCGCACAAACTATCAGGGTAGCCTGATACCGTCGATTATTGTTGTTATACTTCTTTTGTTGTTTATGTGTTATCCTTTCTGAGTGCGTAATTTTTATTGATTTTTTATTTTATTTTAGTGTGTGTTGGTTTTTGTGATGTCTAATAAATGTATTTTCTTTCTTTCTTTTTTTAAATAAAATCTTGTCATCCTTATGAGATTACCAGACAGTCGTGTTACTGGGGAGGTTGCTGTGCCGCTTCTTCTTACCAGTTAATACGCTAGAAAGCGGTGAAGGGTCGACGTTTTGGGGGTGCCGTCTTATGTTGACGTTATAAAGTACTAAAACTAGTCTATTTTGAATAAACACTTTTTTTTATTTAAATACACCATATCGTGAGAATTTAGTGAAATTCATACTATGCGGACCAAAACCCTTTTTAATCACAAAGATATACAAATAAAAAATATGCACAAAGCATAGCCGGTAATGAGCTCTGAGCGGATATTATGTGCTGAGCGCGGTTATCGGAACACAGGGCCGCATTAACGTCCACGTGTTCGTTATCAAACAAGTAGGATGGATAAATGTATTATGCAACTTTCTCCTCCGGCTCATGTGGTTTCAATTATTAATAATATTGGTGTACTTTCGTAGGGACATGAGCCGGAGGATAAAATGGAATAATCAATAGGATTGAGTAAACTACGAATTATACTAAACACACGTTTAACAAACCCTTTTACAGTGTATTCAACCGATTTCGACTTCTATTCCGTACGCATAAGGATGGCATTAAAAGCAAAAACGTATTTACGATAAATGTTTACTGCAGCTGTAATTTGTCATGTCACCAAAGTAATAGAAGTCAAAATCGGTTGAATAAAGTGTAAATGGAGTTATTTGAATTTCTAATGTTATTTCGAACGGAGTACCTATACAAATGATGAGCTAGTACGAAAATTAAAAACTGAAAAATTGTGTCTACTACTAAAGGTTCTGGTAAACTTGAGCATTCTCTTGTAACAGAACGTCGAACATTCGCCGTTTTTAATTTTGTCGAACTAAACAACGAATAGAACCAAACGTTAATTATTTCGTCGATCATTCTAGCGAACGCTCAAGTAAATGCTCCTCAAAAATATCTACTACAACATTTTTTTGCAACAATGGCAGTAGAATATTGGGAATTGCTTCGTGCAGCCAAAAGTTTGAAGCTTATTTTTGCTGATTCACTAGAATGCTTCTGTTCGACCAAATGCTCATGATTTGTAACCATTTAGTTGTAATTGTAATGTAATATTCGCTAGAATGCTTATTTCAAGTGAATGCTTAAGTTTATCAGCGCCTTCAGGGATTTTTACAGTTGAAGTTACTTTCATTCTTCTCGAAGAGTTCAGTAAGTCAGATGATATTGGCATAGGTTGGTGTGAAAATATCATCTACATACACGATTCTGCCACCCATATTGTTCCGAAACATGCTACCTCACACGTGCGTAGCCTGCCTGTACCTATTAGTAAATGGTGAACAGCCAACGAACTTAATAGGTAGATAACCAATAACATGATAGATACGTATAATTTAAACGTACCACCTGTGGGCGTCTTCTATAGAATTTGTGACATATATGATTCACTACAAATAACCTTTCATTATATTCGAAATAGAAAACTGTCATTACCCATTGAAAGCGAAGTAATTGTATGACGCACGGGCTGTCTATCCATCTAATAAAAATACAACGGCCATACCTTGTTAAGACAGCAGAATTTGTGATATTGTAGCTTCATTTTGTTAATATCTTATTGAAGCTAGTGTTCGTCAAGTCCTTTTCCTAAACCACGTTACTGTTTCACTGTTGGGCACAAGCCTTTTCTCAGTATAAGAAGGGTTTAAGGCCTTAGGGCCTTTTTCCTGTCACACGGATTTGCGCCCACGTGTGTGCCTGGCCTGTATATTCTATGGGTTCTGGCCCGCATGCGTTACATAGCGCGCTGCGAGCCACATGAAGTACAGGAAAATCATATATGAAACGACAAGATGCAGGGAACACGCACGCGGGTGCAATTTCGCATGACAGGAAAAAGGCCCTTAGCCCACTAAGCTGGCTTGGTGCGGGTTGGCAGACACACGCGCACGCACACACCATCGAGAACATTTTATAGCCCTCTCAGGTGTAGAGCTTTCCTTACGATATTTACCTTCACCGGTAACGCAAGTGATATTCAAATTCTGATCTGCACATGAATTTGAAAAGTCAAAGGTGCGGGCCTGCCTCTTACTCAGACGGGGGTCTCTCGGAGGACCTCAGACCTTGCATGGAAGGCAAGCATTCAACCACCAAGCTATCACTGCTTTTTTTTCAGTTCCGGTGCATATTCTTTATTCCCTGAAAATTAAATTCCGTATTACACTACATTGTCGCTCGTCAGTTTTCAATTATATAAATCAAATTCAGGATTTAATTATTACGTCCCTGTCAGCCAGCTGAGGAATTTATATCATTGTTGCTTGTTGATGCCCATAGTGCAGTGTATGGGATTATTTATAGAATGTGTGTCGTCGAGCTTAGGAAGATGCGCTACGTTAAACATTATGTAATTTGTTACAACATCGTTCTAATTATAGATCCAGAAATATTTGAAGAAGTTACCTTTCACCTTAAAAAAAGTCTTATTCGTATTATCATTAAGTTCAAATAACTCGAAGCTCTGTTTCTTCATTAAAGAAAAAATAAAACTAAATTGAAAGAAGAGATTGTAGGGCCTTTAGTTTTCTGTATTACTTTTCAACGAACTCAAGATAAGCCAACCCATAATATCGTATATTATGGGTTTGTTGTTGACTTAGGGTAATGTCAGATGGATTAAGCTGCTGCCAAATCCCGGCCGCAGCTTCCTTCAACCTACCATAATTCTGCTGTTACCAAACTGCTTACCATTGCCAAGAGCATTCATTATGGCAATAGATATCAAGGCCGGTACCTACCAGCAAATCGATGCATCAAAAAGCCCACGTTCAATGAACCTGAACATCGGGTTGATATTATTCTAATAGAATAGAATAGAAAACATTTATTCGTTACAGGACAAACATGGTCAGCAAAAAAAAAATTGAAACAAAGAGATCACAAAGAAACAAAAATAACAAACACGAATAAAAAATAAACGAGATTTTACTGCACTGACGAGCACGCCCATATCGAAAGGGTTACCAGCTCAGCAGGTTTTCAGTTGGCACTCTGCAACAACCACCTACCCCGTTCCTCCTCCTGTAATGAACATTGATTGCGGAAATGTATAAATATATACTCTTGAAAACTCGTCGGCTGCAAGGTCGTCAGTATTCTTACCCATTCCGAATGATTCACGTATAAATTGCTGCGTACGGTTCTTTGTCCTACAATAACACGCATAAGGGGACGTTAGTCACCGGGTCTTAGAAATAACTGTCTTGGCACAGCTATTTTATTCCACCATATTCGGAACGCCATAGCTTATACAATTTTTTAATTCATGGGAAATTTTCACGCCGTTTCCCGTTGTTCTTATTGTACTAGGAGCACATAATTGGATAGGCGTAAGTCGGTCGGTAACTGAACATTTAAATGAACGTTCGACGAGCTGTTTTAGATAAAGCAATGTGCCACAAAAAAGCCTCGGAAAATAGCGCTGAAGATTTTTCCTGGTTCGCAAATAGTATTGTGTAAATCAGTCCTGATTATACGTTTGTCTATTTAATTAGCATTGTTTTTGCGATGTCCAATTACCTTACAGAAGGACGTATAATTAGTATCCAGGATGGTGACGACGTTTATAACACTTACACAAAAAACAACTATTTTGACGCATGTTATTTTTGCATAATACTTCATTCTATTCTCATTCAACTAGGTGAAGGGACATCAAACTAAAATCTTATGCCATCTATATCTATTCCTAAAGATTATTTTGGTAAGAACAGTTTAGATATTTTTCAAATATCGCCTAGAAATTGTGATATGTGTAAAATTAAGAAAAAAAAGATTAGTTCCTGTGGCTTGTGTGCTTGTGATTGGATTTGACCTTTGAGTATTTTGACAGATTTTTTGTGTATGGTCATAGAACGTAATACCACATACGTGGTTTCATTTAATGTCATAACAACGTCACCACCTTGTATTATAAATATGAAGACAATGCAAGTGCATTTATTCCCTTCAGCTTTTTCCAAAGCATTTGAGTTATACATAGATTCGGTCGAATTGTGCAAAGCTAGTAACGACAGAGCGAAACCACATTCGTATATAACCGCTTTACACTAGAAACTCCGTCCCAAAACTCGGTCCATTTGAGTTGTGAATAAAGAAAATTAGCATATAAAGGGTGAGGTCTTATTACTCCAATTTAGTTGTTATACGACTGCTTCGGGCCAAAGTAATCCAGTGTACTCAGGGTCAGGTCGACGCTCCTTGCGTCCTCACCCGTCCGACTAATGAACAGAGATTTACCGTCATCGTCAATTACAGTATGGCGGGCACCTATTGTGCAATCATCGCTTGCTGGACTATTAAAACAAACTAGAATAACTATTGTTAGAGTTACTAGAACGCGATTCGTAACGGAACGTTTTGCGGCCCACTTTGGGTCTATGTTTATTGAAGGAGGTTCGGTGAACGACGAAAATATTCTTGCGGCAATAAATTATTGAAGTGGTATTGAGGAATAAATAAAACGGAAAAGAGGGCGTCTTCTGCAGTATTTATCGCAAAAGTACGCTTACAACAGTAAGATAAATGAGTTTGTTTGATTCTTTGGCTGAAATTTTATACTTCGAAGTACTTGGAAGAATAGATAGTAAGAGGAAATTTTCTCCGTAAAGCGCAGGCGCTGTAAAGGGAAATCTTGTACCGAGAAAATAAAACTCAAACAATAAACTCGAAGCAATCCCAATGTCGCTTTTATTTCAATTGCATGAAAAATGAACAAAAGAAAGCAAAAATATAAGAGAAAATGCATGAGATTTAACAATTTCCAAACACATATTACAAGATTCTTTTATGCAAAGGTGAAATAAAAAATTACACTTAACAAAATCCCCGCAGCCATAGAGAATTTGTGTGCAACAGACGTAAAGTACTAGGATCACACGACCGAGTAGAGATTTGAGCAGATAGGTCTAGCGGTGGAGGGTTGCGGGCGGCGGCGACCTAGGCCGAGAGGTCAACTCGGGTCATGCTAACTAGGTCACAGGCTACTGCTTGTGTACGATGGGTACCAAAATAAACTGCGTTGAATTATACACGATGCTCACTAGGTAATGTTAGAATGCCCGATAAATATCGGTTCCGACTGTAATTTAGTGTTGTCGGATTTAGCTGAACGTTGGTACATTTTTAACGAATCCTATTTTGTTTGTTACAGGTATGTTTTCATGGTCGCTCAAGGCGTGAAGGAACTTCGATTCGAGCGTTATGGACAAAAGAAGTTTTTGCAACTAATAACAACAAAATTGAGATAAAAATGCATCTCAATCTGGTATAAAATTTCACTCGATTTCTTTTTCAACGATTTACATTTTTCTACAACTTCTTATTTTACAACGACTTGAAAATATCTAGACAGAAGGTTAATCTTCTAAGTATTAGGATCGTTTAGAACTCAACTCTTAGAATAGGTGTTTTTAATATTGCCAGGATTGTCACGTTCGCTTTCCACTTCGTGCAGTCTAGTGTTGTTGAAAGTACCTATATCTAGATAAACACAACCCAGCATTTGTTTAAATCTTTAAAACAAATTATTGTGAAACCCAGCTCTGCAGTCTCCGACCGACCATTCATCTTTTTATTACACTGATGACGAGGGGTAGAGAGAAACCACCAAGGAGTTTGTTTACTCCTGCTCAAAGACAAAGCAATTCGGAGTACTGGCGTTATAAATCTGAATACTGAACAATATCATCTCGTCGTGGAATAAAAAGTGCGGCAGAGCTTTAGGTTTTTACTATGGTAAAGGGAAGAGAGGACTCCGGGTCGGAGTTATTTTATACCGTTTTTGTAGTTGCAAAAAATACTAGTATTCTTCAAATGCTTTTGAGGTCGTCATGAACAAAATTTAAAACTAAAATGCTCCTGGAAAATGCACTCCCAATGAGTTAAGCAATCGTGTTTTCTCTTAATCATCTTACCATAGTATATGATTTTAATCAAATCACGAGACATCCATTTATGGTAGCATTTCGGACAAAAACATTCGTACAAAATTTTTTTTCTGTTTACATTTTGTATACGTCACTCACTCAATCTCGTAAGGAAAGCCGAGACGAAACATGCCACTCAAGACGAACGAGAATCAATAAGTACCAGGCTCACATAGATCGAAGAACGAATATCGACACGTTTCGTCAACAGAGATGCAGGGCGAGGGCACGGGGTCAACAGTCTCCGCTAAATATAGGTCGCGCGATTTTTCGAGCGTGTCTGCAAACATTCTTTATTGCCATTATTATGATTTAAATTTAAAATTTAATTTACGCACGCTTATGATTTTACTAACTGATGTTTGATGATAATTGATTTTATTATATTCTTCCTTTTTGGCATACATGATGATTACCGAATTAGACTTTTAACCTTGGCTTCTTAGTGAGTTGTCTGTAAAACGAGATTATCAGTCAAAGTTTGTAAACAGGATGGGTTTATTTATATCGTTTCGAGTATTTAGGACTAAAAAATATATGTGTTCGCGCGTTTTCGCGTTCATTACTCACATTTGTAAAAAAAGGCAGCCAACGAACGCGAAAAAGCGCGATTCGTTGCTAAGAGTAGCGAGTGTGTATGGGCCTTTACCTATACAATTATATCCTGCCACTAATAAAATCAGAATAAAGTTATGTCAGGAAAACATCATGAGGATACCTGCATATCTGAGAGGGCCTCATAAAGTTCTCGATGGTGTGTGTAGTCCGCCAACCCGCACTAGGCCAGCGTGGTGGACTAAGGCGTAACATTCTAATTCTGAGAAGAGGCCCGTAGGTACCCAGCAGTGGGACAGTATTAGGCTGGATTTTATTTATTTTTTACTATATAGTTATGTCAAGCTTATACGTCAAAAAATGTATGGTTAAAAGTCCGTTATTCATGATATACATTAAAATTTATACATAGTTTATTAATTAACGGGTTTAGAGAGCCATGTTCACCGACGAAATAACAAACGTTTAAAATGAAATCAGCCGTTTAGTAGTACAAAGATTCATTGCAAACGACCGATTTTGTCTTAATCGTCGGTTAATTGTCGGTGAAAATGGCCCTTAATGTATTAAAAACTAGCGATCTATTATCTATGTCTATAATGATTTGAATGCCATTACAGTACCTATTGTAGGTATCTATCTTTCAATATTTTTTTCACCTTGTAAATAAAAAACAGCTTGAAAAACACTTCTCATTCCGCAAAGTATTTTGGCGGGTAGTTCGCGGTTGCGTCTCGCTTTGAAAGCAAAAAGAGTGCATTATAAAATACTGCACTAAGCTGGATCCAGTGACACGGCCCCATTAAAAATGACCCACTTAATCTCGTTAACTGGATGAGCGTGTATTTAGACGCATAGATAGACGGAACTTTGTTTTATATGTATATAATTATTATATAAAGTAGGTTTGCAGAAAATAAAAGTGATATTGAAATTGGAAAACGTACTATCAATGTTACACGTGGTGTACGTGGAGCTACTTACCAATCATAAGATTAAGGGCGCGTTCACACCAAATAGTCAGCCTCCAACTGTGATCACCTGGGGGCCTAAAAAGGCCACATTGAGCAATTCATCTAATGATCTGCATAGTAACTGTCAAACAGGGGGGCTAAAACGGCCACATTTAGCAATTCATCTAAATCGAATTCATATTCCGAATTCCCAGCAGATCCTTAGCAATTCGTCTAATTTTGGTAAAATGGTCACACATTTTATGCAATTCAATTCATTAGCAGATTCGTATTAGGTGTCATTATTGCCACCATAAAGTTATTATTACTAGTGGTAATAATAATAACTTTATGATTGCCACACTAAAAATATGAAAACCGTCACTTTACCGGTTATTGTTTCTTATCAGTATTTTTTGTAAAAGCTATTATTAAATATATTGTGTTAATATAAATATATTTTTCAATAAAATAGAGGTAATAATAATCATTAAAACAATTAGGATTATGTATATAAGCATAAATAAATTATAGAAAATAATCATTTATAAACATGTTATTTTTTCTTCGACTGGCAACAAGTGAGAGGTATAAAAAAGTAAAGTTGCCACGACAACTGCAATGGCGGCCAACAATATAAATATAATAAAATGTCTAACGGAATTAGTTGTGTTACTTTCATACATTTATAATGTGCGTTTTTTGTAAAAGTGAATATGATAAAATAACTACTAATTCTACATTTTTGGAAGGAGCTGCAAAGGAACTATGTTGTCTATAAACATTTCAATGGACAATGTTTACACTTCATGTCGGAAGATGTTCAGTGAGTAAAACAACAAATTTTCATTATTATGTTAATATTATGTAACACAGACAGCTTCATTCGTCGAGTGCAGCAGCTGAGCGTTAGGTCTTAGATTCAATTCCTAGGTCTGGCAATGTGTTTTTGCCAGTCTCTCTTTCTCATAATGAGTATATAATACACAGTTATAATAGTACTTTCTCCCAGCCCTGAGTATGGAATTTTACTTCTGCTTCGGCAGATTGGCGACACCGCAGTAAACGGAACTACCTACTATCTTTACAGCTAATAATAATGAGGTTGAGATATTGATTATTATTGTTGACGATGGTACATACAACCACAGACGAAAGTTTTGTCTGTGCATACAACACTACCAATTCAATTACAATAGAATAATGATAAATTTATTGTTTCAGGTTGCCCGCTGGCTCCACTAGATGAGGCTCGCAGAATCCCGTCATTTTGCGAGCAGCGGCTAATGCTGCTATTGCTCATGCTGTCAATATGATTTGTCTCACCATGCCTAGCATCAAGTCTTATTCTGAGAAATCTATTATGTTTTCAATTCGGACCTGAATCGAGCGGAGAGGTTGAAATGTATTAAGCCAGATTCATACCTACTACATGATTAAATAACACCCATTTATTATTATAAAGTATTAAATGTGACTGTGACCTCAAAACTTTGTTTCATTTTCATAAACATTTCATAACCTACCTAATAGTAATATCCCAATCTACATTCAAATTAATTTACTCACTACCTTAGATTTATGATTGGACCAATCAACAATCTAAGCTCTCTACCTAAATAAAAATATAAAATATATCCAGCCCACTGCTGGGCACGGGCCTCCTTTCAGAATGAGAAGGATTAGGCCTTAATCCACCACGCTGGCCTAGTGCGGGTTGGCTTATTACACACACTATCGACATTTACGAGGTCCTCTCAGGTGTGCAAGTTTCCTCACCATGTTTTCCTTCTGTTAGCGCAAGTGATAGTCAAATTGCCAGAAAAGTCGAGTCAGTGCGGGCTGGGTTCGAACTCAGACCCTCCTGCACGGCAGGCAAGCGTTCGACCAAGTTCGACCAAGGCTAAAGATAAAGATCAATTTATTGCTATCACTGCTTACTCACCACATTAGCTCAATACCTATTACAATAATAGTAATTGTACTATGCTACTTATGCGATATTTTAATGAGTACGAGAAGTTCTAGTGATAAAGTTATGTACAACCTTTTCATATTCTCAGACTTAACAATAACAATGCCCTAAATCTGCCATTATTAATTAAGATTTCAAAGAAATCTGAAAGATAAATTGAAATATGATGTCTTCAAGTAACTTCTTATGAATCTGCTATTTGACACATTTGCAATTCCTATTAATTGAGCCATTTTACGAATCTCCATAGAAAACTGTCAAACAGATGCATTTCATATTAGGAATCATAATATGAATCATAATATGAATTGCTATAAGTGGCCATTTTGTGATTTGAAAATAGAATCGTAATAGGATCATATTATGATTCACCAAAAGCGGCCTTTTTAGCCCCCCAGATGATTACTGAATATGAACCTTATGCGGATGACAATAAGAGTCGTCAATTAAGTAGATATTTTGACATTCATAATATGAATCATATTATGATTCATCTAAAGCGGCCTTTTTAGCCCCCCTGATCAGGCTCATCATCAGTCTGCTATTTCAAATGTGTCAGAATGGTATCGTAATTGTCGGTTTTTACACTGTCTTTCAACCGATTTTGACTTCTATTGCTTTATAAGTGTCGTTCTATAGATTTTGACTACTATTAATTATTAATATAACTGACAAATAACCGACTTTAACTTCTATTACCTACACAATAGAAGTCAAAATCTGCCAATTGAAATAGCAGACTTGGGGCCCAGGTCTTCCGATCCAGAGCCAGTGTGGACCATTCGTTATATTTTTTGTCCAGCTCGTCCCAAAGGAGTCTTATACTAAATTAAGCTAAGTAATCTACGACAGTCATTGTTGAGAACAGGCGTGGAATAGGATCATTACATTAGTCACAAAGCATAGCCAGACCATTGTGGAACCACTCCTGATTGTATCCAGATCCATTTACAGCACTTCACGAAGCTATTGTTGTACTACATGAGTTAGTAATGTATAGAGATAAAATGTTACATAGGTACTTCTACTAGAAGTGTAGTTTGCTGTAGAACATAAATTACCTTCTAGGTAATTTAGTAGGTAGTACAATTACCTATTTCCCAAAGTGGGTTTTTTTTTCTGGGGTCACTAACCCGCACACTTGCTTGCGTTAGCATAATATTAATCTTTCTTCTAAGGATTCCCTATGCATATATCCAGACTAGAGGCTGAAGAGAAGTATTGGTTGTGGTTGTAGGCCTGGGCAGCTTGTAACTGCTATAGCATACCATCATTCAACAAATTCGATTGTGTACTCGTAAAGAAAGAAAGAAACAAAGAAAGAAAATAAATTTATATTCCGCACAAAGGATATAAAAAAAAAAATAAAAAAAAAAAACGTATTTGCGTTCACCTTAAAACAAAATTTTTCCATGGTGAGACAATTTTTATTTTTACTTTTCTTGTTTTAATTGTGCTGTCAACTATATTCTACTGAATATATGTTGTTCTATTCTATTCTACAAAACAAATACTTAACAATTTGGTGATGATTGGAATTTTTTTTCTGGAGTAGGTACCTGCCATTAAAAAAAGTCTATGCTATTTCATCCTAAACAAATAATAAACTAAATAGGAATAAGGTAAACAAGAAATTGGATACGAAATAATTACGCATGTAAGTAATAAGTACACTTATATCCGATTTCTTGTCTTGTGTTGCGCATCAGTGGCAGGTTACCCTTATCAGATTTTAATAAATCATTATTTTAATGCGCAATATACTTGAAAACTCTTTGTATCCCTTCCCTCGTTACAAATTGTATTTCCAGTACAAACGTGAATTGGAATTTTAAAATGTTTATTTTTTGCTTGAGTGTTTACGGAAGTTAACCGGGAAAATATGGCGGTTATTTTGGTCGCAATAAAAATTCAAGTTCTTATTTGTGACATGAATTTTACAGTCAGTGTTATATCACAATGTAAGATTTTAAGTGAATGCTATATCTATACATATAAAAAGATCTATCTAATATATCTACATACAGGGTGGCGATTTAGTCACCTTTAAGGAGTCGATTCTACTCATTTACACCGAATTACACCCCTAAGGGGGTAAAATTTGGGATTTTTGTATTAAAAACCAAAAAGATTCAAGTTAAATCCTTCATGAAAGTATGTGGCATTTTGGTTAGAAATAAAGAAAGAAGTGATTCAGGATTTTCGAAAATTCTGGGGTAAGGGGATAAAATAGGGGGTGAAATTTTGTTTGAAATTATGTCATGTTTTCATTAAACCCATAAAATCTGATTCCACACTAGCAAAGCCGCAGGCAACAGCCAGCATTATAAACTGTACCTCTACAATGAGTTTTCCGTGCCGTCTAACGTTCACGTTCACATGCAATATTTGTAGAATATAGAATTCATTTCAAATATCAAATTAAAGCTGCAGTAGATTCATAAATTATGTAGGCATTAAGATCGGGCGGCGCGGCGACGCGATGCGTGTGTGTAAGAGCACCCGAACCCGCCAGGTCATATGGGTGAGTTCATGACCTTAGTGCCATTCATAACCATGGAGGAATAAAGGTTTTATGCAAACGGAAACATCAATTATTTTAATTAATTTTGAAAACTTATAAAAAAGTATTTTTTTTCTACAATGAATCTTTGTAACCCATTGATTTACCTTCTAAAACATTTTGTATTATTAAAATGTGACCTTATATGTTACAAGACTTCGTTGTTTTAGCTCTATAGAGGGTTCCAAAATTCAGCAATGGGTCATAAGGGCTCATAATTATTAAGAAATTGACAATGCATCCTTTTTAACCAATTTTGGTGACTCACTTCCATTTGATACATTAAAAGCCCGCTTATCTGTTGTCCAACACTCTCCGCATTATTCAATTGAAGATAACCGAGAGTTGACAATTTTTCAAAAAAATATTTTCTTTTTATCATAAACTTCGATACAAAATCGCTGTAATCTGTCACGTAATCATGAAAACAAAGTTTGAAGTTAGATTGACATTCGGAGCTGTCAGTGGTGCTGTCATGTCACTTGAACAATGACGTCACGTTTCAGTTGCCTGTGGGCCGATTGGCCCAGCACGAATGTTTTGACGTATGGTAACGTAAACGTAAACAAATCACACTGCAAATTTTGTGCACTACATAAAAAATATTCTGTAGAAATCAATAGTTTACGTATATTTTTTAATTCACTGACTCATCTCGCGGATTGCGTGTCCACTATAATTCATAAAGAAACAAAAACAACAGAAAAACGCTCATTAATACTTCTCAAACTTATTTAATACTTAAAATAAATTACAATTATTTCAAAGTTGGTCGGTGTAATGAAATTCGAAAGTCTGCAAATCTATGTAAATTATTATCCCTTGTATAATAGAGTTGTGGTTTGTAGGTAACATCTCAGTTGCGAAGGACAGATGGTTCGTTCACCTCGTCTCCTCACTAGGGTTGGGAAATGTCCTTAGGTTTCGAAAGGATGGAAAATAAATTAATTTTGCCCCGAAAAGAGATTTACGAAGTTATTCGTCACAAAAGCATTTCTCGAAATTTCTGAGGATTATTTAATAATCCATGATTGTAAGATGGTTCAAGAAAATGGTGTATCAAAGCAACATAATCAAGCTTATGCGTGTTTGTTCACTGCATTCCGCATCGAAAAAGTGTATATAAATATCAGTTGCCAATCGCAGCTTCAATTACCTAACCGTCAAAAACCCCCAACTCTCAACTAAAGAGCCATAACTTTTGAACCGCTAATCAGATTTTCATGAAACATGGCTAACATGATACCCGATTAAACTAGCTTTCGATTAAAAAGTGCATTGATGTCTATCCGTTTTGGAGCAGGTTACGATGCCACAGACAGACACACAGATACACACTACAAACTTATAAAGCCCCTCTTTTTTGTCGGGGGTTAAAAATTAGCGTGTGTGCCCAAGTATTAGCATAATACAATGATAACCATTAATTTGTATTTCGAATGGCCCAAATGAAATGACCAAGCTAAGCTCTCTATATCCCAGCCCTACTAGTCAATATTGAATTTATTTCGCTTGAACTTTTTCATTTTAATATGCCCTTTTCGAAGTTCTTGTACTGGATTTTCTTACCAGACGCCAGGGTTCAGACGGGTTCAATTCGTTTAGTATAAGGTTATGAAATCAATTTTATTTCTGACGATGAAAAAGGGTTAAATATATCGCCTGATGGTTAATTTGGGTGGAATTTTGAAAGTCGTCTTGTTAAATGGTGCTTAGATTATTTTGATTTTTATACCCTACTTACGTTCGTCTTGATATGTAGTTCAGGATATTAGTTATTGAATAATTCAGGAATCTATATTATTATTGCGATGAAGCAGTGATACCCTAGCGGCTGGACGCTTGCCTTCCATGGAGGAGGGTCGACTTCGAACTTCGAACCCGGTCTAGAGCTCTGACCTTTCGAATTTATGTACGGATCAGAATTTGATTGTCACTTGCGTTAATGGTGATGGAAATATCGTGAGGAAACCTGCGCACCTGACGGAACTTCATTAAGTTCTCGATGGAATCAGTCCGCCAACCCGTACCAGACCAGCGTGACTAAGCCTAACCCTTCTCATTCTGAGAAGAGGCCCGTGCCGAGCTACCCGTGTTATACCTAGATACTATTATTGTCACTTACTCATATCTTCCGTGATTAATTGTTGAAGTGAACTCCCGATGTTTAATGTTAACAGCGTTACTGTTACGAGCGCCATGATGGAGATCTCGTAAATTGATAATAATAGTAGGTATAGTTGTAAACCGTGAGAGCTTAAAACATTGTTTAATTTAGGTATCTGTTTTGCGACGATTCTCAGAATAACGAAGGGAAAAGACAAGAGGCCTTCTTGGGAAAGACCTATGTCTAGCAGTGGATTGCGATAGACCGAGTTGAATAATTGAAGGGATTTATCTTTAAAGCTGACATAATCACGCCAGATATCGATTAATACGATTATACTTATCAGCGGTTTTTTTAGCAGCAGACATAGAATAAAATAGAATAGATCTTTATTTCATGTAATCCAGATACTGGCACTTATGAAATGTCGAGACTCATAACTGCGCGGTTCCAAATAGTAGGTCCTATGGAGAAGAACCGGCAAGAAACTCCCTGGAAACTTTTTAAAATAATAGATTACAATCTTGATCAGTACAATGTTGTGGTAAGAGCTGCGAGAATAATGTAATTTAATGTGAATAAAAAATAAGAACAGGATAATAATGATTTACCTCTGAATAAGATTGCCATGGCAGCTACAAGCTGACCAGTCCCGACAGCCGGCACCCGTTCACGAGCATGATGTATGCGTCAGCATCGCTAAGCATAAATAACAAAATTACTCTTTATGTTCTGTGTTATAGCCGGTGTAATAAATTTGATATATTTTAATAGCATCGAGCCTGAAAGTGGTCCATATGCGGTGCATTTTACAGCCACACTACAGCGCGAGTAAACCAATGCATCGAGTTTATTTCCAGCCGTTACATGCACCGCGGTAACCCCTGGGCCCGTATTCGTTGAATCATTGACCCGATTGTTAAATTTCCCTTCTTCAAATGTAAATTGTATGATATACCATCACGCAGATTCACGCTGTAGTGTACTTTCAAAAAAGGGAGAGGTGAAATCCGGGACAAAACCACCTCTTTTCCGTTTTCTCTCTCAATTGTTCGTTTTTCGAGGAGACAAGCGTGGAGAAAACGGGGTTTCTCCACGGAAAATTCTGGAACAAAACCATCTCATGCTGTAACATTTGGAAAATGCCAATATAGCAATGAAAAGTATTAAAAAAATCTGGCCTCCATAAAATTTCTTAAGCTTTTCTTGATCCCTGATGGTAAAAGGTTGCTCATCCCTGGCTTAGCCTTTTCCCAACTTTATATACCGAGGTCGGCAGGCTAACTAGATGAGGCTAAATATCAGAATTTTACACGGAGTAATGGACATCTGACCTCTGCAACCCAATTACCCTCAAATAAAATATATCCGTCCTATTTTCTGATAATGAACAGCCCGTACACGTCACGTTAACATGAGCCGCCTTCATAGAGCTCTATAGCGATCAATTTTGAGAGGATCAGGCCATTATGGCTACGCTTGGCAGATAGATTGATGGCCGTAGTATGTCATCGGTGCGGGCAGGTGGATGATTCTACCTATTGTAATCCCTTTGTTGTATAATATTATAATGACATGTAATGGGGTACTAGATGGCTCATTGTAACTGAGTTGACAGAAGCAGAATTTCAGGGGTGCTTTTATTATTAACCGACTTCAAAAAAATGAGGCAGTTGTCAATTCGACAAAATTTATTTTCTTTCTCTTTTTTCTTTTTCTTTCTTACTGTTCGTTTTGTTTATAAATTTAATCTCAGTATGATCAGTAACTGTTCAGCCGTACTAACTGTCGTATGTGCTAGTAGTATTCACAGATAACTAACACTAACAAATAGGGTCGCAGAATTATCGCCAGTTAATACCAGGCCCCGTTATGACATTAAACGGGACATACACTAATGGACGAGTACTGTTGTTACACCTATCAACAGACAACTAGGTTAGCTTGACTAATGGTGGACAAACGACACGTTGACGTGAGGAGACAGGTCGAATAAAACGATTGTAGTAATTGCGCTGTATTTTGTGGTAATAATAATAAAGACTGCCGTAATTTAGGGTTAATTGATTTTTTTTAAACCGATTAGTTGCGATTCTGGGCGCGAGTCTCGTGTGGGTATTTCGTGACTTTTGTTTTTAATTATAATTTTTTATATTTCATTTTCCACTGTCGCCAACTTAAGAAAAATGTCGTCTCTGTCTATGCATCTGTCCTCTTCTTATTACCTATGTCTATCGTTCTATTGTGTTTTGTTTTGTGCCAAATAAATGTTTTTCTTTCTTTCTTTCTAAAAGTATGGCTAATATGCTATGAAATTCTTCTGACCAAAATCACTCAAAGATTCAATTCTTAAAGAATCCGTAAACTATTGTATTAATTTCTTCTGGTAAGATCGAAACCGAAGCTAAGCTCAGTCCCAAAACTTCACAGACCTATCTAATTATACTCAATCTTCGCTTTCTTCTGAATTGAATCAATCAATCCGATTTATCAATTCAATTCGCTGTCGATCTGCAGATGATCAATCTACTGAAGAAACTTTTTGTCGGTAAATGGTCTTGCGAAAAACAATTAGTCAATGAATAGGAATGAACGCCGGTCCTAACTAAAATAGGTACTATCAATTTGTGATTTGGTAATCTTTTGACTCAGTCTATAGTCTGAATAAGAATAGATCTGTTAACTTACCAATTTATTTATACGTATATTTAAACTCGGTTAGATAATTGGATGGAAAAAATGCAAATAAATAACTGTCAGATTTTGACATTAAATTCGGAATCACTCTGTACCTAAAAGACGTATATTAGACGGGAATAAATTAAGTATGTATTTTTATTAAAAATAATAATGTAATACGCACTATAGATATTTTTGCGATACTTTGGCCTTTAAAACTATTAAAATCTGCAAGTCATAAAATATCATAGGTCAAAAATGTGATGCCATCTTCGAAATCAAAATTTAAATGATTACTATTATTATAAGCTACTATTAAAAAGATTGATTGTTTTTGATAAATGCTTTGTTCT
Organism: Allophyes oxyacanthae; assembly: GCA_932294325.1. NCBI lineage: Eukaryota > Metazoa > Arthropoda > Insecta > Lepidoptera > Noctuidae > Allophyes > Allophyes oxyacanthae. The sequence continues at coordinate 13,008,806 of OW028622.1, forward strand.
AGTTTATAAATGCCAGGTTATGGTCAAAAGTGACTGATTTACTAAGATCAGAGGCCCAATTCTCGTAATTAAAAATGTTCAAAATATAGTTCGGATCTCATTCCGATCTACTACCAATGTCATAAATGTCACAAATGGTATTCTCCTACCCTAACAAACAACGTCAAACGTGACATTATATTGTAATGAGATCGAAAGTTGATTAAAAGGCAAATCGGTATTCTGCTAACATTTTGAACTGACACAGATAATAAAATTGACACTTTCGTCTATACACAAACGTCAAAAATGAGATTGAAATGAGTTTGTAAGAAGATTGAATCCAAATCATACTGGAATCGGACTGAACTTTAAGAGGAGTAGAATACCTGACTTTTTGTCAATTCATAATATAATCTCAGTTCGGTCAACTTTCAGTCATATTATAAATTAATTACGAGAATTGGGCTTCAGGTTAAAATTATTAAAACGTGACATACTTTTGTATTACCTATGCTAATATTTATTTGTATGTTCTAAGGACATGAAATACCAGAACCAGGTTTCTGTAAAGATTTCGAAGACATACAGCAACACTTTACATAAATATCCAGTTCCCAAAAATTACGTTTCAGCAACTATTAGATATTAAATAATACATAAGCTATATTTTATTCTAAAGTAAACTGTTTCATTGTAACCTTGAAATATGATTTAATGAATACATAATTAAACTTTTGTTGCGCAAGCGTCGCGTAGTTTTAATTTACGTAATTTGAATTTGGAATGAGGAGCCATGAACTTCGATTGCACTCGCGTCCTTTGCTGCGTGCATACTAATGAGATATGGAGTATTTTATTATACCTATGTGAAATTGTTTAGTGGTCGCTCTGTAGTCGAAATTCGACCGTAATTTTAGCTTTCTGCACTTCTTCTACATATAAACTTTAACTATGCCAAATCTCACAAAGGAACAGGAGAAAAACTTTTAATATGGGACCAAGAATGAAAACGCGCGAGTGATGCCCTTGGTGTTGCAAGCGTCCATAGGTTATGGTAACCGCTTACCTTTGGGCGGCAAGCATGATTGCTAGACACCAAAGAAAAAGAAATACAGTGTTAAAGTTACACAACCTATAATATACATTAATTATTAATTATTTAATTATTTTTCTGTTTATTTACAGGTAAATATTCAACAAACACGGAACGCAGTCAACAATTGAAGGAAGGAAGACGACAGAGGTCAAATTATAAAGTAAATAAACAATGTCAATTACATTTCTGTGGGTCGAGCACGAATGTTTTGACGTATAGTTACGTTAACGTATGCAAATTTTGAATTAATAAAAATACACTTTTAATCCACGATATGTTTTCGAAAATACATGCTTTATTTTTAAATTTTCATGAAACAAGCGTGTTTATTTCATAAAATTGAACAAAAATGCAATAGACAGGCAATAGATTAATTGTATTTTATAATCAAAATTTGCTTACGTTTACGTTACTATGCGTCAAAACATTCGTGCTCGGCCCACTGTTGAGTGTTAAACCAGCGAGTTCATTGGCGATTTGGTCATTTATTTAGTCAAGTGTATATACTCAGGTATAAATTAAATCAACATCATAATCCGCCACCTAACCTTCACTGCTGGCCATAGGTCGTTCACTTGTGGTCTCTACTCGAGCACAGACATCTCATACAAATACGTCATCCAATTTCTACCATCTCATACAAATACGTCATTCAATTTCTACTGAAGTTGTGATCACGGATAATCGTCATTGTCATGTTAAAATTCGGGCCATGAATACGGGATACTGCGGGCACCTCTGATTTTTCAAATTCGTGTTGGATCAGTATTTGATTATCTCTTACGTTAACCGTGAAGGTAAACATCGTAAGGAAACCTGCACACCTAAGAGGTTCTCATAAAGTTCTCGATAGTGTCTGTAGTTCGCCGACCTGTACTACGCCAGCGTGGTCGACTAAGCCCTAACTCTTCGCATTCTGAGAAGAGGGCCGTGCCCAGCGTTAGGAAAGTAATGGAGAATTATACTCGCAACGTATTAAAGTGGATATAAATATAGGTACCCAATTTCCTAAAGTAAGTAGTACAGTACTTAACATTAGGCGGATCTTAATGAGACAAGGGGCGTGAAACAAGTGTCTCTACCCTAATTGGGGTAGGAGTTATGTCGGAAAGAAGTGTCTGATACGGTTCATGTAGATATACACACACACTACAGTGCAAACTTCTCTAATTGCTTACATATACATGTACACACGGCACATATCAAGCTATAAATTTCCAGTATAAGCTGATCTCGCGTCATATAGCTTTCTGTACAATGAGAGTTCAGCTTATTCTGAAAATGCTGATAATTATGTAGCTGAGTAAGTTAATAGTTTTCTCATAAACTGGTCGCAATCGCAGCCGCTCTATGAGGTCTTGAGTTCGATTGTCAGGTCGGAAATGGAGTTTTCCGAAAGAAAGAAAATATAGTTTGTTATATGACATAAATATAAAAAAAATAGTAATAAAAATAGTTAGTATTTACATAGCAGCTGTGCCAAAAAGGCTTTACTGCTGCGCGGCGTCGTCAGCCACACAGCAGAGTTGATTTTCAGTAGAAGCCCCATTCTGGCTATGACGGTGATTATACAACAGCTAGTAGGTACGTGATCATAAAATAAATAAAATGAAAAATGTTTCTGTTAAGAAATTTTTAATAACAAGTCCGGATTTGTAATACTGCCTGGTAGCCGGATTTAATTCCAAACTCCTCAATAAAGGCCCTATTTAACAGTGCAAGTCATATTAAAATCCGTTTAATAAGTTGATTAACAGACACTACGCCTTGGAAGCCACCCTATTATCTCATAAATAACACGTCTAGTCGTCTACCGATCACGACATAGCTCCAGTATAACCCTTTTACTGCTTTTACATAACTGGGTGTCACGCCAGCCCGCCACCCAATCACGTCGACTCGTCTATTCTGTCCCGGTTCTTTGTTGTCTGCATGCACCCTGCACCGGTGTGGCCAATAATGCAATAAATCTGACAGAAACGGACGTGGTGGATTGGGAATTTTATTCCTTTTAAAGTGTCTTTTATATACGGTTTATGGTGGCACACCACTTATTTTATATATTTTATTATGGTACTAAAGATATCAGAGTAAAAGGTGTTACTGAAACAAGGCTTTAAGTTGTTTATTCCGTTCTGTTTAAGAGTAAACTGTTTGCTTTATAATTCTGGTAGCCTTATGGTCCTTGACTCATATACCAAGCAATGCGCCGTCTTTAGCTGAATAAACGGATGGTGTTACCGATTAGGTTTATAACTTTGGTCTTCATTTTAGTTTAATATTTACCTAGAATTACCACTTGAAACCTTTTATTCCCCTACTCACTAATGCATACCAGGTACCTCGGTCCCGTCAATTAAACACGTCGTCTCGGCGTTTTCAACTCCTTTGTTGTCTGCCCTCTGCGCCCACCATCTTCTGTGTTCAGACTGCACCAGTAGTAATACTTCGCCGTAAAAACACATTTCGGTACAGTTTATATATAAGATAGGGGGTCCCATATACAGTCAACTAATCACGTCGCTTTAGCGCCTTCCTTTGTTGTCTGCACTTTGCCCCTGATACTGCACCCTGCAGTATGCATCGTAAAAATGAACACGCTCTGAAAACACATAGGTGTGGTATAGAGCCCCTATGTTCAGCATAACCGAGCCTTCCTTGTGGTATAAATTAACTGTCATAGTACATTTACTTAAGTTTTTAAATACCCGTATACAGGATATTTTTTTAAGTAATACGCAAAATTTGCTGACTGGTTCAGTGTCCGTTCCCAAATGCAATCGCAGTACCAAAATTCACGAAAACAAAAGTTGATTTTGTTTGGGTTGCGCTAGTAAATGATACCCCCCCCCCCCCCCCATACTAAGTCAAATTTTCGTTTTGTTTTAAAGTGTATCCCTATACTGCGGTTGCATTTAGGAACTGAGACTGAAACACGCTACAAATTATGCGCACTACATAAAAAATATCTTTCGAGACCATCTTTTCCAGTTGACTATAGACACTTTCTCGTGATTGGACCATCTTATTACGCGTATGTTGACTATAGATAATTAGTGTGTAAAAATAGAACTAACACATTAGCAGAACATTGCACACTTGCACTGTCAGCTAGGGAAAGGGCGTGTCTTCGTGGATGGGCAAATACCCGAATTCTCTTAGTAGTAACATCATATCATGACCCTTATTAACGTTATTTCTACGATTTTTACCAAAACTAAACAGTTTAACAAAGAAGTAGTTAGTTAGTTACAAGTGAAGCTAATAAAAGCGTTTTAAAAAATGATTTCGTGCGTAAAATTTACGTAAAACACCACAGAATAGCAAATAATAGTTAGGTTCTATGACTAACGTATAGAATGGTCAAAGGAAAAGGCTGCTCTTCAATTTCATTCCATTTTTCGGCCGTCTCAGTTAGAAAATGCAAACTACAGAGAATTTTCATAATTTTGTATGAAAAAAAAAAAATCGTTGCGAATTATGAAACGTTGTTCAAGATCTTAATACAAAGTTATTGGTAAGAAGTTTTGGGTATTTTTTTCTATTACCCTGTATATACCGTAGGGTGTGGACGTCTCCATAACCTACTCTTCATAGTCCCGTCAATTAATCACGTCGCCTTCACGCCTTCCTTTGTCATCTGCAATCTGCTCCACCATCAAGCCTGCAGCAGTCTGTAATAAATATTCTAGGGTGAGTCTGCAGTCTGCACTGTTAGTATCGCTGCATGAATCAACTTATTGTTAGAGACACAACAAATTTTGTGGAATACGTTTACGTGACGTCACATTTATTTTGTGGGAACACTGTCTCGTAAGGTTTTGTATGGAGGCAATCGCCGAACACTGAATAAATCTTACGGCTAGAAATAAACAAGCTATTGCTATTTACAACCAAGTAACTTGGTTCGGATGGACCCTGCAAACTTAGTTTTTTTCGTTAACTGAGTTATCAGATGTTCAGACCCCATTACATGAGCTATAAAAATTGCTGCATAAAGTTTCAGTTTTCTACATTCATGCAGATTAAATATGAAATATACCTACAAGGTCGTACCTTTCTAGGCCCGATCCCTTTAAGGGGTTATTGTACTCATCATTATGAACAACTTTTAATACGGGACTAAAAAAATTGCGAAAAAAATATCAGCTGTCACAAATAATTCAATATTACTCGTTTAAATGTATAGAAAACATGATTCGTTTCGTTGCGATTTCAGCATTGGTATTAGAATAAATGTTGTTCATAATGATGAACCCCTTAAAGGGATCGTAAATCGAAAGGTAGGACCTTAATAAACGTTGGGATTCATAAGTAAACAGCCTTATTCGCAGAGGAGTACTTACCATACTATGAGGAGTTTTGTTTGTTAGGAGTTTACAAAGTAAATATTAGGTAATCTGTGGTTGTATTAGAGTGTTTGCAATGTACATACATACATAACATCACGCCGTCTTCCCATGAGGGTAAACAGAAACAGAAAACGTGTATCTGTGAATCTGTCTGTGGTAACGTAGATCCAAAACAAAAAAAAGCGGATTGACTGATTTCAATGCAGTTTTTATTTTTGAAAGCTAGATTAGTCAGGTATCATCTTAGCTATGTTTCATGAAAATCTGTTCAGCCGTTCAAAAGCTCTTTTTCTAGTTGGAGTCAGGGGATTTTGACGGTTAGGTTACTTAAAACACAACAACATTAGTTCTTTTGGCTCATGTAACTTATGCGTGGCCTTTCTCTACCTCTCCTTTCTTCTATTTTTAATTAAGCTATCATGTGGTATAAGATGGCATAACATTTTTTTTTTAATAAACTTTGCCCCTCACTAAGATTTCTCCTGTGTCGAGGGTACAGTTTACAAACATACATGTCACATGCACACACCACCCAGACCCGAAACAACTATCTGTAGATCAAACAAATATTTGTTCCGTGCGGGGATCGAACCCGCGGCACATAGCGCAGAAAGCTAATCGCTTAGCCACTGCGCCAACCGTGTCATCTATTATTTATTATTTATCTACTTCGACATAAATCGATTCGGTCAGGATTTGGAGAATTCTAGTCGCAATTTTAGTCGATTTGATATCGAATCAGTTCGTCTGTTGACAACTTAAACACCGGAAATCAACAAGAGCAAATCTACAGTGGACTTTGGATTTGTCAAAGGAGCTCATCTGATATTTCCATTTAAACTTTTTCTAGCAGTTACTTCTACTTTTGTTCATAATCCTTTCAGAGAGTTGAATAGCACAAGCTTATCTGTATTCAGATTCCTTGCGTTTCACCGGTTTTACTGCGATCAAAGTAGTGCACCCACGATTCGTGGTCAAAGTTCAACAACCCTCCGCGCAAGTGCATCCATCACAGTAATACTGCATCTAATAAGAGATAATTGGAGCTGCGTGGGTGGGTGTACGGCTGCGACCGAGCCCCGTCGGGTTCATGTTTACCACACTATTACCGGATGACATCAGAATATGGTATCAAACAAACGACTCTGAGAATATACAGGGTTATTTGTTATTCACCAGCATTGCTTTAAGGGGTGGAAGTATTCATGAATATAAATAACTTTTACTAAGGGACCAACACTGAAATCACAAAAAAAATTGTTCATACAAAACATCTACGTTGCTCGGTTAAAGCAAAATGTATGAAAAGTTTGAATTGTTTGAATTGTTTAAGGTCACAAATAATATACATTATATTATACAGGGTGGCGCTAAATTTCGCGGCAGTTTAATGGATCGGTGTAAGTTAAAGTGATTTTAGATTACGCGCATACGTAGGTATGTTTTCATAGAAAAAGTATGGGATTTTTTTTTTTGTATTTTTCTCGAATTCGGTACGTACGATTTCGTCGGTTGTTTTTAATACCTTCAGCATTCACCTAAAGTTTCCTAAGACCCAGAGCTCTCTAACTATAACAGAAAGGGTAGGCACCCTTAATACCCTAATATTTTGCACCGTTCTGTATACTACAGAACAACCTTTTATAATCTCACATTTGCATTAAATTGTATAAATTCGAACTCTTGTTTTATGCAACGAGTATATTTTCATGAAACTGTAAACAATATAATTTGTATTAATGATTTATTTCCATAATGGCATTGGTATAGGACGATATGTTGTGACCGGGGATGCCCCCTGCAACTTATTCTTTGTGTAACATAATAATGGAGCTGTGAACATGCTCTAGTCATGTTCACAGCTCCTGTTGAGTTACACGTTTATTATCGTATGTCAAATCGACAAATATCAACCGACAATAAGATAGTGATTCGGATCGAGATACGAGATGTTCTTACAGAATAGCTATGTACCATATGACATTTTTACGAGCAGTGAGAACGAACCAGCAAATCTGCGGAGTCGAGTCCGTTTGAATAAATAAAGAATGAGTTGTAGAACCGCCGTCGCAGCAAAGTAAATAAATATTGTTTACTTAAGGTCCTATAGTACGCGCAAATCTTTATGAGCCCTCAAACTCTCTCCCTCTCTCCCTCTAGCACCTATAATAATAGTACGCTTATTATAGGTGCTAGAGGGAGAGAGAGATTTCAGTGTTCAATTCAGGGCTCATAAAGATTTGCGAGTAGGTACTATACCTTTCTAGTCCCGATCCCTTTAAGGGGTTATTCTACTCATCGTTATGAACAACTATTACTACGGGAGCAACACTGAAATTGCGAAAAAATTATCAGCTGTTACATACAAATATTTCCATATTACTGGGAGTATTAATAGTATTAATACTATTAATAGTATAGAACAGTATTGACTTAATTTGTTACGATTTTAGGGTTGGTCCCATAGTAATAGATTTTCATAATGTCATCATTATGAACAACTATTATTATTACCTCTTTCAGCTTTATACAAAGTTCTATGTACCCAAAAAAAATCTGCTGTGCTGAAATAATTCCATATTACTGGGCTAAATGTATCTAAAACAGTTGACTTAATTATTTGCGATTTCAGAATTGGTCCCATAGTAACAGTTGTTCATAATGATGAGTCCTACTATAACCCTTCCCTTCCTTCCTTCCCTTCCTTCCTTCCCTTCCTTCCTTCCCTTTCGGGTTCATGCCAATTCCGACTTAACCCTGTAAGTATATATTTGAGAATTGTAAATCTATTTAACCCATTCTCAAACCACTCATTAAACTCAGATTACCGACCATCAGTAACTAAAGTTTGGGTCTCAGAGTCTCAGTAGTATAATAGGTACTTTGCTTTTAAGTAGCATTGTCTGATCAAGGGCTTAAAGTACTTTAGTGGTCTTAAGTTGAGTTTTATTTCTTAATTTGGAAGACTTACAATAAAATTTGAAGACAATGACAGGCCATTAAAACAATTTAAAGTTAGAAATTGGTATTTCAGTTTATGCCTCTGTATTATGATTCAAATTGGCCATATATCTGATTCTATGGGTTTTATTTCATTGTGAGTTTTAGACTACGGTTAAAGTAATGAACTAAAAGGCTGTTTTCCAAGTTGAGAGTGAAGTTAAAAGACTATAATAGTTCCCGCCATAGCAATACAGTGCATAAACCTTTCGATCAGGGGTTTTCAGGAAATTTGTAAGTGTAACAATAACTTGTTACAATGTTTCGAATATATTTATTTGAAGTAGAACAATTATAAAAAGAGCTGATTCGTTGCTGGTCATGAAATAAAATATAAAATTAAACACTTTTAGCATTTTAAGTACCAAAGTCAATACTATAGGGAGATAAATAAAATGAGATAATTAAACAAATCAAGTGTATTTCTAGTACCTATTACGTAGGATCGTAATTACTTAATTAATAAATCCAGCCTATTACTGTCCCACTGCTGGGCACGGGCCTCTTCTCAGAATAAGAAGGTTTAGGCCTTAGTCCACCACGCTGGCCTAGTGTTGGCTGACTACACACACCATGTAGAATCTTTAATCCTTCTCATTTAATTCTTTTCTTTAATCCTTCTCATTCTGAGAAGAGGTCCGGGCCCAGCAGTGGGCTGGATTTATTGTATTTATTATCATTATTAAAACTTTTTCAGTCGATTAAAATAGGTTAATTTCCCAAAGTTCCGGCTGGTTACCACTTTGACTTGGTTTCAAAGACCATTGCACTCTGAATCTAATCTTATCTCTAAACAGATTCCTCTCAACAACGTGCCTTTTAAAACTTAAATATTATTATATCAAAATGAATAACTTAATACACTTAGATGAGCAAGATTAACATTCCAGTCGGGTACACTTGAATAACTTTGAAACCCTTGAGTCTGACATACCTACTTAGTGAAACCACTCTATGTATATGTAAGTAGTTATAACGAGCGTCTATGATTATATTGTGAACAAGGCTTATTTATATAAGCCTTGTTCACATAACATATTATTATGTTATTTTTTAAGGAAAATTCAGTACATAGTTGGAGTGTCCCATATAATAAACTTTGAACACCAATTCTGAGAAATCTATTATTTTTTCAATTTAAACGGACCATCGAGCAGAGAGGTTGAAAAAAAGTAAAAACCGACTTCATAAAACTAATAAAAAGTATAAAATAATTTTCTCATAAAACTTAACAGCTTCTGAAGTCGGTACCACTGCCAAGCCAGGTGCATTGAAGAATTAAAGGCTGTTAAAAAATACACATGTATAACAACGGTCATAATAGTACAAAGCTACTGTAAATTCTACCCCATTACTCTTCTAGAAAAATACAAGAGGTTACCTCTTAAAATGCAACTCGTTTCATTCAGCTATTCATAAAATCTGACTAAACGCTTCACTAGTTTATCCAGAGGTATATTTGAATAAGTTGGGTCCCATCTCGTGGTCTCCACCCGAGAGCGGATTATGACAGAAAGATGGGCACCAGGTAAATCACAAATTAAGTACTAGGATCATCAATCTGTTTGTCAAGTGTCTTAGTTATAGCAATATATACAATCACTAAAGTTATAAATTTCTGTGGAAAGAAAAATCGATCGCGAGCATGAATGGAACCCCCTTACCTTACCAACAGGCGGGCCGTACGCTTGTTACCTTAGCGGTATAAAAAACTGGAACAACCATTTGCCCAGACTAGGAGATGAACCCAATACCTCACGCTTCCATTAAAATACGTACGTTACGCATGACTTTATATTAAATCTATACGCTGAAGAGTTTGTTTGAACGCGCTAATACCTGAAACAACACGTCGGATTTGAAAAAATATTTTTGCATTTGATAGCCCAATTCTTGAGGAAGGTTATAGGCTATTTAACATCACGCAACCACCCTTAGGAGCCGTGCAAAACGAAAAAAAGTCAGAAAGAACGCTAAGTGAAAATTAAGTAATAGCGCGGGCGGGCGATACGACTGACAGTGGGTCGGCAAACGAAAACCGAGGATTACCGAGAAGAGCCGAACATGGATTTTCAAAAACAAAATTCGAGCACCCCTAGACACGGACGAAGTCGCGGCCACAGCTAGTTATTATATGAAGTGTCGTTTGAAAGCTGTTTAAATGAGCTTTAAGTTTGTTGTGTGCCGTAACTGAGGAGAGTTTGTACCTTCCAGCAGGTGGCCCAAGAAGCGCAGGTTGTCGTAATACTCCACATAATGCCACCGATATTATGGATGCATAAGACAGAGTATAGTGGAGAGGAATTGTCTGAAAAGCGGGTCCTGGAAATTGGGAACTATCAGCTGAAAGTGAAACTAGTGTAGATTAGGCACAGCGGTTCGGATCGGTGCCTTACAATACTAACTTGTGACAAAAATAATATACCTAGTGTTGTCAAATCAGTACAATCGGTAATTTTTCCGTTGCGTCCGGCGGCGCGGCGGCGCCGGCGTCCAAACGCAAAGTTACTAACTCTAAGCGGACTGCAGTCGTTCAAAGCATTTCGTTTGCGAAATGCATCACCGCAACGTATCGTGGCTGTACTTGAGGCCCATACTTTAAACAAATGTTTTAAAATGTATTAAAAAGTCCAATAAACAGAAGTCTTACATTCCTTGAAGATTGCTAAAAAAATCTGCCATCCTATGCATATTATGCAGCCGGTAAAAAAAATATTAGTAGCAGTAATTTTTTCCTCTTGATACCGACAGTATAATAATATTATGCATATTGGCAGATTTACACGCAGCGTAGCAAGTTGCTACGCTGCGTGTAGCAGTCATTGTTTCTCGTTGCTGCTAGCAACTATCATCATAAAAAGAATTTGACTAATTACATATTACTTAACTAATAATTATCCAATTACTTTGATTCTTCATAATTTAAATGTTAATAGCTTTTCGTACCACTTTATAAAGCAACTTTAATTAATCTATCTTTATCAACCGGGGAGAACAACACACATAGAGTTTTTAAAAGACATATTTACAGAATAAACTATTTAAATATAGTCATCATCATTGGCGCAGGTAGTATGATGAGCTCTTCAGTAACCAACTTTGCCTAGATTAAGCGCAGTGTCTGGCAATAGGTATGCGATCTGAACATCACCGTTGGGTGTTCCACACTCAGCAAATGCTGTGTTGCTAACCCGTTCGGTATGGGCATGTTCGTGACCGCAATTAAATTGTTTCCTTGTTTATTTTTTGTTCGTGTTTGTAATTTTTATTTCATCCTTATTTTCTCTTATGATTTTTCAATGTGCTGTCGACTATGTCCTATACTTAGATGAATAATTTTCTATTCTAATTTATATGCGGTTGTTAATGACCAGCGAATCTTTTGAGCCTTCTTTTCTCGTGTCAGCAACTCAGCACTAGTTATTCGAGAAAAGCTCATGTTGTGTTAAAAACATTAGTCAGTCAGCGGGGTTGGTAGCGGTGCTGATTGGATCGTGGAGGCTCTTGTTTGTTTGTTTTGTTTCAGCCAAGATAGCATTAAATTTTTCTTCCAACAATTAGTTTATTTTAAAAGAGTGTCCGTGGAGTTTCTTGCCGTTTCTGCTTCATAGGACCAACTTTCTTGGAACCACGCTCCTAGATTTGAAAAGTGACTTTGATTTGGTTTATTTGAAATAAAAACTACTATTTTATTCTTTAAAACATAAATTAAGGTAATAAAAAGATAACTCACATAATATTCATATGGATGTAAATGGTTTTAATATCAACCATTTACAGGAAAATAAACAGTTTTGTGAATCAGATATCACCCATTCACACGCCAGCCGCCGCCGCCGTTCCTTTGGCCCGCAACCCGAGACAGATCTCAAGGGCAGGAGGTCCTCGCCTTCTCCACAAAACAGATAGAATAAAAGGTTCACTCCACAATGCGCGATTATAAGCCTGAGTGCCCGACAAACGAAGCAGCGTTTTGTCGCCCCCTGAACAACATGATAGACCTGTAAGCGTCAATACACAAAGTAATACTGGGCCCTTAATTACAACAATATTTTGTAAAAAGTCTAGATTTATATGGCCTTTTTTACTTTCGATTGCTTTATTAAATTAGAACTGGTATAAAGGGAATAATCGGGCAGTAACCAGTAACATAGAAGATAACGACAACGTTCTCTCTGAATGTTACATTACGATCAAATGCTTAGCCAAACAAGTTGTATTCTACAATCGCTAAGGGATAGATACGCCAGAAAAGATTGACATTTGCGAGACTTTTTTGACGATAGAGACGTATGGAGCTAATTATCTTCTGTATATGCGACTTCCCTGGTGACACGCTGGTTCCAGTCTTCACAAGCTAATTTTAACGCTTCCCTTGTTTTCATAATTGGGTGGCTTGAGTGTTAAGTATGTACTTGTAGTGGTACTTAGTCCTTGTAGTGGTTGGTGGTGGTGGTGTGTGGTGGTTCTTTGCTGTTATTTTAATTTTGGACACATTGAGTAAATTCAGGTAACATTTTGGCTGAGGCCGCTCGAGCGGCCCCTGATGTTATTATAATTATGATTTTTGAGTTTCTTGCCGGTATCTTCTCCAGGACCAAGCCACTTGGAACTGTGCACCTAGAATCACGACGTTTTGAAAGTGCCTGCAAAGGCTCAGTTGAAATAAAAAACTTTGACGAAACTCGTGATATATGGCAGCTTATGTTAATTCAGTACATTTTGCTGATGTTTCTATTCCCTAGCGAGTAAAGACTGTAGATTGTAGGCTTGTCTACAGGTGCAGGTCAGTCTCCACCTCCAATAAAAACTATTTCTTTCTTCTTAAGGCAGTTGACATTTTCAGGCTGATAACATGATGAGATGGTGTTCATGAGAAACTTTAAATTTACAATATAAAAAGAAGGTTTGTCGTTGGTCTTAGTAACCGTCTGTGTTTCTGTTCGGAGTGGTCCTTCGGTACATTCTTAGTTAGTGCCTCCTCAATATTTATATTATGATTGAGTGAATCACTTGATTAGACACAATACGTCTGAAAGCTCTTTGTTTTTTTATTTACGAGTGTTTCTGCGAATCCCAACTGATTGTGATCTGCTATGGACTAGTGTGACTGAGCTTGTAATAAAATCATTTGTCTCGTTTTTATCGATGTTATGTTCTGTAAATAAATGCTATAAGAAGATTAGAGAGAGGACCGTCTCTCTAAGATGGAAAGAGACGATAATTATTAAGAATTGGCCAGTCAGGCCGTTATAAACGTTGCTGATTGGCTCGCTAATCAGTCCACTGCGGCATGAATAATTTCCAAGGTGAGAGCCGGACAAAGTCTTCTTCTGTGGTGTCGCAGAAGAAGACTTCGTCCCTCATTATGTGACGTAGTCCTCCTTTAACATTTCATTACTTAGTACTGGCAATCTCTTTCGTGACTAGTCCTTTCAAAATTTAAATTTTTATCATCAGGCATCGTAGCTCCAAAACGGATGAACCGATTTCAATGCAGAATGCATTTTTTTTTTATTGAAAGCTTCTTTAATCTGAAATCCTCTTAGCTATGTTTCATGAAAATCTGTTCAGCCGTTCATAAGTTGCAGCTCTTTGGGAGTTTGGTTTTTGATGATTAGGTTATTCTAACAGACTTTACCGCCCGACTTTCAGACACGACGTAGTCTATGATGGTTACTTGATACCGTATGCATAGAGATATATGTATGTAGAGACGTGATATGTGATCGACAATCATACATCAACAACCAATCAAATCAATAGACACGAAATTCTACTGCGGGTGTGATTTGATCAGCCTTAGAAAAACCGGGTAGATACTTATAAGTAACATAGTATATAATTATCTATTCTTCGGTATAAATGAAATAGTTAGTAAACAAACTATTCCTTGTTTTTCAAATAAATCCGTCTTCATTCTACTAAACGACTGTTAACGTTAATAAACTATTGTCTTTTATGCTTCTTTTCGCGAATTGTTGCGTTTCCCGCTATATCTTGTTATGACTGACTTGAACGCAATCTGTAGTTATGAAGTTATGGTCACAATGACATATTTCCTCGACACAGATGGAGCTACTAAAATTATTTAATACACATTATTGTGCACTTTCTCGAGAAACCTTCATTCTGACGTTAGATATAATTTTCTGACATTGTTATGAAGATACATCTCTTTAGAAAATATGCACGTTTCTTCGACATTGTTTATTTTCACGAGAACGTCTTTCTTTTGATGTCTGCTGTAGTTTTTGAGATGTCTATTTTATTATTTATGTTTAATAAAATTTTCACAATTAGGTATTCAAGTTATAACCAGTAAATTATTTACGTGTTATAATTATACGTAACGATATGTCCATTTTATTATTTATGTTTAATAAAATTATCACAATTAGGTATTCAAGTTATAACCAGTAAATTATTTACGTATTATAATTATATGTAACGCTTCTATCAGCTTCACCTGTAACTAACTATGTAAGAAAATCTTGGAAGTTAAATTTGACCCATTTCCCGGTTTCCGATTGAACTGAAATTTTGCATACACGTTTAGTTTGGATAACGATGCATGTTAAGCTAAGTGACGTCATTCTAAATCCAATATGGCGGACTCCCAAAGATGGCGGACTAGTTAATTAGGTATAATGCACTCCCATGATATGGGTATCAAATGAAAGGGTTTGCTGAGAAGAATACGAAAACTAAAATGATGCCGAGGCCAAAGCCGAAATCAAAGTTTTTTATTTCAACTGGGCCTTACAAAAACGTGTTTTTAGTTTTTTTTTAAACTATAATAAAAGCTTATTATTTTAGTCTTAGAATAATTTTGTTATACCGTCCGTCTTTTATTATGCAGGAGGTGGTGGATATTGTTAAATTTTAGTTATAGGTAAGTAAACCATGTATTTCTCAAGATAAGTGAATTGTATTGTTATTGGGAAATAAAATTATCTTAAATATCTTGAACAGTAAACCGTAAATACTTGCAACATCTGCTTCGTAACTATTACGAGGATAATATTAACTTCAATTCATAACAACGTGACAGTGAATACGTGACAGTTGTCCTAAACATCAGCTGCCGGAACAGTCGATGATTCGCAGCGTGACAAACGGCGGGATGTCGGCGTGTTGTAAAATCAATTGATGTTGACACATAAATATATGGACATAAAAACACGCTTATTATTCTTGATGGGTCAAACGGGATATACAAGGTCCAACCTTCGTAGTCCCGATCCCTTTAAGAAGTTACTGTATTCATCATTTTAAGCTATTTTTATTATTAGACCAAACAAGAAATCGGAAATTCCATACAAATAATTTAATATTACTCAACTAAATGTATGGAACAGCAGATTTTTTTTTGCGATTTCATTGTTGATCCCATAGTAAAAATTGTTCATAATAATGTGTTCAATAACCCTTTCAAGGCATCGGGATAAGAAAGTTAGGAGGACCTTGCATTGAATCGAATCGGCATCGATTCAATTTTGAGAATTCAAAAATATTCATTGCGTTGTTCCAGTTGTCAAGTGGAGTGATTTTTAAAGCTTACTGCTCAATGTACATTGTTGAACTGTCAAAATCAAATCGATTCCTATTACGAGCGTTTATTATGATTACTGATGCTGACACAACAAAAGAAGTAGATAATAACCCTTTTGATATACAGTCACGTAATATCACAAGTGTGGCACGTAAAATGGCCTATTTGCACGTTTTTATTTGATCAAGTGTAACGTTAGACTTACGAATGTAAGGGCTTAGGGCTGTCACGTATGTTAGAAGAAGTTTTATTAGTATCATCACATTCTGTATGAACATTTCACATCTCGATTCGAATCCCCACTCTTATTGTAGACGGATATTTGACCAATTGACATACGATACCTTATTTAATACAGGAGCTGTGAACATGCTTTAGGGTTCAATTATGGAGAGGTGGAAAGTCGCGCGGTGCGTTAAGTGGCGTATCGCTCTCTCGCTCGCTCTCCATGAACCGTGATACGCGCCTATCTCTGCGTTGCGCGCCGCTTAGCGCTCCGCGCGACTTTCCGCTTCTCCACAATTGAGCCCTTAGTCATGTTCACAGCTCCTGTTATTAAGTTACACATCACAAGGCTTCACAAGTAAATCAGTTGGACAGTAAAAACTAGTATCAGCAGAGGTTGACCACTGACTATGAGCTAGTTTTTGTGATCACTGTATGACCGAATCAATGACATTTTTTATACAACTACGCAAAAAAAGGTAGGGTGTTCATTTTTTGGATCTAACTAATTATGTACGTTTCACGTTGTTCTTTCTGTTAAATTCGAAGCGTTGATACCTGGTCGCAAATGGTTGTGTTTTGTTTCATCATATTACCTACAAGCTCTCTCCTTATAGTCTAAGTGTTAGTTTCGTAACGGATGACTTTGTGACTACAACGAACAATGCAAATGATGATCATTTTACCCGACTGCGCCAGGAGGGTTATTGAAATACCGTTTACATTTGGCAATATTGCGGATGCTTCAAAATAATGCATTATTTAGTGTTTTAAGAACTTACTTCAAAACTTAATGCTTACAAGTATAAGTAAGTAGGAGAGTAAATCACAGCGTGCCAGCCCTGCAACAGCTGCATATCGGTCTTGGTTATGTTTCGTTATTCTATATCGGTGTCAGGGCGAAGTTTCATACGTATGTACAGACATCGATATTTAACTGTTAAATGTACAAGGTTAGGTGAGCGGCCTGCTCTTAGTCTAGATAGATATTAGACGTTCTACTACTTATTTCCCTTAGTAACCGACTGGAAATTGGTTTCCAAGTTGGGCTTTTAACTTACTCGTATACCTATTACCCATAGAGCTATTACCTACGTAATGTTTGATACGAGGCCATTGGTTTTCCATTATAGATTAAGGAAATATTGTCACTGAACACTAAGGTTGCAAAGATCTTTAGCAGCATCCTGCATTGCTGGTATTTATCTTGCATCTGAATTATAATGAGAAATTAAGTTAAAAAAACAATATTTATAAGTTTGACGTCTCTCCTTCGTGTTTCCTTGGTAACCATATTAACACGTTATGAACGAGCGATGCAACGACGTTATTTCACGTGACTCTGTGTTTTGGCGCGAATATTTGAAGCTCATATTTTTTTTGTGATCTTTTAATTATTATAGAGCTCATGAAATGTAACTTCTGCGAAAAGACGCAAAAATTTTGTTATTTTAACAAAAACTAAATTCAATTACTTTTGACGCCATGTTCCTCAAGAAAACTCTCACTCAAGACGTAAGGAAAGATCCCCAAATCGAAAATAAACACGTCTCCATTGCACTTGGTTCGAAGCATTCCATTTGTTAGCTCCCCGGGGATCGCCCGCGATGGATAGGATATCGAACACCAGCACTCGTGCTATCCATCCAGTCCCGACGACGAGCTTCGCATTTGTCGTGTCTATATGGATGGATGTATGTTTTTTGGGGGTTATCGACCTGATCATATAGAAATTTTACAGAAGTGTAAATAAACTAGCAACCCGCCTCTACATCGTACGGGGTAGGCCTAAGTTGCGGCGATTAATAATTAAGATATAGACTATAATCATCTGTTATCATAATAATTGGAAACTACAGGTACCTACCTATACATATTTTATATTAATACGTGAAGAGAAAACTTTGGTATAGGTAGTTATTTTCGTAAACACGTAAAGATTATAAAAAACACCCAGTAATATTTAAATAACGTAATTTCAAAAGTTTTGCTCAACAAAATGTAATTGCATTATTATTACCAAGCCGATTTGCCAAACTTTGCAGAAGTTGTGAGTTCTAATCCGAACTGACGTTTGGACATAGTTTGGACATTATTTTCACCTGTTACGTGTCCGTCCATGTCACTGTAAGCCGGCCTTAGCGTACCGGACAGACGACAAGAGACATAAAACGATCTCTGAAGTCTGTCAAACCATTTGTTATGGTTGATGGACGTAAGTGGAAGACTAACTTCAAATGGTTTTTGTAACTTTTTAACCTCGGACGTCGAACAAATCAACCTTTGGCCCTTGGGATGCCAAGCCAAGTACTCAACCAGAGGCACTGTGCCAGTCGGGTCGTTATATTCTATGTACAATCAAGTACTTTGGCGATTGTACACTTTGCCGACAAAATTCTTTGTACGGCTCCCGATAAGCTAGCCACGCCCACATTTTGCTTCTGCCAATTAAGGCCACTTAGCCTTAGGTCCTAATTGGCGGAAGCAAAATGTGGGCGTGGCTAGCTTATCGGGAGCCGTACAAAGAATTTTGTCGGCAAAGTGTACAACCGCCAAAGTCCTTGATTGTACATTACGCTCCTGCAGTCATCATCCTGTGTTTTCATGTTACGAGTCAATCCCGGTGAGAATGTGTTTCATTTTAACTAATGCATAGTCTATTTCACATTATATTCCTTGACTGTCTTTGTGGTCCCTTCACAATATGTTCTCATCTTTTGCGGCGTGCTTTCTGAGCTATAATCACTTCCGTGTTACGGTCATCATATAACGAGAAGCACGCCTGGGCGTTACGAGAAAATCCTAAGAACATTATTATCTAAATCACTCGTGAGAACGTACAATATCTTTTTACCTGGAATCGTTTCCATTATGCGGTTATCGCTTGATACCGTCTTTTCAAAAGCTTAATCTCTTAACTAACTGACTGGTTAAACAAGGGACGTATTCAAGGATATGATAATTCGTGTTCATGTAACGGATAATAATGTACTGTGTAATGTAAACCCTAATGAAAATATTGTAATAACATTCCGAAAGTGTGGCTACACACCTGCGCTGCGCACGCGACTGCATATGGCGTATGAACGTTGATAAGACAGATAGGTATGATGCCATTACCCTTCATACTTCAAACATGGCTTAGGACAAGCAAAAATACCTCTATGATGAATTTTATAAGACAGTTAGGTGAAATAGTAGTATTATGAACCTCCTTCCTTCAATATGT
Organism: Allophyes oxyacanthae; assembly: GCA_932294325.1. Classification (NCBI taxonomy): domain Eukaryota; kingdom Metazoa; phylum Arthropoda; class Insecta; order Lepidoptera; family Noctuidae; genus Allophyes; species Allophyes oxyacanthae. The sequence continues at coordinate 13,028,245 of OW028622.1, forward strand.
CTATCGGTCAACCAGTCACCCTGTAGAAACAGCGAACTAACAACTCCCTTCTTTCTCTTCTTTGAAGTTTATGCCGTGTGGTCATCGCTCGGTCAGACGGCATCGACTATCGGCATAGTCGATGCCGTCTTCATAGTATAGGTATGGGAAAACGGTGAATTAATCCTCGTTGAATCTCTAATATAATTGGTCCTTTTAGTACATTCTCAAACTTTTTGCCACTGAAATTTCCGTCATGCTGTCATCACTCGCCGTAGCCGTCTAAGAAGTATAGTAAGGTCTCCCACCTAGTATAAAGTCTGGAAAGAACCTTACTAGAATCTTGTTCAAAATTTTGGACCAAGGACACAATGTCTATCGGTCCTTTTGGTACATTCTGGAACTTTTTGTCATTGGAATGGTATGCTACCTGGATCGTTTCCGTCGTGCGGTCATCGCTCGCCGCTCGTCGTTCCGTCGGGACGTTGACATCGCTTTGTCTTGCACCGATCGAATACAGTGCAACCCGTCTGCAGCCGACACGCGGACTAATAAGGGAGTGAGCACAGTTGTAGATATGGCAGTTTGATTATTGAGTGTGATGTGAAAATGTTTATGTAAAGATGTTAATCGTTGTCTTCGCTTTTCTATGAATTCTAATTTTGCGGGGCTGATTAAATATTACCCAAGTTATAGTCTTTAGTAAATGAAGTAATTTTGGTAGTTTCCTAGAAATAAATTGCCATTAGTTATGTATTAACGACACACAGCAATTGCCACGTCGAAAGAGTAACATGAAATTGTTTATAACAGCAGACACTTAATTAAAAAGCTTTTATCTTAATTAGAAATCCTTTCAACGAACAACGCCTCGTTAATAATTAAGTCTAGGTAATGTGTTAAACGGAACGTAAAATGTATTAGTTTAATTAGTACTTAAACTAGACCAAAACTACTTTTATTAGGATAGGTGTAGCTATTAATTTCCTACTATTGCGTGTATGTGTCCTTCACAGACAATAGGAATAACATTTGAAGCAGTTATTTTAAAAAAGCACAACAGTGTGTGATAAAATGGATTTCATAAACATAAAATCAGAAACCATTTTAATTAGGTACCTTGCCTACTAGCATTCGTACCTCTATATAAATCTTAAATTCTCATAATTAATTCAAAAAACTGTTACTGCATATTTTACTAAAATATGCATAGCAAAACAATAAAAAAAATAAAAAATAACTTGTTTGAGAATAATAATTCTAGCGCAATGAGACACGAATTTACATAATTTCCACGAGCGACGGTACCGCGAAGGTTGTTGAATTTATGTGTCTGGTCGCCTCCACCGGCACCGTCTGGTAACGTAATGGAATGCACAGGACCTCTGCACAATGCACTCACAGCACTCAGTTGTGAACGTCACCTGCCCGCGTCGGACGCTCGCGCGTGCCTGTGTTTATCGCTCATCCAAAAAGTTTGTGGTTTGCTTTCGTAGTTCTGTGGCATTACTGACGGATTGTTGGCTTCGCCGCCGGACAAAGAGGTGGGTTTACGTATTTGGAAATGTTTCAATTTTCGTGGCTTGTTAATTTTATTCACGTTTTAATTATATTGATCTGTTTTTATGTCTAAATTTGGATCTCAGTTGAAAATGCTTTTTCATAAATTGGAGGATCAATTTACAATTAAATGTTTTAGAGAACCTTTTTAACTTTCGTAATTAGGTAAGCCTCGATCAGCTCGATCCATCGTAACGAGAATTTAAATAATGAATTCGTAATTACTGTTTGGAACACCTCTTGTTTTCATTCTACCAAACAGTTATTAGAAATTATTTAAACAATTAAGGAAATTTTTAATCTGCCTGTTGATCATACGAAAATCAACATAAGATGAATTTTGATTTTGGATTCTTCGAATAAATTGTTTGAACAAATCTCGAAAGAAAAATATTCGAAAATTGAACTAACAATCACCAAATGACCTGCGACACTGAATGTTAAAAATTAAAATGGAAGTCTTCAAATTTCACTCTTTGAATAAATAAATGTTCACAAGAAAACTTTAAATTAAAGTTATTCGAAACCCTAAGATCGTTGAAGCGTTTCTAATTTTCTAAAGATGTTTTTGACCTTTTGGAATATCGGATTATTATAGTACCGACCTTTGTGATAATGGCAAAAATATTTTGCAGATATTGATTTCAAAGTAAATTAAATGTTTAAGAAACTAAAATCTTTTCATATTGAGTAATAACTTTGATGAGAGGAAAATTTTGTTGAAGTGCACGCGGAAAAGCCATTGAAGAAATTATGGGTAATTTTCACCGGCGCGGGCGGCAAAACCAGGTGTTTTTTAATGAAAGTTTTCAAGAACAGAACGTAATGGGTTCACAGAAGTGAGGCAGTTTTGCCGTCTTATGGTTTGAATATAAATTCATAACCTAAGTATGACCTGTTATGGCTTTTATGTGTTCGAATAACAGTTCTCAAAATATAATTTTATGCAGATTTTAAACAGTTTATTTTAAATTCGCGATCTCTTAACTGTTTCGTATCGACTCAAATATATTTGTCTTTTATTTTAGATTGTACTTATTAATATGCACAGAAATGTTTAAAGTATAAATATTTGATTTTATTATAGACCGAACTGTTTGTTTGTCATCCCAAATTCAAATCATGTCGCATATTTGTACTCTTATAGGTAAAATTTTGAAACTAATATAATTCATCATAAAGCTTTATTTATTATCAGAATTTTTCAACGAAAGTCATGTAGCCGGGCTTAATCTAGGCTTTTCCCAACTATATTTGGGTTGGCTCCCAGTCTAACCAGATGTGGCTGAATATCAGTAGTGAAAGTCATAGCGCAGAGACAAGAAAAATGTTTTAATACAGAATGTGAGTCATTTAAAATTCGCAAATGTTGACTAATTTTGAATTACTTCAAAACGTTTCGGAGACACGCCAAGAGTGTCTCATTATAAAAATATTTGAGTGAAATTTCCGTTTTCTTAATTTGACACATCTATTAGTGTTTTTGTAAAAATTACTTGTTACAAATTTTGAATATTTGTTGATGCATCATTTCGACTTCTCAAGTGTTTTGTTAGTTGATCTGCAACAACAACTTGTATAATAAAAACATGCATCAAGAACAGTATTTTGATGCAGGTACTTGACAATGTACAAGTGCATTGATGGATTCTGACTGTACTTCACCTCATTTTATTGTGAAACCAGCTCCCATTTACAAAACCCACAATGAATCGACGGTTCAACGATACTTTAAAATATCCCCTAATGAAAAAGGCAAAAATATCACGTTTGGACCACCAACAAAGTGCACCTGACCCGTAGGCAAAGTATCCAAAACTCAGTACTTATACAGGGTGGTGACGATGTTACGAGTCGACATTAATTAATGAAACCACGTATTTGGTATCACGTTCTAAAGAAATCTATGATCTATGATGATGTTATTTTTGCATAATATTTCACTGTACTTTCATTCGTCTAGGTGAAGGGACATCAAAGTAGAAACTGATGTCATCTTTATCTATTCCATAAGTGTAAATAAAGATTATTTTGGAAAAACAGGTTAGAGACTTTTAAAATTTCGCCTAGAGATCGTGATAATGTGTAAAATTAAGAAAAATATAATTAGTTCCTCTGGCTAAACTACTGATTAGATTTGGTTAATTTTTTGTATTCGGTCACAGAACATGATACCAACACTTGGTTTCATTTAATGTCGTAACGTCATCCTCACCCTGTATTTAACAATTATTTTAATTATAAATATTCCCATCTTAAGTATACATTTTTCCATACCAAAATGTCATGTCTATATTTATGGTAGATACATATCGGTGGTTCAATCGTGCATGACGTCATCCATCGATTTTCCATGTAGTTAAAAAATGACACGTGTCATTAGGCTTTAAGAATACAGGTGCGATATGATTTATGACGAAGGCACGTGTGTTTGTCAGGTCTAACAAAGTGTCTAGGCTAGTCCAACACGTTTGTTCTGAAAAAATTAGGTAACGAGTTTCAGTATTCAAAAACGCCTATTACAGTTTTGAAATAGTTCAACTTCATATAGCATTTTTGTTTTTAATTATAATTGAAAGCACGGTTGGCGCAGTGGTTAACAATTGGCTTTTTGCGCTACGTGCCGCAGGTTCGATCCCCGCATGGAACAACTATTTGTATGGCCTATAGATAGATGTCCCGGATCTAGGTGCGTGTGACATGTTTGTTTGAAACTGAATCACGATACAGGACAAATCCTAGTGTGGGACAACGTTATAAAAGAATAAGAAAGAAATTCATCATAATTTATAAATTATTCCTGTTATCTAAAAATTGGAAAAAGGAAGCAATAATGGCTATTCCTCCATCTTGAATTACGTATGCAAGGACCACTTGCATAAGTACTTGTCAAAATATTTTCAGTAGCCAATCAATTAGATTTAACTAACATTATTGGTTATTTATGAGTAGTACCAGGAGAAGCATATCAGCGATATTTTCCTATACCAGTCAAAAATATTCAGAGAAAATGTATAAGAACTCAACTTTCGGCCTATAAATGTGCAATGACTTATTCTAAAGGTGGCGAAGCACTTAATCTTTTCGTATAATAGAAAAAAATTAAAATAAGAAAATAATGAACCTTTATTTGCTAAGAAAAAGCACCTTACTTAAATATAACTTAGCTTTTTATTTTACTTAAACTAAACAATTTGCCTGTCAGTCTTCTACACAGACTTATTTGAATTTACTTTGAACGCTATTAATCAGTTTTTTTTCCAGATTTTTCAAATAAGAAATTGCTTACTTAGATATAAATCCATTTTCATACTTTTAGTTGTTTTCTTAAAATGTTTTGATTATTTAACTTTTACATCTTGTGTCAAAACAATGTCTAAATCGATATTATTTTACTATAAGCTACGTAAACTGTGATTAGCGTCACAGTTGACGTAGTAAGTAGTGTGATTTTTAATTACGGTAAGTCACTATTAGAAATCCATTATTCTAAAAGAGTTACCATGGAGTTTCTTGCCGTTTCTTCTCCATAGAATCTACTATTTGGAACCGTGCACCTAGAGTCTCGACATTTCATAAGTGCCTGTATCTGGTTTACATGAAATGAAGATCTATTCTATTCACAATAGCCTACTCCATGTTCTATTTTAATTTTTCTTTTCTTATGATGACTAAAAACATGGCATTTCTATCTTACAACTCTCAAAATTCTGTTCAATAACAATTATCCTAATTAGGTACTCATAGGCTTGTTCAATTAATTTCCTTAATTGATTCCTAAAAACAAATTGCCCTTTATGTTGGTAAACACTATTTTACAAAAAACAAGTTTTTATTACGCAAAGTGATTTGGTGAAAGGTCAAAGTTGGTAGCAGTCACGCAACTGGCTGACTTTCTAATGACGTATTAACAGGAAGGTTCCAATATCATTAGGGTCCCTGGAGACCGGTTTCCCTTTAAGTGCCTTGAAGACATTTACTGTCTGATTACAAAATATACTTTAAATTAAGTCTTGTAAAACCCAGGTTTTAAGATAGCTCCGTCTCTTTTTGTTATATGACGTTAGAAAGTGATGGATATACAAGGTCCTTCCTACCTTTCTAATCCCGATCCTTTTAAGGGGTTATTGTACTCATCATTATTAACAACTTTTACTATGGGACCAAAACTGAAAACACGAAAAAAAACTGTTGTTATTATTTGTTTGTTATTTTTGAATTATTTTATACAATCAAAATATAACTACAGCCCAAAACCACCGAAGAATTACATAACTGAATATAAAACAAAACGAAAAAAAAACATACCTACAACACCAAAAAACGACATAAAAACTAGTTGGTTAGTGTTACTACAAAGTAGTATAATAACCGCGCTGCACATTAACCTCTACACGGACAATAATATATAATCTGTGCCTGTAAAAATGAATACTGAATGAAAATTACCCACAAAATGAGGTCAAGTGTCCATAATAATTAATAATGTATTTAGTGACCGATATGATTTGAATGTGGATTGTGGTGCTCTCGACATGCCCTAGTTTGTACTCATAGATCCATTTAACTGAATGTTTTGCAGTATTTGCGGAACATTTTCGTGAAATCTTTGAATACCGAAACTGTATTGTGGGAGAACAAAGGCTAATTACATTCTTCTTTTTTTGCTCTACTCCAACGGTCTTTAAGTATGTATTTGAAAAGCGAACGTGAAAAAATATAATTAGCTGCCAGTATTATTTTGTTTATGGTAATTTTCTGTCACACGTGGAACCAACGGTTTATTGTCATTGTTCTCTATTGAAATTGAATTTTGTCTCCAATTTTCGAATGGTGTGATTTTTATTCGGAAACTAGGTATGTATTTCAGTTTTTGCGCAACACTTATTTTTTTTTTTCATCATATTTACTATTTATTTTATAACTGGGTATTTACCTACTCCTCATACTTCATAATCAGGCCTGAGTAAGTACCTACGCGACTCGCATTAAACTTTACGTAACTACATGATTGTCTTCTAGTCGTGATTCCCGAGACAGCAAATTGTATTTTTCCTTGTTTTTAAAGCTGTACAATTCTACGAAGAATGTGATTGCTAACAAATAAGGAAATACATAAAATATACAAGGTACCTTTCTAGTTCCAGTCCCTTTAAGGGTTTATAGTAGTCATCTTTATGAACAACTTTTACTTTGGGACCAAAACTGAAAACGCGAAAAAAATAACTGTTATTCCGTACATTTAGTCGAGTAATATTGTATGGAAAAGCAGTAATTTTTTCACGATTACAGTATTGGTCCAATAGTAAAAGTTGTCGTCTCTCACGATCGTATTGAAGTTTATTACCAGAGTCGATTTTCATTACCATTTTAGTTACGCGGTAGACCCACTGGTGTTCCTGGACTGGCAAGTTCATTAGTTAATTTGAGTTCTAGTTATTTCGTTGTCTTTTCATCAATCGGCCATGAACAGTGACTCTTGGACAATGGCAAGATGAAATTCTTGCAAATACACTTTAGGGTGACGTTTGGAGAATCTAGACACCATGCTCTTTAAGTTACCAAAGCTCCATTAAAATATTAAACGCAGTAGCGTGCGTTGGGTGCTACCTCCGTGGGTGGTACCAGCATTAAAATATGCCAAACAACGTCCATTTCCGTACACATTGGTGGTACCACCATCGCAACATGGCGGCAATCGATCAGATTACACATAACACAATTGGCCTGCACGCCACTGGTGTCAAGGACTACACCAGATCTAACCAGCAGATAGCTTGGGGTCAAGGTGCAATCTACTGATTGGGAGCTTCCGATCTGTTGTAATCTTTGTAACGACTTGTCAAGGAGCTGATGTTGTTTAAATCTTGGATAACGGTTTGTTAAAGAATGAATTTAATATGATGTATAGAATAGATCTTTACTTAATGTAAACCACATACAGGCACTTATGAAATGTCGAGACTCTAGGTGCAGGGTTCCAAATAGTAGATCCTATGGAGAAGAATCGGCAAGAAACTCCACGGAAACTCTTTTAAAATAATAGATTACAATCTTGATCAGTACAATGTTGTGGTAAGAGCTGCGAGAATAATGCAATTTAATGTGAATAAACAAAAGACTAGGATAATAATGATTTGCCTCCGAATAAGATTGCCATGGCAGTTACAAGCTGACCAGTTCCGACAGACAGCACCCGTTCACGAGCATGACGCATGCGTCAGCATCGCCAAGCTGGACCACAATGAAGGGAACTCAACGACCTGAACGTATGGTTGTGATTTCGGATCGATCTATTGTCTTTGCGATAGTGTTTATCAACAGCTTAAACAAGGTCCAAACTTACTAGTCCCGATCCCTTTTAAGGGTATGAACAGCATTTACAATGGGACCTAACCAGAAATCTAGAAATAAATTCTGCTGTTCCATACATTTAGTCGAATAATATTGAATTATTTGTATGGACCTGCAGATTTTTTGTTCGCATTCTCATTGTTGGTCCCATAGTAAAACTTGTTCATAATGATGATAAAATACTGAAAGGGATCGGGACTAGAAAGGGTGGACCTTGTATATCGCAGTACACTGCTGGACATAAGTTTCTCGTATGAAAGTTTTGTCCGCAGACACTACGCAGGGCAAGTGTGTTCTGTTGGTGATCACATGGCTAACGCTCTCGCGCCTATGAGGCTGCTGCCCACCACCGTTCTGCGTTAATTTGGGTTAGCAAATAGGTACTATGGATATCCCGCTATGTCAGGTATGAAATTTATGTTAATGCACTTACCCTTTACAACCCAAGGATCAATAGGTCATTGACGCTTTGCGTACGTTCCCAAAAATAGCAATTGATATAAAAAACTAAATGCTTTTATACCAAAATGGATCTATCTTGCCTATTAACGTAATTTGGATGTAAAAAGGTCCCACTGAATATTTTATTTGAAACTGTAATATAGTAAGCAAAAACGGCTTGACACTGTATCGCACTTTGACGTAAAGGCTTCAAAGTATTAGCAAAATATACCACTTAGGAATTAGGGCGCATCCATACCAGACGTTCTGAAAATAGCCGCTGATTAGAAGCTGAAAGCATAAAGTGTGGAAAGAGGGACAGGCATGTGGCAGTTAGAATCCAGATACGTCTATCCACACTATTCCTTAGTAAACAGGCATTTGAAGCCTAGCCAATCAACGTGTGACGAGCGCATCGTAGAGCAAAACAATCGGCACCTGTTAGTATTTGATTCAGTGAGAAAAATAGGTGCAAGATGTATAGAAACCGACACAGCTGCGGCAAAGTAAACCCGCCCAGCTCTAATTCATCAGAACCTGTAGACTAGATGACAATTTCCGATCGCCAGAGAATACAAACACCAGCAAAATGCACTGAATTGGTAAAAGCTGGCGAACAGTTATTACTGACGTTTCAATTCTTCGCAATTGGAGATTGTCATCTCGTCTACGCTTGGTATGAAGACACCCTTACAGAGGGAAGGGTTAGTGTGGAGTGTCGAATAGTTATTATACTCTGTTCTATCCTTGACTTCCAGACAGTTTACACACATCTTTTAACATAAATACATAAAATCGTGCTTAAGATCCTTGCCGGGTTGAGCAGTTACAATCTGTGCCAAAGCTAGGACCACGTTTGCATTTGTATGTATTTATCTTAGTACTTAAATGGTCATGTGAATCAACTGCCAACAAGCATGGCTATTGGCTACGGATCAAAGGACCAATTCTTGAATGTTAAACTTGTACAATAGAGAGGTAGGGCATAGCGGGATTTTTCGGTAAAAATTATAACTGCCCAACTGAGGAACATACCTCCGCTTTGCAAAATATAGTGGGCAAATAATTATGTTCCTTAGTGCTCCTTGGGGAAGCATCGTAGGGTCGGTAACGTGCGAGTCATGTTTCTGGTGTTGCAAGCGTCGTCGATAGGTTACAGTAACCGCTTACTATTAGGCGGGCCGTATGCTTCTTTGCTGCCTTAGCTTAGTGGTATAAATAAAGATAAATAGGCGAAATTTTAATCTGCGAGCAGAAGTGGCGTTAGCTCGGTTGGCAAGAGCGGCTGGTGTACTGAACCAGAAGATCGCAGATCCGAATAATGCGCGCGATAGTTTTAGTTATAGTAAAAATATACATTGTGCTGTGCAAGTTTGGGAGTTGAAGCGAGGCAAAAACTAGCTAAAATAGTCAAAAGCTTTTTATAGTAGGAAAGTATTCCCTTGATCACTTGGACATCTTTTGAGACATCCATAGAAAATAAATAGTTTCTGCCTAAAAGCACATCGAATAGACAAACAAATAAACCAATCAAGTATCACTTGCCCTTTTCAGGCTTCAGGTCTCCGAAAAATATTCAAATGTCGAACGTTACGTCACTGGCTGATGTAATTAACTTGTTTATGGTGGAGTTCCACGAATTTCCATCGGTTCGCCGAAGCGTAGGGGTGGAATCGTGGAACATGCCTTTTTGGAAACCTCTATGGCTATTCCATTTCGGAGAATGGAAGATGAGTCAATGAAATTCCTAGGTCTGCTTTTTCGGATATTTAACCTTCCAGTCATGTGTGAAAGTGGTTTCATTAAGTTTCACTTGTAAATAAATATTCTAAAATGACGCTAAAGTAGAAAAACTGCCACTGTAACACCTGGAAACGAGGAACTATCAATTAATTGAGTCTTACTTATCAGCTCGGCCTACATCATAGGAGGCATGGCCCACACCAGAATGTGTAGTGTGTATTCTTTCTTGGACCTTCATTTCATACGTATGCAAAGTTCGAGTCATTGACAAGTACTTCAACAAAGAGTCGTTGAGAAGTTGAAGTATTTAAAATAGGACCTGTAATAGTACCCTCTTGTGCAATCCCTAGAACAAAAAAATGCTAGCCGATGTTTGTTACATTGGATCCTTCAAAGATTTCAGTATACAAAGTGATCCAGAATATTATATTGTAGAGTATAAATTTTTACTTTCATACAAATAGTGCCATAATCGTTCTTTCACGTAGTTTAACAAGACACGCTACATTTAGTAACACATTGATCTTAAGTACTTCAGCACAAGCACAAGCACTAAGCACATCATTACTATACTGAAATGCTTAGTAATGTACTCTACTTATGTACTACAGTATCCATTTTCTCGTAAACGGGGTAATAGAGATACCTTCAAGGCATATCGCGTTTTATATTTTCTTAATACATTTTTTCTTTTATTTATCATTATGCTCGTAAAATGATATTTCTAATCTCAGATTCCATGATAAATCTCCTGCTATTCTGCGTGAATATCTTAATAGAATTTTGGAATCAAAATACATTTCGAAATTATATTTAAATATGCGCAATGATCCTATGAAACTAATTGCTAAAAATTATAGTTTTTATTGCCACCGACTAAAAAGTCGGCCATATTTTTTCACGTTTCTTTAACTTGCTGACCGTCATAGGTAATAAAAAAATATTATAGTTTAAAAAAAACTATAGAACACGCTTTTGTCATCCAAACTGAACGTGTATGAAAAATTTCAGCTCAATCGGAAACCGGGAAGTTGGTCAAATTTAACTTCCAAGATTTTCTTACCTACATACTCGTAGTTAGTTAGTTTGTTACAGGTGAAGCTAATAAAAGTGTGTTAAAAATGACACTCTTAGATTTGCTACCAATTATTTATTTATTTATTTAATATAGACGATAGCAGTGATGGCATACCGGTTGAACGCTTGCCTTCCATGCAGGAGGGTCCGAGTACGTACCCGGCACGCACCTCTGACTTTTCGAATTTATGTGCGGATCAGCATTTGATTATCACTTGCGTTAACGGTGAAGGAAAATATCGTAAGGAAACCTGCACATCTGAGAGGACCTCTTAAAGTTCTCGATGATGTCTATTCCGCCAACCCGCACTAGGCCAGCGTGGTGGACTAAGGTCTAATCCTTCTTATTCTGAGAAGAGGCCGGTGCCCAGCAGTGGGACAGTAATGGGCTGGATTTATTAATATAGACGAGCAGCAACTTTGCTAATGTGTCTATATCACACAGTGTTGAAAATTCACGTTTTATTCACAGTTTTTTTAACGAGAGTTTATTTGATCATAAGCTAGTTGTCGAGTAAGTTCTTAAATGAATTTATTGAGGTGACAGTAACAACATCTTCGGAGGTTTGTTCCAGTTGTGGACCACATATATAACACTGCACACCACACCTTTAACAACAGGTTAAAGGTGTAGTGTGCAGTGTTATATATTGTTCATAATGATGCGTACAATAACTCCCTTTCGGCTTTATTTCCTTAGGTACACTTTCCGACTAACCGTGTATATTATTAAGTAGAAATATTATTGCCTGTGTAGTAATTGTGAAAACAAACTCGTTGTTTCATTTATAAATTATTTTTAATACATGTGTGACCATGTTTTGCCTTATAACTTGTCCAAATAACAAAGAAAAATTTAAAAATAAATAATCTACGCGAGCTGGATTAATTGCACATCGTTTTGTACCTATCGCTTAGATCGTGCATACGGCATATTTTTGACGCGCCAACGACGCGCAGATGTCACACGTTGACGCGCTTGAAATGACATTCGGGTTTTAAAATTTGGTTATCTACAGCGCGTTCGTCAAACGTGTGTCGTCGGTACGTTAAAAATCCGCCGTGTGCATAGGCCCTTAAATTCATCTTCGAGTCTTATGGTGACCATCGCTAGAACTTTAATTACTGGGAACTTGTTTCTAAAATATTGGATTGGCTTTTCCTGTCTCTCCAAAACAGCCGAAGGTTGTGATAATAATGCATTTCGGAAAAACCTTCAAGAAAACCGGCTCCGAAGGTTCTGTAAAATGTAATGTCTGAGGTAAATTTAGGACTCATTTATTTGGTGTCAGCGTGTGATATTATATTGATACTATGTAATGTAAGGTGTCAGCACACGAGAGGAAGACTTATAAGACCTCGATTAGGATGTTTAGACTGGAAGGCTCTAGGATTAGTTTGAACACGGCTTGAAACATTATTGATTGATGTACTTAGCACTTGTCTGTGTCTTCTATACATCGAAGCACGTGTAAGACTAGAGTCTGGCCGACGAAAGATGTCCCAGAAAATCTGCGGCAATTTAAAAAATCTGAAAGCTGTCCTCACTTACTATACACTGCATAGCGGAGTTGATACTATTTAATATTCAAAGATATTCAAGGATTATTTAATAGTATCAACTCCGTTTATGCAGTGTATAGCAAGTGAGGACAGATTCAGATTTTTTAAATTGCCGCCGTTTTTCTTGGACATCTTTCGTTAGCCAGACTTTATCAAACACATAAAATAACGTAATGACATAAATACATTAATCTGTTTTACTCCCAATCTCTATAGAATCCGTCTATAAATACTCAGTACATTCACCATTGAAAATCAGCTGTTATTCTTAATTTGAAATAGATTCTCAATTTAAAAATCAATTCTTTATACTCGGGGCGTTGGCCGTTCTAGGTCGTTTGGAAATGTGCGAAGCATGAGCGTATTATTTTCACTATGTTAATTTGTGCAGCGCAGTATCTTTGTTATCTGTCGACAATAATGCATGTATGTGTCATAATCTTTTCCTTCACGAGGTGAGTGGGACATTTAGCTACATCAATATGTACATAGGTACACGAGCAAATTTTTCCTTTCTTGTAAGTCATCACTGACGAACGTCAAATACGTGACTTCATATCTCGAATGTCATCTATCGAAATTTCAAACCAAGTTGGAATAGGAGACCATCTAAATCTGAATATTATTTAAATCTAAAGAAAGGATCTTCGATACGATCGGTTCGGTCTACGGTTGGCGAGATACTGTCAAGATCGACATGCTTGGCGTTCTTACGTACCGGAGACCAAGACACGCTTCGGGTCGCTAAGCCAACGGAGTAAGTAAGAGGGTCTTCGGGAAAATAACCAGTTTAAGGTGGCCTGTGGCTACGTGTATCATGGTATGACATCGTTATGAAAAGACCTATAGTATAATGATAGTCTTCACATGATGTACAGTCCCGCACGATACGTTGCGGTGATAAAGATTGTCGATGGTCGAAAAATTGCTGATTGTATGTACCTACACTTACAGACAGCTTCATTAACTAGTTACCCCTTTCGTAAGATAATACGTATTCAAGTAGCTGACTGTACTGTACATTTCCTGTATAAGCTGACCTCTCATTGTATAGGTTTTCCGTATCTATTATTTCCCTAAGCATGTAAATAAACTCATCAACTTTTCTTCTGTATACATATTTTTTTATTAATTAGTTTATTTAGAGAAACCTGTCGCTAATATAATAAATTGTAAGAGTCACCTTTAACTTCTTCGTTGCACGAAATCCGTATCTCTATTTATTTTCAGTGTGTCATCAAAATACCCAAATGATGTAAAATGTCAGTGAAAAGTCATTGAATCAAATAAACATTCGTTTCACAATTCACGTCACCTTGACGCAAGAAACACTATCGAAAACATGAAGTACGTGCCCGTTCACTTAAAGTTCGTTGACATGGTTAAGTCACTTTTCGGCTTCTTCGTCGTTCCTTAGTGCCCAAACATCGATCCCACTGTCCTTCTACTTGGTCCTTTAGGCCAACATAATTGGTCCTTCAGGTCTCAAAATCTGGCATTTGGACCATTTTGAACGTTTTGTAAAATATCATTGATTTGGACCTTCACATATTATGTAAGTGTAGTGAGAGGGATTCATGAATGTATTTTTATTATTATAATTTATTGTCTTGTGTTGTCACTAGGGATTGCAAATATTCGATATTTTTCGGTATTCGAATATTCGAATATTTTTTCAGCCCTATTAGAACTATTCGAATAATATTCGAATATTTCAGAAAAATTAAATATTTATATAATTTGTCACATTTTTATAGCCTTACAAACTGGTATCATATTTTTATGTAAGTTCGCCTAACATCCCCAATCATTACCAATATTTAAACATCAAACTTGTAATCAAATGAAATAATTTTAACAAATTCTTAATACAAATGTCGTCCAGTGAAGTTTTCTCTTCACGTATTAATATATAAATAGTTAGAAGTAATATGAACTTCGACCATTACCAGAAAATCAAAATTTCACAAATAAAATCAAATAAACATTTTTTTTTCAAATTGTCCTCCAAATCTCATAGTGGACGTAATCAAAACAATGCCACCAGTATCACTCAATTACCTTCCATTGAAAATTGTTGAAACCAAATAATACAACTAATTAATCATAATGTTCATGAAATAAAAAATTCTAAATTCTTAAAAAATGATAGGAAACCTACTTGGTAGGAAAAACAATTAGAATCTCACTTGAAAAGTCAAACAATATGTTAATAAACTTTATACAACATACAAAGTAAAAGTAGCAAAAAGGTATTGTATTATCAATTTCATAAGGATAACAAGTGCACGCAATCACTTAAATTGAAAGTTATGAGATCCAAGTGATCCAACACGGTAAGTACCAATTATAATTAAATAAATGTGCGGTGATCGGATAGGCACATAATAAAATTATTCTTATTTACGAATCCTTTGAAAGTGTGACGTAAGAAAACTTAAAGAGTTAACGTAATTATCATTTAATTTACATCTGAGATGATTGCATTATATTTGGTAGAAGAAAATACCCTTTCGCACTCTACGCTATAGGTGGTGGAATGCATATTAGCACGTCATACATAGGAATGACTTAGGCGTCTTGGCGTACATGTGTCACTTATGTCCCATGCAAGTAAAATCCTCCTGCGCATAATTAACTCTGGACTATCAGCACATGTAGACCACCAGATATCGAGGGAACAATATGGTTTTGTTGCCGGAAAGGGAACTCGTGAGCAAATATTGAATGTCTGCATTCTCATCGAGAAATGTCGTGAAATTAACGTGCCACTGGTCCTGTGCTGTATAGATTACGCAAAGGCATTTGACTACGTACAATGGCAAACTATTTTCGATGTGCTTATTGAGATGGGCGTCCCCACGCACCTTACTTTCCTGATTCAGTATTTCTACCTTGATGGCACCAGCATTGTGAAACTGGAAACCCAAGAATCTAGGTCTTTCCACACGGAACGAGGCGTGCGTCAAGGATGTATACTGTCGCCAAAGTTATTTAACCTATATGGGGAACATATTATGTGAAAAGCAAATAGAATATAAAATAAATTAGTATAGGCAGTGAAAGACTCACGAACCTAAGGTACGCGGATAATACCACTATAATTGTGTCTAGTGTAGAACAGATGGCGAACCTGCTAAAGCATATACGGGAACACTTCCACGTTCTAATCTACTTGACGGGTACGAGAAAGTCAGCGAGTTCGTGTATCTTGGGTCACTGATAACTAGTGAGGGCAGCTGCCGTAGATCCGGTATGGCTAAGAGTGCAATGGCAAAACTCGACAAAATTTGGAAGAAACGTGGTATTCACCGTATGACCACCAAAGTGCGATTGATGCGTCCTCTGGTCTTCTCAATATATTTATATGGCGCGGAAACGTGGTGCATAGAAAGTCATGATAGCAGTAATATCGATGCTTTTGAGATGTGGTGTTGGCGCAGATTGCTTCATATACCCTGGACTGCTATGAGAACTAATGAATCCATTCTGTAGGAGCTCAACATCGCCAAGTTACTTTCCACAGTTTGCCGGGAGCGTGCCCTCGGTTTTTTCGGACATATCATGCGGTCTTCTAAGCATTGTCTGGAAAACCTTATAATAGTGGGCCGGCTGGAAGGGAAACCCACTCAAGGCAGAGCGCCGGTAAGATGGTCGGATGCAATAAGGAGGGCTGGTGGAGGCAGCATGCAGAAAGCGATCCATACAACGAAAGACCGCATGGTTTGGAGGCGCGTTGTATGTGGTAGCGATTCTCATCAGTGAGGGAACGATGAAGAAGAGGGGGACCTGTGTCATATAGAGCCATCCGCATTTTTATTGATGTTTCTAGATCATGATGTTCGCAAGTGACCGTTGATTGGTCGAATGGCCGTCAATCTGAGCAGTGCCGATCTATTCGAAGATTTGACGACCACGCGTTAGTCTTCGCGTTAATAATCAACAAATAATGCTGTAACCTTAATTGTTGTGGTAATATTCGAATGTTCGAATATTTTATAATTTAGTATTCGAATATGAATTTCAAATTGATATTCGAATAATTCGAATATTCGAATATCGAATTGCAATCCCTAGTTGTCACTTTAATTACCTACTGTAATTATTGGTCTCAGACCGTTGTCATTAAGTAAAAATAAATAATTATAATTATTGATTTATAGCAGAGTCCTTAGACCTAATATCGTACTTTCGGGCCTATACATGTACACACTGGTCCTTCGAATTTCTAAACAAAGTCCTTTTGATTTGTCGGACTACGTAGGACCACTTTGGAAAGGCCTATGTCCAGCAGTAGTCCATCAAAGTTAGATTTACATTGGCTTGTTCGAATAAATTTGGCCGAATGTTTACACGTGTCGTTGACTTGCAATTTGTTTTTTTCGTATATATCATAATTATCATATCATATCTAGGACAACGGTAGAGACACCATAGTTTTAAGAAAAGATGGAATATTTCTATTTGCTGATGTTTCATCAATACAAAAAACTTGAGACTGGAGATGGTTGTGGTATTTATTTCTTACTCTTTATTGTACCTACACAAATCATGGAATATACAAAAACACAGTTTAAATATGAATGCACTAAGGCGAGCTTAAGTCACAATGAGTTTTATTCCAACAAACCTTTTGGGTGAAAGAGAAATGAAAGGAAGAAGTGAGAAAGTCAAGCACGAGTTATTTTCTTAGGATGTCCAAAATTAAATTATATCCAACAAGCTTGATGTCGTTGCGTTAGATGCTGATGTATTCGCTTGCATGTAACTGCATGATATTTTTTTATTCAAAACAGTACCTATGTGTCAGGTATTCAGGTTTTTTTTTTCGGAATTCTTTCTTATATTGTCCGGAGACATTTTCCTAGCTGTGAACCCTACCCGCCCCCGCATTTGGACCGAATTTCTTTCCTACACACATCTTCAGGTTCACGGCTGCTTAGTTATTTACATATCGCGTGCCAACATTACAATTACTAGAAATCGTGATCTTTCACGACTTTTCTAACAACGAAACTACGAACGATCGCCACATAATTATATGGAATCAGCTGTCGAAGAATCTATCTAGACTGCTCGACCTACCTAATTTGTTTCACAGCTGTCGATAACGCTTCGACACCACATTCCGATAAGGCCCGTGGTATTGTTTTGATGCGCTCGTGTGAGTTCTTAACCGCGTCGTGTTCGCATCGATTCGACAATCGCTTTCATCAAACTCATATCGAAAATATTTTTTCCAGTTAACCTTCCCAGCTGACACGAAAAAGTTTGCTAAACGGTTCTGAAAACCGTTTTAATTAGCTTGGAGTGATGGATCTGAGTTAATATTTTCATAGCGAAATCGAGTACCTACACCAAAATCTAGTAATTTACTCAATGTTTACGTGTTCATTCACACGCGTTGTATTGTGTGCGTGTGGCGTCGTTGCGCCTGCGCAGAACGCTCGCGACCGAGCCCTCTTTGTTTGTTGACAAGCCGAGTGCTCAACTCAACAAGCTGTTCTATTCGCGTATGAACGTCGTGCGCGACGGACGTGCATCGCGTTGAAACTTACTTTGTTTAGAGCTATCGTGTTATCGCGTATATCGGCTAAATTTAGTGCAGTTATTTTAAAGATATTTTTTCCTCTTCTGCGCAATATTACTGTGAAGTGTTGTTTTGTGGAGCTCTGACCTGTCAGCGTTCAAGCCGAAGATTTCTTCCACATCTAAAATTACGCATTCGCTACTGTGCCAGAAGGTAATTCGTTTTCTTTTATTTTTCTTGGGCATTGTACGTAATTTACGGCACTCAACGACTGATGCTTAAATGGCAATTCAGAGAGGTTTATCTGGTATTTTATATCACGAGTGAAGTGAATTTATATCAGTGAACTCATCAATATATATTGATGCCTTTCAATGCAAATGCGTGCATTGCTCATAACGTCGTCTTTTATACAAACAACAAAGGCACACAGTGTACACATATTCACACAGTCGGTTGATTATCGCGAAATGTCAGGACGAGGATTGGAAAGTGAGTTCGGACATGGTCATTAAGTGTGGCACCCGCCGCACGATTTCACCGCAAATGAGATGCTTGCACACGAGCGACAAGACAAAGTTGCACAGAAACGCTATGTTGCGACTTGCGACTAGATACAGTTATAATTTGGCCGGTTGCCGTAGAAGGCGTCTAGCGGTACCTCTTATGGTCGCTGATGGCCTGGTAACTCGTCTCTGGAGTAACGGTAAACTTATTGCACCGTACGTAGTATATCTCACATCACATACACAAACAATTACCAGTCCTACTAACACGATGATTCAATTTTGCGTTGAACTGAACCGTGCGGCACAGATGCGGTCAATTTACAGTTACCTATTATAGGTATTTATAGTAAACAAACAGAATAATAAAATCATTTTGTCGACATTTTTTAAATAGAACGATGCCTTCTTTAGTCTTTTCCTTGTGGGTCATTCCATAGTGACGGGTGGGACATTTTGACCCATTTTTTGATACACTTTTATTTTTCTAGGCGTTACCAAAGTATATATTACATTATGTAGTGTGTGATAGTATTCCCAGATAACTGTTTCATATGATAGTGCAGTTAAAAATCTAAGTTTTTGCCTTTAAGATAGTTAAAATCACTGATTTCTAACTGTGACGGGTGGTACACGAAAATCCCTACCATCATTAGATACATGTGGTTGTCAATGAAATTCAGATCAACTAGGTCAATTTCAGCCTTTATTTTGGATAAGTACGATAGTTGAATAATGTTGCTATTAATATTTCGAAAGAAATATGTAAAAATTCAAGTCTATATTTTTTTATGAGCCTTTAAAAATGTGACGGGTGGGACATGGATTTGTGACCGGTGGGACGAGTAAGCAATTCAATGAATAAACTGCCAAATGTGTATCGGAAAAAGCAAATGCTCGTCTTGTGCAGTCATTATAATATTGTTTGAATATAATAGTTATCAAAGAAATGGAAAAATCATAATTTATTTCAGTACAAAGATTTTTGACAAAGTTATTTGTGCGGTTTTCTAGGAACATATGGTATGCAGCCAACTTATTGATAACTTGGTACACCATATCTCTAAAACTAATGAGTAGAAGTTTTCTAAGCTATTTTAACTGTAAATGCTATTCTTTTCAAATCAAGACCTTCATTTTAGCCCATTTCTGTCTGTCCACAGATCTCTAGTTAAATATCTTTTGTAATTCATCCTTGTTCACTTTAATTTCTCTTTCGACCTTGGTTTTTCGTATTAGTTGTCCTCTTTTATGGGGCTATAAATCATTTTTTAACAAGACTTACGTCTCTCATCCATAACATGCAACTTAAAACAGAAATTAAAATAATGACACTGCACAGGTAGAAAAATAACGTAAATAATAGGATAATCTGACTTAAACATATTTTTTTGTTATTATTAAAGCATTTACACATTGTTGTTTCAATTTATTAAAAGCTATTTATATTGCAACCTGGTTAAAATCCAGATTCTAGTATATTATATACTAAAAAAGGTTTTATTTAACTTTTAAGAATTTTAACACCCTTCCAGTGACGGGTGGGACAGCAATTCAAAGCTTAATAACTCGGTTAAATGATTGAATTAGGTGTCAAAAGTAATTTTAATGGTTAGGTATAAGGTTAATTGTTACTTCTGGAAAGTAATTAATTGATAGCTTTTATAGTTTTTGGTTTAATGAAACTAATGCATGTTTTCATGGGACGGGTGGGACAGAAGACATTGATCACTTCAAGTAGCAATAATTCAAAAAATATTATACTTTTATTGATTTTTTCTGCTTCAAACACAAGATGAATAATGTATCTATACTAATATTACACATTAGAATGATTGCTTTAAATAAAAAAGCCAAAAAAGACTTGCCAATTTCGTTTAAATAAACATCACATAATTGTGGGTTGAGTGTCAATGTTCAGTTAGTAAAAAAATATATATTGAGAGTTTTATTAATGATAATTCATATTGTTCCATCAGCTATGATCCTTATACTATACTTTGAGCCTAACAAGTAATTGAATATAGCAGGTTTACTTTTTACTTGTCAGGTGTCATCTTCCATGGAATGACCCTTGTGTCAAATTACTATCAATAAGAGGTCGTTAGGTACAGTAAAGTTATTCTTTGTTTATTTATACTTTTATCATTTATTATAATTTACAAGTCGCGAACTTGTCACTGACAATAATTATGTGCATATTACCAGTGAGATAAGCGAATTTACTTGTAAATTCAATGCAGTTCCTTGCTGCAATCCATTTCGTTTTCCTCTAAATTGCTGACAGAAGGAGTTTTAAAATACTTAAAATTGTATCGCACACTATTCAGATTTTAAAAATCTCTTCAGGTAAACTTCTGCAAACAAAGGCACTAAAACTTTGCACTTTCTTTTTATGTTTAAAATACTTGTATTGCCTTTAAAAGGCTTCTTTAACATTTAACACTATTTTCAATGAATTTCGTGAGCTATTGTTAAGTAATTCTTTTGTGGAGCGCTCGATTCATTCACGGCATCTTTGGATTCTTCAAAGGCAATTTCCAACGCTTTAGTAAAGTTAAAATCCATAGTTTTAAACATTAAGGAATGTTATCTCGTTCTAGTCTATTGACCTCTTGGGTAGCCAAGATTGCTTTGTGTGCGTCTGGGATAAAAATAATTTAGTGAAAGTGGAATGCGTTTTTGAATAATATTTATAAGTATTAAAGGCAATACAACTATGTCATAAATTTCTAATGTTTTGGCGAAAACAGTTTGTTTTTGTCCAACTTATGAACTGAGAATAACTAATAATAAAATGTCAGCTGATCGGCGGCGCTCTGATGAGGAAAATAGACAATATTATTTATTTTGTAGAAGAACTGCGCAATACTGATTCGATGACACGCTGAAAACTGTAAACGAAAGAGAAACATAATTTCAAATATGTATTTAGAATTACGTCGTAAAAGTCAATTAAGGAAAACGGTTTTTTATTATTGTTTAGTTTACATTGAATATTGCTCATAGTCTGTTATTTACAGGGGCGTATTTACCATTAGGCCAAGGGGGCCATGGCCCGGGGCGGCAGGCTGCGAAGGGCGGCAAAGCCGCCCCTCGCAGCTTACTCTGGGCGCCTTTTATTGTCAAGCTTACCCAACAATATTTTTTATTCTTTTTTATATTTTAATTGACATTTAAATTAAAATCAAATGAACGCTTCGAACCTAACCAATTGTTTACAATACCGTCAATACCAATTACAAGTACCTAAATATCATTTGCGTTCAAGAACTATTTATTATACATTTATTTTAGATAGGCACTGCGTAACTAAAATAATTCAGTAATTTTGTTTTGTAAATTTGTCTTATCTACGCCATCTATCGTGGACCGTGGTACCAATACTTTCGAGACGCGGGGCACACGAACAGCGCAAAGCACGCGCGATGTGGCGCGGCGCGGGCGTCGCACAGTGGGCTGAAAATGAAGCTCCATAGACTTAGCGCCTCTTGAAAATCAAGTACCTTATTTTGGAAAAAATATATACCAGCGTATTTCTTTACTGAATAGGAACAGTTTATGTAATAGTATTTTTTTTCATAAAGCCATTATTTGTGAGTTATTTGCGATTTCATAATTTTTTGTATGGAGCAGATTTTTTTTTTCCTAATTGTTAATCTTTCTTAAGAAATATCTTCCTGTTTCATAAGATCCGTCATATAAGCTATCTTATCACCAAAGCCTGATTCTCAGAAACTCTCGGAACATTGTCATATTGAACTTTGAAGATAGAAAAATATTTTATATGCATGTTCTTCATTTATAATAGATACTAATTGCAACCATAAGTCCTTTCTTCTACAGTTCCTAACGAGGTGAAGAAGTAAGCGCGAGTTGCACAAAGCTTATTAAAAGTTAATGATCATTTTGATGACGAGGACAATACAGAGAAAGAAACCTTCGCTTTTATGGATATGGATCTAGTCCACGGTTCAGAAAATGACTCTGGCTAAACACTACACTTAACATCGCTTTAGCTGATTTAATTTCAATATTTGGTGTAATGTTCTAATTGGATTAGCCTTCCTGGAATACCAATATAAAAAAAACGTGCTGACTTCTTCACCTCGTTAGGTACTGTGGAAGAAAAGACTTAAAATTTCAATTAGTATCTATTTTAAATGAAGAACTCAAGAACATGCATATAAAATATTTTTTATCTTTAAAGTTGAATACGACAATATTCCGAGAGTTTCCGAGAATTAGGCTTCGATGATAATATAGCTTATATGACAAATCTTATGAAACAGGAAGCAATTTCTTAAGAAAGTGAATTAGGAATAAAAAGAAAAGTAACTTCTGCTTCGTACCAAAAATAAAGAAATCGCAAATAACTCACAAAATAGTGGCTTTATCACTTTATGACAAAAACTATTACCACATAAAATGTCCGTTTTCACTAAAGGAATACGTTGGTACATACATATTTAAAAAAAAATACTATCGTATTTTCAAGGCGTCTATGGAGCTTCATTTTCAGTCCACTGTACGGCGGGGGTGTCGAAAGTTATGTTTCGTTTCAAATTAACGAATAACGCATCAAATTAACGAAGGTATGTTTTAATTTGTCTCTGTGAAAACTTATCTAACGCCTAAACAGCTTAGCTGTTCTGAATATAGAAGCTGAGTTAACAAACGCCATAAACAGCGTCATTGACGATTTTGCCAAACAATTTGCGCGTAGAAAAAAATTAAAATATTTACCTAGTGAATAAATGGTTCATTTTAGGAAAAAAAAAAAAACTCACCACACCTATTGCAGGTTTTTTTTTCTTAAATGAAATACTGGCGCTTAATTTTTTTTCTTAAATGAAATACTGGGGCGGCAAAGCTAACTGGCCCGGGGCGCCAAATCCTTAAATACGCCTCTGGTTATTTAGATATGAAACACCTGCATTTGAAAACCA
Source organism: Allophyes oxyacanthae (assembly GCA_932294325.1). Taxonomy (NCBI): domain Eukaryota; kingdom Metazoa; phylum Arthropoda; class Insecta; order Lepidoptera; family Noctuidae; genus Allophyes; species Allophyes oxyacanthae. The sequence goes on from OW028622.1 coordinate 13,051,947, forward strand.
CAAACTCTAAATAGTAGGTATGAGTAAACTGGAAAACACTTATAAAGAAAATACCTACTAAAACTAGTGAAGCAGTGTCAGTGGCCGTCTTGAGGTCAATTCAGAATGAAACTAATATTTACACGATCGATTTAAACAGATGTTTATTACCAATCTTCATGACTGTGATTTATATTACAATACTACACCAAACATAAGTGGACCGAACACGAATGTTTTTGACTGTTAATTTAAAGCAAATTTTGAATCTAAAATGTTTAGTCCATGATAATTTTTTTAAATACATGCTTTATTTTTACATTTTCATATATATGTTGCGTGAAATTAAATAAAAATATGTAGAATAGATTTATTACATTTTATAATGAAAATTTGCTTACGTTAACGTTATGAATATGATACGTCAATTACTAACCGTCAAAAACCCCCGACTCCAACAAGAAAAAGAGCTATAACTATTGAACGGCTGAACAGATTTTCATGAAACATAGCTCAGATGATACCCGACTAGCTTTCAAATAAAAAAAACTGCATTGAAATCAGTCCATCCGTTTTGGAGCTACGATGCCTCAGACAGATACACAGATCCACATATGCACACTACAAACTTATAACGTTAAACATGTTAACATGTTAACGTTATGTACGATAGATTAATTATATTTGTCGTTAACGTTATGGATATGATACGTCAAAAACTTTCGTTACCATCTGGTTTCGGTACCAGTAATTATTGTAATGTTTTTAAACCTAAGTGAAAACGATGTCAGACATACTAAAACTTGTATAAGCGCTTTAGGCGGTCTTAAAATCACTAGCCAATATATTATTACTACAGTACTAGTACTGGTCAAGTTTATAACGCTCTCAACAAAATGAGTGTAGCGTCTTGCCACACACGTAAATAAAAGCGACAGCTTTACGTTAACAGTGTTACTGTTACTGCTAGCCTGCATCATCCCACTGCTGGGCAAAGGCCTCCCATGATTTCCAGACTTTTCGGTCTAGAGCCAGTGTGAACCATTCATTTGTTTTATCAAGTTTGTCCTGCCATCAGAAACAGAGATTTAACAGTGAGTAAATAAAAAAAATTGATGCCCAACTAGGTCTAGTCCTGTAGACCCCTTTGCAGATATCGTTATTAAATATAGGTATTCTACAGCTGAATAAGTAACGCTATTCAGTCACAATCTTAGATAATAATCCATGATTTATTTTTATTCCAATATTAAATTAAAATTGATTTATTTTATTAGCAAATCCAACTTAACCTTTAGCAAAACCTACAAATTCGAACCCAGCATTTCAAGATCCTCAGATGTTGCCACTAAAATACCTTACAAATATTCCAATACATTATTTGTTTTCTTGGTGATCTGACTGCTCTCTGCTATACTAATAATGCCACTCATCTGACTCGCATGTTTTACACGCTTTGGTAATAACAGAATCACAGCGCCAATCAATCTTTAAGAATCTGAGAGTTCCAAGAGATGGCCAGGTCAACAAAGGTGTGATTCACACTGAGAAAGTTCTTGTACTTATACGTTTGGTTGTTGGCCGTAATCCAAAGAACGTGTACGTCTTTGTAATACCTTAAATCTTTTGTAATTAACTGAATTTCGCGCTACACTGAATTTCTGCACCGTCTTGATGAAATTACAGGTGATTTACTAACGTTTATTACTCACAGGGACTTTTTGTTAGTACTTACTTGCTCATGTTTAGTTATGTAACTATTTATTCATGTTTTCCTGTCATTATAGGGTATTTTTAATATATGCCAGAATATACCATATTTATAGCCCCATTGAAAATATTGTCCATAAAATCTCATATTTTATGGCAATTTACATACAAGTCATATCGAACTTGATTGAAGTTCAATATGATTTCAAAACAAACCTGATTAGCTTTTTACAATATCATGATAATATGATGATTACTCCCAAAATGCACTCTATTTCTGTCCATTCTGCAAAAAACCCCAAATTATTTCGAAACAGTATCACGTTCGGTTTGGCAAAAACAGTCGAAGCATAGGGTAGACGCAGACTAATAAAATAAACCACAGAGCTAATCTCTGAGCTATCTTTGAATCATGACTGCAGTATTGGACAACCAAACACGACTAGCTTCGGTGGATCGAGTCTTGTTAGTCGATCCTAACTGTATTAAATTGTGCAACCAAGATAAGGTAACAGCGCACTATCTATTTGAGGAAGGCTACTTTTAAGTTTAGAGTACAAAGTTTTTACGTAGAAGTTGTAAGATCGTTAAAATTTGTACTTAAATACTAACTCATAAAAAATTTTGAACATAAGCCCCAGACATCTACAATGAACTTTCCTTGAGTCACTTCTACAGACAACTAAGGAATTGTCGTAGGAGTTTTGGCAAATCACGCTTGGCAAGAAGATTGCAGATACTGCTCCCAATTATCCTGAAACTTCCTTTTATTTCAACGATATCTACAGGAATGTGGGAAATACACTAAAAAGAATCACAAAACCTGTGTCTTTTAGTTTGAGGCAAGTATGAAGTGGTTATTTTATAGTATATTTTTTTGTCGAAGATGGTACGGTTTGGGCCTCGGGAGATGTCAAGGTTATAAGTGAATTTTTATTCAAATATCCTGATAAGTGATCTATGGAAAGACAAAACAACAAACTGGAACTGCATGATATTTTACATAAAAGATTTATATCAAAATTTCAACTATAAAACCGCAAAGAAACCATAATGGAGCTCAAATTGAAAGAAAGAAAGAAAGAAAGAAAAATACTTTATTAGCACAACAAAAAATAAATAAAACCAAGAACAAAGAAAACATAAATTGCAGACAAACTTTAATATTCCCTTTGGTAGTTTAGATGACCTTGTAGATATGAAATATGACAGAAACAAAGAAGCGGCGACAGATACCAGTAATCACGTACTAACATATAATGATGTAAGGCATTATCCCGCATGTTGTGTAAACACTTATCGAAACAAGGAAGTTGTTGTAACCCTGATAACTAACGAGTAATGAGTAAAGATCATACGGCAATTTTTTTGTGCGAACAGTCGCGCAAGTACCGCAACATAAGGTTTAGGAACGCAATTGCATCGATGAACTAAATGAAGCAGCGGTACTCTGGGATTACCAATTCACCATGGCTGATGTCCGAAAACATTGAACGCGCGTTTGTTTCGCTGCTGAATCTATAGCGTGCGATAACGTATTCCAGTTTTGCGATAGCCAGAACCATAGCGTGTCTGTGAAAAAAGAAAAAGGGAGCGACTGAATCGCAACTTTTTTGCAACCGTCTCGCTGGTACGTCGCTACAAAAATGTCATCGTAATGACTCATAATTACTGGACATCAATCGCAAATAACAAAATTCATGTTATTAAAGTGAAATCCGCACGAGTAACCGGTCCTTCATTACTGTAACGGGTACAGATACCGTTGCACCGCTCGGCTGAGGGAAAATAATAACCTAAGTAAAGTAATTTTAAGGTTAAGTCTCGTCTTAGTAATTTGGCTCCCATCCAACGAGTTTAAGGCAAATATTTACATGAAAGCATACTGCAACCCTTTGTTGTAACAGCGTACTCACTCTTTCCTATTGCGACTCAATTTAAAATAAACCGTAGGACTAACTGCTTTAAAATATTCATTGTTACGAAAGATAATGGTCTGTCCTCATTAGGCTAATCTTTGTTCATTTCTATAACACTGTTATAAAATGTTGTATATTAGTCAACATCCTAACTTCATTTCGGTAAAATCCTGTTACATTTTGTTTAACTTAAACTGCAATATGTGCCTTTGTTACGTCAATTTTAACTAGAACGTGGTACGTAAACAGTGCGATTTATTTTCATTGTTGTCTGTAGCGTGCGGCTTCCCAAGAATTTGTATATGAATCAAAAATTCGGAGAACGTTCTGATTGAAGTAAACAGAATTTTACAGAACAATACAAATACATGAACTGATATTTTCATTCGACAAAAGTGAATTTTATTTAACTCTAAAATTGTTATTCACGTATTTTATACCCAGACAGTTGGTGAACTTACATATTATTGTACCAATAAATTTTCTCTACATTCACTCGTCTAGACGTGCGTGCATTAAACTTGAAAATGCTACCCCCTTTCCCCCGTCTGCAATGAAATTACTCCATCTACTATTTTCCATTGCATCAGGATAAAATTGTAGTGGAAAACCGTCTGGACAGTTTTCAATTGAAATTTTCTAATATTCTTCTTCCTCTACGTGTGTATTGACAAAGTTTGAGCAATAAAACGAAACGGGCGAAGCGTTCGGTGATTTTCAATGTCTGGCTATTGTGTCCTGTCTAGACAGGCGCACCAACTTGTGTAATAATATCCAGCCAGTCCTTGGACTCTGTTGATCTACACATACATATTAAACGTTGCCTTTGTTCCTTTTTAAGCCCTTTACCTGTCTCGTCTGAGTTTATTGTTTTTGTTTTCTTTATTTATTAGACTTATATAATTCTGGATGTTCTTTTGTTAGTTTTTGCCAAGTCATGTCTACTTAATCTTTTTCTGTTAGTCTTATCCGTGGTATTTATTTCCTTTCTTAGTTTTTTTCCAGACTAGTTCTTGCTGGAGTCGAAAGTATTTACGGACCTAATGCAGCAGTCTGTTTACGGCATCCTATGAGACGTTGCTAACCATGAGTATTTTTCTTGAATATCGGAGTTTCCTCGTTCATTTTAAGACTTACCGCTCTTGACATCGTGTTTGCTTCGTAATCTGTAAACTCTAGATCTTCTTTACACAATAATTTGCTTCGCTTTATACAATTTGCGTGTCAGTGCAATCCAGAAGTTGACTTGTAGCAATTTGTAAATTGAGCAATCCCACTTAGCTCTGTTTGGGTAAGCATTAAATTATAAGATTTGAGAAACAAGCATTTTACTTTGTCATTTGGTGGTCCTGTAGATGTTGATATAATAGAACTACTTAGTTCCTTTTGTTATACCATTCCAGTGGTTATACTTAATTAAGCATTAATTGTATATTAATATATTATATTAACATAAAAGTATCGTAACTTAGCTTTCGACTTATCGTTATTCTTTGCTATAACTTAATTTTCTTCTCCACCTAGATCTGCAGTTTACCTGCCGAATATTCTACTAAAATACTCGTATTTTACTTGATAAAGAACCATACTAATACATAATAATATATTATAATAAAAACATTATGTATTCGAGTAATTATCTCTAACAATAATACTATACGTTATTAAATTCTAAATATATCCAATGTCACGACTCGTGTGGGTTAGTCGGTCATCAATCGGTTGTAACGAGTACTATAATCAAACAAATTAATATGAGGCATCGTCCAGAAGATCAACTCGAGGTTAATACCAAACGAAACGAAAATATATCTAAAGCAATTGCAGCGGTTCGGTTTGGTCTGAAATTACCTGTTATAGGCGTCTTGAACAGAGGCCCAATTCTCGTAATTAAAATGTTCAAAATATAGTTCCGATCTCATTCCGATCTACTACCAATGTCATCAATGTCACAAATGGTATTCTCCTACCCTAACAAACAACGTCAAACGTGACATTATATTGTAATGAGATCGAAAGTTGAATAAAAGGCAAATCGGTATTCTGCTAACATTTTGAACTGACACCTTTGAGTATCTAGATACTCAAAGACTGACACAGATATTAAAATAGATACTCTCGTCCATACATAAACGTCAAAAATGAGATTGAAATGAGTTTGTAAGAAGATTGAATTCAAATCATACTGGAATTGGACTGAACTTTAAGAGGAGTAGAATACACGACTTTTTGTCAATTCATAATATAATCCCAGTTCGGTCAAGTTTCAGTCATAATATAAATTATTTACGAGAATTGGGCTTCTGGTTATAACTTATATCGCATTTTATGGGAATGGATCTTCTTTCTATATTGTTATATTACCATCAAGCATTATCGTTGAAGGTTACAGCTGCTGTATGCAACTATGACAACAGCCTATTATACGTAACACGATTTATCATTGTCATTATTTTTTATGTCATCGTCCACTGATTCTCGAACTTCTTGCATAATAATAAATAATACATAGTTGGTTGCTTACGAGCCGTAGTAATGATTACTTTTAATTGTTTTCTTTGCGATAATAACATGATCGTTCTTATTATTTACCTTCAAACTAAGTTATGAGATAAAAACCGTAAGTTAATAAAAAATATTTGTATCAACTTCAAGGAATACTGGTCATTACATTTTGTTTGATTCATTGATATATGGATTTTGGTATAGTACTTGCAAATCTTTATGAGCCCTGAACTGAGCTCTGAAATCAGAGGGTTCATAAAGATTAGACTCGAATTCCAGATTATTTTTATTCATTACGGTCGACATATAAATCTGGTGATTCATCAATATTACTGCGAGGATTGTTGACTGGTAGATTTCGGGGGCACTAACCGACGATACGTAAAATTAGGTTGACAGATTTGGACTCTGGAGCGAACTGGACAAACCTGGAATTTGATATCGTCCGTAATTCGCTGATAGCAATGTTGACAATTTCAATTGTAGTTGTCACTGCGTTTAACTGGAGCGCTGTAGATAATGCTAGACTAAATAGATCACAGTAAGGTACTGCGTAATGATATTGTAGTGATAGCTAAGAAATGTTATTTCAAACCTGTTTTTTTTTTTTCTGTTTTCGCCATCAGCTGCTGCTAACTCGATATACTTACTTACTTACATGCTTTTAGTGGTAGACATTAAATTAAGACTTCGATTCGATCTCATTCGTCTTTCTGTGAGTAGGTAGGTAACATAAAAATACGAGTCTAATTCTAAAATGTTGCAAATTCGATTTATTCTCTTTCGTATTTGATAGCCCGAAATTTCCAATGTGACAAGTGACGACCTTATTCGAAACAGGCCCAAGGGACGCCCAATAAGTCTATTTTTAAATAAGTAACACGAGTTTTTTTAAGTTTTTTTTTTTTAATTATTGTCATTCATGTTGTTACGAAAACTACATAAGATCTTATCAATCACAATCACTAAATCAATCAATCACTATAACAAGATTCTAAAGTTAAAACTAATTCAATTGTTAAGCGTCAATGTTGTTTGTAACTTTTTTGTATTTTGATTTAAATTCTTTTGTTACAAAGCCGCTCTGTAAATGAAAAATAAATTAAGTCCTTTTGTTTTTAAAGGTTAGACCTTTTAAAAGCGGCTTCATATCAATTTCTCGGTAAACCTACCAAAATAAAATATTCCAGAAACTTTATATTCTCTAAGTTTGCATAAACCGTTTTATTAATTGATTTATATTTATCGTTGAATGATTGATTATTAATAACAAATAATTTGTTCTATTTCTTTTATCATTTGACAAGGGTACTGTGGGTATTATGATCTTAGTGATTTGATAGGGCAAATTTTTGTTATACCTGGAAATGGAAGGTCCCCTTCGAATTATGATGGCACCTAATTAATTCCTACACAAAGTTTAATAAAACCATGTGTGATCTAAAAACCGTCATGTTCGCGTTACGTTATTAAACGGCTAATTTGCATAGAACCGGCACGACTCGATTCAATGACCCGCCAACGTCGTGTCAATCGATTGCTGCGTTTGTTCGAATTCATTCACCCCACAACATGTACACCGATGTATTGATGGAGCAATGTACTCGTTTCGAAATCGGTAAGGGTTCGAGATGCCAAGTCTTTGAATAACACTCTTTTAACCCCTAAAAGTTACCTAAGGTTGTTAACTCCACTTTCTATTAACTAATATTGACCCAATCTACGTCTGATGAATTCTGAAACAATTTTGCAATGTGTTTACTTTGTGCTACGCTTAGAAACTGAGATTTACTTAGTCACACACAACTTAATGAATGCTTATTTTATTATTTGATTACTAGACACTTATTTTGTTCACAGTAGAAGTACCGACGTTTTATCTATTTTTAAATCGTGTTTGCATTTTATAGTTTCAAATCTTAATGGATCAATATTCAATAATAAATAATCAATTCAATTAGAAGCTAAAATAAAATTAACTATCTACTAAAGTTCGATGTTTCAAAACTTATCAATCAATTAATGACCGCCGCTTCGGTCTATTCTCCGATTGATTTGGTTTGATTTCATTAGTATCATTGTGCTTGGAAAATATCAAATTGATATTTTTATTGATAGTGTTTATTGTATTCTAAACAGATAATGAAGAAATGATTAAATCTTTGATGAAAGTTGATAAAACATATCTACTCTATACTATATCTATAGGTAGTCCGTAAAATACTTAATACCTGCAACAGTATATCAATTGGTCAAATATTAACCAACAATAAGAGTGACGTTCGGGATACGAGATCTTCTTTCAGAATAGCTATGCTGAAGATTACAGCTGAGGAAAACACAGTAGGATAATATTATGTTCCGAGTTCATTAGCACCGTTGATATTTTCTTCGTTACAACGATCTTTTACTAGGGAATTTTATTAATGCAACCGAAAATATTTAATTTCTCATTTATCTATATAATAATACGTGAAGAGAAAACTTTGTACCCCTTTTTAAGCATATTGCGCGCACGGAGGAGTATGAGATTTGGCATAGTTAAAGTTTATATGGAGAAGGCTAATAAGCTAAAATTCGACCACAGGGCGACCACTAATATCAATATTATTATTATGCTTATTTCTTTTTTTATAGTTTTATTAACTCCGTCATAACTTTTTTTAAACAAAACAATGCCAAAGACAAGTAGGTATCTATATTATATTTTTTTTAGCTTTAATCGTTACTCCTCAGTAACTTTTTTAAAGTAAGACAAAGTACTTCACCGGCCATTATAAACATTAAACTATACTTATAAGCAGATATCAAAAACAGACCACGACTGCTTCAAGGTAACTAAAACCACTTTAAAATCTGGCGCCACGTAGAATTAATAACATAACCTTGAAAGGTCGCTGTTTTATTAATATTAATAAATTGTTCAACTGTTTCTAGATGGGTTTGGAAACTTGCTTCCAAAAACTGGCCGTGCATTAAAAATAAATGCAGGATTTAGGATATTAAGCCTCATTTACACGACGCTTTTCTAGCATGCGCGTAAGCAACACGCCGAAGATGCGATCAAAACGATTTGGGAAACAAAACATGGAATTGCCGTTTGCATGTTTTTTGACCTCTGACGAAAAAGAGGGGTGTTAGATGCTTGTAGTGTGTATCCGTGTATCTGTGTGTCTGCACGGTAGCTCCAAAACGGATGCATGTTTTTTAATTTAATGTTAGTTTAATCGGGATGGTTCTTAGCTATGTTTCATGAAAATCTGTTCAGCCGTTCAAAAGTTACAGCTCTTTTTCTAGTTGGAGTCGGGGGTTTTGACGGTTAAGTTATTACAATATGGATCCTCCCATCCCAAAAACCTAGACATCAAATTTAAGTAAATGGTACAAAATTAAAATGGTATCAGTTTTGTACCAATTGTCTGTACCATCCTATCCTAGACTAGGGTTGTGCGGTTCATCTTCTACATGTACAACCATGGCTGTCTATTTTGTGACTTGATTATGACACAATGTGCATCTTTCTGGTTCACAGAAAAATTCCAGTCATTGAAAATATTATTGTCATCGATTCATTGACTCACAATGTATTTATTTACTTTCACAAAACGTATACTTCTGGCACTGATTAATATTTTAACACATTGAAACACATTACCCTCCTTTGCTTCGCGCAGTCGGGTAAAAATATACTAGGACTAGAAGTCACTCCTCACTTTCACCGTCTCTTTTCACAGCGAGTACAACACCGTTAGACCTATGATTAGACTCTGCACAAAGCCTGTTGCACACGATGCGCAGTAGCTTGCGCAAGTACTATTACTGTGCATCAAATTCTATCATGTGAACATTTTTTAATTAGTGCGAGTGATCAGTTACATCTGAACTGCGCTAGGCAAGCATTTATCATTAGTACTCGCGCAAGCTACTACGTATTGTGTGTAACGGGCTTTAGTAAAAAAAAGTAATTAACAATAACAAAAATAATGGAATAAGTAAAGTCAAGATCATTTAAAAGCTGCCATAAAGTTCTGTGCTGTAATATTTTTTGTAATATTTTTTTTACTTTCATTATGGTAGGATTTAAAGCAGTTATATCCTAGCGGTTCAACTGTCGTCTTCCATGCAGGAGGGTCTGATATCGAAAACAGCCCGCATCTACTTTTTCGAATTCATGTGCGGATCAGGGGTCTACCGAGTAACTAAAATTGGTAATGAACATCTACTCTAGTAATAAATTATAATTATAATTTTAATAAATGGGTTATAATGGGTAAATAATGGGTTTAATTTTTGGTTAATTTTGATTTTAATTTAAATTAATGTATTTTATTTTGATGTTTAATTAATGTATTTTATTTTATTGTTATGTGATGGATCTCTGTTGTCTCTGAATAAATGATTAATAATAATAATAAACTTCAATACGATCGTGAGAGGCTAAGCTTCGAGTCGCCTTGTATTTTTTTTACCGATCATGCTGTTGGGCCCCAATCTTCATGATCGGTAATTTTTTTAAAAGCTAGCTCTATATTTAATCTCTCACGATCGTATTGAAGTTTATTACCTGAGTCGATATTCATTACCATGTTAGTTACGCGGTCGACCCGCAGGATTTGATTATCACTTGCGTGCGATAACGGTGAAGGAAGACATCACGAGGAAATCTGCACATCTGAGAGGGTCTCATAAAGTTCTCGATGGTGTGTCTAGTCCAATAACCCGAACTAGGCCAGCGTGGTAGACTAAGGCCTAACTCTTCTCCTTCTGAGACGGGACCCGTGCCCAACAGTGGGACAGTACTAGCCTTGATTTATTTACATTAAAATGATATGATTTTATTCCAATGACATATTAAAATGAATAATCATAGCACGCACGTACAGTACTACGATTAATATTATGCGCCTCGGCAACCTTCGGAAATACGAACGTACGAACATGATATTTATTATAATAATATAGCGATAAATTAATAACATAAAAAATAGGTCGGTACCTATCACTGAGTGACGGACTAAGCGCGGACCTTCGGACATTGATTGAATATTCGTTCTTATTCGGAAACACGAACATTGCCGAGGCGCATAACTTTAATTCCTCTATTAATGCAACGATAACAATTTGCAAATGTGTTCAACATTTTCTTCAAATGATATTAGTTAGTACATTTTCTTCTAATTATGTATTTTATAATCTCTACGTAGTATAAAATAAAGTCTCTTTTCGCCTCCTCGCTCCTCCTAAACCACGCAACGGATTTTGATGCAGTTTTCACCATCAGTTAGATAATTTTTCACGGAAGGTATATACGTATAATACTTTCATATTTATTGTAAGGATAGTAGAGAAATTGCACCCGTGCGTGCGGGCGGGTTGCTAGTAGCTGTAAGATTCAACTAGGATTAAATACACGTGGAGTAGGTAGGCGGAAGAGCGAGAGACCTACAAAGAAACCGGTTGGACCAGTCAGGCTCAAGTCTAGATGGAGCCTTCCTTACGAAGTTACGACCATAGCTAATAAACTCTGGTATTATTATTCAAACAACATATCCATGGAAATGAGAATCCTTTGGACAGTAGTGAAAATCTTACCAGCCTGTTTAGGACAAGATTCTGAAGAAGAGAAGATCTTGATTAATTAATATACTGTATGCACTTATATTATAATTTTTTTGAATCTGAAATTTGAAAAATGTACTTGCTCTATTGTTATTCGTTGTATGTCAGTTTAATCTTGGGGAACATTGGCTCTTAAGATACAGGCTTCTTGCCTAGTTTAGGGTCAAACGTTTGACATTCTAGTTTATAATTGTTGTACAACTTAATTGTGAGCCTCTGTATCATCACTACATAGTATAAAACAAAGTCGCTTCCCGCTGTCTGTCGGACAAACATGTCTATTTATGCTTAGATCTTTAAAACTACGCAACTATTTTGATGCGGTTTTTTTTATTAGATAGATTGATTCAAGAGGAAGGTTTATATGTATAATACTTTCATATGTAATGTAAGTATAGTAGAGAAACTACATCCGTGCGAAGCAGGGGAAGGGTCGCTAGTATTTTATAATTTAGTTTTTTATGTGTACAAAATAAAAGCTTTTAATTATTAAGATGAATTTCTGATCGTGAGTGAATAGAAACGCCAGTAATATTGTGTGGATTTGACATTTCCGATCACGTAACCGATCGACAGCTTATGTGAATTCAGTATATTTTATCAACGTTTCTATTCGGCAATCGACCATGTGAAAAAATAACACGCAAGTAATACACTCTCAATAAGAAAACTGCGTACAAAAAAAAGAGTTAAAAATAAAACATACATGTAGAATTGAGAACCTCCTCCTTTTTTGAAGTCGGTTAAAAAGGCGAAGCTGACGCCTCGCGTGATATCAACTGTTGTTTCATCTTATGCAAGTACATTCGCTCTACTCGCAAACAATACCATATGCTATTCGATTTTCCTGTAAGGAAATTCTCAGAAACAGCCTGGTGTTTAGAATAATTGTGTCCAGTGAATGGCATTCCCTCTGTCCTACATAGGACCTTTTACCTTCATCATCAGCGAACTGTCCCAATGTTATACCTCTGCCTAACCCTTCGAGATTTACAAGCGTGATTTTAATGAATACAATGGCTCAATAGGGTAGTTGACTGCTATTAAACTTAGGGCTGATTTTTCTATCGTCAGTTAATGTTTATCCAACGAATAAATTTGACATTTGACAGATTTTCTATAGGAAAGCTGTCAAAAATTCAGATTTATTCCCTCGGATAAAGTTTTTGGTGACTGTAAAATCAGCGCTTAGACAAATATTTTATATTCCTTTATAGTAAACAGGCAGATAAAGAACACGATACTTAAAAAAAAATCGTTGAATAAATATACCGGAGTAATAAGTTTTTGAAAAGTTTATTAGAGGCTCTGTCCAACTTTTCCCGCATAATGGAATACGTAGTATGAAATTGTCATAACTTTACTATGACATTATTAGTTTATGACGTCACAAGCCAGCAGTGCTATCTTTGTCTATTCAGCAATTTAAAATGCTTCAAACTTAGGAATATAGTTTTTTACTCTATTGCTTAAGATATTTTTTAAATGCTTCAACTTTGCTAGAAATAAATAACAGTCAAATACCCTTCACGTCATCTTTATATTTCATAAGTGAAGTTTGCCAGACTCGACCCCTATTCAATTTGTCTCCGAGAATTCCAACTAATCCGTCAGCAGCCGCGGGCATAAAATCGAGTTAGTAACTGTCGCACTCATAATATTATAATATTAATCTTTAAATTGAATACCAGACTAGCATAATTAAATAATATACCAACATGTACGTTGTACACCTAGACAGCACGTTACCTATTTCTTTTTGTTATGATCATCAGTGGCGAAGAGTCCATACAACTCGATTCCCATCGGCTTCCCTTTAGGAATTGGTTAGTGCAGAGACCAACGTAATATGGCTCGTTATTCAGTTAGGTCGAGCTCTTCCAGACATGACTATATATAGATTACAAAAGACTGTATGGATTTTCGTCTTGCAGCATTAATTGCAGCAATTTTTGGGACGGCTTCCCCTTTTAAAACTGTCACCCTTCGCCACCGATGTCCATCCAAAGGTTGTCTGGAACAGATCGCTGTGCGCGATAAGACCGCCCATTGTACATTAGCTTATGTGAACCTCGATCCTGTTGTATTACCTGGTGTACAAGAAAGAGCATTTTTTTTTAAATATAATACACGAGAACAATATTAAAATGTACTGAATCTGATATATTTTTGCAAAGAGAATGAAACCATGACAGTTTTATTGTCATTATAATATATTTTTGACATTATTCTGCTCGAATTTAAGTTTAATGACAGTGTACCAACATTACAAGTCATAAATATAATTGTCATTATCGTAAAATGACCTCTCTGAGTGCGGCAGTAAGTCATGGCTAGTAAGTCCATCCATGAATTGATTTAGGCCTAAGTTCAGCGACAACTTAACAGACGATTAACGCAAAGTCAGCCGGTTGCATAATTGAATTTTCATATGGGTAATCGGCCGTTTATATTTTAAACGTCTGTTAGATTGTCCAGAAGCCAAAAGATGTTAACGGAATACATAAAGAAAGAAAGCAATTTCGTCTCAAATTAAAATTAATTCAATTTTCTGAAATTGCTAATTAGAGTCCTTACAATACCCGTCTAAAAATGCCATCGGACTGATGCCTGTATTTAAATGGATCAAGAACTCTCAAAAGCTCTGAAAATCTATTTTATTTGGCACAAATGTAAATTAATTTTGAGAATTTTCTTATTATTAATCGTGAATATTTTTGATAAAATTCAATTTGTGTGTCAAAGACATGTCTGTAATTGCCACTCGTCTGCTGTGGAATTAAGTTTTAATATTTATAAATATTTTTTTGTATTATTGGAAGAAAAGTGCTGAAACTGGGTTAAAAAAATTTTTTTTTGGTTTAGTTTCCTTTGACTTGCATTATACAGACATTATTTCATTCTTCAATCATTTATGAATAATAAACGTAGTTATTTGTTATACTTATGGTTCAACTTCAATAGAGGAGCTGGCGAACAGAACCGGAGTAGTCCACTATAAGTTCAAAAGCATTTCTTTTTCCAATCGTGGTGTCCAAGACACTTACATAACGATTCGAAAAATAAAATGCTTTTGAATTTATAGTGGACTACTCCGGTTCTGTTCGCTAGCTCTTCTAGTTCTTTCTACGTTTACCTTCAAATTGATAATGATTATTTAAATTTGTAGACATTACATTTATGGTCATACTACCATGTCTTCGTAATAGTTAGTATTCTTTGGTAATACTTTGGTTCCTTATAGGACCACTCCCTGAAATAAATGAAAGTAAACCAAATGAGGTTATTGTATACTCATCATTATAAACAACTTTTACTACGGGACCAACCCTGAAATCGCGAAAAAGAAATCCGCTGTTCCATACAAATAATTCAATATTACTCTACAAGTGTCTGCAACAGCAATTTCTGTTTCACGATTTCAATTTTCCTCTCATAGTGAAAGTTATTCATAATGATAAGGACACTAACCCCTTTCGGCTTTATTTAGGTAGGTATGCACTATCCGACTAACCGTATAACTATCCGTAATAAATTCTCAGAAAACATCTATGAAACAATGTCTCCTCTCTAATCTGTAACAGCTGTCAATGACAAGAGTTCACGGCCGGTTGTCTGTGGTCATTCGATCAGCTGACTAGCATCTGCCACATCTGCGAACGACTTTCGCTTTTATATCGTGGTAATAAGCTCTATATTTATGTAAAATGAATATAGTGTTGTGGTTATACAACATTGAAGATTGCTCCACATTGATGTAGTTTACTGATTTATTTATTTGTATTTTTTCCAGGTAATTACACTTTCGAAACAAAACAAGAAACCATTAGTACGCTGGCTTCTATTATCGGTAAGCAGTAACCAACAGTCATATTATGTAGTTTGTCTTCTTTACAATACAGGTATAGTATAGTGCCAAAACCTTATCTGACCCGCGGGTCTACCGCGTAACTAAAATTGTATGAACATCGACATCGGTATTAAACTTCAATACGATCGTGAGAGCCTAAACTTTGAGCTAACTTGTATTTTTTTTACCGATCATGAAGATAAGTGTCCCAACTATATGATAGGTAATTTTTTTACAAGTTAGCTCAAAGTTTAGGCTCTCACTATCGTATTGAAGTTTAATACCGATGTCGATGTTCATACAATTTTAGTTACGCGGTAGGGGTGCCGGTCGTGGCGTCGCTGCCGTCGCTTTTACCAATGTCATCTCCGTACAAAAATGACACTATGATGTCATTTTTGTTCCGTAGCGACGTTAGTTCCAATATTGGTCACCGGGTCAGATAAGTTTGTGGCACTATAGGTAATTTTGGTTGACTTTTATTTACAGGCTCTATACTCCATTTATGACAAAAGTGGCCTCACAAAACAAATATCTTTAACTCTCAAAACAAATAACGTGAATATAATAGAATAGAATCGTTTTTATTTGGTGCAAGTGCAACACGAGACAGACACAAATAACATTAAAATTATTTAAAACTAAACAAAGTTGTTAATTTCTGTACCTACATTTATTTGCTTAAATGGGCCTTATTTGTATATTCTTATAATTAATTCAGTAGTTGTAGACATGTAGGTATGTAATAAACATTATTTTGTTTTAATTGCAAATGTTTTTGTTTGGTTGATTGTACGATTACCTACGTTCCGATAAATATACTGTCGGTAAAACTAAATACGTCACCGATAAAATTCAAGATAATTATTATAATGAATAAACACCAAAACAACTCTGACAAATTACCGGATTACCTAGGTATGTTTCGTTTTTATGATTCATATCAACTTGTACGGAATAAATAACCGATACTTGTTTTACGTCTCTCGCCGAATTAGTACAGGCATATTAATGTCAATTATAGTACGAAACTGGTTTTTTTCCTTTTACCGCTAGTGTTTGTGTCCATAACTACACGTGGGTTCAAATGTATATGAAAGATACACAAACAGATAGGAACAAAAGGTCAGCTCTGTATAATTTAAAAGAAAAAGAAAACAACGAACGAAGTAAAACTAGCACGACGACGCGAGTCGCGACGTCACGGTAAATATTGGCGACCTGTAACGCAATCGGTAAAAAAAAAAACATTATTATGACCCGAAGATAGTAAGGTACCTATTAACTTGACCGTATTGACATTCCAATTTCAAACATTTTTGAGAAATTTTCAAATTATTCTGAATCCAAACTTATACACGATTCAAGCGTTTGGAAGCAGCTAATTCTTTGTTCCAAGTTTAAATGTTTGTGTATATTGTCATAATGGGACTTGTTACTTGATGGCGATGGAATAGTCTTTTGAACACAAAGCTGGATCTATTCCTATTCCGTTTTACCGATTTTCTTATCTGCTGCAATGAGTCGGTTTTCTGTCCTATCTCATTTCATTGTTTTACGAACATAGCTGTGCTATCTCTGTCCCATTTCACGAATGTTCCACATTCAGCTCCACACGTGTCCTGATAACAGTCATAATCATTTCTGTAAACATACGAAACACCAGTTTCGACAACTGTGAACTGCGTAACAGTTCTATAAACTTTGTTATTAGATTTAAGAGGGATTTAGAGAAGTTGTTATGAATATGACTCACTGTATTTTTGTTTTGGAACGATGTGCAGATACGCACTCAGTCTTTTTACTGCGTAGTTGCGTGCGCGTTGATACTGTAACCAGACTGTTTTACTAGCGTATAATAACGTCCTACCTTTCTGGTCCGGATCTCTTTAAGGGGGTATTGTACTCATCTTTATGAACAAATTTTAATATGGGACCAACCTTAATTGTGAAAAAAAAACAGCTTTTCCATACAAATAATTCAATATTACTCGACTAAATGTATGGAACAGCAGATTTTTTTTGGCTCGGCGCATTCCTGTTTGGATTCTGCTGCCCCAGTTGTAGGTCGTCCGAAGAACACCGTGCTGTTTTTTGGCGGTATGAGGAAATAACCCTTCGCCTTTCTCACGGCGAAGGGAATATAATTATGATGGATTTTAGCAAGAAAAGATAAATAATAAGGCCGATCTAAACTGCAAAGTAAGGTTATAGGTTACTTATAGATTTGTTTGCACGTCCATCACTTTGATATCCACCACTATTCGACCCAGATGATGCTCAAAAAATACATGGATTCAGGTCAACTGAACTGCTCCACCCATTGAATAAACTCTGTTCAATTTCACACAAACACGTCAAACAAAACCCAACATTCAAGAATACACATCGAAGTTTACATAAAAACTTTAAGGTCAAACCGACCTCTTTAGAGTCTAATGACTTTCATACACAATGGGAACTGATAGGCATTTGATATCCATTGCTCCTTTTGTATACACTCAGCTACTGCCACTACTCACGACACTATCGATGAACGTTAAAAATGCGCTACTAACAGCCATTGTGTAATAATGGCCAATCGTTCGGAAGACCACCCGCACGGTACATTAACTTACCTCACAAGGCGTTTGCTGGCTTTCTACTGTTATTGAAATCGATATAACCAGATATGAATGTGAGAGATAAGGGCCCATCTACACTCAGTATTTTTAGCAGCAGAATCGCGCGTTTTCGCGTTCTTGATCCACTTTTTGTAAGCAAAATGCAGCCAAAGAACGCGAAAACCCGCGATTCTGCTGCTAAAAGTATCGACTGTGAACGAATACTAAGACGCGACCTCTATGGGGAAGATAATCCAGCGGTTGAATGCTTTCCTTCCATGCAGAAGGGTCTAAGTTCGACACCGATTCACACCACGGACTTTTCGAACTCATGCTGTTCAGAATTTGACTATCCCTTTAGTTATGGTGAAGGAAATCTGCACCTGAGAAGGCTTCAAAAAAGCACTCATTAGTGTGCGTAGTCCACCTATCAGCCCCGATCCCATTAAGGAGTTATTAACAGAATTGTATAATTTATGAAACGGAAAGGCATTCCTCGCTATCTTATCAGCATCATGATAGTCTATCCCGTTATCTCAACATTCGAATGAGTCCGCAAATATGAGGATTAATTAAACTGGGCTATCGCGGTATTGACAAGTTAAGTTAGAATTATGGTAACAGCTCGAGGATGTGTGGAGAATAAGGCATGTAAATATTTGGAAGGACCATAAAACACAGTAAAAGTTTTGTACATGTCTCAGTTTATACTTGGATTAATTAGGGCTTTGCTAGACAGCCGACTGATCGCAAACACACAAAATTTGTAGTAACGAATTTTTTTGAAAATATGTGGAGCAATAATAGCCTAGCGGTTGGACGCTTGCCTTCCATGCAGGAGGGTCTAAGTTTTAACCCGGCCCGCATTTCTGACTTTTAGAATTTATGTGCGGGTCGCAATTAGATTATCACTTGCATTAATGGTGAAGGAAAAACGTCGTGAGGAAACCTGCACACCTGAGAGGGCCTCATAAAGTTCTTGATGGTGTGTGTAGTCCGCGCTAACCCGCACTACGACAGCATGATGGACTAAGGCCTAACCCTTCTCATTCCGAGAAGAGGACCGTGCTCAGCAGTGGGCCAGTAATGGCCTGGATTTATTTATGTATGAGTTGGTGTCGTGTGCGCATTCTCACATACATTCTAAAGCTGTTCCTGCTCATTGTCCTCAACCTGCACCAGCAACCTCTGTCCTGACTCTAATAATGCCGTCAGCCGTATAGAGGTGGCAAATGGCTGATGAAATATAGAATACCCAACGCGAAAGTATCGCTTTAATAATATTCTAATATCATCAGCTGCAGATATAGACATAATTTATCTGCCATTGATCGTACCAAGTCGGGACACAATTCAATATTTTTCTCAATAGACAGCCTATTAATAGCATTGCCAATTTTGTTTACGCTCGTCGAATGAGCCGACTGAAATCGAATCAGGTTTATTAGATTACGAGTCTGCAGAATTTCTCCAGACACTAATATTATTAATTTGATTTTACAGAAGGTCCAATTCATAAAATATTCGAAACTCATGTCGCGGTCAGGCAACAATTTCGGCAAATCCAAGTTCCAACTAATATTTACTGCACTCGCGATTTTGCTACGAATGACGCTGCGAACTTCTTGCGATTAGCAGGGATCTGTGACCGCGTCAATTGCAACAAGACTTGCTGTTGAATAAACAATTATAACTATCAAACATATTATTGAAGCTTAATTGACAGCAATTATTGTTACAATCATCGCGGTTGCATACAAGTTAACGTTTAAGTACGGCTTGTTTTCGTCTTTGTTAAACGATGTTTTTGTTTTGTTTCTAGCTGTAAGTGTGTGCGTAATTATGCGGGTTAAGAGTGGTTCTTCTGAATTATCTGTTTTGTTTCAAACAAACGACCTAACAAAGTTTGGTAGAACTGCCGAACCAATTGATATCGTGGCAGTGTTATTCCTGCATTTGTTATAATAATAATGTCGTTTACCATGATATTTTATGATCATTGGAGGCTCTGAAAGAAAACATCGCCTGTTTTCCATTCGAAATTGTTTCACAGACTTACAAACAGTCCTACAGGATATTGCTAGTGTCATCTCCTTTGTGATTTCTGCTTTCTGTAATAGCATATCAGTAGCAGTACCTATCACCCGCAGATTTTGCTACAAATTCTAAGTTATGTTCAAGCATTGTAGCGGGGAATGGAAGGCCTATGATCAGCAATGGATACAGAATGAAAACAGAGAATTTAAACTGCAATATTTAATATTAAAATACATATATCGATTATTGCAGTATGGAAATTTTACAATAGAACTTTTTAATTTGCGAAAATGCTTCTTGGATTCTAAATCACTTTAACAGAATAAGTCTCGAAAAGAATTAGACCATCTCAGCTCGAGGTTCTATTATTATCCTAATTAAGCTTAATCAATCATTAGGTTGGCGTTTATTATCGATCGATGCTAAAGCTGGTTCGCAAGAAAATAATAAAAATTATTTAGGTCTCGAAGAAAAGTCTCATCTGGGAAAAATCTAATAATTCATCGTTTAAAATAATTGATTCTATCTTGAAACATTCTTTATATACGACGTATAACAACAATTTTCAGCAAATTTTCAAGTCTAGCGCAAATTCAACCTTGGCACCTCATTCACGCCCGATTAGAAACAAATTGAGCGAAAGACGACTTTGCTAAACTTCAACTTACCTAAGCCTTTTATGTCAGAACATGCAATATGGCTGACAAGCTACGCGAAATATTCCCCTGACAGGCTGGGAACGAGAATGAAATTACGGCTGACAACCTGCTCGGTTACCACGCAAGTAAATTCCACTATGAAAATGAATCTAGGACGACTCCTACAGTTAAACGATACCGTCAAATGAACTTTGCTGACGTAACTCAGCTCGCTGCAGTTGTAGACAATAAATTTGTTCGGCTAACAGAGTGAGACAACTCTATAAGACAGGTAAGAGCAGAAAAGAGAACAAACGTCAATCGAAAGCATGTTAGTGCCGTCGCTAAAAAATTATCTGTAATATGCTTGAAAATTTAAAAAGAAAATGACGTTATAGAAAGCCCAGACTGATTGCACATAATAACACTGAAGCTAGACGAATTGAAAGCCTGTATGAAAGATTATATCACTACGCCAAGGAATTATAAGCAGAAAGAATGAAGGCCAACCTAAGCCCACCAGAGACGGTGCGGATTAAGGTACTCGATATAGGTACACATAATAAGAAACATGTGGAATGCTTTATATTCTGCTCATGAAGGAAAACAACGTGACTTTAGATATATGAATACAAATATAGACGGTGCTCGTGCCGAAAATAGGGATTAATTGAATTTGGGAGCTATAATCCCTACGTCTTGATGGATTCGTAAGCATGATTGGAAGATTAAGTTAAATTATATTTAGCATACATAATCAATTTTGAAGGACTCCTAGAAAATCTTGTCGTTGGGCCGGCAACGCGCGATTTTTGCAAGCGTCCATAACTCCATAGGTTACAGTGACTGCTTTCCAGGAGGGCCGTATGCATGTTAGCCGCCTAAATAGTATAAAAAAAAACTCTGTGAGCAACTAACTGATCCTCTTCTTCTCGTGTGTTTGTTGTTTTTAGGACTATTTAGTCTTGGTAGCATGTACTACCAAATTATGAAATGAGCCTTTATTGTCCTTCTTATGATCTCCTGAGAAATAAGCGTCCCTTTGTTCGATGCTACATTTCACAATTCTGTGCCTTTTCTTAAGTAATACTATCTCCCATATATCCTTCTCTATGGCTTCTTCCTTCGCTTTTTCTTAGTGTGTCTCAATTTTTCTCTAATATCTATTTACCTATCAACACTATCATCTTCATTATCACATCGCCCCTTAAACTCTCATTGCTGATCATAGACCCCTTTTGTTAAACGCTATGGTTTCTTTAAAATTACACATTTTATTCGTAGTAAACTAATGTGGCTGAGTACATCACCTGTCATTTAATATTCTGTATCAGCTTCGCCTGTTGCTTCGGTCTCAGTCAAATGTCAAACTTAGTCTATAAAAGGGGATCAGGATGAAACCATAAAGGAAGTCAAAATGACTGGCAGGATGACTGGATTGAGCGCGTATAGACTTTGAATTTCATATTAGTCAAGAATGATGATGATATGTACAATCCATGCTAGAATTATTATTCTTTAGAAAATAATGGCGTTAGAGCAATCATGGAATAATGATTATTTAAATACCTTAGAGGTCGCAGTTACAAGGTCGCGTAAAATACAGTTATTTAAATCCGTTATCCACACACGACCAAACGAGTATATGAAGTTAATTGCTAAAATGACTCAGCTGTCATCATTCGTCATATTACGACTGTGACGAGCACTTTTGATTTCAAAGACATTTTCTTTTGATCCATATGTTGATATATCCTTCAATTTTTAATGACATGAAATAATATTGATTAAAATAAAAGCATTGAATAAAGACTAATAACCGCCATATTGGAATTGGATTTATAAGTTTTCCACTTATTGACTATTTGTCAGACGAATTTTATTCTAAATCAGTTCAAGCATTCATGTGAACGCATTGACTTTTGTTTCTACACAATACACGACATTTTCAGTAACCGGCAATACAGTTTAATGTTTATTTAAATAATAATAATACCTAATGTATTCAATGCTCCGCTAACCCAACGAGTACCTACAAATATTGTTACCAGGAAATGAGAATACCTACACGTACCTACACAAAAAATAAGAGTTCGTATATCTTCACGATATTTGGATATAGCAAAAACATCAACACACGAATTTGATAAAAATATTATTGTTATCGCTAAATTGATTCCTTATGGATTTGGATCTGTAACGTAACACTACGAACTTTAATATTGTAATCTCCTTTACTTACAAAGTTATATTCAGTTGTACAATAAAGTATATAATAAAAACAAAGTAATTGATACAGAAAAATCGCAAATTGAATTTTCATCGGTGCGCGGCGGCGGCTGGAAGTTTATTTGAATACGATAGTCTAGAGTCTAGACTTTCCATAAATACTAGAGTATTTGTGTATTTAATATCAGCTAGGAAAATAGTAGCTACAAGTACAGCAAAATTATAGTGATATTGTCATCTAGTAGCATAGTCCACAGCAGTGGTAATATAGCGGTTGAACGCTCGTCTTCCATACAGAAGGGTCTGGGTACAAACCCGGCCCGCACCTCTGACTTTTCGAATTCATGTGTGGATGATCAGAATTTCTCATGACTACAGCATTGTTCTGTCTCACGCTCTTCATCATTTTCTTTTGTTCTAATTTGTTCATAAATAATAAAGTGAAGTATGCGTAAATATTAACATTGGAATTTATCGCATACCTAACTGGAATTTATCGCATACCTAACTGGAATTTAACACACGTGTTCACACTTAATTCAAATTTACTAGACGATTACGATTTAAACAAACTTCGGAATAATTTCCGAATTTCTCCAATGGATGAACTACTTAAATATTTTAAGAATCGTTTATAATAATAGTTGGTTTATTTGTGATGGTGCCTAAAATGTGCAACATACAATAATGGTAACATATTTACAACGTGATGAACTGCAACACAATTCGCTAATTCATTAATAGAGATAGTGTAATGTGAATCTATTTTTGAAATTTTCTTTGCACACTGTCGGTTGAACGTCCGTGATATCACGTTGCATTACATCACTGATTACATTGCATGTTGCACTTATCTGAACCCCTATAGGTTTACATAGGTCAATGCGTTGGCGTGAAACTCTTACGTGTCGCTTAATTAGCGCAGTCTTGGCACAAGCTGGAGCCCTACGTTCATTGACATTTCGCGTGTGCCTTATAAATATCTTTGTTTTTATTTCCGTGTCGAATGAGCGCAGAGAATCGGTTATTCGAAATTATAATTGATTCGTGTATTCTTTAGAGCGGTTACACGGGGACGCCTTGAGGCGTTATTTCCTATCTTGCGTAAAGACTTGAATGTTTTCATGTGCTGTTCAATGTTCATGTGTTGTTGATATGTTTAACTCTTGCTAGGATACATTATTACATATATCACCTAACATTAACATGTTTTGATTTTCTTCCAATTTTAATATTAGTTATAGCAGTACTTGAAATAACATTGGTCACAATTACAGATGTAATAAGTGCCAAAACAAACTAAACACTTGTTTGCGAACACTGTGCAATCCATATACATAAGCAGTTACTCAACTTTTTTTTAAATGTCATTATTATATTACTTTGCTTTCGAGAGAGAATCTATTCGGATTCTCTCTCGAAAGTAAATTTCCTTAAACAGTTTCCAATGCAGAGGTAAAGTTCTTCTACTTCATGCATTATGCTGAGTGGTCAAGTTATTATCGCAGCTGAATTTATTGTATTTAAAAAAATTGTTACTTTGTATGCGTATGTTTCTGGGACAGATAAATAATTTTTCTTTCTTTCTTTCCTCTTTTCGTGTACATCGCTAAATGTCACCAATCCAGAATATTGCTACCTCTACGGCGCTATTTGTTCTAGAAGTAAAGTTAGTATAAATGTTTTTGTCATTGTTATTAAATGAATTATGACATTTGCGGCTTTCTGCATGATAAGTAATATTACATTTTCTTTATCTACAGGGCTCTGAAGATTCATAATATTATTTTATTTTCAGAGCTTGTTTCTTTCATTTGTATCAATTCTCGGCGCGATCGTATCTCTATTAATTTATTCTGCGTGTGTGCTCATTATAGTTGATGTGTGGTTGCTTCCTAGTTGTGTCCCATCAGTGTGTGCTGTGCGAAAACTTGTGTTGGATATAAGAAAATGTTTTTGCAAAAATTTAGGTGAGTGCCCAACAGTAGCATCTAGTTTTTGTATAAGTCTGATGGTCATACGTTTTTTTATCTAGATTATTATTGCTATGATGAAGAAAATGATGATTAGAGACCAGAATAGACATGTTTTGATATCAATTTCGTAAATATATTTACAACATTGTGTTCTTTGAAATAATAATAATGTAGATGCTACGAAAACTAATCACGGCATTTCACACGTAGAACTCAGTAGAACGATACTATCTAGCTAGAAACTTATGCAGCTGGTGTTTTGCTATGATCTTAAATGCCATCGTCATGTACCTGATAATCAAGTAGAAACTCACTTATTGCCGCGGAAGTTGTTTCTATATGTCGACTCTGCAACTGTTTGCACGCGCTAATCAAAGGAAACATATGCCTTTGTGGCTACCATTACAAAGTACACTCTATCACTTTGTGATTAGATTGAAAATTGATTGCCAATAGACCTCGCAGCCGGTTTCGCTTCGGCCAGATTATGTAAATGGCATACACATTACACAGCTGTGAGCCAGCGTGCTCTACTCAGTAAAAGAGTTTATCGTTGGTTCCAGCTGATTATGTGCTGTATTATTGAGGGTATAGGGATCATATTTGTATGTTGTGGGGTTAATGCGCAGCCAACGTTATCTGGTTGCATAAGAGCGAGGAGCATTGTCTTTATCAGTTGTTATTGAGGCTTGTTTATCTGACGCAATTGCGCTCTGAACCCGAGACGATACGTAGTGCACGATTACACGAAAAACTATAATTTATTATCATCAAAATAATCGGATTAAGTCCACGAAAATATTGACAAAACCACCCGAGTTCGAACAGAACGTTGAACTTTCGAAGGGAATAAGGTAGAAATTACCGTTTCCGCGTTCGGCGTGGATCGTGAATCCACTTTGGTGTTTTCGTTAGATATAAATCAAGTTGTTCAGGTAAACAGTGGATTCGCCAGTCGGAATTATTAATAGACGTAGGGAAATCCAAGAAATACTTGCAGCGCACCGGTATGAAAGTTAGCGTGAGTTGTAAGAGATAAACCATTTAAATGTCGCATGTTTTTCAGTTATTATCTATTGAAATTGGAGAAAGTTTGCCGATAACGATAACATAATATTTATTATCTTTTTACTTGCGTCAGTTATCCGTCTGGGTATAGTCTTTTTGATTTTTAGCATTTGTATGTCACCAAAACTGAAACACACCTGCCTAGCTGCTATTCTGGGGGCTTACTATGAACTCTTATAGCAGGATAGAAATTGAGCTGCCCAGACATTTCCAGTATGAGCTGACCTCGGACTGTATAGGCTTTCCGTACAATGAAAGGTCAGCTTATACTGTAACAACATCGAGCATTTCTATTCGAATCTCACTCTTATTGTGGGTTGATATTTGACATACGATAACTTAATAATGGAGTTGTGAACATTCTCTAGTCATGTTCACAGCTCCTGTTACTAAGTTACACGTTTATTGTCGAATGGCAATTCATCAAATATCAACCGACAATAGGTGATTCTCCGTAAAATCTATTAAGTACGTCATTACCGTCACTTCAAAGTTACCAATGCAGAAGTTTAAATCACATAATGTTTTATTACAAACGGCAATGACATAAGAATAACCACAATTTAAATATAAATGTGATAATTACAACCAAAGGAAGGAAAAATGGCATGATTTATGACGATGAAGGATAAAGGTATTTTGGAGAATCACCCAATAACCAATGAGATTCTAATCGAGATGCGAGATATTCTTGCAGAGCTGATTGAATTCAACACGGAAATAATAATCTTACATTACTCCAAACTCAGTAGGAAACGGTTCATAAACTTGTCTCTTTGTCTACAACGTGAAATGAAACGCAGTTTATTCGCATTGAGCAACGCAGCAACTAGGTAAATGACAAATTGTCATAATCGCTATAACGTGGAAAATATACGACAATAATACGACTTATTTAATTAATAGGCAAATAAAAGACAACGATTACTTTGTCGGGTATGGCGTCGGACTGCCGGACGATAAAATAGAATAGTGTATATCTTTATTTCATGTAAATCAGACACAGGCACTTATGAAATGTCGAGACTCGGTGCACTCTTCCAAATAGTAGGTTCTATTGAGAAGGACCGGGAAAAAACTCCATGGAAACTCTTTTAAAATAATAGATTACAAAAGCTGCGAGAATAATGTGTATGATAATAATGATTTTCCTCTGAATAAGATTGCTATGGAAGTTACAAGCTGACCAATCATGTGTTATGCTCGATCATGAGTTATGTTATGACTTAAGAAAGAAAAGAAAGAAAAAAGTATTTATTTGACACAGCACAAAAACAATTTTAAAGATAATATAACAAAAATAAAAGAATAAAACATGTAAAACAAAAAAAAAGAAGAAAAATATTTATCTAAAATAAAAAATGGAGAGATTCCATGGATTCATGTTCCATGGATTTGGGATGGATGAAGAGAGTCTGATTCCCATCCATTGCACGAGAACACATTCCTTTCTAAAACATATTTATGTAGCTTAGTTGTATGGTTTAGGCATTCTAGTAATGTGTAAGCCATATTAATAGTTGTTTAAAAAAAATGTCTGCCTTGATTTGGGAAAGAAATCTGGTGTAAGAAATACTGATTGATTCTTCGACTCACTTCCCGACATAGTGCTGGTAACAATGGAACTTCCATTGTTAGCACAAAGGCAGCTTACGTCAATAAGACCATATTGTACTCCTTATCCAACTGGACAGTTCTCGTAAAATATGGAATTGAATCCGATTTCTTATTTAATCAGGTTTTATAACGGTTCTACTCTTTTTATATGATTAGTATTAGAGTTGAAAACGGGGTATTTACCATGTTCATATCTTGTTTTGAGTTCCCGATATTTCGGCACTGTTGCAAGCGCCATGGTCACGGATAAACACATCGATCTTTTTATATGATTTAAATTAACAGTATTCTGTAGTTCCTTTTATAATTTTTTAAAGGTCATAAGGTTGAACGCGGTCACTTTTAATTCAAGAAAAAATAAAGTATTAGCTATCCATTTACTTTTTTCTCATTGACTTATCATGATTTATCCCATATTTTTTTTTACTTTATTGGAAAAGTTTGTTGCATTTTATATCTTGACAATTCTTCCCTATTTTTAAGAAGAAATCTCAAATATCTAGATATGTCAGTAATAAAAGAAAAATGAAAACTATTTTATTTTTACGCCCATATTGACGCACAAAACTCAACGAAACTAGATAAACTAACTCCGAACAGTCAACATAATACTTAAATCTAAACATAATTATAATAATTTAGTGGTAACACTGAGTAAAAAGTAAATAGGAATATGTATACAGTCTGTGGAATAACAGTAGTTAGCGTAGCGTACATTAAAGTGATCCTTAACAGTGATGCCATTCCAGAACCAGACATAGCAAGCCCTCTCGTGTTGGCTCATGGCCCACTAGGGGGACGCCCTTAACTGCACTGTCGGTTAAATATATTTTTTTATAAGGTTGGAGGCTCTTCAGGCCTCAACATAAGTCCGGTTAAACAGAAAAGGCTCCTTGAGCCACCTGTGAGAGACATTTACCAAAAACGTGATGCCATTTCAAATAGTTAATGGTGAATGTTCTTTCGTCGTTGTTCTCCCATAGGACCTACTATTTGGAACCGCGCACCTAGAGTCTCGACATTTCATAAGTGCCAGTATTTGGTTTACAGGAAATAAAGATCTGTTCTACACGTAAAGAAAACAAAATAAAAATTGGTGTTAGGAGTTTTGCGTCGTATCTACGCAAAAAATATAGGTACCTATAAGTTATTACGTGAAAAGAAAACTTTGTACCCCTTTTTAAGTATATTGCACGCACGGAGGAGTGTGAGATTTGGCATAGTTAAAGTTTTTATGGAGAAGGAGTGCAGAAAGGTAAAATTACGGTCGAATTTCGACCACTGGTCGACCACTAGCATAATGTAATATCATAAATCATACTCCCCGACCTGTTTTAAAAAGTAGTATGAAACATCTCTAAGATCTATTTATCTAGATACAGCAAATTCGCCAACGCCTAGTCTATTTACAGACGCCTATAATTAGGAGCACAGATGATCTTCCCGAGCAACCTTGGCGCTAATTTAGTTTTCAAGATCAATACCTGTTTACGGGTTGATTCAGCATTTCAGTCATTCATACTTAGTGGAAGATCGGAGCCGATTCTGTACGGTTTTATTTGATTAAAAATACTTTTGTCTTTTTCTAATCGGTAAAACATAAATGAGACGAAATAAGGAATGTCAAATTAGTGGCTTTGTTAAATTAAAAAATATTTTTGTCTAGTGCACACGGCTACTTATCAAGCTATACAGTTCCAGTATAAGCTGACCTAACATTGTACAGGCTTTCCGTACAGTAAGAGGTCAGACTGAAAATATATCACTTTGATATGTAGCCACTAATAAGCTTATAATTTAGTTGATATGACTTGGAATTTTACGAATTTTATCGTAGTTATAAAGGTAATTTCTGAGGAGGAAGTTTTATTTTACCCTAAGTTTGAGATCGATAGCTCTTCGCTTCTTGGTTTTCCAAATAAAAAAAACAATATTTAGAAAATTCATTAACTCGTTGCCTTACAGAA
The DNA here is from genome assembly GCA_932294325.1 of Allophyes oxyacanthae. Classification (NCBI taxonomy): domain Eukaryota; kingdom Metazoa; phylum Arthropoda; class Insecta; order Lepidoptera; family Noctuidae; genus Allophyes; species Allophyes oxyacanthae. The sequence goes on from OW028622.1 coordinate 13,081,664, forward strand.
TCGGCACCATTGGCGATTGTACAACAATGTTAATCTATTAAAATACCATTAAGGAACGACGAGTCAAGCGGAAGTAATTTGCAGACCCTTTCAAATTGCAAAAATAAATAAACGCGTATTTGTAGTCAATAGTTACATTTGTGTACAAACTTGCAAGTATTTTCCATCAGTTTCCGAGAATAGAACCAACTGATTAAGTCAAGGATACTGTGTCCATTGACTTGATATCCCAAGTGACGAAAATAAATTATGTAATATATTGACGTTTATATTATGTGCGTTAACTGCGAATTGCGTTTTTAAAGTAACAGGGTACCGGTGTCCTTCTGTGATCTGAAGTCAATTGACTCATATTGAACGGGATAGAAACAATTCGTCTTCTTCTGGCATGAGCTTTCACGTGCGAATTGCTCATACCAAAGATGACATGGGGGCCATTTTTGATCTCGTCCAGGTTCCTTATATTCTCATAGATGTAGGAGAAAATATTCTAAGTCTATGGTTTTTCTTTTGTAATTTTTTTTTGTACTTTCATCTGTTTCCGGAATAAAACTGTTCTTTTTCTTTCTTTCATACCAGTCAGCAAGAAACACGATGGGGCTGACTGACCAAGTCCGTCAGACAGACGTAGGTATGACACGCGAGAAGACTCTTTCCATAGTTAAATCAGGTCTGCTGGAAGAAATTTCTTTACAAATAAGCATCAGTTATAACAAACACAACCTTTGTACTTTACGCTCCTACTTCATATTTCTTATGAATTTTATAATAAATCATCTTGAATAGAAACGTGTTGCGGTCTGTGATGGGACGCGGTATTAGACTGGACTGCGCGTTTGTGAACCGCTGCTGCAATGTCTCAGCTGGACCTGTGACCTTGCGGTAGTGGTTCGCAAACTTTTGCGTAAACTTTTGTGTAATAAGTTAAGGCCTTTGTATTAACATAGATGGTAAGTAATTTGTAACTAACACTATGAGTCTTGATACTTGAAATAAATTATTTATTATTATTATTGGGTTAATTACTATATTTCTATGACCAGTAACGAAACCTTCATTAACCATATCCAACAATTGGATTGTCCTTTACTGCTCATGACCGACTAAATTGTTGTTTGCCTACTAATGACAGTTGAACCCTTGACATGATCATTTAGATCCTTAATTAGCTGCCAATTCCGCATCACCTACGTCACTTGCAAAATTATGTTTTTAAAGATTCCTTTATTGACTACATTCCAATTAATACATCTATTTTGATATCTCAAGTTTCCGTGACGTCGTAAATGCTGCACCAATACTAGATGCTTGACGTACGAGTCCTAATGCCTCAAGTCCACGACCAATTTGCAGATTGTTAAAACGCAGGAGAATATCCGGTCCAGAGACACTTTAGCCTAACCATTCAATAGACTTGACATCTCAACCTATCTACACGACACTATTACAGCCGTCCGTATAGTTCTAGTGATCGGCTCACTAGATAAGTTAAAAATTGTAATAAATCAGCTTAATTATCATCGTCTGTCTTATAACGTACTCACTAGGAGACAAAATGTCCCGCAACAAGTGTCGTTAGAGATATTGAGCGAAGTCAAGAGACGTCGCACGACAAGCCTGGCAAGATCGCGCGACTTGTCCCTTGTCGCATCAGGGGGCTTACTACGAACTCTTATAGCAGGGCAGTTTAACTGCCCAGACATTTCAAGTATGAGCTGACCTCACACACAATGGCAATGGCTTTTCGTACAATGAAAGGTCAGCTTATACCTATGCCAGCTTATGCTTTATAGGTTGTAAAAGGATTGCATCCCTGATGCATCGGGTGCGGGGTAGTTCCAACAGTCTTCTGGCTATTGTGGCCCAGGATTTCGAGAGTGTTATCATGAGACACTGGCTGACTTTGCAAAAGCCAGCAGCCATGCTCGTCTCAATTAAATAACTTTTATTTTATTAATGTGTGTAAATATAATTCTATGGACTGATGTTTGTTCGAAATAAATGATTTATTATTATACTGGAACTGTCTGGGTAGTTCAATTTAGCCCTGCTATAACAGCTAGTAGTAAGCTAGTTGAGGGATTAATCTTTGTATTCACTGACCAATTTCCCGTAACATTTGTCGTAAGAGATGTTGTGCAAATCCTAGTGAATACCAAGCTTTAATCATGATTACATTTACACCTTTGTTTTTCCTTTTCCAATAAATCATAATTTGCATACAGTTGTAACAAACAAACAGTATCATATTACACGTTACTAGTATTATTATAATTTGCTCGATCACTCTTCCTATCCGTTCGACCTTCGGTTGGCGTGCAGCCGGACTCCACTGTACAATACAAGTTAATAATTTATTACTACACTATCACGTAAAGTAAAATGCTGGTAATCACATGGTTAATAATGCATTATAATGTGATGCTCCAAGGATAGTAGCTCCACTTATAACCTTTGTATCAGCGGGTTGCCCTACAGATAATAATTTCACTTAAGCCCCAAACAGTAATTAAAAATGTTTGTCATTGATTAGTTTAAGTCTTATCAGTCTGTAAATTTCCATCACAAAACATGAGCTTTGCTCAAGTACAGCTCTGAAGAGTGTTCTAGAAGATGTTTCAACAATCTATCATCAATACAAAACTGGCTTTCTTGAATGAAGTTCCTAATGAAATGATCTTCAATGAGATGAAGCTTCAAACCATATTGCTCTCGTTATCACCACAATTGCTAGTTAGGTTGGTAGCACCTGTGCTATTTATCTTCTTTATGTAATCCCTTCGACACCCACTAATAGAGGCCGAGCCCATACGTCAAATGACTAATCTTGGAATTTGGCAAGTGTTCACCAAGAATCGCTAGACTATACGACGTCGCTTGGACTACAAAGTATGGTAGCTCAATAACATTCGCGTAGGATGAAGTCTCACACCGTTCCTTCTCTATAGAACGGTAGAACCTACTTTTTGGAACAGAGCTCCTAAAGCCTTGGAACTTTATAAATTCCTGTGACTGGTTTAAGTGTACTTATACTGTTGCCTGTCTAGCCCCTTGATTTCCATACTGTTCGATCATGTGCCAATGCTAAACAGTCTTTGTTGAATGTGTCTAGTTCGTCCCGACATCTCTTTAATCGATTTAAGTATATGTAATAAAATAAATAAACAAACAAACTAAAAGCCCAGCTTTTCGTTAAACAGTTCTCTAGAAGTAATTTCCAAGACATTTATCCACGAGTATGTAAGCTTAGTCTGTCCTGCAGACATGGCCTTCAAAGTAGATTTATTCTAATTATATGTTAAAGATTAAATTACCAACTCACAACCTCATTGTTGCCAAGTCAAGTATCCTGTTCAAAGTCCAGTTACAGGTACAATCAGCTGACTTCCTCATCAGTGCCATAACTTTTCTGGATCAAAAGTGAGACTATGTTCATATTTACTGAATCCATGTATCCTTCTATGTTATCCAGTAGACCCGTTACTTGAGAATACAGAACAAGCCAAGGGACGACTTAGGCCCAAGTTCACTGACAACATAACAGATGATTAGAGCAAAATCAGCCGTTTAAACATGAATTTTTTTATGGGTAATCAGCCAATTTCATTTTAAACATCTTGTATATTGCCGGTGAACTTGGCCCTTAGTTGACGCCATAATCTGCAGGTGCTGATTGTTATATGCATGTGTATCAGTGGCGAAGAGTCCATACAACCCGATTCCCATCGGCTTCCCTTTAGGAATTGGTTAGTGCATCTGACCAACGTAATATTATAATTATTATTTACTCATCCAACTGACAAAAAAAAGGCTTGTTATTCAGTTAGGTCGAGCTCTTCCTGACCTGACTATAATTATATAGATTACAAGAGACGGTATGGATTTTTGTCTTGCAGCATTAAGTGCAGCAATTTTTAGAGGGCATTTTTGGGACGGCTTCCCCTTTCAAAACTGTCACCCTTCGCCACTGATGTGTATGTAGCACTTCATCCAACTACATTTCACATGCACATACACCCAAACCCGTAACAACTATCTGTAGGCCATACAAATAATTTATCCGTGCGAGAATCGAACCCGCGGCACGTAGCGCACAAAGGCTGACATTCAGAGACGACAGAAACGAGTCTGAGCGTGAACTTACGATTCCATCTGTCAAAATTTGTTCGTAAGTTTGACAGATGGAAGCGTAAGTTCACGCTTAGACTCGTTTCTGTCGTCTCTTAATGTCAGCCAAAGACAACCAGTCTTCACTTTTGTGTTAGACGGCGCGGCAGGCAGCTCGGCGTCCTTTCTATTTTATTTATTCGTCGGAGTCGTCACTAATGTGTTTTCGAGTCATTATGACCTACGTCGGAATAATTGTTTATTCTTTATTTGTTACCCTATAAAGATAAAAAGTCGATTAGATAGTGATAACACTTTATTTTTGTTTCCTTTGTTGTTATTCTTTTGCGACGCTACTTGCATTCCGGTGATGGGTGGCGGAACTACATGATAACGGTTTGGATAGGCCTGTCAATATTTTAAGAAATAATATTGAAGTACTAGTTCTTCTATCTTTCTTCTACATCAAAAACCTAACCGTCAAAAACCCCCGACTCCACCTAGAAAAAAAGCTGTAACTTTTGAACGCCTGAACAGATTTTCATGAAACATAGCTAAGATGATACCCGATTAAATTAGCTTTCTAAAACTGCAATGAAATCGGTCCATCAGTTTTGGAGCTACGATGAAGATACACAGATATGAACTACAAACGTGTAACACCCCTCTTTTTTGTCGGTAGTTAAAAAGGAAAATTAAATAAGAGCTTTGTTTATCTATCTATAATTTGACCCCAAATGAAGAAGTTGGTATGGTAGTATTTATTAGGCAAAAGTAAATAATAAAAAAAGTGCTTCCGAATACCGTTGAAATTATGCCTATTTCTCTCCTTAAACAAAGTTATAGACCGCTTCTCTTGATTTTGCATACAAATGCAATTATTAATATAAATTTAAATAACGTTAAAATGTAAAAATATTTGCAATAATATGTAGGGCAAGTTTTAACGTACCTACCGATGACCGATACGGCTGATAAACTATCGTTCCAAGGACGTGTTATCAGCTTCAGTTCCCTGTTGACATAATTCTCTAATTATTTATGCGTAACATACGACGTATTTATAATTATCGTATGATCGGGTCATAGGTCATCTGTTCCTGTGGGTCAAGGGTTTATAAGAGACCAAAGGGGTAATAAGGTATGTATGTCGATAAATAAATATTTATTTATTTATTAATCTTCTGAAGACAAACTGCATTACAACGGCAATACAAACAAAACTCAATTATAGGTATACAATTTTATTTGTAGATACTAATTATTTTCAGTGCCGTCACGAAAAATATTAAGATTTAAAAAAAACAGTATACCAAATTTAATTTACCTGGGAATTCTACTCGTACCTACATTTGTAAGAGCTTTTGAGTAGAAGTAGTTAAAAAAAGCGGATGTCACTTTTTTGGGGTAAAAAAAACACTGCTTCGTTTGCACGCTCATGCACAACGCGCGGCCTTGTGAGGCCGTGTGCGGCCGCGGCCGCGAGTGACGGAGCCCTGACCAGGTTCCAGTACCTATATGCTGGAATCCCAGAGCCAGGTGGTAGTCGTTCTCGTGCGTGTGGATCAAACCATCAAACTGAACCACTTTCTCTATGGGACCAAAATCGTAATCGCGAATAAATAATCAGCATGGTCTGATCCACACCCTTAAATATTACCACACATTTCTGATACACGTATATTTCGAAAAACCACAGTCTCTGCAACCCCTTAAAATATGACCGAGAGATTGCATGACTAATCTATCTGCCAGTTACTAGTTACTACGTCTAGACAAGCTTTACATATTGCAATGCCAAACATAACCAAAACGTGATGTGAATTTGACATAACCGCGAGTAGTTACAGTACTACCAACTTATCTGTGAAGTGGCAGAAAATGGAACTACAACAAATTCATACGATTTGACAGTTGAAGTCTTGTCAAAAATGCTTTTTCTTAGCCAACAGCGCCATCACTCTGTTCACAGATAAGTTGTTAGTACTATGTACACTAGTTTACATAGTCATACTATTTACATAGTCAAACATTGACTTACTACTACAAGTCAAACGTATTTTCAAGTTAACTAAAAAAGCTTTTTCATTTTAAAATATCTCATTACTGACTGACAAAACCTTGTGCGAATTAAATTAAACTTAATGGAAGATCTTTTTGCGAATTCCATAGAGCAATTTTATATCGTCATATTTTATTGTTATTACTTTTTAAGAAGTTTTTTATGTTTTAAATATTGACTGATGGATAGCTTGTATTTATACGAATGGATACTGGAGTGCAAATTACTAAACTGTTTTGTACTAGAACCAGTAAAAATTGCAAAAATAAATTACAAACGTCCTAATGAACCGCTCAGATGATTTAATAACGGTATGATTATGATGATATCGAAAAAATTATATGCGATTCAAACAAACGATACAAAGAACCGTTTTAATCCGAACATTTTAAAAACTGTCATCACACATTAGGTACTATACCCGCTACCGTAATCGCATTACGCAAAAAAAAAACAACGGGACATAAGTACCAATTTCATGAAAAGCCATCCCGTTGAAAGTTCTTCTGCATTGTGCTTTCACTAAGTTAATATTTATATATATATATAACAAAAACAAAACACCAACATTAATTACATTTGTCAAGCAATATTTGCGAAAGAGAAAAAAACGAGTTTGTTTGCAATTTACGAGCGAATCAAATAGTGAACATAAATCTAATTAAATTGTTAATCAGACTAAACAAAGTGCAATAACATGTGCGCTGAATTACTCAAACAAACTAATGAATACGAAAAATGTCTATTATAGAGAGAGTTTTGAAGAATATGAAACTTGAAATCTAGGGATGAAGTATAAAATAAAAGTTAATGAATCTAATCTAGATACAGAAAATGAATAAATAATTCTAATCTGGTAGAAAATGAATAAGTAATCTAACTTTTAGTCCTTAAAACTAGTATCAAAATAACAAATAGTAGAATTGGCTATAGTTGTTATTTAAAAAAAATGGTTTTGGTTACTAAATGAGACCACCGATCAACACACTGCTGCTACACTAAACAACATCTGGGAAGTAGAAGCATAAGCACTTTTTGCAGCTCATGCATACTGACCAGTTTAATTTTGTTTCGACGTTATTGGAAGGGAAAAGATGGCTTTCTCAACCCAGCCAATGTAAAGGAAATGACAAATGAATGTTATCGTAACAGTAGTATATAAGTTATTAATCTAACACTCATTAGCTGATTAACAAGGGACGTGGTGTCGCAACATAAAGTGGTAATTTCCCAAGCGTCATTATTACACGAACAATATGCATTGTAGACTAAACGCTACTGTAAGTGTTGCTGCAACGCTCTGAGGAACAATGCGACACTGACCTGAGTTGCGACACGATAAGACAATCGTTAATACAATGTACAATCAGCTATGGAGGGTACGGTATAAAAATTTCACGCTGTTTTATATGTCCAAAGTTAAGATCTATAAAAAGGTTTACTTGATGAATGGTGAGATCAAGAAAAGCTTATTAGCACGCAGGATTTTAATAATAAGAAAGTAAATAATATTACAAAATATCGCAACCATATTCCCCCAAAAACAAAACAACAGAAACACAGATCAGTTAGCAATCAATCCAATAAAGTCAAGCGCATACAACTAAAAACGCCTACATCGAGCCATAACAAGCCTATCCAAACAAGCAATCAATTCAAGCGAACTCTATTTCCATAGTATTTGTAAGCTCGGCGTTCAAATAGGCGAACACAAACACAAAACAGAGACCCTGGATATCGCAACAACGCACGTGTGCTTGAATTTCGCAACTGTTCCAGCACCAATGGTATAATGGCCTGTAGAAGGTAAATTATTAGCTTTTATCAAACAAATAAACGAGTCTAAAGTAGATTTATTGACTAAATTCAGAACATTAGTTGCAGTCACTGTGATTGCATGATTGTTATTGTTGATACTATGTTTGTAATGATACAAATTAAATGAGATTATAATGTCACTGTCTCATTAATAAACTTATGAATTTTATGTTGTCATTAGTCCTCATTGCTTTGAAGAATTAGTTCAGTTCGTTCATCCTTAAGTTATTGATCTTTCTCTGACCTTCACTATCCTAAGGAATCTATCCTATTAATGGAGCTACCTGTGTGAATTTCTCCTAATGGATATTCAATTAATGAAACCATAATGTTTGTTTAGATTTTCAATGTTGGCATTCCAAGAAATTGTGATGCTTTGTAGTGCGAACTTTGTAATCAAGCGTCAATTCCTAGAATAGAAAAATATCACTTTAAGTGGACTTGGAAATATTAAATTATCCTGCATTAATCATATGTATATTAACTGCGTTACGTCCAATATTTGATTTGTACAGTACAAAATGTCCAAATCAAATAACATGCCAAAATCTGGTTAAGCTTGCATTTATTTTGAATATTCAGTAACATTAAACTCAGTAAATGTGAAAACTTGTTCAAAGTGATCCTAATGAGACATGCAATTTGGTAACCAGTGCCACGAAACTCGAAATTTAGTTTTCATAACATTAATGATAATAGTAAGGATCAGTGACGAAACAAATAAGATTAACGCGAGGTGAATGAACATTATTAAATGAAATGGAAATAAGTTATGAGGTCAGTCTTGAGTTCAGATTCGAGCTTTTATTGTAACATAGTTGAACAAGTAGGTGTTAAGGACTTCACTACAGTACTGTGTAAGGTTCTTGAACTGTAGGTTATGCAAATATTTGCAAAAATAATGGAAATTGACGTTTTAAGGAACATAAACATTGGTGGCATTAACAAATGTAATGTAATTTTGTATAAAAATATCTATATAAAAGCAGAGGAGCTAAAAAGGCCGCTTTAGATGAATCACAATATGATTCATATTACAAATGTCAAAATATCTACTTAATTGACAACTCTTAATGTCATCCGCATAAGGTTCATATTCAGTAATTATCTGTTTGACAGCTACTATGCAGATCAGTAGATGAATTGCGCAATGTGGCGTTTTTAGGCCCCGTGTTCTCTTTGGAATGGGATTTGAACTATGAATAAGTAATAATATGATGATATCTAATTTTCTATTTGTATGAGGATATCTTTACATCAAAAGAAAATGTTATGGACTGTAACCCCTATAATGTCAACACTTCAATCATATGACTAAAGTCTCGATGGGTGTTTAAATTAATAAACTATATTTTCTAGAAGCAACCACTTGACATACTAGCAAAGAAGTACTCATCAATCAATGAGCATTTAAATATCATGAACCTAGTCTGATTAACTATGACTGTATCAGATCGTGACCGGCTCCAAACATATCTAACTCATGTTTATACCGTGCAAAATGTGTAAATAATACCTTCTTGACTCGATATAATGAACAAAATCTATTATAACACTATTTGTGCGAGGATGGCAAATTGATTCGTAATGTCTAAGATATTCTTGCAAATATGATTCTTTTATGCTGCTGATGGAGTTTAAAACTGGAATCTAAGTAATGGCGGGAAAGTGATTACTTAAACTGTGGATATTAGTAATGCATCAACTTATTTTATGTTTACTCGTCTAGATATTTCTCATTTTAACGTGTTCTTTTCATTCACCTATCTTAATTCATTCCTATTATGAAAGTTAACGTTGAATCCATAAACATCTTCTTCAGAAACATCAAATTCGAAAGGAGTATGTATCTGCTCTTTTTCATCTTCTGTAACAAAATATTTGATATAACTTTTATCAATAAAATCGGCTTCTTGAAATCAAATCTAAGCTATCTCTTTTTTATAGCATCGTAAAGGTCTCCCACTAGTTTTTACAATTCAATCTATTTCATTCAGACCGTTATCTGTAATTTCGGCTTAGACACATTATTTCTGTAATAATATAGCTACAACATTTTTGAGATATAAAGTTTATTAATTACGTATTTTATAAAAACATTATAACAAGACTATAGACATTTTTCTTAGTTTAAAAAATATATATTTGTAGTTATATTGGGTTTTTGGGCAACAATTACGGCTATAACATAAATGCGTATAATATAGCGTTTGTGCCGAGTAGATATTGAAGTTTTGTATGGGACAACTGATAATTTTTTCGCGATTACGATGTTGGCCCTATAGAGAAAGTTGTTCATCTTGATGGTTTGATCCACAACTGAAATTACGACATTGTAACTAGGATTGCTGGATAGCTCTACTTCTTGCAAGACAAATATCTTAAAAACTTCTGTCTTAATATATATTTGCATCCGGTTTCTTATTCGTAATCCTTTCTTTACCTGTCTCAAATTCACAGTTAACCTCTTTCTCGGTCGATATTGTTGTCCATTGTCGCGAAAGCTTTGGAATCCCTCCTAAATGTTTGTTTGTTGGAATCTAAAGCTTTTAAATTTATGTATAAGTAACAACCCTGTTTGCGGCCCGCACACAAATTGGGTCAACTGGATTTATTCCAAAATTCCAGATAGGCTTAACGGCTAATCCGTACATTGAAATGGAACTGTAGTCATTAGCGGAATGAACCTTCATGTTTTTGGGCTTCGATTTAAGTTTTGGAGGTTAAACTAATTAGATTTATGGTTGTGATTTCATTGCTGCAAATGCGTCATTTTTCTCTTATCGTGGAAGGAAACTTTTACTCTCTATTTAAACAGAATTACAGAGATAAATATTTTAATATTTTGTTAATAAGAATCCATAAAATTTTTCATCTGTAATTGAGCACAATGCGCTGAGCGTGATTGAAAATCATAAAAGGATAATAAATTATGAAGATCATGTGTTTTGTATGAGCAACACTTGTAGTAGGGACGTAGTTACCATTGGAGCCAATATTTGCAACCAACAAAGAATACTGAATTATTTACAGCATTGGCCAATTAGTGGAAGCCGTGTTTCAATTTCAACAAAAAATTATCGTAGTTCGAAAAAAGAATCGAATTGCCTAATTCAAACGTATCTGTTTAAACTGGAAGTTTTGATATACACTGGAAGCCAATTTTTTTTTTTTTTTTAAGTATCAATTTTGACATCAGAACATGACCTTACGTTGGTAACAAATACGTGAATCGTATTCAAAATAAACTTTTTATTATTGAAGCGTGACAACGTCGAGTGATAATGATAATAAAAGGCGCGTAAATAAAACGATTACCAACAATAACTGAGCATTTGCCAACGCGAGGTTGGCTAATGTTGATATTCAAAACATGGGAAAAACAAAACGTTTCCATTTTGACAAGGAAAATATTCTGGTTGTCATTTTTCTGCAGCGTTTTAGAAGGACTTTATGTAGGGATAATAATTATTACTAATTTATTATTCTTTGGTATTTTTTACCCAAATACGAAGAAGTAAAATGGACGATAATAATTTTATATTGAAGTAAAACGCAATCTTCCTAGAGAAAGACTTAGATAAATAGATTGAGTATTTTCCTGTATAGTACGGCGGTTGGACAGAAACCCGTTTTCTCCACCCTTTGTCTCCTTGACAGAAGACATAACGAAAAACCGAGAGAGAAAACGCCAAAGAGATGGTTTTGTCCCGATCTTTCTGTCCTCATTTTGCCGTGCTAGCCCTGCAGAAAGAAAGAGAAATAATGTTGATGACTTGTTGTTATTTTGATCCTAATCTTGTACTAGTCATTTTGTATTTTACCGTTTCTTCTACATACTGTAACAATAAAGCCTAGCAAAGTGTTAAATGCTGACTTTACCATGATATTCATTTTTATTACCTCTTTAGTTCCGCTTGGCTCCATTTTTGGATAATCAACCCTCCAAGCGATAGCAGCGCTAAGTCGTGACAAGTTTTTAAATGAATGTACTGATATAATCCGTTTCCTTTACCTATCAGGTCAAGCTCTTTATAGAATAGCGGATTCCTGTCACATCAACATGCATTGATGAATTACTTACTACTTTGTTATACCACAGATAAAGTAAGACTAACTTTTTCTATAGGTTAGACGTGACAATACATATAGCTGGATAGTCAGTTCAATTGTTTTTTACCTGTCAGATGAGTTTGAAATTTTATTAATGTTCTTTGTGAGCCTTTTTATTTAGTTTAAAGTTCTTATTAATGTTAGAAGATAGCATAAATAAAGAATATTGTAGTGTTAAAATTAAATCCATTGCTATTTTCCCCATTGACAAACGTTTTGAAATATTTTATTCATTTGGCAGATGAAGTTAACTGATGAACACATTATGAAAAAAATTGCATTCCCCAAGGGTCTATCTTAGGTCCCCTCAGTGAAATTCAAAAACCTGATAGTTTAATACACGGTAGACACTACAAATGTCAGAATGCAACTAACAATTTAAATACTCACACAGTCGCAGAATATACTCGGGAAAGAATAAAAAAATATAAACATTTCAATTGAATCTCGTGAATGAACACTGAAAGTAAACTTTACTTAGTAAGACCCGACACAATGACATTGTTTTATAAAATATACATGTTTCTCTTCACCTTTGTCTTTGTCTAATACCATTTTATTTGATGTGTAGCATAGAGCATTATTAATTAGTGCAAACAATGAGTAATATGTAAAAACTTGTCTAGTACTTCCTGCCTGTAGATATCTAAATACAAAATTAAAAGTAATGACAGTTGTTTTTGATCCAAATTTAATTTTTAGTACGGAATAGATAACATTTCGGTGGCAGTTAGGTGTGTTACACACATAATCAGGGCTCGGCCTTTTAGCTTTGGCATTTTTTATAGAACGTTAGAGCCACTGCAAAGGAATTTTCATCATTTTAATGCATTCAATTCAGCTAAACCTGACGTATACCTAACACGCCTAACGAAAATATCGAGGTCAGTGACATTAGTGTAGGTGATTCTAAATCCACATCGTATTTAAAGTCAGTATCAGTTTTATTTCAATTGGACCTTAGCAAGCACTTTTAAAACGTCGTAATTCTAGGTCCCACGGTTCCAAGTGGGATGGTCCTATGGAGAAAATACTGATAAGAAACACCATGCATAAATTTTAATTCTTACATTTACAAATTATATCCGAACTGCACGCGTCTTCAAGACCAGGAATGGTAAAACATGATCTATACGCTGATGCAATAAGTTCAAAGTTGTACAATTATGAGCGACTGCCATTGATTGTTTGATCAGGTACATCGATGTTACTTCTAACTTGTGTTAACTATAACTATTTAACAACTTATGTCAATTAAGTATATTTTGCTGGCGTTCCTATTCTCTAGTGATTGTATATTGTAAACTTGTCTACAGTACCACGATTAAACTCATGCACTTCGGCAATCTTCGTATTTCCGAATTAGTACGAATATGCTAACAATGTCAGGCCGCCGGCGCCTCGCCAGTTACTCACGAGATATTCTTTTATTATTGGTTAGGTATATTATTTTATCATTATTTAGGTATCGTCATAGCGCATTCGGATTTCCGAATCTTCCCGAGGCGCATAACTGTTGTAGTACTGGTACAGGTTTGGCAATACAATGCTGTTGTGATCTAATCTCCAGCGCTCGCGCTGTATCTATCCCTCTGTTATTAAAACACACTAAATTCACGTCTTCTGACATCTATGAGAAACCAGGTGACCCATTCTTTTCTATTCTAAAATAAACAGTTATAATTTTCTCATCCTACAATTATATGTCTTTAATAACTTCCTTTTGTTTTTTCTTAGCATGGGAAGTGGCACAAACGGTACTGCGAGGCGTGTTGTAGCATTAACGTCGTAACTTGCAAGCATTGAAATGTTTCACACCGTCGAACACCATTAGAAACAGCATTTCTCTCTGAAAACTCAATAGCGTTCGCATTTTAAACAGTTCTTTCTTGTACGTAATAAAATTTGCTAATATTATTTTTATACAACAATTTGTGTAGGTATTTCCTCTTAAGAGGAAAGGCGGTCGCCGAAATATTTGAAGAATGGGTATTTTAAATGTATCGCTATCGCGCTGGATCATGCCGTTCACTGCGCCCGCTAGCGATGTGCAAAAAGGACAACTGCACCTCACACTGATCAACCCTAAATAAAATCGTCAAGATTGAAGTTTTGTATTTCCCTGTTTTCTTCTCCAAAAATGGAACATTTTCTTTCTTTTTTTTTCACCTACTGTATTTGAAATATACTGTGAATCTGCATATTGAACATCAGTTGATGGCCTCAAACTAAGCAATTTTATGGGAATCTTGGGAGCTTGGGAAGTCACACCTCCTACAGGAAAGTACCTAATCAAAAAAGCTAAACGTAGGGACATGCTAGTGGTCGATATCAACCTATTACAACAACCTATTTAAAAGGAACAATGCGCTTTTATCAAAATCCAGAAGGAAAATCGGGAAATACGTTTGTATGGACAAAACACCGCGTTTCCTCTTGAGTAGCGTAGTATAAACAACACAACACAACAAGGTTGCGAATAGTTGTGGCGACCAGATAGATCTGCACTTTGACTCTCTGTACAAATTGAAAAGCAACATCCTTAAGTATCTCGATCTGGATTAGCATTTCATCATCTCACATGTAATGAAAATTTGTTTCAATAATATAGGTATTTATTTTTATTTTATTTTTCTTTAAATTGAAGTCAAGCAAAAATTTTTTTTTTTTTTTCTGTAAATCTCTATATACTAATGCATGCAGAGTTTACCTGTAAGTGATTGTTACGCTTTTGTCTTATATTTAACATGTTACCTTTGTCATGATACCAGTGTAAGCAATTGTTGGTGAACCAATAAATAAATAAAATATTTTCATTAGCGAAGATATCGGTTTTAATTATATGTCCATTGCTTTATAAACAACCCAGAATTGATTTAATAGGAGAAAAATATAGTTGAGATTTATATGCAATGTAGGTACCTAGGTAATCGAAAGCTAATTATTATACTATAGCTGCTATAGCTATACTAGCTATTATAAAAGTTATCATCATTAAGTGTCTTTATTGTTTTTTTTTTTTTGTAAAGAAGCTGCTTTCGTGCCTATTGTTATTTCATTTGAATAGCGATAGTATCTAATAAAATATACGGATATTGCTATTGCTAACCATTAGCTATGGCACGCTACACTAATTATAATTTTTATTACCGCCTATTTATTAAAATCTATGTTCTATAGAACACCATATTTTCTTATAAGCCAGTCGCAGAGTATAATTTAAAAAATTATCAATAAAAAAGAGATAGCCGATTTTAAAATCCACAGATTATAAAAGCTAGTCACAAAGATGTATAAAAAATTAAGAATAAAAATACAGTTAGGACGATCATAAAATCTACAGATGTCATCTTTGAGCGCATATGGCTAAATAGGGGGAACTTGCATTTATTTGTCTTTAGTTTATCGTAAATAAACATAGTAAAAACATATTTTTTTAAGCACGAATAATTCAAATATCACAAATAAAGTCTTTAAAATGTTCGTGCCAAAATATAACGTCACGTGATGACGTGATCACGTGACATGACGTCGTTGCATCGATCGTTCATAGCGTGTGAATATTGTTACCCAGGAAACACGAAGAAGTGACGTCATAAACTCGATGGTGTCAGAAATAACGTTCCGTTTTACGTAATTTGTAAAAAACATGAAAAGTGCTTTAACAAATCATTTAATAAAGCACTTTTCATAATTTTTATTATTGATTTTGCAACATAATTTACATGTAACTTACTTATTCTCATACTCCAAAAGTACGGTTCTTTGTAGCGTAAATTCTCGGTCAAGTTTATCGTCTTCAGATATCAGAGGTTATTAGCCAATCAACAATGCGTTGCTAAGTGCCGACATTACTGTAGATACCAGCCATTCTTAGAAATCTCCAGCCATTTTACGGAGCCACAAACTTATCTGACCCGGTCATGGCGTCGCTGCCGTCGCTTTTACCAATGTCATCTCCCCACAAAAATGACATTTTGAAGTCATTTTTGTTCCGCAGCGACGTTAGTTTCAATTTTGGTCACCGGGTCAGCTAAGTTTGTGACACTATACATTTCACCGGACTCATAAATGACAGAACGAACTAATAGATCATATTTAGAGTTCTAAGTAGGATCTAAATTGAAACTTAGTTTCTAGATTCGCAATAAGTATGGTTCAATAAAAATCAATGATCACAAATTAGACCTATTGTGAGTGGCGAAAAAAGGTCGATATATTTTGTAGAAATATTCACTATTATTACTAAGAAAGTAGACGTATTTTTTTGAGAATAATGAACTATTTTATCTTTTTTTAATTTTTTGTTGATCTGGAATAGGTACTGTGCTTAGTATAACAATATTTCTGTCTCGATAATGCTTCGTAACTAAATAATAATTATCTATATCTATAGGTTCTTATTATAAAGAGGTAAAGTTTGTTTATTTCTTTGTTTGTATGTAGGGTAATATCTAGAACTACTAAACCGATTCTAAAGAAGTAATATACAGTAGAATTTTCTAATAGAAAACTACACTACCTATCCCTGAGTGATAAACTACGGGTGAAAATTACAAGTAACAGGTTGTACTATCATATAAAACATCCAAGAATACCGTTCTCTTTTTGTGGAAACCAAATTTTACTCGGTATAGGTACCTACTTAAAAAATGTCTTGGCGGTTTTGTTGGTGTTTGGGTTATGTTCATGTTGTTGTAATGTTGTAACAAGAAGACAGAAAAATGTCTTATTTTGTCGAAGGCAAATCCTGGTGAAATCCTGTAGGTCCAATGTACCTATAGGTTCTTGTGATTTTACCAACAATACTAGATACTAATACGATACTACTATGAACTATTATGATATTTCGTTTGCAGTGACATTAAATATCACAAGGTTAAGAATGTCAAAGTCAAAGTCAAGTCAAAGATTTTTATTTCAACTGGGCCTTTGCAGGCACTTTCAAAACGTCGTGATTCTAGGCGCACGGTTCCAAGTGGGTTGGTCCTGGAGAAGATACCGGCAAGAAACTCCATGGATACTCTTTTCATAAATCAAGCTTAGGTACTACACAACAAATGTGGGGGCCGCAGGAGCGGCCCCGGCTAAAATTCGACCTCAATTTACACAATAATACAATAAAAAAATAAAAAAAAGAACAGCAAAGATCATAAGTACCACTAAAATATTATAATTATACAATACTAGTAGGTGCGTACTTAACACTCAAGTCAGTCACCCAATTAAGAATAGGTACCAAAAAGGTACAAGGGAAGCGTTAAAATTAGTGTGTGAAGACAGGAAGCAGTGGGTCACCAGGGAAGCCGCATGTGCAGAGGATAATCACTTCCATACATCTCTATCGTCAACATAGTCTTTGATCCTGTAATAGGCCTTCCTTATGAGGACAAGCTTAACACGAGTTTTAAACTTTTTATCAGTAAGCTCGGTAATACATTTTGGGAGTTTATTATAAAAGCGTACACCGTTACCTAGAAATGATTTGTTTGTTTTGGTCAATCTAAATTTAGGGACCACTATTTTGTACTTATTTCTAGTATTAATTTTATGAATATCGCTATTGATATTAAACATATGCAGGTTTCTTCGGACGAACATAATATTCTCCAAAATGTACTGTGATGGCAGTGTTAGAATATCGGTGTCTTTGAAAAAGTCTCGTAAAGACTCGCGTGGGCCCATGTTATAGATCGCACGGATCGCCCTCTTCTGCAATATAAAAACCGAATCTACATCAGCCGCTGATCCCCACAACAGAATGCCATAGGACATAATGCTATGAAAATATGCGAAGTACACTAATCTCGCCGTAGCTGTATCGGTTAACTGTCTAATTTTTCTAACTGCAAATGCCGCAGAACTAAGTCTTTTGGACAGAGCTGTGATGTGAGGACCCCACTGCAACTTGGAATCAATTGTTATCCCTAAGAATACGGTTTCATTAATTATATTTAGTTCATTTCCATCAAGCATTAAATTTAAGCCTACATGAGCTACATTTGGCAGTGAGAACTTTAAACATTTTGTTTTATTAGCATTTAGTAATAAGTTATTAGCTGCGAACCATTTAGAGAGTATAGTTAGGCTATCTCTAATGTGTAAGACTTCCCTATCTTTTCTACTTATTTTAAAAATGAGGGAAGTGTCGTCCGCAAATAGTATTATATCCGATATTTCGCTCATTATATATGGGAGATCATTAATATAAGCCAGAAACAAGAAAGGGCCAAGAATTGAGCCTTGAGGCACACCCATTTTAACCAAAGAGCCCTCAGATATGACACCATTGACACTTACTTTTTGTTGCCTCTGAGATAGGTAGGATAAAACAAGATCAGCAGCTCGTCCACGAATTCCGTAGTGGTTTAATTTACGGATAAGTGTATCGTGGTCTACGCAGTCGAAAGCCTTGGAAAGATCACAAAAGACGCCAATTGCATCCTGTGACCCCTCCCAGGATTCTAAAATGTGTGTGACTAATTTCACACCTGCGTCAGTGGTCGACCTACCCTTCGTGAAGCCGAACTGCTGACTATGTAATACTCCGTTTATATTAAAGTGTGTTAACATTTGGTCAAGCATGATTTTTTCAAAAATTTTACTTATTGCGGGTAGTACAGAGATTGGTCTATAATTGGAGGGATTATTCTTACAGCCAGATTTGAAAATTGGAATTACTTTACTATGTTTCATCAAATCCGGAAAAGTACCGCTATCTAAGCATTGGTTGAATATATCTGTAAGTATAGGGGCAATAGTATCAATAATATCTACAATAACCTTAACAGAGATGCCCCACAAGTCTTCAGTGTTTTTTATATTAAGACTTTTAAATGCTTTTTTAATTGTACTAATACAAATATGTTTGAACTTAAGGTTCGGCACGTCTTTACGGAAATTATCTCTAAGTAATGATTCAGCTAATGTACAGGACGAGGCAAGGGTTTTCGTAATCTCTATCGGGATGTTAGTGAAGAAGTTTTCGAATGTGTTGGCTACTTCCAACTTATCAGATAAAGTACCTTTGTCTGTTTTTATAAATAGTTCGGTATCGCGCTGTTTTATGTTGCCAGTTTCGGTGTTAATTACCTGCCATATAGCCTTTATTTTATTATTAGAATTACCTATCTTATTACTTATCAATTTAGATTTGGCATGGGTACAAACCACCTTGAATAACTTGGAATAATTCCTTACATATTTATGGAACGTTAGATCAGAGGTGAGTGATTTTTGTTTATATAAATCGTATAACCGATCCCTACTTTTCCTAATGCCTTGTGTAGCCCATTCATTAAATTTTGATTTATTTGTCAGTTTTATTTTCTTAATTGGACACGCTTTATTAAATTCTTGGCATATTGTAGAGAATAGAGTAGAGTAATTTACGTTGGGGTCTCGTGAAGTGTAACAAGAAGTGGACACTTTGATTTTAATATTTTTATTTAAAGTTTCCAACTTTTTTTTAGATAAAGATCTTAATTCAACTATTTTATTTGACCGTATCTTATTTTTTGATTTAAAATTAATTAATTGTCCCATATGATCAGACCTAACACCGCTAATCAAAGAAGAGCTCTTTATCATGCAATTCGTGAATATATTGTCTATGCATGAGGCTGAAGAAGCAGTTATTCTAGTGGCTTCATTAAATACATGATTTAAATTAAAAGATTTAAATAACGACAAAAGTTTACATTTTTCTGGTGAGTTGCCTAAAAGGTCAATATTCAAGTCGCCACAAACAAATGTCAAATTATTATTTTTAAAATGTGTCAAATGGTAAATGTGGTCAAATGGTCACTGGACCAGAACTGGAACATTATTCTAAGACTGCAATATGATGTAACCACATTTTTCTCACGTTAGTTTCAATATCAACATATTTATCGTACTGTTTCGTTTTATAATCCTACAAAAGTATTTTCTAATTAAGAACATGGTTTTATATAAAATATAAAGCTTTATATCTTCTGTTGCCTCATAACATCAAACTCGGAGCAAGTGTACTATCTATAATGCTATACCACAACTAAATCAATCTTGTTGAATAGTTTTTACATTTGCTCTTATTCGGGCGTCAATTGTCCCGATGACATGGACCTCTAGACAAAAAACCACGTTCGTAGGCATCGTACAGTTCCATGGACAGGCCAGGTTCTTCACCTGCTGCTCATTGCTCGTCACACGAGTAACCCGCGCCGACCTTGGCGCTTGGCTGCTCGAAAGTCGATCTGTAGCCTATAACTAAGCCTTCTATGTTACTATCTACGTATAGATTCGTATTCTCGAAGCATTCAACCACGTGATTGTTTTTTGTAATTAATCGTATTTGGAACTCCTAGACAGTTGAACGATCGGCAAATTAAAAAAGATCGGTGTCTATCTATCTAATTTGCTGAATACTAACGTAATTGAATTGCATATTGAATAATTTGCTCTACAAAAATCTTCGTTATTTCTTCGTACAATAGTAGTAGCATATTTAATTTGCATTTCATTTAGCATCAAAGCTAATAAGTAAAAGCAATTACAAATATGGTATTCGTTTTAAAGCTCTGGCATCTCGCCAATTTAATGCAGCTTCGTTTTAAATAACAAATAAAACAAACTAATGTTGTTTACTTAATGCTTGCTGCCATTTTTAGCACTGCAGCAAAATTTAATTGCATATCTTTGTGAGTACGACGAATTCAGAATTTTATTGTTTCACTGATATATAACATCCTTTATGCAAATGTTTGGATTTTTGTCTATACATGCATCTAGTATGAACTTTTTTAACAAAATACGGAAAAATATGAAATTAACTGACAATTTACCGCCCTTAAGGGACTGACCTTCCTTCATCGAATAACCATCCATTAATCCAGCTTGGCGAGACTAGCTTCCCACGAGACAACTGACCTCTTTTCGGTTAGGTAAGGCTCAGTACACGCGACTCTTTAGCTACTGCGATCAGCTTATTAGCTCCTTGTAGCGATAAAAAGCACAGACCAAACACATTTAAGGTAACTAGGCGATATGCTCCTACCGAAAATTTTCCCGGTATTCAATCGAGCCCTGAAAGACGAGAATAATCTCAATCATCAATCTCTGATTGCTGTTGTTAAAATTGACAGCTGTTTTGGACGTTCGCAATACTTCTTAATTCTTAAAATCTACAGTTCCTCCACAAATTCTAAAGCTTCCTCTCCATTTGTCCACAGAGGGTGGCGGGAACAAAGTGTGTGCGCGCGGCGCGGTGCGAGAGCGCGCGCGGCAGGTGACCGACGGTCTTCCCGGCTGATGTGGGCGGCGAGCGCTTGCTGCTCGCGCCAGGCAGGTCTGTGTCTTAGCTTTGGTACTTATTATCTGCTTAGCATTGTCCCAACTATTGGTGTCAACTCCTAGTCTAATCAGATATGGTTGACTATCAATATTTTACACGGAGCCACTGCCATCTGACCTTCGCCACCCAGTTGCTGGGAGATACTGATACCCTATGGTTGTGTAAGCTTTGGTACTATTATATAATGTCCTACTTTATTAGCGGAGGTCTTAAGGGGTTATAATACTCATCATTATGAACAATTTTTATGATGCGACCAACAAAAATCGCGAAAAATAATCTGCTGTTGCATACAAATAATTCAATATTACTCGTCTAAATGTATGGAACAGCAGATTTTGTTATCATTATTTCAGGTTTGCTCCCATAGTAAAAGTTGTTGATAAAAATGACTACTATAACCCCTTTGAAGAACCTCCACTAATAAAGTAGAACTTTATATAAAAAAAAATAACTCGTAACCCTTAGAATATAAGAGAACTGAACTATGTCATCAGACGTCAGCCGGAAATTGGCTTTGGGTATATCGGACGTACTTTGGGTTGATTCCTTTTCTTAGATATAATGCAGCGTGTTAGTATTTTGTTTTTGGCTATGACAAACAATGTTTTTACATCAGATATTGAATGTAAAATCGGGACTTGTTGACAAGAAATTTGATATAAGTTCCAAAACGAGTCCGGATGGTTCTTTTGAAACTGTTCAAAGTCTGTACCTCAGGACGAGGGGTCTATATTCTGTATTCTTGGAAAATAACGATGGGCTTTGTTAGTTCTTTATTTTAATTTTTTTATTGATTTGATCTGGACTCTGCATCACCTTTAGATAACCTTGATTTACTACTTTGATTTTTAAAAAAGTGTATGTTATCTCCATTTAAAAGAATCACGAAATAATAATAAACACGAACGAATGAACCCAGACTTCTTGGTATAACAGCTTCATATACTGTAGACAGACACATTAATTAAAGCAAATTAATGACTAGTCTGCCCATAAACAACAACGTGTGAATTATTGACCATTACATTAGTAGATACGCTGGTTTTTGCAAATATCTAAGGCAATTTTTGGAAAAGTCTTTTTGAAAAACTCCAATGTACTAACTTTGAGTAAAGACAACAAACAGAAAAAGCCAAAAGAACATCTGAGGCGCATATTCGTACAAAAATAAGAACTAAAATGGGCACTGGTCCGAAAAATACAGTACAAAACAAAGTAGTTTGTCCAAGTCCAACAGTTCTCGTTGATAAAAATCTGTGTATTTATAGAAATAAGACGTAACTGATGACTGATGGCATAGCACACGTAATCTAATGACCTAAGGAGTAGAGTTATTATTATAATGGATAGAGTTTCAAACGGTTCCAATTTAATTTACCGTCATGTAACTTACTGTCCCATGAGTGCTGTTAACTTCGCCCCACGTGCACTATACCTCCATGGCCGCGATTGGGATTATCCACAAATTGTTCCCAAAACCTGATATATCGACAAATGGATTTAAATTATTCACCGTCACTGATAATGTTCCGATTATACATGCTCTTTGTGAATTTCCTACCTAGAAATACCTACATCAGATCCTTGTAAGCTAATCCCTTGTAGAGTAACACCATTCGTTTGGTAAATTGCATTTTCTTTTGCTTTGCGGGTCATATTTTTGGATGGATTCCAAGTCGCGAGTGGTGACAAAAATTACTTTTGCGCATTCCCTTTTCGACGTTCACCTTTCCAAAATCAATGACCTCTTCGAATGTTGGAAACTGCACTCAGATTTATCCAAATTCTTATCGCTGTCTGTCATTTTGTCCTACTGACAAAGATCCACCTATCTAGGCTTCTTGTCTATTCTACTTCATCTCAGTTTCCAGTGCACAATATAAATCATAATTTAGCAAAAACCACTCTAAAACCAACATCCCTTTTTAATCATGAATGTGGTGGCATGTTGCCATATCTTCAGCTAAAGGTTTTTTTTTAAAACCCTGGCCAATGCTCTCATAATATATGGAGAAAACCTCGTCCCCTCTCTAGTCGGATTCTGTACAAATTCTGCCTTAACGTCCCATTACCCTGAACAACAAAGAGCTTAACAATCTCCATGGCGGCCATTCATAGTGCACTTAGGGCGCCCGCCAGCCGCGTAGCTGACGGCGGTGTGTGTTGGTAGCTAGCAGGCACTCATGCGTGACGGGGTGACTAACCGAGCCGGGGTGGCAGGCGAGGGCGGCGGCAGCGCTACGGCCGCGCGCACCCCCGTCAAGACCTTCCAGGCGTACCTGCCGCCAGCGCACCGCACCTACAGCTGTATACACTGCCGCGCGCACTTGGCCAGCCATGACGAGCTTATATCTAAGGTACACCATACTTTTTATTTCTTCATCGTCATAGCCAAAGACTTTCATGAATGTATGACTGCCTTTCCTAAAGATTTCTTTAACGAACAGTTCTGAGCCGCTTTCATCCTACAGCACCTACTATTTCTAATGGTCTTCTTTAATTTTCTTACCAAATATCATTACATCATCTTGGGGACAATCGTTTCGATTTGTAGTATGATGAACACAGTGCACAATCCGGTGCTGTCGATGTCGCTCGTACTCTTTTCATGTACTTAGACTTTTTGTCTTAGACTCAAAACTAAATCGAAACAATTGTCACATCCCTGTGTATGGTTTTTATCTGCTTTAGTTTTTTTTTCTTGGTTTAAACCAGTTGAAAGGAGTTTAGTTTCAACCTTTTGTTTTTGTTCGGTGTCTATTATTGAAACCGACAGAAATAGCCCATGAGCTCCATGAAAATTAAAAACACTCGCTAATTAATCTTCATTTTTATGAAGTGCTTTGTGGCCTAACAGAATGTTTATTAATTGGGTCACCGCACCGGCTTCGCTCATATCATCCACTGAACTCATTAGGATTACATTTTCTTTGTTTTCATTTTCTTTTTCTTTTTCATGACCCATCTGTATTCCAGCGTACTTTATTTAAGAATAACTTTAATTACACTCTTGTGTCTCCAAGAGAAGGTTCGCTTTATTTCATAACTTTTTAATTAACGGAAACGCCTGTTGCTTCAGCAGTCCTCGCTTCAAAAGCTTTTACTTTTAAAAATTCTTACTGAAACAATTTTCCGATTACGCTATTTTTATACAAATACATTTCTTCTTCTGTAACTGCGTTACCGACCCAAATCTCAATAAGATTTAGCACTAACGAAATTTCTTTCTATTTTCCAGTCGTTTCAAGGCAGCCAGGGGCGCGCGTACCTTTTCAATTCAGTGTGAGTATAATAATATCAGCTTTACTTTATACTATGCTACTTTAGTCATGCATATTTCATGTAAGCGACCTGCATGCTGCTAGGATTTCAACACTATAGCCATATTAGCATTATTCAGCGCGAGTGCTAACTTACCATATCCCATAGTGTTTAATGCGAGTTTCGTAAACAAATAAGCCGTTATCGAGATTATATTCGCACTTGACGGTTATGTTGCTAAATGATTGAAACTTGATGCGCGTCCTTCAGTCGCTAGTCAACGAATAGCTATTGCTATGTGCAATAGAGTGCATTGCTGCTACTATTTTTCCGTTGAAATAAGTATTCAATGCAGTGTCACCTTCAGCAGTGTTTTCTTTTCCTGACAATGTGAATTACCGTTTGTTCCATGTTGTTCAAATGTCACGGTCAACCGAGCCCAAATTATAGGTCTTTCACATATTTGCTTGAAATCCTTGGGTTCGAAAAGAGTGTTTGTAAATAACTTTACCTACCTGCCATTTAGGATTTTAGAACTCTTGATATTGAAAGCGGTGATGCCTAACATTTGACCATTGAAGTAAAAGATGAAAGCAAATTACCTAGTGAAGCTAGTGAACTGTTAAATATAAAAATGGGGCTATTATTTGCATTTAAAAATGCTCAATTACCAAAAAATAATTGAGACACTATTGTCTATAGCGTCGCTTGAGTAGCTTCTGAACCGGGATCGCAGATAAAATAGAAGGTTTTAGTAAGACAGAAAAAATCAAGAGTACCTACCTACATTGCCTTATTTCAGTAGTTAATGAAACTCGGAGTTGCGAGATTCTTATATTTTCTTAATTTTTGCCATTGAAACTGGTCGCGGGTAAAAGGGTTAAGAAACGATGGTCTAATAGTTAGTAACTAGACATTTTTATTTTTCATCGAAACTGTAATTTTCGTTCTGCTTACAGTTCTATAGATATTAATTATGGTTTTATTATAATATTTCCAGTGTAAACGTGGGTTGCGGTCCGGCGGAGGAGCGCGTGCTTCTGACAGGGCTGCACGCGGTCGCCGATATTTACTGCGAGTGCTGCAAGACGATGCTCGGATGGAAATATGTTAGTTCCAACCCTACCATTGTTATATTATTTTATCTTTATTATCCTGTACACAATGAGCTATGACGTTAACGGATTATCCAATAAGTAGGTACCTACTTCGTTCACGTTAAGAAATAACTTAACGTAACCATCAAAAACAGTAGAACTGTAATTTTTGAACAGATAAACAGATTTTCATGAAACATAGCTTTCAATTTAAAAAAACTACATTGAAATCGGTCCATCCGGTTTAGAGCTACGATGCCATAGTCAAATACACAGATACACACTACAAACTTAAAACACCCTTCTTTTTTGTCGGGGGTTTTTTAGCAGCTTTTTTACATAGCTCCTTTATTTCTAACAAGCAATCGATATTTAGAACTAATTACTATGGTTTGATTCACGTGTATTTTGGTTAGTTCTTTTAATTGCTTTTTAATCGCCGTACCTAAATTAAAATAATAAAACTGGTCACTATTTCTTAACTTGAACGGAGCATGATTATATTAAATCGGTTTCTAATAACTCATCAAATTATCAAGACTTGTTTGTATGTAACAATGGTAGCTCCATATCAAATATTCAATTTAATTTATTATAACTATATAATACTACTAAACTATAAAATAGTATAACTAATTTGTGACGGCACGGTTGGCGCAGCTAAGTTATAAGCTTCCTGCGCTACGTGCCGCGGGTTCGATCCCCGCACGGAACAAATATTTGTATGGCCTACAGTTACAGATATCTAGTTGTTCTGGGTCTGAGTGTGTGTGCATGTGAGATGTATATTTGTAAGCTATACCCACGATATAGGAGAAATCCTAGTGTGGGGCAACGATTTTTTACATTAAACATTTCATTTATTTATTTATTTATTTAATAATAAGGACCTCCAACAAGGGACATACACTTAAAATCACAAAACATCACAAATAGTTTTACATCTGTGTACTCCTTCAATTATAGGAGGCCACAGCATCCAACAATATTCGACTAGCCTAAATATAATATAAATATTAATACAACTAAATTAAAAAAGAAACATTTAAAAAGAATTTAAAACAAATGAAAGTTAGATTATAGTTTACATACAAATAGTTTATGGAGAATTCTATAATACAGAGCTGTTTACAAAACTTGTAAACTTGTCATTAATTTAATTCCAACATGGAACTCAAAATTATGACTTCCACGGTTCTTTCTACGGCATACTCATAATCCTTTACTAGATACACTGGTAGTGTGTAGAGAGGGGGATGCCGCAGAGTATGTAATGGCTAGTACTAAGGATGGTTTCAAACTAAACTCAATTTTAGGCAAAGGAGGTGTGTCTCCAGGACCAACCCACTTGGAACCGTGCGCCTAGAATCACGACGTTTTGAAAGTGCCTGCAAAGGCCCAGTTGAAATAAAAATCTTTGACTTTGACTTTGACTTTTTGACTTTGTATAAAAATCTAAATAAGTCTAAAGTACCTACTGCTCCTCTTGAAGGCGATATATCAGAAATATACAGATCTGGAGGCAAAAAAAAAATTAAGGATTCGACGCTATCCACGATTTTCCCTTATTTGGTCATACCTACGTACCATTTATGCTTTTCTCGTAACTGCCAGATGATAAGAAAACTGATTGGAAAATATTTTACCTAATAAGGTAAAATATTTTCCAATCAGTTTAGTATTAGTTTAGTTTCGTTTTTGGGCAAATATAACTGTTTACTAAAACAAAATTGTGAATAAATTTAGAACCCTGATTCTAAAGGGTTCTAAATATTCGAACACTCTTTACGTCCCAAATTATACGCAAAAACCAATTTTAAATTTAAATAAACTCGCCCTTAATGTCCTTTCATTTTAAAACCTAAACGCCGACCGCTTTAATATAATCAGCTGTTTTCATTATATAAAGTAAAATTTTATAACGAAGGTCAGACCATTTGAGACTGGAGACTCGCCTGATATCAATACATATTGAGTAGATATTTAATTAACGTTCATATAACCCTTCCACCGGTACATAGATAACTGTAGTAGATAACCTTCTAATAACCGTAATATAATGTTTTATCGATATAGGATTAATATATACTACGACGCAATATGCAACGACATTCATATTTGATAAAACTTTATAGGACTGAGGTATTGTATAGGTATAGGTATCGTTAATATGGACAAATCTACACAGTTAGACGGACAGGGTAAGTATATAAAGCCAAGAGGGGATTATTGTATTTATCAATAAGAACAACTTTTACTATGGGACAGGTCCAACACAGAAATAGCGAAATAAAATCTGCTGTTCCATATAAATAAATTCAATATTACTCTACTAAATGTATGAAACAAACAATTGCGACACGGGCCAGCCAAAGTTCAGTGCCACTGGACTCGGAAAAATTATGCATTATAGTAAACGTGTGTTTCATACGAGGCATTAGCTACCGAAATCGCCTCTCTTTGAACAGGACGGCGATACTAGGCCTTTGTTATGGTTTCATAAAAAACCTTTCGAGTCACTTTCCTGTCTGGATAAACCCAGTATCAGCATCCAGTCACTACAATATCCAATCTCTACAGGGTTACTGGTAACTCGACGTATTCCTTGCAAGATGTCATAGTAGAGTTAAAATGCAACAAACTAAGCCACCAAATGTTCTACCGAAATTCAGTAGTTTTTGAGTTATTTCGATTTTTAGTTTTTTATGAAAAATCCCAGATTAAATCATTTGAAGCTAATTTAAAAATGATTTATGACGCGACTGTACTGAAATTTAAGTTATTGTCATAGTTGATTCCGTAGCAGATCTTTGTTAATAATTAAAAGTTCAGAAATCCCTAAAACTTTGACAAAGATCACTAATCAAACATTTAATTTTTTGTAATGTTTGCCATGACTTCATAAATAACGTTGTCTAGTATAAAAAAATATTACTGGGCCTGATGTACAAATTACTAGGAAAATATTCTTGTCTTATCAGCTATCCAAAAAGGTATGATTGTCAATACTTTTGCAGGTGTAACAGGGAAGAGAAGAGTTTTATGGGGAGCAGGTAAAATTACGAGACAGTCAACTTCTTGTTTTCGTATTCGTATTATTGGAATTTCAATACAAACACAGGTTAAACATTTTTTTTATTGAGCTGTGCGCTTTAGTTAGCCCTTTTGTTATTTTTAACCGACTTCAAAAAAGGAGGAGGTTCTCAATTCGACATGTATGTTTGTTACCTCAGAACTTTCAACTGGGTGAACCGATTTTGATGATTCATTTTTTATTTGAAAGCTGGTGCTTCCCGTGTCGTTCCATTTTAATTTGGTGAAGATCTGATGAAGAATTTCGGAGATATACAATGGAACTCTTGAATGAATAACAACATATCACTTGCGATCACTGTAATCGCATGTGTATGTATTGTTTATGCCACTCAAAATAGCAAAATAAAATAAACTTAAAAAAAAAGTAAAAACCGACTTCAAAAAACTAAAAAGTATTATATAATTTTCTTAAACAACTTAACAGCTTCTGAAGTCGGGGCCTTTAATTCTTCAATGCACCTAGCTTGGCAGTGGCACCGACTTCAGAAGCTGTTAAGTTGTTTAAGAAAATTATTTTATACTTTTTAGTTTTTTGAAGTCGGTTTTTACTTTTTTTGAAGTTTATTTTATTTTTCTATTTGTAGTGGCATAAACAATACATACGCATGCGATTACAGTAATCGCAAGTGATATGCTGTTATTCATTCAAGAGTTCCATTGTATATCTCCGAAATTCTTCATCAGATCTTCACCAAATTAAAATGGAACGACAAAGGAAGCACCAGCTTTCAAATAAAAAATGAATCATCAAAATCGGTTCACCCAGTTGAAAGTTCTGAGGTAACAAACATACATGTCGAATTGAGAACCTCCTCCTTTTTTGAAGTCGGTTAAGAATAGCAAAAGGGCGCACTAAAGCGCACAGCTCAATAAAAATAAATGTTTAACCTGTGTTTGTATTGAAATTCCAGTAATACGAATACGAAAACAATAAGTTGACTGTCTCGTAATTTTACCTGCTCCCCATAAAACTCTTCTCTTCCCTGTTACACCTGCAAAAGTATTGACAATCATACCTTTTTGGATAGCTGATAAGACAAGAATATTTTCCTAGTAATTTGTACATCAGGCCCAGTAATATTTTTTTATACTAGACAACGTTATTTATGAAGTCATGGCAAACATTACAAAAAATTAAATGTTTGATTAGTGATCTTTGTCAAAGTTTTAGGGATTTCTGAACTTTTAATTATTAACAAAGATCTGCTACGGAATCAACTATGACAATAACTTAAATTTCAGTACAGTCGCGTCATAAATCATTTTTAAATTAGCTTCAAATGATTTAATCTGGGATTTTTCATAAAAAACTAAAAATCGAAATAACTCAAAAACTACTGAATTTCGGTAGAACATTTGGTGGCTTAATTTGTTGCATTTTAACCCTACTATGACATCCTGCAAGGAATACGCCGAGTTACCAGTAACCCTGTATACAAAATTTGTATCTATAACATTTTATATATTACATCAATGTCTATACTTATAACCGGTTCCACAAAATCATTCGATAATTCATCGCACCCCTTCCCTCTTTTTTGCATTCAGTTTTGAAACCGTTGACGGCTGGCACGTGCCAGTGACATTCAGATTGAGAATATAAAACGCATACGAGTTTATTGGGTTGTTTTTTTGCTAATCTCAACCCTTCTCTTTTCAGGAGCACGCGTTCGAGTCGAGTCAAAAATACAAAGAGGGCAAGTTCATAATAGAACTGGCACACATGGTGAAGGAGAACGGGTGGGACTAGGCGCGCGGTCGCCACGCCGCGCGCCAACCACTCGAGTGTTCGGGCCCCGGCCCAGTGACTAGAACTAGTACAGTGCTGTTGTGATACGATTGGTGGCCAAGCGATGCGAGTTACACACCGGCGCGACATAACACTTCCGAAGCGTCAATTACACAAACATCTGATATGCACCACGAGTGTTCCGTTACGGCCATAAGGCCTCGATAGGCCAGCAACGATGAACTCCCGCCGCGAGCTAGAGCCTTCGTGATAACGTGTCAGGCGAGTTGGACGGTAACGCTCGCCTTAGTCCATGGGACAATCGGAAACAGTCTACCCTCTACGCCAAAGCCTACAAATTGATACCAATTAGAAATAAAACGCTTTGGCGTAGAGGGTACAATCTTTAAAGCTTTTGTAGCTGTACAGATTCAACGTTGTCGCGTAAATCGGTTAGGTTCGATTATATATTATTTTTATCACAACTAATTATTATTGGGAGATTGAAGCTGACCGATTTGCACAGCGCGTTCGACTGTCCGCGTGTAGAACACAGTGAGGATATCGCCTTATGTGCTCTTTTACTTTAATCGGCTTCAGCGCTTTGGCACCGCCAGTCAACGTAATGTTATATTGTTATAAATGTAAGTAATCGATCTCAACCGCCCCACGTAAGGGGCAATGGGCTTAGAATTTATTATTAATTTTAAAAACGATTTCATTTACGCCGCGTCGTCGGCTCGGCGCGGACGTTAGTACATCGTAAGTTGTCTTAGTTTTTATATTATGTAGCTACGTATGTACTGTTATTGAGAGAACACTAATACTTTCTCTTGTCCCTTTTAACCTGTGATAAGTATGTTAGTAATATAAATTTTGAATTTCTTGGACGTATTCTTTCAAGAAGTTGCTCAGATAATGTCAGTTGTATGTTCCTAATGATTTCAGCTGTACAATTTGCTTTTTATTTTGTTTTTTATTATTTGTGAGGAAACTAGTCGAAACATAAATGTGTTGTGGGAAGATCATTTCCATTTTATTTTACTTTGCGCCTGATTTAGTGATTTTTAGTTCTTAATTGTGACAATTTTTCGACTATTCCTCGTTATATTTGGATATTCCACGCAATTTTGTTTTTCAAAAAATATTTTTTGTTTGAATTTTTTGTCAGCCGGGAAGTACGGATTCTGAGCTCATTTTTATATAAACGATCCATCGGACGGTTTTATTATTCATTTATTGTTTCCATTTAATATTATAAATTAGATACATGCATATACCCGTATATTTTATCTTAATCACACGGTACTTCATTTACGATTGTAAACTTAACATTGTAAGAAATTACATGAGCTTCGATATTATCTATGATTATGTCTATCAATCGTAACTCATACGCACTGATTGATTTTCCGAAATCGATATTATAAAAATAATCGACTAACTTGACGTCCGACTTCATAGTGATGTAATTGGAGTACTTTTTGTATTGTATTGTATGACATTGCCGTCACAAGAGTGTGGAAGCTCACTAGGTGATTTTAGTTTAATGACGAAAGTTTATGTATTTAAAAAATATCCCTTTGAATAATATCTAATCATCCATAAGGATAACTATAGTAGCACATTAAAATATACAAGGTCCAACCTTTCTACTTCCAATCCCTTTAAGGGGTTATTGTACTCATCATTCTGAACAACTTTTACTATGGTACCATCACTGAAATCGCGAAAATAAAATCAGCTTATCCATACAAATAATTAAATATGACTCGACTTAACGTAGTATGGAACAGATGATATTTTTTCAGGATTTCAGGGTTGCTAGTAAAAGTTGTTCATAACTATGAGTACAATAATCCCTTCAAGGGGTCGGGACTAGAAAGGTATCACCTTGTATATGGCAAATCGGCTTAACATAATTACTTCTATAGTTCTATACCAGTCGTAAGGCCTTAAAAACTTGTTAAGTATAAATAAATGGATGAAAAATAAGGCGATTGTGAACTATATCGACTTAGTGAGCTTTTAAACTACCAGTTGAATATCATGAGCGTTGATAACTGCCACTAGTATATACAATTGTAATATACATAATATAATACACTCATCATAAGTGAGCGCTCGTTTGGTTTACAAATGTGTTGTTTCTGGACACATTTAATGTGAAACGTACAACGGGTTCAATATTATTTGATATATAAATCATATATCTTTATATTTACATTATACTCAAAAACGATTACGACTTATTATGTATTGTGTACAAATAATCATGTAGATTCGAGAATTTTAGTCAAAAAGGCAATATTTTCACTAAATTTGTCCAGAACTATCTTAACATTCGGAGTCCTCTATTGAACAAGTCAGCATTGTAGATAACGAAGACTAATTTACGTAATTTTTTGACACGCCGATCATATTGTATGACGCTCGAACTTGATGCCAGCGTATCTTACTAAAGCTAAGAGAATAGATACATAATATTTTACTGCAACTGCGCGGCAACTGCACTTCTTTAGATACGTGAATTAGCCTACTGGTCATTATCAACATCCACCGGGCAATGCTGACTCTGCAAAGTAGTGGTAGAGGACTCTGCCTTTACGAATTCTGTCTGGCTGAGTATTCTGGTAACACATTTGACTGCGTCGCACCTTCATCAATATCTATAAATTTTTAGAGAACATTTTATTGTATTATACATTACTCAATAATGCAACTGGCAACACTAGAAATGCAATTCTCAAGGAACAAAAAAAAAACAATCTATAAAATAATAAACAGGATAATATTTAAAAAAACAATGCGCAGGACATGTGTTATCAGAGTGTAAGAACAAACAGATTTTTTAACAAATACCTATATACTTTTTTTTACAATAATATCTAACTTAGATGGCTACTAGACTTTGGATTTGGTTTTAGAATGTAAGAACATTCTATTATCATTTTATGTAATTGAAAGACGTATTTGTGTAGATAGTTGTAATGTTTGAATCTGATAGCGCAACATAAAATATTACATGAATAATAAAAAATAAAATAATATTTGAATGTACATAATCATACCCCCAAAATCAAAGACAAAATCGTTCACTACATGTGTTCATATTCTTGAATCGTAAAAATGGGGACCATTTAATTGAAATTTTGTTTTTAAATAGTCAAAAATGTTGAAAGTACTTACTTTGGAATAATTTTAGTTAAAAATTACAAGTATTTAAAATTTTCAGTAATGTAAAAAAAATCTGCATTTATTAACTCATTATTCCTTTTGCGATTCAAGAACGATACTTATGCGTTTAATAAAAATCCTGAATCATTTACAGATATAAATTACATGTTTGCGAAGAACCTCCAGTTTTGACAGTCTTGTGTGACCAAGGGAGAGAGCTCTTGAGACTAACAGATACGTCTATTCAAAAACATATTCAACCTAAAACTAAGGTCAAACGATAATGCATTACAAGTTCACAATATTGTCTGTTTAATGTAATCGTGTTAACTGTTATCATAGGGTTAATGTTAAGATTTTGATGCACAATGTTCAATGAAAATGTTTAAGAGGCTGAATGGTAGTGGATAGGTAAAAACCCCATTTGTAATAAAGACATGTTGGTCAGAGGTCTGTGTTATTTGGAAGAATATTGATTTATAGAATCTGTGACATTTTCATACTTTTCATTTGTGGTCACATCGCCCCACCACTGTAGGTTTAAATATACGAATTCTAATGTTTTAATCACTAGCTGGTTTTTATTTGTAATTTCACGTGTATACGAATTTATCTGATGTGTGGAACACGCTAGAAATCTCATGTCCGCCTTGTTTAAGTTTCGGTAATTTTGATAAAAATATGAGGTGTACTTGATAACTGGGCACATATTTAATTGAATTGAATTAAATGATATATTTTCAAGGCAGCGACGTTCATCTATTCATTAGACACATTGTAAAAGAACGATCAAGGAAAGTTATAGAGATCGCTACTAAAATACTGGACGCAATATTTTGTTTACTAAAGTAGAAGCCGAATTTTGTGACTGTCGACAAATTATGTGCAGTATTTTAGAAGAAATCCCCTAGAATAGATCTAGATATATCGATGCTGTGGATTACAATCGTATATCGATAGAAAAAACATAGGTATATCTAACAAAAAATGCTTTAAGTCTACGTTATGTCTATCGATATCGATAAATGTTTAGTTTTATACGAGTGATGTAATATTTTCATCATGAACATTATGCAACACGATAATCGAAACTTATCGAGATTGTCACAGTAGTATAGATTAACACTCTTAGACCAACTGTATTCTTTGACGCAATTCGACATGACACAGGAGAAAATAAATATTAAAAAAATTATATCTTGGTGATAGTGAGGGAAAATTAACAAATGAAGCTAGATTTCTGTGAGGCATAATTAAAGTATTTTTCTACTTGATCGTTTAGGAATGCTATTAGATATTTTTGGACCATTGTTAAGATAAAACTATGATCAGTATTGTGGAGTGAAGATTAAGAGTTGATGTTAGTTTTTGTGGATGTTGGTCGAAGTGATTGTTGTCGAGATTAGAGAAAAACGCTTTTATAGCTCTAAATGATGCACCCATACACTGTACCGTATAGTTTTATGGGCTTTTAAAAAATGTAACAATAATCAATCGGAAATAAATATTATTCATTATTGCATGTCGACATAAGAAATTCATACAATAGAGAACATCTAAGATTATAATTCGAAATATTAGATGAACCAATCACATTAATTAATTGAACTTTATAGTGAAACTTGTGATTGCCATATGAAAAAAATTCTAGTCTGTCTTTAAGGTTACATCGACAAGGGCACCACTTTTGGGTAAAATTCCGTAATATGAAGAATTTTACTTTTTTATTTTTTCCTTGATTTTGACTGCATCTTTTATAAGCTCAAAAACAAAGGTCTTGG
Source organism: Allophyes oxyacanthae (assembly GCA_932294325.1). Classification (NCBI taxonomy): domain Eukaryota; kingdom Metazoa; phylum Arthropoda; class Insecta; order Lepidoptera; family Noctuidae; genus Allophyes; species Allophyes oxyacanthae. The sequence goes on from OW028622.1 coordinate 13,117,242, forward strand.
AGTGTTAACTGATGACCAAGATGAATGATCAGCGTATTATAAAATGGTGCATTTCATTAAGTATGTGTACATTTTGCATATGTATAAGGTATCCCGAGTAGTTGTTTACCAAGAAACCGCTTAATATTTTTGTATTTTCCTAGTTGTAATGATGCATTATAAAAAATTCGTGGTGTCTTCTAACGATTGTGTACGCATTATGCTATAGATGAGTAAACATATTTGGTTGAAATAATAAGTGCGTAATAAAACACATTTTCGTATTAAAAATACTTTGGCATTTTTATTTTTTGTAACAATTACTTAATTAAATCATTTTTATCCTGTGCTATAAATAAAATCATTTGAAATACAAAACTCAGGCTTAAAAATAATTCACATTAAAAAAATCATGGGTTCTACGTGAGTATGAGAAGATCTTCCACTAGAACTATCAGATTTAGCAACAGTAAGTGGTATTGGTGCCCAAGATTCGCTTTAAAAATCATGGTTCAATACTTTTATGCCAGGGCCGTACAAAGTTTTAATGCCGTTAATTATCGCGCTAATGGACACTAGACATAGGTGTAGCCAGGACTTAAGCAGTAATTTTGTAATGGCATTTAATAGATTAAATGCCATTACAAAATTAGTGCGTTACGTTAACGCGATAAATAACGACGTTAAACCTTAGTGGCTCCAGCATTAGAGATATATCATTTAATTGATCATTCTGCTGTTGACGCCAACTCATCAAAAGCACCGAGTGCAGTTGAAACTTCCATTTTTATCTAGCTATTTGCATACAAGTTTTCGGATTAGTATAAAGTATTTCAATACACATACAGTCAATCACAATAAATTATAAAATATTTTAAAAATTATTCTAAAAATCAACAAAATTATAATCACATAAGTAGGATATAGTGGCCGACGATTCTGTTATGCACCTACTTAATATATTTAAAATATTCGTTATTCTCTTCAGTATGTAGTCTACATTGGGCCAGTGAATTAATGAACGAGAGATCGCAAAGTTCTCGCTAAACATTGAGCGTGATTAACTATTTAAATGGAAAAAAACTTGGGAAACTCGCGTAGTATTTCTTTTTATATCAGAATAGTTATTTGAAATTAATTAATGATGTCTATTAGAACTTAAAACATGAATTTCAATTTCTTACAATGCACAAATACGTGCTGGGGGACTAAAAAGGCCGGTTTAAATGAATCCTAATATTATTATGATTCATATGACAAATGTCAAAATATCCACTTAATTGATGACTCTTAATATCATACGCGTAAGGTTCATATTCAGCAATCATCTGTTTAACAGTTACCATGGAGATTCTGTACGTGAATTTAGCAAATGTGGCCCTTTTAGACCCCCTGGTCACGAAGCGCACGGCGAAGGCATTGTCCCAGACCTAGGTGGAACCACCTCACAGCGGAAAGCCAACAGCTGGAGGACAAGGTAAGGCAGCGAAAGAAAAAAAAATCCGCGTATCATAATTTCGTACGAATACTGGCGTACCCTGGGCGGTCAGCCTCGCTCCCAGCCTTTCCACTGCGGTATGAGCGACTTTCATGAGATAGCTCTTTGCGATTTGCGCCTTAGTGACGCGGATATTGGCCCATTATAATATTTTACCATAATAAATTATAAGTGTCATAAAGAATATTTAAACTTTAGCTTTCGACATAGAACTGATCCATTTAAGGGGATATGGTTCTCATCATTATGAACAGCTTTTTAAACCATGGGACCAATCCTAAAATCGCGAAAAAAAAAGACTGCTATTCGATACAAATAATTTAATATTTTTTAATTTTCAATACAATTTCAAGATATTTTTAATCCCAAAGTAATAGTTGTTCATAATGATGAGAACAACAACCCCTTAAAGGGATCTGGACTTAAAAGGTAGGGCCTTGTATAGTACGCGTAGTGAGATTGTACTTGCAAAGATAGGTGTGAAGAAATCTCTTTATTTCTTAATTTGAGTGACGTATTCTACTAAAATATTTCTATTAAGAAGATTTTTTGTCTCAATATAGATTTATAACTACTTAAACTAGTTCCGGTTAAAACAGTTTTTATTTCATTGACAAACAAGACCTTGTCTAAATAAAAGCATTAAAAAGACTTATTGCCCGTAATCAACTAGTGATGGGTTTTAAATGGCGCTCCCTTATAAATTTTTCAGTAATTAGCAATCAATAAGTTAAAAATCATTTTAAAATGGTTACTGAATGCCTTTGTCATCAACGAAGTGCCCCCAATCAAGAATCGTTACGAGAGAAACTATAGCATTTCAGTACAATTACCAATTCCATATGTATATTTAATAGGGAACTCGCATTTAAATTATAATGAGATATCATGTTATAAAATCAAGAATCAAAGTTGTTAAAAGTACTTTATGAAAGATTTAATCAAAAATAATACTTTTTTTTACAAATTATCTTCAATATAAATTATGTAAAAGTAAAACGGAACGTTATTACAAACACCATCATCGAGTTTATGACGTCACTCCTTCGTGTTTCCTTGGTAACCATATCCACACACTATGAACGAGCGATGCAATGACGTCTTGTCACGTGACAGTGTTTTGGCGCGAACATTTCATATTTATATTTCTGATAATTTAAATATTCGTGTACGTACTCATTTTTTTCTACTATGTTTATTTAACACTTAAAAAATTTACGTTAAAATAAAAATGCCAGTTCCCTATTAAAAAGAGATCTAAAATATTAGTATCAACATCTTTATTACTTTCGGCCTTATTTCTAGATTAACGATTCCATGTTGATCCTTGGTGACTTTTGTACGGTATCACGATTAAAGTTATACACTTCGGTTATCTTCGTATTTCCGAATTAGTACGAATATGCTACCAATGCCCGGTCGTCCGCGCCTCACCAGACACGACATACTATATATTTTTTTATAGATATTTTTTTATGTAGTGCGCCAAAATTTGCAGAGTTATTCAGTGTCCGTTCCCAAATGCAACCAAAGTACTAAAATTCACTCCAAAACAAAATAAAAAATTGATTTTGTATGGCTTGCGCTAGTAAATTATGCGTGTCCCCCATACGTCGAATTTTCGTTTTGTTTTAAAGTGTATCCCACTACCCCGGTTGCATTTAGGAACAGAGACTTGAATCACTCTACAAATTATGCGCACTACATAAAAAATTATCGTGTATTATTTTATATTTATACTATTTTATCACTATATTAGGTACCATCATCGCGTGTTCGTATTTCCGAAGATAGACGAAGATTGTCGAAGCGCATAACTTTAATCGTAGTACTGTCACTGTTATTTATTTGAAAAGAATAAGGATAGAGCTAGTTATTATTATGATAAGGATAGATAGTTACACAAGGTGTCACTTTAATCCGATGCACGAATTTTTAAGACGGTTTATATCAACCGCATACATTTGAAATTCAGATGGACCAACTTCGTTAGTGCCGAACTAACGAAGTTGGTCCATCTGAATTTCAAGTAGTATAATTTACGTTCTAATATTCTTAGTTTGGAGTAAAATGTGGCCATCTGCTAAGGCTTCTACCTCCAATATCATGGTTTCCTGAGGGAGGCCATCGCCGTCCATTTGGACTACTTCACCATTTTCTATATAAGCCACATTTGATCCTATTTCCTGGTCTCTTTTTCTCACATATTGCATAAGTTCACTCACTGATATCTCTTGCGATGGTTCGTCTTCAGCATTACCTTCTATTTCCTCGTTACTTTGAGCATGATCCTCCTCAAATTCTTGTTCATATTCTTCGGTAACTGGCTCTGTTTTCATTGAATCTGGATATTCTAATAAGTCGTCATCGTATTTTAGGATGATTTTGGATTCTTTCACTTCTAACTCCGACATTGTGGGCAGGTATTTGAAGAACATCTAAAATAGAACGAATTCTTTATATATAAAATATCCCGATTTTAAATTATGGACATATTTCGATAAGAATAAAATAATTATGTTAAACTGAATCCTCTTTATTACAAAAACTTGTTTAAAGCAAATCCAGTAAAGCCAAGGTTTTAATTATATCCGTCACTTTCTGACGTCATATAACATTAAAAAAATATTATAGTTTAAAAAATCTATAGAACACGCATTAGTCATCCAAACTGAACGTGTATGCAAATTTTCAGCTCCATCGGAAACCGGGAAGTGGGTCAAAGGCAAATGCCCACTCTTGGCCAGTAGGTAGGCAGGTTCGTTACACCAATGTGAAAAATACAAAAAAATATCTTATTTAGTAACTAAAATATTGTTATTATTTATTTGTTTGTAACACTCGGGAATTAAAAACTTATATTAAAAAGACATTCAATCAATTATGCATGTGATGCAATCTTCATTTCCGCACGTTATGTCAATCTTATAAAAGTAGTGATGGCAAATGTCACAAAAAATCGAAATCAAATAAATTGAGAACTGAATGATCTTCTGAAAAACTTTTTTCTTTTGTTTCGCTTCCTATATTAAAATGTTTAATTTCTATAGAATAGGTAAAATAAATGTCTATTGATTGTCTTCCGAAATCTATGCAGTGCTGGTTCAAGTTATTTAAAAATATCGATTAGTAGCTCTATATCATCGGTTTTTGATAAATCGATGCCGAATCGCCATCACTACGTCAATGATAATTGAAATTGACAGTCTGTGTTGACAGTTAACATTTTGTTTGTTGTTGGTTTGTTGCGGATTGTTTGTTGTGCTTTGTGAATTGTGATTTTTCCTACACGGTTTTGCAATTTTCTATCCGATGACTTTGATTAGATTTATGGCGATGACAACCTTGGCTTTACATTGGATTCCGTACTCGCTTACCACGACGACACTAGCTTGCCAGTCAACTCCATGTTTGTTTTATATGAACCTTGAATTTTTTTCATACAATTTTAAAATTCTGTCCAAGTTCTATGTAAAAACTTGTGGTTGATTTTGTACCTATGATTTCAACCCTAATGCCTATGATTTGCTGTATTTATGGACGCCACTTGGCCAAAACCTCCTTAACGAATGGGCATATCCCTTTAACTTCTAAGATTTTCTTACATAGTTAGTTAGTTACAGGTGACGCTAATAAAAGCGTGTTAAAAAAGAGATGAGGTTATCTCAAATCCTGGGTTTTACAAGACTTGTTTCAAACCATCTTTTGTAATAAGACAGAATGAGTAAGTAACAAAGTCCAATGCACAACAAGGATGCTACCAGACGGATTTCGTTAGCTGTGAACTGTAAAGTCGGGTTCCAGAGCCAGGGGCCATGGCACACTAGATACTTTTTTAAAGAAATAAATTAAAGAACGAATTTTTTTTTTATTCCCTACGGAATAATGCCGGCGCAACATTCACAATGAACTAAACACTAAAAGAACAATAGGTATACAATAACAACAGCTACAGAAGAGTGGGGAGGGGGGGGGGGGGGGTTGACAGTCGTGTTTTTGCAACAGAATCGGGCGTTTTCACATTTGTAAACAAAAGGCAGCCGACAAACGCGAAATTACGCGATCCTGCTGCAAAAAGTAGCTAGTGTGCTATGGCCTTAATGCTGGCACTTCACATCATGTTTTTGTACGAATATTCGCGTTATATGGCCAATGCAAAATCACATTTGGGTAGTTTACAAAAGGTTTCTTTTACATTAGCCATATAACGTGAATATTCGTACGAATACACACTGTGAAGTGCCAGCATAAGATATCAGAAGAGGAAACCGTGTCGTCAGTGCTTACCTTGCGGGTTATTATCGACATTCCATGCGCTCTCTTCATGTGTGCTTTGAGTAGAGACATTCGCGGGTATCTGAAAGATTACATTGCTGTTGAAAAACAATGTCCATAAACATAATATATCGCTCGTGTAGAACGAATCATTTGAAACACGAAGCTGCGAAAAGATTAAGTATATAATCCAAAAAAAAAACAATAAAAATAATCGTTTAACTTTCTAACAGGAGCTGTGAACATTATGACTAGAGCATATTCACAACTGTGGGCCCCAAGTCTGCTATTTCAATTGTATCAGAATGGTCTCATAATTGTTGGATTTTGCAGTGTCGTTCAACCTATTATGACTTCTATTGCGTAGGTAATAGAAGTAAAAGTCGGTTATATTGCCAGTTATTAAGTGTCTTTCTATAGATTTTGACTACTATTACCTACGCAATAGAAGTCAAAATCGGTTGAACGACACTGCAAAAGCCAACAATTACGAGACCATTCTGACACAATTGAAATAGCAGACTTGGGGCCGTTATTAAGTTATCGTATATCAATCGACATTAAAAGTGACTACGAATAGAGATCCGAGATGTTCTTACAGAATAGCTGTGCTGAAGTGTCTCGTTCATATAGTAGTCCAATGCGTAAAATTTAATTTATAAACAGTTGAAATAGTTACTAAATTATTTTTTATTCTGTGGTAATACTGACCTCTTGGGACATATCTGGCAAGCGCAGGGCGGCGGCAGATTCCTATGCACCCTGTTGACATGCAACATCAGCGCAGACTTTTGGGCGAAGCGACGATTGCATTCGTCACAACCGTACTTACGCATTGCTGCCAACAAATTATCACAGTGTTTTATAACCTAACCGTCAAAAGCCCCCCGACTCCAACTAGAAAAAGAGCTGTAACTTTTGAACGGCTGAACAGATTTTCATGAAACATAGCCAAGATGATACCCGATTAAACTAGATCCATCCGTTTTGGAGCTACGATGAGACAGATACTCAGATACACACATGCACAGATACACAACACACTACAAACTTATAACACCCCTCTCTTTTGTCGGGGGTTAATAAAAGACTACAGCGACACGTATTTCTTGTTTTTAAAAATACTGTTTACAAAGCCTTAAATTGATATAAATTAAGTTTTAACGAGTTAAAACGGATGCATACTGATGCAGAAAACAATCAGTAGTACAATTTTGATTTTGGTCTAAAAAATATGACAAAATTAGCTTAAAATAATACTACAAAAAACGTAGATATTTTATAATCATTGCTAAGATTTTAACTTACGTTTATGCGTGTCCATATGCGCAACCAGCGCGGCTTTGATCTTGAACGAGCGGCTGCAGTGGTCACAGATGAACTGGACGTCCGTGTGTTTCTTAGTATGACGCTGGAATCCAAGGAATTATTGATTTATTCTTTTATCCTGATCTAAGACCTTTAAGCAACACAGTGATTCTTTTAAGGTTTCCGCGCCGACAAACTATACTGCTGTTATCCAGGAGATGTGTGCCTAATGAATTTATTATTAATTTAAAAACAAATGTATTTAGAGTACATATTAATAGTTAGGCAACGAAAAGAATCGAAAACTTTGAACTGACTAAATACTGAAAGGCGATAACGCAAAAATGGTCTTAATCTATTAAATCCACAACCATTTTTCATGCAAAACGTATATTATAGTGATCCTCCATTGAAAATGGCGGATCCTAGGATCCGCCATTGAAAATGGCGGATCCTAGGATCCGCCATTGAAATAGCAGAATTAGTAATTAATTCGTAATTAGTAATTAATTCTGCTATTTCAATGGTATCGTAATTATTGGTTTTTGTAGTATCGTACAACCGATTTTGATTTCTATTGCGTAGCTAATAGATGGAAATGTCAGTTATTTGCCAGTTATTAAGTGTCGTTTTTAGATTTTGACTTCTATCACCTACGCAAAAGAAGTCAAAATCGGTTGAACGATACTGCAAAAACCAACAATTACGGAGACCATTCTGACACGATTGAAATAGCAGAATTAGGACCCAGGCGAGGTGATATTGCCTGGCGGGCCAAAGCCAAGCGGGTGATGTCGGATAGCTGTATATGTGTTAGATACAATAATCTTTTATTTTTACTTGCCCGATATAATATAGCACGCGCAAATCTTTATGAGCCCTCTGAACTCTCTCCCTCTCTCACCTTTAACAGTACGCCTATTATAGGTGCTAGAGGGAGAGAGAGAGAGTTCAGAGCTCAGTTCAGGGCTCATAAAGATTTGCGAATACTATACAGGCTTCGTAATCTGATTGGTCGAATTCGTATATCGTCAGTGGAAAGCCAAAACTATTAAAGCGCCAATTCATTGCCAAACTAATTTTAACTTTAAAATGTGCCCCTGTAAAGTTTAAGTTAGTTTGGCAACGAATTGGCGCTTTAGTAGTTTTGGCTTTCCACTGACGATATGTATTCGTATTGTAGCGAGCTTGCTACGTAGTTATTCCACGTAGCACTAGATGTCGCTATACTTCAGAAGTGTGAAACTTACCGATAGCGCAGAATATGAGGTGTACGCGCAGGGGCACACGTGACAGCGGAACGGTCGCTCACCACGATGTAAGTTTTCGTGAGACTCCAGATTACTCTTCGTTATGAATACCGCAGAACACAGCTGGCATGGGAACCTTGGAAACAAGACAATAATTTTACGGTTAACGGGGGAACATATTACATAACAACTATGGGCCATGTTCACTGAAAACATAACAGATAGTTAAAACGAAATTGGTCGATGACTCAATCAAAAATTCATGTTTAAACGGCTGATTTTGCTCTAATCGTCTGTTATGTTGTCGGTGAACTTAGGCCTATGTGTAGGCGCAGTTATGTTCTGGCTGAAGGATAGGAATAGTCAGTGAAATGAGGGCTACCGTTTTTGTGCTCCCCCCCCCCTCCAAACTAAATTTCTGGCTATGGTCTTGCTTGCAAGCTAATTTATCTTCCTGTAACATATAAATGAGTATCTTCTATTTCTTCAACCATTGCTCGATGCTTGACAACGGTAAAAAATGCTACAAAAGTAATAATTTATTAAGATTGTCAATAGTTTACTTTGGTGAGACTAACTGGTTCTGCTGCTTGGTGTTCTTGTAGAACTTGTTGCGCGAGAGGAAGGGCCGGCTGCGCCCCTTGCGGCCCAGGAAGGCGGCGCGCGCCTTCAGCACCAGGCTCGCGTCCGGCGCGATGCAACGCTTCTCGTGCTTGTACAGGTTGGTTGTACTGCAGGCCATCAGAAATCATTTATTTTACAAAACAAAACAGGATGTTAACATTGTATAAAAAGCGGTTTTTTTTTTCTCTTTATTTAATATAAGGTAAACACACAAATTAACAAAATAACATCACAAAACCCTAAATAGGTTTGTCTGGATGTTGAAGCACTGTTGAGAAGTTCCAAACACACTCTACCTTACAGCATGGAAAAGTACAGTAGTAGTTTTTGAGTTTATCCATTACAAACAAACAAACATACATAAAATCATTTTTTTTCTCTTTATAATATTAGTTTAGATATCTTACCTTCTAAAGTCCACGCCACATGCATAGCACAGTAAGTACCGCTCTCCATGCTTCTCTTGGTAATGCCGACCAGCTGCTGGGATGGTGTCCAACAATACTTTACATTTCACACACCTGCCAAACAAAGACAATTATTGTAGAAGAACTGGAAATAATAATTAAAACCACACCCTTAGCAATAGGGTGGTCCACAACTGGAAGAAACTTCCAGATAATATTGTTACTGCCACCTCTATGGGGCCATTCAAGTATTACGTTAGAAGCACCAAAGGGGGGTTGGGGGGGGGGGGTTTGTTTTACTTATTTTTGATGTCAAGGGGGATGGGAGGTCTGGATGGTGTTTACGTCAGTAATATTTTTCTTTTTACGTTTTCGGATTTTCTACAAAATGTATTAAATTCTTCTAATAAATGTTAAGTGTGTTAAAGTCCTTTATTCTATTCCAAGTCTATTCCTTATTTCTAGACTTATAACTGCTGCTCATGATTAAATAGATAAATCAGAACACATTGAAAAATGCAATTACCAATGTTTACGTGACTGACCGCATTCGATAAGCAAAAATAACATGAGTGAAAATCATAGATTTTTTGTATACTGGATCAAAATGTGATACCAAATATGTGGTTTCATTTAATATCTTAACATCATCAGCACCAACTTGATACTTACTCAAACATAATACCATTCATGATATAAAAATCCTTTGGTGGTATTGGAGCCTTCACCATTCTCATGATCCGCTCCAAAGTATTGATTAGTAAGTCTTCATCTTCCTTCAGATCTTCATCCTCTTCCCTGAGTTCAGCTACGAACGACCTCTGCTGCCAGGGCTTTAGCATTGAGAACCGGTGTCTATCGGGGTCCTTAGATGTGTCTAAGTCATCTGACTGTAGGTATTCTTCATCATCAGGAACATAATCTTCATCATCCTCATCTTGGCTGTTGTCTTTTGGTTCGTCTTTTATCTCTTTCTTGATACTTGGTACAGTCTGTGAAAATATTGTTTATGTACCGAGCACACTTATTTCCTAACACCAAACTGAGACTGATCATTTTATATCAGAAAAAAATTACTAATTGCCAGACCTACGAATCATACCCTGGACCTTACTCTCAAAACCTTATTTAGAACCAGTAGACCAATAAACCAGTAAAAATCAATTATTTGTTACCTCAACATTCACATCATTATAATCTTCAAGATAATCGCATGGGTAATCATCCAGAGGCTCTGATTTAACTTTAATAAACTGTCCATGTTTCTGAGCTGTTTCAAGTATATCATCTACTTCGATATGAGCTTCAGAGAGCGAAGGTTCCTTTTGAAAAGTCTTCGTTCCCTCGTCATCATCATCGTCAACAACGACCAAAACAATGAGATCGTCTTCAGTGTCCATTGCTCACCATTCAACCAATTTCAGATATAATCAACCTGCAAATAAACTGCAGTTCCTAATAATACAAACATTCTATGCAATATATAAAAAATAAAAACACATTTTTCAAATTATTTTGACAACCACAATGAGCGCCAAAGACTACAATAGTATATCGGACAATGAGCGCCATTACTAATTTTTCAGGGGACCTAAGCAAAGGTCTATATTTATAATACCTAGGTACTTATGTAAATAAAAATGATGATTATTCTCACTAAGTTATTGTGAAATAAAAAGTATTTCATTTACCTACTTATTGTTCAGTATTTCACGAATAATCACAATAAAAATCACAGGGAACCTACAACGTAACGTAGCCCAATTTTTCCTTTGCCTGACTTTTGATCGCAGATAAAAAATTAGATGATAGCGTTTTTTACGGTTTTCGAAGTAGAATCAGTAGATAAATTAGCTATTTTATTTTAAATTCTATTATAACAGTACATTTTAATTGAAAATTAATAGAAGAAATGGGCTCAGACTTATACTTATTATTACTTTACCACTAGTAATAAATAAATAAATGATTTATTATTATTAAAAAAAAATCTATGGTTTATGGACAGCTGATTGACAGTGACACACGTATTTATTTCCTGTGACCTGTCACTGTCAGTTTCCATACACGAAAAGAAACAGAAAGTTCCAAAAAATTTGTATTTTCTGAGACAAGTTTATCTAGTTGCTGTAAAACATTACGTGAGCGTAGAGAAGAGAATACATAATATAATTATATATATAGTCAAGCTTAGAACACGGCAGGTCGGCAGCACCGACGTGAATTAGTGAATTTATTATTATCTTGTTTCTTTGGCGCCAAATGTTTATGAACTTTAAATCTTCTTTTATCCATGAAAAATCGTGAAAATGAGTTTGTTTAACGTAACTAGTTCTTTTTCTTCAGTACTATCAAATAATACGAAAGTTTTAGCACTTGAAAAATCATTGCAACAGCCCTTCCATGACTTCAAAGGTACATAAAGTGAATTCAATTTTTATTAGAAACTTTTTATGAAGAACTCCTTCTCGAGTGTTTTAGCGAAACTTGGGGAGGCCTATGTCCAGCACTAGACTGAAAGGCAAAGTTGATTGATTGATGCCATAATTGTTTACCATAATAAAAGTAGGCTATACGGCAATAACATTGTTTGAAACTAAAGTAAGTATGTTATAGATTCATTCATCCCAACAATCAACAATATAAGATGAAACTCTGACCATAAATTCTCCTTTTTATGCAGCATGGTGGACTAAATCCTTCTCATTTTGAGAAGAGGCCCATGCCCAATAGTGAGCCGAACTAGTCTACATTTAGTTTTTTTTTTGCATTTCCCGGTCTAATTAACATCCATCTTAGTAAAAGACACCTTAAAGGGATTGGGACTATAAAGGCAGAACCTTGTTTGTAATTGTTTTATTTGAAATAAAATCTATTCTTTTCTCAGTGTTTACAATGGATAACTATTATAATTAGCTGATCAGTAAATAGTATTTCAACTTAATAAAAGTGACGAACAGAGATATTAGTATTGTTCTCGACCGCAAGCAATCGGTTATGATTAGAAAGGTTAATATCTACAATAACAAAATTTTGTAATTATCATTTGTTTGCAGAACTTTTGTCAGACTTTGAGCAGCTGTACATTGAATCTGATAGCAACAAGGCACTATTTACGGAACAGAAACAAAGATGTGAGAGGTATGTGAAAAACATTTAAAATAATCCATGTTCTTCTTGATAAGTAATAGGCTAGCTCCTCCCTTCCTATGGATATTGTTGTAAAAAGCGACTAACGGATGGGATTTATCCTTTTTCAGCACTACAAATACTGGTCAATTTCATAATTATTTAAGTTTTAAAACTGATAATGTGTCATTTCCTACCTCGACGTTGGCAAAATCATTGAATAACAATGGAGCCATAATCCAAAAAAAAAAGTGAACTTTAAATATACTAATGTTTGTAAAATTACAGCTATAATTGTAGCAGTGCTGAAGCTCTGAAGAAGATTATTGAATCAAAAGACAATATAATACAATTAGTAGGTATGTTATTAAACATTATATTATTATAATACAAGGTCCTACCTTGCTAGTCCCGATCCCAATGTGGGACCAACATTGTAATCGCGAAAAAATAATCAGCTGTTCCAAACAATACTTCAATACCTACTCGAACAAAACGTATGGGACAGCTGATAATTTGTCACGATTACGATGTTGGCCCCTTAGAGAAAGCTTTTCAATTTGATGATCGATTTGACGATAGCTACTTGTTTTTCTAATATTGAAACATTTGGTTTAGTGAAAGTACTTATAATGAAACTCAACTTTGTCTCCCTTACTTATGGAATAAATTCTAACAGAACTTCTGTCACAAAAGTATATAATTATATTTTTACCTTTTCAGCATCTACCTTAACTAGATTAAATGAAACAAAAGACTTTAAAATATTAGATGAAGTATTCAAAATATTGTTTGGCGGAACTCCAGCACCTGTGCCATCCTACCAGGAAACCATAAATTGTAAGGATAGTAAAAAAATATCGCCAGTAAGTGTGAAAAAGGAGATACACTCTTCAGCGGAAGACTTGTCGTTTAGAGATGAGTCAGTATCAGAGATTGAGGGCACACCGACTGGACGCACCAGTCCTATCATACAGACGAAGAAATTAAGGAGTTCTTTAATAACTTCAACTGATTATAGAGATAAGAAAAAGTGTCCAGGTAACTGGTGAGTAAAAAAAAAAAAATATATACTGAGGTATGTCAGGATAATCATAATAAAAGCAAAAGAAATGATTGCTTAGCGGGGTTGAACGATTGCCTTCCATGCAGGCTTTGTTCAAACCCGGCCCGCACCTCTTTCCGACTTTTCGAATTATGGGGATTGCAATTTGATTATCACTTCCGATAACGGTGAAGGAAAACATCGTGAGGAAATCTGCACATCTGAGCTGCCTCATAAAGTCTTCGATAGTGTGTAGCAGTGGCGTGCATTCCATAGAGACAAAAAGACACTGCCTACCCTAATAAATTAAGTAATACATGGCTATTTTTCTTTTATGTATGTTTTTATAAAACTATATTATTTATTTTGTTGCTATAAATTCTTATAGCTGCGCGGCGCGGCGGTTTCTATTCAAATATACCCGCGCGGCGGCGGTGCGGCGGCGCTCACTCATAATAACAAGACAGCCTAAAAATTCTTCAAATGTACACATTCAAACATCTATATCCTATACCGACACAAAATTTATCGGTGCAATACACGCACACTAGCATTTTCGCCTAAGCGAGCATAAGCGTGTTTTTGCGTGAAAGAGACAGATACGCTCGGTGTGCGAGCGACGCGACCACAAGATAAGTCGTATACGCGTTCTCTGTCTAGCGGGGCTCTGAGTGGCTCTGAGCGATATGCATCTGTATTAACCGTCAAATTGCAAAATATGCATGTTCGATGTCATTTCAATAGAGAATAAAGTACATTACAATTTGGTCGTTCAATTTCTGTTGACGTTATAGGCGTAAATCGGTCTAGCGGCGCTCCTATTGGTTGATAATCTGTATTAGCCAATGAGCATGAGCGACAGCTCATGCCACCTCGACAAATGATAATTTAGCAACCGCAGAAGCTGTCATACGCAATTACGCATTGTTTTTGTTTGTTTTTATTATCGTTTGTGGTGAATATCAAGTGAATTACGTTATTAATTATTGCCGAAAATGGAAGAGGTCACATGTGAGAGCTGTCCGGGAAATGTGTGTTTGCAAAAATTTAAGACAGGCGTCTTTACTTCACATAAGTTTGACGATAAAATTTGAGTAATTAAAAAAGGTCGGTGCGTACCGGATTTAGAATTGTTTCAAATAAAAGGTAAAGTTACAAGAAAATTCAATCCTATACAATATCAGACATATTATGGTTGGTTATCAGGTTGTAAACAAACATAGCAATCGTCTCTTGTTTTCCATGTAATTATTTTCAAATTAGCATAATGTGTGGACCGGTTCTGTTTACGAGGACGTACATAATTTCACTACAGCTGCAAAAAAACATGAACGATCTGAAAAACATTTAGAAGCTTCTATAAAATATATTTTATTTGGGAAAAATCGTAGGTATCGAAACGCGTTTAAATTCTCAGTTAAAAATAAATATCAACAAACATAATGCGAAAGTCGATCGTGACCGTAACTTATAAAAGTTTTTTTGTCTACCCTGTTGTAAATGTCTGTGCACGCCACTGGTGTGTAGTCGCCAACCCGCACCAGGGGGCCTAAAAAAGCCACTTTAGATGAATCACAATATGATTCATATTACGAATGTCAAAATATCTACTTAATTGACAACTCTTAATGTCATTCGCATAAGGTTCATATTCAGTTATCACCTGTTTGACAGTTACTATGCAGATCAGTAGATGAATTGCTCAATGTGGCCTTTTTAGGCTCCCAAGACAGTGTGGTGGACTAAGGCCTAATCCTTCTTATTCTGTAAAGAGATCCGTACCCAGCAGTGGGACAGTACCTAACGGACACTTAAATATAATAAATTATGCCATTTTCCATTTATAATTTTTTTGTTAAGCAATACTGCTCATTAATAAATCAAAATATCTTCTATTTCTATACCACAGGTCAACTTCAGAGAATAAAACTCTTAAGCTCTCCTTCTCAACTCCAAAGCGGGGCAAACAGAACGGAAGACTTCGACAAGCGCGCCTCAACGTAGTCAAAGTGAAAGAGGCCGATATTATAGACATCACTAGTTCACCTGAATTCAGTGGGGGGTGTAGAAGTACTAGGAGTGACAATAATGACAGCAATGTACAGGTGAGAACATAAGCTGTGACATGAGCGTACAATCACGACCACAGAAATGTATTTATGTCGCATGTCGCAGCGATATTGTCAAACCGGTGATATTGCAAGAAACTTTTTCAACCGCTTCCATTTCTTACAATTTAATGGGCTCATTCCAGTGACATTATAATTCCACTGGACCCACGCAGTGATATTGTAAGGCAGTAATATTTTGACAATTTCACTGTATGTGCAAGGCCATTAAATTGTGAGACAGTCAATAATTGGTCCGTTTTCAATGTGATGGAAAACGGATGAAGACGAATTGACCAATCAAAACGCACGAAATCCCCACTACAAATTTGACTCATAATGTACCTAGGGTTATTCTAAAATCACTACAGCGTTCCCGTGAAATTATAATGTCACTAAAATGAGCCCGTGAAATTGTGAGGAATGGAGGCGGTTGACAAAGTTTTGCATCAAACTTTGTCAACCAACCAAACACTGATTTGAGAATATCTCTGCGACAGAATACATGTAGCCAGTGGCGTTCACAGATATTTCTTACAGGGTAGGCAGAAACAACTTTAGTGTTGTATTTACAAACTAAATGATGTTTGTGATTGGCCACCTCACCCTAGACTACTAACTGATGTGATAGACATTCATCATCATTCTCCTGCCCTTATCCCATTTTATTTGGGGTCGACGCAATATGTCTTCTTCTTCAATTCATCTCTAGACGTCATCTCGGAGTTTACTCTTTTTAAAACGCTTTTATTAGCTTCATTTGTAACTAACTAAATAACTAACTATGTAAAAAAATCTTGGAATTTAAATTTGACCCACTTCCCAGTTTCCTATTGAGCTGAAATTATGCATACGTACATGTTTAGTTTGGATGACAAAAGCGGTTTCTTTAGTTTTTTTTTAATACTATACTATTATTCCATCTAATATTGTATTTCATAATAGGTATATCATATCAATCAATCAATCAATTAATTATTATTATTATTATTATGATAATGTACGTATTTGTATTTCATTAAAATAAAAATAAACTTTAAAAAAACAAGTTTTGGTCAATATTACATGCATGTACTCAGACCCAGAATAATATCATAATTATTCCTACCTATCAAGAAACCATAATTATTATTATTGTTATAAATATTTTGTCCATGCTCAAACCCGCGGTCCGTGGCGCCAAGCGCTCAACAGAGCACCAGATTATTGTTGATAAGTGATAACTCAATGCTTCATATTGAAATTTAATATTTTTCTTTCAGCTGATAATCAAGAAAGAATCAATTGAAACTGAAGACACCATATTAGCTTCGCCCACTAGTGCGCCTACAAATTTTATGTAAGTATAATATAGTTTCTCATTTATTTAAGCTCGATTTGTCAATGAGTGAATAAATACAGGCCGCATTTTTTAAAATTACCCTTGGTCGTTCATAATAATATATTTATAATCTAGATACATATAAAAACACTTGTGTATAATATAGGTATCTAATATTTGTAAGCTTTATAACTATAACTATTGTATTAGGTAAACCTGTGATGATAGTTGTATGTGTTTTTAAATATAAAAAAGCTATTATGATACACTGTACATAAGGCCCTACCTTTCTAGTCCCGATCCCTTTAAGGGGTTATTGTATTCATTATGATCAACTTTTACTATAGTTCAAAACTGAAATCGCGAAAAAGAATTCTGCTGATCCATACAAACAATTAAATATTACTCGACTAAATGTATGGAACAGCTTATTTATTTGTCCCCTAGCAAAAGTTGTTCATAATGATAAGTACAATAACCCGTTAAAGGGATCGGGACTAAGCTTCCCATTGGCAGCGGAGCGGGTTCCGTACGGACTCCGTTTAACTCGTAATTTAATGGTAAACTTCATAGAAGTGCTTCCACCAACAAAGAGTCTAACGGAGAGGACTGAACGAGCAAAAATAGTTACTAACAAACTCGTTCTTCATTTCCTTTTTGCGGTGTAAGGCAATTTTCCAAAACTTGGTAAAACCTATTTCAGCTAGTTGGGTTCCGTTCCGTCCAGCTATTTCTTGCGTTACCCTTTCGCAGTGGAAGCCTTTTGAAAGGTAGGACCTTGTACAGTTAATAGTTTTCGTGTGAATTTATAAGAAGGATACCAAACCATTGAAAAATTGGTTCTAAGTATTGTTGATCTAAATGTCATAAACATATTTTTTTCTCCAGATTCAAGTCTAAGGAGAGCCCAATGAAATTCAAGAAACCTCAATTAAGTTTGAAAATTAAAAGTGAAAACAATAGGACTCCAAAGAAGCTTGATCAAAGCACAAATAAAGCTATGATAAAACAAGAACCAAAGTCGGAAAATAAGTTTATTAGTGATATAAAGATTAACAACAGTGTAACGTTTACTCAAGAGGATTCTATTAACATTTTGAACCCTAAAAGGTACCTAATATGATTGAAATATTGTACCTACATATTATGGACGAATGAGGTATTATGATCCTTCATTGAAAAGGGAGGATCTTCCGACCAGGCGAGGTGATACAGGTTATATGTAATCACGAGCTTTAACACCATGGTGACGATAAGCAAAATAGCAAAAAACTGAAAAATAATGGATTTCCCGCCACAAGCTGTAGCTAATGCCATTAAATAAAGTAACTACAAGATATTTGTCTTATATTTTTAGTTACGTCATGGTCCAAAAAGTAACTTCTTTTTTTATTACGTTGCCCCTTGTTAAGTGCAGGAGAAATCCTGTATCGAGGGTACAGTTTACAAATATAATATCTCACAAACACACACGCAGACCTGAAGCAACTATAAGTAGATCATACAAATATTTGTTTCGTGCAGGGATCGAACCCGCGGCACGTAGCGCAGAAAGCTAATCGCTTAGCCACTTGCGCCAACCGTGTCGTCAACAATTTTTTTATAATATATAAAAAAATATAATATTATGAACACGCTTTTATTACCTGTAATGTAACTAACTATGTAAGAAAATCTTGGAAGTTAAATTTGACCCACTTCCCGGTTTCCGATTGAGCTGAAATTTTGCATACATGTTCAGTTTGGATGACTAAAGCGTGATTTATAGTTTTTTTTAAACTATAGTATTTAATATTATAATAAATCGCGGCTTTTACCATAGTTTTCAAAACCTCACTTATCTCCATAATTCTTTCGCAGACTACCCAACAATCATATAAAGCGTTCGCCAGTAAAGATTATACACGATACTGACCAAACATTCTGTGAAACAGAGTCAAGTATATCCCTGTTACGTCATGTTGACCAGCTGGAGGACATTCATCAGAAGGGCAAAGAGTGCAGGTGCGACTTTTACTATATTCTTTAACCTTTCTAATTACAACTAAGGGCTAATTCACGTAATTTAATGACGCGCCGATCATATTGCAGTGACGCTCGAACTTGACGCGAACGTATCTCATTGAAGCAAACCCTGCGGTCCGAATTGCGATAAAAGTGATAATATCGCGAATCCGACCAAATTTAATAGTCACAAAATATAAAGGCTATTGAGTAATAATAATACTTGTGACTTTGGTCGGATTAGCGATATTATCACTTTAAGCGCCTTTCGGACCGCAGGGTAAGATAAAACCAAATGTGTTGTTTTGATAAAAAAATTACTGCAACTGCGCGACAACTGCACTTCTTTACTTACGTGAATTAGCCTACAGGACGCCTGCGCTGAGATCAATACTGTAGTTCCCGCCAGAAAGATTGGCAATAAAGTCCATTGACCCCGTCTGTCGCTAAAAACATTGATATTAATTTACAATTCAACGTACGAGTAATAAGTACTATAAACACTCACTTGATTTGTTTATTTGTTGATCTCCATAAAGTATTGACTGTGTAACTTATAAGGTAACAATCAGAAACCCTCGACTTGAACTAGAAAAAGAGCTGTAACTTTTGAACGGCTGAACAGATTTTCATGAAACATAGCTAAGATAATACCCGATTAAACTAGCTTTCAATTAAAAACAACAGCATTGAAATCGGTCCATCCGTTTTTGAGCTACGATGCCACAGACAGATACATAGAAACACACTACAAACTTATAACACTCTTTTTGTCGGGGGTTAATAAAATTAATTATGTTAACAATTCCAGCCCCAGCAAGAGGCCACTGGTTGAAAACATTAATGTAACGAACGTACCAGAAGATGATGATATACAACCTAGTATGTCTTTACTGCAACGCGAACCGAAAGTCAGTAAAGGGGCCATCGAAAATGTTAAAAGGTAAGGAAACTATACCATCATTTCATAACATAAATGTGTTAGAGCAGGGGTCTCCAAACTACGGCCCATGGGCCATGTCCATCCATGACCATCAATCCGGACCGCTGCATCGTCCCGAATATCCGGCCCGCCATAGTTTATTGATGAAGTAAATAAAATAAATCATCTATACATTAATATGTAAAGAGAAAACTTTGTACTCCTTTCTAAGCATATTGCGCGCACGGAGGAGTGTGAGATTTGGCATAGTTAAAGTTTATATGGAGAAGGAGTGTACAAAGCTAAAATTACGGTCGAATTTCACCTCAAACTACATTATTTTGGTACGATGGGCCCAGGGCCGATGGGCTAGCTAGGCTAAGTATTGGCCCTTGACACCTAGTAAGGGACTCAGGCTTACATTCAGAGACGACAGAAACGAGTCTAAGCGTGAACTTACGCTTCCATATGTCAATTTTACGAACAAATTTTGACAGATGGAAGCGTAAGTTCACGCTTAGACTCGTTTCTGTCGTCTCTGAATGTAAGCCTCAGAGACGACAGAAACGAGTCTAAGCGTGAACTTACGCTTCCATAATTATGTCAATTTTACGAACAAATTTTGACAGATGGAAGCGTAAGTTCACGCTTAGACTCGTTTCTGTCGTCTCTGAATGTAAGCCTTAGACTCGTTTCTGTCGTCTCTGAATGTAAGCCTCAGTGTGGCCCTTACGCTAAAAAGTTTGGAGAACCCTGTGTTAGAGGTAAAGATAGAGGCTCCACGAGTGGCGAAACATGAGACACGCTAGTTAGGGGTCATCCATAAGGTACGTCACACTAATTACGTGATTTTTGACCCCTCCCCCGTCCTTGTCACAGTTGATCACATTTGTGAGATTTATGTTTTTCTTGTAGGAAAATCCCAGAGTTAGTGGAGTTGGCATATAAAGAGCCGACAGTTAGAAAAAAAGCCGAGAAACGATTGTTGCCGGGATGGAGCTGCAAGAAATGCATAGACGTAAGTATTAAAATACATTGTGTAGGTAGGTATGAGTCCTGTGGGCTAATGCACGTAAATATAGAAGTGCAGTTGCCGCGCAGGTGCAGTAAAATTTTGATCAATACAACACATTTGGTATTCTCTTAGCTTAGCTTAGCTGTTTATTATATGTATGTATATCGCACCTTTATTCAAAAACCGAAATAACTCAAAATTTACATTTTTCGAGATTTTACCATAAAGTGAATTAACGTCGCACGGAGCATACATTCAGTCCAACAGCCGACTCGATACGATGAAAATGATAGAGATAGATGACTGTCGTTCACTTTTTGATTTACGCGCGCGAACAAGTTGGTACCGGTAAAGTGATCGAAATCAGTGATGCGCCGACTTTTTTCAAGGTAAGATCTCGGAAGATAGATAGAAAAGCGGAGTAAAACGAAATAAGGTCGGTGTTTTAATACCAGGTAATTATTTTACATGCTTTTAATTATTCAAAAAGTGAAATTGGTTGACTTAATTCACTTTTTTGTAAATTGTTTCATATCGTATTATGAAATAATTTCCAGTTGATGCAGTTTTATAATAAAACTAGAGGTCGCGCGGGTGCGCGGGCCGCATGCGGCCCGCGAGGGCTTTTTAGGTGGTGCTTGTAACATAACTTAAAAAAAATATGATTTTTGATTTTGTATGGCAGCCATGTTTTTTTGTATGGAAGCCATCTTTTTTTCACCGGCTCGTCAAACGGCCCAGGGTCTTTGACATTTTTAGTTCCGGCGGTATAGGTTTGCGACTTGCCGTTTTCGAGATCCGTAGGGCAGTTCCGGTCAGTGTTCCACTTTCAGGTCATTTCGGACTTTTCCTAAACTCACAGGACCCCCTTCTATACGACTCCCATACATCCCTTTTACCCCCCACGGCTCCTTCTGGGAGAACAATTGGGTGAAAATCCGAAATGAACACTTGTATGGCGGCCATATTGAAAAATGGCGGAAAGAAAAATTTGATCCCGGATTATGAATCGGTGCCCCCGAAAACCCCCGGACGCCAATTTTCAGCCGGCTCGGACCATATTTTTTTTTGGCCGCCATTTTAAATCCGCCATCTTGGATTTTTATAACCCCCACCGAAAAGCCCCCGTCGTCCTCTATGACATTTGGTCGAACACCCCGACGCTATCTCCAACGGTTTCGGAACGGTGAGCGTTTCAATTTTGTATGGCCGCCATCTTTTTTTGTATGGAAGCCATCTTTTTTTCATCGGCTCGTCAAACGGCTCAGGGTTCTTGACATTTTTAGTTCTGGCAGTGTGGGTGTTCGACTTGCCATATTCGAGATCCGTAGGGCAGTTCCGGTCAGGGTTCCACTTTCAGGTCATTTCGGATTTTTCCCGGACTCACTGGACCTCAAGGTTTACGACTCCCATACATGACTTTAACCCCCCACGGCTCCTTCTGGGAGAACAATTCTGTCAGTGAGTCAGTCAGTCAGTGGTAATCGAGCTTTATATATATAGTCAATGCATCAGCAAAGCTAAAGTGAATAGGTATTATTTCAATATTGTACTATAATTTATCAGAAACGTAGTAATTGTTTGGTTTGTTCCTGTTTATTTTTTAATTTGTCAGGTACGACTTTCATTTTATTTACAGTTATTTCACTCTTTTAGTAAAATGACGAGTGTCGGATTTTTTAATTTAAACATTAACAAGAGTATTTTTTAAAATAATAATTTATTAATTTGTGCACGGGAGGTGCAGGATTTGTAAGAAATTTTAAATAATAGATTTAGTATCAGGCAGGATAGGGCTTGAGGTTCTTGAAATAAAATACTGTCTTCTTCAGCTAATCTCTTCTTTATAAATTTTAACACATATTTAATTGCATAGATTAATGTTACCATTTCTAAACTAATAACTGATTTCTGATATTCTTTTTGGTTTAACCTACTTTTAATTAAAATAAATCCCACAACTCGGCCGTCCTGCTCGAGTCTGACCTCAGACTTAATTTTTTAAACTTACAACTTAAACATCTTCTAACAACATAATTACAATATGACAATATCATCAAATATCCAATTCAGGGTGTTTGGTGTATACACAAAAAATAAGTGTTCAAATGCTCACTGGCGAGCTTTTCATATAATCTGCAGCAGGGTCCTTCAGCAACACTGTTAGCCTTTTCGACTTCATACCTGTCTTTTCCTAACCACTTAACAACTCTGTAAGGTCCTAAATATTTTGCCTTTAACTTTAAAGTTTTACCAAATTGTGTTATCCTAATAGCTGCAAAATCTCCAATCTTATATTTCACACTTTCATTCCTTCTTTCATTATAACTCTTTCTATTTTCTTCCTGTACCTACTCTTAGTATTTGAATTTAAGCCTCCTCTCTTAGATTTTCTCGCTCTTGAACAAATCCTTCCCTCTCTTACTCTTGCAATATCTGTATATTAATACGTGAAGAGAAATCTTTGTACCCCTTTTTAAGCATATTGCGTGCACAGAGGACGAGATTTGGCATAGTTAAAGTTTATATGGAGAAGGTGTGCAGAAAGTTAAAAATACGGTCGAATTTCGACCATTGGGCGACCACTAGTATTTATCAATTTCACAACTTCATTCAATTTCATCTTCATCCCAATTAACAACTCAAAAGGGGTTGAATTGTACCAATACTGCGCTGAAAAGTACTATTTATTGCCCTCTGCATCTGGGTTACATGTGGATACCCTTGCTTCTCATCTCCCAGGCACAACTTGATGAGTACTGAAATCAAGATACGGTGTATCCTTTCCACCTGGCCATTACCCCGGGGAACTCCTGTGGTTATAGTAGTGTGCTGTATACCTTCTATCTGGCAATATTCTTCAAAATCTTGCTTGTAACTAACCATACGAATTTTGTAAATGAATCTACGAGGGTTAAAATAAAATTACATTGTTTCTTCATATCCTATAATGGGCCAGTGCGATCACAGTGTATAGTTCTCAATGATAAGCTCTCTTTCTCAATGCAATTCAGAAATCCCTTCTGCTTACCCTCTTTCTTCAGACCCAATAGACAAAGGATGCAGCTGACAATTAACTCTTCGATTTTTCTAGATAGATCCTTTATATAGTAGTCTTAGTTTGAATCCGTTCTGTTCACAAAAAACCAAATATGGTTTTTGTTTTTAAATATCCAATACATACTCCTGTAGTAATAACGCCCATCTGAGCACTCTATAGACAGACCAAAGAGTGCTCTATTAAATTCGTACTGCCCTGTCTGTGTTACAAACAATGACGTGTACTTGGTATAATCTTCATTATTCTTTACATGGAAAAATGCATCCTTGAGATCTAATTCATAAAAAATCTTAAAACCTGATAGCTTGTCTATATGGTCATCAATCATTGGTAATGGAAATTCATCCTTGACCATCTTAGCAATAATTTTTCTATAGTCAACACACATGCGAATAGACTTATCTTTCTTTTTAAATAATACGAGCGGGCTGGAATACTCAGAGAAACTAGGTTTAATGATACCGTTCTTCAACCATTCACTTATAGTATTTTATTCTAGAATAAAAAGAAAAACCCTTTGATAATACTACATAGCAGTGGCGAAGAGTCTTTATAACACGATTCCCATCGGCTTCCCTTTACGTGGCCATCACCAATAGCTATCAATATCATATTATGTGTTAATAAATATGTGAAGGCAGGAGTCCCTACATGAGTTTAAGCCACAGTTAATTTCATCCTGCACATTAGATACATGGCACGCCTGGCCATGCTATTTTCTGGACGGGTTCCCTAATAAAAATATTCACCCTTCGCCACTGCTACATAGAGTATTGCAAGTTGTGTTTTTATAAGATTCTACATTCCAAATTCAACATTTTTGATAATAAATACTGATAAAACAAAGAAACACGTCTTTTTCTTATAAAAGAACACGTTTGTAATCATTTGTTGTTCAAATTAACTCAAACCATTAGGAATATTTTCTCTGTTAGTTTAAGATTCTTAGGTTAACAACGCAAAAAATCTAAATATTTCGTCCACTTGCAAGATGATTTTAATATAAAACTGCAACATTTACAATTACTCCGTCCGAATTTAAATTATTTGTTTAGATATTTTATTGAAAAGTGAAATTACTACGAACTTTTTTTAAAATTATTTATTTAAGTGTCTTCATGATAAAAATGATGATATTTTATACGATAATTTACTAGTTTATTAGTTACGCTACCTATCCCTACTTCTGGAATTGACCTAAACCATTTTTTCATTTTTTTATGATGCATTGAAGCCATAAATGTAAACATGCCAAACTTTGATTGCGTTTTCCCACAAAATAGAAATTTTGCGTTATTTCGCTTTTTGAATAAAGGTGCGATATGTTCAGAGGGCTAATTCACGTAATTCATCAATCATAGTCCTTTGAAATAATAACAGTAGTTACAAGTCAAAATTAATTTCCGCTTACATAGTTGCTATGACGAGTTAAATAGTTAGGACTGTCGTACTGCGTACCGCCCCAGTCGAGCTCGTAACATGGAATTCAACTACCACTACAATTATTTCTAGTTCTTCGGCGAGCTATACAAGGATGACCCGGAGATGTTGGCGAAGAAAATCAACGAGTGTTCGCATCATCGCGGTGTGCAGAACCCGACTGATCGGCCGAAGACGCCGCCCGGCTTCTGGAACCCGCGCTGGAATGTACCCGAAGATACAGAGGAGTTCAACAGGCAGAACAATGTCGCTTGACAGTCGTTAGGACTTGTCATGATCCGTTTATTTGATTGGCTACGTTCAGTAATTCATTTTTCGGTGTGAAAGTCACTCGTGCGGTTGTCGCTCGCTCATCGGGAATAATTGAACGGCTTCGGGCAGCCCACAGCTGGATCCATATAGTCCGATCGTTATAGATATTAAATAAGGTTGTGATTTAGTTAATCTTCAGTTCATGATGACTGGTGTAAATAATAGTAATATTATTTTAAATAGTATCCATTCTTAAAATTGTCCTATTATGCTTAGAGCATTTTATTTCTGAAAGAAGGCATCAGTACCTATGCCTTGAAAAAAAATTACTCTAAATACTCAAATTAAATATAGGTACATCCTTTTTTTAAAACTATAAATGTTCATTGACGTTGATTCAAACATTATCACGATGTATAAGCCACAAAAAAGATAAATATCACCGGCTCACCGTCCATTCTCGCTGATGACGTCATGTAACGGTACATATCAAAACACCTCTGTACTTTTGCGTCGCAGATTTATTGGGAAAAAGTACGAACTATTTTATTTAACAACGTTAATCTAAATATTGTTTCAATAATTATAGGTCATGATCGTTAAAGTCTGATTTTTGTAATGAAAATTATTGTCGAGTTATACTTAGTATAGGACTGTAAATTACCTACCTCATTAGTTTTAATCTATACCTACCTACCTACACAGATTTCCATTGACATGTTATTAGAGAAAGTGGTATAGGTATTGAAATGCGGGTAGTGAACCCGTTTAGGTAGTCACAACATACTCGTAGGTACAAATAAAAAAAGTATATTTTAACATAATTTATGGAAATAAAATGTGAAAATTCAATTGACTATTGTTTGATTTCTTACTAATTTGGTCGTATATTATTTGCTTGAAATTGGTACTTATAAATCCATGTATTTTTAATCAATGCCATCTGTAATTTTTGCAACTGCGCAAAAGTAATATCCTCATTTTCCTGCCCTTAACCCATTTTATTTGGGGTCCGGCGCAATGTCTTCTTCTATTCATCTCTATTAGACGTCGTCTTAAAGTTTACGTCTATAAAAGCCATGTAAATCCAACACCTTGGGTCTGCCTCTGTAGAAAAGAATTCTTAGTTGGTACCAATGGTACCCACCTATACTTAATTAAAACAAACAGCTGCATGTACTAAAGCAACCATAAAAGGTCATCAACTGCGGCTAACTTGATGACCTAGTCTAGACTCTCGAGTGAGCTCAGTCAATGGAAACCACTGTTCCGTTTGGGCAATAAGGTCGCCGCTAATACTTATTAGAAATATGAGTATTCACAAGGTGAAAATGGTAGCAGCATGTTGGTACACAAATTTGTCGTAAGAATAAGTATGAGCAATATTTTATGACAGTTTTAACGCATTATCACGCAGTTTCGTATGTTCTTGATGATCAGCAAAGCACTGTCCCAGTCAGTGGTCCATGTTCTTAACATTTTGAAGTCTGTTGTGTACGCCACTTTACTAAAGTATCATTGGTAGGTATCTGAAAAAGATTTAATAGACTATCAATTGAATAATGATAAACCCCTTATTCTATTGTGTGCAGTATAAATACTTAAACCAATGTATGCAAGTATGTGTACACCATATATAATTTGTATGCAGTGTGTGATTCACTGGTCACTGCAGTGTGCCAACAAGTTAAAATAACATGACTTGCAATTGCAGAATGTATGTGTGGGTGGCAAAGCCAAGGAAACAATTATTTGGAGAACACCATTTATTTATCTCAATAAAACAGAATATTATAATTTTCAACTAGCTTATGTTAAAAAAGGAAATGTAAAATCAAATTAAAGATTAGTATATTTAAAAATGCGTAATTTTTGTAGTAGTAATGTGCCAATGGACACTATGAGCTATCATAGCCCTCAACAGTGGGGTTGCAGCAATTCCCCGTTTTCTAGAATATTTTCTTACTTTTTTTTTTAACATTTTCTGTATTTATCTATGTATTTCACTTACAACATTGTGGTACAATTATTGCAATTTGGAATTCATTCAAAAAATAGTTCCATTTACAAATAGTTCAAACTGAAAATTTATGGTTATTTTGATATACATTACTATTTTTAATGCTACAACAAATTTACAGATGGGTCTATGACAGTTTCTTAGCTTTCTGGTACAGAGTATCAACAACCTTGCTCATGTGGTGGATTGTCTCTAGGACGGTCTCATAGGTCTTCTCAAGGGGGGACTCGTCAAACACAATCAAAACACCTTCACCTTGATCAAGAATACCATTCAGTTTCTTATCCAAAATCATCTGAGAAAGTTTCTTCTCTACTTGTACTACAGGCAGACGGATACAACGGGCAACATGGTCAACTTGGACACGCATATATGGTTCAACAATGCGACATAAATTTTGCTCCAACATTGTGTCATACAAAGCTCCAAGGTGAGCTCTTACTACTGCATCTTCTTCCAGTTCACGTTTGTAAGTTTTGAGTGCTGCTTGGAAGTCTGCTAGGGATCTCTTGTGGGAAGCAGTAGCAACAGCCCGCATGGCTTCAAGTTCTTTACCTGCATATTTCAATGCAGTCTTACTGCTACAAACTGATCCTACTTCTTCAGCATTGTTCAACATAATCTTCGACAATAACATGTATTTCAAAGCTGTTAGAGCCTTTGGGCTGTCGGCACCATCATAGCCTTCAAATGCCTCATAAAAGTATGAGTAAGCAGTTTTGAAGTCACGTTCATCAGCAGCATGGAGGATACCAGACTGCAAGTCAAGTGCAGCCTGCATTTTGGGTGGACAATAAATAGCATTTGCAGTGGTTCTAGCTGATGTCAGCGAGGCACGGGCTTTAGGCAGATTGCTAAGGGCATGAAAAGTTTTACTTTCTAAAAGTAGTACTTCAACTAATAAGTTTTTGTCATCTAACTTTTTGAGCTCTCTGAGTAGTGCCGTGGCGAGGTCCAGGGCTTCGGTGTGCATACCAGTATCGAAGTACAGGGCGATCAGTCTCGCTTCGAGAGACTGTCGCAAGAACGTACGACGCTCCTCCTTGGCCCATTCTATACACTCTTTACACAGCTGAACCTCGATGCCGATGCCCGCTTCCAAGTCTAGGAAGAAATCGACGAGAGAACGCACTAATTTTGCTGCTTTCGCTTTACTTATCAGACTTAGGAAGGGTCTAGTCGCTTTTATCAGTTCCGCCAATTCTTTAGCCTTGCCCTCCTTCTTGTACTTCTCGCCGAGGTTCAGGATCCCCTGTTCCTTAGCCCTTATGTTTTCTTCGTCATCTTCGGGCACCTCGCCAGTGCTAACCATTTTGTCGGTCATGCGGACGTCCTCGTCTCTGTTCGTCGACGATGAGACGCGCGATCTCTCAAATAACATCGCTCCGGCCATGTTGTGTATATTTATATGCTTACACTAAAAAACGTAGATAAACAGTAAAATAGCACTACAACGGACACACTTTTTCTTTGTAATTTTGTATAATCGCAAAGTCATCGACGACCTCTTCAGAAACAAATCGTAGACGCGTACAGGGTTGCCAGTACTAACTATAATAATAATAACTACGTTTTGGTAGAAAATGTAAAGTTATAATTTATGAGATACCACTGCTGCCGGAACCGGCACTTAGCTGTGGATGCAGATAGAGAGGATTCTTTAGTCATTGATGCAGATGGATTAACCTGAAGCACAGATTACTTTATTTGTACACCTGCTTCAAGCCTGGAGCTCGGAGGAATTACTGAATTCCTCCCATACCTGGAGGGTGGGAGCGAGGTCGTGAGATTTTCGTTTAATGCCGCGTAGCAACCAGTGGCAAAGCAATTATTCGAATTACTATCGGACAAATGGCATAGACAATCGTTCGCGTATCTACAGCTCGGATCGTACTCCACGCGTTGTTTAACTATTGTTTTCTATCATAAATATGATTTGGCTGACGATGACGGGGTGACGAAAAGTCTGAGTCTATTCCAAGTCTATTCTCAAAGACTCTATTTAGTGCGATTTAGTGCATAGAACAATGACAAGCCTAGAACAGTAACAAATAAATCATTATTGAAGCCCTTTACGTTATCAATGGTCACCAGTCAGGGTCACCAACACCAACACTGCACCGGTGTGAAATTTTTCATAAAATATTGTCAATCCCAGACTGATCATTTTAAAATAGCATGTTTACGAAAATATGATAAACTGACAATAACATGGCATACGTAGGTAGCTCATGGCTGTAAAAGCCATAGTTCAAGGAAAATCACTAAGTTAGTCCTTTTGTTATTTGTTATGAAATTTCGAAAACCGGCTTCATTTCGCTTCATTTGGACTTGAATGACAAGTCGATTACAGCTAGCTGTCTCTTTCAATCTCATAGGCGCGTGTATTTGATAAAATAGTACCACTACAATTGAAATGTTCAATTAATAATAATACACTCGGTCTAGTATTTACCTGTATTTCATATTTACACTGAGCTCTATGATACAATATCCTCTGCTATGTCTGCTACAAAGGTTTTATAAAACCGATCTTTTTTTTATGCCTATTGCCTATGCAAGAGTGTCAAATAATTTGAATTTTATGAAATAAAAAATGATGTTTGTACTGTTTGTATTATACAAGTATGTCAAACGTTTGATTTAAATATAAAATTCAGAGATTTTTTATTTAATTAAATTACAATGCTGGAACCGAATGAAGATCAAGAATTTTTGTTCGATATATCAAAACAAATCAAAGATTTTTACGAAACTGCCGTGATATTTTTAACGCAAAAGGACTATTCGGATCTAATATTTAACACGCTATGTGATATACGAACAGCTTTACATGAAACGGATAAGAGTCGCCTAATAGACCTCATAGTAGACTTTCATTTACAATGGTTGCATGCCGTCAATGACATAGAACATTTCAAGAAACGTTTGGATGAAGATTTTCAAAGAGATGAAGTGTACCAAGCCGTAAGTTTTACTATAGATGCTATTGCCCATCGCCTAAGGTATTATCAAAGATACATGGAAAAATATCGACCTACTCTATCCAATAATAAACAAGCTGATCTTCTTGCCGAAATAGAAATAGTAGAAGACATGCACAAAGATGTAACGCATACCCTTTTGGATAAATTAAAATGTTATAGAAACTATGTTTGTTTCGATGAGTTTAAGGTGAATGTAAACGACACTACTGATGAATTACTTCAATGGCTCGATAAGATTCATGATGGGTTGTCAATGAAATTAAGTAAATACATTAATGTTAACGTACCACATTTAAAAGGCGATTTGGCGAAAACCTTACAACAAATTGTTGATGAACTTCAAAATAATGAGACTGTAGCATCTCAAAAAATGCTACATAAATTAAAAGCTAAAGGTAAAGAAATAGGTTCGTTGATACGTTGTACTGCTGAGCACAGTCTTGAGATAAGTAAAGTATATGAAAAAATTGATGTGCTCGATGATCGCATAAAAAGATTAGAATCTGAACCGACAAGCGCTGCCGTCATGGCTTTACGACATAAGAAAGAGTATTTAGAAGGGAGAATTGCTTCGCTCGAAAAATTGAAAACGACTTTAAAAAGCGTTCAAAATATTACGGAGGTTAAGTTGCGAGATGATGTTTTTAAAGATGAAGATTTATGTGCATGTCCAGACTTCTTTCAGCTTCGAATTTTTAATCACTTGCTTCCATTAGAAGAACGTGAACGCTTGGTTACCGAATTATGTTATCTATGGGACTTGGCTGTTTTTGGTGAACGTAGTCGACACTCGATAATCTCCATACTAAGTGCTGCTGATATAAAAGAAGAATTTACAGATGAAATAGGAACTTTCTACATAGATGAGCACAGTAGGAAGATATATAAGGTACCTGATGACGATACTCTGTATCAACCAAATGAACGCAATGAGTTGGTGCCTGTTACTGACGATGTGGACCACGTTTATTATTTTGACGAATGTGGTCGTTACTTTATCGACACTAAAACAAGGCAACGAGTTTATAAAGCTCACGCTACTGCTAGTGAATATATGATGGACTCTACAGGGGTATTACTGAAAGTAAAAGAAGAAAGAGATGGGGTTGTATATTACTATGATAATTGCGGTCGGTACTATGTTGATAACCAAGGTAAACATATATATCGAGACGAAGATCAATTAAGTGAGTACGAAAACGATGGATTAGGAAACCTCGTGCGGATTCGCAGCCATATGGACATATTTGAGCCATGCCCTGGTGACGCTCATGTGACTGAGGACTTTAAGTATTTAAAACGGACAGTAGGTGCAGCTTTACGCGAATGTATTGCTAATGTTTTACTGAACCAACCTCCAGATCCAATAAAATATTTATCAACTCGTCTCGTAAAGTACAGAGAAAATATGGAACTTAAAGAAACACGCTCAAGAGAGAAGGAAGAGTTATCTGCAGAAAGGGAAATCATTGCAGCTGAGGAACGTGCAGCTGCTGAAAGAGCAGCCATGGAAGCTGCTCTGTTGATGCAAGGTGGAAGTGAAGCTAGCTATGATTCAAATTTGGTCCAGTACACTACCATGCATCAAGATGATCAAGTTTCAGTAGGGGGAGCTAGTTCTACCAAATAATTTAAAAGTAACCAGTATGTACATGGTTTGACTCATTATGCTGAAGTATTTTATTTTGCCACTAAGAGGTGAATTTTGTTTTCAAGTTACTTTTATTTCATTCAAAATATAATATATTAAAAATATCTTTTATAGTTTATTATAACAACAGGTCACTAAGGTTAGATTGATGTCAGATTGATTGTGTAGGTAATGTACAGATTGACAAATCAGATCGCAAAATATCCAGATATTTTGCAGCGTCAATCTCGTCAAATCAAATAAAAGGTCACTGATTAAACATGGTCTTCTAGGGTACTTTGTCGAGGTAGGTACGGGTGAAGTCAAGAAAGAGTAAAAAAGAATATTGAAGAAATCAAAATAATTCTTCTTTGTCTGAAAAAAGTACCTAGGTTCTATAGCTGTTAGTTTGGGTTTGCCGCCATTATTAATATAATATTCCAATGAACATGTTGTTGGTGACCGTTCGACCTTACAAAAATCCTGAGTACTTATAACTTGGACCTTCACCGTAGTTTAGTTTTGCAGGAAGATCTTAGGATTTACCATAGTTCGAGCTTTTACAGTAACAGATACATAAATTTCGCGGAGAATCCCGCAATATAAAACATAGGTTTTTACACGTGCAACCTGTGGGCTAGATATACTCAAACAGCATACAATGCCCTCCGCGTGCAATACAAAAACGCGTTTAGGATGCTGGTGGGACTGCCCCACTTCTGTAGTGCATCAGGGATGTTCGCGGACGCCCACGTAGATTGCATAGATTAATACCCATGGTAGATTGTTTCTATGCAATCATGCGTAAGAGGTGCGCTTCCCTGGTGCGCAGGATGCGGGTCAGTTCTAACACCATCCTGAAACATCATTGTAAATAGGCTGCATACGTGAGTCGCTGTTGCGCCATCTCACACGGGATGATGCAGCAGTGATTCGCCTATCCGTTTGTCGTTGTGTTGTGATTTATAATGATATACTAACATAGATTTAAGCACTACTAACCTTATTGAGTCTTTGATACTTGAAGAACTTAAAGAAGCCTCATACCTAAGTATGAGGCTTCTTTGGTCATTGGGTATTAGGTAAGTAGGTAAGTTACTAGTGGCGCCCTCAATCGTTTTCTACTTTTTCTTTGTTTTTCTTGAGGTTTTTCTTGAAATTCTTGACAGATTGTATTTTAAATCCCCCAGATAATTATTTATTTTTTTACTGTAATAACCCTATTTTTTCCTTATCTGTGATTATTTTTTGACAGCTCTGGTCGGCCATTTGTGAAGTGAACTTTACACAAATCTTCATCATCGAGTTCATTACGATCAAAGACTACAATAGTATATCGGACATAGACAGGCAGCTCGGCCTTTTTTTATTATTAACCTTAATATCAACCGCAACGCCATCTATTTTTTCGGTAGGGGAACTAAGGGTATAGGTACCTAGCTATAGCTACATATACCTATAGCTGTACGCTGCATACTAGGTACGTATTATATGTCAAGTGACGTAGGAAGAGTTATTGAAAATTATGAATAAAACAGTTAATATTTTAACATAATTTATTATAAAATAAATTTAACTATGTACACTGCATATTAAAGGGATGCTCCAGCTTGTGGCTGAAAATTCAATATTTATCCAGGTTTTTTGCTATTTTGCATATGTTAGAGAAATTTTTGAGAAGTATTTGGTTATTTGTGTAAATTTTTATTTTTATTAATCAACATAATATTTTTTTATGCACTTATTATGCTATAAATATCTTCTAAATTCAATCAATGGTGTAAATTTGTATATTTTGCGACTTTTATAAACATTACATGAATACTATTTAACCATGCTATTTTAAAGGCAAACAATCATTTGAATTTATCTACATAAAATGTGTTGCTGTCGCAGACATCAAAATTATATCAATATCTAATGTTTACTTATGTAAAAATACGAAAAACTGGGAAAATATTGAATTTATAGGTACAAAATGAGAGTCTAAGTACTCCTAAACTAAATTATACATTTAATATGTTATTTTGTGTTTTTCTTTTTCTTCCTTTATGTTTTAGATAGTGTCTATTTGCCTTTTCTTTCATAGGATCATTTATATCCCAAAAGGTTATTTTTCCAATGAGAACATTGTTGATATCTTTGCACCAATTGTGTATGAAAAACATTGTGCTTTTATTTATTAAATAATTACGCAAATTATCTTTATGTTCAGCACAAGTAATATATGATAAATTTACATTTACATTTATAATTAATTTTATATATGCCGATATATATTCTTTATTGCTGTGATGTTTTAATATTTCTATACATATATGTTCCACTTGGGCAAAGAAATCAAACAATGCTCTTGTAGGATAGCACAACCACCTTTTGTTGCCAAATTCTTTCATTTTTATATATTTGTGGAAACTTTGTAGCTCTTCTGCTTCCATATTGTTTCTGCAGGCCACACAGTTTTTATAAATATGCTTTTTGGCAAGTTGTGCTATCCACCCACTGCAATACCCTATTGCTGCGCTTCTTTCAACGTCCATTGGAGTTTGGCTCTGTATTAGGTCGTCTGTATTTAAAAGTTCTACATTTAAATGAGCACTGTCAATTTCCCCTTCACATTCAGTAGAGCTGTTGTCTCCTGGTTTCGCTAAAAAATATTTTAGTGATTGGAGACAAACACCGTCATCTTTTTCACAGTTTGAGCCAACTGAATGTGAGGATGAAATATTATTAATTAATAGAGTTTTGAAGGCTCCTTCAAATGCAGACGACGTAGGCATAATGTTGCTGTAACCATGAGCTCTAATTGCCCCAAAAAAGTTTTCCAATGCGTCTTGATTGAAATTGCGCAGCAATAAAGAGTTAATCCCTTTGGAATTTAAATATTTTACAATTAATTTAAACCCTTCTATGGTTTTGATCCAGCTTGACAACGAAGGCACTACTCCTTGGTTATTTGAATTAATAAATTTCATAGTTTTGAGAATAGGTAGACTATAGTTCCACAATTTGTGGTGAGGTGAGGTTGGGGTCACTGCAGCCCTGTAGATTTTTCCTCCTTTTATCCCGCTAAAACTCCCATTGACGCTGTCAAACAAATCATCGAAGAACATGAGTAAATCTGCTGTGTCGGTACTTTCCTTTTCTAGACTTCCATATCCTGCAAAGTAGATAAAATATATTAACACGACTATCCATCGGTGTGATTCTCGGTAAAGAATAGACCACCACTCTCCGTCTGAGCGTGTCGTAAAAGGCGACTTAGGGATCGTGTAAAGAGGATGGACAACAGCATCCTTATTTGTGCTAAGAACATGCAATCAGCAATCCGTATACCAAGTGTGGTGATTCTGGCAATGTCCCAAAAGACCGTTTATGGTAGCAGTCATTGGGAGGCCCATGTTCAGCAATGGAACTTAACAGGCGAGTATGATGATTATGAACGAAACTTATTTACATTGGACTTAGTTTGATTAACAATATGATCACACACACACACACTTCGACTTATTAAGGGCTTATTTCGCACTCATTATTCACTTAATGTAAGCAAAAGGATTCTGCTGAAAAATGTAGCTAATGTACTTTGGCAGTGTAATTGGTTGTAACACAACCGTTGTAATTAAATAAATAAATAAATGGCCCTCAGATGCAAGTGTTTTTATTTTATTTTGTTTCTTAATTATTATTTTTTTGTATCGATAACAATTGCTTGTCTTCTCATGGCCACCTTATCATTTTCTGTGCGCGTTTTAAATATCTACTAAGAGATTATGACAAGATTGGAAGTAGCATCATCATGTTTGAAATTAACATACTGCGATTACAAATCTGTTTTGTCGAGGGTGGTGGTTATGGCAATATTCAGCGGGTCTCCAACGTACTAAATGGTAATGAACATCGACACTAGTAATAAACTTCAATACGATCGTGAGAGATTAAAGTTCGAGCTACGTTGTTAAAAAATACCGATCATGAAGATGGGAGTCTCAACTACATGATAGGTTTTTCTTTTTTACAAGGTAGTTCGAAGTTTAATCTCTCACGATCGTATCGAAGTGTATTACCAGAGTCTGATGTTCATTACCATTTTGTTACGCGGTAGACCCGCAGATCACGATAGTTGGCAATTAAATCTGGCTGTATGATAATAGACTACGGGGCATTTTGAACCACAAAATAACAGATGTTTAAAATTAATGGTCTGATTACCCATACAAAAATTCATGTTTAAACGACAGATTTTGCTCTAATCATAAGTTATATTGTCGGTGAACTTGGGCCTATATCATTGAAAAACCTGACTGATATTTTCACGATTGTAACATTAGTAAAGACAGATAGGAAATTAAAAGCTATGTATCTATAAACATTCACAATAATAAATTAATAAAAATAACAAACTGCTTACCTGCCATAAATCCAAGAGCTACTCCAACTGATTGGCTGAACACTTGAGTGCAATGTTTAACCCTCATTTTTGGTATTAATGCAGGTAATACATGGTGAGCCGTTAATTTAGGCACCAGCTTCACGCCTCTATAACCTGGACACCTTTTGTACAATGTCACAATGTGGTCCCATTTTGCAATACATTCTTTACCTTTAATGGTAAATTTAAGGTTTTTTGTAAGTAGGTTGTTTCTCATACCTTTTATGAGGTGAGGTGGATCATATATTGGAAAAAATTTATCCATTTCCACCTCAAAAAAACCCTCTTTATATTCTTGTCCATTGCGTAAGAAAGTTTCTTGTGTTTCTTTCAATAAGGAGTTTATAGCTGCCACATTGGAGGTGCCTTGGTCACATACTGTTGCCACGACCTTCAGTCCTGTTTCTTGCACTTTTTTTATAATAATCTTTATTTGTTTCTTTAATTCCATAGTTTTAGTGCTTCCACTACAATAATAATAGGCCAGAGGCTGCTTATATTTTTTCACAACGCCTCTTATCATGAAAACCAGTACGTGATCACAATATTCTTTTCCGGTTATTTCACCATTGTCTACAAATCCTGATATTTTGTCATTTCTTTTGTCGTAGGAAATACCGGGTCCAATTGCCATCTCATCGAAAGTTAAAACACAATATTTGTAATTGTTAGGCATTTTGGCGACTCTATTTTTTAAATTTTCGAATATTATGTTGTTTACTCCAGCTTTCAGGTTTATTTTGTGTAGTAAATTTTGTAAGGTTCTTCGGCTTGGCAAAATACATATGTTGCTCAGTATGCGATATGCCTTTGGAGATGGTTTGTAAAGAGACAACGCCAATATTTTTTCATCAAGCGTGAATCGCCTTCCTTTTTTTTTCTTGCCGCTTTGAGACGCTTGCATTTGGCAAAATAACTTCGCAGTATTAGACATATGCTTACAAACAATATTGAATGCAGTTGTTGTTTTCATTTTTTTAGCAATCATGTATTTTGCTTTAAAAGACTTCTTAACGCTTTCACATTTTCTTAACTTTTTCAAAATCGATTTATATTCCTTATGTTGCGCCAAAGTTACACGAGGACCTGAAAAACACGTATTTTCTTATAAACAAAATTATAATCAAGCTTTAAAAAAGATTTACATATTCAAGAGTTAAAAATGAAGTATATTATTTATTTATAGGACCTCCCAACAAAGTCTACACAGACACATGACATTTGAAATAATTTCATTGGTTGGTATTAATTGTGCGCCTCCAATTATAGGAGACCACAGCATTCACTTACTAGGTATAGTCATCATCATATTGTTAGGGGCAGTCAAAGTGACCTAATATTTAGAAACATCCAAAGTAATCACTGATATCCTGTCAACCATGGTCGTCAAATTGTTCAGAACACCCATCTTGCACAAATATATCGGAACAACAAAAACGTCGTATATATTAGGTCATTCAAACCGTCATTATTAGGGTAGCAAACACAACGCCAGTGGTTTCCAAGCAGTCAAGGTATTCAAAAATAAGAAACACTAGTAAAATTAACATTATTTTACTGAGAGCAATATCCAAATCACAACATTTTGATATGTCTTTAAATTGCCTACAGAACGGCGAAATGCCCTAGGTTTGTTCTGGATCATGGGATATTATTAAATAGGTTATAGCTACTTATTCGCGGCAAACGCTTCCATTAAATATTTTGTGCGGGAATATCAGGTCGGCCAGTTTCCTTCTGTCTGCTAACGAGGTGATTTTATAATGTTTTAGCCTCTCATTGTAGCTGATAATATTTTCAAAGTATTCAAAGTAAATAAGTATTTTTTTACATTTATGACCTAACCTTGGGCGGGATCTTCATTCCAGTTTAATTGTGCAATTCAGTAATAGTGTTTTATATTAAATTATATACATACTTTTTGATTTCATTGTTTTCTTTCTTTTCTGGGTCCTGCGTTGAATTTGGTCAGGTTGTAACTCCACAACAACATTTTGATGTCCTGTAAATTAAATATTCATATTGTCAAGCAGTGATAGCCTAGCGTTTGAACGCTTGCCTTCCATGCAGGAGGATCTGAGTTCGAACCCGGCCCGTACCTCTGACTTTTAGCATTTATGTGCAGATCGCAATTTGATTATCACTTGCCTTAACGGTGAAGGAAAAACATCGCGAGGAAACCTGCACCCCTTAGAGGGCCTCTAAGGCCTAACCCTTCTCATTCTGAGAAGAGGCCCATGCCCAGCAGTGGGACAGTAATGGGCTGAATTTATTCTATTATTTTATTGTCAAATAGTTTATATTGTAAATATGTAATGTATGTCTTTTATATTCATTATTATAATCTATAATGTAATCCACATTACATAGGTGGATACAGAATACATTTTCTTCACATAGATTTTGATATAAGTTTATAATTTAAATTAAAACAGAATTAGGCAGGTACATGTCATTGTGCTAATAATTATGTGTTCTCATGTAAGTGAATTGTAAATTCTAATGAGAATAAATATATCTCAAACCCGATGTCATCGATCATCAAGGTATTTTTATCAATATAATTAAAATGACATATCAGAGAAATTAAATATAAATTATCATTACTTGCATTACCAGATAAGTAGTCTAATATCCTAAAAAAAATATAATTGTATATAGAAAGTTATCTTGGACGAGTGATTTGTAGATAAGAAGTCTTTTACAGAGTAGTAGCATTTTGAAACACATTATGAAGGTTCTTCAAAAATATTTTTATTTTAGGAATGTCTCAAATAGGTCTCTGTATATTATTAAATATATGAGAGGCACTGCAAAAAATACTTTCATGGAAAAGATGGTG
The DNA here is from genome assembly GCA_932294325.1 of Allophyes oxyacanthae. Classification (NCBI taxonomy): domain Eukaryota; kingdom Metazoa; phylum Arthropoda; class Insecta; order Lepidoptera; family Noctuidae; genus Allophyes; species Allophyes oxyacanthae. The sequence goes on from OW028622.1 coordinate 13,156,791, forward strand.
TCTTGCTAGTAACTGTGCACAACTTATCCTAATGCTGATTTTATCTTTCAATAAAAATAAAAAAAAACCTTCAAATCATGCTTTGAAATAATGTTTTATTGATCATTATAGATTTTTGACTATTTTTATTATTATTGTTTTTAGTTAGTGGTGATTTCGACATTATGATGAATGATTTTGACATTATTTTTGATTGTGTTGACATCATTAATAAGTATTAATAATTATTACCATAATTGGCCAAATGTATGTACTAGTGTTTAAGAAGTGTATGTAATTACTAACAAATTGGATTTTATGATCTGTTAATAAATGATTTGATTGCTTAATAAATCTATAAAAATATTTAAACATAATGTATAATTTGGGTGTTTATTCAGCTCACTTTATAAAAAATATACAAACCTGATATCAAATCATCTGACTGTGTTTTTAAAACAGCTGATGTTGAAGCTAGGGCCGGCTTGTTTATTATACTCGTAGCTTCAATGATATGTTGTCCTGAAATACAAAATTAAATAACTTTATTCAGTTGAGGCTCAAAAAAGCAATCACACACCGGTTTGAAAAGAAGATAATAAATCTGAACCAAAAAAAAATTTTGTAATAAAAGACATACCTGATGTATTAAAATTATATTCCCGTAGTGGATTTCGTTGGGACTTCTCAGAGACTGACATAACCACTGCTTCACCAAGTGATTGTGCCTCCAGATCTAGAATAATATTAAAAAATTGTCTATGTTTATTATTTGCTTCTACAAAATAAATGTATTGAAGATTATTATAGTATAACAATAGTATTACCTGGGATATGCAATACTGGAATTGCTAATTTACTCAGTCTTTTCGTTGGATACTTGTGAATATCTTCAAAATGTCTATGACAGACACGTTTGTTCTCATAGACAGTAAGATGATCCAATGTAGCTATTGCACCACCAATATTCGAAATCCACGTTTTAAATCTCTCTGGCTGTGTCTCTGGATTCGGGAAATGGTGTAGAGGCACACCTGAAAAAATGACACAACTAGTTAGATGTAAATATGTATATAATTAAGGGTCCCTATCAGTTTCGAGTTCGAAAAACAGAAAATTCGACTTATTCAGTGCAAATTATTGCACTGAAAAATTATTATGTTATTATATCTATTAAGTCTATGAATTTAATTTTTTTAAACAACGGTTGCAATTCTTCAACTTATAAGACATTATTTAGATGTTTTATTACAACTAAATATTTAGTCAAAAATAAAATAAAATAATTTCATTTGGTAGATAAACACCTCAAATTTTAAAATATTCACCACTTAATTGCAATTTTCAATAAATTCTTAAGCGTTGACGTCGGTTTTGTACATGATTTTATAAGGATTTTTTTAAAGTACTAATTCAATTGTCTTTTAAAAATTAAATTGTAGGTTGCATAATAAACTATTCCCAGTACTAACGTTTTTTTTCACAGTGTTATTCGTTACCAGTAAGTTAAACAAGTGATCGAAAAAGTTGGTGTTTTGTGCTTACGTAAAAACGTGTTTGATTTTTATTTTTCCTAATTTATATTGAGTTGTTATCATAATTCCAACTGCATAGACAAATAGAAGATGTATAACTATGCATTAAAAAAATCGGATATCATAAAGTTGTTGAGAAATTTGCGCTGAAAAAGAAGTAATTTTCTGTTTTAGACCGTAAAATTGATATCCCATAATCAATTAACCTGCTGTCGTTAGAGAGTAGTATATTCCTTGTATCACTAAATTACCAAGGAGACCTTTACAATTAGTATTTACATCAATTTCAATTTAATGTAGCATTGTAGTACATAGGTTGATAAAAATAACTGTTATAACGTTGGCCTCCTTGTAAATGGTATATATTATATAATGTACTCTGCGGCTATTACAATAGCAATATGTGAAACATAATGACGAATAGAGTGTAACCCTCCAGGTGAGGCGAATAAAGGTAGAAAAACAAAATTTACATACCATCTTTCCTAACCACAACACATCCTGGTACACAGCAAGAATTTTGTGACATGGTTGAAGTTCACTGTTCACTGTTTGCAATTATGGGTCCAAACTCTAAAGAGTGCCTATGCGCAGTCAGTAATCCACAGTAACTTCACAAGTTTTCTAATCCTTTCGGTATGTCGTCCCACGGAGGAGGATACTCAACTCAACACAAACTTACAAACGAAAGAAATATTGTAACGCGGCACGGCAACACGGAGGAACAGAGGCTCAACTCAACGTGGATAGCAGATGCACTTGCGAAACAATGAGACTTTTATTGCAAAAGGAAAATGCGCAGGAGCGTAAACACTCTCACACCGGCCATTTGCAATACAAGTGTGCCCATAAGAAAACAAAACTGTGCACGTTTTAAATACAAAAATATGATTTCTGTATTATTGTGCTGATGCTAATAACCTCAATATGCTTGAATTTATTACACTATTATTTTTCTTTATTCACTTTACCAATAACTTGTGATAATTATTTTATTTATTGATTTCTATTTTATGGAAACTCCCAGCATAAGAATCATATATTTAAATATAGCAACACCGTAATTTTGTTTCTCCTAACTTTTTCTTAGACGGCGCTGTTTTCAGTATTTTAGCGAAATTTTTGTATTACTCCTAGTTGCCATAGCATGATTACGATTATTTTAGCACTTTGTGGTGGCCGTGCATGTTTTGCATTATTTTTTACTCGAACTCGTTTCTATTCTACATAATTAGCTTTTAACGAATAACAAACGATGTTCTAAAAAACGAACAGCAGTTAAAATATGACGAGGTGAACCTAGTAACCCTAGTAAAAACAATTTCAATCATAGTGCCTACGTACTTCCTACAATGATTAATCTTTTGGGGCAAGGTTCTTCAATATTTTATTTAAATTAGTATGTATTGGTGTAGAGTGACGTATTGTGCATTGAGTGTTGTCATCACGTTCAAAAACGTACACGGAGATTCTTTGTGAAGGTTTTCGTTACTTGAATACAGAATTGCTTGACATCACGACGTTCGTAATTTATTCGTTTGCGCCTGATGCCTGATGGCATTTGGTGACAGAGTTTGTTAGTGTCGTGTCGTAATGGGTCCGAAGCCTCCACCGCCGCCTGGGCCTCCGCCGCCGCCGGGCCCACCGCCTCCCCCTATGTTCGGAGGTGGTTCAAAGGGTGGCGGGGCTGATGACCGAAATGCCTTGTTGAGTTCTATACGACACGGAGCAAAGTTGAAAAAGACACAGACAGTGGATAAAAGTGGTCCTTATATACCCGGGAAAGTGTCGAATGTGTCTGGTGGTCCGTCACCAGGCGGGAATGGTGTGAGGAGTGCGGCTCCGCTTCAGAATGGTGGCGGCGGCGCTCCGCCTGGACTAGGCGGGCTGTTCGCTGGTGGAATACCAAAGCTACGAGCTACTGGGAAACTGGCAGGTAAGATATCACTTTTCATTATTTATTAAAGTAATTCAGCCCATTAATGTCTTTTCTTAGACTGAGAAGGGTTAAATAAGGCGTTAGTCCACCATGCTAACCTGTTGTGGGTTGGCAAAGTTCACACACCATCAAAACCTTTATGGAGACCTCTCTGGAATGCAAGCTTGCCCCTAAGACTACACACACTGACCCAAGACTATACACAATATTTTCCTTCTCTCTCAAAATGAATGATGATCAAATTCAGATCTGAACATTAATTTAAAAATTAAGATGTCTGGGCTGGCTTTAAAGTCAGACGTAACTTACTCCATGTAAGACAATCGTTCAACCAATCTGCTAACCCTCTGTGTAAAATCATAAAAACACAGTTCTAAAAAAAATTCAATGAAAAGTCCACACAAAAACTGTTCCTATTTCAAATTTACATCTTGGCCATTGAAACAACCCTTAAGAATCTATTTGTATAACATTATCATTATGGAATACCTAGTTGTCTTCAGATTGTCACCATCTACATAATTTATGGGTGTCAATTATCCACTTTATATAAGTCAATATCATAGATATGGGCCTTTTTTCTGTCATTCAAATTTTTGCTTGCGTGCTTGTCTGGCCTGTATAATCCCTGTGTGTCTGTGCATGGGTCTGGTCCGCATGCCTGGGTTAACATGCATGCTCAAATCCATATTATGACGGCATGAAGTCTGCTAATTTCTACTATCTCTAATTAATGTGTCAGAATGGTCAAGTAATTGTTGGTATTTGCAGTATCGTTCAACCTATTATGACTTCTATTGTATAGGTAATAGAAGTAAAAGTCTAAAACCAACACAGAAATCGAAAAAAAGAATCTGCTGTTCCATACAAATAAATCAATATTAAGTACTTGAGTAAATGTATGGAACAGCAGATCTTTCAAGTTTGGTCCTACTGTATAAGTTTTTATCTAATAGTTATGAGTACAATAATCTCATAACAGGATCAGAACTATATAGAATAGAATAGAATAGAAAAGATTTATTCGATAAATGACACATCGTCAGTACAGAAATAAAATAAAATTGAAACACAGAGATCAGAAAGAAACAAAAATAATAATAAGAAATAATAACAAACAAACACTGATAAATAATATAATAAAGTTGATTTTACTGCACCGACGAGCACACCCATATTGAAAGGGTTGCCAGCTCAGCATTTGCTGGGTGTGGAACACCCAGCGCTAGTTTTTAGTTGGCACCCTGTAGTGAGTCACGAGTGATGGTGTGATATATTATAGGTAGGACCTTGTTTAATAGGTATATTAGCTATTTAAACCACAAAAATGTATAATCTAAAGGAAAACCAAAACAAACATAATAATAATGATTTAAAACCATGTGATGATGCAAATATAGGAAAATGGGCAATAAATATTTTCTAATTATGTTAAACGCACCATTTATGGAATTACTAGGTGACAGTTTGTTGCTACCGAACCACTCTATTATGCAATCGGATGTTATTTTTAATTACAATTATAGAATGTTATTTCATTGTTTTGTGATATGATTAAAATAAATTATGTAAATAAAATTGAAATGATTCTTGAGATGTTTGTTCAAGCTTTGTGCTTTAATGACAGCAGTTGCAGCTATATTTTACGGACTAGTAACTACATTTTGTGTACACACAATGTACTAACTACATTTTGTGTACATACAATGTACCAAAATACATAGGTACTTATCTGATGGTACTAATAGTATATACTAATAGTAGTTTATAAAATTAATGCATAATAGTTATTATTAAAATATGAGTGTGTTTTTAATAGTATCACACAAGTGTTTTCATACCTAATTATGTGCAGTTTCATACACTACTTTATCTATACTCATGCAATAGATAGTTAACACAATAATAAAGTAACTTAAAACAAACAATAATGGCGCCGAAACCCAGCAGACACCGCGCATGCGAGCGCCTCCCATCTAATAGACAATGTGCAGCCGCTATCAAAATTGAATTTAAAACTCCTTGGTTGATCCGAAGTGTACGGCTATAAAAGTAAAAAAGTTATTTTATAGCATTCTCGATTTTTTTTTTAAGAAAACTGTTTGTTAATAAAAAAAAAATGTAATTTTATTTCAGTTGGACATGCATAAAGTCTGTCAATAAGTTACTATTTTAATTAAATTAATAATCAGAACTTTACGATATGAGTGCAGATAAAAAGGCTTTACATGTGTAATGGTAAAGCCACTAAAATTTAAATGGATGTTAGTCAATCACGACAACATGGCGGAAGAATACATCCTGGATTAACACATGGGGAATTTTCGTCATCATGATACCCTTGAGCACGAAGTTGCGTGCAATAGCTATCTAATTATTATTAGTGTCAATGACAATGACACTTCTTCATCCTAATAATGTTTCGATTGCCAAGACAAATCATTCCTCTCTGAGACACTTGGCCGTAATTGACCACGCGGGCCCAGCGCGGAATTTTGAATGTCGCTATTTGCAATTTTTTCTTGTTCTAAGGCTTGCCGTTTTCCTCCCGATGTTTTTGCTTTTAGAGCAGTGGTGATCACATATCGTATGGCCTTCTTCATGATACCAAGGAAATTGGTATCATGAGAAAGGCCATCAGATATATGGTTTTTCAAAAATCGCTGCAACTGCATTTCGCACTGAGGGAGTCGCGAGCACGGCTAGTAAATAATACGCACATTAGTCATGAATAAATTTTACACATTGGTGCGCGCACGCCTGGTTTAGAACTCACGACCTAAGAATCATAAGTCGGGCCACAATCACTGGGCTTCCATTGCACTGAAGCAATGAAACCTTTCTACAATTAATTAAAAAACTGTTCTTATACAAATTGCTTGGCAAATTAATGTTATAGTTAACTTGGTATTATGAATAAAAAATAAAACTTATAAAAAAGAAACAATAGAACATAATCAGCTGCTTATAAGCGCATTCACATGTGACAGTCAAAGGAAAATATTATTATTGTGTATTTCTTACGACACGTGCAGACAGCCCTACTTATTACGAATATAATTGTCATAGTGGTGACCTCTAAAGGTCGAGTGTTGCCGGTTTCAAAACCGTCATCATCACTTCGCGACGGTGCACCTTTTATCGTGATGTCAGTGCTATTAGCCTGTAGGCTCTATCGGTGTTATACAGGATATCGCAAAGATTTCTTCTCCCTCATATTTATATCCTAACAGGGAGCTTACTATGAGCTTACTCTTATAGCAGGGCAGAAATTGAACTGCCCAGAAAATTCCAGAATAAGCTGACCTTTCAACAATACACCTATGATTAACTGTTCGGTAACCACGGTTGTTTACGTAAAATCCCATGTATTAACCACTGACCCTTCAACAGGCTCCACACCCAACGGGCAGGTGAAGACAGACGCCCCTCGGTATCCTCCGCCCCAGCCGCAACAACCACCACAAAGACACTCCCCAGACAAAGTGCGACCAGCAATGCCTCCCGCACCAGCAATGTCAAGCAACGTCGGGGCCTTATCAGCCGCGTTATCAGAAGCATTGGCAGGACGTGAAAGGGATACAAGAGATACCAGAGATCATTCTAGAGAAATACCCAGGGAGATGCCAAGGGAACCGCCGTCGAAGCCCGTGGTTAGGAGACAGCCGAGTGATATTAGGACGAGAGGGCCTCCGCCTCAGCCGCCCACGCAGAAACCGGCTATGCCTTTGGTAAGTCAAGTTGTTGTTTTATATTATACGCATGCAAATCTTATTCGCTATACTGAGCTTGAGACAGGAACATTTGGAGCATCAGAAAATATTCAAAATGCTTCCCCTTAGGGATTGATGCAAAAAAACAAAGATATAATGAGTTTTGGTGAAGGAACCAATATTGGTGCATTTTTAGATTTAAAGTTATGTTCGATCTGAAATATCTCGATACTGAGTAGTTTAATGTTTACTCTTTTCATTTTTCATTACATATTTTCATTAAAGGGGTCAATTTTCAAGTTCAACTTCTTTTCGAGATTTTACGTTCTAATTGATATTTTCTTCGCTTTATAACGTCAAATATGCAATTGACAATCAGGTTTACCTATATCATAAATAGTTTTGGACTATTTTTGGAATAACATCGACCATTTTCCTCTATATAAAATGCAGTATTGTTAATGCTAATGAAATCGATAATTCAAGATAGGCATGTGACTTAAATGTATTGTATCCGATTGTGATTTTCAAATGGGCTTCTATAAGACTTTCCTATTGTTTGGTGCACGTGACTATTAGCTTTAACATCTCGTATATGGTCAAATGACAGTTTTAATTAGACCTCTTGTACCTTTAATAAAAAGATAGAGACGTGTTGGTCACACACACCCGGACTTTCGTGGCTTTACAAATAAACTATGCCGAATGTGATTTGGCTCTCTTTCTGGGGAGGTTTGCGTACAGCAGGGGTGTTGTAAGATTGAAATAATATCTAGTCATCATCAGCCTACATTCTTCCACTGCTGGACATAAGCTTCTCCCAGTAAGTGCCACTGAGCCCGATTTTCAGCTATCCGCATCCACTTTCTGCCAGCCCTCTTCCGCAAGTCGTCGATCCACCTGGCCGTGGGGCCCACACGCTACGTCAATGTCATTAGCGTTTATCTTGAACAGTTCTGCTTATTTTCGTCGTAGTCTGGGGGTCAATGAGCTCTAATTGCAACTCAGTTGACACTTGCCATCTGTTCCTTTTTAAACGAAACTGCATGCTACATGCAGCAGGCTTATTTCTGTCTGGCTCGAGGAATACAAGCCAAAAGTTCGTGTTTACCTCATTGAGACCACATATTTTAACCCCCGACAAAAAAAGGGGTGTTATAAGTTTGTAGTGTGTATCTGAGTATCTGTGGATCTATGTATTATGTTGTATCTGTGTATCTGTCTGTGGCATCGTAGCTTCAAAACGGACGGACTGATTTCAATGCATTTTTTTTATTGGAAGCTAGTTCAATCGGGTATCATCTGAGCTATGTTTCATGAAAATCTGTTCGGCCGTTCAAAAGTTACTGCGACTTTTTCTAGTTGGAGTCGGGGGTTTTTCACTGTTAGGTTATTAATTATTTACGTCCCAAATATGGCGTTTATTATATGAGAAAAAATTATATCGGTGTTATTGCTTCTTCCTTATTGGGAAGAAAAAAACATGTTTTAATAAATGCAAGTATCTTGTTCAATTGTTATTAACATCAGCAGACGTGTTAGCTCGTAGAGAAAGTTTCGAACTTCGTCGTTATAATATTTGCGCGCCCGCGCCGCTTACGTCATGACTCATACGTGATTAAATGTGCTCAAGCAAGAATAAAAAGTTGTATGTGCACATTATGTCTAAATTTACAACAGAAATGCAGTATTTAACTCATATTCAAGCTAAACTCGCGTTTCCACTTCCTGTGATTCTTGTAATCCAGGATTTGACCTGGTTTCTTACGAATAGACTGGGCAATGCCACACGATGTGAACCAGGTATCTTCAGTACTGTGTTGGTATTGGCACATGCATCAGGCGCTTCTCCTACATAAGGAATACATTCATTTCCTGAAAGGGTCTGTGAATAAAACATCATATTAATTAATCATGAGCACCCCGCATAACCTTTACCTTTACAATAGATCCGAAAACAAAAGAGAGATCTTGGACTCGCTCTATGTAGGTGGCAGCGATATTGAGGTCAGCATTTGACCTATCCTGCAGCCTAGAATGTACAAAGTACAAAATCACCAGGTCAGACAATCCCATAGCTATGAATTCTAAAAATTGTACTCCAATTTAGGTAATCGTTAATGATAACGATAAATATTTTTTTTCTTAACTATAAATAATATTTTCGACCCACACAAGTATTGTGAATGTATAAATACCCTTAGCGGGGATGACGGCCACGTGTCGTAATAAAAAGTGGAAATAACTACGTGGGAGGGGTCGAACAGATTTGGTAACTTGTTTATTTTGTGCTAATGCGTTCGATGCGCTCGCGTCACCGCAAACTTATTTTTTAACTTCACGAGCATATTTTTATTCTGTCTCATCTTAGTAGTTTGGAAGCTGACCGCAAAATTTTCGGGAAAGGCTAGTAGAAATGCTTTAGTAAGATAATTTTGAAGCGAATATGCTTCAAGCAGTTCTGGTGTAATAAATTACATCACGCTGTTTTAAAGGTACTCTCTTTCCAAAACCCCTTTATATCAGCTCCGAAGAAGTTCAACCGGTACCTTTCATATTTGCCTTTAATTTCGAATATTACCACAAAGTTACCATGAAGGAATTTGAAAGTAAACTCAATTTTCTCTTGAACTCAAAATGTTGGTTTCGTATAATTAAAAACGCCTTCTATTTTCTTTGTAAGAGCAAATCTGTAACGATAAGATTTTTATCGTGTCAAGGAGTTCAAAGATGCCTTGTTTTGTCACGAATTGTAAGGGTCAAAATGCTTATAACCTTGATAACATAGATCATGCTTATCTCACCACACAGAGACTTGTTTGTCACCGTTCAGAAAAACACTCAACCCGACAGGCATTATTCTGTTTATATTCCCTTTGATTAAAAAACATGCTAGTTTGTTATCTCCTCTGTAGACCTGATTTCATCCAATGTCTATGGATTTTTTCATCCGCAGGCTACGCGAAATAATTCAGTCAATTTTATTCCACGAGTAGTTTGTCTTTGTTTCCCCTTCAACCAAATTGACGACACGTTGACACAGTGGCTAATCGATTGACTTTCTACGCTACTTGTTGCGTGTTCGATCCCCGCACGGAACAATTCATATTTGTATGACCTACAGATAGTTGTACCGGGTCTGGATGTATCATGTGCATGTATGTTTGTAAACTGTACCCACGATACAGGAGAAATAAAATAGTGGGATAAAGATATAAGAAAAAAAAAATATGCCATTATCACAAAAACAATAATAACTGTAAAAAAAAAAGAGCGAAACTCTCGACTGCAAATTCTTGTATTATGTTAGCGCGTATGGCCATTTGTTTGAAAGTAAAAGTTGAATAAATCATAATGTTTATCGCTGCTTATGTAGCCTTTGACACACGGATTAATCATCAGAAGCTAAAGAAATTAATTTATTACTATACTGGAGACCCGCCCCAAGTTAGATAAGGTTTTTTTTTTGAGACCGCGCTTCCCTAAAAATGACATTATTTGATCTTTTGTTATACGGGCGTACGTTTGACTCTGATCTGATATGAATCTCCCTGATAGCGAGTGGTGATGTCATCTGAGTACGCTTGCCTTTAACTAGCCAGCCTTATTCTTGATTTAAAGATTTCCAAGTTATGGTCCGGAAATACAGACTCTAAGGAATATCACTTTATATCGTCGTCCTAGCCCTCCCCTGTGTGTTGATTATTTCATCAGCAGGGCTAGTACGGCGGGAAAACAAATCAGTTTTCTCCTATCTAGGAGACAAAACGAAAAATCGAGAAGGAAAAGCGGTGAAGAGGTGGTTTTTTCTCCGGTTTTGTCTCCCCTTTTTACGTGCTAGCTCTGTAGCAGGCCTTGCGCGGCGGGAGGACAAACCCGTTTCCTCCATCCTTTGTCTTCTTGACAGAAGATAGAACGAAAAGTCGGAGGAGATCACGGTAAACAAATGGGTTTGGGCCCGGTTTTCTCTCCCCGTTTTTGCCGTGATGGCCCTGTAGATAGACTTGACCTAAGTATATCAGTATATTTGCAATCCCTCTATACATGAAATATAGTTATTTATTAGTACTGATAGTGAATAACAGTGTCCTTTTAACGGTTAACAACTTTATGTGTAATGTCAAGGACTTTTGGACTGTTTACTATTGAGCAGTTTTATTACTGTAAGTTTCGCAAGCCTTAGCGAAGTTTCTAAGTGATATTGATTTTTTGCTGAAGTTGTGGCAAGAAAATGATTAACTAAAAGAGTAGGGACCTTTCTCTAGGGAAACGAAAGGTACGTCGTACAATTTTTTACAAGCTTTCTTTAACTTGCAATGTTTGTAAGTATGTTTGTTTGTTCAGGTCAATCTTGCAACTGAATTTGAACCATTTCTACCCAACCGATTTGGCTGAAATTTTGCACACACCTTTTGTTTTGGTGACAATGCAATATGCAATACTTCATATTGTAATATTTTCAAATTGGCTGCCGCCACAATATGCGGATGGTGTATATTTGGTCAACTCTGTTAAAATGGGTATCAAATGAAACGGCTTGAAGAGTGGGAAACAAAATCAAAGTCTAAGTTTTTTATTTCAACTGGGCTTTTTCAGGCACTTTAAAAACGTGATTCGTGTAAGCGTTTGATTTTAAAAATGTTTTTTTACTATTAATTTATTTTTATTGAATATAGCTTATGTTTAAAGTGTATTCTGTATGTCGTGAACTCGTGATGTTGACTGCGGAAAAGCCCTGAGCTGTTAGTTGGCTTGGCTGGCGAGTACCGTCCGTAGAACAAAGTTTAAATTAAACTACCCTAGTCGAGCCAAACGATGTTTCAAGTACTTTTGGCACAAATTGTAGTTTTGCTCCAAAGCAAAGCTAAAGCGTGAAGCTTTTGAGAAACCGGGTGATATGCTCACACATGTAACCAATTACAAGTCAGCATAACACCCGGGTTAAGCCTGTAACGTCCCACTTCAGGGTAAAGTCTTCTCTTCCCCCATCCATTTTTTTCGGTCTAGAGCAATTTGGGGCCAATCCTTTAGATAGGAGTCCAGCTCATCATACGAGGTGCATTCAATAAGTACCTAGCCTCATCGCCAGAGGGCGCTGTAGTTTCAAAAGAGTTTTACCACAGTGTAGCACATTCTTTTTAAATTCTTTTTTCAAATTTTCATTCCAATCCCTTCATTTGTTTTAATTTGACAACTTATGGAAGCCAACGTGTCGATCGGTTTTACAAAAATGGAAAAAGAGCAATATCGTTCGGTGATTCGATTCCTATTTTTGGAAGGGAAAACGCGCATCGAAATCAAAGAGCGCTTGGATGCTGTGTACGGTGACTCTTCTCCATCGATGGCCACCGTCAAGAATTGGTTCAACGAGTTTGCACGTGGCCGTACGTCGGTTTTTGATGAACCACGTCCAGGTGCACCGAAAACAGCTGCTACGGAGGAAAACATTAAAAAAATCCATGATCTCGTATTGGCAGATCGCCGATTGAAGGTTCGGGAGCTAGCTGAGACTGTAGGCATTTCAGAAGGAACAGTGCATCATATTCTTCACGAGGAACTCGGCATGAGAAAGCTGTCGGCGCGATGGGTGCCGCGTTTACTCACACCAGAAAACAAGCGCAACCGTGAGACCACATCGGAGACGTGTTTGGCGCTGTTTAAGCGGAATCCAGCGGAGTTTTTGCGTCGTTTTGTGACCGTCGATGAAACCTGGATCCACTGGTACACACCAGAGACCAAGGAGCAATCAAAACAATGGATCCAGACCGGGGAACGTGCTCCAAAGAAGGCGAAAACTGTAAAATCGGCCGGAAAAGTTATGGCCACCGTTTTCTGGGATTCACAAGGTGTGATCTACATCGATTACCTCGAGAAGGGTAAAACAATTACAGGGCTTTACTATGCCGATTTATTGGGCCGATTCGACGCCGAATTAAAGAAAAAACGACCCCATCTGGCGAAGAAAAAAGTGCTGTTTCACCACGACAACGCACCGGTTCACACGTCTGCCGTTGCCATGGCCAAATTGGTCGAATTACGCTACGAATTGCTGCCCCATCCACCGTATTCTCCAGATTTGGCCCCTTGTGACTTCTTTCTGTTTCCTAATCTGAAAAAATCACTCGCCGGGAATAGATATGGATCGAATGAGGAGGTCATCGCCGCCACGGAGGCCTATTTTGCAGAGTTTGACAAAAACTATTTTTCGGACGGATTAAAAAAGTTGGAGCATCGCTGGGCTAAGTGTATCGAACTAAAAGGAGACTATGTTGAAAAATAAATTCCCACTTTTCCAAAATTTTCGTTTACTTTTTGTAAGCTAAGTATTTATTGAATGACCCTCGTACCATCTCCTTCCGAAAGATTTTTTTTTTTTATTTGTTTCGGAAATCTTTCGTCTATCACTACAGACTACAGTATTCTTTATCAATACAAGATTGAAGCATTTAAAAGCGTTAAAATATAGACAAAATTGAATTGTGTAAAATCCAACAGAAGTTGGTAAATAAATAAACCGTAACATAACAATAAAATTAATATGCAAATGCAAACATTAATAATTGTTAAAGAAACTTTTCGCCAATAAATGCTACTACGCCAATGATTTCTTACTGTAATCTCTTTATGAATGAGATACCCTTGTCTTTTTAAAACATTATTAAGTTTTCACAGGTTTTTTGAGCGTGATGGACAATATATTTATAAACAGACAATGGTAGGGCTTCAGCTTAACCTTTGATTTATAAACGGAATAGTTTTAAAGTCAGGATCGGAAGGTTACAAGCTATCTAATTACGACGTTCGTGCTAATTAATGGTAGTAGTTATTATGTCAATTAAATAGATAACTGCCTCGCTGCTTAGATTGCGGTTGGTAATGTTTTCACGTGATTCTGAGAGTAATTGAAAATCGTAATCTAGTACGGTGAATCATTTTGTTTATGGTCAACAAGCCTTATTCGTCAGAAATTATTCAAAATCAAAGGTTTTGATTTCAACTGGGCCTTTGCAGGCACTATTACTATTATTCCAACAGATTACCTATTCTAGTTACGATAATTGCTATGCATAATTTACTTGTTTAGTATAATTATCTTGTCCGTGCACCTACCATACTTTTTTCTCTGCATCACCCTTAGGTTGACTGGTAGAAAATGCCTACGGCATTAAGTCCGCCTCTGTACTTAGTGCATAATGTATAAATAAATAAATAATTTTGTAAATGGATGCATGATTGCTCTAACTTTATTTATTACTTTAATAAAAAAAAAATATTTATGTATTACACTGTTTGATATCCGAGTGTCACTACAGGCTTCAGCTGAAAACCAGCACACGGTAACCTTGGTACCCGGCCATAATGCTGAGATGATTGCCTATTTGGGGCTGACGTGAGACACGCATGTTCTTAAATTTGTACCTTTTATTTCTCTTTATAAATCATTTCAAGATGTTGTCTTATGTCTCTGTGACAAATTAAGATTTTCTTTCTAGATTTTATTAGTTTTTATCCTAGTTTCCTGGGTAAGAAAACCCATTTCAATTAAGACTCGTGAATTTACGGCGTCCTTCCCTACACTAATAAAATATCGCACAAATCCTTGTGTGATGTGTCCCAAAGGGTACCGGAGCTCTTGGTACCCTGCCACCGTTCTACCAATGAGACTATAGCCATAAACAAGTTTGTCCATAAAATACTACACACAATTAATTCCGGAAGCACCAAATCATGTCGAGTCATGTATTCAAAATGTTTCCGGTACAAACTAGGGATTACTGAGGTCAAATGGGGAAAAATGGGGCGTGGTTCGCATTCAATTTATTATTCTTTATCGAAGAGGATTTGTGCAAGGAGATCCGGCCTCCGGAGACGCGTAGTAATTTGAGAAGGTCCTATATTATTCAATACCATGCAATGTTTATGTAGACTGCATGGGAATTGGGCAAGATTCGCTGTTCGAGATAAGAATAGAATAGAAAAACATTTATTCGGCACAGGATATAGTTGACAGCACATAAAAATAAAAAAAATAAACACAAAGATAAACAAAAATACTTGAACAAAAAATAAACTCCACTCACGATTACTCACGATAATTAGTTAGTTTTCGGTAAAATCTGTTATGTAAATTCAGTTCCTAGATCCTATTAAAAAAAATCTTTGAGTTGGATGAAGCTTAAGAAGAAGTTAATGAGATATCAGATTTTTGCCATGTAATCTCCCTCTCTCTCTTTATATTCTGATAGATCTGTAATCTTGATACTTTAAATTCTTAGCCTATTCATTCGTCACTTAGAAGAGAAGATGTAAGTACCTACTTGTATTCTGAACTGAACTGATGACCACAGGGCTGATGGTAGTAAACAATAATCAGCAGGTAATCATAATACACAGTCGTAATCAAAATCGATTGAATTTTGAGAGTGCAACAAAGTACATTGCATAGTATGCTTTAAAAATTACTTCACTCGACAATTAGAACGACGCGACGCAATGAACAATGTTGGATGGACTGTCAAAATAGAATCGATTCAGATTACTAGCGTGTATCGTGGTTACCCTGCAGATCTTTATAAGCACTAAGCAGCATGCATGAAAATATTATGTTCTGCTATTTTTATAACTATTATAGAAAACTCTCATATCAGTTCAGTAGATTGAATTGTTATCGCGCTGTCCGTTAGCTTACTCGAGTATTATCTGATAATTATCAATAATAAGTATTACGTACGCTTTCATATACTTTTTTTATAAAGTATTTTCAACTTTACTGTTATACACAGTATTTTGACAGCAATGGACGATACGTTTGTATATTTTGGGCCTTTCAATATCTATCGGGTAAGTAAAAGATATTTGTACATCTGTTTACACTGGAAGCTGATTTCAAAATTCCTGGGATTTGGGGAATGGGTACAAATAATGTTGATCATTATCAACATCATTGTGTGTGTCAAGGTTTACTACAAGGAAATCATCACAAGACAAAAGAAAGTGTTGTTCGTATAACGTCAAGTCATTTCGTTAGAATTGCATAGGCGTAATGCGTTCCATTACGTTTTAGTTATTGCGTTATTTTTAACTCCAGCGCTTTTCGTGTCTGAGTGGAATATATTAAATAGAATTTACGTTATCGTACGTGTTTCCTGTTAGTTTTAATACGAGTAATGAGGTGTTAATGACGGACAATCACCAGGTGGCGCTGTTTAAATCCGAACCAATACAATATATTTTTACCCAACTGCTCTAGAAGGAAGGAAATGTGTTTGTTATGCGCACTAATTTAAGCCTTTAATTATTAAGCTGTGATAGCCTGGAGGTTGAACGCTTGCCTTCCATGCAGGGTCTGAGTTCAAACTCGGCCCGCACCTCTGACTTTCGAATTTATGGGCGGATCGGATTTTGATTACCACTTGCATTAACGGTGAAGGAAAATATCGTGAGGAAACCTGCAGACCTGAGAGGGTCTTATAAAGTTATCTATATGGTGTGTGTAGTCCGCCAACCCGTGCTTGGACTAAGGCCTAATCCTTCTCATTCTGAGAAGAAGCCCAAGCCCAGCCGTGGGACAGTAGGTAATGGGTTGGATTTATTATTTATAGCTATTGCGATTTATGTATTGAAGTCTGCTATTGATGTATTTGTGAGGGTGAGTTGGCAAGCAGACTTCTTGAAGAAAAATTTCTTGGGTGCTTCGATTTTATGTAGGCGTAGCGTACTTTCTTTTTCATTTGTCCGTATGAAATCCAGTGACTTTTACCTAAGTTAATCACACAATTTTATTATAACAAAGTGATAACAACATTGTTATAATAGAACTTGGAATTCTAAATACGGAAAGTAGTTAAAATAAAACTGTTGCGTTGATTAGTTTCCCGTACGTTACACTTTGACCGCGATTCACTAAACAATATGGTTACGGAAATAGGCCATCGCTTCTGTTAAAATGATTACTTGGCAACACTTCATTATGTCATGCAAGATTAATTTCACAGCTGATCTGCAAGATTCAAGAATGAATTAAGTGAACTTATAATATCCATAAATGGTACAATTTCGATTTCTGATTTCTGATAGCATTTCCATCGGCGCGTTTTATTTTTAACTCCCGCCAAAAAAGAGGGGGTGTTATAAGTTTGTAATGTGTATCTGTGTAACTGTCTGTGGCATTGTAGCTCCAAAAGGGATGGACCGATTTTAATGGAGTTTTTTTAATTGAAAGCTTGTTTAATCGGGTATCGTCTTAGCTATGTTTCATGAAAATCTGTTAAGTCCTTGCCGTTCAAATGTTACAGCTATTTTTCTAGTTGGAGTCGGGGGTTTTTGACGGTTAGGTTATTGTCCAAATATAATATAGCATATACCACTCAGGGATATTGTAGCTTTCTATCAGTGATATATTTTTTGAATCTGTCTTTAGTTCTGGAGATTACCTTCTAGTAAAAGCTTTGTATTTGTTCTTTACATAGGTTTATTGTGCATACTTAGGCAAGATGTGAACTTCCATATTTGTTAATATGTTTTAGTCTATTATATTATTATTAATGTTAGTTTTTTATGTAAGGATCGCTCCAGCGTTGAAAGCCTCTTCCATTTGTTTCCACCCTGCTCTCTGGCTAGCCTTCTCCAAGCATTTTCAGATGTGGCAACGATGCCATCGCTCCATTTCATATACAGTCTGCTTTGCCTGCGTTTGTTGTGTAGTGGGTGACAACCTTTTACCATTTATTGTCTGGTTACATGTCTTGCCTGTTTCCACTTCAGGCCCAGAGAACTATTTGTGCTACATCTTGTGCTTTTCTCATTTTTAACCGACTTCAAAAAAGGAGGAGGTTCTCAATTCGACTGTAGTTTTTTTTTTAAGAAAATTATTTTATACTTTTTACTTTTTTGAAGTCGGTTTTTACTTTTGGTAAAGTTTATTTTTTCTTATGATAATTGTGTATTGCGTTCCTTATGAGATTACCTGTACATACCAAAACAAACGAATTTTACCCCTTTATAATATTTCTGATTAAATAGAATGATCCAATTTTTGTTGTTGTTTGCCTATGAGGCGCATTGGCATGTCACCTACCTTGCCATAAACACAAATATAGTTTACACGTAACACGTGTTATTAAATGATGAGATATTACATGGCGTAAATACGATACGCGTGAGCGAGTGATACTGAGCAAATAATTTCGATTGTTCCTTATTTGGATTTTATGAAGAACATCAATGTCAAGTAAGCGTTAGATAAGAATGATAAAGCCAGAAAAATTCAGAAAGATAATCTTATCCAGATAAATCGCTTTGTGTCAGCAATATTAGTTTTGCAACTCTACATGAAATTGAAAGTTCTACCTCGTGCAGTCGACAAGTTGTATTTTTTTCAATACGACATGTCACGCGCCGGTTTCCAAATTCGATTATCTGAATGTCTCTTTTCTCGGCAAAGGGCGTCCGATTTTTTCGTACAGTATTAGTGAGAGGCCAGCTAAAGCCGGTTCATCATGCACTTATAAGGCAAAGTGAGTAGCGAACTTAAATACTTCGCCAGATGTTCATCTGGAATAATAAATGAGGAACAGGCGATTTGTTTAAATATATTGTTTTAAAACATTCTCATACTGCGTTTATAGTGCTATAAATGCTTGAGTTGAGCGTGATGTAATCTACGAATAAATAATATATAAATATTTATGCTTTCTTCAACGTGATAGATTTCTTCACATAAGGCCATTATAGACGGAACATTATGTTATGTATGATGATTATTACAGAGAGTTATACAATTCTCAATATTATTGAGGCGACGCTAACTTCTTGACACGGTTTGAAAGTTTTTGGATGTTTGATAATAAATATTTTAACTTAGTGCCTATTTTATTGGTAATAAAAGTGCTTTATAGTTGCTAACGTTCACGCTTATTTTTAACTTTAACGTGTGGTCTCTGTCTAATAATAGCCACTTCTCCCGTGTATGATTTTAGAGAATTATGTAGATATATTATATTAATAATTGTCCCAGCCGTGGGACAGTAATGGGCTGGATTTATTTTAATTTTATGTAGGTATAACTTGAATGTACAGCAGCGTGTCATGTCGGAATTTTTAGAGTTCTAGAGCAATCCTAACTGCTGGACACAGTACTCTCTCTGCCTTTGGCATCGGAATTATATGGTCCTTGGTTCCGCATTCGGGTAAATTACTTCCCAAGAGTTCGCTGTTACGAGTCACACCTCCGTGTCATAGTTAATTCTAAAGCTGACATTGTTTCTTATAATAATTCTAATAATAAGACAAAGATAATATTAGTCATTGTAACAGGTAGGCAATGTCGTCTGACCGTGAATATCAATGGATGTGAATCATAAGGTTGTATTTACATAGTATCCGTCACCCGTCACCTGTTGGTCGTGAAGTTGTAAGTTAGAACGGGAAATAAATATTAGGACTATGTAGTTCGTTTTCCCTTTGTTTGTGCTTTTGGAAGATAATTGGATCAAGCCCTTGTTTCCCTGATATTCTGTTTGAATATAAAATCTTTTTAATACAAATGCTTCTGATTTTTGTACAATGTGTTTAGGTACTATTTAGGCTTTTTCTGTTTGTTTTGGTTTTATAGTACGTTACATAGTAATCTAATAGTCACGCCTTATGGCTTATATTGTAAAATCTATAACAAATTACTCGACATCATTACAAAGGAATAATAAACAAAAAATAAACGTTATCGAATATTTAACTGATAAATTCTCAAACTGTAATAAGTGAGAAATAAATAAAGTGTTTATTAAGAGTCCTCTTCCTCTCATAATTTGCTTTGCCCGACAGACATCCACGATTATCTGAGAAATTGTAAAAACTACCACCTAAGCACACATTGTGGACAGCAATAAATTTATTGAGTATTAAGTAAGCCAAAGTAATGTCATTGACCGAAATAATGTCACACGTTAGAGAAAAACATTATCGCACCGTTAAAAAAGTACTCATTACTTTTTAGGTCATACAACTTAGTTTAGGTTAGGCGCGCATGGAGGCTAATGTCATTGGGCGGTTGTGATCGGCCGGTTATGGATGAGTCGCGTATGAGACGTTTGTTTGTCGACCGATTTCATTATTATTTATACACGCTTATATATAAAACACCTACCACCTATGTTTTAGGTGGCCAATTGTTTGGTCGGCCGATGACTTTAGCCTCCATGCGTGCTTAGCCTAATTCTCAATACCATTTACAGTCAGTCTCGATTAAAACCTTGTTTATCTATCCACCAGTGGCGTGCATATCATAGACACAAAAAGATACCGCCTTCCCTAAGAAATTAAGTATTTAATAAAAAGGTTAATGTCTGTTACACTAGTAAATTTAAGGATATTTGGGTCGATGTGCCGTCTACGAACGTGAATGCGAACGTGTTTCAATACAAGTGTCCCTTTTGCAGGATCCCGCAAAACGGGATACCTGTATTAAAACACGTTCGCCTCTAAAAAGGATCCTGCGAAGGGGAGGATGTTGCCGTGTGAACGGGCCATTAGGGTGAGGTTGTTAATTACAAACATCATTTAACTTGACAATACAACAGTAAGCGGTTTTTGCCTACCCTGTAAGAAATGTCTGTGCACTGCTCTGGACCATGGCTCGTGGAATTATGTAATCATTTTGCTCTTTCGAGGACACGAAGAAAAATGTGATTAAAGATTAGATTTTGATTACAGTTGGTTCTTAAAAAAAAAGTTACCATAGAGTTTCTTGTTAGTTTTTACACCCGACTGTCCTAGTAGGAGGATAATGGTTTTCAGTTTTCACCATAAGACTGAGTTTCTGAACGGGCAGTTGTGTCTTGACTGTATCTAAGTTCATTAATATTTTCGAGGTCTATTTTTATGAGTAATCCTCTTTCACTTTTAATGAGTGGGTCATAATTTCGTTTGTCATTAGCAGTTGCATAACAAGCTCCAGTACCCAGTTCACCTTGTTCTTCCAAACAGAAATTTTGCGAATATCGAATCTTCGATTTAGTTTCAAACTTGCGAAAATAAGTTTTGTTTGCAAATGTTGCTTCATGGAATGTCATGAAATCTATGAGATTTCTTCTTGATATTTTGCTACGCCAAGCGTGTCGTATGGTGCTGTTATAAATGTCAGTTTGTACGTGCTGTCCAAAAATCTATAATGGAAATTGCAGAACCTTAATAAGACTTGTCGAGCAGAACGAATGTCAGTTAGGGTTTACATCAGTATTAAACAAACACAACCTAGATGAATCACTTCGTCTACGGACCCAGTGGTAAAATTAATTAATTTTCACGTAACTTAATTAAGGATTAAGATTAAACTAATCTAATTTAGAGTTAGCACATAATAAAATAAAACAATTCCTAAATCACTGAAATGACGCACTAATCCAATTCGTCCAATCAAAGCAAAAATTCGGATGCAAAGACAACGACTGTTTCCTTTCCCGTTCTCTGATTCATCTCATTCATTGAAGCTTACCTACGATTAGATGGAATTTTGCTGTTCCGGGTATATGGTCAAAGGCCGCGGGTGCCGTGAATCAACGCCATTACTACATAAAAGTCCTTGATATAGTGTAACTGAGGTTTCACTTGTACATCGTGTCAGTAAGGAATCATTTGAGTCATCAATGAGTCATTATTGTCAATGATTCACCGGGAAACGTGTCTTGTGACAATGTGATAGGACTTGTAATTAGTTGCAGGGTCGATCCAGGTTAGGTCCGACCGCAGGCGTGTTGCTATGTTTATGACGGATGTGAGTTTAACAAACCCTCTGTGGTTTTATATACAGTACGTATAGTTGTGCGATTTTTGCTCTTACAAGCCCTAAGCCCTGCAGGTATATTGATTACACCCACATTTGCGAATGACGTCATCAGATCGTCGGCGCGTACAGCGCGGGCGGTTCTATTCGGATGACGTCATCCGCATTCTGCCTGAAAATTCTGCGATCCGGACAATACTGATCGTTCAGCGAGTACGTCGTGTTTGATGCGGATAGGTGCACGAGACCATCAGCAAAGTCTATCACTGCGGCGCGTGCGGCGCTTTCGTTGCATCACATTAAGTGTGCAGACTCAGTAATAAACAAGTTATTTTTTCAGAAGTTTATTCACACGATGTGCGAAACAATAGTAACTAGAATCCTCAAATTGGGATTTAATTCCGCAGCCATTTACAATTTTTGTTATGTTAATGTCCAAAGAATTGATTATGATTTATGTTTATTTTATTTGTCAAAAAAGTACAATGGTGGAAATAAAAACAAGCGCTCTTGAATAATTTTTATTTGTATAAATATATTTGCAGGAACTACGAGTATTGTACCTACGACAATTTTCCAATTTAAATCTTGACAAGGCCTTACGTAAAAAATTGCCTAGCTGCGTCCGAACTAACCACGTCTTAAAGTCACACGCAGCAAAACATAATACAATGCCTCTTGTGCACTAGGACCATAGCTATGACCATAGTGTTATTTACTACAACTCCTTTTTGTAAATTGTTCCATTTGTAATAACGAGGACCTGATAAAGTCAGCTAGGATAAATTGGATTCGGAAAGCGGAAAACCGCGTGTTGTTATTTATAGGTCTACGTCCAACCGTACAGTGTTGATGGGTTGATTTTCAATTAGCTACATAATATATTATTTCGTTTATTACATTTTCACCTTAGTAGACTTTGACATTTAAAGCTGCTTAAATAAACCGAATTGATGCCTTTGAAATGTGGTGTTGGCATCGGATGCTCAGAATACTCCGGGCCTTCCGCACAAATGAATCCATCCTATCAGAGGTAGATGTCAAGGAGTGCCTATCGACGTGCGATCAGAGAAGGATGTTGCGGTTTTTTGGCGATTCTCCGAACACGTTGGAATAAGCCGTAATAACCGGCAAACGACCAGGATAGAGACCACGAGGCTGGAGATCAACGCATTGGACGGAAGTTGGACATGCCGTTTCACGAAGCCACGAGACGTACACAACATCGAATTACATGGCGCAAACTCATCCAGGACATAACTTAAACATCAAAAACCTCCGACTCCAACTATAAAAAAAGCTGTAACTGTTGAATGGCTGAACAGATTTTCATGAAACATAGCTAAGATGATACCCGATGAACTAGCTTTCGATTAAAAAAATCCATTGACATCGGCCCATCCGATTTGAAGCTACAATGCCACAGACAGATACACATTACAAACTTATAACACCCCTTTTTTTCGCCGGGGGTTAAAAACTAACAAGGAGGGTCACGATGCTCACCAATGAGGGACTGCTTTAGGAGATTAGATTATACTTTCTGTCTATAATCCGCTCTCAAACAGAACACAGCTTTTTTAGCATTTACGTAGGTAGGTTTTGTCGAACAGACACTTTCGCAACGCTTGACTCACACGCTGATAACAATTATATCAGTATATTGTTTATTTACAATCGTAATTGGTTATAACATAAAATTGATATTGCTAATAGGGACGTCTAATGCAATCGATGAATGCAATAGATTCGAATGCCAATGTTTCCGTATTCGTATTATTATTATTGTTGCTTGATAAACTGTGGCAGATGTATTTCCGTTTTACGTAATTTATGCGATGATTCAGAGTTCAAGACCTAAATGACGTGTGAATTTATCTTTTGCGTTCTGTGAAGTGCAAAAGGCCAAGTGCACTAGCATTGCCTTATTTACCTTGGCTATTTGTTCACTTGATTAAATAAATATTTTTTATATTCCCATAAAAAAAAACAACATAAATAGGCAGATAAAGAACACCATAGTTGACAAAATAATTAAAATTTGTGAATATTAATGTCGGAGTTGTAAGCTTTTGAAATTTCTATATGAGGTATCCATCCTTTTCCCGCAAGATGGAATATGTATGAAACTGTCACAATTTACTAAGACATTACTAGTTTATGACGTCACAAGTTAGTACGCCAGCTCTGTTTATAAATGCTTATTATAACTTAGGCATATTTGTAAATATTTAATTTATGTTTAGAGTTTTACACTATTGCTCAACTTTTTTTGGAAAAACTTTAATTTTGCTGACAAAATATAACAGTCAAATATCCTATTCCTCTTCAAATTTAAGACCCTGCTCTTGTCGGTGTAGCTGATGCAGCTCTCTACATTTTTCCCTTTCCAGTGTAGTTTCCTTGTTATCATTTTCTTTTATTTGGCTCATGTAACTTATGCGTGGCCTTCCTCTACCTCTCCTTCCATCTATATTTCCTTCTATTATGATTTTAATAAAACTATCATCTCGTATAAGATGGCTGATATTTCCTCTCCTATTTATCCTATTTCTAGAAATCTATAAAAATCTATCATCAGTTCTTAAGAAAACTAAATTTATTGGTGACGCTATACACTTATCTTTTTGTTTGACTGTACTAGGGTATTACTAGACAGCACTAGTCAATTGCCAATGCCTTTGGAAGAGGTGTGAAATACCTTTACATATTTAGAGTTCTTGCGAGAGACCGCCCGCCTACACTATTACACTCGATATCATAAAGTACACCTATCTATACACCAGGATATATGGATACATGGATAGACCAGAAGTTTTCTGATACTGATGACGTAATTCGGTTTTTTGTTTTGACAATTTATGTTGTCAAATGTAATAGAAATAGCTCGTAAGTGATAAGCGTGGGAATTATAGTTAATTTTGAAATGTAATTTACGTATGATGATGATGATGTGTTGTTGTGTTTGAATGTGTTGTATTGTGTATGTGTTGTTGTATGTATTTGTGTTGTGTATGTGTTTGTAATGTATTATCAACACAATGCTAAATTGTTAAAGAATTATTTGAATTGAATTTCTATGTATTAGGAACTCTTCCTAGATTCCCAGCGCGCCTCTCAGTACCTACCAAAATAATAATTCGCATACTATTTTGGAAACTAACGACGTATTGTATGAAGCTGATATTACATTTTTTCCATAAGCAGTGTAACATAAACGCGGCATGCACTTTGAATCTAAAAAGGCCAATGGTATCATTAGACCCTATATGCAGACATAAGTTATTGTGTTTAAAGTTTGTGCCTACATGAGTGGAGCATGGAGCAGGTTTGTGGCTCTCTGCCAAGCCAATGAACGTTATAAAGAAACCTAACTCTAGTAGCCTTGTGTTTTACGTGGTATATTATGTAGATGGATCAGAATTTGATTCTCACTTGCGTTAAGAACAAACGCGGGCAGCGTTTTGGCCATAGAAACGTTTCCCCCGATTTTCTCTGGATTTCGTTAATAGCGCATTGTTTTTATGTGATATACATATCGAACACTAGCATGTCTCTATCTTTAGCTTTTTTTGATTAGGTACTGCCTATAGATGTGACCTCCCAAAATTCCATTAAACTGCCTAATTTGAACGCCATCGGCAGACGTTCCATATGCAAAGCTTGGACATGTATTTCAAAAAAGTAAAACTTAAAGATATTATCTAACAATGTTTTCCAATATAATACGTGACAAAAACATAAAAATCTTATGTCGACACGATAGATAAAGAAATCGTTAATATAACCACTGTGTTGGTTTTTATTTGGCATCCAACTAACTTTCAGTTCTATTTTTTCGCAGAGTTCGTCAGATTCGGTGCTGACGACGAACTCCATCTTGGACCGCATCAGCAACCTTCAGCAACAGACGTCGGAACAAGGGCTGACACCACACGTCGCGTCCACACTGCACAGAAACAAGAGCTCGCTCCATGCCACTGGACAGGGCGCGCTGGGTGAGTAAAGCTTATATTATAGTCCTGCACTAGGTCTGTGCATAGTGGCATTTATGTCATTCATGCCATAATGCACAGAAATATTAACGCAAATAATAACTTGAATATAGTCTAAGGATAGTCACTCGGTCCCGAACATAGAAGTTGGACGTTCCGCCAAGCTGCTTAGGTCATTAAGTCTTCAAAATTTTTGTCAATTGCCTCATTTTAGCTGTTCTTTTCTTGTTTCAAGTTAATTTTTTGGTTTCTCACGATACTTTGCGGTGATACATTTCGCAAAAAATTTAAAAAATGCTTCGATTGACTGTGGCCCGTTTAGAGTTAGTAACTCTGTGTTTGGACGCCGGGTGCAAACGATTTTAGCCGAAAAAATTGGCGATTGTACATAAACCTTTTTATTATAATTTCAGGTGGTAGCATGACCTCGCTATCATCGGCGTCGCCGGCCCCTACTCCCGCGTCTTCCCTATCCACGTCAGACCTCTGCGATCGGCCCACAAGAATCAGCCACGGCAAGCCGAACTTAGCGCCGAAGCCTCCGCAACTGGCGCCGGCGACAAACGTTGATACGAGGCCTTCTCCGCCGCCTAAGAAACTGATAACTAACGGGAAAATTGCTGCCAGGACACAGAGTATGAGGATGCCTAGGTGAGTTATATGTACAATGCGACATCTACCCCCTAATCAAATCAAATCAAAATCAAAAACCGTTCTATAAATTACACTAATATTATATAAATACGAAAGTAAGTTGGTCTGTTTGTTACGTTTTCACGGTTGTATCAATCTGGATGAAATTTGACAAGGAAATAGTGTGCACCATAAGGAAGGACATAGGCTATTTTTATTTTATTTTTTATACCTATATACCTAATATCTCAGCCAATCAAACTCGAGAGATAGCCTAGTGGTTGAAGACTTGCCTTTCATACAGGTCAGAGTACAAACTGCTCGCACTTCTGACGTTTCGAATTTCTGTGCGGATCTAAATTAAATTATAACTTGCGTTAACGGTGAAAGAAAATATCGTGAGGAAACCTGCACACCTGAGAGGGCCCCTTAAAGTTCTCGATGGTGTGTGAAGTCCGCCAACCCGCACTAGGCCAGCGTGGTGGACTTTAGCTTAATCCTTCTCATACTGAGAAGAGGCCCGTTCCCAGCAGTGGGACAATAAAGGACTGGATTTATTATTTATAAATTATACCTGTAACTTTCATATAAATGTGAAGAGATGACAAAATTAAGTCAATATACCAGACCCTAAAATAATAATCCGGCTCGAAGGACCAAAAAGATGTAGGGTCTTGATACCACCTGACCTGATACAAGGGCATTTTTGCGAAAAAGTGTACCCATAATGAAAATAAGCTTTGAATTTCAAAGTGTGTAATTTATTGGAATTTTAAGCTGTTTTTGCTTCTAAATATATTAAACTATAAGGATAATACAATAGATTGAGTTACTGTTTTCTTTTAATAGTATTTTAATCAAGTTTTGTGAGAAATAAACTCAATTTTCTGTCAGTTACGTTACACAAACGTTACGGAGATTTTTGATGTTTACTAAGTAAATATAACAATTTAAATACCAAAATCGCATTTATTGGGTATAATCTGCGTAAATGTAAAAAATACACAGAAGAAATACAACATTTTGTAACTAAGTCTTCAAAATAATGCGCATTTTATTGCATTTTGTTACGTTAGGAGCTAATCAGGCTGTTAATTTTTCGCGTAACTCTTATAGTTTTGTCTAATTTAAATAAATTTAGTATTAAAAAAAAGGTAATCAATATTTATAGCTAAATTATAAACTATACAACAATATTAACATTCAATATTTTCTAAAAATCAACAATATTCGTAAAGAAAATCTGGGACAATTGACCGCATGACAGATTTGTAACATAACTGACATAGTAAGGTTGAGATCACACTCGGTCAATTTTATAAAGTTAATCATCAATGTCGCCGACATCGTTCTCAAATACAGTAAAATAATTTTTTTCAATTTCTTCTTCATTTCCTGTTTCATGCAAAATATCGAGGATCCTATATCCATTAATTCATTTGTTTCTCCTGATATTTTGCAGCATTTGTCTTTGTCATTTTTCTCTGGCTTAACTAATATGGAATCATCATTTTGGGGTTCTTCTGTTCTCCTTCCTTTTTAAACTATCTATAGAAAAAATGTAGGTAGGTACCTTTTTCCAAAATTATAAAAAGCTTGGTGTGTCACTATCTTTTAGCTGTCAGTTACGTTACATTCGTTGTCAGCCATATACGTTACACTGCAAATTGTAACGTAACTGACGTAACAACATATGACTACTCGACTCAAAAAATTATTTTAGAATTTTAGTTTAACATTTAGTACTCAAATTTATACATATCTGTATTCTGCAAAAAACTCGGCTAAATTCTTGAAGAAAGGCAACAACGAAGCACTTGTAACTTTTGTATTATAGCGTAACAAACCCTGACATAAAATTTGCCTAAAAACCGTTAGTAATATCCGCTTCGAAGATTTTGTCGATTAGACATTTATCTGACAGCAAAATGACTTCGCATTTGCTTGTTTATGGTCATAATGTGTCCAATTTTGTGATTATGTAAAAATTATAGGGTAAAATGTTCAAGTTTCTCGTAACTATCGTAACTTAGCCTGACATGTCAGGCGTCATTCATATTTAATGAAAATTTCAAATTAATTTAAAAATTAGTAAATAATATTATTATTAATATATTTTGCATTATTTAGAAAGATAATAGGTCATTTTATATTACAAAAATCTAAACAACGTTAGGTCTTATGAGGAAAAATCGAACAATAGCCTCATAAACAAGATGAACGTTTTTGGGACAGTATGAAAACGAAAATATCTCAGTTTTGAAATTTGATTTAAAGCTATAAATATTTATTATTTCTCTATATTCTTTGTTACAAATACATGGGACATTATTAAAGTTTACTTTTATATCCATAATTTTAATCATAGGGGTACAGACTGGGTTAAAAAAAATAAAAATACTCTGGGACATCATAATTTCACCTAGGTACACTTTTTCGCAAAAATGCCCACAACTGATAGTTATGATTGTAAGAGTTTAAAATGATACACTTGTTTAACGGATATAATAATAGTTTATTGATCACTGAAATGATTACTAACTAATGTAATGATAAAATAATTTGATGCGTAAATGAGCACGCGCGGGCTACCGAATCGCGAACTAACTTACAATATGAAATCTTTGTAAATTATAACAAATACGTTTTGCTGAGACCGCAATAATTCTATACGGTTGCAAAACACACAATACATATAGCGATGATGTTCTCTTAAAGGTCTCTCACTATCCGAGGCTAATGTATTGAGTTTGTCTATTCAAAAAGTTATAGGTTTTCGAGCTATATTTAACTTAAATCGTTCCTTACTCGACAGGTCTCCTCCAACGTCACCGTCATCTCCACAGACGGGCGGCTCACGGCCGTTCAATCTGCCGCCCGCGCCCTTCAACCCGCCTATTGGCACCAAGAATCCTGCTTCACATTTTGGTAAGAATCGGTCGATTAATGTGGATTTTCAAATGGTTAGATCAACCTGATTGGTTGGGTAGAGATGTGTGTGAAGTATTGTGGTGCACGTTCACAGTAATGGCACGGACGTACCGAACGTTACGAATTTTTTGAATAGCTCTTATAAATGCACCGGCAGTCTCGTTGCTAATAGCATCGACTTTTCTTAAGAAAAGTTATTCGAGAAATCCATTACGTTGCGGCTACGTCGACATAAAATTTTACTTGTAGTCACGACGCCAGGCAACTGAGATGGTGATTGCAGAGATTTTTTCGCACTGGGTGATTTTTCTGTTAAGACAACATGGCATTTCCGTGTCGATCAGCTGTGAAAAATGCAGAATTTTATCTAACCATACACAACTTTGTTTATCAATGTTATCTTGACGTGCAGGTACGCTGCGAGCGCCGCGCGGCCTGCGCCCGCCGGGCGTGTGCCCCCCTCCCCCGCCGGGCGCGCCGCCCCCCCCGCCCGGCGCGCCGCCCCCCCCGCCCGGCGCGCCGCCCCCCCCGCCCGGCGCGCCGCCCCCGCCCCCGCCCGCGCGCCACGCGCACCACCCGCCGCCCCCTCCCCCGCCGCACCACAGGCAATCTGTAAGTACATATTATTAATCCTTTATTCATTTTTATACATGCAAAATATATTAACATTTTTAAATACATATATTAACACATGACCATTTGACCATAAATAAATACCATTTAATAATCAAAACCACCACCAAAAGTACCAAAAGTAGAGCCTACCTTATTATACATGTCGCTGTTGACAAAGGTAGCGAGACACACGGCGAGTAGCACTTCTTCTAAAAGTTAGAAAAATATGACATTGCGGGCAACTTTTTGATATTTACGTAACATTTGAAGCGATTTGTGCCTTGAGGCTAAAGCTAAATGAATAAGTGCCTTCAATAAACGAGCTAAATACATGGACTTTCAATTCTACCATGGTCCTTCGATCCGAATCATCAACCATAAAAACATTTCAGTAACAATGTACTTTCATAAAATATTCTAAAAATAGTAACCATGGAATTTCCGGCCCGTTCTTCTCCATAGGAAAACAACAACTGGAACGTGGCACCTAAAATCTGAATATTCTAATTATTTACCTGTGGGCTCAGCACGAATTTTTTGACGTATAGTAACCAAATTTAGAACCAAAAATACACGTTTAATCCATGAAATTTTTTTACATATTTTTTTTGCAATATTTTTACATTTTCATGAAACAAGTACGCTTGTTGCATAAAATTGAACAAAAATGCTATAGATTCATCGTATTTTATAATCGAAATTTGCTAACGTTTACGTTACTATACGTCAAAACATTCGTGCTCGGCCCTCTGTATGGTCTACATAAATAAAAACTGTTAATAAACTTGCAGAGCATAAACGGTGACGAGGGCCTGGCCCCGCTGCCGCCGGTGCGCGGCTCGTCCATGCGGCCGGACCTGGGCCGGTTCGCGGAGCTGTTCCAGCCGCCCGAGCGCTTCCCCGACCCCGACCCCTTCCTGCGCATCGCCAAGGGCTACGGCAGCGCCTCCGTCGCCGGTAAGTACGACTGAAGCGGCCCCACCGCCGGAGGTAACGTACCAATAGATGGCGCCACTATACATCAAATCGATCGACCGGTTAAGAATTTTCTGTTCGATCGATCGGTTAAGAGTTTTCTGTTCGATCGATCGGTTAAGAGTTTTCTGTTCGATCGATCGGTTAAGAGTTTTCTGTTCGATCGATCGGTTAAGAGTTTTCTGTTCGATCGATCGGTTAAGAGTTTTCTGTTCGATCGATCGGTTAAGAATTTTCTGTTCGATCGATCGGTCAGTGAATAAACTGATATTAGATTGGACCGTATTTAAATGTTGTGGTCTATTAGTTGTTGATTGGTTGGTGAAGTGGCGCGCTGATCGATAGAAATCTGTATTTTACATAGGAATCCAAAAACGGTGACTTCCGTTTGTCTCTTATTGTTGAACCGAGTATCAAGTAAGGCTCGTTCGCTCCTAAGTGATACGTTATCATTAAAATATTAAAATTAATTATGAAAACGCGATCAAATCACATAGTGGCTTATTATGATGAAATTCATAATAATTGGAATTAACTAACATTCCTTACCTGAAAAGTCAGGCTTTTTTATAGTAATGTACTTTTGAGTACGACTCATACAGTCGTCATGACAATAAAAAGCAATGTTACGAAGAAGTAACGTTGCGAAATTTTAAATGTATAGAGATGTGCATTTGACAAACATCGATATTTCCGATCGAGTATCGATATTGCTTATAAAACAAAGATTACAAATACTATCGATATCCAATGCGTAAGTATTTAAAGAGCAAAACGCACAAGCATGCTCTACTTAGTCATATTATTAACGTAGTTTAAATAGATTAGGCTTATCGATAAGTGCAATAGGTACAAGTCAAAATTGACACGCATAATATCTAAGTAAAATTATTGTAGTCATGAACTTAATTTTAGATGCTAAAAATTACTTCTTCTTGAAGATAAAATTGTTATATTATGATAAAGTATTATTTTTGTTATTAAAAATGTTTATTTTTACGTGCATGATCGCATGACGTCTTGGTTAAGTGTCTTTATGGAGACTGAAATTGGATTAAAAGGCTAGCGCGCAATTGTTAATTTAAGCTGTTATCGAAGCTCAGTTGACACGACAGAACTGATTACCTATATCGATATGTTTCTGCTGTTATAAAATATTACGTAATGGTGTCAATTCTGTTGCCCATTTTTATCCTCCGACAAAGAAGAGGGGTGTTATGACAGTTGTAAACTAGAATAAACGTATGTCACCTTTCTTTTTCTATTGAAACAGAAAGAGACAAACGACCAACTGAAAACCCATTATAAAATTTCTTACATCAAAAATCTCGTACAAAATTGTATGAGCCTCATTGTGTCCTCGTCGAGACCATAAATCTCGGATTTGTACGAGGAACCTCGTACGATTGGCAACCCTGATCTTTACCACTCACTTTAACTGCTCCGAATGACAAATTATGTTGCAAAGAAAAACGTATCGAAAAAGATTAACAACACTAGTATTAATTGGCATTATTAGTCTCGATTCCTTTGGTATATTTTTTGCACAATTATGTATGAAAAAGGTGTCTGTTACAATATTCACAAATGCGCGCTAGCAATTAATTTGTACTGAACTATACTTTGCTATACACTGCACATAGTAGTATAGATATTAGTTAAATCTTATGCTTACAGATAATATAATTTTCCAAATTATTCTTTTTATAGTACATTTTTAGTATAAAGTACAGTGATTATTTCCAAAAAGTTCGCATTTAAAATGTCATTCCAGGAACACATTGGCATTATTTTATTGGTTGCAGTTTTTTTATGCAATATTTCAATATCATGGTCATGAACATTTCATATTCAATTCATAGTGTTCCATGTTACTAACAAATTAGTGTCAAATAGGTCAAAATACTGACTTACAAAATTATCGCAGGACTAAACTAGACTACCGTCTCTTATTTTTCTATTGAAACAGAAAGAGACAACGCCCATAGTTTAGTATAGTCCTGTTAAAGTACGCAACAGAATCGACATCATTGACCACCCACGATCTAAATAAACTAAAGATGGGTAAAAATAATATAATGCTAATATTAAAAGTACAGTGTTATCATAAATTTAGCTACATATTTTTATCTTCGACGTATTTTTGTCACGTCTTCATCTATAGTTTTACAATACAAATGATACATAAGCGATAAAACTGCTACCATATTTCAGTGGCTAGCGTGAACACATTGACATATCGACATCCATGTTGTTTTTTATTGGCTTAACACAACATACGCATTAAGAATTTAAATTAAATCAAATCATTTATTCGCCAAAAGATATCGTACATGAAGATGTTACATTATTATTAAGTACATAGGTCCGTCATATATCATAATGAATTGACAGTTCCAAATATACATGATTTTTGGAGCAATCGACTTTATAGTGCCACAAACTTATCTGACCCGGTCATGGCGTCGCTGCCGTCGCTTTTACAATGTCATCTCCCTACAAAAATTACATTTTGAAGTAATTTTTGTTCCGTAGCGACGTTAGTTCCAATTTTGGTCACCGGGTCAGATAAGTTTGTGGCACTGTAGTAACATGTTTACATCGCGCATTTTAACATGTCTAACTTGACAAACTTGAAAAAATTCAATTTTAGACATGTCAACATATTCACGCCAGCCACTGATATTTTTTGGATATTTTTGTCCTGTTGCTGGGAATCTGCTTATTATTTCCAGTATTAATCATATCTCTCTCAATATGTTTAAAAAATATGTCGAAGTCAGTATTTTGATTTTCTATGCTCCACAAACCAATGCAAATTCATTCGTAATCAATCACTTATCGTTTAAATCATTCGATTAAATACCAAATTTTAATTTCATTTATTATATAAGCCTCTTATTTTATATACGGATTGTTATGTTCATTATTTAGCGTTAAATTCGTTAGGACTTTTACCAATGTATTGCGTTGAGTCATTAAGAATATTTATATTTAATTATATTATTATAATTTAGTTTATACATTCTATTGAATCGGTTGTATGATTCGTGTAACTTGTCAGATGCTTGCACGATGTAGCAATATTGGAAGGTTAATGTAGACGGAGATAAGAACTATGTTGTGATTCTTTTTTTAATATAGTGAGGTGCCATTACTGCATATTTTTATGCTATTATAGTACCTGTATCGCTTCATGCCCATTTAATTTCACTTTTTTTTAATGCTGCTCAGTAAATTGCTTAACTGCCAATTAGTAATGTTGGCTTATTTGCGCGAAAATGAACTAGGTAATTAAAACCGCTTATCATCGGTTAACATGAAATAATTACGCGTACTTCCTTTTATAGGTAGGATAACTGGACAAAATTGGCTTGATGCTAAATATTAATAATACACAAGTATTTATAGACATAATAATAATATCGGGGCCTTATTATGCAAACGCATATAATATATTTTATACGCAGTTAAGAAATTTAGTGATGGGCCAACTATTACGCTTGTATGTATTGAAACGCAACCGGTATTGTGATAGTGATGTGTACGACGCTCATAGTATTTATAATATTATTTTTTGGATAATAAAAGAGTAATAATTACCAATCGTTGTCATGTATTTTATTGTCCTAACATAAATGTCGTAAATGCTTGTTTGTATACCTCTATACTTACGTTATTTGTTATAACGTAGATTTTGTAAAATACAAAATTTAACTCTTTTGTAAGATAATTAAAAATTAAATAACTTTTCTTCCTAAATATTTCAATTATTCTATTCTTAATTTGTTGAAGTAGTTTGTTTTATTGACAGCTAAAATCGTTAACAGTTTTCGTATGTCTGTTTGTTCCAAAATACTGATATGCAATAATAAATCTTGGACCAAGTATTGATAAAGTCAAAAATATGATTGACTCGAGATCTCCCTTTTCTCCTCCGTGATCGAGATCATAAAATCTGGGATGGACATATAAAGAGTGATAGCTAGTTTCACAAACGTGTTTCATATTTTAATGCAGATTAGATATTAATACTTGATAGAGTAGAAAATAGTAGATTCATTTTAAGTAGACTTCATAAACTCTTGAAACCTCTTACTACCTTTAGAAATCGTAAATACAACTAGTATGCCTTATCAAACTTCATTAGAACAGAGAAGCGTAAATAATTGTGTAGTTAATTCGATTATTAAATCATAATGGAAGTATTTCGTGGTAAGTGTTGTAGAATACCTAAGTAAAGTGTATCGTTGATCTACAACCTTATGATCTGCATGTCCCATGGGTAAGTTCCTAATTTATATTTCGAGCATGTTTTCACTTCTTCATGTAAACAGTCATATTAACTCTGCATGATGCATTTTGCATGGTCATCTTACTAACATTCATAGCACGAAGAATAGTGAAGATGACGTACGATTACGACCGTAAGAAAAATATGATAGTTACTATCGCTAATAATCATGTTAATCCATATGCTCTTAAGAAAAAATATATAAGCGAGAAAGGGATGGATTGTATGTTGGTGGCGGTGGCTGTCAGATTTTTCTTACGTAATTACGTAATCAAGGCGCCGCCGCCCGGTCAGAATAAGTGTTAAGTAAACCATCAGCGACAAAGGTATTTATCTATTCGATGTATTGCTGACCTTTAGTGGTGGATAGCTATCGGCTCAGGCTTTTTTTTCAAAATCGGGTTACTTAATAATATGGGCAGGAGGTAAACGGTTATGAAAAAAAAAATTAGTTCTGCCATTTTTAGTTACGAGGGATTGCCCTATACCTGGATATTGCGTATTGGTAATAGACTCAATTATTCAGTAGTAAATTAATGTGTTTGTTGGTTGGCACTTATTCTGGCCGGGTTGGTACCTACCTACCTACGCATACATTTTGCACGAAATAAGGACCGGGTCTCAGGATCACATAACATAATAACCAACATTGAAATAAATATATTATTGTACGAAAATATTTCTGTAGCTAATAATATTTTGAGAAAAATAATTATGAAAATGCGTGTAAAAATTGTGACTACCTACCATTATTCCTGCGAGCATTAAAACCAATAACATCTTGTATAATACACCAGAGTTTAGCATCTTTTCTCAAGGGAAACGGAGGACCAAGACAACGTTACTTGAAAAGATATGGAATGCACGAAGGCCCAGCTTTTGTCATGTACCTACGAGGGTCATTCAATAAATACTTAGCCTACAAAAAGTAAACGAAAATTTTGGAAAAGTGGGAATTTATTTTTCAACATAGTCTCCTTTTAGTTCGATACACTTAGCCCAGCGATGCTCCAACTTTTTTAATCCGTCCGAAAAATAGTTTTTGTCAAACTCTGCAAAATAGGCCTCCGTGGCGGCGATGACCTCCTCATTCGATCCATATCTATTCCCGGCGAGTGATTTTTTCAGATTAGGAAACAGAAAGAAGTCACAAGGGGCCAAATCTGGAGAATACGGTGGATGGGGCAGCAATTCGTAGCGTAATTCGACCAATTTGGCCATGGCAACGGCAGACGTGTGAACCGGTGCGTTGTCGTGGTGAAACAGCACTTTTTTCTTCGCCAGATGGGGTCGTTTTTTCTTTAATTCGGCGTCGAATCGGCCCAATAAATCGGCATAGTAAAGCCCTGTAATTGTTTTACCCTTCTCGAGGTAATCGATGTAGATCACACCTTGTGAATCCCAGAAAACGGTGGCCATAACTTTTCCGGCCGATTTTACAGTTTTCGCCTTCTTTGGAGCACGTTCCCCGGTCTGGATCCATTGTTTTGATTGCTCTTTGGTCTCTGGTGTGTACCAGTGGATCCAGGTTTCATCGACGGTCACAAAACGACGCAAAAACTCCGCTGGATTCCGCTTAAACAGCGCCAAACACGTCTCCGATGTGGTCTCACGGTTGCGCTTGTTTTCTGGTGTGAGTAAACGCGGCACCCATCGCGCCGACAGCTTTCTCATGCCGAGTTCCTCGTGAAGAATATGATGCACTGTTCCTTCTGAAATGCCTACAGTCTCAGCTAGCTCCCGAACCTTCAATCGGCGATCTGCCAATACGAGATCATGGATTTTTTTAATGTTTTCCTCCGTAGCAGCTGTTTTCGGTGCACCTGGACGTGGTTCATCAAAAACCGACGTACGGCCACGTGCAAACTCGTTGAACCAATTCTTGACGGTGGCCATCGATGGAGAAGAGTCACCGTACACAGCATCCAAGCGCTCTTTGATTTCGATGCGCGTTTTCCCTTCCAAAAATAGGAATCGAATCACCGAACGATATTGCTCTTTTTCCATTTTTGTAAAACCGATCGACACGTTGGCTTCCATAAGTTGTCAAATTAAAACAAATGAAGGGATTGGAATGAAAATTTGAAAAAAGAATTTAAAAAGAATGTGCTACACTGTGGTAAAACTCTTTTGAAACTACAGCGCCCTCTGGCGATGAGGCTAGGTACTTATTGAATGCACCTCGTATGTTATGGCCTTAGAATTGTTTGCATAACCAACGTTTTCCCGTGAGAACGGGTGAAGTCATTAGGAAGATAGATCCTATATGAACTATAGCTAATGGTATTTGTGTGATGGGCAGTGAGCAAGGCGCAGGCGCCGCCGCCGCCGCTGTCCGTGCCGCTGGAGGGCTGGACCCGCACGTCCAGCGCCTGCTAGCGAGCCCGGGGGGCGGGCGCCCCCCCGCCCCCCGCGCGCTCGGGCAGCACGGCGCACCTCGCCCCCGCCGCGCACCCCGCGCACGCGCTGCTGTCCGTCGCGCACGCGCTGCTGTGTCCCGCCAACACGCTGGCGGCGACGCTGCTGCCCGCTCAGGTCACGGAAGTCCCCGCAGATCTCAGCGTGCTTCCCATCGACGAGGTCACCATGCCCGCTGACGACGTCAGTGACTTAAAGGACGTGTTCGACGCCATTAACAGACTGTGTGAAACGATGAGGACGTCGACGTACGATGACGTCGCCGATGATCCGCCGGAGATGGATGATGGTGATGAAGTGATCGACTCGATTAGTAGCAACGCCGTCAGTATAGCCGAGACGATCAGCGTAGCCGACGTGGAAGTTGCAGAGGCGGTGGAAGTCGTAGAATACGACGCAGAGTTAATAAGCCCTGCTGAAGTGTCGATACGGACGATAGAGGCATACCGCGCTGAGCGTTGGAGCGACGCGCTCGTGTCGCCGCCTAACGACGAGTCGGACACGCTCCCTTCAGACACGGAACCCGTGCTCGCCGCCTGCGAGCCGGCCAGCGAAATGTATTACACCGCCTCTTCCGAAGTGTCTTTGCTATCTGACCTCGAGTTGCCCGAGCGGCCGCCTGTCGAGGACGACATCGCGCCCGAAGTGAAAGACAAAGATGAGAGGAAAGAATGCGTAATCGCAGGACACGTGGCCGCCATGCGCGAGCGCTTTGAGTCCATGACACGCACGAACACGCCCTGCCCAGACCTGGCGCGCTCCACCTCGCCCTCGCTCGATGTGTTTCGTAATATTACGCCGTCGCCTGATTTACTTGGGTAGGTGAGGTATGTATTTGCAAGTAACCTTATCTAATGCTGGACATAGGCTTCCAAAAAAATGGGTCTTAGTCGCCCCACTGGATAGGTGGTGACCAGAATTCTCGGATCCTTCACACCCAAGTGTTTATGCTGGCAAGTGTGTGTCTTACCAACCGTTGGTGGATACTTGGATAGGTTAGAGCCCCATGGTGTTAGAGGCTGGGTGTACCATCCATCCATGTGCTGATAAGGTTGACTTTTAGGGAAACTGGGAGCTGAATGCTACCCAACTTAGTGCGATTAACTATAGAGAAATATGTGACTGGATGAAATTTTGTAACTTCTAATATAAAAGTAATCAGTATTCGTTACGTATTCGATCGTTGCTAGTCCACATTGATATTTAATAAACACGAATTGTAATAGACCGAACGTGCCAAAGGGTGGGTTCGCACTTAGCTGAAGGGTTGTGATTTATTTTCTTAGCCTCGTCAGGTCGCAATTATTACGAACAGTTACATATCGACGAAGATTGGTTGTTTAGTTTTAGGATGTACGTAGCCTTATGTAAGGGCAGTTTATTATTATATTAGGACCTCAATATTCGCGGGCTAGTGGGCCGCTAGAAATATAATCGTAATTTTCGAAGCATTTCACATAATATAATCTACATTATTCGGTTACATTTATTGTGACTTTGGAAAGCTCAAATTTTGTAGTTTTTTAACTAAATTGTAAAACTTGCAGTGAATTATATTAAATTTCGTCAGACCAAGTAGTATAATGTGCTTAGTTTAGATGTTACAAAAAACAGATAATTATAAATTAATCAATGCCACTAAATTAAACAATTTTATGAAGTGTTTGCATTTCAAATTGCGTTTCTAAATGTTGCCATAAATAGATGATAAGTAGGTATGTATTTGTTGTGAAATTATTTAAAAATAGCATCATTTGTTTATTTTAAATTTAATGTTGTGAATTGTTTACAAGATTTAATTTTATTGGTTTGAACGAATCGGTTAATGGTGATACTAGTTAAATGCAATAATTATTGTATTATTACTTTATATATAATAAGCCTGTTGTAATTCATGTATTTTATGATAACTGTATTAATATTTCTTCTAACAAGTTAGCGCATAGTTGTCATGTATTATCTATAAATGTGTTATGTGTACAGTCGAGACCCTTTATTATTAAAATTCAATATACAGCTTTATTAATATGCAAAAATTTTATTTCATTTCAACTTTTCCACCATGTTCTATTTGCTATAGTTGGGCGCAGTATTTTTTTCGCTCATCTAAGTGACGTCTAATACTCGAATTCTATTGGTTACTTTTCTTCTCGTTCCGCTCAGCTTATGTAGAATCGCACCTTACGAGCGCCAATAGCTGAGCGATTATTTTGTCGCGGAATATATAACATTCAGATTTTATGCTTTTTGTAGCACGTAGACGTTTCAGTATTGAACTGAATGTTTTATATTCGGTGACAAAATAATCGCTAAGCGCTCGTCACTCTTGGGTGAGCTCCCGTAATCGTAAAATTCTGTTAGCGTGGATTATTGCACGTAGTGGCTCTTTGGTTGCTGGACTAGGAGAACTGGCGACCTAACGATGTAGTTTAGTTGAAACTTTGTAACCAACTTTATTACACGATGACGATAAGTTTTAACTCTGGGTCTTTCCCCAACAGTGGACTGCGATAAGTTCTACGGGCCATTATCACCGACAAAATAACATATATCTTAAACAATATCAGCCATACAACATACAACTTTTGTATGGGTAAACGACTGTTTAAATTTTTGAGTATTACCAATAAATTTACCAGGTAACTTACTTTAAAACCCAAAATAGTTGCGGTCGCTGTGCATGACCTGTCACATTGTCGAGTTGATAACATTTTGCAGAAGTTTCGCCAAAATTCAAAAATTACGTTTTTTGGTTACAAGTTTACATACCTAGAGTAAAAGTAATTTCACTCAGGTGTTCGCGTCACTGACTGATAAGTAGGTATATATTAAAATCGTTACAATTGATTTATTTATGACAATTTATCTCATTGCGGCCGGCATTACAGAGCGATTATCTGACAGAAAATAAATTTTTGCTATGCCAGTAGAATAGAATAGATCTTTATTTCAGAAATGTCTAGACTAGGTGCGCGGTTCCAAATAGTAGGTTTCATACCTAATTTTACTAATAACTTTTAATTAACAAAGTTCTTGTATTTGTCAAAGTGAAATAATCATTGAATATTGGTATAATATTTTGATTTAATTAATTGCATTTTTGGTCAGTTATTTTATGAAATGGAAAACCCCACTTAGTGCAATTTAATCGAAACACTGAAACCAGTGACAAATAGAGAAAAAAGTCTATTATTTTTACTGATAATAACGAACACTATAAAAACATCCTCCTTTGGTACCACCATTCATACCTTCTGTTGCATTGGTATGTTTGACCCTTGCTGTTCTTAAGATGGCTTATAGGAAAAGGAAAATAAAACCAAAGAATAATGTCCAGAGCATTTATTGCGTAAAATAGTCAAAATTCTACAAGAGTAGGCAAACGTCACAACTTTAATGTGGAAACGCTTAGAGAATCATCAAGGCAGATAACATTTAATTATTTATTATTTTTACACACATCTCTTAACACCAGAAATTTAATTAAGAACGGAATTCACTACTGAAATCTGCTGTTGACAGTCTATGTGAGAGCTCAGTGGTAAGGTAGGATTATAATGACTTATGCTAAGGGACAGGGGGCCGCCAATCCAACAACACTTGTTGTGACAGGGAACACGTCGCCTGCGGGCGGCTCCGCAGGGAACTGCCGGCCCAGCCACGGCGGCGCCGGGCGACCGCCCATCACCTGTCCGACGTGCACTTAGCTGGCTCCGGGCCGCCGCTTACCTTGTCGTTAGTATCCCCTCACCGCGCATTTAGCAACGAGCTTCGGACACACAACCGGTCAAGCGGACGTATATAACGATTACTACGAAACGAGCGCCTACCTTCGCTCGGGGCCGCTTCGCTCGTCGGGCGGCCGGGCCGGCTCTGTCAACAGATAGGATCGTTTAGTGCGGCGGAGCGGCGGCGGCGGCGCAGCGGCTATCGGTAGCGCGGCTGCATGACCATGCCGCTCGGGAACATGGCGCCCATCGGCATCATGCCGCCCATGCCGCCCGGCAGCAGCATCCCTGCACACACAAAGGCTCGCTTACTAGGCTGCCGCGCCCGGCGCGACGAAGCAACAGGGGACCGCTGCGGGTCCAACACACGGCGGAGCCGTTGTGACTGCTGAACAATCGCCTGTCACCCGGCCACATGTATGCACCGAGGTGTGGCGACTGATAAGGTGCAGTATAAGCAAAGGAACACAGGTAGGTAGGATAATTCACATGAAAAATCACACTTTCAAAATACTCGGCGATGTAATAATCGTAATATCCGTAGTACATGCATGTTTCAGTGTGATCCGACAATGGTTGCTCGTAGAATCCAATTCAGCCAACGACTATTAACTCTTTCTGTTCATGCACATTGTAAAGCGACAAAACTACTGTACGTAAATATAATATTAGTGTACCCACCCGTAAACCGACAAAGTCACATTTTATATGACACTACGAGAAAATCGAGACAGTAATAAGATAAGAGCTACTACAATAAGCAAATCCATTAAGGAATGTGAATAAAATTACCGCTCATTTTTCATTCCGTTCCTCCGATAGTGCGGATGGCACATCAAAATCACAGTTAAGTCTTGACAGTGTTTTGTCTATGGACAGTGGTCACCTA
Organism: Allophyes oxyacanthae; assembly: GCA_932294325.1. NCBI lineage: Eukaryota > Metazoa > Arthropoda > Insecta > Lepidoptera > Noctuidae > Allophyes > Allophyes oxyacanthae. The sequence continues at coordinate 13,199,214 of OW028622.1, forward strand.
CTAGGGGGTGAGAGATCGACTCGTGTTAGTGGGTGTTAGGGTGTGAGTATCGGACAAGCTGTTAAGTGTTTATATTACTGAGACGTGTGTATGTCGTCGCGGGCGGCACCGGAGCTCCAGTGCTCAACGTAATATAATCAAGTGGCACCCACCGAGCGACAATGACCGCAGCCTGCTCTGAAAGCCAAGCACTGAGTGTCTTGTGATGCCTTCGAACATTAGCGAACTAAGTGGAGAGCTGCTCCACGCTCTTAAAACATAAGCGATCATTTTCCTTACACACAATCAAATATAACTATATCTAGTCAAGTCTTAATTAGATCATACATGATTCCATGGAAAATAGAAAAATAAAATCAGTCAAGCGAATGCACTTTATTTTAGGATCAGAATGTTTGAGACAGTCCATTTTCCACGTTTAAATATTGTAAACCACAGGCGCGGGTATAACAAAACGATGGAATATTTAAAACAATAATTAATTGATTTACTGTCCTCTTATACTAAACTATCGTAAGGCAATATTATTACTAAAGAAAACCACCCACTATATTATTCTTAAGTTCAATAAATGCAAAAATGTGTCAAATAGTGTTACATAGCTACATTCAACTTGTGAACTGTGTTTTTGCCAATATTTTATGGAATTATAAAAATACGGACGACTATAGTGAATTTTAAATCGGAATGTTCTAAAAATCCAGTCTTTTAACTAACCTTTAACATTACATATTCTTTGGTTTACATTGTACAAAATTGTTTCAACGAGTCTCGGCTTTGGACCATTTCAACATCAAAAATACATTTTGTTACAATTAAATACATTTAACTTTATGTTTAATGTGCAACATCAAAGACAACGAGAATATATCATTACGAGTTACCTAATGTTTGATATGTCCTACGTTAGAGTATATCATATCCATACAAATACATCATAATACTGTTCATTGGGGGGTCATCTGAAAGGACATCAGAGGTTTAAACACGGACAAGAAATGGATACCATTCGTAAACACATACGATTGCAGTCATCTATCCAGTGTATAATGGCAACTGATATAATTCATTATCAAACACGGTAAAGATAATAAAAGGGGGGATGTAAACATTTAATAGACAATGTCTAACATTATTAGAATTCACAAGATGTCCTCTGGATAGTTATTGGCTCGATACGGGAGGTGCACGAGCACCCGGGGGCGTTTGCAAATTGCTTTATGACCATTGAAGTGGTCAAAATGTCTTTAGTAGCTTTCTAAAATGGGAAGCTGGGTTTATTGTATAATTTCGGGTAGGTCTCAATAAAGAACAGGATTCGAAAACAGGCCAGAAGGAACCTCGAACGTCAGTTTGCAAATGCCGCCGTGGATCAAGGTCTTGGTTCTAGCGGAATGCCACAGCGGCGGGCGAGTACTGACCGGGCTGCAGCGGGCGCACCAGGTTGAACTGCGGCATGACGGGCAGCATGGGCACCACGGACTGCATCTGCGGCACCGACACCGGCACGTGCGGCACGCGCGGCATGCCGGGCGGCAGCACCGACACCATGCCGCCCAGCACGCTGCGCCGCAGCGCCGCCGCCGCGTGCTGCTGCCGCGCGTGCGCCACGGCCGCGTTCATGTGCGCTTGCACCTGGGTACAAACAAGCAGGCTATCACATACGAGCCCTGATACATCCACACAATATTTCGTCGGTGCGCTTGCAAATCTGACATGTGCATTTGAAGAACTTTTCAGGACAACAAAAAAACAACAAAATATATCTAATTTAGACTAAGATAATAAAAAAATATTTGCTCTCATACACAAATGTAATATTTTGTTGTTTTTTGTTGTCCTGAACAGTTCTTCAAATGCACATGTCAGACTTGGCAAGCGCACCGACGATTTTCTAAAGCAGTGGTTGGAAATATCCCCAACAACATCGATTCTACATTAAACATCCAACAATTTATAGTGCCAAGGTACCAATTGCACATTATTATTATACTTGTTTGAGTGTTCTGCATTTTTCCTGGATATTTGACCACTTGATAAGTGGGTCTAACAGTAATATATCGTTATTAGTGAACCAATTACAGTTTTGATCACTTACCCACGGTTTCTGAAAGCCTAGTCAAATTTTTGATCATGGTAACTGCTGTGATTGGTTGACCAACGTCAACAATCAATTCAACAACCAATCATATTATTTCACATGAGATTTGATGGCTGGTTAAATTTGATTAGCCTTTGAGAAACTGTGTGTTAGTCGCGTATGACGACACCTAAAGGGTGTTCCATAATATGTAACCAAGACAGTTTTTACAATCATCAAACATGCAGTAGCTACTACTAGTTCAGTGTCTAATGCAAACATCAAAAGAAGCTATTCTCACAAGAGCTTACTTATGCATGTCAATTTCATTTAGTACATAGATTTTTTTTGAATTTGATTAAAAAATTACATTGGTTAGATTACAAATGTTATAATGAATTCTAATGGTGAGTTAAACTAATTAAATATGTTATTCTTTCTTTTATAATTTCAAATAACTGAGTGTATGGAAAAATTTACTTTCAGTTGTACATTATATTTTATTAGGGACCATCCATAAAGTACGTCGCGGGTCGACAAAGTGTTACATTATAATCAAGGGGTGGGAGGGTCGTAAGTTTCGTAATGTCACATTTCAGAATCATATTAAAAAATAATTTAAATGGAAATAAAATTAATTTCGGAACTGCTGTTTTATTTAAATAATTTCTAGATGTAAAATTGCAAAATATGTGACATATTACACAAAATATGTGACGTCAACACATGTTTCACAAATATGATCAATTGTGACAAGTACAGGGGAGGGGTCAAATATCACGAAATTAGTGTGATTGTGTACTTTACGGATGACTCCTTACTTGAAGTTTATCTGTGCATGCGGGCTAACAAAAGGCTACGACAATCAGGCTGAAAGCTATAATGGAGAATTACATCGATCATGAGCAACTACATCTAAGTGCACTCAAACAACGTAAATAAATAAATAAAAAACCACTAACCCATACCTCAGCTTGGCTCGTGCTGGGCGTGACGAGCGCGGCGTGCGGCGGCGCGGCGGGCGGGGGGGCGGGCGCGCGGCGGTAGTGCGGGCGGCGCGCGCGGATCTCCTCCAGCGACACGTCCTCGGGCGGGTGCACGATGCGCGCGCCGGCGCCGGTGGCCGTGACCAGCGGGCACGCGTTGGCGGCGGGCGGCCTCACGTCGCCGTTCTCCTTGAGCTCCGCGCTGCTGGACGGCGTGGTCGTCGTCGGCGGCGCGCTTATCGTCGCGTTGCTGTAGTAGGCAGTGTTTGATCCAGTATAAATACTGAGGTGGGGAGTTTTAAAATGATAAAGTTTTTTGTTTATAAAATTGTTTTTGGTTTTCAGGGCATTATTAGTTAACTGAGTGTAAGCCACGTCTAAATCTCTCATACAGTGCATATTGCATTCTTTGCAACACCGTCTCATCATCAGCCAAAACGGCTTGTGCCATCATTGTAAACATTTATGAAAGAACCTTCACCCAAATTCACACCAAAACAAAAAAGCGAGATGATCTTCGGAAAAACGAAGCGGCTGACAACAGTTCCACATTACAAAACAAATTATTTATCTTGAATAATACTTTTTTTTATCATACATGTCTCTGCATAACTATTGTTAATAACTTGCGTATCTTGATGTAGTTGTCATATTTCACGTTAAAACATACAATTAACTCCAGACATACGCAATCCCATTTTAATGAAGAAATATTACCATTAAGTGTTCAGCATTACATTATACACGATGTAATTATAAAATTGTTGTTCTTTTTGACACAGATATAATATTATAATGATGTTCAACGAACAATTATACAAAACACACAGACCTATTATTTAAATATGTTGTAGATTCTTCTATCTTTGAGTAATAAAGATTCTTAGATAATCACTGCAACCGTCTGTTATAATAACTGTCGACGTAATTATTTAACAATGTTATTAGTACATATTTTCATGATATAAATTGGCTCTTTTATGTAACAAATCCTTTGTTGGCACACACAAGGTGCCAAAATATTTATCTTCCGAGTCTAGTAATCTGTTATGCATGTTATGTCTAGAAAACAGATTTCAAGCACATATCTTGGTGTTTGTATATGCAGAAGCATCCAGATATATAATTATTGGCTAAATAGATATTTTATTTTATAGAGTTAGATAGGTAGATAGCCCATAATGTCTCCATCGATAGATTAGTATTCTAGAATTCTGTTACTAAGTGGAATAATCTAGTACCTATACAATTTCCAAATCTTTAAGTGCACAATGAATCTTTTTGGATAATAAACAAGAAAATGTGTCTACTGTCTGTTTATATGTTCATCAGAAATGTATGTTTATTAGAAAAACATATAAACAGTTCACAATCATTTCTCACTATATTTATATTTCCATAACATTTACAATGTACTTATCAAATGACCTCATTAAGTTTGATTACAAATTATGTTTGATTTGCCTCATCAATACTCATCATACATAATATTATAATTTTGATTTAAACTTATGTAATATAATATAATAAATCAAGCCTATGAATTTCCCACTGTTGGGCACTCTCAAAATAAGAAGGGTTAGGGCTTTAGTCCACCACGCTGGCCTAGTTCGGGTTGGCGGACTACACACACCATTGAAAACTTTATGAGGCCCTCTCAGATGTGCAGGTTTCCTCATGATGTTTTCCTTTACCGTCAACGCAAGTGATTATTAAATTGCGATCAGCAGATAAATTCGTAAAGTCAGTGATGCGGGCCGGGTTTGAACTGAGACCCTTCTGCATGGGTGGCAAGCGTTCAACCGCTAGGCTACAGTAGGTCGACGATCTTTTATTTAGATATAATATATCTCACATACCTATAGGCAGGGAACGTTGGTTTGCTCGTCGATGTGGGGGGCATACTTGCCGCGGGGAACAGTGGCCTCATTCCCTGCATCATCATTCTGAAATAAACCAATAACGTATTTAAGTTTTTAAGGCAAGCGACGGATTGAAAATGTTGGCGGCGGGGATCTCAATTTTTTTAGCAATTACGAAACATTCGGAATTGTTATTTTGTGTACTTCATTTATCATGTCTTTGACATCAGTTTTTTAATTGCTTTACATGATTAGTTAACATTTACAGGAGATAAAAAATATATAAAAAAACAGCGGGTCTACTGCGTAACTAAATGGTAATGAACATCGACTCTGGTAATAAACTTCAATACGATCGTGACAGCACAAACATTGAGCTAACTTGTAAAAAAAAATCCGATCATGAAGTTAGGGCTCCCATCTTCATGATCGGTAAAAAAATTACAAGGTACCTCAAAGTTTAGTCTCTCACGATCGTATTTAAGTTTATTACCAGAGTCGATGTTCATTACCATTTTCGTTACGCATTAGACCCGCTGCTCTTTAAAAACAGATTTTCATTCCACAGAGAAACTAGACCATTTTAAGCCTCAAAAATTCATGGGGGTGACATTTTCATAATTGAAAAAACCCCCTAAATGAAAAATAAAGATTTAAAAAGCCTCAAAAATTCCTGTATAGATTAGTCTAAACACACTTCAATATAGTAATTGGATGTTATAAAATTAACGGTTATAGTCTTTATTTTAAACGACGTACGGTTTTGACTGCTATACACATGCTATCTCGCGCGCGTTTTTGTATGCAGACGATTTGAGATTAATTGTTTACCACTGCGTCGCCTTAGCTCGTTAAGTGCTCTATTTTTGTCTGGATATGAACTTTCTTTCGATGCCAGGAAGAATCTGTTATTTTGCCACTGGGGTATCCTAGAGGCAAAATAACAGATTCTTCTTCTCTAAAGAAGCAAAATACAGTATTTTACTTGTTGAAGTATTCCAAATTGTTAAAAGGAATAATATTTATTCAGGTTTACCTAGTTATAAAAAAATGACCCTAATTTAAAATAAATAAAATAATAAATAGAGAATCTCCATTTTTTTGGAAGTCAGTAAATAATATGCGGAAACTCTAAGCAGGTGTAAACACCACAAAATTATGAAGGGTTTTTAACGAACCCTCGATCCCCATTCCGAATTCAGCATATTTAGGGTAATATGTATATGACTAAGTACTATCAAGATACCAAAAAGATGGCAGAGGATAGAGAGAAGACGCGAAGGCTCCCCCACCAAGACCTAAGCTCTTAATTGAAGAAGAAGTTCTGAAACCTAAGTTATACTTATTTATGATATTTAAATTAGCACATCTTCTGTGTCCTACATACATGCTTTCTGTAATATGTTGCCAATCTTTTGTAAATAATCTAATACCAATACCCTAATTTCCTTAACATAATAACAAATCATTTTAAATTATACAACACACATGCAACTACTGACCTTCTTTGGCTAACTAATAGTGAACCAAGGTGAACAACATAGGTACTTAAATTATAAATTGTTGCATAAAGTCCACATTATCTAAACTTGATCATAATTTAGGAGCTATCAAAGAAAAATATTGATCACAAAATAAACTGGATCTTTTGCAAATGTATATGAAACAAAAGACAAAATATGTTAGACACAGAAGTTTTTTTTATGAACCTGCTACCGTTCTATTTGATGTCCAAAATGTCAGAATTTGCTGATTTTGGCTTAGAACAGGTTATTATTAACCAAGATAAAGTTACAACTTTTAATATGCATCCATTGTACAATACCTGGCATTTTAAATTATTTGAAGCAAATTTGGACCTTACTCCTGAGACTATATGACACGGAAACAACCGGTCACCAGTCCACCAAGTGCTCAAGTTATTTGCTGGCAACTATACAGTACACCACAAACCAGAAAATCCATGGTCTAATTCCATCACAGACGAATTTTGTTGTTAAAATGAGAGTAAAATCAGGGATCTCTACTCAGAATGAAGGGCATCGTGGCCTGGCGAGGGTCGGTCTACACACAGTGGATTATAACTAAAATATACAAATCAAATAATCCATTTACTTTTACCCTAGTAAACTAGTCTCCTAACCAAGTATTTTTATAACTTCGGGCAGTTTGACAACTTACCTAGGTGCCTGCATAAACGGAGGCATCATTTGCATTTGCATGTGTCCCGGGTACATTCCGGGTGGGACTGGTCCCATAGGTGTGGGCAATATGCCTTGTGTCACTTGTGATGGGCCTGGACCCAGCTGTTTAAAAAAGAAACAATTATTTGTTAATGTTTATCTTTGGCGTTATCTTTATTCATGGACAGAGATAACTGTTGTTGATAAAGTGAAGTAAGAAGTAAATAAAATAAGGTTTTATATAAAATAGAATGCTTACCAAAGCTGGTGTTGCTTTTTTCTTTGCAGCTGGCTCGTCATCTTCACTGTCGGAGCCTTTACCACCACCTGTTCAAATAATAATGAATAATAAAACTGACACAAACCATTGTGAATTGACCTACCTTATGTTGGAACATTCAATCAAACTACACACCTACATATATACATTTATAACTAGTGTCCCAAGCATAATAAAGAAACATTGTACATACATCACTCCAAAGTGGTTGTTGTTGCCCAAAAAAAAAAGTTTTTATACCTGACTTTTGCTTCTCATGCTCCTTCACATCCTCCGGTGGTATACCTTCCATACCATAGATTTCTATTTCTATATTTGACCTATTTGGTAATGAATTTGGTACTTTATCTATGGCTTCTTTGTGGACCTGTAACAGACACAATTAAACAATAAGCACATGCTTTGTTTTAGAGAATTTAGAGCCTTTTAGTTAAATCTACCCACCCAAGTGAAAATAGGGAAAGACATTTTGCATTGTACTACTATGGGAGCAGAATTGGGACCGTAAGACGCGCCAAAATATCTATAGATTTAATAAGTATGCGAGTTAAAAAAAGCAAGTGCGCGGTGGCCGTGGGCGGGCGCTGCGGATGGTGCCAAAACGACGGCACTGACGCACATACCTGCATGCAGTGTATCGATAGTCCAGGTCCCGTGTACAGTTTCTTGTGACAAATGTGACATTTGAAATGCTTCGCCTTTTGATGTTGGATTAGAATCTTTTCGTCGTCGAACTCCCTGTTGCAATACCTGAAGTATGGCTAAGGAAACTTATCTGATTTTCTCAAGTAAAGAGACAAGGTATATATGCGATTGACCTAATTACGAAGGTCATGTACAAATCTAATTTCGTAATCCACTTATGTGTATTGGAAAAGGATACCAGCACCATGGCTTAGATGCCTTCTTCTTCTTTCTGCCCATTGTAACGTAAAATACACGAAAACTTAGAATAAAATAATATAAAAACAATAAGATATTATTACACTACTTAATTACTAACAATCACAGCTTCGCTATAACAAAATAATTGTTATTTCTAAATTCAACAATTCAACAAGCCACACAGCCACAATTGCAAAGGAAAAAGCAACGCAAAATGGCGGCGCAATAACGAATTGTCAATGAGGCTGAAGTCAGGCCACGCCAGTCGCCAACGCCAGCGTAAACCATTGACAAGTTTCGATTCATAAATAATTACCGGTTTTTCATTAAATTGTGTTAAGCAGCTATAATTATTGCATAAATATACAAAATATATTACTTATGAAATTATTTTATATAGGTAATAAATAACGTATATTATATTTATGTTATTTAAAGAATAAAAAATCATTAAAAAATATTGAAACTTAAATATCGTAGAATTTTACGTTCTATCGTTCTCTCGTTTTACGGTTTTGGTTTTGGTTTTACGCTCTACTCTATGTGCGCGTTCTATGTTCTATGGTCAATAGTTTATTTTATTTATCTTGCGCAAAGTAAGCTATGATAATATACCCTATTCAGCCAAAATAAGAAAAAGGAGCAAGTTTTTATAACTTTATAATTTCCGCGGAAGACGGAAGACCGACTTTTGTGGCTCATTTGATTGACGCCTATGTGATTCCACTTTAGTGTTTTCGGTATGGCAGTGCACAAACACTGGTCGAGTAGCCGCTTATTATTTAGAGGAGTGCGTGCATTGCTACTACATTATATAGGTACTAAGAACTAATCTATGGTGCGCGTACAGGCAGATAATCAGCCGTGTAGTAATTGTATGGGGTGGTATGGGGAGTTAAGAACCGTACAAATCCAGACACAAAGCAGTGTGACGACGGATAGAGGACAAGGATCTTTATATTTTACCCCTCTCCAGTCTTCAATATGTAGAGAAGACTCTATAATGCGATAAAGATTAGAGAGCCCAGCTAGGACAAAGCCTTATACGATAGTATATTTTTTAAATTAGCTGGCTCTTATGATTCGGAGACAAAACGCCAAAATAAATTATGTGGGTTGATCCTTGTTAAGTAGTCGGAGTAGAACGTGGAAAAAGATGAGGTGGCTTATTCTCGTTGGGAAACTCACGGCGCGCGGCGTAGGTACGCTCAGTTATCATGAATTTATTATAGGTAATTGTGTTAATTGGTGTATCAACATAATCTGATAAGAGCTATACTATTAGAAACTTGATAATGTAGGTAGGTAAGTACTTTTTCCGCACCTATACAATGTGGTACATGTGCTTTTGAGAAGTGCCAATGCACTTAAGATGCCAAGAAAGTAGGTACCCTACTTTTACCCAATTACTACACAAAACGCTCTAAAGCTAGTGGTAGAGATTTTTATCGGTGCGGTTTCGCTATTTACAAGAAATGGTATCACTATAACTTAACCGTCAAAAACCCCCGACTCCATCTAGAAAAAGACTGTAACTTTTGAACGGCTGAACAGATTTTCATGAAACATAGCTAAGATGATACCCGTCTAAACAAGCTTTCAATTAAAAAACTGCATCAAAATCGGTCCACCCTTTTTTGAGCTACGATGCCACAGACAGAGATACACACTACAAACTTATAAAACTCCTCTTTTTTGTTCGGGGTTAAGAAAATAAACCTCTTCGCACATTGCTGACCTTTTAAAAAAGCAAATACCACTAAGGTACTGCCCTATGTAATAAGGGGCGAGCATTTGCCATCCACCAAAGCATACTTCCAAGATACAAAGTTTCACTGGGAATCTTCTAATAAAAATAAGTAGGTATAATTATTAACTCAATTATCTGTCATGCTATAAAAACACAGTAAAGCGATAGCCTGAAACTACAGGTTAAGGCTGCCTGTCCACTGAAACGGAGCGGAACGGAGAGGTGACAAACTAAACAATAAGATTCCGGTATTTTCTCCCCTCATCTAAGTAACGTGATAATACTTGGATTCTAATGTTTACTTTTTCTACTCTCCGCTCCGCTCTGCTTCAATGGACAGGCAGCCTTAACCTAATACAGGCAGACTGCTAATAGTTATTTTAAATCGAGATAACTTAACTTTTCATGTTTGTATTGTACGTGTCCAGTATACTATTATTGTAGTGTTTGTTTATAACTATGTATTTTATTTTAGCTATAACTTTAGTTATTTAATCAACAATTATATATTATAGATATTCTATTTAGATGGTTCGCGTTTCCGCAGTCATAGAGGGATGCACGCCATCTCAGCATGATTGATAGTAAGTTGTAGGAAATTTTACAATCAAACAAATTAATTTTCATATCGACGTTAAATGGCAATCACGATTTGGTAGCCAAATATTTAATAAAATGCTAAGTACCGTGTAACGTGAACGTGATAAATCGAGTTATGCTCATCAGTTATCTTGTTAATATTGTATTTATTAATTATCTAGATCTTGTTAGACCATTTTATGTACCCATGTTTGTCTAATTTAACGGACTGAGGTCCGCCGGGCATTAAACTAGTTTCTCGTGTACACTTCGTTTGCGAGATTCAAGGTTCCAAGCCGATTTTTGTATTTCTAAACTAATCTACGTTACATAATGTACCGCTAGATGCCGCTAGTAAGTAGTAATTTTATTTGTTCTGAATGATAGAATTTGTTGGAACAATTTTAGTGATTTATAGTATCTACTTCCTATGGATGTAAGTTTTTAAACTGTCGATATATCGTGGTCACTAACATTCATAGACTTAGAACATTAGTATTAGAGCAGGGTTTCCCAATCTATGGGTCGCGAACATAGAAATAGTATACATACTATCTCCATGGTCGCGACCCACTAGTGCTAGCTAGCTAGACGGATTGCATTAATTGGTTAAGATTGGATTGGATTAAGTATTAAAAATTGTACTTAAACTTTGTTTTTTATTTGAAAAATTCTTTTATTCATATTGGTAACGGTTAAATTTCCTAGAGGTAAGTCCCGAGGTTGGTAACTTTTTTTAGATAGGTCGTAGTCCAGACAACTTTGGGAACCACTGTATTAGAGGTCAAAACGGGGTATTTACCATGTTTATAGATTGTTAATTTTGTTCATAAGGATGATTTAGGTAAACGATTAGTACCATTCCCATGTAATAGGGGCGGACCCATTGTCATCATTCGGGCACAGTTCCAAACTCAGGGCTGGATTTTCCATACAATAAGTACCTACTGTACTACACTGGCGGAGCCAGGCATCAAATCCAGGACCTCAAGTTCAACAGTGCGCTTGCGACTATTAGGCTGACATTCAGAGACGACAGAAACGAGTCTAAGCGTGAACTTACGCTTCCGTCTGTCAAACTTACGAACAAATTTTGACAGATGGAAGCGTAAGTTCACGCTTAGACTCGTTTCTGTCGTCTCTGAGGCTGACATTCAGCTGACGGTTTCCGATATATAAATATTGTATCTATATACGATTTATATCGCCCATGCCCAATGACTAGGACCTACCTATATGGCGAAAGTTATTTCACATAGGTAACTGAAATATAATTTAAAGATCATTGTAAGCATGCAGCCCTTCAAAACTAAGGAATAAAGGAAATAGGATAAAAACCAATAACGAGACTGTGTTCATCATAAAAAATGATTTACAACTAAGTCAATATTATTTTTATGCAACTGTAATTCTATTTCCGTGCAAGCAGTTCTGCCACACCTTAAATCAACAAACAAGTTTTTATTAAAGTTGAAGGGCTTGTCCGTTCATGCGAATTTTATACAGGTGTACTTATGTGACATCGCAACGAAAACTGATTGACTTATTTAATTGAATCAATTTATTGTAATTCAATTAAATAAGTCAATCAGTTAATCAACCTATTATGCTTTAATGTTATAAGTAAATGTTACCCAGTAATTTGCACGCTATTGACAACAGTTAAATAGGCCTGAACTGTCTTTATTGTTTGAGCACCTATGTAAATAAATCATAAATACTGCAATTAAAATATTTATAGGTATTTATAGAAAGAAAGAAAAAGATTTTATTTTTAAGCCCAGTATGATGCACGAAATTTAACTGAAACCTTAACACTGAGACCACTTAATACTGAATCAAGAAATCATTGTTCTGATAAACAAAACTTAATAAAATAATTAAGTGGCAGCACCGAGTGACTGAACACAAAGAATTTAAAAATTATACCTATTTCTATTTGTATTTGATACCCCATTTCAGTAGGTACATGATTCTGAAACCCGAAACCAACAAAAAGTTTAACACCTTCGCCGAAATTGGCAGAATCATCTCCGCTTTCCTATTACGAGTCGACCACAGACATGACCAAGAATCAAGATCTGCCACGAAGGGCACGCCTCGAGCTTGTGCTGTGCAGAATCCTGGCCAACTAAAGTGGTGGCAATTTGCCGTGGCCTCTCGTCTAATCCTATTCAAGTATTCACCGAAGCAACCATGTCCGATGAACACCTGTAAGAGATAGGTGACGCTACTTAGCGGCCTGGCTATACCTAACATCGATACAACCGCCTTTAAACCAGTATTTGAGCATTATGGAGATTTCCACATTTATATAAGTTTGGACAAACCGAATGACTGAAACCATTTAAATAATAATTAATATTTACATGACTAACACAATAAAAATACACAGAAGAGGAAATAGAAAAACTAGTTTAAAAAATAAACTAACTTATTTGTAGACAACAGTAGGTAATTATAATTATAATAGTTTACAAACTATTATGCAAATCTAGCGTCTTAAACGGCTGTTATAATTTATAGTTATACCCAGATATAATGTTAGGGGTTTTTTTAATTTGTTAATTGAGATACTTATAATGAGCCTGTCAAGTGTGTGTCGGATACTGATAAGGTTTCGTAGTAGCTTACGCCTGAATTCCTCCTACGCTGATGTGGGTCGCGTACCGCCGCATCGCGTCGGTCGCGTAGGACATCCTATCTCGCCTCGGTCGCGTAGGACATCCTATGTCGCGTCGGTCGCGTAGGACATCCTATGTCGCGTCGGTCGCGTAGGACATCCTATGTCGCGTCGGTCGCGTAGGACATCCTATGTCGCGTCGGTCGCGTAGGACAATCGATGTCGCGTCGGTCGCGTCGGACATTCTATCTCGCGTCGGTCGCGTAGGACATCCTATGTCGCGTCGATCGCGTAGGACATCTTATGTCGCATCGGCAATAATATGCGCTGCTGACATCAGCGTTGCAATGTGATACTGTATTGTACACAATGTGTATTAGTGCGCGCGACCGACGCGACGTACGCGACCGACATCAGCGTAGGAGGAATTCAGCCCTTAGAAACAGTGTAATATTATGTTTATCTAATAACTGGTAACAATGGCTCTATAGGCGCAATGGCGAAGCACTTTTGTTTTCAGCGCTATGTGTTACGGGATCGATTCCCGCACGGACCAAATATTTGTATGGAATATAAATTGTTATTTCGGTTCTAGGTGTGTGTGCAAGTGAAATGTGTTTTGGTAAATTCATAGTTGAAAAAGAGGATTAGGTATGAGTTGACATACGGACAGATAGCTTAGTCATCGAAATAATAATAAGATAGCACCGTTTTTGGCATTACATTCGGTGACGGAACGCTAAGACGCGTTATATTTTTTTTGCGAATCTTCTCGCCTATAATTTTTGTATTCTCCACTTTGTTAGGCCATTACGAAATCTCCTATTACGTCAGTGGACTTCCCTATACAGCATAGAAAATTACACTATTATTATGTTTGGATGTACCTATGTTTGTTACTAATGAATGCAGTTCAGCCGGGCTAACATGACGCCGCGATGTAATTTTGTCGTCGCATTATCTCGTTCGGAAACAAATAAACAACACTAAAGAAATTTTTTTCACATAATTAAAAATCATAGCGGTATCTACTGAGGGCCGACCACGAATGTATCAATTGACATAATGTGATGAAAGCAAATTTAGATTATAAAATACAATTAATCTATCGCATTTTTGTTCAATTTTATGCAACATACACACTTTTTTCATGAAAATGTAGAAACACAGCATGTATTTTCAAAAACTATCATATATTAATTGAATAATCGTGTATTTTTTATTATTTTGTTGTCGTTACGATACGTCAAAACATTCGTGTTTGGCCTACTGATTATGGATTTTAGTTAATAAATATGATCTATTAACATAGCTCGTTATTGGTTGACAAGACCGGTAAACGGATAAACCTAATTGTATTGAAACTACCGCATATTACCCAATAAACAAAGCAATAATAAAACACGTGCTACCCTGTCAACAAGACAGAGGCACGGCTACATGGGATTTAGATGCGTATTTGTCATTGCATTAAAAAGATTACTTATCATTTTATCATATTTCTGTGACACGACTGTGAGAGAAGCATGGGCCGCACATCGGAGTCTCATGACACTCATGAGTCGGAGGCGTGAATGAATGGGGAGCTCTCATTGGTTGGTGTCGACCATGCAGTTACTACGCACATTTATCATTTCAAGTGCGATGTCGGGAAGATTACTCTCGAGATGTTTCGTGACAAATAAGGTGTGGTTATGACTGAGTAACATACGTTTGATATTTTGTTAGAAAGAAAGAAAATACATTTATTCGGACTAGACACTATAGACAAACAAGCCACAGAGAAAAAAAAACCAATAATAATTATTATTATATAGTATTTCTATTCTATTCGATTCTATTATGTACTATTTGTACTAATATACTTATAATTTTTTATTAACATTGCTAGGGACATTAAAATCTAAAAAAAATAAAAAAATATACCTATGTTATTTTCGGGACCCCGACCAACCAATTCACGCAGGGTAGGTTGATGAATACTGTGGATTTCAGCTACTCGCTTGGAAATGGAGGTTGCGACTGTAAAGTTTTCTCTAGAAAGTTAGATACCTAACAATTTTCATAATCTTCATAACATGATCAAGCCGTAGAGATTGTCTCAAGAAGTCAAGACATCGCTCCTTATATGCCAAGGTGCAGTACGGTTGCCGGCAGACTAGGGCAGCCCCTTGATCCTCTGAATATTATAAGAAGCAACAAGCTACAAAAGTGCCTGTAAGTAAGGCCTAGTTGAAATAAAAATCTTTGACGACTGCAGCCAGATACGATGATGTCAACGTAATAATTAATACGTGCGTCAAAGTAATTTTAAAATGACGGTAATTATTGTAGTTTCCTCGTTTGACAAACGAAACAGCGCGAGTAATAAAAAAATATTGCAAAAAAATCTTGTTTGCCGGCGCTGTTTGAACAAAGCTCAGATGAAGCTGGTTTGTTTTGAGATCTTCATCAGTCACAGCAAATAGAATAGCTAATACATGTGTCACTTCTCATTTTTCTTGAACGCTAGTGTTTCTTAGAACAGTGTGAACTAATGCGGGATTTATACGTATCCAGTTGCTGGCGCCAGTCTCACTGGCATGCCAGCGCTGGCAGGGTAATGGTACCATGTAAACATTTTTGAAGTGTAACTTCTTTAAAGACGGGGGTATTAGGATTTTTCAGTCACGAAAAAGCGTTACAGCCGCGTGGAGGGGGTAGACGATATATTGTCCGTTGAAGTTTCACTTCTACTATGTGTCCCAGCACACAGTTCGTTTTTTTCATGCCAGTCCAATTTTTCGTGCCAGTGACCCCTGCCCGCGCCTCCCGCATCCCCAGCGCCAGCGTGCAGTGCTTAGGACTTTAGGACACGTGTAAACGCGACGTTATGTCGGAACAGACGAGCAGTTGGCAGCATTTGCTAAGACGAGCAGCTGGAAGCTATCGACTATCGGTGCAGCAATTTTAATTCGAAGTGAATGTAGAAGTCGGGCGTATAGGAGAGGTGTCTTCTACTGATTAAAAAAAAAACATATAACCCGACTGTAAAAAAACGTACTAAAAAGACGTAAACAAGATGAAAAGAAAATCCTTCGAGTATCCTTTATCAAAAATTATAACATGCAGTTGGAGGCATGTTTTACGGCGGCGTTCATTACTTCCTAGATGGCTTCGACATTTTCTTTCCTCTTTTTTAAATCTATTTGGCTTTGAGGCGTTTCGAAATTCGCAGACCGGATGGAAATCAAAATGGTATAGTCAGCAAAAAACGTGGTCCTTAAATTTTAACAAAACTTCCTATCAAATGAAAATATCTATTAATAAAGTTGATAAGAGAAGTCTTCTTTGTTTTGTGGCGTACAAACAAATTGCAACATTAAGCCGGGTTTCTACTGCGAAAATGAGCAAGTAATAGCTGGACGGAACTGAACCCAAATAGCTAAAATAGATTTTACCTTCCAATTGCCTTCCACTGTAAAAGAGAAATGAAGAACGAGTTCGATAACTATTTTTACTCGTTCACTCCTCTCCGCTAGACTCTTTGTTGGTGGAAGCACTTCTAAATCCATACGGAGCCCGCTCCGCTGCCAGTGGAAGCCACGTTTTAGGGTGGTAGACCAAATCTTTGGCCGTGGACCATTAGCTTAAAGGAGTCCAGTGCCGTAGATAGGCCTTAAAAGATAAAAAATTGATGGCCTTCGGAGAATTTACCGCAGCTGTTCTTTACTGAACTTGAACGTTTTCAAATGTCGCCAAAAATAGTTTCAAAATATTCTCCCAATGTTTTGATCAGTGACGTGTCCAGCCGTCGTCTATAACCACAATAGTACATTGTAATCAGTGATAGATTCTCACGCCTTAATATGAGAACGTAAATATCCGTCGCAGTCTGTTTGTCTGTCTATTTTAGATCGCAATGAATATCGGCGCAGGTGTCAGGTTATTTGACGAAGTAAAAGTCAGTATATTGTTTCATGTAGCTACATAACTACCGTGCAGATTAGTCGATCATCGAGGTTAAGCAGCGGTAGCCACGGTCAGTCCTTGGATGGGTGACAGTTTCTTCGAACATCGAGACCCCTCCGTGCATCGGAAAGCACGTTAAGCAGTTGGTCCCGGTTGTTATATGAAGGCCTATGACAGTCGTTACGGGAGGCAGTAGCCCAAAATGTCTGACAAGCGATCTAACCTTAGGGTATCAGTGTCTCCCAGTAATTGGGTTGTGGATGTCAGACGGCAGTCTCTTCGTATAAAATACTGATATTCAGCCGCATCTGGTTAGACTGGGAGCCGACCCCAACATAGTTGGGAAAAGTCTAGGCAGTGGCAGATGATGATGATTTATTCATGTAGTTATGTCACTACTTTGAAGTTTTCAGGGTGATCGTCAGAGAGTAAGAAAAGGTATTACAGACAAATAAAGAGATGGGTCATGAATAGAATAGAATTAAAATAGAAAAAAAAACTGTTCTATTCCATTCTAGGTGGGGTAGATATACAATATATATGTTCACCGATATTGATTAAATTTTCTAAAGACTGGTGATGGATTTTTAAATAGAATTTACCTCTACTCTCGATTCTAACCCCATCAATTTTATTTGCTTAAAAGCAATTAATTCAAATAAACTTGAGCTAACTCAAATCGCAAAAGTTTCGAAATTTAAAACCATAACTATTACCGAGATTCGTATTTGAGCATGTTCTTCACTTCTTCCCACACACGTAACCATACCTATTTGTGTAAGGCTAATTTTGCGCAAATAAATATTAACCTTTGGGGATATAAGTAATTTTATAGACTAATCACAGTCAAAGTTAACGCCACCGTTTGTGTTGACAAGCAGATTAGACAGGCTTCAGAAAAACTGTCTAGGTTAGATTTAGATTTATTTGAACATTCGTTGTTCTGATTCAAAAGTCTAATAACTATGAAATACAGGATTTCATAGTAAGTTGACTTTTCTTTGTATTATCTATTATTATTATTTACATTGTGTAGTTTACCTATTCAGAAAAATGTTTCGGTTAAAAATTTAAATAATTTTAAGTCAAACAAATGAAGAAGCTAAGAATATAGAATTGTTGCTCTGGCGCAAGTTGTGAGAGGTTACGTTCAGAGTGGAGGCTGGCGTTGCTACGCAGGTAATGAGGCGAATAATTTTTAAATGTAAGCAATACCACACCGAGCCTAATTTAATTTCATAGCTTAAATTTATGTACGCAAGTAAGCCTGCTGCAATGAGCAATTAATACTGTGTCACTCCCGGCTTTTTCGTTTCTGTATTGTATATGGTGTGATTTAACGAGGTATTTCCACGAAGAGCACTGATTTGAACGGCACTGAAACGAATAGCACCAACGCTATTACACGAACGGCACTGATCCAAATTTTGGTTTGGTGCGCTTCGTGGAATAGTAAAACATACTTACTGCTGATTTATATCGATATGTTTTATTTATTAATGTCCTGAACAAAAAATAGTTCCCACCACTAGAAGAAAATTTTACGTTGGTGCCCTTCGTGGAATAAAATTAATATTATTTTACTGTTCCACGAAGCGCACCAAACCAAAATTTGGATCAGTGCCGTTCGTGTAATAGCGTTGGTGCTATTCGTTTCAGTGCCGTTCAAATCAGTGCTCTTCGTGGAATACCTTGATTTAACCATGTACTGTGTTGACCAATAAACCTTATGTTTTCTTTCTTTGTTTCGTTATTTTTTGTGCCAACCACTGAATCGGGACCCGGTCCAGCTTGGTGATTTGAAAAATGAGTGACTGAAAGACTTAGCACAGATAGGTATGCACCTTTAGCACAGATAGGTAAGCACCTTATATATACCTTATTGGTATAGCGCCGAGCAAACGATGGACTTTTTGCCGCGACCTCAGATCAACAGAATACTTCCTTTCTGTGTTGTGTGACCGCGACGATCGAGATTAGGGAAACCTTTGCAACAACCGCAACAACACACACGGCCAGACGCGGATACAGGATTTCGTTTAGTAGGGGGCAATTTTTGTGTGATTTTACCTACCTATAGGTATTCCACAAAATGTTTTTATTTGTTATTCATGTAATACTTGTATTTGACTAATTACGGAACCGGATAACGTTCCATTATTTTTTTGAATTTTGAATATAATATGAAAATAATGTGTTTGGTCAGGTTCGGTCGGAGTCGGGGGATCCCACCCATTGTCTCCCTTCTGTATCCGCGCACACGGCGGACTAGAAGTCCGCCACCGCGCCGTCAGTCCGTCAATACACCGCTATAGTGCCCGGTAACGACGGCGGACAAAATGTCTGTCGTCTAAAGTTGGCCTTGCCTTGTTTATTTCCCTTGTTCAATATTATAATACATTCCTCAACGATTTACTAAGCGGAAGGAAGGCAAATAAAATTTGCGGTTTCAAGATTAATATTATAGAAATATTCAAGCCTATAGATTTCATTCAGCAAAAAATTAAGGATAATAGTGGTTGAGCCAGTTTTATTGAGTTGTACCTTGAAGACCAATAAGAAATAAAGGTAGCCGGTGGGCTATGGAATAAACCATAATTGTTTACGTAGTTTAATGCTTTTTGTACAGGTGTAGTAGGTACAACCCGCTTGCACAAATATTTGCCAGACAGCAAACAGTGAGACATACTGACAATGTGTTTCATTTTGTGCGTCCAGCCATTACTTGAGATGTATAATAAGCTGCATGTAAGATATTAGCGCAAGAAAATTCAATTATTTTGGAGATCAAGGCAGGTATTCCAATTGCAATTTATGATAATGGCTCCAATAGTTATTGTCAGCCCTCGTCAGCTAGATGCCAGTTGTTGACAGTTTGCGACTGGCATATGGGTGACGACGGCTTGCGTACGGGCTGGCTCCAAAATTATGTACAGTGCCAGAAACTTATCTGACCCAGTCATGGCGTCGCTGCCGTCGCTTTTACCAATGTCATCTCCCTACAAAAATTTGGAAGTCATTTTTGTTCCGTAGCGACGTTAGTTCCAATTTTGGTCGCCGGGTCAGATAAGTTTGTGGCAGTGTACCAACTCTTATTGTCAGCCATCGTCAGCCAGATGCCAGTCGTTGACAGTTTGCGACTGACATAATTATGGGTGACGACAGCTGACATACGGGCTGGCTCCAAAATTATGTACGAAAAAATTACAGCATGCAACCATCAAATGGCTGGCAATAAGAGTTAAACCTTTGTCGAAACAAAGTCCCACTGTGTTTATCTTTTATTGCATGAGTAAGGAAAGATAAACATAGTGTGACTGTCTTCCGACAAAGGTTTCGAAATAAAGTCTGACTGAAGGAGAAAGTGATTTTGTACGATTTTTCTTTTTAACCCACGACAATAAAGACAGGTCTTATACGTTTGTATTGTGGGGTGTATCTGTGTATCTGTCTGTAGCATCGTAGGACCAAAACGGATGGAACAATTTCAAGCAGTTTTCTTTAATTGAAAACTAGTTTAATCGGGTATCATCTTAGCTGTTTCATGAAAATCTGTTCAGCCGTTCAAAAGTTACAGCTCTTTTTATAGTTGGAGTCGGGGGTTTTTGATGGTTAGTTCTTTAAACCGTAACACACTGCTTCTCATAATTTATTATGTTCCTTTAGTTAATGTATTAACAGAAGGGTCGCGCGTCTGTATAAAAAATAAATAATCAAAGAAGGAAGTTGGACAGCGATAATATAAGTTCAAAATACTCAGTCATTGATAAACTAAGAGTAACACGCGTAGATCATGAAAAGATATGAAAAATATCACTATCAGTTAGTAGCTAGTGTAGCTACTAAGATAGTGCCAAAAGATATAGAAATACGCTCCTATCAAGGTGACAAGTGACATAATCAGGATGTAAAAAAATCTAAATAAATGGGTCTTTTTATGGTGTCAGATAAATTCAAGGAATGAGAATACATTTATCCAAAAAAAAAAAAGTTAATTTCCATGATCGTGAAGGTTTATGGCTTTTGTATGTAGGTACAGAGTGATCATATCATATAATTCATCGACGGATACAACTATGGCAATATCTCAACATCTATGTATACCTCTATTCGTAAATTAAATTTTTCATAATTAATTCACTATCTAGGAAAGCTGGCGCCATACCAGTTTCTAGCTCTGGTGGGATAATCGCTGGGAATTACAATTTTCATAGTAGGAAATAGGAATGTACGATCTGTGGATGAAGAATGCGATGAAAATATGAGTAAAACCAAAGAGTAAAACATCCTGTATCATTTCGTTCCGATTCAAGACCAAAAGATCGATCAGCTATAAAAAGTTTTTTGCAAAAAGTTCACAGATCACAAAGATTTCGGATTATTAAAAAATAAAAGTGTCAACATAAAATGGGTTGTCAATTTTGTGTTGTACAATGTTCTGCAGAAATTATAACACATTTAATACAAATGAAATGTTTGAGGGGGGCGAACACCCGCAGACCAGCTCCAGCACGGATAATAAAGCAGCATGTAAGTTGAAATTACTTTATCAATCACAAAGTTATTAGTTACATCTCAGTTCACGGAAAGAGCCTCCCTCCCACACTCTATTTATTATAACAATGGCTCGTTTTAGCAAGGAAATGTATAGAAATAAACAACGTATTTGCTTCGAGTAAAGATTCAACTAAGTCTCATGCTTTTATAAACCTTAACGGTCAATCAAGATAAGCTGAAACTCTAATGAAGGAATGGTTAAAAAAAAAATCGTCTCTTGTTGGGCCACTTCTGTCTATTGTTATAATAAATGGAGTATAAGGTCTTCTGCCCTAAAGCCGGGCTTCCACTGGCAGCGGAGCGGACTCCGTACGGACTCCGTTTATCTCGCAACGGTAAACTTCATAGAAATGCTTCCACCAACAAAGAGTTTAGCGGAGAGGACAGAACGAGTACAAATAGTTAATAACAAACTCGTTCTTCATTTCTCTTTTGCAGTGGAAGGCAATTGTCAAAACTCTTTCTTATTGAAAGGTAAAATCTATTTTAGCTAGTTGGGGTCCGTTCCGACCAGCTATTACTTGCTCATTACCCTTTCACAGTGGAAGACCGGCTTTAGGGTCTGTCCACACGAAGCGTTGCGCGTCGGCGCGGCGTCGCAGGCGTCCCCACCTCTCCCCATCTCGTGTCGTGTCGCTGGTTGCAAGAACGGTGCGCGTGCGGCGCGGTGCCCAAATTGAAATTACATTGTCATTGAAATTATTTTCTAGAATAAGAGCGGCTGCACAAATTAAGACATTATCTCGTGTCATATGAGACAATTGTTTTTTTTAATAATAGAAAACTTTATTTAGAATTTTTACACAGTACAATCTCAACAAAAGATACAACAATTCATGTGGTACTCATCTTAGGATACATTAATCTGTCTCTTTTTGTGGTTATAGCAAGAGGCTTTTGAATGACCATTCACTGATAACATCATTCTGGTTGAAGACTGATAACGTCGTATTATCGCTTTAGTTCAAATAACATTTGAATGGGTGACAGGTTGTGCGTTTTGTTGCTGACCACGATAATCCTTGGAGGTTACGTGAATATGAGGCAGGAACAGATTTCTTCGAACCAAGCGAGTGAAGCTTGCTCATTTGTCACATTTTACCGCGTGTGGTGTGGTAACATTTCTGCAAGTGACTAAAATGTAAATGAGCGATCGGTTGTACGTCTGCTGACCACGATAATCCTTGGAGGTTACGTGAATTTGAGGTAGGAACAGATTTGTTACAAACCACGCGAGTGAGCCGTGCTCATTTGTCATATTTTATCGCGTGTTGTGTTGTGTGGCAATATTTCTTCAACTGACTAATGACACTTGTGAGAGACATGTGGCATTATTGGCTCCTGAAATAAAAAAATATTCTAATTCACATTCTACATTGCTTGAACATCGAGAACGCTAGCTCGAAGGCAAAATGTGTTTGACTAATCTATAATAATTTTTGCGCAAGAGTGATCTTTTAACCCAACACGTCTCCACGTAATGATCCAACTGACCTGCCGATGCCGTTCACACATTAAATTACATTAAAATAATTATTATGTCTGTGTTTTTGCGACACATAGAGCCTAATACCTATATCTTAACGTACGACTTAAATAAAACAGTATTGGGTAGGTACATGATCCGCATACATTTATATAGGACAATCAAATAACAGACGTAGATGTGTAAGGAACTAATATTTTTTAAGATAAAAAACCCGGTTTTAATTCTGTCACGTAGCGCTCAGATTTTCTGTGAATCACCCACTTCAATTGAGTCAAGTGGGTGATTCACTGTTGATTTAAATGGAAGGTGTTCTTTAAGGGGATTACTTGGCTCAACGGCCTTGAAATTCCAGAAAGGGATAGCAGCATATATTTCCTCATGTTAGCAAATGAGACAACAATAGAGGGCCGAGAGAGTACAACCGAAAAAGGAAAATAATGGTTTTTGTAGTTATTTTCAAACTTAAAGTTTTCAAAAATGTATTTGAAAAATAATGAAAAATCCATCCAAGCTGTTAAAGGAGACATTACAGTCTTTTCGGTGTCGAATTCATGTAAAAGTAATGACTTGTTATAGAGAGAATTTTCAATATACAGCGTGTAAGTTACATCGTAACGAAAACTCATATCATGGGTTCAGAAGATGATTCCGGACCTCGAATCGTTAAAATTTTGCGTCGGTCTTATCAAAAATTTTACGATTTTGTTCGCAGATGTTTTAGATAGTTATAAAATTAGCGAATAAAATAGTAATTTTTTTGAAAAGACCGACTCTATTTTCTAGCTCTGAGGGGTCCTAGAATTATGTACTGAATATATGGTATGACTTGTTGTTACGATGTCACTTACACCCTGTATATCTAGGTTAAAAACGGTCTTATTTTAAGATATTTTTTACAAAGATTGAGCAAATTGATGTTCTTGTATTACATTGTAGGTATTTTTTATATGGTTAATGCACTCAAGGATTCATCAACAAACTTTTGTAACATACTGTATTTGAGCCATGTAATCCCCTTAATGAAGAACTTGCGTGACACAGGTACATCGGAGCAGTTCTTGAAGTCTAAGAACTTATTGTTTTGTTCATTATTAATTTTACTTGAAACCGTTTTGTAATACAGGTATTTAACTACAATGGATGTTTGGAATAATTTATATTTAATTGCGGAGATCAGGCATACCTGACATCCATATTTTCTTCTAGATTTGCTTTATAGAATTAACTTAGCATTCAAATTCAAATTTATTTATTTTCAAATACAGGTGACTGAAACACAGATGATGGTATTGTATAGATAATAAATAATATGTAGCATTGTATTTTACATATGGTGTGCCAAGTAAGTACAATGAAGTTATAGAACAAAGATTAAAAATTATACAATTTTTATTTTTTTATTTATATCTAAACATAAAAATATCACAGTAAACTTAAAATCACAGTAAGAAAATGTTTGTACATTTTATGTTGTAAGTAAATGGTGATTTAAAATCTCCGTATATAACACTAGTCACATTTTTCATATGAAAGGGCCTTTAATTTTTTTCTTAATAAATTGTGGTTCATATACGTTGGGAAGCTTGTTATATATTTTTGGAGCTATACAGAATACACTATTCCTCATTGATCTATTTATCTATGTCTGCCTAATAGAATTAATAGATATTGCCGGCAACTTCGTCCGCGTAAAGAAGTACCGTTGACCAAAGAATTGGTCTACTATCCTAAACTTACAATTTGTTTGTACGCCATAAAAAAGGTCTAAGTATATTCTCTTGTCAAAATAATGAAGTTTCAGCTTTAATGATATTTATTTTCATTTGATAGGAAGTTATGTTATTTATAGATCACTTTTTTGGCCGACCGTACCTATAGGCAATGTCAGATTTGCTTTAATGAATTAAGCACAAAGCAAATACAAAATATTTGCTTTGTGGACACAGATATATAGATTTATCTGTGTTCGTGGAATTAAGTTAACATCGGTCGTTCCGCACGATAGCACGATAGTTATTAGCCACGAGTCCTATGTATGTCAACACTTTTTAACACGCTTTTATTAGCTTCACCTGTAACTATGTAAGAAAATCTTGGAAGTTAAATTTGACCCACTTCCCGATTTCCGATGGAGCTGAAATTTTGCATACACGTTCAGTTTGGATGACTAAAGCGTGTTCTATAGTTTTTTTTTTAAACTATAGATTTTTTTTATTATTTACCCTCAACTTTGCCCGTGGTTAATACAACGTGTATCGGAAATGCGTGGTGTGGATCAGACCATCAAACTGAACATCTTTCTCTACGGGACCAATATCGTAACCGTGAAAAAATTATTAGCTGTCCCATTATTTTTATTTATTTAATAGAAGAGGTAGGGTACTAAGCCCCTTTTGTCACTGCGGCCTGCGAAGATCTATTGTGACGCCTCTCGTTTCATTACAGCACTTCCTCCAGCCGTAAGTCAATGATGAAGTTGACTATGTCATTGGGGTGGAGGGATTTAATCTCATCTGGTGAGATTAGGTGCCCTCCCAGGTGCTGGCTTCTAGTGTGGTGTACCACGTCACACTCGCATAGGATATGTATGGGCGTCTCATCCTTCTCGCGACTAGACTAGCTGTCCCATACAAAACTTCAATACCTTCTCCACCCAAAGGTAGCTTTTAATTAAACAAGGTGACTGGATGAACACTTTGGGAACAATCCTGAAATCGCGAAAGAAAAAAACTGCTGTTCAATCAATACAAGTAATTCAATATTACTCGATTAATCGTATGGATCAGCTGATTTTTTTCGCGATTTCAGAATTAGTCGAATAGTAAAAGTTATTCACAATGATGAGAACAATAATCAACTTCAATATGTCCATTGTTCAACCAGACATCCTGTATATTATAGTGTCAATTCATGTCGAAGTTGAATCATCCACTTCTCCAGTCTGTACCTAAGTGTGTACGTGAAACTTCAACCAATGACAACAATCAATAAAAGTACCTAAAACCACTGCGTAAAGTCCATTTCGATCCCAAAATCACGCGCGCGTTGAATGAACAGAAAACCAGTCGAATGATCAATGTTTTCACGCACAAGAAATAAATAAGTAGTCGTTCTCATCTCACGTGCGGAGATCACAGTCTATGTAGATAAGATTATGGCAGTGACGTCACAGTTTCGACGTACGGTACTAACTGCGAGTGTCAAGTGTAAGTCTATGATAATACCTAAATGTTCAAAAATATAATTTTACCTGTAATAGTTCTGTAAATAACATTTTTACGGAATGACATTCCTTAGAAAATTTTCAACTGGAAAAGAATAGAAATGCACGATGCAAAAAAAGTAAATTACTCCTTATAACATCAGCGATCTGCCAGTGAAAGTCACGTCAAAATCGGCTCTGCAGTTTCGGAGATTAGCCGGAATAAAAGGAAAGACAGACAAAAAAAATTAAAATTGATTTTTTATTCTATGTACCGTAGGTACCTATTAACTTTCATATGCATTTAGTAAAAAGCTGTTATTTTGACATTACAAAAAGACACTTCAATTGTTTATTTGTATGAAAGTATAGTTTTTTTTTTTTTGTAAATAATTGACTTAAGTTAAAATTTGAATCGACTTTAGCGTTTAATTAGCATATTATCCCATCGTCAACAGGCTGTAGAATGATTATAATAAACATGTTGTTTGTAAAGAAAGAAAGAAAGAAAATACGTTTATTAGACAGCACAAAATCACATACATAAAAAAAAACACAAAACCAAACAAGTAAACATAAAAAAAAAAAAAAAAATATATAGTTTAAAAAAAAACTAAAGAAAACGCTTTTGTCATCCAAACTAAACGTGTATGCAAAATTTCAGCTCAATCGGAAACCGGGAAGTGGGTCAAATTTAACTTCCAATTTTTTTTACAAAGTTAGTTACAGGTGAAGCTAATAAAACCGTTTTAAAAAACGAATACATTCATTCATATTACAGCCAGCCCTAATAAATAAGCTGTTACAGATAACATGCAACAGTCTGCACGCACAAACAGTCTACACTGATATTAGTAAGTCTAGTAACAGTTAGAATTTACTGATACCGTATCTTTACGACGTGTTAAGCTCGAAGCTTCTACATCTTAATCTAACCACCTTTTGTTAGGATTGATAATATGATCTGTTGGAAAATCTATCAGCATGATTGGGTTTTTGGAAACATGATTCATAGCATGTTCTATTGCTATGATGTTTTCTTAGTTTAGCAATAGCTGTTCCTTTCCAAACAAACTTGGGTAGCGAAAACTTTGTACCCCTTTTTAAGCATATTGCGTGCACAGAGGAGTGTGAGATTTGGCATAGTTAAAGTTTATATGGAGAAGGAGTGCGAATACCTAAAATATATTTATAATTTTACGGTTGACTTGCGACCGCCAGGCGTCCTCTAGTATGTTGAATTGTTCCTGATTTATCTTTTTTTGTGGTCCTTCCTATCTTAGGCTGACATTCAGAGTCAGAGAAGACAGAAACGAGTCTAAGCGTGAACTTACGCTTCCATCTGTCAAAATTTGGTCGTAAGTTTGACAGATGGAAGTGTAAGTTCACGCTTAGACTCGTTTCTGTCGTCTCTGAATGTCAGCCTTAGACTCTATATCTTGGATACTTGGCTTCCTGGATTAAGGTCATTCATATTCAGTTACGGATCTTTTTATATTTAAAAGCTTTATAGCTTCATTGCATTGTCTTTCTGGAATAAAAAAAATGGTTTGAGTGAAGTAAAGTTTTCATGAAGATTGTAAGTAAATATACTGGATGTCCCTGGAAGTATGGATCAAATTTAATAGGGGCGTGATAGCCCTGATCGTGTTTTTTATACTTTTTGTCATAGGGCGCTTTGCGAATTGGTTGAAAAAAAAAAACAAAAATTGGTCATATCTTTTGAACCGTAAAAAATTGCACCGACATTCTCAGGGTAAAAAAGTTTGGAAATGACCTTGCCCACGCCCCTATTCGATTTGATCCATACTTCCAGGGACATCTTGTATATAGTTAAATCTATATTCTGTGGTGTCGCGACTGCGTTGTTCATACCCGTACTCATGGTTCATAGAATAGAATAGAATAGATCTTTATTTTATGTAAACCAGATACTTATGAAATGTCGAGACTCTAGGTGCACGGTTCCAAATAGTAGGTCCTATGGAAAAAAACATACTCCGTAGGATCGCTCTATACTTTCAATACCTACTCTGGGTTGTGTGTATTCGCAACGCAACCAACTTGTACTTACTCGTTACTTATTTTTATTTCTAAACAGAATCGAAGTTCGAGACAAGTTTAATGGCAGGATACAATCTAATCTTGTCATGTCAATAAAAATATATAATATGCTACCAGAACCCATCAGACAGGAAACTAAACAATTTTTTTTTATTAATAAACTAAAACTCTTTCTGCTAAAAAGAAGCTACTCGTACTATAGTATGCAAGAATACTTTAATGATAAATTGTTATAAAGAAAATATATTTATTATTATATCTTATAAATACCAAAATAATAATGAATAAAGTAATAATTATAAAGTAATAAATAGTGCAATAAATTTGTACCTAACAATTAATAAAATATGATATAACAAATAATATTAATTCTAAAATAATAATTAGCCTCTCTCCTACTTAACTGTGCTGTGCCCGACAGGGTCCATAATTGTTACCATAAACTTAAGCCTATCACCTGCTTGTACTATTACTTAATGATACACAAATATTATAAATAAATAAATTATCATGACATAACTAACATAATAGATAAATCACAGAATAACAATAATAATATAAATGATTGCGTTAGTTAGTGTTTGCTCATATTATAAATTATCTGTATTGTGGCATTATAAGGATTTATGGCAGTAGTTTAAGTTTGTGCTGATTCGATGTTCTTGTTTATTTGAAAATGTTAATTTATACTTACAGTTTATCGGGCAATTAAATAATATTGTATTTTTCGTCTGTATCACTAATCCTTCTGCTATTTGGTGTAAACCTGCAAGTTTCATAAAAGATTTTATAGTGATCTAGAGGAGCACTCAATTTTTATTTTTTTCTTTTATAACCGTAAAGGCTAAGCTAATTAATGATAATGATTATTTTGCGAATCATTATTACATTATTAGCAAGTAAACGTCCACGACCGAACAAGGTCCTCCGATTAATAACTGCTGTGACAGTTTAGATATTTCCCCAAAACAATCAGCAGTCAAAAGACTTAGCAAGTATTTGGCAACATCCTCGCGGCAAACTCCAGTCTTTAAAAAGGACACTGTTGCTCAAATGTAGTGGTGCTGGTCAGAGCAAATTGATGCAATAGACTATGACGCAACGAACATGGTTAACCAATTGACAGCATTACACCTCTCACGGAGCGCTCTCATGGTTACGTCAAATGGCGTCAAATAATAACTCTTTGTTTTAGCAGACTTGAATTTTGGTTGCACTAGAAATGTCATAAGTGCGCTTCTAATAGTCCTACATAAATCATAATGTAAGGTTTGTAATTTTTTTATTGTCTATAGATTTTAATTGTGTATACACTGTATACAGGGCGACTGGTTGAACGAGGGAAACATTGATGGAGGGTATTGTACTCATCATTATGAACAACTTTTACTATGGGATCAAACCGGAAATCGTGAAAAAAAGTGTGCTGTTCCATATAATTAATTCATATTACTCGACTAAATGTACGGCATAGCTGGTGTTCTTCTTGCGATTTCAGGTTTGGTCTCATAGTAAATGTTGTTCATAATTATGAGTACAATACCCTCCTTCAATGTTCCCCTTGTCTAACCAGTCATCCTGTAGTTATACCATTAATTAAACTAAGGTTTTAACTCATTTTACGATTAGATTTAATCGCAAATTCATAATGGAGCATCCACGAAAATTTTTGTTTTAAAATACTGCGCATGCGACATGCACGTGCTATGATCGTCTTAATACCTAAATTAATGCGAAATTAATCACATCGTCGCTTGTGACGCATTCTATTTAATTTACTTTCCTTCCTTACACTAGTAACGAATGTACCTACGCACTGACGTACATACATTCGTAAGCAGCTGATTCAAGAAAACTAAAGAATACTAAGAATTCATTACAATAACACTACTTTTACACTATTTTTTTACTGTCCACTTCTGTGTGTCACCTACCCTGTGGTCACGTCATACAACGTGAAGTACGGCCTGGGACGTTCCTTTTGCAGGCTCATCAACCCCGCACTTAGCTTGACGTGCAAGGAATGATATAATTATATCATGCAACGTTTTTGGTTCATGCACGTGTGGTTTGGCTATATGAAAGTTTGTATTGTAATCTTTTCGAAAATTCTCGAACTTTGGGTGGCCCTAATAAAGTTCAAACAAATCGTTGAATTGATAATCTGGTTGTACGGATACATGCTTTGAATGAATAAGTTGAAAAACTACATTATGAATGTCGTAATAATCACGTACGTAATTACGTATTGTATGATTATTAGATTATTGTCATTGCCAAAATGCTACTTGCGTTTTCTTTAGGGTAGAAAATATATGACAGTTTAAAATGGTGTTAGAGCGTGCGCTTACCGTGGCCATGACTGTTATGCGCATTGGCAATCTTCGTCTTTTTTCGGAAATAGGTACGAATGCGCGAGATGATACCTAATAAATATGATGATGAATAAAATATTATAAACAATAATAAAATAATGCGACACGCGTATAGTCCAACATATTGTAGGCGTAGTATATTCGTACTAATACGGAAACACGACGATTGCCGAGGCGTATAACTTTAATTGTGGCACTGTAGTTAGTCCTACTTACCATCCCGAGAGATTTGTGTAAAATCTCTCAGAATCAGAATATACATTATGACTGATTGAACGAGGGAAACATTGAAGGAGGGTATTGTATTTGTCATTATGAACATGTTTTACTATGTGACTAAGTCAAAATCACGAAAAATAAAACTGCTGTACCATATAGGTAAATATTTCTGTGCTGTACGGAACAGCTGTTTATTTTTCGCATTTCAGTGTTGGTTCCATAGTAAAAGTTGTTCATAATAGTGAGTACAATTACCCCTTATAAAGAGTCGGGACTAGGAAGGTAGGACAAAGGTTGTGGAAGATATCGCTTTTAGCGATAAGACCGCCCATTGTACATGTTTATATTTATTTATGAGTATTCTATCTTTTTGTACTTCTGGTGTACAATAAAGTTTATCTTATTGTATTGTGTATTATAGGACCTTTTATTATCCAATTTTCCATCGCCCTAAATTAAAACGGACGTGAAATCGTTTGAGTATCCAATACTAAAAGAAGTCTGTTTATTTAACGAAAGTCGAAAGTTGTTATTGTTTACTCACAAAATGTTTGTTTTGTTAATTAGGCTCATTTCCCTTGTCGACGTTAGTAGGCGATGATTTCACTTTCGTATGTGTAATAGATATACCTACCAGTGTAATACCGTTTTTAATGTATTTTTCATGGTTCTAAAATACTAGCTAAGAGCTATAGAACATTAGCTTTATACTTTCTGCAGCAGAATAGCGCGTTTTCGCGTTCGTTATTCACTTTTGTAATCAAAAGGTCGCCGAAGAATGCGAAAACGCGCGATTGAACTGCAATAGGTAAACTAACCGTCAAAAACCCCCGACTCCAACTAGAAAAAGAGCTGTATGTAGCTTTTGAAAGTTTCAGGCTATAAGCCTTGTCGCACATGGGCCACTCGCGACAGCCCCAAAAATCCGCAGCGCACCGTCTACCAAGCTGCGGAATTTTGCATACATTTTATATGAACTCGCCGCATGCACAGTTGTCACTGGTCGCGCTCTTCCGCTACTAGCCACATCCAGTTTCAGGTGGCGGCATTTTGTGGCTGTCGCGGGCAGGGACCGGATTACCGATATTTATTTATACCGATATAAAAATATCAATATAATACCGATATACTGGTTTTTTTTGTCGATATCGGTACCGATATTTAATTTCAGTACATAAATATCGATACTTTATTTTGTCTATATTTGTATCAATACCGATATTAAAATCGGTATTGAGTATCGATATAAATATCGATAACTTAATACCGGTACTTAAAAAAGCGATATTTTGTATCGATATTTTACCGATACTTGAATTCAATTCAATTTCAATTTATTTCAATAAATATTTACAATATAAAATATGATATGAATATACCGATATATTTGTAAAATATCGGTATTTAACAGCAGAATATCGATATTTCTAAAATATCGGTATCCGTCCCTGGTCGCGGGTGCCCCTGTGCGGGAAGCCTAAGTGAGTAGTAACAGAAGTATGGAAATTTTAATAAAGTAGGTCGGTTTTGTGAAAAAATACAGTAGATATCTCTAAATAGCCTGCTAGACGAAGAGATTACGGTATTCCCATTAATAAACATTAAATTAATTCAGCAATAAATCAACATAATGGATTTATTATAAGAAAATACCCATAATATATATATTATATATAAATAGTATGATAAAGATCTAAATAAATAAACTTGTTAGTAAAATGAATACCTAAGCTAAAATTCCTTAGAACTGAAAAAGGATCTTTTTACCTGACTACGGCGAGGGTTATGTTTTTGACCGGTATGTATGTTCATCTGTTCCCTCATAACTTCAAAACTACTTCTCATAATTTGACAAATGAGGTATCGTTGGAAGCGCCTTGATCGTCCGCTGGTACCTACTGTTGGAACCTACCCTAACAAAACATTACATTCTAACAGTAGCAAGCGATTATAAGCTTTCGGGCAAAGTGGCATACACAGAACACAGAAAAGAGGTTAGAATGGCCTTGTGGGCGGGGCAGGCGCGCCACAAGCCTGAGCAAATGCTCAGGTGTCGAAAAAACGTGCGATCGCGCTGTTTAGTCACTCACGGACTGCAACGAAGTGAGTATTGTAGAAAGCGGCTCATAAAATACTCGAAAATGCCATCTTATGCAATAATTACTAGCAGAGCAAGAAGTCAAGTGTCAAGTGTAGCCAAAGAAGGAATTTCTATACATACTAGGTCTCAATATCCTTCATAATAATAATATTTTAGATAAAAACTGTTAAAACATGATCGTAGTGATAATTTAAAAAACTAAATTCTAAAAAATATACATTGCCGGCAATGTACGTTCGCAATTTTTGCTCTGACGATATGAGCGCGAAATGCATTGCGCGGCAAACGGGAAGTCACGATCGCAAAGTGACCACTTATTCTAGTGCTGTGTTCACCTAATGACGTAAATTGTACTTTATCGATAAATTATTTCTTAGAAATGTTTTGTAGTAGATAGGTAATAATGAAATGTAAGTGAATAAGTTTTTTAACTCGTACAACCGCGTATAGGCCGCGCGGCCAATGACGTCATTTGCATGACTCATCAACATTTATTTACATTTTTATTAATTTTTAATTTCACAATTTTTTTTATAATTTTTTTATTATATATATCGCTGCTTAAATTCAAAAGGGCCATAAGTCGAAAAATCAATTTTTACAGGAGAGCCCATCAAAGTTTTGGACGCTGTTTTTGTTTATTTTTTATTTATTTTTATTTATTATAGCTATATGCTATATATCATCGGATGTTAATTTTAAGCCTCTATTCGCCTATAATTTGATATTTGCTATAAAATTTACCCAGTTAAGTAAAACATCACATAAGTCCCTTTTACTTATAAAAAAATACCATAATGATAAACATTGTGGTACATTTTTATAAACAAAAGGGACTTATAATGAATAAAAAGCCACAAATCATACTAAAAATAGGTTTTATTTGATGTTTTCCTTTATTGTTTTGTGTAATATGTTAAAAACAAATAATTATAACTTAATAGTAGCAATACCTTGCAATAAAATTCTATAAAATCAACCATTAAACAGTTTTAAAATAGAAAAATTCACAATATTTTAAAGAATTAGGTAATGTTTGGTTATTGACCGCGAAAGAGATTGCGGGACGAACTAGACACATACAAGGAATAGTTATCATTGGCACATGATCGAACAGCATGGAAATCAAGGGGGGAGACCTTTGCCCAGCAGTGGGATGATACAGGCTAACAGTAACAGTAACAAGTAATGTTTGTAGTAGTTTTACTACAAACATTAAATGTTACTGTTTTTATTTTTTCGCTAGTCTTACGATAGCCAGTAAGTATTTTGAGTGAATTTGTTGTGCAATATAGGTAACCATGTCACATAAAAACCTAAATAAAACAACTACTCAAGAAGAATGTGTAGGTACCCAAATCTAAACAAATTTAGGAGTTGAGTTAAATTGTGTGTCGTTACGGGTTAAAGTGGTTTTACATTCTTCGTTTCTGGTTTTGATGATATTTAAAAACCGAAGTGCTCGGCTACCTATTCTATAAATAAAGAAATAAAGTTCTTAGCTAAATAATAAATAACAACAAAGCGTAAATACGTACAACAACGTGATGACGCGGCAACACAATAATAAAATTATTGAAAACTTTAAAACCAATTTTCGTAACAATTTTGCCAAAAATAAACCTTATTTGACCAGAGACATCGGCGAATATTTTAAAGTCAAAGTCAAAGTTTGTTATTTATAGAAGATCTACTGGCAAGAAACTCCATGGAAACTCTTTTCATAAAACAAATTAACAATAATATCTGGGGACGCAGTAGGGGCCCCGGCTAAAATTCGACCAGAATTTACACAATATTAAAAAAAGAACAGCAAAGATCATATGAAGTACCACTATAATTTAAACAATACAAGTAGGGACATACTTAACACTCAAGCCACCCAATTATGATATACAGGGTGTAAGTGACATCGTAACGAAAACTGATACCATGGATTCAGCACATGATTATGGACAACTCAGGGTAAGAATTATGGATAGATCTTTTAAAAAAAAATACGGTTTTGTTCGAAGTTCTTATAACTAAGTACCTAAATATTCTACGAACAAAATCTTAAAAGGCCGACCCGAAATTCACTTGCTGAGGTGTCCAGAATCATGACTGTACTGAATGGTATCAATTTTCATTACGATGTCACTTACACCCCGTATATACTCGTTTATTTGGTATTCAGCAAATATACCTACTACTGGTTTTATTCAAATTATTATAATTTTTGTTTTACACTTTATCCATAGATATTAACAACCTAAACAAAATATAGGTATGTATTGCATATTCGTTTCAATAAATACTACCATATTCACCATAATCTTATATGCAAAACAGAAGGATTCCAAATACTGCACTTTTCATTCATACAATATTAATAAAGCTAATTTTATTATAATTCAAAACGAACGCAATACAAATCACGGCACTTTTGCTTATGAAAATAGTGTTATACTTCCATGTATTTTAAATTCGATACGGTCGTATTCCAAATTATGGCACCTTTATCTATAAATTTTCAATGAAACTGAGATATTTTTGGAAATGTGGCTCTTTTTCACATAGAATACGAGCGATCACGCTGATTGCCGGGTCGCAACTAACAATATGGCCGCTTTGCTCGGAAGTTAGCCACCAAAGCCTAAAAATGCAAAAAGGGCGGTAGTGTGAAACAACAATTTATAATGCAAAAATACTGGGTGTCTTTTTCGCATATAAAAATATAAACAGAATTGATACGATTTTTGCAATAAAACAGATTTTTTGATTTGTGGCCCTTTCGAATTTAAGCAGCGATATGTATTATTAAGCCCCCCCCGCCATTATTTGCATTTTTTTAAATCATCCGATTCGGCTATAATTAGTTTTTAGCGCGCGTCTACGGGCCCATCGGTTAATTGTAAACTGTTTAAGAAATAATATTTTTTTAATACTCGTAGATATTTAATTTTGTTATTTCTTAATAAATATATTTTGTTTCAAGGTATATAAATATTATGTAGTTTGGCAAAAAAAGTTATTTTACATATACTTCATATCCCTTCCTATTTATTACAATACCTTAATCATTTTATTAATGTGATGGATTTCATAAAATTCAATATTAGTAGGATTAAATTTGAATAATACCTACCAAAACGAGTATAATTATAATCTTTCTTTTTCATTTTGAATTTTGTTCAAATGATAAAATACCAAATATCGATATCGTTGAAATCACTAGCGTATATGTAAAATAAATTGCTTTTGCACAGTACATAGGCAATGCAACCTGTCTCTGTGTGAGTGACTTCTGCGATCGACCAATTAGCTTAGTCTGTTGCCTCGCAAGGCCCTCCCACGGTCATCGGGAGGCGGGAGCAGAATAATATCGACCAATATGCTCCCCGAGGGCCTGCGGGACGCGAGAGGGGCGACCAATAAGCTAGTCCGTGTGGGGCGGCCTTACGCCCCGCCAGCCGTCGACAGGGCGGTGCTTATAGCGGTCCGACTAATTATAATGCTCTGTATGATGTTGCATGTGTTGGTGTAATCTTGTGCGTATAACTGCACGTGTGGTGGTAGTAAAAGGTGGGGTCGCATCTGGCGACATCGGTTCCCGTACAAACGCCGTATGATCGCCTTTCTAACCTCTTTTCTGTGTTCTGTGGTGGCATACGACAACGGCTATCCTCTGAACATCACTATGAATATGTATTTTTCTTGTTTCATACTTTTTCAGTAGTCGGATTTTCGTTTTTGAACTTAATTTTTTAGGTAAATATATTTCGACTTTTGTGGCTTTGTACTTTTTTAATTTGCACTGTTTGTATGCATTTATGGTAAAGACAAGATTATAGTCTCGAGTCGACTGGCTGGATGGATGCCAAGTAATAGCAGAAGACATATAAGAAACCTGATACATTCAATAATACGAAGACTTACTGAGAAATATAGTCTCCAGAACAATAATTCTTCTTACCTATGTCGGGTTTACATTAATAAAATGCATCGTGATTTGTATAAATAAATGTTCTCTTAATATAAATAATTCATGTAATCATCTTACATTTATCTGCTAGATGAACAAGGTCCGATATATAATAATGTATTATATTAAATATATTGTTATAAAACAATAATCTTTTCCCATGGGATAGGTAGGTACTACGATTGTGCTACGATCGACAACGCCACGTGCTACGAGGTCTACGATTAAGATTTGGTACTGATCTTGTAGCTCTACTGTAGCAAAGCAAATTGCAACTAGGGTCCGACCGATACTAGTATATTAATATTGGCCGAGACCGAGAATAAACTGCAGAGAAAGTCCCGGCGGCGGGACGTTCAAAATAATGCCTGAAATTCGGGACGTCCCGGGAAATACGGGACATTTGGGAACACTTGTGCAGAAGTAACAGTGGGGTTACTACGAGCTTTTAAAGCAGGGGAAAAATGAACTACCCAGACATTTCCAGTATAAGCTGACCTTTCATTGTACGAAAAGCCTATACAGTGGAAGGTCATTTTATACTGGCCATGTCTAGGCAGTTCAATTTCTTCCCTGCTAGAGTTCGTAATAAGCTGCCAGATGTGTGTAGAATTAATTAGATCAACCTATATTTTACCCAGTTGACGTAGTTAGCGATAAGTAAATATAAAACAGTTCTTTTTTCACGTGACGAAATGTTGAAAGAAAGCATTTCGTTTATCAGCATGGAAATTACCGTAATAACACAGAATGATGTAAGAAATCAACCGATTTATAGCAAATTGAAGCATTTAAATTTGAAAGACAAACATTTTACATTATTTGATTTTATTCGTGAATTTAAGACATTTATTCAATTTCTATGAACCCGACCGAATGAATTGGCATCGTTTAGGAAGTCTTTCAAGTCTACAAGGGATGAGTGACCTAAAAGGGCATTAAGATAATGCATTTTTTTTGTCTTGTGCACGTACGGGAGCATTCATCTGAGTGTTTTTTCATACTTTGCTAAGGATTCCCTCGACATCATTATCATCTTTATAATTTAGCTGTATTTAAGTATCATTATTGTCCTCAAAAGCCAGTAAAAACTCTAACATAGGACAAACACTTCCCATAGATATTTGGAGGAATTACGCTATTTCCGATTAACAAGTTGTTTAGAGATGGAACTCGGAATAATTATTTAGATGGATGGTGTTCCTATTCCTCTTAATGCAGCCTCTTACTTTTTTCTGAAGTATATCTTACAATACTTGGAAATAATACATCGGTGTTCAGCCTCTTTTAGCACTAAGAATATGTTATAGATTTTTTAAAGCCTTCCTGTTTCCCAATCCTTCGAGCCGGAGTTTGGTGGTCTGTGGGAAGCTGCACCACCTTAAATTCTTCGTAGGTCAAACATAGGTTGCCTACTACTTTTTTAAGGTGGTGCTTTACGTTTTTCACCTCACCTTCCCACAGACCATCAAAGTCCGGCTCGAAGGACCACTTCGCATGTTCGAAATGAAAATGCGAGATTGACAAATACAGTAAAGCTATATTTATTCAAATTAAAACACGCAACGTGCGGTTGTTAATAGCGAGACAAAAATAAAATACTTAAGGAATCCAAACTAAACAAAGTTGGCAAATTACAAAAATTAATTTATCAGCCAAAGACAAGAAAATTATAATATGTTCATGAACTGAAGAATAGTAGAACATAACTATAAAACCTTGAAGAATTAAATAACATCTATTAGATAATCTATAAATGCGATTATCTAAATCAACCTTCGTCTCTGTGAATTACTGTGTCAATTTCACTGATCCGCACCTACCTACGACATACGCGAGCGATCGAGTCGGCTGCGTGCCTGCAAGTCGCGTGCCTTAAAAACAAGGCTAGACCATTGTACCGTGACAGTCGATACTAACCTTCGCGGACGAAGTACGCGGCCAGGCTTACCTGTCGCGAGCATGGCGATTTGACGCGCGCGTATAAAATAAAACAAAAAATAATCAACAAATAATTCAAAACTTATTTTTATGTTTAAAATTATTCCAATAAAAAATATAGGACAGAAATTATTGTATTAGCTTGTGCAAGTGAGCGACGCGAACTATTTTGAATATTGTTTTATTTTTTTACTTTTCCGACCGTTGCAGTGAAAATGGGTTTGAAGTCGGAAGATGACAAAAGGCCGAGCAAATTGGCGATCATGGATGACGACTCGTCGGATAAGCCAAGTAAGTAATTTAGATAACTTTTATAAGTGAATGTGGATTATTTGGAGTGTAATCAATAAGTTAATTGAGCTGTTAGACTTGTTTTAGCCAGTGTAGGTAGGCGAATTGTTTAAAATTCATATACCATCAATAAATTATTTATCTGAAGGAAGCAAATCGGATATCGTCGCAAAATGAAAAAAAGAAAAGAAATGCATTCTAGAAGATATTTAAAATTAGATACATAACATTAAATCTACTATAACAAATTAATTATTAATGTTACAAAAAATATTATTCGTGAAATTTTATTTCGTTCTATTCAATTCTTTGCTTATATTAGCGTTTTTCGATAAAGACCGTAATTAATGTCTTTTACTTTACCTTAATTTTGTATGGTATGCATAAAAAAATTACGCAATAAACCATGATTAAATATTTCATAAAAATCTTTAGTTCTTTAAGCTATTTATGATTTTGTTTTTGTGCTGGGTGTAAAAGTAATTATAAGTATCGTAGAATGCTTTTTCTATCTACCCCCCTATGCTCAATTTGATTGCGGTCGGTATTTTATTTTATTTGAATTACCAATTCAATTTGTGAATCAAAATATAAAATGTTAAAAAAAACATCGAGTTTAACGTGTGTAAAATTCATAAAACGGCAGCCTCAAGAGAAATTTATAAAATTTAAAACAATAAAAGTAATTGCATTTCTTACATTCATAAAATCATTCGGTACGTATCCGTCAAGTTTATGAGATTTCCTGGAAACGATCAGTGTTACGATCCTATTAAACGCGAAGAGTGATGAGAAGTGACGTTTAGTATTTATTCATTTCTATGGAGAAATTACATTAAGTTTTAGGATGCCATAAATATCGAAGTCGAATGACTAAATGATGTGCTAGGCAGTGGCGAAGAAGTTCGGTTAAATTGGGAAAATCCAATATTTTCCCTAACAAACATTTTCAATTACGAGCAGGGTTGTCAACATTTTTTAAGTTGATTATAGTATTTTTTAGAATACACTATAAAAATATAGTATTTTATGGAAACTAAGGTAATCATATCGTCAGTCATTTGAAGGGTATCTAATCATAAGGTGTGTTCATAAATTTTACAAAGTGACGGATTGGTTTGTTCTTAGTTTCGGTGAAACAATTGAAATATTATATATTTGAGTAATATATATTTCTTCAATAGTATATAGTATGCAGATCCGAAATACAGTACAATACTACATAATTATAGTACGGTTGGCAACCCTATAATATGAGTTGAGTAAGCAATACCCTGGAGATTGCAATTATTGTGAATTGTTGTGGTTATCGGTTATTCCACCACCATTCGACTGCAGTTGTGTTTATAGTGTATCAATTTATATATTTCGCGAACTAATGACATGATGTTTTTTGTCGGTGAATTATGTAGGTATTGGTTTACGTTATCATTAATTACGTTTTAATGTTTTTACGTTATGTAGAATTTAATGTTAACAAGGTTTGTAGTTTTTGTTGTGACTAAATAAGAAACAGTGTCGCACAATCCATGTTTAATTATGATAACATCATTGCTGAAATTATAATAAAATATTATAGTTTAAAAAAACTATAGAACAAGCTTTTGCCTCCCAAACTGAACCTGTATGCAAAATTTCAGCTCAATTCGAAACCGGGTAGTGGTTCAAATTTAACTTCCAAGATTTTCTTACATAGTTAGTTACAGGTGAAGCTAATAAAAGCGTGTTAAAAAAATGTTGCGAATCCCCTACGCCAACAATAGGTAATAAGATCCTTAAGTAGTTTTCTTTCTCTACAGCAGTGACCTACTTCTCACGTAGTAATGCTACTCTTTGAGATCCGATTACTAAAGCCAGGAACTGATGCTGTCTAAATGAAGTTATGCTCCTCTAAAGAATTCCGGTTATTAACCTTTTCCGGTATAATAAACATTTATGTATGTAGGTATGTATGTAATGTCCTTTTGCAACATGTATGGACACATCGAGATGTCTGGTTCTTGAATTACCGGATAAAAAATGAGGATGTACACAAAAGAGACTTATCCTTCAATAATCACGACATAATGCTAACCTTAATCATTTAAGATTTAATTATATGATGGCCATTCAGAAATCTAGTCTTGTCATTGTCGTAAAAATGTAGTTATACCTAGAATTTTTTTCCAAATAAAAATTCGTGAGCAAAGAATGACTCCATCTTTTGTGATCTAATTTTGTGACTACTTATACTGCAAACGATTTTTTTATTATTACAGGTAAAGCCTAAGCTTATTTTTTCCATTTGTATTTGTTATCTAATAATGCCAGCCAGCCTTGGGTTCAAGTCAGTGTCAGTCACATTTTCTTGTATTTACAAAGTGTTAGATACCTATCTTAGTACTTAATGACGTTATGAGGTAATAGCCCGATGCACTGAACTCCTATCTAAAGGGTGTTATTTATCCTACTATTCTACTAATATGATTAAATGTGTAAGTTTAGATTTGTGAGTTTGTGAATTTGGATCTTTGTTAATCAATCTCGCCATAACCGCTGAACGGATTTCAATGACAACTTAAATACATAATATACAATAAATATCTCGGAAAATAACTCAATTTTCTAGGAAGTCCACGCGTGGGCACAGGTAGTTTTTTATAATAAAAAAAATTGCATAACCCGCTGATTGCGTTAAATAAAACTCTTTATTTGCCTGAAATATGACATTAAAACAGATCTTAAAATAATTTCACATATTTTCTTCACTTATTTAGTTTCTCATCAGCAGTTCAGTAGATCGAAAGTGTATCGATTAATGTAGGTACCTAACTTAATCATGGTTATGTGATACTGATTTTCAGTACAAGCTGACCTCTTATTATACGGAAAGCCTATACAATGCCAGGTCAGCTTATACTGGAATGTATAGCTTGATATGTAACCGTGTGTAGTTAAGTAACGTAAGCCTTGACCTATATTAGCTTATGCCTAATTTATTGTGACATCCGTAACAGCCTAAATAGTGCCTTATTGAAGAAAGAAAGGGCATGTCTTGAAGGCACAAGTGTTAATAAATTATTGGATACGGTATCAATTTGTGTGTCATAATTTCCATAGCCCCATACAGGGTGGTTCAGTGTTAGACGACGAAATGTTTATCAGAAATGGCTCCTCATAGACTCTCAAAAGAAAATGCTGTAGAAGGCGGTTATACCCCACAAAATATTTCTTGAAAAGGTCTACTCTGATGGTATCTATCTACTGAAGTTAATTGAATTACCTATTATTTAGTCGGTCATCAGTTTAAAATTCCAGAACTGATAAAGTTACGAATAGAATAGAATAGAATAGAATATACGAATCTGTATATAAAAAGTGCGGCAAGATTACTAAAAGAAAATTGTTGATAGTCGCTTGGTGCTGAATTGTACCCTCTCTGATACAATTTTGACGGGTATCGCTGGTTCACCCTGTAAATGTACCCGTCCAAGCGAAGCGTGTCCTACTTCGAAGTCAATTGCCTCCTTTTGATAAAAGTTGTCAATAAGTAAGTAGCGAGCAATCTGCCATTCGATATAAAAAACCTTAAAGTTATTGTTTTCAAAGGGTACTATGTATTTTATAATCATATTTTGACATTTACTATTGATGGTCCTTCCATTCTAGTTCCGATCCCTTTTGATCGCATTGTATCGCAATTAGACAAGATTAAACTAAATTAATCTCGTAGGTACTCGTATATCTTTTTCTGTTCATTAATAAGCCTCAAAAATCCCCGACTTCAACTAGAAAAAGAGCTGTAACTTTTGAATGGCTGAACAGATTTTCATGAAACATAGCTAGGATGATACCCGTTAAAATGCATTGAAATCGGTCCATCCGTTTTGGAGCTACGATGCCACAGACAGATACATAGATACACACTACTGAACAACGAACTCGAAACCGCGCGATTCTGCTTCTAAAAGCAAAGAACACAGAAAGTTTTAACAGTTTTTGTCTATAAGAAGGGTTTTGAGACTTAAAAATGAAAAGAAATTCCTTTTTTGGCTATACGTGACACTTGACGTCTTACTCTGCAAGTAATTATTGCTCAAGATGTCATTGTCGAATATTTTAAGAGCAGCTTTCTGCAATACTCACACCGTTACACTCCGTGAGCGACTAAACAGCACGTTTTCTCGATATATGAGCATCTGCTCATATTCGTGGCGCGCCTGTCCCGCCTACAAGGCCTTTCTAACCTCTTTTCTGTGTTCTGTGGTATCGAGTGTGGATGGGCCCTTAGTACTGACAAAATACACAACAGAATCGACATCATTATGAAATCTCCCCTTTCATAATTTG
Organism: Allophyes oxyacanthae; assembly: GCA_932294325.1. NCBI lineage: Eukaryota > Metazoa > Arthropoda > Insecta > Lepidoptera > Noctuidae > Allophyes > Allophyes oxyacanthae. The sequence goes on from OW028622.1 coordinate 13,242,925, forward strand.
GCCCTCATTGAACACATTTCGCTTCCTTCGCGATTGTCACTTTATTTGTAAACAAGAGGTTTGTCAATGTACCTAGTTGAAATCAATGAATGAAAGTCGAAGCGTGGCTAACAATCAGCCTTTGTGTTCTGGAAATAAATAAACTCGGGAGTTTTCTTATAGAACGGGATGGTGCATAACATTACACATGTAAAGTACATTTAATTAAGTAGTTTCATGTATGCATATAGAATGGATTCTTGAAAACACTAAATTAATAAGAGACATTTTCGGAATAATCACAAAAATTATAATTATGAAAGCGGATTACATACCTAATTATTTTGTTTTAACTATGAAATATATTTAAAATAACTAATAAAGTTACTAAGACAAATAAATGTACCAAAATTAAAATTATTTTTCTTCCATGCATATCTACTTATAGATATAGTTAGGTAGGTACAATTGGCCTACCACCCTAAGATGCAATTTGTTTGTACACCATAAAACAAAAAGGTTTATAATATATTTTCTTATTAAAATAATGAAGTTTCAACTGAAAGAAAGAAAGAAACGAAAGAATAATAATTTATTTCTAACTAACTGTGATATTTTAATTTGATAGGAAAGTTCTGTTAAAATTGATAGACCACTTTTGTTGCCAACTGTACCTACTTGCTCCAACAATAATTAATCCGTTTAGCGTGACTATAAAGAATTATTAAGCGCACAAAAGGTAATAAAATAAACAGGCTTCTTTTTTTTTCATCGAGACATTGAACCTTTTTTGTCCGACAACAAAATAAAAGCAAGCCTAGGTTTATTCGTTTCAGTGTTTAATTATGAATAGTTGTGTATTGCGCGCACGGAGGAGTGTGAGATTTGGCGTAGTTAAAGTTTATACGGAGAAGGAGTGCAGAAAGCTAAAATTACTGTCGTATTTCGACCATAGGGCGACCACTAGTTTTGATAATTTTGCGTTAACCAGCCTTCTTGAAACAGTTTTTTATTGTCTCTCCTGCGATAGTCAATTACGTACAAGTTGAAAAATGATTATTATCATTAAAATTAAGCAAGTGATTCTGATAATGATAATGTAACATTGCTTCTTTGTAAGGCCGTTGCACACTTGACCGGTTAACATATTGTTACATATTGTTTGTCTAGGTACACAACCAGTTATGAAATTTGTTTAACAAAACCTTTTTTATCGATTTTTCTCTTCGCGTGCGCTCTAATTACGAAATACCAATAATGGTTTTTAACCGATTTATTATCAATGTTTACTGTTACAGAGAATCGATAATAGCTTGCGAAATGTTCTTTTGTTAATGATATTAGATTTTCAATTGATATAAGAATGCATGTCAAGGATTTGCCTCGCACATGGAAAGCATGAATGATTGTTTTCTCTCAACAAATAAGGTGAAAATGAATATTCATTAGATCTCTAAATTATGCGTTCTTTTCTTATTCTTGCAAAATGTATGGTATTTTTAACCGACTTCAAGAAAACGAGGAGATTCTCAATTCGACTGTATGTTTTTGTATGTTACGCGATTATTCCGCCAATGGGGTAAAAAACTGCCTTTTGCTCACTTCAGATGTCGCTACTGTCGGTTGTTCCAGAAATTTGACAGATAGCTGTCAACTTTCATACTATTTTTATAAACAATCGAATTGTTATAAGAATAATTAATAAAATGACGCTTTGAGCAGCCGTTGGTTGCAAAAATCCGGGAGTCCATAATATTCCCTAAATAAGCCAAAAGAAGAAAACTATGGGAAAAGGCCCTTCGAAAGAAAAATTCGAAGACTAGTAATAAGTAGAGGCTAAGTGCTATCCATTTTAAACCTGAGGAATATTTGGGGAGAAATTCTTACACTAGTTTTATAAAATAAACATTCATCATCATTTCAATGCTCCCTTTTTATTTTAGGCACCGCTATCAACGTATTACAGTGTATATTTTTATTATTTTATAACTAAACTTCTATAATCGTACAGAAGTCTTCCTTTGGGCGGTACTTGACACCTGAAACAACATGTATGTCGAATTTAATCCAAAATATAGCCAATCCACAAGGAAAGATGAAAAAATCATAATTAAATAGCATTCTTACCTTTCTGCAAACTGTTGAATGTGGCGTTAAGACAGCGTTGGGAGATTTGTGCTGGCATTTACATCCCTGAACTTATGCAGTGCCGGAATGTTGACAGTCTCATCCTCAAGCACGTCTTCAACACCAATGAGATTATTTCGATCGTAGGCCTCTAACCTCCAACGAAAAAATAGGGCTTTACAAAAAGAACACAATATAACCTCCAAACTTGTTTATATAATTATATCTATTTACTGTGCAATTTATGCTGCTTTTTTAGAAATGCCAGAGGCATTCCTCTTTATTAGCTCGTCTTTTAATTGTATTACACTCCACGTAGAATACATTTTACTAGTATAATATGGTTCTAAGTAGGACACCAAACAACAACAAAAAACAATATGGCGGTTCTCAGGAACAACCGATAGTGGCGCCATCTGCGATGAGCTTTCAGTTTTTAACCTCATTGCAGACCGATTTTGATAATCCTTTTTTGTATGAAGGCGTTCACTCTCGAGGTAGTTCCATTTAAATTTGGTGAAGATCTGGTAAAGACCTTCGGAGATAGACAATGGAACTCTTGAATGAATAACAGCATATCACTCGCGATTGCTAGAATCGCATGTTTAAGTATTGTTTACCACTCAAAATAGAAAAATAAAATAAACTTACTAAAAAGTATAAAATAATTTTCTTATTCAACTTAACAGCTTCTGAAGTCGGGGACTTTAATTCTTCAATCGTACCTTGGCAGTGGCACCGACTTCAAAAGCTTTTAGGCCTAAAGCGGACTACACACACCAAAAAGAACCTTATGAGACCCTCTTAGATAAGCAGGTTTCCTCACGATGTTTTTCATCACGATTAACGCAAGTGATCATCAAATTCTGATCCTCACATAAATTCGAAAAGTCCGATGTGCTGGCCCGGTCTACTGTGTAACTAAAATGGTACCTAATGAATATCGTCTCTGGTAATAAACTTCAATAAGATCGTGAAAGACTAAACTTTGAGCTACCTTGTTATATTTTTACCGATCATGAAAATGGGAGTCCTAACTTCATGATTGGTATTTTTTTTTTCAAGGTGGCTCGAAGTTTTGTCTCTCACGATCGTATTGAAGTTTATTACACTAGCTAAAACAGTTATTCATTGACTATGCAACATTAGTTGACAAAAAAAGAACTAGGATGGTACCATTTGCACCGAAAGTATTCAATGGGTTGACATTAGCCATTAGCAAATGTCACAAAGATCATTCACTCTACCTAACGGCTTAGGAAGTGTGCTTTTGTTAAAAGTATTTACTTTCGCTTAATGCAGTAGTGGAGTGCCTTTTTTTTTGTAAACCTATTTTAATACCTCAATCAATACCACATTTAAAAGAACGTAATTATTAATTTGTTTTTTTATTAATGTAGTATTGACTAGTGTACCTAATAGGTTCTGAATCTAAACATATTGGCCTATCTATTATATATTCTATATATACGTGAAGAGAAAACTTTCCCCTTTTCAAGCATATTTCGCGCACGGAGGAGTGTGAGATTTGGCATAGAAAATTACGGTCGAATTTTGGGCGAAGTATATTGAATAAATAGGCCTGGGACCATTTGTTTGACAGAAGTCCTTCAGAGAAGTCAGTGGTGTCGATTTATTACCGATAAATGCACAGAGCCTTCGCGATGTTACTTACGACCTGTGTCTTGTTACTATCGCCCTGACCCTGAGGTCGAAAGTAACAACTGACCATATTTTCTTAAAGCTTTCGTAAATCGAGTACGTGACGTGATAGTATCTCGTCAGCGGAAAGCCAAAACTACTAAAGCGCCAATTCGTTGCCAAACTAACTTAAACTTTACAGGGCCACATTTTAAAGTTTAAATTAGTTTGGCAACGAATTGGCGCTTTAGTAGTTTTGGCTTTCCACTGACGATATGTATACAGGGTGCCGCAGATGTTATCACATTAAATGAAACCAAGTATTTAGTATCACGTTCTGTGACCGTACACAAAACAAACAATCAAATCCAATCAGTAGTTTAGCCACAGGAACTAATTTAAAATTTCATAATTTTACACATAGATATCTTTAGGCAAAGTTTAAAAAGTCTCCAACGTATTCTAACCAAATTATTTTTATTTACATGTGCAGAACAAATAATGGTGTCATAAATTTTTACTTTGACGTTCCTTCACCTCTAGACAAATGATAGCAGAGTGAAAATTGCAAAAAAAACATGCATAAGTACCTATGACTTCAGAACATGATACCAAATACGTGGTTCCATTTAATGTGATCTGCTGCTTGTATTTGTAAAGCATAGACGAAAGTTACATATATGGCTATATTAATTTAATCGAAAATATAATTAAGAGCCAGAAAAAACACGTTTGTACTCGGTCTACTATAAAACAAATTACCGTCACTAAATACCTAGTTAGAGAATCACTCGGGCGTGCCTCTAATTATCAGTATTCATTGCTAATAAAGCCAGTTGAAGTAAGCAATCGGATATTTTTCACAATTTGTCCGACTGTCGTCCGTCCCATTAATTTGTCTGTTTGTATGTCCAACTGATGCAACGGCTATTGTGTAAACTGACTGTGTAAACCGTCCTTTTCCTTTTAATGTCACGTTACGTCGAGTGTAAAGACACTTAAGGGCTCGGTTTCACAATCCTAATTCAGTGACGTGATTGGCTAAGCGTGACAGTCGGACAAGCATTAGAGTTTTCGAAACAAACCATGTCTGATGCGGGATTTATTTGCATTCTTTTATATTTGATAGGTATTACAAGTCGGTTTAAAGGCATTTATTTCTCACAAAAGAACAATTATGTACTTACCTACAGTCAGGGCCGGATCAAACTGAATGCAGAGTAGGCAATTGCCTATAGGCCCACGGCTGCTTAGGGGTCCCCGAGGCCCCGCGTAAAATGTAAACATGATGAATAGGAAAAGAAAGTATAGAACTAAAAGAGGAAGAATTTTTTCTTTTCAAAATTCATTATCTTTTGAATTTTGAAAAGTTAAAAAAGAGGTGAGGTGGGTTCTTTATCTTTATTTTCGGAGTTTTGGAAATTTGAACATGATTTTGTTATTAATGTATTTAGTTGTTCTTCGGCTTTCAGAGAAGTGTCGATTTAGTGCTCAGAGTTGACTAGATTTTTTGCGAGAAGCGGCTAAAGGTTGCAAGTTGCGAAATTCAAAAAAATATTCCTTTGCAATATTTTTAACACAGCTCATTTCCGACCCCTGGTCCATGGGATTAAATTGGCTGCAAATAGGCTCTAGTACCACTCCCTTTAAGGAATTAGACGAATTAAAAAATCAGCCTGTATTTTATACCTGTCAGTAAGTGCATGTACTTATATGAGAACTTCCTGCAAAGATTTTTTATTAATGTCGATACCTAAGTTTGTCAGTGGTGTACCTACTTACTTTTTAAATTATTGTCAAGGCTAACACCCGACAAGTGAACGTTAAGATAGGCACTAAAAGATAACACGTTGCAAAAGTGGCCTTAACTTTGTCGTCGCGTAGATTCGTAATATTTATACTACAAGTTACTCAATTCTTACTACCTACCTATAAATATTGATTGATGTTGTTTATGGCTGAACTGCAGTCAAACTTGCTACCACAATGATACAGCAATTTGCAAAGTGGATGCCGTAACATGAAATAGCAAAGTCAATGACTTCCTCGTTTACAACTGAAACACTTTTGACAGATAGATACCTATTCAGCTGAAAACTGTCAATACAGCGTGTATCAAAAATGTGTGGTCATATTTCAGGGTGTGGATCAGACCATCAAACTGATCAACTTTCTGTATGGGACCAACATCGTTATCGCGAAATATTATCAGCTGCCCCATAATTATGTTTGGGTCGAGTAGGTACCTACTGAAGTTTTGTAAGCGACAGCTGATTATATTTTCCTGATTACGATGTTGGTCTCATAGAGATAGTTGTTTAGTTTGATGGTCTGATCCGCACCGTTAAATATGACCATGCATTTCTGATACACGCTGTATATATAATAAATCAGCTGAATTATGGATGAATAAATAACAATATTGTACATAACATACAATACAGGACAGATTAAAAATTATAATTAACAGGTTACAATTCTCAGTTTGTTTCCTACTGTGCATATATTCCGAGTAATAACTTTGATAAAAAACTAATGATTGATTAAATAGGTATGTGCAATATAACATTAATTGACAAATTAAAAAAATTGTAAGATTATCGTGATTGTAAGTGGAAGCTGATCTGGTCAGCTCGTAACCGCCATGGCAATCTTATTCAGAGGCAAATCATTATTATCCTATTCTTATTTTTTATTCACAATATATCACATTATTCTCGCAGCTCTTACTACAACATTGTACTGATCAAGATTGTAATCTATTATTTTAAATAGTTTCCCTGGAGTTTTTTGCCGGTTCTTCTCTATAGGTCCTACTATTTGGAACCGCGCACCTAGAGTTTCGATATTTCATAAGTGCCTGTATCTGGTTTACATGAAATAAAGATCTATTGTATTCTAGAAGCGTCACTGAAGGTAGGGGACGCCCTGAAATGACATACACTGATGCAAATTGATGATGTCATTTAAATATCACGTGTTCTGCTACTGCATGTTACCGGCGTACATGGCAGAAAAATGCATGTATTTATACAAGGTCCTGCCTTTCTAGTGCCGATCCCTTTGAACAACTTTTATTATAGCACCACCAATAAAATCGCGAAAAAATAATTGTCTGATCCATACAAATAAATCAATACCTATTACTCGACTAAATGTATGGAACAGCTGATTTTTTCTTCACGATTTCAGGGTTGATCCCATAGTAAAAGTTGTTCATAATGATGAGTACATTAACCCCTTGAAGGGATCGGGACTAGAAAAGTTGACTATCTACATTAATATGGAAGTATCGAAAGAATTGTGAGGATTTAAGTGCGTGGCATTCTGCAGTTTATGCAGTGATCTAAAAATTGCTTCCTAACTAAAGAATTTGTCACGTATAAAAATAAAAATAAATCTAAACGGTTTATTGTGTTTTATTAAGTTTATCCGTAACGGACAATCAGGTTTAGCTAGCTGACACAGTGGCGTTTATGCTAATGCATGTATTTCATCTAATAAAAAAATATTTTTTTTTTAGAATAGAATAAATATTTATTTGGATAAAAAAATGAGACAGCCTACAGAAATAACACATGAAGAAAACACAAGAAGGAAAATATATAATATATTTATTTTATTACTAGTGGTCGCCCTGTGGTCAAAATTTGACCGTACGTAATACAATACAATGCAATAAACTTTATTGTACACCAGAAATACAAAAAGATACAATGCAAAAAAATAATAAAATGCTAAAATATGGCATGGTATGGTGGTATGGTGGTGGTGGTGGTTGATAATGGAGGTGGTGGTGGTATGGTAATGGTAATTTTAGCATTCTGCACTCTGCAGGGCAAAGGTCCCTCTCTCCTTTTTCCACTCCTGATTTTTGCTAGTAGGGACCAATTTTTTCCGTAGGAGTCAAGCTCGTCCCGCCATCTTCGCCTCGGTCTGCCGCGATGCCGTTTAATATTTACTGGGACTCAATCAGTTGTTATTTAGGCCCAAAGCTCGTCTGAAATGCGAAGGGTGTCCAGCTCCATTCCCACTTGAGCCTGGCAGCTTTTTGGGTACCGTCTGTGATCTTAGTATTTTGTTCCTTACACGGTCAGTAAAGGCCCATCCACACTCGATATTTTTAGTAGCAGAATTGCGCGATTTCGCCTTCGTTGGCTGCCTTTTGCTTACAAAAAGTGGATAGCGAACGCGAAATCTAAAAGTATCAAGTGTGGATGGGCCCTACGTCGAATTCCTTGAATTGATTCCTAGATTGGCATAAAATTATTAAAAAAAAGAACAAAAACTATATACCTACATTCCATTCTCAAACATTTATGGATTCAAAATTAGAAGGTTGGTTGTAAAACACACGATAAGGATTTCGTACGTTGAACTATAATTGGAAGAATCTATTTTTAGCACAAACTGCTTTTTGGGCAATCATGGATGAATAAATTACGGTGGTAAACATTAAATATGACGGTGTTGCCTAGTACTATAATTTATTCTGAGCCTCTGGGCAAATTTTTTTTTGTTCGCTTTATAAGCAAAAACAACGAAATGATACTGCGTCGATATAGAGGAAACAAAAAAAACTATACACCTATCGATCCAATTAGGTGCTACAATTTAAGGATTTTGACCTTACACTAACCGAATTTATACTTTTTTTTATACCACTTAGGTGGCAAACAAACATACGGCCCGCCTGATAGTAAGCGGTTACCGTAACGTATGGACGCGTTCAATTCAAGGGGCATCACTCGTGCGTTGCCGACCCTACTACTTGTTCCCCAAGGAGCACTGGCGACCTTGCTCACCGTTAGGAACACAACACTGCAAAAGAGCAGTGTTATTTGGCTACGATATTCTGCAAGGTGCTGGTATTTCCCCAGTCAGGCAGCTCCAATTTTGAGCGGAAATTCCCGCTATGCCCTACCTTGCTTATAAATAGGATGTGGTATTTTTATTCTTCACAGCTCCAACCTCAAGTTGATAATAATTGCTGCTTTTATTCAATGACTCCATTATTACGAAATTGTAGTCAATCAAAATTTAACAGGTGCAATTTGATAGTGATTATATTGAAAATCGCATAAAAATACATAAGGTTAATTATTTTTAAATTTGATTTGAAGTTGCATAATAGAAACGCAATTAAATATTTCGTAATAATAAATAGGAATTCGCAAAAAATTTTTTTTGTAGATTACCTTTATCCGGCTATGTACTGTCCACTCTTAATAAATGCTATATTTTTGCCCTTTGGCCTTTGTGTAAATTAATTCCACTTTGCATAAAGAATGTTATTACATAAAAAACGATTGTTTATAGATTCTCATAACGCAAGTGGTTTTTTTTTATCCGGTTTTTACAACACCTACTTATTCGCGGTTTACTATAAACTTAACGGTTATCGGTTGCATAACGGTTAATCATGGTAAACATTTTTACATAACAAAAATATGTAAGCTTATTTTTTTGTATGCCACTAACTTCACTAATAAGCATACGGCCCGCCTGATGGTAAACGGTTACCGTAACCTTTGGACGCTTGCTTGTTCATTTTTCATCATCATATTTCATAGATGTTACTTGAGTAAATAATTTTTATTGTAACAAAGAAATCTCACTGGTTCATCGCATCAAATTCGTGCGATAAGGACTATTAAGGACAATTGCAGATCCGACTGAATAGCCTAAGTAAAAAGTCATAATTCAAGGTTTGGCTCCCGCCTATTTCCTCCTCCAATATTGGACCAATTTAAAAGGTATTTCATAATCTGAATAAGAAGAATATAATATATAATAATAATAAAAAAACATAGGGATCCAATATATATTGGATCCCTATGTTTATTTTTATTATTTGATACTAGACCTCTGTTAACAGCCAGTCTAAATAGGCAATTTTGAGCATTTTTTGAGGGTTCTAGTGCATATAAAAATAATTTATTATTAGAAAGGAAAACATAGGGACATACAAGTAGATAATATTCATTTTACTGTAAAAAAATAATTGCTTCAACCTCGATTAAGGTCCGATTAAATTGAAAACAATAGATTTCTCAAAATTGGTGTTCAAATGGTCAAAGGTCATAAACCAGAAAGAAAACAGGCGAGAGCTTTTGTATGGAGAAAAGACCGCCCGCATTTTCTCTTAATTTTGTTTCAGTAAGACATTGTTAGATACACGTGGATGTTTTAGTTTATTTCATACTGTCACTCACGTTGATCCTCATCATTACGTAAATCTGGGAAAACATATTTCTCGTCTTTCTTGGAGTTTAATAGTTACTTTCTTAAGGTCGTACCTATTGATGTTGTGCCTTCCACATTAGGTCTCCTAATACCTTTTTTAGTTCGAATCGCTTCTTCGCCTTCCATCGTTAGTCTCCAGCTGCCTTCTATAGGTCAGTTAGCTCTTGCGCTTTCCACATCCATTTCCTTGCTGCCTTCTTGATATGGTGGAGGCCGGTCTATCTGAAGACATGATTTGTAATAATCATCTGCCAAGCTTTTTACAAACTACGTTGGGGTCGGCTCCCAGTCTAACCAGATGCGGCTGAATATCAGTAATTAACACGGAGCGACTGCCTTCTGTCCTCCACCACCCAATTACTGGGAGACACATTATACCTTAAGGAAATACCGGTTGTCAGAATTTTTGGGCTGCTGACTCCCGTAACGACTGTCATAGGTACCTACCTACTAGTATAAAACAGAGACCAACTGCTTACCGTGGTTTCTGAGGCACGGAGGGGTCTCGATGTTCAAAGAAACGGTTGCCCATCAAAGGACTAATCGCTGTAAGCACTGCTTTACCTCGCCCATCGACTGATCTGTATAGCTATATAGCTACGAACCTCTCTCTCTGATTTGTTCTGTTTGAGAATATCATTGTTTGTGCTTATAACACACGTTTGACAGTCGAAATGATCGAAGGCTATCCACTTGTCTAGGGAACACTTCTGTAAGTCAATTAGAGATTAGATTTATTTGAGACAAGCTGATATGAATTTCCTGTGTATGATAAAAGACCTAATGGTGAAATGGATGCTTATCTACCCACAACGTGACAGTTTACAATAAAATAAGAAATCTGACAAGTTGTTGTTAGTTATGCAATAAGAGATTAATATTTGTGTGATTCGTCTTGGAAAATGGAATATATTTATCTTTTCATATTATGATCATATCGTATCTTGTGAAGTGTCTACCGTTATAGCTGGTGACTTGGCAACAATGGTTTTGGGTTCCGAATGACGCTTAGAACAATATCGCGTGTGACGTTCGGAGAGTCTCGACATTTTTAAAGTCCCGGTACTCAAAACATCCCAGGACTAACAGGGACTTCGAGACTTCAAACAAAATTAGAATCGACGTGATACATGAATTCACATATTGCAACCACCACATATTTTGTAAGTAAAATATTACACTACGATTTCGACAAGCGTGTCTTGAATCTTGTGTCGAAAGTTCCGGGATACGAGAGGTCCCGGGATCTAGGCCCTACGCGTGAAACGTCTCTAAAAGCTACTATAATAGTAGTATAATAAAAACTTTTTCTTTTCTTTTCTTTTTCTTTTTAGTAAATAAATCTAGTGGTCTTAATTATTCAAAGAATTAATAGAAATCTTTAAAAACATACTGTATTTGAGCCATATAATCGACTTAAGAACGAAAGCTTTGTAAGTGTGAAGTTCAAATTAAACATAAACGTTAATACCACCGAAGGTTTTCTTCGTTTTCCTTTAGTTCACTGTTGCGAATCACGTCATTATCATGGACGTTTCCTTGGTGACTATTCACTACCGTCTTGTGGTACTTTGTATTCAGCAAGAGTATGATGATGATTTATTGTTTTACTTTGCTTAGTCATACGATGTTTCCGGTCGTGAAAGACATGTGGGAAGTCTCAGGCTTGATGATAGCAAACATCAGTGGCGTGCATTTCATGAAGACAAAAACACGCTGCTAAGTATTAAGTAATACAAACGTCAATATGTATGTAATATTCACGCCGGATACTAAATGTTACAAAGACAAAAAATCAATGGGCAACATATATAGTGTCAAACTGTACAATTATAAGTCTTGTTGTCTCTCCTCGACGATGGAAGGTATACTATATGTTAGTTCCGTGTCCTGCGCTCACCGACGCCACTTATGTTAAAAGAAAAAAATATTTGAACAACCCCTCGCTATTATGCTCCTGCGTCGTTTTACGTTATCTGTCATCATTCGTATTTTATGTGTTTTACCGGCACCATTTTTTTCCACTTTTCGATTTAATAATTGCTGTGTAATATTGATAATATTGATAATTTTATCTATAGAAAATGGGAAATAAACGCAAAATTAGAAAACTTATGAAGAAAATCAAAAAGTGGCCCGTGCCCAGTAGTGGGACAATCAGTGGCGTGCTCTCTATAGAGACAAAAAGTCACTGCCTACCCTAATAAATTAAGTATTAAGATAGATTTAAGCGAATCAAATAGTGATTCGGGTAAGTAGGTACTTCTAAGCGTCGGTTTCAAATTTTTTTTTCTTCACATCTACTTTATGCGGAGAAGAGAAATCCTGCTAAAAACCTAGGATATCCTGAGGGGATATACGAGTACATGGTTAACACTGTTGCTATGCTTATAAGTGTATCGAACAGTGAATATCAAATATATTTTTTGATATTAATATTTTTTGGATAATTATAATCTTACCCATATCCTTATATTAACTGACTTTTGTACATTTTGACACTAATAGGACTATGTTGCCCATTGATTTTTTGTCTTTGTAACATTTAGTATCCGGCGTAGCAGGCCAATCACAAACATAATTTAACTTGATAATACAAATCTAAGTTGCTTTTGCCTACCCGTAAGAAATCTCTGTGCACACCACTGGAAAACATAGCTGCAGACATTGAGATGAGTAAGATTTTTAATAAAAAGTTTTATAATCGAATTTTGCCTCAGTTATAGTAGTTAGGTTATTTATAGGATGGGACTTAAACTCGGGGATATCTAATAGGTCGGATTTGATGTGAAAAATATTGGAATTAAAAAGTGACCCTGGCTCTCGCTGAGCTCTGCCACGTCACTGTTCGCTTTGCTCGCTCGGCTCGTGTGTTGTGTGTGTGGTCACAGTTCTAACCTAACCAACTGGTTTGGCCTAGGCAAAACTATTTTCTTTTGTCTGTAAGCTTTAATTAAAAGTATTTTTGACAGATATTTTAGTCATACTTTTGACCGACGCTTTTAGTCAAAATTACTTTTGACAGATTTTCACCTTATGTTCACACAAAAAAATTGTATTGTGACATTTACAAATAATGTTGATTCTGTTGCGAATTTTAACAGTACTAAACAAGACTATATCTGTCACTTTCTTTTTCTCTTGAAACAGAAAGAGACAAACTCCCGTACTTTAGTTCCTTGTCTGGCGTGAACACATTGACATGTCGACTTCCATGTATTGTTTTTACGTCTACGCATTAGGAATTTATATGAAAAATATTGACATTTCCAAATATACATAATTTTTGGAGCAATCGACTTTGGTAACATGTTGACATCACGCATTTTCTATTCTATTCTATTTTTCATTATGGCAAGTGCCGATGTCGACAATTCTGCCAATGTCAAGGTGTTGGAAAATCGTGTAGATATAACGTATAGATAGAGTAAAAATTGCCAACTGAGATAAAGTTAAAAAATAAATAAAAATCCCTTTCTTGATTGTATTGTGAAACTTGCTGGGATATTAATACGACACATAAACAGATCACGCATTTTACATTTCACGTTTGTCAGGTTTGTCAAGTTAGACATGACATGTTAAAATATGTCATGTCTAACTTGACAAACCTGACAAATTGCAATTGTAGACATGTCAACATATTCACGCCAGCCACGGAGTTTAGTCCTGTTACAGTTTTTATTTGTAATTTCTATAAACACTGATAATTTATCACGTATACTGTTTAATGGTTTCGTCAAAACACGCTCAGTAATTTTCCTATTGGTCTTTACTGGTGAAATAATTAGAGACATGACAACAACAATATTATAAATGTAATAAGTAGGGCTATTTCAATATGAGCCACATGACATTTAATTCAGGTAGCTCGGTCACGTATCATGTACTAGAATGTTTACAATCTGTATTAGTTGGGCAATCGATACGTGATCACGGTCATTTGTTAGCTTTAATTATAAAAGAGAGATTTTTTGTAAGGGCAAGGACTTTGGATTTCATTCCTTTGTCTATTATGCTCTATGGCACTGCACTAGTTTTCTGACTGCATTCAAGATACAGATTGCCAAGCAAGCACGAATGTTTTTGACGTAACGTCGTAACGTTAACGTAAGCAAATTTTGAATCAATAACCTAACCGTCAAAATCCCCCGACTCCAACTAGAAAAAAAGCTGTAACTTTTGAACGACTGAACAGATTTTCATGAAACATAGTTAAGATGATACCCGATTAAACTAGCTTTCAATATAAAAAACTGCATTGATATCGGTCCATCCGTTTTGGAGCTACGATGCCGCAGTCAGATACACAGATACACACTACAAACTTATAACACCCCTCTTTTTTGTCGGTGGTTAAAAATATAATAAACTAGCTGACCCGGCGAAGTTAGTATCGCCAATAAAAGAACTGTGCACCTACCTACTCTACCTACCTGCCCTAGCCTATCTACCATACCTACCCTATCTACTATACCTACCATAAATATCCGTGATACCTACCATACCTACCCTATCTACCATACCTACCTTCTCCTTACTATATAACAAACACAACAAAAAAATAATTAGCGAAATTGGTCCATTCACGACCACGCCACGGGACCAGCGGGTTCACCAGCCATGGAATATCGGATTTTTATTTAACTTTACGCAACATTGACATTTATTTCAGGAAAACGTAAAACCAGAGCATGCATTTTCAAAAAAATCATGGATTAAACGTGCATTTTTGACCCAAAACTTACTTACGTTAACGTTACGATACGTCGAAAAGGTCCCCAGAATTGACAAGGTAGTAATATCGCATTTCGGTGCATTGTGTGATAAAATGAAATGAGAAAGAAAGAAAGAAAGAAAAACGATTTATTTTTTACACAAATTACGACACATAAAAAGTAAAAAAAAAAAAAAACAAATAAAAAAATGAAGTAAAAAATGAAGACAAAAAAGAAAAAGTAAAAAATTAAAAACACGATCCAAAAAGAAAATAAAAGTAACAATTTACTTTCGGGAAGTAAAGAAAAAATGCAATTATGTATTCACAACACGTTACACGAACACTAGTTTCGCTTAAGTTTTACCTTTTAGCACTTTACAATACAAGTGATTTACTAATTCGTATTTCTGGTTATTATATTATTTATTGATTTCGGTATAAATGTCGATTATACCCAAACCATTTTTTTAAGCATTATGCCATTTGAGAACAGTTTTCTTTAACTATATCTATTTAACATATTATCTACTTTATAATAAGTTAATTCGTTGTTTTAGCGAAAAATAGGATCTAAGTAGATGTGACCGTCATAATCGCGAATCTTAACATTCGATTTTCAAAATGAAAACCAAGTGATAATAATTATTATTTACATCAATTAAGGTTGTATTATGCCAGCACATTATAAACATATTTATCGCCGCATTGTGCTGGTCCGAAACAATAAAACTAATAATGTTCGCGTGACAATCACACCTGTGTTTGTTTTTTACATATGTACGAATCGGGGTTATCAGGAAAATAGTTATACGTCCTAGTTTTACGGACTCTTGGGCAAAAGTATATAAATGTTTATGGTTTATAATAATAATATTATAATATAATATAATATTTTATTTCTTATTTGTCAACTTTTGATGTGTGTTATTTTTATTACAATTTATTTTTATTTTTTATCTTCTCTCTCTTATGTTGTCAATATGTCTGTGCTGAATAAATCTTCTTTTCTTTCTTTGTTTAGTAGCCAATGACATTTTACAAAAAATTACATTGTTGGTAGCTCTTTCGACTTAGGACCTTCTGCTTTGCATAGTTAAGGGGAGATAGATAATAGGTACTTTTAGATTCCTTGAATCTCTGTAAATTTAACATAAGTCAATATTGCGCAAAAACCAAATCATTTTAACAAAATTGGATATACGGTCAAGTGCTGTGTGGAGACAGAAACGTGAATCATAATAATAGGCTTTATTTATACTTAATCGCTATTTAAATTCCATCCTGAAACCATGTAAAAGTTATGTTAAAAGATAGGCTTCATTATTCTATAGGTCATAATGAGAACAGATTTTTATACAGGATATTTATGTACTGCGCATAAAAGAAATTGCAGAGTGATTCATTGTCTGTTCCTAAATGCAACCGCAGTATTGGGACTCATTTTAAAACAGAACGAAAATTCGTCTTAGTATAGAGGACACGCATAATTTACTAGCGAAAGCCATACAATTTTTTTTTTTTTGGTGTGTTTTTTTTTACCTCTGTTGCATTTGGGAACGGAAACTGAATAATTCTGCAAACTACTAATAAAAAAACCTGTATAATCGTTA
The DNA here is from genome assembly GCA_932294325.1 of Allophyes oxyacanthae. Classification (NCBI taxonomy): domain Eukaryota; kingdom Metazoa; phylum Arthropoda; class Insecta; order Lepidoptera; family Noctuidae; genus Allophyes; species Allophyes oxyacanthae. Next base: position 13,259,248 of record OW028622.1, read on the forward strand.
GGTTTTTTATATTCACCGCAATTCTCCGTACTATATGAGGGCCTTAACTCGAATAATCCGAGGTAAATCACTCTTTCCGATATCGTAAATTGTCCAAATGTCCAGAGTAAATTGGGGAGTAAATATTATCCAGTGGCTATGACCATTTTGCTGGTTACCAAAAACGGTTTTGATTATTTATATTCAAACTTGCTAATAATACAGTCAACCCTATAGTGCGTTTGTAACACTGACCTCTATAAATACAGCGTACTTTGTATTATTGAACTCAGTCTGTAAGGGATATTACCGAATTCCAGAAAAACTACCGCAAAAAAGTTTTAAGAATTTGGGTCGAACTCGTTCATCATTATTTTATAATTTGCGGGTCTTCTAAAATTAGTTAAAAACTTGTTTTTCCATTGGAAGTACGCGCATGTCATTTTTTGCCATCAGTTTGTTCACATTCGTCAAATTCGAGATGCATTTTAATGTAACCAACACATAAATTAAGTATCATTATTATTAATTTGTTGCTCACCTGAACAATAAATTAATAATGATAAAAAAATTAAACGAGATCTGAGAAAATTGATTTAATGGTGGTTGTACAGTTTTTAATATATTGGATGTGGTGCTGACGTCGGCTACGGAGAATTCCCTGGACAGCTCACAGAACGAATGTATCCATATTGAAGAGAATTGAGTTGAAGCTTGACCAGCAAAATCGCCTGTCTTTTGTTTTCCTGCACAGAATATTAAAATACTTTCGCCACATTGCCCTCGGAAACACCGATAATATTAAGAGACTAATTGTTAAAGCCTTAAAGTCAAAATAGAAGGCAAAAGACCAAGAGCACGCTGCCCAAAGCGATGGTCAATCCAGGTGTCGGAACAACTGGACGTACCGGTGGCCGTGGCACTCCATCAGGCCACAGACTGCAGCAAATGGAGATTAATTATCTAAAAAATCATGGGAAGGAGTCACGATTCTCAACATTGAGGGGAGACCCTTATTAGGTATACATAGAAAGAAAGAAAAAAAAGAAAAATCATTTATTTGCCACAAAAACAAGACACACTAGAATGATAGACATAGGTAATAAGAAGAGGACAGGTGCATAGACAGAGAATACATTTTTTTAGGATGGCAACAGTGTAAAATTGAGTAGAAAAAATAATAATTTAAAAGAATAAAAAATATGTGGGTATACTGCACCGACTGCGCAGTGCGCATCACCTATTCAGTGTGTGTCCCGAGCTGTAGCAAATGGGTGCATTACAAATCCAGCCCATTACTGTCCCACTGCTGGGCACGGGCCTCTTCACGGAATGAGAAGGTTTAGGCCTTAGTCCATCACGCTGGCCTAGTGCGGGTTGGCGGACTACACACACCATCGAAGACCTTATGAGGCACTCTCAGGTGTGTAGATTTCCTCACGATGTGATCATATTCTGATCCGCACATTAATTCGAAAAGTCAGAGGTGCGGGCCGGCTTCGCACTCAGATCCTGCATGGAGGGCAAGCATTCAACCGATAGGCTATCACTGCTTATTATAACGTACCAAGAGCTTACTGCCTGTAACTGGTTTACATGAAATAAAGATCTATTCTATTCTATACATATCTATGTATAATACAAGACCGATAGATTTAGTATATTGACCGCTTAATGTGCACTAAATAAGTCATAAAGATTTTTTTCGTCGGTCGTATTTTGATAGACGATGAATTGTGTCGCATTTTTTCTTAAGACCGGTTACTTTATTTTGGCCATAGCAGCAACTTAAGAATAGCCGAAGGACAATCCGTTATAACTTCTATTAACGATTTATAAAATAACGAAATGTTGTTATCAACCATTCCAATCCATTTATGGTAATTATCGTTTATATTAATGGTTATTTATTTTGAGCTTTACTAGATTTTATTACAACTAGTGGTCGCCCAGAGGTCAAAATTCGACCATCATTTTAGCTTTCTGCACTCCTCCTCCATATAAACTTTAACTATGCCAAATCTCACTCAAAGGGGAACAAACGAACAAAGTTATCTCTTCAAAGTCCTGCTATAATAGCGAACTTTTACTATGGGACCAACCCTGAAATCGCGAAATAATATATAATTATAACTGTGCTTCATTTGATCCATGCTTCGTGAATCATCCTGTATAAGTTAATGACACGACATGGCATTGTGTTTGGCAAGGCCTGTGAGTTTTATTACCAAGGAACCAATTTCGCTTTCCTTTTACAGAGTCTTCGAATTAAATACTCATTAACGGAATATTTACATTATATCTGCAAGCGTTAGCAATACAAATTGCTTATTATCTTATCTCTCTTTAAACGCCCAGGCCAGTTAAGTGAAATCGAGGCTTTAATTTGGCGGATTGCCAATAAGAAAGCACACCTTAAGCAAATCTTTTACCTGACTGCCGCGAAAGCTTTTCCATACAAAAGAATCTCAACTAATTGTATGGGACAGTAAGGAAAAGTAATTTTATTTTCGTGATTTGTTGGTTCCATGGTAAAAGTTGTACATAATAATGAGCACAATAACCCCTTTAAGAGCCGGTTCACACGGCACGTTGCGCCGCATCGCAAAGTTTTGGCAGTGCGGCGACGCATTGGTGGTCATACAGGCGGGCGGTGCGGCGGCGGCGGCGTCGCAACGTCGTTGCTACGGGCACCACAGGCGTACGTACACCCCTCCCCACCTCATCTCACTGGTTTCAAGTTCGGTGTGCGTGCACGGTGCGGGCGCGGCGCCACGGCGCCGCGCCGCAACGTTGTCGCTACAGGCACGCGGCAGGCACTCCTCCGCGCCTCATCTCACTGGTTACACTTTCAAGTCCCTTGTGCGTTCGGCGCGGCAGCGGCACCGCAGCCCACCGTGTGGTAAACCATGGATATTTGTATGTAAAACGCCGCAACAACACCGGTCCGCACAGTGCCTAAAGTGATTGGGATTAAGATTAGAAAGGTAGGACCTTGTTGTGCGGCCTACGGGACCGGGTAATCCTTTTTGGCATATGTCTAGCTGTATACTGCGACAGGTTGCATGCGACAGGACATGCAATTTTTCCGGATTGACAAAAAATGCTCAGAAATTCATAAATAGCGTCCCAGTAGAAAAGTACAATGATTCACGTGCGCATTGTCTGTTTGTTTGCTACAATACCAACCTTTTGTCGTTATCATAAGGTTATGCGTTTAAAACAGTTCCAGAAAAGTTTATGCATTATTCTGTTTTTTTTCACGGTTTTTAGAAAATCCTTATTTAGTGCAGTGATGTTTATTTTTTTCAGGAAATTAATGTGTACCTACTTACTTGTATACAGGGTGGCGATTTAAGCAACTGCATCCTTTAAGGAGTTGATTCTACTCATAATTATGAACAACTTTTACTAGAGGACCAAACCTAAAATCGCGAAAAAAATACAGCTGTTCCATCGTTCTTAATGATGAGTAGAATCAAGGTGCAGGTGACTACATCGCCACCCTGTATAAACATACCTATATCTAATTTATTTATTTATTGCACAATGTACACATAAGTTGTTATAAACTAATTATAAACTAACCTGGTACATGACCCTGTTAGTGTGCTGCAGAAGAGAAGAGAAGAGGCGGTAACATTATTATCCCTACATGCAAAAGATTGCAGAGTTATGTTAGAGAATTATAATCTGATTACATGAATGGTTGACAAAGTATTTATTTGCGAATAGATTCGTTTTACTAAAGGCACGACTAAGTAATATAAAAAACAATATTCCGCAATGATAAGCCGTGCATTATATTATTCTAGGAATCGCCATATTTATGCTTAAACTGTCTGAAACATTGTCGTAATAAGAAGAAATACCTACTTGGAATAGATAAAGCAATATTGTAACCATGATATGTATTTTTAATGTTGAAATATTTCACCGTTGTCAATACTGTCATAGATAATGTTAGACATGGTGAAACATGTTGATTATCTTTTTAAAGCATCCGTTTTACAATTTTATTTTAGACAAAAACTAATATGGAACGCAAATAGTAAGATTTTCATATTTATTTAAATAAGAACAAATGAACGCTAAATTTAGTGTATTTTACACTTATTTAAAAATAATTATACTAAAATGTATAAAGCAATTTGTGCTACAATTTACAATGCATTCAGATATTATGCATGACAATATCTCGTTTCGGTGAATACTCGTATCTACACAGATTAATGTCGAATATATTTTGTAATTCTGATGTTGAATGTCCAGTCAACCGATGATAATTGGATCAAAACTTTGATTCACACTTTTTTTTTCTAATTTTAGACTAAGTTTATTTAGGCATTTCGTTACGCTTGGTTTTTATTTTCAATTCAAGTTGATTGTTCGAAAATGTACAATTTTTTACGCGCTCTACATTTAATTTGTATAGTTCAGGGTTTACGAACCCTGGGAGTAGATTTACACTGGTAGCACTGTAGGCCGTAGCACGCGTGCGTGACACGCGACATAATATTTTCCGCTATTGAGTTTCTAATTATCAAAAGTAATGATTATTATGAATTATGATTGTGTTGTTGCCAAGTAAATATTTTTTATAGGCAAGTGCATTCTGATTATTTCAAATTATAGTCCATTCCCAGTTACATTGGTAGCTGGTAGCAAACACTTGGAAAAAGGCTACGATAATGCTGGTTTAATTAAAAGGTTTACAATCCCTGATAATACTCGTTGACATAATAGTAGCATTATTTATCATTTTTTGCATTATGTATTTCTCGCATTATTTGGCATAATTTTGTGACCTTGATTCGTCATCTGTGTAATTTTAAGCAGCGAAGGTCACTATTAACTATGCAAATATCACCAAACTGATGATGGAAGTTATATTTTGGAATTTAATTTCACTTCAGCTAGTAATGTATGCTTGGTGTTGTGTGCAGTAGTATTATTTTTTAAATGACTCACGAATAAGTCTGGCTTACAATTATTGCAAGCTTAATTATATATACCTATCTATATACTAATATTATTAAGAGGCATTTGTTTGTTTGTATTTAGAGTGTAATCTGTGGGTCTACTGAACCTGTGGTTGATTTTAAGATTTCTTGTCTAGATGTTCGTATAACGCCACAAATTTATCTGGCCCGGTGACCAAAATTGGAACTAACGTCGCTACAGAACAAAATTGACTTCAAAATGTCATTTCTGTAGGGAGATGACATTGGTAAAAGCGACGGCAGCGACGCCACGACCGGGTCAGATAAGTTTGTGGCACTGTACAAAGTTATCTCGTCATGCAAAATGACAGACGTCAAATCCGACCTATTAGATTTCCACGAGTGTAATGAGTTAAGAAAAATTGTATCAGTGTGTAATTGAACGGTATGAATGGTATACTTCTCATATCATTACGGCACCTCTAACAAATAGACGAGAAGGCCTACATAGTCTGGGACTGCATCAAATATACATGGGGGTTTTTGGATATTTTTGTCACCGATGCGCATCGATATCCAAGATGCGGCATCCGATATCAGCATCATTATTTTTGGCATCGATGCCTACCAGAACAATGTTAGTGTCGTCAACTGCGATACGATGCTGATATTGCAATTGTTAACAATGCATCCGACCAAAACCAACGATATCTACTACAAAACTAAATGGCACCGGCATCCGTTTTCAACATGACACGGCATCCGAATTCTAAAAACATCTATCTCTAGCATCAAGTTCACTACATTTTATATTAACCTAGAATTAGGAAAATATTCGTATGCCTCTTAGTGGCAGATGTGTTGGAAAAACTATTAAGCCTAACAATTTTTGTTTTGTATCATATCTTTGGCGAATATTTTTTTTTATCAGCCACAGTAGCTCATAACCTTCCGATGCTGGAAATAAGATAGCAGGCGGTTAGATGTATCTCGCTACAGATTGCATCTAAATTCGTCGACTTCGAAGACTTTGTCAAGTGTACGAAGTAGGTATCATTATCGTTATAGTTTTATTTTTAGGAGATTTATTACGTTCGTTGTATATCATGTGCTGCAAGATACAGACTAACTCGAAACGTTCGAACTTAGACCCGTCTGCATGGAAGGCAAGCGTTCAACCGCTACTAGACTAGACTAACTGAACGATATTTTTTGTGTCTAAAATACCGCAGCAATTTGCCAGCCTACCGGAACTGATAGCATTACGTCATCCACGGTGTTTATTTATATTTGTCACGTGTATTGTTTGTTTGTATGCACTTGCGACTTGTTCGATTGATACAAGCCTTTTGTTATCAACACAATCCGAACTCCTTACATAACTCTGTTTGTTGCAATTATTCAAACAATTATGAAGCAAATAATGGTATTTAGATTTTGTGGTGGTTAACAATAGCCTATCTAATCTTTGGATATTATAGAATACGTACGAGTAAAATAATTGCATATTTTTTATCCGAGTTCGGCGAGGGTTATGTTTTTGACCAGTATGTATGTATGTGTCTCTGTTCCCTCATAACTTCTAAAAATCTAAACTATTTATCATAATTTGACAAATGTGGTATCGTTGGAAGCGTCTTCATCGTCCGCTGGTTATAGGCTGTGTGAAGTCAGATTAAATTGAATATGGCAGCATCTTGAGGACATAAAGTCATGAACTAAAAAAAATATATTTTAAAGTGAATTATTGTTGGTAAGTAGGTATGTCATTTGAAAAGTAAGATATCAAATTAACCATTTAATAGAAAAACCTTAAATTTTAGAATGGAGAAAGTCTTTGTTAAGTTTCGGCATCTCGGTTTATTAACAGCAATTTTTTTTGTTTACCAAACCTACCATATTACCATGAAAATTTTATATGTACCTACCTATTCTACCAGGTAGAGGTATGGAAATAATTTATATCTAACAATTAGCAAATCCACTGGCAGTTTCAGATAAGAATTAATGGAAAATAAAGATGTTGATGTTTTTAAAAAAAATCTTCAATTCGAGTTTATTTTTGAGGATATAATATCAAAATAATAGTTTTGTATGTCGTTGCTACAACCATAAACATTAAAAGCTTTTATATCAGAAATGGTAATATTTGAGTGGGCTACGTTATTTATTTATTATTATTTAAATAAACGTACGTTATTTATTTATTTATATGTTTACAAGGTCTTATCTTTCCAGTCCCGACCCCTTTAAGAGGTTATTCAAGTCATAATAATTAATAAACAACTTTTAATATGGGACAAACTAAAATGTATGGACCAGGAGATTTTTATTTCGCGAATTCAGAGCTGGGCCCATAGTAAATGTTGTACATGATGATGAGTATAAAAACCCCTTAAAGGGATCGGGACTAGCATGTTAAGACCTTCTATAGTAACTAAACATATAACTAAATATTTAAAAAAAAAAACTGATATACATTATTATTTTACTTATTCTAAGTTTGTATAACATACATTTTCTGTATTTCTTTTAAATAATTCCCAACTTATGGGTAAATATTTGATAATTATTTTTCAAACCAACTGTTACGAGGACGACGTTATTATTTTCGTATAATTACCGAAATAATAAGGTTGTTTTCAGTTTAATTAGCTACAAAAAGAGTGTTTTTAATCGGAAGTGATATTATATGACGCGATTTTCTAATAATATTGAAATACAGGGCAAATATGCGCAGGTTTGATCAAGTGTGAAATTCCAAGTAAAATTGAATAGAATTAGTACCAAAGATAATTGTGTTATTTAATTTTAATTTTACGAATTTGGAATTCGTTTTATTTTTCAAATATGCCATTAGTGACGCGTTCATTTTTAAATAAACCGATGAATTAAGGGCCGTAGCACACTTTAATACTTTCTGCAACGGAATGGCGTATTTTCGCATTAATTATTCACTTTTTGTAAGCAAAATACAGCCAACGAAAAAGCGTCGAAGTGCAATCTCGATTCCGAGATGATCTCGCAGGAAACGAGAATTGTCTTCCAGGAACGTAATGGCAAAATTCGGGTTGTTATCAGTCTATTAACATTGGAATTGTCGCCTTGTATCACTTGTATGTAACCAACAATGCAGTTAAAGTGAAACCTGATCGTGCGTCCACAATTAGCATCGCACGACGAAGTGTTAGCGGATTACTGACACACTAGCACACCGAGATACCGAACAGCATCTATTTATGTAAGTATTGTTTAAAATCGACAACATATCATATATGAAGTATATTCTCTATATATAAGTTACCGTCGATATCTGTAGGTAAATAACCTAACCGTCAAAAACCCCCGACTCCAACTAGAAAAAGAGCTGTAACTTTTGAACGGCTGAACAGATTTTCATGAAACATAGCTAAGATGATACCCGATTAAATTAGCTTCCAATTAAAAAATGCATTAAAATCGGTTCATCCGTTTTGGAGCTACGATGCCACAGATAGATACACAGATACACAGATACAAACTACAAATTTATAACACCCCTCTTTTTTGTTGGGGGTTAAAAAAGGAACTTACCTAAGTTCCAGGTACTTAGGTACGTTCCTTTGTGACCTGTGTCTATACGCAGTGTCCCCGTACTGCGCATGGGTACATGTTTATGTTATTTGTATGATTTGTAGACATTCGCTAAGGATTAAGTAGAAGCAGTGAAGTAAGGTGATTCTTAATTCTTTATTGTACACGAAAATGAGATAAATGACAAATACAATTGAGATGGTATGTACACAGGCGAGCTTAACCCAAATTTGAAATTTGTGATTGAGGAAGCGCTCGACTTCAACTCAACAGTCTTCGATATTTCCATCAACCTTCAGTGTCTATTGTAACAACTTTGTAGGAGTCTGCATGAACTCAATAACACTAACACACACAAAAATATCACCGAGTAGGTACAGCTAACCGTCAAATAATCAAACAACTAAATTTTAAAGTGCTCTTTTATGTAATTCTAGTGCCATAAAGTGTCTATAAACGCTACAATTTGGCTCACGATCGATAGGGCCGATCGGTAGGATCCCTACCAATCGGCTTGTCAATAGGGTCAATAGGCAAGGGACGATGATAACGACGAACCTATTTATTATAATTGTTTATGTATTTTTGGTTATGACAGATTGTTTTTTTTTTCTCATGTCTGTGTGTGTCTTATTTATTAAATTATGCTAAAATAAAGCACTCAAAAGATAAAAACGTCGTTTTAATAATTATTCCTAACATTTGTGGAGTGCCTATTGATATGCAGAGTGGTAGGGACCCTATCATGAGGCAAATTGTGGCGTTCGTAAACACCTTTAAGTCACCTTAAAGTGACAATGACAGCATTAAACTTAATGGTAACTTAAAATTGAGATTTGTTTAATAGGGCCCATCTACACTCGATACTTTTAGTTTTAGCAGCAGATTCGCGCATATTCGCGTTCGTTATTCACTTTTTGTAAGCAAAAGGCAGCCAACGAACGCGAAAACGTACTATTCTGCTGCTAAAAGTATCGAGTGTGAACAATGACATTTTACAAATAGACGAGCCATACACCAACATTAATGCACTACAAAATGGCGAAAACTTTACTATAGCTACATAGCAGTATATATAATTTATACAGTGCGCGAAGAAAGGGAAAGAAAATGAAAGCCACCATACGCCATGTCGGTTGTTAGAAAAAGATGAATATAAACGTTTAGTTACGTGGCATTAGCTGCTGCATGCTCATTCTCTCAGTCGGTGCAGGGCATTTACCTTGCATTTGTCTTGCCAATATAGAGCGCGGGCAACGCGTCTATTTGTAAAATGTCATTGAGTGTGAACGAACTGATATTCGGCGGTAAGTGATTTTTTGTCGATCCCTCGCAAGTACTCAACAGTGCAGGAAATACGAATGCAAACCTTATATTTAAACGCATAGCAAATCGTTAACCTTGTCGGCCACGGCTTTGGTAGCGCTGTGAAAAAAACAATCAAAGAAATGGAACCTTCACCACTCAGTGATTACGAAGCTAATCTAAGTATAAACATTCGGTACATTATCAATGAACTTGTTGTAATTTTTGTAGAAATTCATTTTGTGGACCGCTTTTTTGAGCTGTTCGGTGAACCAGTAAAAGCAGCACCGGTTAATTCCATTTGCGATACGAAAAAATTCGGTGGGAATATCAGAAATTCCGAATAGTGTGAAGTATTGATGATGAGTATCAAGTTCAAGAATTTATTGACAGTGATGCTTATTAATGTTTGTCTATTATCTGTTTGTGCTCATGCTGTTAAAGAATCCCTTTTATTTTCTACTAACAACCCGTCTCCGGCTACGCACGAGTGCAATTTTTCTACTAACCTTACATTTAATATGAAAGTATTATAAGTATAAACCTTCCGGAAGAAAAGCTGAAAATGATGGTGAGAACCGCATCAAAATCTGTTGCGTGGTTTAGGAGGAGTTCGCGGATATACAGACAGACAGATGCGAAAGCGACTTTATTTTATACTATGTAGAGATAAAGATTTTTCGTATCAATTTGATAAAGGCTCAACAGACTGGCTCCAAGAGTCAGGAAACAAGAGTTTTTTTTAACTCTTGTCTAGTCTGTTATATTCTTGTTATAATAATTTATTTATTTATTTAAAAATGCTCTATGTACAATTTACAAAGGCGGTCTTAATGCCGTAGGCATTCTCTCCCAAACAACCTTAGGGTCATGCAGAGACAATGAAGGTAGATGCACCAAAGTTAATTGCGAGGTATATAAATAATTATACACATAGATATAATTATACTTACTAGAGGTCGCCTAGTGGTCGCAATTCGACCGTAATACATTACAAATATATTTTACGTTTCTGCACTCCTTCTCCATATAAATTTTACTAAGCCAAATCTCAGGAGGAGGCGGGCCGCGTGAGGGAGAGGATGGCGTCCTCCCTCCAGCCCAGCCGCAGTGGTGGTCGCCCACGGCGTCGGGCGCCGGCCGACGATCTCCGGCCACCGTAGGCGCGGGCATGCGGACAGCGAGTAAAGGGCAACTCGCTGTCCGACCATGGACCATGCCCGGGTCGACGGCGCGTTGTGTTCCACGCGCGCCTCAAAGAACGTCAGCAAGATGACGGGGCCCCCCCTGTAGAGGGCCGAAGCCTGCCGGGGTCGCGGGACTTATCTCATTACCGTGACCCCGGAACGTAAAGGGCTATCGAAGGAACACCGTGGATTTTAGTCAGTACAAGTCTGACAGTCAGACTTATTTGATGATTTTACCACGCTAAAAAAAAAAAAAAAAAAAAAAAAAAAAAAAAGCCAAATCTCACACGAGGCCTGCGCGCAATATGCTTATAAAGGGGTACAAAGTTTTCTCTTTACGTATACCTATATTATTAAATGGCATAATTATTTATCTATGGTGTATATTAATTTTTAGGTTGCTTTTTGATTCTGCTTTACTTTTTGCGAACCTATTCAATCTGAAGAGCATCAAGTAGATACCTATGCAAACAAGATTTTAGTGCATAGAAAACACGAATGAATCATTATATTTGTGCACCAATACGTAATGTACGTATATCTATTGCTTATTTTATGAGTAATGTTGTCATAACTATATCATAATTTATTTGACTTGAATAATATCGTGTATTTAAGTGTCATTCACGATAAAACCTCTAACATAAACAAATCTGTGTCCACGTGCGGTAGAATAGTATTTGTAAGAAGAATTTCCAGTTTCTGCTCAGATAAATTTTTATGCAAATGTATTATAATATTATAACGTCCACCTGTAAACGACGAATGATCTAGTTGAGAGTGTTGAGACGTGTGTGCAAAAGAATGATTTCATTTTTAGCTATCGATTCTTGATCAAATCGATTGAGTAAACTCTGAGAGGCTTGAATTCTAACATCGGGAACATTAGGTACCTATACCTACACATCCAAGAGGAGTGACGAAACAAAAATAGTTAACTATTACACAAAAACAGGCAAATGTTTTAACCTTTATTTTTTAAATCCTTCCCAATGCTGTGCTGGTATCAAATCGAAACAAAATTAATTCACTTTCCTACAAAAATTTAACTTTAAAAATTAAATCACTTTAACTGACGAACAACTGACGGAACAGAAATGGTTAAAAACGTATTTTATTTACGTATTTAATCAAAATTGGTTAAATATTTACATTTGTTATTTAACCATTTTTAATCAGTCGCTCCACATTTTTTCAGAACTTTGATGGGCAATCTCTGCTTATCATTCTACAAAACTATATGAAACTTGAAGAAAATATTGATTGCTCCAAACATTTCGAGGGTTCACGGGCTATTTGCATTAAGCGACATTTTTGGAACTTTACAGGAGAACATTTCAAAGTTTCATTTTTCGGAAATAATAATTATCATTTTTAAAAAAGTATCAACATTTTTACGAAAAAGTGACCTATGTGTGTTTTTCGTTTACAAAATCCGCACAATTTAGTCTACCTAGTTCTTCTTCAATCTAGTTTACTTATATAAAGCTCGATTACCACTGACTGACTGACTGACTGATTGACACAATTGTTCTCCCAGAAGGAGCCGTGGGGGGTTAAAGTCATGTATGGGAGACATAAACCTTGAGGTCCAGTGAGTCCGGGAAAAATCCGAAATGACCTGAAAGTGGAACACTGACCGGAACTGCCCTACGGATCTCGAAAATGAAAAGTCGAACACCCACACTGCCGGAACTAAAAATGTCGAGGACCCTGGGCCGTTTGACGAGCCGGTGAAAAAAAGATGGTTTCCATACAAAAAAACATGGCTGCCATACAAAATCAAAAATCATATTTTTTTTTAAGTTATGTTACAAGCACCACCTACAATGCCCCGCGGGCCGCATGCGGCCCGCGCACCCACGCGACCTCTAGTCTTTTTATAAAGCTGTTATTACCAGAAATAAATGTCGCTTAATACAAATAGCCCGTGAACCCTCGATTTTGATTTTGACTCAGTTATGTATCCACAGTAATCCACTTTTGTATTGGCAAACAACATTTTTTATGGTTTGGTATCCAATTTTATTTAGTTCGCTGGCTTTTCATTCTCAAAATCCCGTTTTGAATTATTTATCTTGTTATTAAAGATGTGAATTTTTATATTAATATTTGTAAATAAATGCTAATGTGTAGTATTTTATTCTGTTTTGGTTTTAGAATAATAATGACACAAAAATGTTTTTTAAATCTTACCAGGTACCTAAGTAGGTAAATTTAGATTCAAAGAAATAATACACTCCGAGGCAATAAATCCGGGTCACCAACATAATAAACCTTAATAATCTCGGAAACTAACAATGATACCTTATCGAAATAAAAAGTATTTTATATACCTATTTAATACTAGGTACTTAAATAATAATGCATCGAGAGCTGAAAATTGCATAGACAGAGGAATACGAGAATATTCCCCAGTGTTGCTTCAGAAACTTTGTGCCGTATACCGAATGGCATGAAATCCGTATTAACAATACACGGAGGTAAATACAAAGTATTAAAATGTGAGAAAATGATATATAGATATGAGTCAAACATGGATATTAAACAAAATGGGGATAAAATTTACACATTTTTAATTTATGGGTTTTTAATAAGTAAAACAAATAATAACTAAGAAGTTTTATTAATTTTATTTGAGTAGTATTGAATAGTCTATAAATATTTTTTATTTGATTATGCAAAAATTTTTAGTTTCCGAGATATTAAGGTTTATTATTGACCCGGATTCCTCGCCTCCGAGTGTCTTTTGATATTTATAAATATATTTTGTTGCTTCCATGCATGTAGAGATTTTGACTTAGGCTCAACGTAACTCGTAAATAAAAAAATATCAAGTTAATGATGAGAAGGTACTTACTTACAGAAATTTACCAGCCTAAGTATCTGATGGAACATTATTATACAAATAACGTAAAGAAATCAAAGTGACGATCTGGAACATAAAGGAAACTTCCAAATTATTAAATAATAATATTATAGTTGTGGTATATTTTCCGAGTTTCTCCATAAACAAAGATTAATTTTCTGCTTGACGTGGATAATAAATTATTTATTATTGGTTACCGTGACATCTTGTAACAAAGAAAATGTCAATTGGCTGTAATCGCATCACCGAGTTACTTAAACAATTGTTCTCAATTAGGTGTACATAACGGGTTAGTTTTGTGCCTTTATTTACCTAAGTAAATACCGATTGGTGTACTTTGTCCTCACCTGGGGAAATATGCCGGGGGACGAATTGCACTAATCTTTTTGGTAGGTATTTATTAGCTTATTCGTAAAAAATTTTTTTTCTGTAATTCTTTATTTATTAAAGGAGGTTTCTTCACACATAAACATGTCACCTCCATAATACAACAAACTTAAACACTTCTGGAACTAATACTAAATTTACACTAACTTAAAACTATAGAGGAACGATTTTTAAAGCCGGGCTGCGTCAGCCTGTACAACAATTTAGCTTCCTCTGATAGAGGTGATGACAATATTACACCATCCAACATCATAAGGAACCACATCGAGTTCGGTTCCCAAATGACTTCTAAACACTTCGTTCCTGACACATTCCATTATGATGATAAACATCCTCAATTACCCAAATTCACCACAATCCGAAAAAAAAAACTTGCTAAGTGCAGAAGTAAACGGCTAAAAACATATTGTTTTTACTTATTCATGCAGCTATATATCACACAGATAAAATCTTAATGATATGAAATCTTTTTAAATTAAATTATCACACTAATATATGCTAAATTATTTACTAACAGGAAGGTCAACATTTATGATATTTTTCGTTAGCAACAAACATGACTGTGTTATTGTAATTTATCTTATTTATAAACTCATCTTTATTTATACAAGTGTTTCTTCCGGTTAAGCAGGTTTAAACAACACCACTTCCGTGAATGGCGCATAAATAGACCAGAAAGGAAACTTAATAAAGAAATGTACTAGATTATCATATCATCATCTGCCTGGCCTTTATCCCAACTACGTTGGGGTCGGCTCTCAATCTAACCCGATGCGGATGAATATCAGTATTTAATACGGAGTGACTGCCATCTGACCTCTGTTACCCAATAACTGGGAGACACTGATATACTTTACCTAAGATTAGACCGTTGCCTCTATTCGTATATGCGAAAGGCGAATGGTAGTTATTGTACTCCTCATTATGGACAACTTTTACTATGGGACCAACCCTGAAATCGTGAAGAAAATATCAGCTGTTCGATACAAAGATTTCAATATTACTCGACTAAATGTATGAAACAGCTGTTTTTATTATCGCGGTTTCATGGTTTTTTCTATATTAAAAGTTGTTCATAATTATGAGTACCTACAAAAAACTACCTTTTGGTTTTCACATACACTAAAAATAATGCTGTTATAATTCTCATAATTTTTTGTCTTCGCGGTCAGGGATTGTTGGTCTAATCGGACCTCCTCAATTCTTAGGGAAAAAGGTGTTATTTCTACATGTTTACCTATATAATTTTTCAAGGCATGCTACACAGTTCTTCTACAATTTATGTTTGAGGTAAATACATTAAGTCAAACTTATTATAGAAGCAGACTGAAGGTGTCAATGTAGTCTCAGTTAGTCACAGTTTACTTTTAGTCAACCACATAACTTTGCGCATCTATACATATAGGTATCAGGGACCAATCAACACTGAAAAATCTTATAATACTACCTTATAACCTATAAACTGCTGATGAACTAGCAAGAGCTGGTACGGAAAGCACCAAAATGGGGCCAGAACCCATCTGTATAAATCTAATGTACCACTTCGACGTATCTCAGGATCTTGGGATATAAATAGAGTATCAAACACTGGGAAAAATCTCCAGGCCGAGCATACTCCAAAGCGCTTCTCACTAGTTCGCTTTAACAAAAGGATTACGGACGAGACGTTTTCCATGAACAGGAGCCGCATCTGGATCCTGATAAGAACCCTTATTGGGCAATGCAAATTAAACAAACACCTGCTCAGAATAGGCCTTAGTGTCACCACAATCTGCAGATTCTGTCGCATAAAGAATGAACGCCCATATATCCAATGCGAGTGTGACGTACTACATCACACAAGAAGCCAGCGTCTAGGAGGCCACCTAATCTTATGAGATGAGATTATGTCCCTCCCTCAGAACTATAGACAATTTTATAATTGACTTACGGCTAGAGGAAGTGCTGTTACAATGTAAGATGCATCATAAGAGATTCCCCCAAATAAATAAATAAAACGGTTATACTGGCTTTTCAAGAGTATTTAATTTTGGTTTAAAGTCTTTTCACTCGCGCAATGAATCTGGGTCACCAACATAAACCTTAATTACTCGGAAACTAAGAATGATAGCTTATTCAAATAAAGAGTATTTTATAGACTATTTAATACTGCTCAAAGAATACGCTTCGAGAGCTGGAAACTACATTGATAGAGGAATGAAAAAATATTCCCCAACATCGCCTCAGAAACTCTCTGCCGTATGGCAATCGCATCTGAATTGGCAACACACGGAGGTACATTAAACACATACGGAGAACACATTAAAGTACTAAAATGTGAGAAAATGATATAAATATGGGAAAAAAATATGGATATTTAAAAAAAAATGCGGTTATATTTACGCATTTTTAATTTATGTATTTTTAATAAGTAAAACAACTAATAACTAAGAAATCTTATTAATTTTATTTGAGTTGTTTAAAATAGCCTATAAAATACTTTTTATTTGGATAAGGTAACATTTTTAATTTCTGAGATATTTAGGTTTATTTGGTGACCCGGATTCATTGCTCCCGAGTGTATCTGAATATTGAGTTACTACGAATATTTTCATCAATGAATATTAATTTGTTCAGAATATTTAGTACCCAAAAGATAGTATTAAAAACTAGTGCCTATCAAAATAGATAGATCTTTAGTAGGTATATACATAAATGTTTATACCTTCGCCTTGAACATCTGTAAAGATATGACTGATTGTTTCAAGTGCATGGATTACGACAAATCCACTTACAGCATCCTCGGGATGTACCCACTTCAAATCTGTCGCCTTATACTATATAACGTGGCTATAGTAATTGGAACTGCATGTGCAGGGAATAAAGTTGGAATTAGTTTGATGTCACTGTTATAGTTTTATACCTGATTACGTCATTTGGTCAGTTCCTACTTTATTGTTCTCAGAGTTATCAGCTGGGGCATCACTGCATCATCTTCCTAGATTTTAAGTGAGAATTCCAACATCTCATGGCACTACTCCGTTCTACTATTTCCGTGTGTCTTTATCTTTGCTGGGGGGCAAGTCTGCTTTTTTAATTGTGTCAAAAATGTTTCACAATGACATCATAATTGCAAATTTTGTTTGTTTGTATGCTAAATCTGTCAAAATGTGCAATTATGATGTCATTGTGAAACTATTCTGATACGATTGAAATAAGTATTTTTCCATATGACGTCATCGTAGAAATTCATAATTATACTTTGTAGCGGTTATAAAAGCCATGAAAGATCGCATTAGCCTCGAAGGCTGAATCTATAAGAAGGTAGGGTCGGCGAAATTCATAATTATCATAAATCCGAACGTTTGTTTGTTACTCCACGAAGGATAGATAAGAACCATTTCGTGATTTTTACGGGCCAAAGAGAAAGCTACACGGTATTTTGAATGAAATTAAGGAGAATTTCCTTAATTCCTACGAACCTTTAATTATTAAAAAAATCCATGTATTGGATTTTAATTTCTATATAATAATAATTATGGTATTAAAAGAATAACTCTAAGAATTTTGTGATGTTGCTCGGTATATTAAAAAAAAGAGTATTTTTTCCCAATGTTGAGTAATGTGATGGGAAATCAACAATGAATTTAAAAGTCAAATGAACATTTTATTCGCGTAATAAAATTGATTGTAAAAAGTAATGATCGTTGTAAAACCTAAAGTTAATAACCTTCGAAGCTAGTCAACCGGTGTCACATCTTATACAGTTAGTTTCGCATTATTAACACAATCAGTTAATTTATTCAATGATAATGTTAGGTTCCGATCAGTCAGGATGAATAATATAATATATACAGCTACAGCTAACAGTTAACGTGTCTTATCTGATGACACCGAATCCAGAAATCTGGAATAAAAAATAACTGCTTTTCCATAGATAAGAGTCGAGTAACATTAAATTATTTGTATGAAACAGCAGATTTTGTTTTCGCGATTTCAGTATTTATCCCATAGTAAAAGTTGTTCATAATGATGAGTACAAAAACCCCCTTTCAGCTTTATATAGGTTGATACTTTTTTCGACTAACCGTAAATGTGGTCTAGAAGATGAAGACAATGAAACCTAATAACCTGCTTAGGGCCTGTGCTGACCAAAGTCAAGGCTGTAGTTAGACAGAGCACCGCGGGTCTACCGCGTAACTAAAATGAAAGTCGACTCGATCGAGCTACCTTATAAAAAAAAATACCGATCGTAACGTTAGTACTCCCATCTTCATGATCGGTAATTTTTTTATAAGGTACGTAGTTCGAAATTTATTCCCTCACGATCGTATTAAAGTTTATTACCAGAGTCTGATATTCATTACTATTTTTTTACGCGGTAGACCAGAGGGCCGAGCACGAATGTTTTGACGTATAGTAACGTAAACGTAAGCAAATTTTGATTATAAAATACAATGAATCTATCGCATTTTTATTGAATTTTATGCAACATACACACTTGTTTCATGAAAATGTAAAAATACTGCATGTATTTTCAAAAAATATCATGGAGTATTTTTTATTCAAAATTTGCTTACGTTTACTTTACCAGACGTCAAATTATTCGTGCTTGGCCCACTGCGTGGGCTCGGCTTCTCTGATACACACACGCAACGCGCCGTGTCGCCGCGCCGCGCCGCCGCCGCCTGGTTTTTGATTCTACTACAGCTTTCATTTTTAAATATCATAGAACCTAGCTTTAAAATATTTTTCATCCCACCATCTCGGAAAGAGTATTTTTAATCTTCAATATCTGAGTGGAAAAGCCGTTTTTATTCTCTAGAGGATAAAGTAAATTTTCATCCCACCATCTCGGAAAGAGTATTTTTAATCTTCAATATCTGAGTGGAAAAGCCGTTTTTATTCTCTAGAGGATAAAGTAAATTGAATTTAGAACATCGTGTGCACTAAGTTTGTGAATTAAACGTTATTTTTTTGCATTTAGTCATTTCCTCGCTGAGGTGGACTGAAAAGTTACGTGTTGCACTCGAGTGCAAAGATTTTTCACCTCGTGCTCTTTTGATGCCCTCGCTAACGCTCAGGATTCTAATTTTGAATCACTCGCTGCGCTCGTGATTCAATTTTAGAATCCTTCGCTTGCTCGGTCATCAAAATTGAACACGCGGTTAAAAAGCAACTTTGCACTCTTGTATAACAAATAACTATTACTTTATTAAAATAAGACTTATAATGGCTTGTGCTTGTCGCACTTTTATAATCATAGCAACATTCCTATTATGTTGACAAAATCTTCCATCGTATGTCCAAAGTATTAGTCGAGCAATATTGAATTATCTGTATGGATCAGCTGATTGATTTTATCGATATCAGGACTGGTCTCGTTATGTACAATAACCTCATAAAGGGATCGGGATTGGACAGCTAGGACCTTATTTATATTTTCGGTCGTCTGGCTGGTCATGACAATCTGTATCACTTTTGGAATTGATGGCTTGGGCACGCGTTTATCATTCCTAATTCACTCTTAATATGATTTAAATTGCCAATTTATTAATGTGATAATAAGCCACTAATTGATCAATATTTTTTTTGTTATTCGAACTATTATGTTATGGGTTTTTATCGTTTTTTAATGTTGCTTTTCTTATTTTTGTTTCAGGTAAGTCACCTATTGATGTATCAAATGGTTATTTGCTGAAAACGGAGACATGAATCGCAGGTACTATTATGTAAGTAAACAATTTAAAAAAACCTGCTATATGAAGATTTTGTGAAATATTTCAATCTGAAAGTGCCAGTGAATATAAAATATCAGGCGCGATGTATGCATTTTTCAAAAAAAAGTAAATAATTGATAAATGAAAAATTTCATGTAGACAAGGCACTTTTGAAGCGTAAAGGTCTCAGAATTTCATGCAATTGATTATTATCTACAAGTACGTGTTTGATGTTCATGAAACTTTTGAATAGGTTGTATTTACATGTCTGCCATTGACTTTATAGAGTTCTTCTTTTTATTTGCTTAAGAAAAACAGTCCGACTCATTGTTTCTTTCAAAATACACATTATTGATTTGATAACGAATCAGACCAAAGAAGCTGAAGATCCTGGCAAAGCAGGATAAATACTCAATAAATGTCTGAATTTTGCATCTATAAATCCAATAAATCTCCTAAATACTATAAATTTTCGTTCGTTGCGTGCATTTCACGGGAGCAAAACAATAAGATCGGTTCACAATTTTAAATAGCAAAACAATTACTGTGGAGAAACGTAATCAGTTTATAACGGACGATAAAGCTGTTATTAGTTTCGGCCACAGTAACTGAACGTATTATAACAAGAATATAAATATTCAAAAACAAAAAGGATTCCAATGACTTGAAATCAAAAGGGGTAGGTCGCCTATGGTGCTCGCTATAAATATCAATTCATAGAATGTTGAAACTGAAATGTACAATTTAGAATCTACGCGGGTTAGGGTTCTAGTAAATCGGGACTTTTATGCATAAATACACAAGCACAGTGTCAATATCGAATTAATCGATCTACTTACCTAAATCAGATTTTTGGAATGCCCTTTGTTGAAAAGTCAGATATATTTGGATTTAAAATTATGCTAACGATGTGCTATTTCATTACTTCTATCAATGTCCTTACCTACATTGCCTGACATTGTCATTCATTGTTATGTAAGCAATAATTATCTTTGTAAAAATTAATTCTGCAACAAAACTTGAAAATTATTTGTCACAGTTATGTAACTTGGTTCACTGTATTATTAATGCTGTATTTTTTCCTGTGCATAAATAAACAAGTAAGTCAATCTATCAGTACAGAAATAATCATTTAAAAAATAAAACGTTTGTTTACAAACGCACGCGTAGACATTTTAAATTCCTTCGTTTTTCTATTTGTACACCTCGGTACATACTTTTATGTTTAATCCTTTGTGTATTGTCTACCGTCCCTTGCGTATTTATTTATAATAGATACTTATGTTAATCAATCGCCAACGTAGACAATGAGATATGCACGAGCTCACCGTGACTTTCCGCTATTCCTTCAAAGATAATATTTTATTACTAAAATAGCTAAGAGTGATTCATTGCTGTTTTCACAATACAATATTGATAGAGAATTGATTTGTTTACACTTTGTAGAGAACAGCTAGATATCTGATTTTAAAAACATTTTCTCCGTTGCCTATCAACGTTGTCAAAGGCTATTGTGAAATCCACACGACAGGAGTTCCCCAGGGACCCATTCAGATTTTTTCATTAATAATTATAGTTGTACGATAAATAAATATCAATCGATTGGTTGCAGTTATAATTATTAGTTTGTTGCTTTTACCTATAATGATAAACCACTTTTGAATAAGATTGCTGGATCTTATATCGTTATGTAGTTATGTACAATAAAGTTGTTTTGAATTCTAAAAAATAACAATAATAATATAATATTATCTACGCTGTTCAGCACGTGTAAGTAAAATAGATTTACAGAAGCTAAATAGCTACAATAGGTGCAAGAAATAAAAAAAGACAATGACATCACCTTTATTACTTTGTCACCTGTTTCGAGTATTGGAAAATAAATAATCAAGTGCGGTTCATCATTCTAAGATTTTTTCACAATTCTAAGATTCTTCGTCTACGTGTCAATGGTTAGAATAGGAATGTTTTGGTTTAGAATAATAACGCATATAAAGATAATCTCATACATGCTTCCCACTAAAACTGAGGCAACAAACGTAAATATGTGTGCGTAAGCGGCGTGCGATAAATACTACTAAACTACTAAGGCCCAAGTTCACTGACAACTTAACAGACGATTGGAGCTAAATCAGCCGTTTTAACATGATTTTTTGTGTGGATAATCGGCCGATTTCACTTTAAACATCCGTTATATTGTTGGTGAACATTTGACCCTAAATACATATACTAGGCTTCTTGGGTTATTATTCTGAGTGTTTTGGATATAAAGTTTAATATTGACATAGGTAATGTTGACACAGGTGACATAAAAAAATCTTCTTCTTCTTTTAAAAAAAGAAGAAGAAGACGAAGATTTTTTTTTTTTTGATAAAAAATAAAAAGGAACTTTCGAATTGAGAACCTCCTCCTTTTTTGAAGTGTTTGATGTGTGTTGCAATTAGGAATGAACCATTACCGATGACCAAGCAGAATAGAACGGCAGTTCTTTTTTAACTACTTATCGTATAGTCTGGAACATAAAATGAGAACTTACATTTCAAGTTTTCAACAGCATTTGCCAATCCAATATTATTAAATCGACGATGTGTATAGAAACCCTAATAAATTACATTGTTGCATTGCGGTTAGTGTTGAAACCGCAACACTTAAACTATTTATGTAAGTGAAATAAAATAACGAATGAATTAAGGAAAATGAAATCCTAAGTGATTTTACTTTCCGCATTTGACATAATAGAAATAATATAATACTATACAATTATATTATAAGTCAATCATAATTTCAAAGGACGCGAGATAAAGGGCTTACATGCTGCGTTCAAAATTTGACAAAATTTCCGAGTAGGGAAACAAATTACTCATTGATATTTACTTAAGTGGGATAGGTAACACTTAGGAGTGTTACCCATCCCACTTAAGTAAATACCGAATGAAAGACCTGTATTTATTTAAGTACTATCATGTCGATAACTTGATACTCGGAGCATTTTCCGCATGCGTGGAAACAATTATGTAAACTGATCAAATGTTTTCAAACAATTTCCATAGTCCCTTCCTTATGTAACTACAGAAGTTTACGTATCAAAATTGTTCAATCGACCTAGTCTAGATTCAGATATTGCTACGGTCAAGTCTTAGATGGGTGACCAACTTTATTCATAGAGACCCTCCGTGCTTTAAAATCCCTCATTGCATCCGTGATCATCAGTTGGGAGATAAAAATATATCTGATAACTATTCGTACCTTGAAGTATGTACTTGTAGTTGCTACTAGTTGCGGAGGTCAGGCGGCAGACTAGAAGGTCAGTGTGAAGTACTGATAAGTATAAGTATTTCACTTATTCTTCTTCAAATTTAAAAGCCTTGCTTCTTTCAGTGTTACTTAGTTGTAAATAGCAATAACTTGTTTATTTCTAGCCATTACGTTGTTTCAGTGTAGATATTGTTTTTATATTTTTGGCATTTAATTCTTTAACAAAAAAAAGGAAGGGTCCATACTCCATTCTAACATTCAATGTTTTTCACTTATGGTTTAGCTTATTTTCGGGTGTAATCACAGAACACAGAAAAGAGGTTAATAATGCGTAATTACAATCACAAAGAGGTTAATAATGAGTAATCACAGAACACAGAAAACCTCTTTTCTGTGTTCTGTGGGTGTAATGTGAGCCGGGATCCACAGGCTTCACAGTTTTGAGTTTCATTGCACTTGGTTCACAAATGAGCAAGAGTGCGCGCGCGCATAGGTTTTTTCGAAAAGTCTCGTAAGACTAACTTAGATTGATTGTCACAACCAATCAATAATCTAAGTGACTGAAGTTAAAAACTCGTATCAACTTTGTATAATAAGACAATATTAATTAAGTAGGTACTTACTTTTGCTATGACGAGTATTTGTATTGTTATAGTTTCTCATTTGCGTAGCTGTAGTTTAAAACTACTGATTACACTCTTTCCTGAAACTGTAGTTAATATAGTGTCGTTGTGCTGTCAATGATCCACGTGGATTGTGATTAATTAAAATAAAGTTTACCTTAATAAATGATTGATATTACTGTTCATGAAAGAAATAAACAATGGAAGAATGTATCGAACTGTAATGCAGTATTTTATGGGTTTAGATAGACATTACTTATAATAATAAAAAATATGATAATTTTAATTCTGTTATTTTAATTTATATGATTTTATTTATTCGGGTTTTTTAATTGACATTTTAATTTAATTTATTTTAATTTTATCTCGAAATCGCAATAATTTTTTATGGGTTTGACCTGAAATAAATGTTGTTTATTATAATGCAAAGAATCGCGGAAGATTCAGAATTGCTATAAACCAGCGAAGTATACCATAAAAAGGAGGAGGCCTATACTCAGCAGTGGATAAAAAAGTCGTTCAATGATAATGCTGATGAAATGCGAAATAAAAAAGTCAATCAGTAAACAAAGTACAAATGAATCTACTAATCCTGCCTGATGCAGCCAACTGCTGGATAAATGCCTCTCCTATAAGGTAACCTAAAGTATAGATAAAATATATTATCCTAGTTATAATAATAGTAAAAGTAAAGTAATAGTTATTTAAATAAAAATAACCTTTATGGTAACCTAAAGTATAGTTATAATAATAGTAAAAGTAAAGTAATAGTAATTATTTAAATAAAAATAATTCATCGCTGCACTGCATAGAAACAACTATATCTAAGTATTACTTACGAAATATCTAAAGACGTGCAACAATTCGAGTAGATATCATTAAAATAATTGGTTACAAAACCAGGCGTTAGATAGTCTACGAAATGTCTGTCTTCTATAAAACAACTAGAAGTTAATGCTTAGGTAATTACACTTATCATTTAGAAATTCCTTCGTAATAATATAATAACAGAAAAGATTTCAGTGTGTGAAAATTCATAGTAGGTTATCATTACTAATATGGTATACCTATATATGGCCATCTGCTTATGTGTGTCAAGTTTTTGGAGTAAGTAAAGAGGCAACTAAAAATTTCCATGTATATGTTCTTGTTACCTAAATACCCATGTTATCATTAGAGTTAGCCGAGTTTAATGGTTTTTAGCCACTTTGGAAGATGTAAGCTTAGCTTTTAAAGTTATCTTATTTATCTTAAATTACAGGGACGTTTTACATTTGAGAGGTGCATCAGCTACACCGACAAGAGCAAGGCTCTTAAATTTGAAGAAGATAACCCATTTGCTTCTATCAATACTTAGGTACATGCCTATAATTTCTTGTAAGCAAAAAGGATAGAAATTTGGCTATCGTTACAGTTTTTGAAGGCAAGCTTCTTGTAGACTTCATTTTCATTTGCTCGAATGACAACAACCATATGTCCCAATTTGTCGGGATCCAGCTATTGGTCAGTTTGTGTTTTTGTTAATTGGAACATTAGACGTGCCACTGAAATCTCTATAGATTATTCAACATGCAAAGCAGTTTTTTTTTAATATTCACATTGACATGAACAAAACATCATCAATCAGTCTATGCGCACAAAAGAGGTAATTGTCAACAACAGAGACGTATTTGAGCGTTTAGCCATAATTTTAACTATTCATTGTATTCTCGTTCAAAACAATAGCAAAAAGTAGTTGAGGATTTTTCCAGGACAGATAATTCGTAACAATGCCTAAGTTATGTATATACTGGCGTATACTGATGGGACAGTTCAAGGTACTTTGCATATATGTAGCCTGTAGATAAAAATTACAAATTACCCTCTATGAATGCAGAAAATTACTGATCCTGTGTCACTGTATTTAGAGACTATAAATATGGTTTGTTCCCACTAGTTCTACTAAACAGTCCTGCGGTAGAATATGAAGTTTATGGAGGTTAAGGAGATTGTACTGGAGAGACAAAGATAGAGAGAGCTACATCAGCTACACCAACAAAAGCAAGGCTCTTAAATTTAAACAAATATGAAGTTACTTTAATTTTATATGTTAAAAAAACCACTGCTCTAAGGTGAAGATCTGCAGTCTGGCTACTGGCAGATCTACTTTGATACAAAGAGAAACAGTTACTGCTGATCGTACTATCATTATCAGATATTATTGTAAATTGGTTTTAAAAAAGAGTACCTATCCATGGCATTTCTTGCGGTATCTTCTCCAGGACCAACCCACTTGGAACCATGCACCTAGAATTACGACGTTTTGAAAGTGCCTGCAAAAGCCCAGTTGAAATAAAAAAACTTTAACTACGCTGGATAGCGATGCCATGATCACTGTTCAGGTTCTAAATCACTTAAAACTTTACGCACAACTTTGAAGAAGTATCTTAAGAACTGGATGTGTCAATTTAATTGTTTTGAATCTATCCTAAACTGAACGAATTATTTGTTTAGTGAAAGTTTAGTATGGCGATTTGCTGTCACAAATCATGCGAAGTTGGGGCGGGTCTGTTAATGGTATGGCTTTTTAAGCTAGCGTGTTGTAATAGCATGATCGCAAAATGTTTTAGCAATCTAGATTCTAATTGTGTCCAACACGCTAAGAGAAATGGAACTACATCAAAATCGAACTAATGCCGGCCGAACACGCTTAGGATTTATAGTTTATCCAGGAGTTTCCGAATTTTTTCTTAGTTACCGTATGAAGAACAGTTCAATTCGACCAAATGTATAATCAATACCAAAATATAATGTTCAAAGATATAATTTAAAAAAGTAATCAGCTGTCGGAAAATGTTAAGGATAAGGTTAGCTACCTATAAACGATAACATTTCTAATCGAGGCAAGTGCAATCCATCAGTCGTCATCCATCGTCAGTGCATCCGTTATCTCTGACTGAGGCAGAAGTATTCAAATTCAGGACCTAGGCAATGCAACAATACCTACTGAAATCTCCCAAATCTTTAGCGCCAAAATCGCGTCCATTTCCACCTGTACGCTATGTCAACATTGGCTATCCATAATGATATTATCTGTTTTCATTTGATGCGTAGGCTCGTCTTAATTGCACCTGATTGCACTATCAATGACTTGTTGATAAGCATCGGCTGCTCGAGTTACTTCGCTTATCTGTCACATGTCTTCGAGGATGCACTTTGGAGTGTTATTTCTCCTTATTTCAAGCATTTCTCTATCTTCAAGTAGCCCTTTCTCTACTCTTTTCTAGCATCAAGTTTTGTCGGTACCTATCATAGAGACATTACCCATACCAGATTGATAGCTAGCATCAGTTTCCTACGATATGCATACTGACATCATAGGTACTACGAATATCAGATTTCCCAAAAATATTCGTAAGTTAGGTTTTTTTATTATACACTTGATCATTAACATGTGCCCCTCACTAGGATTTCTCCTGTATCGAGAGGTTCAGTTTACAAATATACATGTCACATGCACACACACCCAGACCCAAAACAACAATCTGTACATCATACAAAATAATAATTGCTATGTGCGCGGGTCGATCCCGCGGCACATAGCGTAGAAAGTTAATCGTTTAGTCTAGCATACATGAGCTATGCCACAGAACACAGAAAAGAGCTATGCAATGTCATCTCATCAGAGTTGATTGTCAGGAACAAAGACCTATTAATAGAGATAAAAAATTTAATTTGCCGAAACCTGAAGGTAATCTTCCGTGTCACTTATGTACCAAATTGTCACTGTTTTGCCAATCCCGTCAACGATAAACGTCGCGCGATTAAAAATATACACACAAATGCTCCTACTCATTAATCAATTGCTTGCTATACAAAAACATAAACACCTATAAAACATTTGTAACGGCACTCGCGACACTATATCAATGGCCATGATTTTACTGTGTGTAGGACAATGTCAAGGTAATCAAACACTGGTTGGAGCCATTGACATTCAGAACGGTACTCGCGTCCTAGTATGTCACTACCCTATTGTTTTGGTACCGTAATAATTTGAAGACTACTTGGTAGTTCATCATTGTTTTGGATTTGAAAGGCGGGTACAGTTATTGAACTTTAGAATGCATCTGAATGATCTTATGCTGCAGGAAAATGTCTTGAATAGAGTTAAGAAATAAATAATAGAGGTTTTCTTGTATCTCATTTTATAGTAACTTGGGCGAAAATTCAGTTACTTATAATCCTAAGAGCTCATTTCTTAATCACATGTTATCTTTAGCCAAGGGAATAGATAACTTTGAATTTTTGACAGCTTTTTAAACAAAATATGTCGAGATTTAATTTTTTTTTTGTTTATTTTACTTTAATGACAACGGTCTGAGACAACACAAGACAATAAAAAATCTAATTTATCCGTTGGAAAAAACATTGCTGACGATTCTGTTGCGGTCTTTGAGAGGAATATACTAAACTAAGGGCCTTTGTCTCTAGAAATAGAAAATGAAAGTGACAGATGCATTTGTATCTAGTTTAGTACTGACAAAATGAGCAACAGAATTGGCCCCAATAACGGGCGGTTGGAAAATTTGCCCTAAATTAAATAAATATAATCCTCGAATATGTATTGTAAAGTGGTGAGAAGATGGCGGAAGAGTTTAATTAAATTAGCACTATGATGTGTGACCTTAATATTTAGGTTAGGAGGAAGCAGTGGTGAATTTACCAGCAGGCTGAGTGGGCTGGAGCCTAGAGTGGCAGATTTTAGGGGCGGCAAAGGAGACTGGGCAAATTCGTATGGGAAGTGGTCTATGGACCAATAGCGACACGGTAATGGTATTTGTGTTGGGACACCTCAACTATACCCTTGTGCAAAGGGGCATCAAAATCGGCCCCAGCAGTTTTGAGAAAAATTATACTTTTATAAATTTTGTTTTTACTACAATTTTTGTTAAAAAAATTGTAATCGGTTATTTCAGAGTTTATATAATTATAGTTGATATACTATAAAGCTCGATTACCACTGACTCACTGACTGACTGACTCACTCACTCACTCACTCACTCATTGACAGAACTGTTCTCCAAGAAGGAGCCGCGGGGGGTAAAAGTCATGTATGAGAGTCGTATAGAGGGAGGTCCAGTGAGTTCAGGAAAAATCCGAAATGACCTGAAAGTGGAACCATGACTGGAACTGCCCTACGGATCTCGAAAACGGCAAGTCGCAGACCCATAGTGCCGGAACTAAAAACGTTGAGGACCCTGGGTCGTTAGACGAATTGGTGAAAAAAAGATGGCTTCCATACAAAAAAAAATGGCCGCCATACAAAATTGAAACGCTCACCATTCCGAAACCGTTAGAGATAGAGGGGGGGTTACAAGTTATAAGTCCCATAAAAACATTCTCGCGGGCCGCTCGCGGCCCGCGCACCGCGCGGCCTCTAGTATACTTATAACAATACATAATATTAATCTATGACTTCGTCGACTGAGCTTCGTCGAACCATTGTCAGAATATATAAATGTCCGATAAATGTCAAATTAATTATTAAAAAATTAACAAAAAACCCGACTGCAAAAAAACGAAGTGGTCAAGTAGTGCAGTCGGGTTTTTTGTTAATTTTTTAGTAATTTACTTTATTTTAATATTTCATGTCGAATTATTTAAAAAAAAATTGAAATTGGTATTTCTGAGTTTATGTATACATATTAGCTTTGTGATAATAAGTAACGTTTTGGTGGGTTCTTTGCACAAAACGATGGCAGATCAAACAAACGACACCAGCTCCAGGCAGCTCTGGGTAGAAACATTATTTTAACACATCAATAGTCCATAAGCAAAAATAAGTAGTCCAGGATATCGAGCCGTATTGAAATCGTAAGACAAAATCGGTATTCCATTTAAACTCTGATGGTATCGGTAAAACACACGAAAGCGCTAAGTAATAACGAGAAACTTATAAGCTCTTAATAGTTTTTTTTCAAACGCTGGTATGTAAAAAATCCCTTTTTACCCGACTGCGCGACGCAAAGGAAGGTAATGTATTTATCAGTCTATGTATGTATATGTATAAGAAAGAATAGAAGAACATTTATTCGGCACAGACATATTGACAACATTACACATACGACATATGTATGTATGTTTGTTCCTTTGTGGCACTCTAGAGACCAAACGCGTGGGCCGATTTTGATGATTCTTACGTCAATCGTCTTGCAAGTGTCTCTAAAGATATGACAGTAATCAAAATTCAACATTGCGACAACCAGACGCCATATTGTGAAAAAGAAAAAAAAAGTCGACGATCTATGTTAAGTGGGGGTATCATTGAATAGGTATTTAAGGTTAGGTTTCTGTTATCATTTTTCACTCCGAATGACCATTTAGAGGACCTATAACGATTTAAAGTTGGTTAGCAACCATAAATGTTCCCCTAGAGCAGGGTTTCCCAAAGTGGGGTCCACGGACCCCCTAGGGGTCCGTAGCATGTGTAGCAGGGGTCCGCAGAAGGTCAGTCTGTAAACATATTTATTAGGAAATGGTGTAGTAAACTCGACAAGACAATAAGATCTTCATCGCTGATATTTATAATATCAGCGATGAAGATCTTATTAAAGATGACTTAATTGACATGAGATCTAGAGAAGTTTTGAAAGCTGAATTTCATGCAAAAGATCTTGGCGAGTTTTGATGTTCTATAAGTCAAGCTTATCTTCTTCTTGTCAAGCGAGCTACGTCCGTTCTGATACCATTTGCTACTACGTATCTTTGCGAGGCAGGGCTCTCGGTTCTAGTGTCAATAAAAACAAAACATCGCAGATGACATGCGCCTTGCCTTGTCGAAGACAATCCCACAATTTAACGTTCTCATTGAGGCCAAACAGGAGCACCCTTCTCATTAACTTTGTAGTAAGTGTAATGAAAGTACCAATAAAAGTATTTTTTATTAATAAGAATAAGGCTATTTTTCATTTCCAAAAATATTTTTGACAGGGGTCCGTGGTTTTGTTTTAATTGTGAAAGTGGCCCTAGAATGCAAAAAGTTTAAGAAACTCTGCCCTAGAGGCTAAACGAGTGAACCGACTCAAACAAATGAGATATCGTTAGATAGCGCAAGTATTAAGAATTTAAAAAAAACCAACATGGTGGATTTTTGCCGCTGGTAAGGGTAAGTGTAGCTGTAAATTATTTTTTTCATAATGGTCATGTGTGGTGTATAAATGAAGGGCTCGAAGAGACGATTTCACAAATATGTATATCTTAACACACTAGAATAACTCAACATGAATAAAACATGAAATATTAAAATAAAGTAAATTACTAAAAAATTAACAAAAAACCCGACTGCACTACTTGACCACTTCGTTTTTTTGCAGTCGGGTTTTTTGTTAATTCTTTAATAATTAATTTGACATTTATCGGACATTTATATATTCTGACAATGGTTCGACGAAGCTTATAAGTCATAGATTAATATTATGTATTGTTATAAGTATACTAGAGGCAGCGCGGTGCGCGGGCCGCGAGCGGCCCGCGAGAATGTTTTTGTGGATCTTATAACTTGTAACCCCCCTCTAT
Organism: Allophyes oxyacanthae; assembly: GCA_932294325.1. Taxonomy (NCBI): domain Eukaryota; kingdom Metazoa; phylum Arthropoda; class Insecta; order Lepidoptera; family Noctuidae; genus Allophyes; species Allophyes oxyacanthae. Next base: position 13,290,625 of record OW028622.1, read on the forward strand.
CTCTAACGGTTTCGGAATGGTGAGCGTTTCAATTTTGTATGGCGGCCATTTTTTTTGTATGGAAGCCATCTTTTTTTCACCAATTCGTCTATCGACCCAGGGTCCTCAACGTTTTTAGTTCCGGCACTATGGGTCTGCAACTTGCCGTTTTCGAGATCCGTAGGGCAGTTCCAGTCATGGTTCCACTTTCAGGTCATTTCGGATTTTTCCTGAACTCACTGGACCTCCCTCTATACGACTCTCATACATGACTTTTACCCCCCGCGGCTCCTTCTTGGAGAACAGTTCTGTCAATGAGTGAGTGAGTGAGTGAATGAGTCAGTCAGTCAGTGAGTCAGTGGTAATCGAGCTTTATAGTATATCAACTATAATTATATAAACTCTGAAATAACCGATTACAATTTTTTTAACAAAAATTGTAGTAAAAACATAATATTAAAAAAGTATAATTTTTCTCAAAACTGCCGGGGCCGATTTTGATGCCCCTTTGCACAAGGGTATAGTTGAGGTGTCCCAACACAAACACCATTACCGTGTCGATATTGGTCCATAGACCACTTTCGCCCAGTGTCCTTTGGAGCCAAAATTTATATATGTATTACTTACCCCGCCTGATTAGTAGTACACTAATACATGATTGAGCTTTTATTAGCTCACAAAAATATACCCAAAAACTATTTCTTGTGTAATCTTGACTAAATCATTGGGTTGTATATATACTCTAAGAACTCACACATCGATCCCCTAGTTCACAATCGTACTAATTACGGGAAAAAGGTGCTGTAATTAGGACGATAGTGCGCAAATCATAAAGTTACAATTTCATTCACAATTTTTTTAAATTAATATAATTGTGAACTAGGGTATCGAATTGTAGAGGTGGGTAGGGGCGGCAAAATTTGAATAGCGTACTGGCGGAAAATATGTAAATCCGCCACTAGGAGGAAGACATTTAATTGTAGGAAAAGTTGATAGATTTTAACCTTAATGATAAGAATAACTTAGAAGGTTGAAATCTAAAAGCCATAAAACCTTTCTAGAATGTTGTAAACTGTACAATAAGGAAGGACATTATTGTAAACGAATTAATTCTCCAATTATCCTACGACGTCAATTTTTTAATTATACCGTGTATTACCGAGCTATTTTTAACCACACGGGATCAATTTCTAAAAGGAGGTGTGTTGTTTACTGATGTAGGTAATTGCCGTGGTTGCACAATACGCAATACGCATTGATATGACGGCTCACGGCACGTGCACGTGGCTTTCAAATTGCATGTAATAAAATGTGCTAATTAATATCTTTCGTTGAATTATTTTTACGTACATATATTCTCATAACATTTTGTCAGTTACGATTGTTTCAAAACTATATTTTTAAAATCATGTTTAGTGGGATTCCAACCCTGAATGAAATCTATCAAAATTATTTTGAATGAATTCATTTGTTCCTCAAATTAGCCATTTGGGGGGATTAAGGCACAGGTTTACCCTAAAGCCTCGTATTCACTAGGAGACAGATGTCCCACAACACGTGTCGACTCGCTAGAGGTGTCGGGCGAAGTCGGGCGACGGCAGGCGAAGTTGCCCAATATCGCTAGCGACACGTTTCGCGGGACATTACGACACGACGACAAGGGACAAGTCGCGCGATATTGCCAGCCATGTCGTGCGACGTCACTCGACATCGCGGGACAACTCTAGTGACACGTGTTGCGGGACATTTGTCTACTAGTGAATACGAGGCTTTAGTCTTTGCAATTGTATCGAAATAATCGAAGCATATTTTAAGGTATTAATCTACTAAAAACATACACCTACTAACAAAGTAACACGTTATTTTTCCAAATTCAAGAATTTTAAAAATTATCATAATCTCGGTATCAGTCGATTGCAAGCGTTCAATACTTTTGATTTCCTTCATAGAACATTTCGCGTCAGGACTAGGTTATCACGCAATCCGTGACAGTGTTCGCTTTACTATGCATAGGATTATCACTTATTAACCCTGATTCAAGTCGTTGTACGAACATTCGCGTGAGTAAGTCTCCGATTCGATAAGTGTTTCTTCGAATGCGTCAGTTCAGTTAATTTTGGTAGTCTTCCATGCGTACATGCTAGGTGCAGTTAGGGTTATCATCTAAATATGTATAGATATTGAAGTAGAATGAAAAATTGGAAATTATAGGCTATTTTGTCGTGAACGTATTTAGAAATTGTAAAGTAAATTATCTTATGGAAAACAGCTCCTTCTGGGGCAGTCGAGTAAAAAAACTTGTTATCATTATGTTCGTATGAAAATAATCCTTTGTAAAAATTTACAATTAAGCTGCTGATGCTGATTAGGTGCCTGTACTTTAATGTAAATTGTACAATCTTAAAATGTTAATTGTAATTATCGTCACCATCCAGTGAAAACCTCGTAAAACACAAATTCATTGTTTTTATTTTATTTATTGGTTGGGTAAAAAACCTCGTCACGCGTATTAAGAACGAATGTGCAAAACTCTAAGGCTTACATTCAGAGACGACAGAAACGAGTCTAAGCGTGAACTTACGCTTCCATCTGTCAAAATCAACAGCTTGCGCTCATATTTGTATTCAGAGACGTTCGGAACACGACTTAAACTTAACGTAAACTAAGATAAGCCAAGTAGTGAATATTGACTACTTAAGACGACACTAGCGCCGCCAAGTGGGCTAAGGTGGAGTTAATTTCGACAATTTGAGATTTTCAAGTCTGACTAACCTTAGGACTTAATTAAATAGGTTTATGTCTCAGATATTTTGTTTCGCTCACTCCAATTGCATTTTGTATATATTGCTATCCTGTTTTAATTTTTATATACGCCTGCTTACACATTTTCATAAAAACCGTAACTTACCGATAAACATTTTGCTATTAAAAATGGCCATAGAGAATCCTGTCTTAGCTAAGCTTACACTGCGTCTCTGAATACGAATTTTGAAGATGCGCTTAGCGACGACTTTGCTTAGAGCGGTCTTCGCCCGTCTTAAGGTCTTGTCTCTGAATGTCAGCCTAAGATGCGTCTAACGACATCTTTTGATGATAATGGGAACTTAAGAAATTACACTTCACTTATTTATATTTTTGCACCAGACAGTTTTTTTCTGCTCCTGTAAAATTACATTGCAGGTATGCAATCCCAAGGTTTTCACTGGACGGCGATTTTATTTTCATTGCTCCTTTTTATCAGGTGTAACAGTAGTGTCGATCCTGTTGCTCATTTTTAACCCCCGACAAAAAAGAGGGGTGTGATAAGTTTGTAGTGTGTATCTGGGTATCTGTGGCATCGTAGCTCCAAAACGGATGGACCAATTTCAATGCAGTTTGTTTTAAATTGAAAGCTAGTTTATTCGGGTATCATCTTAGCTATGTTTCATGAAAATCTACTCAGGCGTTCAAAAGTTACAGCTCTTTTTCTAGTTGGAGTCGGGGGTTTTTGACGGTTAGGTTAGGACAGTACTAGACTAAACGCATATTCTGTCACTTACTTTTTCTATTGAAACAGAAAAAGAAAGCCCTTAGTTTAGTTTAGTCCTGTCAAATTGCGCAACAAAACGACACCACAAAGAGTATTTCGATGCCTCCTACGCATAAAGTCGGAACTAATTTTTTGACAAAAATGATATTTATGTGTCATTTGTACCATATTATACCATTAAACAATATTCCTGATTCAGAATATTAATATCTTCTATGAATAATGAGTTTTGGAATTGATAATAGTCTTAACATTTGATCGCTCCCGCGCATACAGTCGCGCCGCTAGTTACGACGATATGCACCGATCTATTGGACCGCGCACGATCAAACAGCGCACAGTTCCGACGTCGTATGACACGATTGCAATCACAATTTTGAATATTGTAATTATTGAACAAAAGTTTCATGTTGTTTTTTACGATTAATTATTATGACCGATAGAATTATAAACTAGAGAAATGAGTAACGTACGTTCGTCAAAGACTTTGAAATTAGTGTTAAATTATCCAAACCCAAACAGCGAAGTAATAACGGCTGGTGAACTTCTTGGAAATGGTAAGTTTTATTGTATTTTCGTGTATTATTATGAAATGTACTTGCTTATCTATGACATAATATCATACGGATAAATAATATTAATATGTGATAGTGTTCAATTGTCAACGACAAAAAAATATATAATTCCAGCGCATAACGTCGGTATGTCTATGTTACGACTGTATGCACCGTTAAAAATCACTAGAATTGGTCAGTTAAGACTTTATACTACGCAACAATTTTAGCCTAGGAGTCGTAACTTATACTTACGACAATATGCGTGGTTGCAATTTAAAATTATGTAAACGTATAAAGACGTATGATAGACATAAGACTTTATGCTTTGTTAGAATATAAAGATACAATTCTTTGCTTTTCAATAATAGCTATAAATATCATTAAAATTGGATTTTTAAGTTATTTATAACTGTAATTGTGTTTTGTAGTATGTGTTTTATTAATAGGAAGTTTTTGTTTTCAGAATCACCAGTGCCACTTGAGTCTGAACACCAGTGGGATTTGTACAAGGCGATGTTCGGCCAATCTTTTAATAATAGTATCAGAAGTATTGACAGTAGTTATATAGCAAGTATTGACGAGATAACACCTATCAATTCAAATAGTATCAGTTCAGCTGCAATTTTATCCTCAACTTCGACTTCTACGTCAAATAAAAACCCTGTTAGATGTATTTTAGAGCCGTGTGCTGAAAAAAATTCACACGAAACAGATAATTTTATAGGGCCTGAATATGTGGTGGCCACCTCGATTCCGCTATTTAGGAATTTATTTATTTCTGATGTCTATAATTGTTCTTCTAGTACTTTTAGTTGAGTCAATACAGGCAGCTTAGTAACGCTTCGAGTAAGGATTCTTGTGTTTGTTTGTCTAATGAAAGTATACCGTCAGGGAGAAGAAAACGACAGCGACAACGCTATGATGAGTGGAAAGACTCTCTCTGGTCTTTTCTTCTATTACTGGTGTGTAATAAAGTGTATTGTAAATAAAAAAGAAAGAAGAAGAAAAATAAAATATTTAAAAAAAATAGGGAAAGCGTATTTGAGTAGAAACGGAGTTCATAGGGATGCCAAGGGAGAGATTTTAAAACAATTACTTGTCGCCTTAAATGCTTTAGAAAGTTTAATGCACATGAACGGGAACGTATATTTTCTTCTTTTGGCAAATTGCGGATCACTGTATACATGTGGGATTACATCGTCAATAATACTGATGTAAGCAACACTAAGTATCTTCCTAACTTCAAATGCTGAGTCTAGGCGTAAGAAATCGGTAAAGTATTGATTACCTCTTATTGAATCTAACTCTGATGTATGTATGTTCGTCTTCAAAATTATGTTCCTGAATACACTTTCTATAGGGGAGAGAACAGTTTAAACAGTGTTGGTAAAATGTCACTTAGGTGGTAGGTCTGCTTTTCCTGATCACTGTGGTGGTACCAGGACTATTGTCATAGACGATGAAATAAAACAGGGAGTTTTAAGGCATATCAAAACGTTCCAGCCAGTTGAATCTCATGTGCACAAAGCTTCGACTAAGCTTTACCTAGACAGCAATGTTAGATTTACAAAAATGTTTTCTTTATACAAAGACGGTACCTAAGACAGTATATCGTAATAAATCATAAATTGAACATTTCATTTCATAAACAGAAAAATAATATTTGTAACGAGTGCCTTAATATACAATACAAACAAAAATACAATGAATGAAAAAGTAAAGCAAACAAGGATACCATAATTACCACAATTTTTATCAACACTGTTGGAGAACCGAACTAGAGATTCATCTGATTAATCTTTTATCACATTATGTTATCTGTTATTATATTGTCATAAATATTACGTACAAATAAACTAATTATTTCATTTTACGCAAGTCGTTTTTATTCAAGAGGTTATTATTTTTTGAATTTATATTATAAATTGATTATATTTATTTATACTCTTTTTGTACACCGGTAATAAAAACAGGAATGAGAATCACATAAGCTAATGTACAATGGGTGGTCTTAACGCGCACAGCGATCTGTTCCAGACAATTATAATTATTAGTTACCTATGTTTTGTATTATGTTACAAGGTTAAGATATTTTTATCAATAAACCCTAATAACCAATCATAGACTGAACATGACTGTTCATATAATTTTTATTATTTTAAATGCCATGAGCCAGTATAAACCAAATTAAAAGAATTTGGTTTATATCTTGAGAATTTCTATTAAAGTTTTTTTTATAAGTTTACGTATGTCTTTATTATAATGATTATAGTAAAGCAAGAAGACTGAATTATGTACCTATGATTAAAGATATTTTCATAAATTTGATTTGAGCTAAAATTTGTTGTGATTTTTGTTCATCAAGTACCTTCATACGACCCTTTTTTGAGAGACTATGGCAATTCACACCGAGCATAAAGTCGTAATTTAAACATACGACTTTATTCGCGTCGTCTATATCAGTCTGATTAAAAGCATAAAGTCGTAACAATAAGATACGACGTTTTTGTAACGAGTATAAGGTCGTAAGTAACTAAAATGGGCAATTTTCGTGTAAATATGATTTTTTATTACATCCCGGGCCCAGTATAATGTTCTTATACTAATTATTGATCGAATAGTGTAAAAAAATCGGTTGAAAATGTTCCACAAATCAACTATAGCAATAATGTTCACAAAAATGGCTCTCCTGAAAAAATACATTTTTTGCCTTACGACCTAATGCGTGGGAGCCGTCGATTTCTATTCTCTTCTTTATCTTCCCAAAACCTGAACCTGAGAAAATTCTAGAAATCCCCGACCGAGTAGCAGCCCTAGGAGAAGGCGTGGGCTAATTCTAAACGTCCACGTCCGGCACACAATGAGGTCTGACTATGTTCATCTGCCACATAATGTAATATTACTCAGTTGTTACTTGTTATTCAATCCTAACACAATGACGGACTCAAAGGGTGATACATTGTATGAAATACTTTGGGTTGGGCAACTGGCGATTAGGTCGTAAACAGACTATTTAGGACTGTTGACTGTTGGACATTTCGGGAGGCTCCTGGGGGCCTACCACGATATTTTTTAAATTAAAGAATTTTTGAATGATCGCAATAAATAAAGTAAAATATTAAACCTGGGTTAGACTGCGACAGTTCTCTGTATTATACATTATTTCGTTTCCTATGTTGTATGAACTCAGAATTGATTATTAGATATTAAGTCAATTTTTTGTTTTTTTGTACGCCTTTAATGGCAAAACATGTAAGTACTTCCTCAAACTTAACACCTTATGCACTTGTACTGTTTTACTCATGTTTTACAAAAAAAAAAAAAAAAAAACGTAACGTTAACATAACAGACAGATACACCGATACACACTACAAACGTGTTATAAGTGTGTATCTGTGTAGGGGTGTATCTGTCTGTGGCATCGTAGCTCCAAAACGGATGGACCGATTTCAATGCACAGGTAACCCTCTTTTTAGTCGGGGGTTACCTAAAAATAATTATTTCCGAACCTCAAAACCCAATGAAAAAAGGGTTTAATTAAAGATAGATTAACAGGCCGCCTTTAAATTAAACTAAGTAGATATAAAATTTAACGATATATTGGACGACAATGGTCTCGATTTTGTTGCGCACTTTAACCGGACTAAACTAAACTAAGGGCTGTCTGTCTCTTTCTGATTCAATGAAAAAAGGAAGTGTTAGAGACGTCCAGTCCAGTGTAATCGGTTACTGTCAAAATGCGCAATATCGAGACACTTACGATACGGTTTGCGCAGTGGCAAAGCGATTAGCTTTCTACGCTATGTGCTGCGGGTTCGATTCCCGCACGGAGCAATTATTTGTACTAGTGGCAAGTTGTCCGTAATTTTAGCTTTCTGCACTCCTTCTCCATAATATAAACTTTAACTATGCCAAAGGTACAAAGTTTTCTCGTCACGTATTATTAAATAGATGATCTACAGATAGTTGTTCCGGGTCTGTGGGTGTGTGCATGTGACATGTATGTTGGTAAACTGTACCCTCGATACAGGAGAAATATTAGTGAGGAGCAATGTTTAAAAAAAAACTTTGTTACTCAATATACCTACTTAGGTAGATACTTATCTAACCTTCTATTGCAGTTTCAACGACCATCGTCATGCACTGACGACAATAGGTAAAATACCTACTTATTGTTTACCGACTTATTTATATTAAGTACCTACCTTATATTTATTATTAGACAATTACCTAGTTACCTATTTCATTATACAAAGCATCTGTTGTCTGGCTACAATATTCTATTGGCAATAATTTCTTCACATGTCTATGCTTTTTATGGTGTTAATTATAATTACCACAAAAAATAAATGGACAGTTATTGTTATTGTGCCATATTGCAGCATAATGTAGGCACAAACTTAGCTTATTTATTCAGTTATGTTAGTTGTTGTATTCATCGTTCAGACACGCGATAATTTACTTAGTAGGATTGATTATTTTATACAAGAGGGTTTTGTTCCAATCGGTACGTACAATACCTAATAGTTAATTTTTAGGAATACCATTGCTTATAAAGTTGACATTCGTGTGAAAATATTAAACATAATAAATTAACAGATATTAGCTATTATTGAGTGTTTGCTTATGTTTTTATTTTTTAAATATCATGAACTAATCTAATTCTTGGGGCGAGTTTGAATTCATCACTCAAGAGCCCTCTATAAGTAGAGTGATCAAACGACGTAAACTCATTTATCAACAACTCAATAGATGGCGCTTAATACAGTTGATTTCGTTTCACAATAGTTGGATAGATGGCGTTACAAGTTCTGATTTTTCCTATCATCACGCTTGTGCTATTCATGGTGTTACGTTTACGAATGGTGAGACACGCATTTAAAATCAATGTTATTATTGAATCAGCTGAATGTACAAGGACAAGATTGGCTGTTCGTTCTAGTTACGGTAATTGGCATTTAATACCTAAAGGAAGTACTTTTTCTAGTTAAGGTACCTAGTTCTTAGTTTCTTCTTGCATAGATCGACTTAAGTATTTTATAACAACCATAATGATAATAAACAATTTAAGTATAGGTACATTGATAATTTGATTCTTACTTGCGATAATGGTGAAGGAAAATCATCGTAAGGAAACGATGATGTGTGTAGTCCACCAATCCGCACTAGGCCAGCGTGGTGGACTAAGTCCTAACCCTTCGGATTCTGGGAATAGGGCCGTGCCCAGCAGTGGGACAGTAATAGGCTAGATTTATTTATAGGTACATTGGATAATCTAATAAAATGGAAAATAAATAGATATTATATTATAAATTCTCATTCTTATAATGTGTGTAGAATTAAGTAGCAGGTGGTCATGATAGTAGCAATTTTCGGACGTCGCCTCAGGGCGATGGGTCAGGGATAAGTCATTGAACTTGTCAGTTTTTGTCCCACCTGTTTGTTAGCATAATATTTTGTGTAGGGTTGCCAAATGCATAAAAAATAAATAGGTACAGTACCTAACAGAAGCTGTAATAACCTGAAGTGACATTTCTTTAAACCTGTAGTAGTTGTAGTACCCTACATAGATACTTGGGAAAGACCGTGAGAACGGGGCATTGTATAAATTCGACCTGAATTAACACAATATTACAAAAAGTAAAAAAGAACAGCAAAGATCATATTAAGTCTACAGATACACAGATCCACAGATAGCTACATAAATTTACATTCGACAGGAAGATCTCTTAAAATTGATAGAACACTTTTATGGCTGACCGTACCTGCATAATCTAATATTTTGGCTTTGGCATGAAAAGTATTTCAATTACAAAAGGCTAAATAATAAATTAATTTAACACGAAAATTTAGATATAAGTATTATTATATTACACGAGAGTTTGAAGAATGCTGTAAAATTAATACAAGCAGGTAGGTATGATGTACCGAGTACCTACCGAGTCGATCGTGACTTAGGTATTGTCTGTCAAGAAAGTCATGAAAAGGATTGAGGGCGCCACTTGTATATTCTCTTGTTTATTTTTAATATATTAATGCCGAAAACATTTTTTTATCACAAAAAATCTACACAGCATAGTAAAATAAACACATCGTTGTACCCAAACTGACACCTACGGTACATATTTAGGGTTGCGAGCGAAGAAGAATAATTTTAGTTCCTTCAAAATCCTTTTCATGACTTTCTTGACAGACTGTACCTACGCCTTGGGTAATAAACGGGGGCACTCGCTATAACATTGCAAGTTCGTCAAGAAGATGGGAGTCTTAACTCTATGATCGGTATTTTTTTTACAACATAGCTCCAAGTTTAGTCTCTCACGATCTTATTGCTGTTTATTACCAGAGTCGATGTTCATTACCATTTTGTTACAGGGAAGACCAGAATATTCTTCATTACGAGCGTGTATCGTGATACCTAACCCTGCGGTTCCTTTTCCAAATATTATTTCAGACAGAAAATTGGAGAATTCTTACAGCCGCACAGCTGACAAAGCTAACCTTAGCAAACTTTTTACGTATAATACAAAGAAATATTTACAATAGGTATTATGCAATATGCAAATAGGTACATTGATCTCAAAAAGGAATTTGTTGTCACCATCTTTACACATAGGTACATTGCTGTCATCACGAACATTATTCAAAACACAAGCTAACAAAACGCGCAATGTATTTATAGACATGAATTTTATTGCAGTGCTGTGACGTAGACGCGCGGGCGTGTTCGTTCCAATGGATTTTCCGAGTAATCTATGAGTCACACAAGTATTGATAAGGAATACTACCTGTTGATTGTGTCTATGTGTATCGTAGTCAGCTAAGAAGCTAAAATATTACAAAGTTCAGGCTATAGAGGATAGGTAGTAAGATCCACCATGATATAGGTAGGAATAGTACATTATTGTTTAGGCTTAAAATAAAGAATTGAATTAAAATTCTTTAAAACTAAACTAGGCCAATAATATTGCTGCTTCGGACGAGACTTGATAGTACTTTTCTCTAATTTATGAGGACACAATAAACAAATAAATTTAAGAAACATGAAAAAAAAATCCGCAATATGTATAAGGGGGGGGGGGGGGGTGATTTTACCTATCTTGCAGAAAATTCGTTCTAAACAAAAAAATATATGAACTAATATTTGTTAATCACGTAATACTTGTATTTGACTAATTACGGAAACCGGATAACGTTCCATTACTTGTATATTGTATGGAGAAAAATCAAGCGCCCCTAGCGAAAGTAAGGCACACGCCACCTCAAATTCTCCATACAAAAAGCAGTGTTTGGTCGGAGTCAGGGGGGGCAACTGCACCCATTGGCTCTGTATCCGCGCCTGTAAGCAGCAGCAGCCCCTTTCAATTTCATGACTATGCCAACCATCAGGCCTTCACACTTTATTAGGCATCATGTGGCATTAGTTGAGTTATATTTCATGATTCCGCAGAAGAACCTCTCCTTCAGTATTGATATGAAGGTATTCCTAAATATGAGGGAAAAGAGGTCTGCCAGGATCTTGTTGCTACATGTAGTAGAACAATTCTTCCCAGGATCGACGCGAAGAGTGTTTAGAACAAGTCAAAAGTCAAAGTCAACGATTTTTATTTCAACTGGGCCTTTGCAGGCACTTTCAAAACGTCGTGATTCTAGGCGCACGGTTCCAAGTGGGTTGGTCTTGGAGAAGATACCGGCAAGAAACTCCATGGATACTCTTTTCAGAAACCAAGCTTACAATAAAAGTGGGGGCCGCGGCAGCGGCCCCGGCTAAAATTCGAACTGAATTTACACAATATTAGGAACGAGGAGGAATGGTATTATAGTAGTAGTAATGGTTGAGCTTAGTGATGCTGACGTACAAGTTATGCTCGTAAACGGATGCCGTCTGTCGTGTAACTGCCATGGCATTATAAAGGCAAGTCATTATTATTATCCTATTCTAATTTATTTTTATTCACATTAAATTACATTATTCTCTCAGATCTTACCACAACATTGTACTAATTAAGATTGTAATCAATAGATTACAATCTTAATTAGTACAATGTTGTGGTTTTCAAATAATAATTTGAAAAGAGTTTCCGCGAGACTACGCACCTAGTGCCTAGACATTTCATAAGTGCCTGTATTTGGTTTACATGAAATAAAGGTCTATTCTATTTTATTCTATTAGAATACAGTGAAAACCTGGACATAGTCGCAGGAGCCAAATAAGTGCAGGAGAAACAGAATTAATGTTTCAGATGTTTACCTTGCTCTTCCTAATGTGAGGACTATTCTATTACCATAAAACAAAGTTGAAATGCAAGGCAAATGTCCAGAAAACGCTTCCATCATGACTTCTATAGACCATAATAAACAACCCTTCATTCCAAATTATCTATATATAAATATGTGAACAGAAAACTTTGTATCCCTTTTGTAAATGGCGCGCACGGAGGAGTGTGAGATTTGGCATAGTTAAAGTTTGTATAGAAGGAGTGCAGAAAGCTAAAATTTCGGTCGAATTTCGACCACTAGGCGACCACTAGTTTACTTTATCAGATGAATTACATTTAAAAATCTGAACGAAGGAGCCTTCTTCTCATCTCACATTGTGTATTGCCATCATGTCCGTTCCGCGAAATAATTCAAAGAGCGTAACAGTCGGCTTGTTTAGTTTAGTTTAGATACGGGCTTGTCCTCGCGCCTGTAAAACGTTACAGCGGTATTTGAAGTCTTTATACCTACATAGATATACTTCTATGAATTCTCCCAATACGCGACAGAATCTCTTTTATATCTTGCAGAGCAAGCACCGAATATAAACACGAACTACATACAACCTAGGATCAATAAAAACTGCCGACATTCAATCTGACTTTCAGCACATCTGTGCATCGTTCTAGTTTTCAGAATTGATAGACACTATTTCTTTTTATACAAATGCTGTCGCGTCCGTTTGAATTTTTCGTCGCGTAGCGGTACCTGTCTGTTTTCTATTGCAGACGGCTTTCAGCGTTCAGTAAAAAAGTTGAACCGCTCACGTCATCGCATGCTCGGAGCGCGTGCGCCGCGTCTCGCCGCGACCCCGCGCGGCCCCCGCACACCTCTATATTTACCGGCGTGTTGTATCGGCACACAACCGTCAGTCGGTCAACAGTCTGCTTCAGCAGAGCCTTCCTTACCGTCACGTACAACCCTCGCGATGTCTACCCTCTGTCACTCTCAACCACTCAACGTTGGCTCACTCTCCAATGTTACGTAGGTGGTAACGCAGAGGACGCCTTTTAGTTTATATTTTTCTAGTTAAATTAGGATTCTTTACGTGCTTTCCTCTCGTTCGTTAAAATGGTTTCGTGCACCCGCGGTACTCACGTGCTGGTTTGGGAGCAGCCCGGCTTGGAGGACCAGCGTCCCGGAGGCAAAGCCGGTGAGTTTTGTTTCCCATCTGTTTACTAATTGTGTCAAAGCGTACGGTCCTACTGTTGTCACTCCCACTCGGGTGACGTCACGGGCAAGGACGTTCGTAGTCTGAACAGGGTGCTTACTGCTTATCGTACAATACAGTTTTAAAGCGGCGAACAGACGATAATCAATAATTGAATGCAATGTTTTGATTAAACACATCGGAACACGTGTCGCGTATTTCCGCGAATGGAATCGGAATCTTCAATCACGTTACATTAACCCGTTTTCATTTGCTCTTTCTGAAAGGATTATAAACTGGTTTTGGATCATTAGAAGTCACTACTTAATCTCTTATTTAGAAGAGTTTGAATAGGTTCTTTCATGGTTGTTTCATAAAGAAAGGCGACACACTCGAGAAGGACTAGGTATTCATCATAACGATTATCACTTACGCTAACTTAATAATTAGCTTAAAGTAACCTAAGCGATAATTCGCTTGGGTTACTTTTACTTAAATTTCATTATAATATTGTAATTTACTTTTCAGCTTATCTAATATGCATAATTATACAGAGCTGTTGCGAATATTTTTTATAATAAATATAGACAGTCACGCTCGACCGGGATTATTTAATTAGTTTAAATCTACTTAATTCCTACTTCTCTTTCGTAATCTATTACAAACAAGAGTAATTGGATCACCGGGCTACTGATAGCAATTATGATAATGATTTTGAGAAGAAACTAAGGCTTACATTCAGAGACGACAGAAACGAGTCTAAGCGTGAACTTACGCTTCCAGATGTCAATTTTACGAACAAATTTTGACATAGGGAAGCGTAAGTTCACGCTTAGACTCGTTTCTGTCGTCTCTGAATGTAAGCCTATGACTTTTGGTCCGCAGAATCCGCGTTCAACAAGTGTCATCAATGTACTACAAAATTTGTGGCTTTACTTATCTGCATCAAATAAAAAATTGGTCAAATACTAAAATTTTAGATTGTTTCCTTGAATCATATTTTCGCTTATGAGTCCCTATCAATTTCGCAGTCTAAAAACAGAAAATCACAACTTTTTTAACACTGATTTCTCAATAACCTGAATTATGATAACTATCTATTTTTTTTAATGCACTGTTATTCAATTTATCTAGTAACTTTAATAACTCAATATAAATTAGGAAAAATATAAATCAAACAAATTTTTACCTAAGCTCGAAAAATCTGGTATTTCGATTACTTGGTTGGGATTCTTAATGGTCGGGTAAACATCGCATTTTATTTATATCGTCGATAACTCTTATCTTGTTCACGAACATCAATAAATTCAGTCAAGAAATAACTAGACTATAGAAAAACATTAGTTCTAATAAGTTAATTTATGCAGGGAAAGTTTGAAAAAGAGGTGTTAAAAAAGGTTACTTGTCATGTACCTATATCATCACTACATAGGTATAAAACAAAGTCGCTTCCCGCTGTCTGTGCCTATGTATGCTTAGAAGTTAGATCCTTAAAACTACGCAACGGATTTTGATGCGGTTTTTTTAATAGATAGAGTGATTCAAGAGGAAGGTTTATTTGTGTAATACTTTGTAAGGATAATAGAGAAATTGCACCCGGGCGTAGCCGGAGACGGGTCGCTAGTAATTAAATAAAAACTTTAATCGTGTCATTTTAGTTATTTGTTTTAATAGGTTTACGTAGCTGTACGTGATCTATGATAAAAATACAAAACGTAAACGGAGTAATAGGAAATTGAGTGTTATTGTTACCAAAATTGCTGATGTAAAAAGTCGTTAGGTTACCCGAAGTAACCTAACGACTTTTTACATCAACAATTTCGCTAAATAAGCAAAAAGTTGTATTGTCAAGTGTTTTCTGTAATCGTCCTTGACTGACGTTTCCTTGAATTGCGAAATTAGTTAGGTAGTTTGGAAAATATACTTTTGACTCAAAATCTATTACCTGGATTGCATAAAAACAGTTTTGTTAAATAAATTACATTTTAGCTGCAGAGAATTTAAAAAAAAATGATAGTCTTTTTTTCAGTTTATTTCTATAATTAGGTAGGTACGTTTTTTAAATTCTGTTATTCCATAGAAGTTTTTCTAAATAACCCGGTAAAGGAAATTATTAAATAGAGTCTGGCCACACTAACTCTGCAATTGAATAAATGGGGAACCTCAAAAAGAACCACTGAAATCTTTACGATATTGTCATTATTTCAATGAAAAGTTAGCTTTGCCAGGCTATGTAAGGAGGTACCGACCTGGTGAGCTGACTCTGGAAAACTTTGTACCCCTTTTTAAGCATAGGTATTGCGCGCACGGAGGAGTGTGAGATTTGGCATGGTTAAAGTTTATATGGAAAAGGAGTGCAGAAACCTAAAATATATTTATAATATACGACACGGTTGGCGGAGTGACTAGCTTTCTACGCTACGTGCCGCGGGTTCGATCCCCGCACGGAACAAATATTTGTATGATCTACAGATAGTTGTTTCGGGTCTGGTTGTGTGTGCATGTGACATGTATGTTTGTAAACTGTACCCTCGATACAGGAGAAATCCTAGTGACCTGCAAGGCATTTTTTAAAAAAAAGAACAAAAAAAAACTATTACGGTCGAATTGCGACCACTAGGCGACCTCTTAGTTATGATAACATTGGCCATTGCAAAGATTTTCATAGTGATCATATTTGGCAGGTGTAGATGTTTTCAAATATTTAAAAGTTTTATCGTAAAATCGTACTAATTAATCAAAGGAGACATTAATAGCTCTACAAAATTACTAATTATTCCTGTTAATTGACCGGACTGTCACCTAGACCTTCAGTTGAAATACACGTCTTTGCCAGTTTTTGACCCGATATAATAATACCTAATACACCTATTTTGTCGACAGTAGGACCATTGCGCGTAGTTGAAAATTCCAAATAGTAGATTATTAACCAAGGGGATAAAGCAGTGTCTTCTGTCGCGGGTGACGATTTAAATCGCGAGTGTAACGAAGGACTCGAGGTTTACTCCCGAGCGTAGCGAGGGTGTTAAAAACTTAAATCACGAGCGAAGCGAGGGATTTAAGACGAGTCCTGAGTGTAGCGAGGGATTTAAGTTCACCCAAGACTAAGACAGCTTTATCACTGAGGAAAATACTCTACTTTTCGTACCATTTGCGAAAAAATTAACACAATAATAATATGAGATAAGCATTTATTAAAAATAATGACAATTAAAAGTAAAAGTTAACATTCGAAACATTGGTCCAATTATCTCATACGGCCTCGTCGGTTTTCGTAATTTTCTTTAATAATCATAACTGCATAATAAATAATGCGTATTCCTTTTTCAAAAAGATGTATAATGCTTTATATACAAACTCAATGGTGTAAACACAGATGTAGTTCAGTATCGGTAAGTATTCCAAATTTAAATCACATTCTCCTCCTAGAGGATGAATGAAATTCAGTACAATTTTCTTTCCCTGTTTTTAACAGATTAAAAATGACTATTGTTATGTTCGCTTTTTGTGGCATAGAATGTCACTTTTTTGAGCAAGTGGTACGAAAAAGTATTTTTTCATAAAGTTTAATTTTTGTGTAACGCTTACGTTCCAAAACTGAAAATTGTTTCAAAAATCTTTCTGATGACTCAAACGGTCAAACATTAGTGGCATTTAAAATTATCATCGAATTGAAGTCTTGTGTTGGCTGTTAGCGTTAAAAAGTTGATAAGATATGACACAGTTCCGCAAATAGGTAAGACTTAGGATTTCCTAAGGCTTATTCGCGGAACTGTGTCACTCTGTGTCTACATGCACTTATTTAATGAGTAGACAAAGTAAATTGGCTAATGCATTATTTTTTTAGGTACATAGATGTATTTCAATACCTAAGCGTTCGT
This sequence comes from Allophyes oxyacanthae, assembly GCA_932294325.1. Taxonomy (NCBI): domain Eukaryota; kingdom Metazoa; phylum Arthropoda; class Insecta; order Lepidoptera; family Noctuidae; genus Allophyes; species Allophyes oxyacanthae. The sequence continues at coordinate 13,307,980 of OW028622.1, forward strand.
TCACACGCGATATCGCGTTCGTTCGCTGCCTTTTCCTTACAAAAAGTGAATATCGAACGCGAAAATGTGCAAATCTGCTGCTAAAAGTATCAAGTGTGGATGGGCCCTAAGTATTCTAATAATAGAGTCAATTTCATTGCTCTCGTAAATTTTGTCTGTGGTCATAAAATTGGCTGTATAATCTATGGTCATCCAACTTTCAAGGTCGTGCAACAAAGGTTTTATTGTGTTTACAATGTTACAGTGCCTGAACACAATCCTGTAGTTAAAGTTCTGTAATCACTGTAATACTGACAATCGCCATGCAATATATTCAACCAAATTTTAATAAGTTTTGCTGTTATTTACTGCTCCTATAAGCATGGAGAATAATTGCTTCAGTACGTAACAAGGCAGGAGTGTGGGCGATGTGAATTAGTGAACAAGCACAAGCTGTTTAATAACCTAACCGTCAAAAACCCCCGACTCCAACTAGAAAAAGGGCTGTTACTTTTGAACGGCTTAACAGATTTTCATAAAATATAGCTAAGAACTGTCCCGATTAAACTAGCTTTCAATTGAAAAAAACCGCATTGAAATCGGCTCATCCGTTTTGGAGCTACGATGCCACAAACAGACCACTGCAAACTTATAACATCCCTCTTTTTCGTCGAGGATTATTATGGCTGAATCATGGAATATAAAACATAATGTTTTATATCAGGTCTTAACTTTCTAGTTCCGATCCCTTTAAGGGGTTATTGTACTCATCATTATGTACAACTTTTACTATTGGACCAACACGGCAAGTGCGAAACAAAAATTAGCTGTTTCATACAATGAATTCAATATTACTCGACTAAATGTATGGACCATTTTTTTGCGATTGCGGCAGTAACACTTCACAAAATTACATAATAATTATCATACTCTATGTACCTAGTTAATTAGATCTTATTATTCTGGTCCCCAACGAGCAGCCTTGATGGTGTAGCCTTGGACTTCAGGGCAGCCTGTTCTAACATGTTTCAGATCGGGTGACGTAGTGACGTAATACGTCGTGCGAATACTCTCGCGTGTCATGACGTCTATACAGGATAATTTTTGTATGTCGTGCGCAAAATTTGCAGAGTTATTCAGTGTCCGTTCTCAAATTAAACCGCAGTAATAAAATTCACTCCAAAACAAAATAAGAATTTGATTTTGTATGGTTTGCGTTAGTAAATTATACGTATCCCCCATACTAAGTCGAGTTTTCGTTATGTTTTAAAGTCAATACTGCGGTTGCATTTAGGAACAGAGACTGAATCACTCTACAAATTATGTGCACTACATAAAAAATTCTCCTGTATAGCAAGGAATATTCCTATTTCTGTGTTTTACGGATTTAATGTTAGACTAAAATAAACTACCTAATCCTTGCGTTCCCCATCCCAGGACTAGCATTATCTTTTTGAAGGAAGTCGGGACAGTTTTGAAGGAAAACATCCATTGGTCTTTCATAATGTTAAGGTTTTCATGTCCAAAATAAAAGTTTACAGAATAGCGCCAACAGAATACAGTATGGTAGATGTAAAAAAATACTTATTCGTAAATCTAGTATTAATTAATAAAATAATAGTAATAATATTTCATAGCACAAGAAATGAATAAAAGCTCAATTTTTTCTTTTTTTCAATTTTCTTGCTTTAGGTAATATTACGGCAGAAAGTTTCTGAGTCAATGTTGGGGAATATTCTCGTATTCTAAAATACTTTTTATTACAATAAGCTATCAATCTTGTTTCCGAGATATTATGGTTTATGTTGGTGACCCGTATTATTAGTCCGCGAGTGTATATCCGTCACTTTCTAAAATCATATAACAAAAGGAGACGGGGCTATCTTAAAACCTGTGTTTTATAAAACTTGTTTAAAACTATAACGTTAAGTTTAAGTATAACTAATATGTTACAAAAGATCAAATTTACCAAAAAAATAACTTCTTTTCAACCCTTTTCCGATAACACTAAATCAAGTTGTTTAGCAGACTGAAACACAATATTATTGTGTACTTGTTTATGGTTAGGTATACTCAGCTGAAGCACTTTAAGTGCAGCGTTGCGTAGCGTAGTCAATTGACTGACATGTGTATGGCATCCTCAGTGCAGTACATAATTATGAAAAAACCATAAAAGTGTGCACGATTAGTAGTTACAATGTAATTGGGAACTTCCATGGGCAAATTAGTCATAAATACTATTTATGGGGAATAGAATTCATGAGTAATTGAATAAACGCTGTAATTATTTTATGGATAACGGCATTTTAAACAATGACATTTTACAATAATGTCATTGATTTTAAACATTTTTTTTTGACGTATAAGCTTGTCATTACTTTATTCAACGTTTATTAGGTAGTACCTAAAGGAATAACCAATCAAACATTCATAGTCAGAAGACATTGAATAAAATACCTGAGAATGTAAAGTCCCTTATTTTACTCGTAGGAATTCCACGTGCAGAAATGCTGGGAAGCGGACATTTTTACCCACACCTACCATTTTTATAATCTTTTTAATTTGGTGTATATCTGCAAAACCTAGTGTTTGCTGTAAGAACCACCGCTACATCATTCATAGTGTCAGTAATCACCAATATAATTTTGATTATAATTAATCAGTGTCGGCTATGTATAGAGATTTATATCTCTACATATTATAATATTACCTTGTCCTCTAATAGAAGTTGACACGTGTATAAACGTCCATTACTTACGTGGAACTACTATATATCATTTTACGTACCTACTTGCCATCTATAATATCTAAGACTTCATCATTCAGATACTGAAACGAGAATAGTAAACTTTATCTACACTTAACAAAGATTATTGGTCCTTATGTACCTACAGTCGGTATAATAACTTGTTGTGCTTCTCTACTTTCATAACTTTGCTAACTACTATACAACTCAAGCTATTACTACATAATATTTTCTTCCTAACGTTTCTTAGACTGTTCATATTTTACTCTCTGCTTTGTTTAAAATTAGTGGAATTATTTTCTAAGGAACACAACAATGTCTTTTGAGTCACAAGTCGACTTGTGAAGCCTGCAATAATGGAAGGGCCTACCTTTGTAGTCTCGATCCCTTTCAGGGGCTTTTGTTCTCATCATAAGTAACGTGATACCAAATACGTGGTTTCAGTTAATGTATCTAGTATCGTCGTCACTACTCCGTATAACAAGTATTGATTAATTTTAGCAATTCTCCTTCATACGCACAAAAATAATCTTCAATATATCAACTATGTCGTCCTTGCCTTGACCACCACGTTCGGAAACTGCCTTGGTGTACCATCCATCATAAAGCTTTGCCAAGTCTTCTGTCTCTTTCAAACTTGTGACAAAATATTGAAGAATATAATTTAACTGTTTTGTAATTGGTTTTAAAATGACCTCCCACGGAATTGCTTGTAAAACTTACTCTACGTAGTTTTGGGATAGTGAACTTGACACGCGTAAAGGAAGTTGCTGATATCAATAGCCTATCGTAATCCATTGCTGGCGTAGAGGCGGTAACTGGTGTACATTCCCCCGAGTTTCTTTTTATTTTTACCAAATAATTACTTTATCACATTTCAAGACACTAACCTGGTGTATTATTTTTTTCGGGAATTACAACTACAAACTTTCGCAGACCAAAAGACCAAATGGTATCAATTAATAAATATGTCGGTACCTACAGTTTAACTAAAAAAAGTTATAAACTTGAAAACTGAAAGCAAATATCCGTATCCGGACGCGTCGATTCCGACATTGACAGTCTGTGTATAATGTCTCGTCTTTCCATTTCTAATTTTAACCGCGATGCAACTATCTTGGTAACTAGGTATATGAAAGTTGAGCTGAGTTTTTTCATTATTATCTCGGTTCCGCGGACTTTATCTACAAAATCAAGCGTCATCTACAAATTCAAACTTCTGATGGTCAAGTTTTAATTTCCTTCTTAACCCATCATTATTAGAATGTAATTGTATGGTTTTATTTATAATTATAATCCTTGTTTCACTTTGTTCTGATCTTTGTTTTGTCCCTTGATAGGTATTGCGTCCCTTTCAATCAAGTTAGCTTTTTCGCACTATTCTGTTAGAAACAGGTATAAAAAAATGAACTTTGGTTGTATGAATAGGGAACTTGCATGTATTTTTATTTTTAGTTTATCGTAAAGATGAAGAAAGATGATGAAGGCTTAAATAAACATGGTAAAAATAAAAAAGGCACGAAAAAAAATATGATTTTCAAATGTTCGCGCCGAAATACAGAAAAACGTAACATGACGTCAATGCATCGCTCGTTCATAGCGTGCGATTATGGTTACCAAGGAAACACGAAGGAATAACGTCATAAACTCGATGATGGTGTTTGAAATAACATTCCGTTTTACGTAATTTATCTATGGTAAAGATAATTTTTTAAAAGATATAATTTTTGAATAAATCTATCATTATAGCACTTTTTACTTCTTTTATAATTGTTTTTTTTAATAATTTCTCATTATAGATTATAATGAGTAATATGCAAGTTCCCAATTACAAATCTTAGAAACCCCTAGATTAATTAGAAATTATTATATAGGTAATGTTATACGTTATTCTTGTTACTCATTTATCGTAAAGTTGCTTTCAATGTAATGAAAATGAATATCTATCAGTAAACCAGTAAACTGACAACCGCCAATATCTACCATACATACATATTTCAAACTTTTATCAGTTCTAATACATTATGTACCTATTACTAATACATAATATACAATCACAGTCAGAATAAGTCTAGCAAGTATTGGGGTTTATTTATAACTTAAGTGCATTTTTCGGGATGGATCTCTAAAATAAACAAAGTTTCGCAAGAACCGGTTCAAGGCACCTACAGCCCATTAATAAGACAGCCGGATAAGTATTAAAAAATCTAAATTACAGAAAGTTCCAGCCAGATAGATCAAAGGTAAGCTAAAATAATTGTGATTTATTATGACTACAATTTTGAGTATCACGAGCGTCATCAAGGAAAGCGAACGATTATATTTTTAACTTCAGAAAGATTTAAAGATTTAAAACTATTCGCATCAAGATAAGTTCGTACATTATAAAGTGCGCTTGCTTGAGATATGGACAAAACACAACAAATAATTATTTCACCATCGCCATACTATTGAAATGTATAATTATGTATTATTACTCTTTGTTGTAAATTTTATAAAACGTATCAAAAATGCGTGGTCATATTTCAGGATGTGCATCAGATCATCAAACTAAAAAACTTTCTGTATGGGACCAACGTTATAGTGAAAAAAATGATTTATTTATTATTTATTTATTTATTTCACCCAAAACTTACATCTATCATTACAGGTAGAAAACCTAATGCGATAGAGAAGCTAAACACAAAATTTACATTAAATAAAAATAAAAAATACACATTAAAAATAAAATACCTAATAAAAATTACAACTGCACTACTCCGTAGCATGACAACCAATAAGTAGCCTTTGTGAATTCGTTCAATGCTCATGAAAATAAATCAATATGTTGAGCTGTATCAGCTGTCCCATACCTATTATCTTTGGGTAGAGGACGTATTGAAGTTTTGTATGGAACAGCTGCGATTACGATGTTGGTCCCATATAAAAAGTTGTTCAATTCGATGGTCTGGTCCACCCCTTGAATATTTGTGATACTCGTTGTAGACTTTTTTTTTTCGTAATAAACGTATATCCTATTTACACTTGACTTGTTCAAATAATATCTACGTCTTATTTATGAAAATTGTTTACATAAAATCACATAATCTAGTCAGTCATATTTCTAATTGCCCGGAATTAGTGAATATGCGACGGAACTGACATTTTGGCTCTTACAAGAAGTTTTATTGCCAACTTTGTGGTAACACCATCTAAAGTTTCATACAAGTCTCTGATGCTGTATATTCTATTTAAAATACATTTTTTATTTGGTCAATGACAAACTGGATATATATTATTTAGGTACGGAATTCTGTTTAGTTTCTTTTTAGTAGTCGTCTAGTTTTGTAAGATATACATTTTGAAGATTGTATTTCGAATATTTATGTTGTATTGTATTTAGAACATTTATGTATTTATTGTATTTTGAATATTTTTATTTAATTATTTCATATTACATACAACTATCATCATTGGGCCTGTGTAGTGGTGTTACGGTCTAATCTCTCTTTCAGAGAATAGACCTGAGTCACGGCACAGAACATTAAGAGACTGATGATGAAGGTGTACAGCACCATTGACTTTAGTAAATCCTGAACTTACCAATTTAGACTAAGCTTGCGAACAATCGTTTGCGGTTGGAATAAAAGCATGACTAATGAATGCCCTTTGAACTTACTTATGTGCATAAAATGTGGTGTAACAGGGCTTTCCATTCATTGTATATTGGGTTCAATAAATAATGAATAGCTGTATATACATTGTGGTTATATTTTCCGGTACCGGTAAATTAACTAATTTCGTAGGTGACTTAAAAATTCACGAAATAATATTTACGAAGTATTTCCAAATTTTTTATTGATGAAGATACAGTTGTTGAGAGAGGGACAATTAAAATATTCCTCCTTTTTATTAATCAATGTTGCAAACCAAATTACCTAAATATCGAATCCACGCTAAGATCGTTTTAAATAGGTAGTTGCGTTTTGTCATCGAATATCTACAATAGATAAAATTTAATGTTTTATTCACTGTAAGGTTACCATATTACCTCAGCAATATTTCTGAGCAAAAGTAAATGATCTTTTTCTTTTTTAAAGATCTATTGTTCTTAAAACACTGGTATTTGTTCAGGCCAGTTTAAATGCAAAAAACATAAGTTACCTTAAGAAACAAAACGATAGTTTTCATCGTAGTATAATGATTTGCGACACTGAATGAAACTGTCTTTATTCATGAATATTTTAACTTCCCGTCTTTCAACAACTGAATCATGTCATCAATAAACATTATGGAAATATTTCCACTATGTTAGTATTCAACGCATCTAGTAATCTATACCTTTATAACACTGTAACCTTGGTGTCAATAGGGTGGTAATTAAACATATCCAACAATTATCTTTTGTTGTTTACAATTGTATTGCCCCTAATATTAGACTTTATGTTATCAGAGGAAATTAGAAATTATAAGGATTACTGCCTAATCCCTGCATTCACCTATGCAGATAGCGATGATAAAAACCATTACTATGATTTGTAGAGATTCGATAGAATTAAAAAAATAACTAGATACTTAATCATACTCAACATGGAGCTGGTCCTTTGATTTAATTTCCTCGAAACCTAGCAAAGTGCCAATACTTAACTTAAACGACACTTCTATGGATACTTCTTCAATTTCTCATAATGACGATCTGCCATGCTATGCCTACATTTCAAAATAATAGGATGAACAAGACATAATTGGCTTCTATTGCTACAAACGATCATAGAACATAAACATTTTGTGGTTAGCTATGGCAATAAATAAAGAAATGGTATGCTGAAATGTGTGTATAAAATGACGTCATAACATGAATACGTACTCCAAACAGCATCGTACAGAAGGACCAGTTCAAAAAACGCGCGATGCCAAGTTTATTAGAGACAAAACTAAACCACAAGAAAGCTGAAGTTGCTTGATTAAAGATTTGGTATACTCTAGCGTTGTGTTCTTATCGTTCAGAGTCTGTGTGCTAGTCTCGTTTATCTCCTTTGTTTCTTACATTGGTCCTTCTGAACTCTGATCTTCTTTATTTTGTGACGATATTGTTTTGTGTCATGCAGTCGTTGTTATCTAGCTATCGATCTCGTTTTCTGCTAGGCGTTATCTCAATACGTTAAATCCAATCGTGTAGTAGAATATGTTCATTTTATTATCCATTTAAAGGTTATTGTTCTTTTCTATTAACTTTATATTGTTGCTATTCTGTTCCTCTAATAGGAGTGCATTTGTTGTTGGTTCAGTTATATCGATTTTTGGAGAATTGTATTGTATGAAAATATAGTGTCTTACTTAATGAGTGATATATTCATTATCTCAGGGAATAAAGGTGTTTTAACACTACTAAAACATTTCTAAAAACATCCTTTAGCCTTTTAAATAAATGTGTCAAAGCAGTATTTAGGAAAATTGCCAAACAAACTCTAACGTACTTTTAATGGATCATGAAAATTTGGCTATAAATTCTAATACAGCATTTGGAGAGTCTACCTCTACACATTTAGAGAAAAGAACGATGCCAAATGATATAAGTATTCGGTTATGCCAACGCCTAAAACGAGTTCACATCATCTCGTTCTTTTAACAATAGAAAGGTCTTACATGTTTGCTGATAAAAAAAATCTCTTTGTTCCAGGTGGCCTCGGCACCCGTCACTTTGTCACGTTCATGTTGTTCCTGGGAATGGCGAACGCCTACGTCATGAGGACCAACATGTCCGTCGCCATCGTGGCTATGGTCAACCACACGGCGCTGCCAGTCATCTCCGAGCCGTCAGACACCGAATGCGGAGTGGTCATATCGAATGAGACCACTGTAAGTAGATATCTCATTATGTTATAGCTTTGGGGATTAAGATCCCAAGACTGAGAAGAAAGTGTTGCACTGCTGAGATGACGTCTGATATAAAGAAACCTCAAATAAAATAGAGAAGGACAGGCGGATGATGACAGATTTAGTCACTGAAACACAAAAAATGGTGCTTTTTGATAAGAAAAAAGTATGGGATGTAATTGTAAAGCCCAGATAGTTAAAATATTTCATGGAAATGCATTACAAATCACTAAACTTCCTAAACATAGGGATGGAAAAGCAGGAGATTTAGTGCCAATTCCAGAATCCTAAATTGGTACTACTAAAGGAATATATTAGGATATCAGTACTTTAATGTTTCAATAATGAAAATATGTAATAATTTGACTCTCGTATTGCTTCAGGCTGCGTTGACACAAGACGGTTCGTTCGTTTGGAGTTCGACGTTGCAGGGTTACATCTTATCATCCTTCTTCTACGGATACGTCATCACACAGATACCCTTCGGAATCTTGTCAAAAAGGTTTGTACTTATTTCTGTAATATGTTGGTGATAGGCGTCCCCTAAGGAACTATGTTCAGACCGGTCATCAGTTCTGGGATTTTCCATTTGTAGAAATCTTTTTAAATACGAATTCATATTTAAAAATGATTTGTCATAAAAGATGTCAACGCATTAAAATAATTGTTGGCTAGATTAAAGTAAGACACACAATAAAGAAGAAATAGCGTGACGAATTGTATTCGTCTATTATGCAGTTTGTATGTTTCCAAACAATAGATAAGATACAAAAGCTAAGTATTTTGCACAGACAGTATGTAAAAAAAATTAAACTTGCAAATCACAGTAGTGGGTATACCTATTTATACAAAATGGTGCTGATTAATACAGTAATATGAATATGGTTTAAGTATATTTTTATCAAGAAATAACACGATAATTTTATATTTCCCTAGAAATTCGTCAAAATGTGCAATAGTTACTCGTTGAACTAATACTTAATTGTAAGAGATTTTTATAAAAGCCTACAAAATCATCATTATCAGAAGGTATACATATTATGTACCCGATGACGTTCTATTTACAATAACGTAACGTTTACCTCATCGTTAAAAGCTGATAATTTTAATTCTTTCTTTACATAGTTTATCTTTATGATCTAATTAGAGCGTAATCACTAATCACTATTGTAAATCAAATCAATTATCATGTCTGAAAATTACAGTAATCAATCAAAAGAAGCGACATAATAGTCATAATCTGTTTACAACATTAAATTACGAAAAAACTTTGCCTATCTTTAAAAATGCGGAAATTTGTCTGTGTTTATAGTCATAGATTATATTTATAAAGCTGACGTCTCTAATTATTTAAAAGTCTGCTTCTTCTTCATTTTATCGTTATCTTAGCAACGAGGTAGGATTTACTCTACTTAGATGACTAATCCAATTTATGTTCAAAACTCTTTCTCTGTATTAGTTCTATGGTTTAACGCAAAGCGCCCGTTACAAGACTTCTCTTAAGTTGGGATATACCAGAATAGACCGATCCGGCTATCTGAAGATGGCTGAGGTTCTAAGTATTAATAGAAATGTGATCTGATCTTGATTGATTTTATTATTATTATAATATTGTCTCACAATTTATATTTTTACGTCAGGTTCGGAGCTCGCCTCTTCCTGGGCGTCGGTATGTTGATCAACTCGGTGTTCGGTCTACTGGTACCGGTCGCCGCTGAAGCTGGCTTCGAATATCTCATCCTGGTTCGATTCATCCAAGGTTTGGGCGAGGTAAGTTTCTTTATGATAATAATATTTTAGCATCTTCATTGTTATATACATAATAGCAAAGAACATCTTCTATGCGAGGTTTGACGTCATTAAACGATAGGAACCATTTTGGCTAGAAATCACTGTAATTATCGTAATGAGAATGACTATTTCAACCTTCGCGATTTTGGTTACGAAGTTTTGTCAGATGTGAACTATAGTTTCTACACGAAACTACTACTACTACTGTGGATGTGTTAATTTATTCACAATGTTATAAATTCTACTGAACACGACTGTTACTTGATTCTACAATAAGTTGTTTGTTTCTAGGGGCCGATCGTGCCATGCACACACGCTATGCTGGCCAAGTGGATTCCACCTAACGAGAGGAGTAGAATGGGTGCCGCCGTATACGCCGGTAAGAAATCGATACAAATGTGACTTGCATTACATAACACAACACCGTCATTATAAAAACCGTCCCCAAAGACCACTACATAGGAATGATCTTGAATGACAAGATTGACACTGTGATTGACTACAACACATTTTGCCAATGTAGTAATTGACTACCATACTTTGAATGATTACAATTAATAAAAAAACTTACATTATTCCTCAGGAGCACAATTCGGTACGGTGATATCCATGCCTCTGTCCGGTCTTCTATCTGCTTACGGATTCTCCGGCGGCTGGCCGTCCATCTTCTACGTGTTCGGTCTGGTCGGGACCGTGTGGTGCCTCGCCTTCCTGTTCTTCGTCTCTGAGGACCCTGAACAGTGTCCTTCGATCAAAGAGGCTGAAAAGAAGTATATCCTGAGCTCGTTGTGGGGTGCTGCTGGTTCCAGCGTAAGTATTGTTACTGATTAGTATTTACCTTTTGCGCCACTAAGGACCAGAATTACCTACTTTATTTTAGGACGAGAGATAGAATATCGATTACGTAGGTACCTAACTTGTATATGTCTGCGGTGCATTACAAAACATGGATTGCTAAAACTCGATGATACGCGAATATCGATATATTAGGAAAAGTAATAGTTTCAAGCAGATTTGATATTCACATTGAGCTCATCCGCGGAAGCATTATAATTATTATCAATGTAGTTTCTCTTTTCCATTCTTAAGATACCCTTGGTCTAACGGCACTTGAGAGAAGGTGGACTAATTAGTTAGATCATTATACCTGGAATTCGAAACTTCAGATATAAAACTAGTATCTACTAACCAATGTTTTCTATTGCAGTCACCACCGATTCCTTGGAGCAAGATCCTGCTATCAACGCCATTCTGGGCCATTATGTTGGCGCACATGGGACAGAACTACGGTTACGAGACGCTCATGACGGAGCTGCCAACCTTTATGCGACAAGTGCTACACTTCTCTATCAAAGATGTGAGTATATTTTGTTCTCTTTCTACTACTAGGAGTGCAGAGGAAGAGGCTTCAACGAGTGACGGTGATGATACAGTCAGATCTTTTAAAATCCATGCTGATGGAGCAGCACACAGCATAAGCAGTTTCAATTATCATTCATGCCGAGACAACAAAAGAAGACAAAATAAAACATAGGACTACTGTCGACATCATTCTGTATATTGTATGTACCTACCATTTTGCGTGTTTGTTTGCACATGGTGAAGCTAAGCTGGACCATCGCTAAGCTTTCTTCGATTTGGTACAAAGAAAGAAATCGGTGATGTGATGACTTCTTTTGTAAACACAATTATGGTCCTCTGAACCTGAACAATTTTAATAATCTAGCAATAAAAGCCAGATACACAAAATTGCCCGTATAGAATAAATAAACGCCCACTTTGGCCAATCTAGAGTTATTTATGGCAATAAGTGTCGGGAACGTAATACAATTTGGATCGTTCTGGCTATTAATCATTTGACGCGAGCCGTCCCCGGGTCAAGAGTTCACGCCCGGTCAATTGCATCGTCTAACAGGATTGACACCCTGGGAGATATATTGGCATTTTTATATTGCAGTGACTACTTAGTTACTTATAAATAAGTACTTCATTAAAAGTGTCGAATAGGTGTTTACGTATTTCCCGGCAGAGAGATTGCTTGGGGTCTAATAAAATTAGGTTCCGTCCACCGAAAATATTATTTCCTTTATCACTAACATGATTTTATTTTCAAGCCCAAGAGAGAACGCATCGCAATACAATCCTTAATACCATTTCAATAAACCTTCCTCTTATGTAGTTAGTTGAAACTAAGAACTTCAGACCACGTCTTCACTTGCTGTAGGCAATCAAACAAATGAAGAACATAGTCGAAAAATATGAGACAAGAATAAATTAACACACATAGCTCGAGTCAAGAGCCTTGTATGGATCGGAATGTTGGGGCCACAAAAGGGACGGATGAAAGGCAATTGTATACAGCGGAGATGCGAATGTTGATAGGGATGTGAGGGGTAACTAGATTGGACAGAATCAGGAATGAGTATATTAGAGGAAGTATGAAAGTCGCACCAGTTATAGAAAAGCCGCAAAGTAACCGATTGTCGTTGTATGGACATGTAATGCGGAGAGATGAGAATCATGTTATAAGAAGAATTGTAAGTACGTATGACTGTTGATGGCTATCAAAGAGGCAGACCAAAGAAAAGATGGATGGACTGTGTAAAACATGACATGAGTGTGAAGGAAGTGAATCTGGAAATGACGTCTGATAGAGATGAATGGAGGAAAAAGAAATATTGCGCCGACCACAAATAAAATGGGATAAGGGCAGGAGAATGATGATGACACAGCTCGAGTGACAACCCTGTATAGAGACCAGTTGAATCACTGCCCCCGATACGTCGAAATTGTTCCACGGAATATACCCAAAGACGATGACTGGCAATAAAGGATGTGTGCAGTGTCGTATGGAAATACACATGGGCAATTTTGATGTTACTTTAATAAAAGACATATAGTGCTTTGGGTATCATATCCAAGTGCGAATACGCTTCCATGAGGTGATCTGTCTGGGGGCTTACTAGAGCTCTTATTAGGGCAAAAATTTAACTGCTCAGACATTTCCAGTATAAACTGACCTTATTTTAAATTATAACTTTCCGTAATCTTTCAGAACGGCTTCGTATCAGCTCTCCCGTACCTGTGCATGTGGCTGTTCTCCATGTTCATCTCGGTGGTCGCCGACTGGATGCTGTCCAGCGGACGATTCAACCACACGCAAGTCAGGAAGGTCATCAACAGTATTGGTAAGTTGTATTTAGATCAAGATTTTTAAACCCACCCAGGTGACTCGTGGGTTGGGTGACCCAACTCACTTGGAACCGTGCACCTAGAATCACGACGAAAGTGCCTGCAAAGGCCCAGTTGAAATAAAAAACTTTGACTTTGACACTTTAGAATTATAAGTGTGGAATTATAGGATAACTTTTTAAAGGATGTTCGATTCCCAAGTTAGGAATTCAAGTCAATTGAGGTGAAAATGCTTGTCCAGAGCCTAGTCTCCAGAGCTAATGATTGTTTCCACTGACTTCCCTCAATTAAGCGAATTAAGTTTCTAATGATACGATGAATGATAGGAAACATAAGTTGGATCCCTTGTAAACGAACAGCAAAGGAAATTTGCAATTGTGAACAATGAGCTATTTTTTTTTTATATATCCGATTTTACAGTCCCAAAACCATCAAAGTATTCATCAAGGTCTCTGTTATTCCAGGTCAATACGGTCCAGCGGTTGGTCTGTTCATCGCAGCTAACACCGGTTGTAATCCTGCCGCTACGGTCGCCATCTTAGCAGTGGGTGTCGGTCTCAACGGTGGTATCTACTCCGGTTTCAAGGTGAGAATACTTTACAATGATATATGGATACTGTACGGTAAGTAATCAACATACACGCACGATGTAATGTAATCGGTTTTGACAGTTCAAAACAGAAGTTTATGAAACTGTTGCATAATAAGGGAACACAAAATTTTTAATTTTTTATGTGTAGTTTCATACAATACTTTATCTACCTATACTCGTGTTAACAAATTATAAATGTAGGTACATTACGCTGCACCTATGCTTTAAAAATCACTCCGTACAACAACTGGAACAACGCAATGAACATTCTTGAAATGCCAAAATTTAATCGATTCCGATTACGAGTGTGTATTTATCATGATTACCTTACGTATAAGCTAAAGCCTAACAGGAATCATAGGATGTTCTTGATCTTGGTCAAAGCTATTCCATTCCAGCTTCGCTCTCACATCAGTAATGACAATAATCATCAGTATCAGAAACAAACAGATACGAAGTAAAGATGTACCACGCGTATTTTTGGACTTAAAGCCTAAAAGGATCAGTCAATTACAATTGACAATGGCTTCTTATTTCTTCTATCAGCACAGTATTGACTCTTGTATCTTCTGTTCAGGTGAACCACTTGGACATCTCGCCGCGTTTCGCCGGTATTCTCATGGCGTTCACGAACTGCATGGCCAACCTGACTGGACTGCTTGCGCCCATCGTCGCTGGATACATCATTGAGGGCAGGGTGAGTAAAGTTCTCAACACTTTGACTTTTTTTTTCTTTAATCTTTATTTGAAGAAGGTTTGTTCATACATGAAAATGTCACCTCCATAATGCAACAAAAACAAAACTAAACACTTTGGAACTAATATTAAAATAGAACTAACTTAATATTTAAAGTGTGAGTGGTCTGGAGAAAGATTTAATAATTGAAAGACAAGAATTGAGAAAGGTTGACTTCGGACATGAAAAATATGCAGGGTTACAAGGTGTGTGAACAAAAATGCGTGAAGAGATATCTTAAACGTAAACTTTGATCGTACACACAGATGTCCATGTAAATAGTACCGGATCACAACCAAAAGACAAGAAAAGGTTAAAACATCTCGTTAAGAATTCATGAATTTTCAACTTTCGTTTCAAGATTTCATGTCTATTTTATTTTTGCTAAATTGAAATATTTTCTTCAACAGCCCACACAAGAACAATGGAAGAAAGTATTCTACATCGCCGGCGCAATCTACATATTCTGCGCGACATTCTACAACGTGTTCGCAGACGGCAGAAGACAGGAATGGGACAACCCTGCCGATGACGAGGCTAACGCCAAGAAAGCAGCCGACAAGAAAGCCATTAAACAGGAGAAGAAAGCCGCCAAGGATCATAACCAAGCGGAAACAGCGCACTAGGGGTTAAAAAGTTGAGAACCAACAGCGAATGCAACTGTTTAAAATCTTGACTTATTACGCCTTGAAACACTGCACTGTATCATAGTAATTTTAAAAGCTTATTGTTAAATTTGCAGTGGCAGTACAGTGTTCCAAAACGTAGTGTTAAAGATAAAACAAAAATGTTGGCTGAATCGTACATCACACGTGCAGATTCGCTTCCAAAAAAAGTATTATAATGTTTCCCGCGCGTTTTAAAAATGGCGGTTGTGTTTGTTGGCGATGTTCGACCAAACGCGAGCTCAAAATAATTTTAGGTGAGACTGTGTATTTTGCAAATTAATTTTTAGTTGTTATTAATTATTTTGTTTATTAAATGATTTTTAGATATTGCTGTTAACTTTTTTCTCTGATAAATCGCGTGCATGTAAACTTTTTTTATATTCTACAGTCTTTTCACCTGTCTAATGTCTTTTTAAATACGACGAGACGCACATCAATAGGGCTGTGATAATATTCTGTGTACGATACACAACGAACTCGTGTTTGGTCAGCTTTTTAACTACCTTAACATAGGTCATTGCTATTTATTATAATTAGTTTAATTTTAAATACCATACAAGTATTGTTCATAGTTATTGTATAGTTTAATTAATGTATTGAGACGTGTGAAAGGAGTAGCGATTCTGGGGTCCAAATGAAACCTAATGTTACCGTCCTAGCCAGTGACTTTTACACTTTTATACCCTCGCAGTTAATGATAAATGAACCGTTTAAATAAATAGTGCCATCAAAGCATTTGATACCATGTCATAGGCCCTCGAATATTATGCTATCAGGAAAGTTATTTTCACTAAATCATGTCATAGACTAAGGAATATTCAAACTAGTATTTTTATAATGAAATGTTTTCCTTGTAAAATTTTGTTAATCAGTCTTTTCACCCTCATGACTTGTAGACATTTATGCTCTACATATCTTTGAGTTTATGAAACCAAAACATTCAGAAGGTATCATGAACGGCCTAATTTTGCCGCGAATTCCTTTCAGTCTATGTCTTTGAGTTAGTGCCAAAACGGTAATATTGTGTTGTGAGTCCTGATTTTTTTAAAATCAATCTTTGTTCGCTTAAAGCGAATGTTGTTGCGTTAATTAAGCGGTTATAAATGATGTTTTCTGTGAAGATTATTATAATATTTATGGATTAGTTGTATTTCATGTAACGTTAATAAACGCTGCACGCCCAGGAGCTTATGTGATCATTCTATTAGCTAAGTTAACATTAAGCTATATTGTAAACCGCGTACAGATTATGATAATAATTAAAACATTTTATTCCAGTAACTTGTAAGTGGTTATACATAAACTTAGTACGTAATCACAAGCTTTGATTAATAAATGAAATATTGTTGATTTTACCATTTTATGTAAAAGTTCCATGTCTTGTCTGTGACAATGATAAGTGCCTGTGCCTTGATATAAGAGTACAATTATTCAAGCATTGCGGTGTGTCAGACACACTGATTAATGTCCGTCAACGCTGTAATTAATTACATAGTCGTTTTAATATCGTATATAAGTTCTATTGTAATACGACAAATACAGAAATGATTTTTAAAACATTTATGACGTTTTATTTAGCACTTATTATTACATTACAAGAAATTGTGATTATGATTTGGGTCCGGGCCATAGATCGTTATAATAAGTATCGAGAGGATGATGACCATAATTTACGAAGTCATTTCTTTCTTTTTTTTAAAACATTGCCCCTCACTAGGATTTCTCCTGTATCGAGGGTACAGTTTACAAACATACATGTCACATGCACACACAACCAGACCCGAAACAACTATCTGTAGATCATACAAATATTTGTTCCGTGCGGGGATCGAACCCGCGGCACGTAGCGCAGAAGGCTAATCGCTTAGCCTCTGCGCCAACCGTGATTTGTCCCTAGGATAGCCATAGCACCCATAAATGGGGACAGGGTAGTCTTACCTTGAATGGTAGTGATGGCTGTTCAACCCAAATCACTCGGCAAACAAAACAATAATTAATTAACAAAATATTTATTCTTAAAAAACAATGATAGCTTCACTTGATTACGTAATATAGACTAAAATAGTTTAGCTAATAACTTTACTGAAATGTTGTAAACTAAATAAGCCAGTACCACTCCTGCAAGGCTGTCCTAACATGAGACAACTCGATGCCGACCTTATGTTATCCTTCTTAGAGTTCAATACGGCTTCCCTTAAAAATATCAAAGAAGATTCAAACGACATTTGCTGTAACGGCGAAGAGGAAGCTTCCATTCCTTTCCGACTCATGGGTTCAAAAACACCGTTGTAAGTCATGTAGTCAGCTATCAATGTTAAATGTCTAGGGTCCACGGTAATACCGTAAACGTTAAATACGTTCTGTATTTCTTTTATTATCACCTTATTAGCTGCTTCTATTCCGTAAGTGTTTGCTATAGCATGAATGTCATTGCTGTATAGCTTGTTCAAATCCAGGAGATTATTGTATTTGAACATTTGCAGGATATTGATTCCTTCAGTTTTTAGATATAGAACATTCTTTTCTTTGTTGGTGATGGCACGTTTGATATTCTTTACTTCGTAAATAACGGATTTCATTGCGGCTTCGCGGAGAGCCTGAGATAGGTCGACTCTCAAGAAGGCGATTGGGAAAAGTACGGTCAATTCGCACCATTCGTGGTGTTTCGTGTCGAAGGAGTAGTTTGTAGCTTCCTTCAAATTGGAAACAACGTCGGACATTATTTTGCTAGTGTTTGCGTCAATGGTAGTCGCGTCTAGAACATCTTCGCCTTTATCTTTAGGTTGCTCGTCGCTAAGTTCTACTTCATCGTCTGACTTTTCTTCTTCACCTGATTCGGGATCTTCGTATTCTTGTTCTTCTGTTCTCTTCTTGCGGATTCTAGCCTGAAATTTGAGGAAACGAATATATAAATGATAACCTTTTACTTATGCTGTAAAGAATTGTAAGGGCTTAAATAGTGGCAGTTTTGAATAGTTCCAATGACATGGCAAGATCTGGGTAGGAGCAAACAATGATTTCCAAACAAAATTGAATGGAAATGTAAATAGTATGATGTTATTTATAGTTAGGGAGTGACCTATTCTTACCGTTACGACCACCACGGTAATGCAATATTATCCAAATGAGAAAGGTTTAAAAACAAAAGATCCGATGGTTAACAAAAAATCTACACTTACATCCGTATTGTCATCATCTTCATTAGGCGCCTCATCGTCTGAACTATCTATATTAACATTGTTGGTAGGCTCCGCTTCAGGAGCATCATCTTCATCATCATCATCGTTTGCTTTGGACCGTTTCTTCTGCTTTTCAGCTGCCCAAACCACACCACACGTCGCCTTCGCTTGTTTCCTCACCGTCGTAAACATTTCTTCAAAGAATTTGTTTTGCATATGTTTTATAATTTGCGTAGGTTTAACTGTGTACTGAGTCTTGTATTGAGAATGTGGCAAAAATTGGAAGCGCATTGTCGTTTTCAGCTGCCTATCAGGTCTAATGACTATTTGACATTGCACGTCGATCTTCTCTAATACATCAGCCACTGTGACCCTATTAAGTTTCTGCCGTAATTTCTCAGCTTTCTTCGTCAAATTCGAAATGTCATCCCGGAATGGAATGTCCATGTTAGGTGTCTTAAGTTTGGCTGAAGCAGTCATTAGAATTTCTCTAAGACGAGGTATACCAAGTGTTACGTTCATGTCACCACGACCAGCAAAGTGGAAAGTATTCAGTGTCATCTGAGTGGAAGGCTCTCCTATAGATTGAGCAGCTAACAAGCCTACAGGTTCACCGGGATCGGCCATTGATTCAAGATATTTGGTTTTCATAACTTCTACGAATTTGTCTTTCTCAGTATAATCGTTGTATACACTAGGATGGCGTTTCTTTAAGTAACTATGTACTAGGTCATCTAAATGTTCATTAATGACACCAAATTTGAATTCCGGCGACATTTTACTTGCGATTGGATCGGGGCATTTCTTTTGTGCGTACTGTTGTTTTTCTTCCTCATCTAAAGCACGCCACTTTTTCTCCAACTTCCAATAAAACGGATCTCTCGTTCTATCAGTGGGTGCGTCATCAAGTTCAATTTGTCTCTTTTCAAGAGCAGAGAATTGAACAAAGCCACTTGATCGAGGTTTTTCGAGAGTGCCAAACTTTTTCTTCCACTTCTTCAGAGACTTCTGTGATTTTATAACGTCTTTCAAGTCTGCGTCTTCTTTGAGTTTTTCAATAACCGATTCTTCAACTACTGCGCTAGAATTAGCATCAAGAAACGGGAACTGATCTTTTCTAAGGAATTGGCATTTGAGGACATCTAAACCATCTTCACCATAAGCAAATTGAATGACACTGTTATCTGAATCTCTCACTGTATAGTCGTAGGCGATGGCTAAACTTTCCAAATGTTTGATCAGACATCTTTGCAAATAACCTGAGCGACTGGTCTTGACAGCAGTATCAATAAGACCTTCACGACCAGCCATACAATGGAAGAAGAACTCTTGGGGCTGTATTCCTGTCATGAAGCGACCGTCGATAAAACCACCGGCTCGCGGAGACACGTCGTGCGGTGGAAAACTGGGCAGAGATCGGCCAGATATCATGAGTGGCGGTCTTTTACCTTCCAGCTCAATCTGGCCAAGTAAACATGAAATCTGCATAGTGTTTACAGTTGATCCTTTAGCACCAGACTGAACCATCAACTGCAAGTTATTGTAAGGGAATTTTTCAAGTAAGCCCTCAGATAGACAAGCAGTATTAATGTTATTTGTGTAAGAGTCCAGCATTGTTTTGTACTGTCTGTCCAAATTAGTCCTAAACTTCGGGTCTTTTGTGTACAATACTTCAATTGTTTCCTTTAGTTTCTCGTCTTCAACGTCTGCGGGTAAATCTGCAGCCTTTACGGCTGCCGCTCTCCCAGCGTTTCGAACCAAACAAATGAAATCATCACGCTTTTTGTCCGATTCTTCCACAACTAAAATATCTTTAACTCCGAGTGTAAACCCAATCCATTGTAAATAAAATGTAAACACCTTTGAAAATGAACTTAGTAAGGCACTTGAACTATCACCTCCATACAACTCATACATGCAATGGACTAAACCATATGGTGTGGCTCCATAGTGAGTTTTGTCCAAAACTCCTGACAATAATTCTCCCTTTCTAATGATGACTTCAGCTTCTGACATTGTATTAGCATCTGAGAAAGGGGTGCCACCAGCGTTCCATGGTCTTGGAGCTGTTTTCTGCCACGCTTTTGGACTGATTTTCGCTCTCCCGATTAAAGTAAGGCATGGTTTTCCCTTTGGTGTTGTATTGATAATAATTGTAGATAAAACCTGTTTGCCAGACCACAGAACCATTGGTTTTAATATTGTAGGAGGAAGGAGTTTGATGGGGCCCTTGTGATAAGGCAATGCTTGGAACACCAACTGTTGGTAGTCCGATTTTGCGAAAAATGCACCTCTTAAAGACATTTTCACACCAGAAATTACATGATCTTGAATCAAACCACTCAATGGTGTACCATCTTTTGGTACAAGATATTGTTTTCTCACAGACATGATATTGTAAGCTTCACTTCTCGCGATTTCGTTTTGTGGGAAGTGGGCATTCATTTCGTCACCATCAAAATCAGCGTTATAAGATTTACAGTTAGCATAGTGTAATCTAAGAGTCTTTTCTCCCTTCAGAATTCTTGCTCTGTGAGCCATCATACTGGGCTTGTGAAGTGAAGGTTGTCGATTCAATATTAAGACATCACCATTTACTAAATGTCTATGAACAATCTTTAATCCAGATCCCTTATACTCATCTGGTGTTAGTAATCTTTTGGCAAGACTTTTTCTTTTTTGGATAGAATCAGCAGCTATTATAATTATTCTTCCATTCTCCATTTCAATTTTTTCGGCTCCAGGATGCTTGTTTGGTCCATTTATAACCATCTTTCTTAATTCATCAACATTCCATTCTGTTACTGGGACAGGATATGTCAGTTTCGTAGCAAAAGCATCTGGGATGCCTATTTCATCAATGTCAACATTAGGATCAGGAGTGATGACTGACCGAGCTGCAAAGTTAACTCGTTTGCCCATCATGTGCATTCTTATTAAGCCAGTCTTCTTCTCAATAATTTGCTTCAAACCTTGACTGGATACACCTTGACCTTCACAATTTAGAAGGTTATTAATGCTCTTTTGTAAATCTTGCCAGACTATGTGTAGCTTCTCTGGAGCTGATTTACCCTGTACAGCCTCATAAGCCTGTCTTGGTATTTGATCAAGGCAGTCTATAGATTTTTTTTGATCTGAAGATGAAAGTACATGCAATACTGCTCTGGCAGCAAAAGCATTTTGTAGTATAGTCTTATACACATTTGTTTGAGGATGTTCAATCAGTTCTCCGCGCAACACATTGCAAGGTCTTACACAAGGAGGTAAGACAGGAATAACATCCATGAAAAATGTATTAGTAATGGGCTGCTCTTTTGAATTGTTTAGAATGGGGAAGCAATGTTGTAGTATGTCTTCGTCATTTTGTGCTATTGCTGTGCAAAAGCGTTTAATTTCATCAGGCATTAGAATTTTAATTCCTTTTGTACCCTTCTCAGCACCATCAGCACTTAGATTGTACATGATCTTATTTTCTGATGTGGTCACCTTTATAAGTTTACTGGAGCAGTAGGCACATTTCTTAGCTGTATTTATAACTCTAAAATATTGGTTTATAAACTTAGCTCTCAATTTGTCAACATTTTTGCTTTGAAAAGTTTCAACAACGGGATCTCTTTTTTTTAATAGTTTTTGGTATTTTCTTATGACTTTAGTAGGTTTATCAGGAGTGTTCTCATTTTTGCTAGTAATCTCTCCTACAAAACTATCCAAGTCTAATGCCGCTGTTATATGACCAGCATCAACTAATTCCAACTGTAGTTTAAATATAAACTTCATTTTATCATCCATTTGAATTTTAAAACATTTTAGACAACTCACCCTAAAGAGTGTGTAGATGTTTTTGATGAATAACGGATTTACTACAACTAGGGGTAGTTCTATGTGTCCAAAATGGCCCGGACAATGTAACAACACATTATTACAAGTTCCACAAGTTTCATTTCTGTCTCTAAGGGGTCCGAGAGCGGAATCATACAGACCTCCTTTCGTAGGGTTTCCAATGGAGTCGAAACACTGTACATTAGTGATTTTTGAAACACTTAGCTTCTTGACATCTTCATCACTAAACATCAGGAACTGGACATAGTCGGGGTCTACGGACGTCAGGCCCGAAGCCGACGACGCAAATGATGATTTGAACGCCATTTCCAATGTCTGAAATTGAAAAATAGCCCGTAAGTAAATAAATACTGCATGATAACATAACCTATACTGAAGTACCTATGATGTGTTGAAGCTATTTTTATAGATATGTTTATATCTAAATATTTACTTACTTTTTATACCATACTCAATTTAGTACAACAATATTCATGTCTTAGTAAAAATAACACAATAATAGCACGTTTTCACGTTTCTTTTTCAACTGCACACAAAATCACATTGTTTTGTTTGACTTTTAACTTGACATTTATTATTATTTTATCTGGCAACATCTGATTGTTTTTTCATCATACTAAAAACCGTATATAAAAACCGGAATTTACGAAACACAGTTACGTTCTCAATCTTTCAGCTTTTTTGATGTGGCAACGTCATTTCAGACAGTCAACATGGCGGCCCAAGATGAAGTTGACGTATGTGAAAGTTGGGAGGATATGGACGAAATTGGCGTAAGTGTAACTGTGAAAGCCGAACCTGGACGTTTCTCGCATCGGGGCTGGCCGCCGTGGTGTTATTTACATGTGGGTTTATCTATTTCAGTTGGACCAGAAGATCAGACTAATGTCAACTGACTGCGCGCCAGTGCAAACTTCACTCAAAGGTTGCAAGGTTACTGTTGAGGAGAGCGCGTGTATTGGATCTCAGTGCGTGATGCCGGAGCCAGCTATCCGTATCCTAAAGAGGCCGTCGTCGTCGGGCAGCGGTCAGCTGAACGGCGAAAGCCGTGCTCGCCCGGTCAAAACTCTTGAGCAAAGACAGAAAGAGTACGCCGAGGCTCGACTACGGATTTTGGGCGAAGCTCGAAGCCCCGAAGACGTCATTGACGACAAGTAAGGCCGGTTTCATTTATCAATCTCTGTGATACTGTTTTACATAACACCTTGAAGATTAGTTAGGAATTAGGATAATCACTGCAATAATTCTATTTAACTTTGAAGCCTTTAATTGTGAAGTTATTTCTCTCTTTTTATTTATAATTCCCAAACATTCTTGGTTCCTATTCAAACCATATTTTACTGTTTACAAACTAAATAGGTTGACATCAAGAATTTATCATTATCAATACATTTTTAGCTTCAATGATAATCTATTGGCATTACTAATGTGCATTGCATATGAGAATCGGGCTATAACTATGTGACAACGATGACAGATAACACTTATTCAATCCACCTTCAAACTCAAGGCTCTGCTGAATATTTTTGATTTCAAACTGACCCAAAATTCTATTGCTGAGGTGTCCAGAATTATGTACTTGAATCAATGGTATCAGTTTTCCTTACAATGTCACTACACCCTGTATAACAGACAGTTGTCATACAAATACCTATCACAGTAGTTATGGGAGGCAGTAGCCCAAAAAGTCTGACAACTGGTCTAACCTTAGGGCGCCAGTGTCTCCCAGTAATTGGGTGGTGGAGGTCAGATAGTAGTTGCTCTGGGTAAAATGCTGATATCCAGCAGCATCTGGTTAGACTGGGAGCCGATCCCAACATTGTTGAGAAAAGGCTAGGCAGATGAACCATGAACTACTTGAGCTGTGGAAGTGTGGACTAAATGCTGAATTTCATTGAACAATGACTATTTGCAAGTCTTAAAAATTGCCATAATTATTAAACTTGATCTCTTACCTAGTATATCAAAGAAATTATCACACAGTTTCAATTGTTTAATCATTTGTTATTTCATTCTATTTCCAGCCTCAGCCGGCTACAAGACAAATTGCAAGCAAACAATCTCAATGATAATCAAAACAATAGTAATAAGACAAAGACGCCACAGTGTGACAATAATGCCAAAGGAAGGGAAAGGAAAGTTCTCACCCGCCTGCCACCCGGGGCCACCGCTTCAGGAGTGTTCCCTTCCCCCCCACCCCGCGGGGTGCTCGTCATCCGCACCCCCCGGGGTCCAGACGGCACCAAAGGCTTCCTGAAAAGGTAGCACCACCGACATAGAAAATCATTAAACTCACAAAGACGTAATTCACTTCCATCCATAGGACTTTCCCACATATTGTTAAATTATCAGTTATGCTCTTCTTCTTGATATTAGCATAATAATTATTTCACAGTTTTTAATTAATTCGTTTTATGGAGTGTTTTGATGTGCAAAATTGGATTTAAATCCATATTTTTGTATTGACTGTACAATATTTTTATGGAATCACTAACTAAATCATGCATGTGTTGATTCAGTAAAATTCTCATAAGTATATAGGAGAATTTATGTAATGTTAGCATGTAAAGAAACTGTTATTGCTACACTAATGTTTCCCAATTGTGGCAGACTGAATTTAGCATATAAATTATGATTATTAGCATTATTATCACTTGCTAAGGTCTGATAGGCGCATACAGTTATGCTTTGGTAAAGGCATATTTCACGCTTTGATTTACAAGTGAATAATCTCAGTGCATTGCCTAGTTCTAAAGACACAATAATAATAATTGCTAATGCTAAGTACCTGACAGTATTTATTTCTGGTTTTTAATCAGTTTTATCAATCGGAGTGTTATTAGCCTTTAGCTTTAAACATGTTAATGTCAATTGTAAGTTATGAACCACTAAATTCAACTTCATCTAACTACTGTAAATTAAATTAAATTAAGAAATAAATTAAAAATTGTGAAATGATGAGTTGGAAAATTTAAAGAGTGCTCACTTTGGGGAACAATGTTATTATTAACGTTTTAGTATGAACGAAACGTTGCAATAGGTTGATAGTGAGATTTATGAAATGAACACTGACTAAATTGTGTGTGCATTTACATGTATTTTCACCATGAGCATAATTTTACAGTTACATTTCATAATTAAAAATGTCATTTTTTCACTAAATTAAATGAATTAGGAAAATGTCTAATTATCTATTACCAATGTGTGAATACGATTATATATTACTAAAAATTCAAAGTTTTAGCATTGAACTTTTTATATACAGTTTTTCTACATGTATAGCGTATTTTTAGGATAAGATATTGCTAATTGTATATTTATAGTATATTATTTTACTACGTTAAGTTTTTCAATGCTTTCGCACTGTTTGTGTCAACTCTGCCTTATGAAATCGAAATAAAGTTTACACAAAATTCATAAATATTTGCTTCAAGCTTAAAACTGTTGAAGAAGGCACTGGAGTTAACATAAACATTGTGAAATTGCATTTAAAGTGTGACTGATATGTGTGTATGTGATTTGGCCAGATATTATTTTGATTATAATTATTATATGCAATATTATATACATGCTGTCTCGATAAGACTGTGAAGGCTTCACTAAAACTACAAATGTAGGCTAAGTTAAGTATCAAATGTCTTCCTTGCTAAGTCAAGATGCCTATAGATACTTAAGTGAAGTTGTATTTTTTAGCTAATACGCTAGGTACATACTAAAGTAAAATAAGTATAATCAGAATAATGGTGGTCGCACCAAACCAACGCTAGCGTAAGTCTACATAATATAACAAGGATTGTGATATAGAATAACTGTCTAATTGCAACCTTAAAACTCAGCTGTGAAGTTGACTGTACAGATAAATGAAATACACTCTCTTATTGTTTGACATGTACTTTTAATATTGAACTTATAGAATTCGTTATAAGAAGTACAGGGATAGTTTATTGAGTCTATGCTTAACAGCCTCGGTAGGAGTTTGACTAAGATAATTCAATTAATATAAAGCCTGGAATTGAAGAGATTAGATGACTGAACTGAAACGAGAAAGGTCACGTATCTTGCAGAATACTTATATTAACTAAACAACATCTCTTTTCGTACACATAATATTTTTTTGTACACATAAGGTGTACGCACATTTGTCCGCCGAAGGAATCGACCGCGCCGAAGTCAACGTAGTTTCTTTAGGCCTCGCATTACTATCCGCGCCGAAAGAATCGGGAGCACCGGCCGAATCGTCCGCACTGTCCGCGCCGAATTTGATGACGTCCGAATTCGTCTGGGATTTGGGTACCTTCCGAATTTTAAAATTCGTTCCATTCGGCTCGTTCGACGTATTCGGCGCGGACAAATGTGCGTTCACCTATAATCTCGCATCTTATAATTTACATAAATTATGTTATAGGTATTCCGTGACATACATGTGTACTAGGTGTAGATTTGAACCAGAGCCAGCTTCAAGGGGTTAGCCAAAAGTACTAAAACTGCCAAAAATTACCTTGATCGAGATCTTAACCCTGACCGTCATATTTGAGTCAGGGTTCCTTGAGGTGCCAACTGTCTTCCTAATTTAAGCAATCTAAACTCACCGACCGCTCACAAGTCGGATAGATATATCGTCCGATATTATCCCTTTACGACACAAAAAATAATACAACACGCGAATGACCTGTCATATTGTCGCACTGTCTTAGTGTCGGACGATATATCGCACTGCCTTAGTGTCGGATGATATATCGCCCTGCCTTAGTGTCGGATGATATATCGCACTTGTGTGTGAGCCTACAGGACATTGAGTGGCTCGAACATTTTTAAATCTACGTCTTTTATGCACCTTTGACTGTGTCTGAAAAACATCAAAAACCTTTGCCATACATTGTCAATTCCATTATTTATATTTAATTGAATTTATGTATCAAATAGAAGTGTTAATTGAAATTTAATCATTATTTATACTTTTATCACCATGTGTATTTATAAGATTCTCTGCATTGTAGCATTTTGTACTGAATAATATTCCGCTCAATTATAATGTTGACTATTATGGAACTATTTCGCTCTACATTAGACAAATAGAATCAGTAAGATCTACTATTAAAATGAAACTCGAAGTATTTACTGATTGTTATGACTGCTATTATTCGGCCTAAAGCCGTGGTTCTCAGCAAAGAATAGGCCACGCTCTCCGCCCGTATGTCGTAAAAGGCGACAGAAGATGGGCAGCAACGTCCTACTGTGTGCAACATGCTGCGATCACCAATCCGTCTGCCTGCGTGATGATTAACTATATCCTATAGCGGTACAGACCTTTAAATTTTAAAAATACCCTTGTTTTGACAGCTTTTGACTGGCTTTGACAGCTGACAAAAAGTTTTTATTTTTTAATTTGAAGAACGTTCCGGTTCTCACGTTCCGTAGATATAGGCTGAAATTATACTCACGGCTTATCGATTTCTATTATTGGGTATAAGTCTTTTCCAAAAAGAGGTATTGCCGCACCACCGCGCCAGGCAGGCAGATGGTGACTGCAAAGCTAACCCCATACCGTGACAGTGCTGCCAATCACCATAATTGGGCTGTCTGTTGGCGTAACGATTTCTCTAAAACTATTGTGAAAACCAACAGTGTCTTTTATTTTTAGTATAGATGTTATAAAAGTTTTATACAACCGAATATGCATATTAGCTGTTGATCGAAACACTAGCTAGAACAACAAACTTGTCAAATACAAAAATTGTTGTAACAATAATTTATTTAAAATAAAAATATTAGTCATCTTAACCTCTTTTTCATTTCTGAACCGTAATAAGGAACTGAATGCATTTTTTTCTGCCAAGAAGACTTTGCATTGCCACATTGAATGGCAATGCTTTTTCTTTGACCAAAGAATAGTTCAACCCTCTGGTTACAAGTAGTATCGACCAACCGTTTTGCAGTCTATAGAAAAGAGACTTGCATTTGGACCCCATGACCGGAGCGACTCGACGCCAAATTGCTAAAAAAACACTACAGTTAAAGTGGTCAAAATTATAGATAATTGTCTATTATCCATTAAAGTTATTAAAACTGATGGATTTTGACAGCACGGTTGGCACAGTGGCTAATCGATTGGCCTTCTGCGCTACGTGCAGCGGGTTCGATTCCTGCACGAAACAAATATTTGTATGGTCTACAGATTATTGTTCCAGGTCAGGGCCCCAAGCCTGCTAATTTATATTATCTCAATCGTGTCAGAATGTAATTTTTGGTTTTTACAGTATCGTTCAACCTATTTTGACTTCTATTGCTTAGATAATAGAAGTAAAAGTCGGTTATTTGCCAATTATTATTATTTATAAAATAAACATAATTATAATGTGCATTGTGCTCCATAACTTGCCTTCCTTATTGTATCCTGTATATTTATCAGTGTACGACGCTCGTCCGTAAGTATGTCCTCGCTAAACAGGAGACTAATAATCCGTAATATTAAATTTATTCAGTCCTGGTTCTGTGCGTTATAAAAATAGATATTGATCTTTATTAAGGTGCACAGAAAACAACTAAGAAACTTGTAACTAAACACAATTGTGAAGTCATATACACCTAAATGATTAAAATACGTTTATTTTATCACGTTTCTTTTTCTCTCTAAGTGCCTACGTCTATTTTCTCTTTCATTAGCGTAGGACTGGGCAAAAATTCCATTGTAGGATTCCATTCCTAGAATCGATAATGACAGTCATGCGGGGAACGTGTTATATATTTCGTGGGAATTGGAATACCTACATAAACCATTTAGATTATTGATTGGTCTCTGCTAGCGGCAGCGGAGACCAATCAATAATTAATCTAAGTGAAAACGTCATAAAATTGAGAAACTGTCGTCTTGAGATTGTTATCTTTTGTCGGTCTGATTACACTGCGACGCAGGATATCCACAGAGGTAAACAAGTACCTAACCAGTTTTTTGAATTAGCATACCTAACGTTGATCGAAGTTTGCTTCTAGTGTAAAATATTAATTCACATTCAATGCTATAATCTGTGTGTGTGTGTGTCTGTTGCATGAGATTTTTTACATGAATCTGAATAAATTTTCCACGCTGATTTCAAAAATATATGCCGTTTTTATGTAGCAGCTCTAGTTTTGGAGTTATAAAGTGACAGGGTTTTTCATTGAAAATGCACATAGTATAAGTTTAAAAAAATTATTAAATATATTTATTCTGAATAAAATTTCCTTTTTTTGGATTTTCTAGAGTGAGATGTATTATGAGTACTATTTTGAATGCTTGCTTGCTTTGTAGAATGAGCAATAGGTAAGGAACCAAGTTTGTTACCATTATGTAAAAGTACACATTTCAAACTTCGTTTTGATGAATCAATGAACAACCGCCACTGATTTGGATTATACTCTTTTAATCCCATTGCAGTCATTAGGCCCGGAATATCAGTACAAAACACAAAATTATCTTTTTTAGTAAAGAAAGGAAGTAAATCCTTTTCCCTGTTACGGTAGTACGATATCTTCGTTTCTATGGTCAACAAATTTCTTTCTTTCAATCGGGAAGCTAAAATTTCTGATGCCGTTTTAGACAGTCCAAGGTCCCTGATCAAGTCATTTAGATCATCTTGATTTAGTGGTCGGGGACTACCGTAGCAATCAAAATCACTGTCGCTACCACTGCCGTCGTTTTCGATTTGTCCGCTGCACTAGTCTGGATTTTCCGAAAATGTACATGGCTGCTGTGATGTTGATGTGTCACTAATACTCAAGACTGGTCTTATGGCATATTTTAAGTTTGGTTATATCCACTTAGAGCAATTTTTGTGGTTTATTCCTATGATTTTCGTTACACAGAAATAACAGTCGTCATTATGGTTGGATGGTTCACGCTAAATCATAGGAGCTTTGTACTTAAAAGTGGGTCTTTTTTTGTTTACCCACAGTCGCAAAGATTCAACACAACTTTTGCATATCAAACTTGGCATCCAAGGTTTAGCGTTTGACGGCAACGGAAACCCAAAATAGTCGAAGTATGCCTTTTTCACAAAGTACGACACATTTAAACGAAATTTTTGGAACATATATTCTCCACAAATAACACAAAAACAATCAGGATTATTTAAACACGTCCTTCTTGAGGAAGACATAATTAAATTTATAAAGGAACTAGTTAAGTTACATCGCTATTGATAGAAACTACCGACTACTTATGTAAATTCAAGACGGTACCTGTATCTCACTAACTAGAGCTGCTACAAAAAATCTGAGGGTAGATTTGAAATCAGCGCACCCAAATTAGTAAACAAAAGTAGAAAAACTTCATGCAACAAAAAAAAAGTTTGATTTTGTTTTTCTGTGTTATCATACAGATATCTCTGTAAAAAAATGATTTGTCTGTCGTATAGACTCATCAGAATATTACTATTAATAATTACGAGTAGGTAAAGATACGAGTACCTACGGCGGGGTTCATACGTTACGAGTATTGTGATACTCAGCCTGTGTATCGTGTGTGCATCTGTGTATCGTAGGTACCTAAGTGGCCAAACGAGGGTGCTATAATCACCACGCTCTGCAGACGGATTGGAGATCGGTATTGGTATACAGAAGGTCGCTATCGGTCATTCTTTTGAAGTAGAGCTTACTAACTATAATCGTTCAATTTGTTTTTTATACATAGTTATGATGCTACCTATATGAGAAATGTGTCAGATTACTATTATTATATTATGTTATATTAATTAACACTTGTTAAGTTTATGTTACACTAGCGACCCGTCCCCGGCTTCGCACGGGTGCAGTTTCTCTACTATCCTTACATTAAAGATGAAAGTATAATACATTTATAAACCTTCCTCTTGATTCACTCTATCTATTAAAAAAAACCGCATCAAAATCCGTTGCGTAGTTTTAAAGATCTAAGCATACATAGGGACAGACAGCGGGATGCAACTTTGTTTTATTTAATTAAATGAACTTTTAACATTATCACTACATAAGTGATAATGTTAAAAGTTCATTTAATTTTGTTAAGTAAAAGTAGTTTTTTTACTTAAATAACCTAACCACAGACACAGAAAAGAAGTAACGAGAGAGAAGCCGCTTTCTGTGTTTGGTGAACCTAACCGTCAAAAATCCCCGACTCCAACAAAAAAAAAGAGATAATATAACTTTTGAACAGATTTTCATGAAACATAGCTAAGATGATACCCGATTAAACTAACTTTCAATTAATAACTGGATTGAAATCGGTCCATCCACTTTGGAGCTACGATCTATGGCTACGATGCCACAGACAGATACACAGATACACAAATCCACAGATACACACTACAAACTTATAATACCTCTTTTTTGTCGGGGTTTAAAAAAGGATTTTAGTTGGTTTTTGTAGAATTTTGACTTTAATTTTTTCGTCTAATTACATTATGGACATTAATTTGCATTGTCAATAAAAAAGCAGATTTTTATATACCTTACGTAATTTTTTGTTTGCAATCTTAAATCCCGGGATTATCCCTAGATCCCGGGATTGACTGTGTACAATCCCGAAATCCCGGGATTAGAAATTAGGCCCGGGATCGAATTCTCTACCCCCAACCAACCTCAATTTTGCCACTCTGGGTATTTGCCCAGCTTTGCCCTCCCCTAGATTGGGCCCTGTCCATCCAACAGATAGGTCTATAAAATTTAATTCCTATCGACAAAGTCGTTGGGCGACATAGATAGGTACCTACAGTCACTATCAAAGTCGTTTACATTATACAAAACTAGTTTGAAATTCCTGTTAGTCCACAACAGAGTTAGTGACGGTACAGTCGTGTTCAGCTAAAAGTATGGCGGCTCTCGACAGTCTCAGTGAGAGGGATAAGGCTGTGCTTAGGAGTATTTTTGATCCGACGGCGACTATTGCAGCAGATGTGGTTGAAGATGCAGGGGATCAATTCGTTGCGGACGAGGAAGGTAGGTCATTGGAGCTATGATTTCATTGGGATTATGTACCTACTTATGTGTTTGTTTTGTTTGATAACATGTTTTTTTTTTTCATTTGTTTTTTTTTTGTCCATTCTGATATAATTTGTATAAGTAGTAATGGGGTTCCGCTAGCATACCTATCTAGTAATTATAACTTTAAAAAAAAGATTGAACTCAGGATCTTGACAATTATACCACCAAGGTTACTTTCTTCTTCTTTGTGGCGATTCCCCAAATTCAAAATTATTTTTGACCAGATCTTAGCCCACTTCAATATCTTATAATAGTGTTTACATTATCTATTAAAATAACTTATACTTCATTAGGTAAAGAAGTTTTGGTTAGAAATAGCCAGACAAAATAATTCTCTTACAAATCCGAATCAGCATAGATAGGTACCTCACATGCTCATTCAGATGCGCAGGAGATTCCTATCATTTAGCATGTGATGCAAATTTTAATAGGTTAAGTGGTTGCAAGAAGGTTGCCAAGCGTGAGATTTTGGGTTCGAATTTCAAGTTGGATTATGGTTTGTTGATTTTTCGGGAGTTTTGTGAAAGTCTCAATTTATTTTGATAATACAGAGCCTGTTAGCGACTCGTACAAGGAGTCTACCTCGCTATGCGCTGAAGGAGTCCGGTTGGCGGAGGCTGGCAAGCTGGAGGAGGCTCTAGATGCAATGACCAGAGGAGTGGCGGCAGCGCCAGAGAGGGCTGCTGCTTATAACGACAGGGCGCAGCTGTCGCGGTTGATGCAAAAAGATGACGGTAAGTTTTGAACATTTATCAAGCAGGTACTTATTAATTATTTGTGTTGAGGTCAATCCCATTCGCTATTTATTCGTTTATAGGTAAAACATATATTACCTAAATAATTATTAGGTATTTGTATTGGAGACAACCCCATTCGCTGTAGGTACGATTGTGGCAAAACTCTAGAGCTTTGATTGGATTCCCCGTCTCATCCCGTACACTGAACGCCTATAATAGAAATAGGTAATGTAGATAATAACAATAAAATTTAAACAAACTTTTAATTATATTTAATATTCTTTATTTTAGATGCAATGGCAGACCTTGACCGCGCATTAGAGCTAACAACTGGCAAGAAGACGCGCTCCCGCGCACTAGCGCTGTGTCAGCGCGGCGTGCTCCTGCGCAAGCGAAGCAACGACGACGAAGCACGTGCTGCATTTACTGAAGCAGCTCAACTTGGTAGCAGCTTTGCTAAGAAACAGGTGAGACTTATTAATGTACATAATATATTTTATAAACGGTCCCCTTTTAAATATTTTATCATAATCGAATGTCCGAATAAAGATTTATATCTATAGATCTATTAGCCTGTCCTAGGTTTGTCCCAGCGGAATATCGGCCTTTTCAGTTTCTGAAGATAAACCTCATGAAATAGACCATGCATGTCTTTGGTGCTAAATAGGAATACAATATCCATATTAAAATTTAGTGTCCTAATTTTATTTCCCTATCATTTGACCAAAGCACGTAAATGTACCGTTTTATTTTCAGGTGGTGGAATTAAATCCTTATGCGGCTCTCTGTAACCAGATGCTTAGTCAAGTGATGAGGGGAGAGAAGGATATCAAAATATAAAATCGTTCCTGTATTTTATCAAGTGTAACGTTTTTTTAAGAAACCTTATCAAATTAAAATTAACGATTTGTGTAAACCATCGATGTGTATAAATACGCTCTGTCATCTTGTCTGTCATACAAAGGGAAGCTAAAAAAATGAGACGTATTTTTTGAAGACGTCAAATTTTAAATTCAACAATGTTCGAATTATATATAAATAGAACAGCGATACACGGACTAATGGAATAGCTACTGTTTTTATATATTTTTAATTCAATACACAAATTAATACCTAATTATGTTTGTAAACGGCATTTGACTGGTGATCAACCACTCCATTTTTCTGAAAATGGAGTACCCGACACGTCTCACTTTTTGAGTTCACTAAGCATATCTATAGACATCGATGGTGTAAACTTATGTGCCTCTACCTATACAAGGGGGTTTTATTGGTAAATAAAACACAGATAAAATCTAATGGATTAGAAATTTATATTGTTGAGTACAATCGACATTCACTTTCGAGAAAATCCATACAAACAACCAGAGATCCCAGTTAACGATCCACTGAGTGAAACACTCTCCAGCCCGCGGCTACACGCCCCAAAAATCCTTGAAAATGACAAATTTAATACTACAAATCGAAATACTGTTACTACACTATCGATATTAATAGAATATGCAATAAAATCTCATAAACCAAGATCGCGTGCAGACACGTACAGAATATTTTGGTAGATGTATCCGCACACAACCACTTCTTATATTCGCAAATCGGTTAAAATTCAAAATTTTAATAATAATTATTAATTAATTCTAGTGAGAGGCGACGACGGTAGACTAACGGAAAATTTAAAGTGCACTTACATAATATTTTATAAAGGTCTTTACAAACATGGCGTTTTGTTCAAATTCGCGCGATTTTCTATTGCCATAGACAACGATAATTTATTTAATCGCGCGTATTTGAATAGACCGATGAAACCTACTTTGAAGAGTTGCTTAGATTTTTATGAGGTCATTATTTAAATGTATGAAATAAAACGTTTTTGGCACATGGTTTCTTAAATAAATAATGAGTTTATGTGTACTGTCAATTTATATAATCGTAAAATCTGAACAACTCTCCCCCGCAGCCCGTGAAACGATGATATTATCACAGAAACAGTTTCGGTGTAGTGAAAATACATTTAAAAATTGCAATAATAGATAATAAACAATATAAACAACTTTTGTATATTCACAATTTGACGATTCCTTTGATAGGTACTTATCATTGTTTAAAGTTTATTTAAAAACTTTTTAACAAGTTGATAGTCTAGTTTCAACAATGGTTGGTTGACGCGATGTATAAATTTTAAACAACGATAAATTTGAATTAAAAACAATAGTGTTTCATACAAGTTCATTTAAAGAGTGCTTTATTTTTTTGCTTACATAATAAAATTGGATTAAGTGCAAAAGTGTATAATAAAATGATCGATTCTCTATTTTATTAGTGGTTTTACTATAGCTAATTATAGCATTTAGGATAAACAAAAGTTCAACTGTAAATAATATAGCACCTGAGTGCAGAAGGCGTTAATATGTTGCCTTATTAAAAATTGAATATAAGTTACCAGTCATAAAAATGTTACTAGTACTTACTTTTTAGGTCATTGCCACTAATGAAATAGAGTCGCAAATCGTCGGTAACAAGATACAAATGATTGGTTACAATATTCAATAGAATACTAATTTATCATGGAAAATATTTACATATTTTGGCACAGGTGATGGTGCATTAGCGACATCGTCATGTAAAATTTTAAACACTTGAATATCCATTATTAAAATATTTCAAAAGTATACTAAGACCTGTATCAACTACGGGCTTAATCTATAGACAGGTTTAGGCCTATTTATAACATATCAAAGAAAATTCAAAACAGATAATAAATATCTTGATTTAAAAGTCAATTTAATCAATGATCCCTCTAAATTCGCTACTAACGCGTGACCAGTCAAATTAAAACATAATTAATGATACAGAGATACTTATTAACAGATATCATTTTCGTATAAAAAAACATAATCTCACAAAATAAAAAAGGCGTCCAAAATTATAATAATGTCGAGAGATAAGAAATATTATTAAAAAAAGTAACTATCAAATATCTGAAGTACAATAGAATGATTTTATACAAAAACGCTGTCAACGAATTCGAGGAATCTGATTTTTCAGCCATATGATGATTTGGGGGTAACTAGCAAACATTTCAAAGTACGACGTAGGTACGTAAAATCGTAAAGGATTTAGAAGGAGCAACCTAACTCTAACACGATATAATTAATTATTATAATCTATACTAAATAATATCAAGAAATTTAAAACTAATTCTCACTGAACACATACATAACTATTTAACATTTAAACATACCTAGTGTCCAGATTGACTCGAGAGAATTCATCCTCCATTCCTCTGCCTAGTCCCTTTTCTTTATTCATTAATTTCTTTTTTCATTGTTACCCAGAAATGGAATATCAAATACTTTTCACCGGGAACTAGTATTGGATGCTAGAGTAGAATTATTGGTAATCAAACAATAACTTGGCTAACGTCACAGCACTCAGAAATAACATGTCGAAGCATACAAAGCAAGCTTTTAAAGTCAAATTTGGAAACTTGATAAAATGGCTTACAAACTATGATACTTAAGCTAAGATTTAATATTCAACGGGTTTTATGGAAATGACTTAATATTATGACCAGAAGATGAAGTTCATTCACGCGATAACATCATTTTCGAATGTATCTGTTGGTGACAACAACAGTTCGCGTGTATGAAGGCTTAATTCGTAACTATGCCTTATTTACAAGTGAGATCTTAATTATTAACGGTTAGTTAAATAAATAGCTAAAAGTTTTATAAACTTTTAAATTTATATTATAATCTATTATTGACCAAGTCAGAATAAAATAGGGTGTAAAAGGCATAAGCTAGCAGACACTAATTAGAAGTAAAACGAATTACGAGTACAATATTAATGGTAGTACAGATGAGTTTTTGGTATTTGCAACAATATTCACTGTCAAGACTCGTGAGTCGTGGTATAATGTTTATTGATATCATACAGTCATATTTTAGATCCATTCCTATTATTTTGAGGTCAGTATTGCCAGAATAGATAATAAAAAACTAAATACATTAAATCATCAAAATCTAAAATAATAACGCCTTAAGTAGACGTTAACTTGTTCCGATAAATCAAAAAAAACACCGAAAATCCTTCCTTTTAGAAATTTTTAAATACTAGCAGAATGCAATTTACCAATAAATCTAGCAATACTGATTTCATAAAATTATAAAATTTAACATCTTGCATGTTAAATTTGTGTGTAAACGCATGTTTGACAAATAAATTATCTTTATCTTTATCATAACATTCAAAATAGTGACCTTAAAAACGATTTTGACAAATGAAATGTTGCCAGATAAAACACAATTTTTCATAAGCACTTTAAATCGTCCTTTTTATTTTGTATACCAAATGCATAATTAATGCTGATAAAAAACGGTACAGGCTTACTTTTTGAGTAACTATACTGTCAATATACACAATATTGTTTTGAAGACAAATTGTTGTTGTGTGAAACTCGACACACTCATAATGTACTCGATAATAATAAAACAGAACAGTTTTGCTAATTATAAAGAAATCTTAGCTGGATGGAGGATTGGAAGATTTGTATTATTATAAACACTTATAAAATCAAATGATGAGAAATATGTTTATGAAAAAATTGCAAGATGATACTTTTTCTTCTTTGAGTATTTAGTTTTTCTTAGATCATGTTATAAAAAGAAACCAAATAATTAAAAAAAAAAGCAACAACACCGTTGATGGAAACAATCATCCAGCTATAAAAAAAAACCAAGCTATTAGACTAAGTTCAGATAGTCGACAATGTAATGCTAGCCATTTTGGTGGCCGAGTTTTGTCTATCACTACTATATCACGCGTTTAAATGGGCCCACATGATCTCTTGAACAATTAGTAGGTATTGATCAACATACGCACGACAATCGCTGAAGCTGGAAAGTTAAGGAAACTGTTAATTATTGATAAATTGATAATTTAAGTGTTTACAACAAGACGGGATCACGGGGTGTGTCGTGTACGTAGCTAAGTCCTACGTACGGATGGGGATGGGTGTGGGTAGCGCGATGTGCGCCCGCTACGTTGTCTCCCGCTCCAGCTGTGTTATCCTACGAAGCTGGCTTATTTTCACACACAAAAAAGTATAATTTGAAATAAGATCGTAGAATATCATCAGTTACATTGTTGCCAACGTAAAAAAATCTTCTAATTTTACAGTGAAATAATGATTAAAAAAATATAACCAAATCATAAAATTACGAAAATATATTTGTTATTTAATTAAATTAAAATTATTTATCTGTAAAAATAAGTTTGAAAGCAAATACAGGGTTATCAGCTTGGGTAAAAAGCTGTAAAATATTGTTATAAAAGGCGATAATGGTGTGAAAATGAGCCAACGTCCTTAAATTAATACTTATGCCTACAAAAAGAATTTAAAAATTACTATTATACCTAATTATATTGTTTAGCAAAGCCGCATTGGAAATGCGCGGCAAATCGAAAATACTATTCAAAGATAATAATAATATTATTATAATTAAGCTAAAATTACATTTAATTAAATTAACAAAAAACACCTAAATGTCATTTTATTACATTTCAATTTAGAATCAAATGCTTTCTTTTTCATTTTTTAATCCACATCAATTAATCTAGCAAGAGTGTATATACGATTTTAAAATGTATTTTATTAGTTATTAATTAAGTTAGTAAGGCTATTTAGTAGACGATTATGGACAGCCGTGAGCTGTTTGCGACTTGTAACGATATTATAGGCTTTTATTGTTAAATTAGTTAACATTTTAACGTATTTTACAAATTTGGACCTTTCAGAATAGTTACCAATGCTTTAAATAATTAAATTAGAACCCAATTATTTGGTTTCTATAAAAAGAAGTATCTAAATAATCTTATAGAGGTTTTAGTTGTCCCTCATTTGAATGTAGAGTAATTTAATGACACATCGTGGGTTCACCGCACAATATCGATACAAATCGAATCGAACCGAAACCACACACTCATACATTAAAGTGAACAGTTATCACCCATCATACATTCACACACACGTTAACAGTCAAGCTCATTCAACACACGATTAGATCATACATACTTCACAAAATGCGATCACGACACTGTGAAAAACCTTAAAAACAAACAACGTGTTACCATAGACAATAAAAACTTAATGGCACAGACTTTACAGCCGTACATATTAAAAAATAAAATTTCAAGACATCTTTGGGCAAAAAAGAGTTGTAATAAGTTATTATTATTGAAGGAATTCGCCCAAAAATTATCAAAGTCAACAATAAAATGGATTCCCTAACTACGTAAGTAGACACGAGATTCAAATAATAACGAACTAAAATAATATAGTGTCAATAAATAATAAATGGAAACATATTTCGCTTACGCTACACCACATACGCTGACATCGTTTAGTTCCGATTTAATTTTAATTACTTTAAATAGTCTTTCGCTTACGAAGAAAACACTTAAGACATTCAGCAGTATCCGTACAATTTAAATGCGTTTAACAAATATACCTATTATCTTAGATTTTATATAGGCTAGAAGATATTCAAGCAATCACTTTGGCTCCATAGCGTATGCTAAACATGTTTCTCTCAAGCTCCCGTGAACATCTAAAACGCTTAACAATATTGCCATCCACACGACACGACAGTATTTACAATATAAACAACACTGATATGTGATAAAACTTGAAATTTAACCAAAATCATCCACACAGTTTGACGCGATCTGTCAAAATTGCAAGCGATTATAAACTTTAATGACTTCTAATAGAGTATATTTTGACAGAAGGTATAAATACTGAGTAGGTGAACAACATTTACTATATTTATCAAGTGGCCCCAAGATCATGATATTAGTGATTGCCATGCGTCGAGATTCTGAATATGATTAACTTGTTACAACATAAATAATAAATAACTTTAAAAAAATTGCGAAAACAAAATATTGCCGATATTAAAATACTTATGTAGAGAGCAAATTCAACAATAAGTTTATACTCCAATTAATATTGCTTAGAGAAATTCGTTGGATTATACTTCCGATTCAATTTATATTATTGCAGTTAAATAAATTAATTATTGCGAAAATTATACTTAAACAAATGACTACTCTTAGAATAAAAATCCGTTTTTAACTTCGATATTAAGAAGTTTATAATAACACTTCTATTTAGGTAATGATAAAGGACGTGGATATAAAAAGGACACCTGTTTTTAGGGGTTATTGTACTCCTCATTATAAACAACTTTTATTATGGGACCAACCCTGAAATCGCGAAAAAACTATCAGCTGTTCCATACAAATAATTCAATGATGGTGTAGATTTTATTGCGCACTTTAACATAACTAAACTAAACTAAGGGTGTTTGTCTCTTTCTGTTTCAATAGGAAAAGAAAGTGACAGATGCGTGTAGTCTAGTTTAGTACTG
This sequence comes from Allophyes oxyacanthae, assembly GCA_932294325.1. Classification (NCBI taxonomy): domain Eukaryota; kingdom Metazoa; phylum Arthropoda; class Insecta; order Lepidoptera; family Noctuidae; genus Allophyes; species Allophyes oxyacanthae. The sequence continues at coordinate 13,348,725 of OW028622.1, forward strand.
TCAAAAAAACAGAATCGACATCATCACTCTACTCGTATTTTATGTATGGAATAGATGTTTTCTTTTTGCGATTTCACTTTTATTCCCATAGTAAAAGTTGTTCAAAATGATAAGTACAATAAATAACCCCATAAAGCAGGTGTCCTTTTTAAAATACACTTTGTATAGAATCAGGCGTCCTTATATTACAATAAGTAAATGTAAGGTTAGAAATACCAACAAAATATCGAAGTTAAAGACGAAAGAACTAAATAAACTAAGTCATGTCGTATTGGATGGTATGTAGAATATCACCGACTAAAAATAAAGAGTAGTTAAAACAACGGGAATGAGCAAATATTTCTCCTAAACGTCCTTCGAAGAGCCTAAGAGTGGCATTCCCTCAAGAATCAACGATACAATGACAGCTAATCGTCGGAACTTAATGTAGAGTCGAGAGTGAGACAGCGAACGACTCGCGTCGTATGAGTGACAGAGATAGTCGACAGATGGAGTGAAGTGCTGACTCGCGCCGGGCCACGTCCCCACACGCAGCCAGCCTCGATAATGAGGAGAAATTCAACCCTGGAACATTATAACATTTTTTTGTTACAATATTGCAAAAAAGCGAAAATATGCATTAAATTATACACGATGTATATATAATTAGGACACCTGCTTTAAAGGGTTATTGTAGTCATCATTATGAACAACTTTTACTATAGGACAAAAACTGAAATCGCGAGCAAAAAAATCTGTTGTTCAATACATTTAGGGTCATGTTCACCAACAATACAACAGAAGATTAAAAAGAAATCGGCCGATTACACATACAAAAATTCATGTTTAAATGGCTGATTATCATCTAATCGTCTGATATGTTATCGGTGAACCTTAACCTTAGTCGAGTAACATTGAATTATTTGTGTGTTATTTTTGAACTGGTGACTTCAGCGTTGTTTCCATAATAAAAGTTCTTCATAATTATGAGTAGAATAACCTCTTAAAGCAGTCTGCAGATTGGAATATACCAGTGACAAATGGTCTATACAACACGATTCCCATCGGCTTCCGTTTACGTGGCCATTACCAGTAGGTATCAATACCATGTATTATGTATTGATAATATGTGAAGGCAGGTAAGTTGCTAAATGAGTTTAAGCCACAGTTAAATTAATACTGCACAGCATATGCCATGCCTGGTCACAGGGCCGCACCGACCCCCCACAGCGCCTGTGTGCGAAACCTATGAAGCGCCTCTATTTTTCACGAATCTTCATGTTTCAACTGGCAACGTTCGAACGTGGTACGTTGGAAAATGGTGGGGCAAAGTTTTCTAAAAAAAAAAAAAAAACTTATTTTTTTTTCTTCATTTTGACCGAAATAAATGTTTTCCAGTTTTATTTAAGTATAAGTGTAACAAAAATAATTTCGATGGCGAATATAAAATATTCACCCTTCGCCTTTGGAATCTACAGATCCGATTCCGTACCTTGTTTGTTCAGACGTGCTGCACGAACTCGGGGTTGAGGAAGGAGAAGCCCATGAACTCGGTCTGGTCCAGGTTCATCATGAACAACTTGTCGGTGGGCGTCAGTTCTGTCTTCTCTTGCGTGAACTGCTTGTCGAAGTTCGACACGTCTTTGCGATGTTTCTGTGGAGAAGGTAAAATAATAATCATTATAAAAAACTAAAATTGGAGCGACTTTGTTTGACTTTCAAATGAGAAACACGTAGTAGAGCCAAGTTGTAGCGAATAGCTACAGCCCGTAAATAAATTGGCTCGTCCGGGAATGAACCACAATTGCGAAGAATAGCACCTAGTTCTTGCGGAACTGCTGGAAGTTCCGAGTACTGAGAATCCAAAACCCTGTTCCCTCAATCTGAGTAAGGCACATGTAGCGACACCTATCGCCACATAGAATAACTACTTAGCAAGGCAGCAGGCTAACTACAGTGGCGCGTAAATACGAATTCGACCAATCAGATTACGAGGCCTGCATCGCGCAAGGTAAAATAATATCGTATCTAACACTATCCGAGATCAACCGTCGTGCTTCGGCCGTCAAGCAATATCACCTCGCCTGGTCGAAGGATCCTCCCTAATCAGTGGAGGAACACCGTACCTCGTTCCTCCACAGCACAAAAGGTTAGCAACGCATCAACGACTCCTTTAGTGCTGCGAATGTTCATGATGATCGCTTACCGTCACGGTCATGCTCGTCTGTTTGCTAGCGAGGAGATGTCTTTTCCCGTTCTTACCATTTTTATTATCCCCCGACCAAAAAGAGGGGTGTTATACGTTTGTAGTGTGTATCTGTGTAGCTCCAAAGGATGGACCGATTTCAATGCAGTTTTTTTTTACTAAAACCTAGTTTAATCGGGTATAATCTACAGCTAAGATTATACGCGATTAAATTTCATGAAAATCTGTTTAGCCGTTCAAAAGTTACACCTCTTTTTCTAGTTGGAGTCGGGGGTTTTTGACGGTTAGGTTATTACATAAAAAGGAGATATCGATACTTACAATCTTAGGCTTGAACGGTGGCTGCACATCTCTAGCCTCGATGCGCGCCCAGTCGATGCGTCTGAAGAACGGATGCGTGCGCACATCCTCTTCGCCGCGTGCGTTGCAACCGAGGCGCTTCTGAGGATTCTTCATTAGGAACGCCTTACATGCGTCTTTGGCTTCCTGAAAGATAAAAAAGGTTACAAGATATTAGTTTTAAGTTGTCAACGGAACGGGAGAATGATTTTCATGGCTTTCTCGAGGCTCTAATTTCGCTTTGGGGCGTTGGAACATTCTAGCAGTATAAGATAAGCTTCTTTCGGAAAAAATGTTAGTACTTTTTGTTTTTAATAAACAACTACTAAACTTTGGTTGCTCTTAATGTACTGTAGTAATAATAAAAAATAAAATAAATCTAGCTCATTACTTTCCCACGCCTGGGCACGAGCCTCTTCACAAAATGAGAAGGGTTAGGCTTTAGAAAATAAGCAAATGAAAGAAACACATCGTGAGGAAACCTGCACACTGGAGAGGGCCTCATAAAGTTCTCGATAGTGTGTTAAGTCCGTCCTACTGTAGCAATAGATGTGAAAATAAAAGGCTACGCTAAGTTTTTGTTTCAGCAGTCCAAAAGAAGATTTTTTATCATCGTAACACATAGTTAATGGTTCAGTAAAACTAACCTTACTCAGAGTCTTCGGATACGAGACGCTATTATCAGTGATAGCGGCAAATAATTCCTCTTCATCTTCACCATCAAACGGCGGCTGTCCAACCAACATCTCATACAACAGCACCCCATAAGCCCACCAGTCGACCGACTTGCCATACGGCTGGTATAAGATGATCTCCGGCGCAATATAATCCGGAGTACCACAGAAGGTCTTGGTAGTTTTGTCGCCGGTGATCCCTTCCTTGCACATGCCAAAGTCAGCGATCTTGATGTGCCCGTCTTGGTCTAGGAGCACGTTGTCTAATTTGAGGTCGCGGTAGACGATGCCGCGGGAGTGGAGGAAGAATAGACCGATCGCGATTTCTGAGGCGTAGAAACTGGAACGAGTAATAGAAATTCATGAATATTGTGATATCAGTACTATTACAAAATAAGCCAGGATCTTCATTCTTTTAAATAAACGACCTTTGAAGCCTACTTCAGACTCTTAACTGAACATAGGCCCAAAAACATTGCCCCTCACTAGGATTTCTCCTGTATCGAGGGTACAGTTTACAAACATACACGTCACATGCACACACAACCATCAAACGTGGCATATTATTATAGTGACAAGGCAATTTACATTTTGCCTTCGGCATATTTCATAACTGCGAGCATTTTTAAACGGAGGACGCCCTTTGTAAAAAGCGGAATCATACAAATTCCTGCGACATATCGATGTCGGTAACCAAATAAGTAATAAAAACGATTACCTATTTATTTTATTAAAATGTCGAAAATAAGATATTTTATATTGCACAGTAATTTATTCTGTCAGATAATAAAACGGATTTCCGTACTGGGATGTATTCAAACATTTTCCTTGTACTTGGGTTGAAATTAATATCGCTTCATGATCCTTGATATTCTCGGAAGTTAACGTATACGAAACAGGATGAAATACGCAAATATGTACTATATTAAATGAGAAGATTGGATTTTTAAGACGGGTTCATATTCCAGATTCGCTTATCAATTTTTTGATCTAATAGATAGACGAATGAAATCGGAAAATGGAAATCGCCAATCGGTAGATAATCACAGACCTTTTTATACCACATAAGTGGCTAACAAGCAGACGGCCCGTCTGATGGTTAGCGGTTACCGTAGCCTATGGTCGCTTGCAATACCAGGGGCATCACTAGCGCGTTGCCAACCGATAGTTTGATTTAAACTTAATTCGAATCCGGCTCGGAGGTCCAATGCGAAAGGCGGATCTAGCATCAATTATCCCCTGAACATAACCATCCCACATCGATAAAATTTATTGAGTACTTTTTCAACCATTGCCTTCACAGTCAGGCTTGGCAAGCAGCGCGCAGGTTACCCGACCTGATTCAGTCCCTCCTTCACTGCTTCCTACAATCACGAGAAAAGAGGTCCCACAGGAAGTAAGGATTTCATGATGGTAGTTAATGAAACTGTTGATTATTAAAACACGAATGTTTTTAATACCCAGATTAAATGGAATTTCATACACTATCTATACTAATGCAATACCTAGGTAGTAACCTATAACAATAATGGCCCTGAAACCCAGCAGTCAATCGTGCATGCACCTCAGCGCGCACCACCATAGACAATGTGCAGCCGCTATAAAATTGAATTGTAAACTCCTTGATCGATCATAATATTCGTAATAAAACTTGCACGTGCATAAAAAGGTATTATTTTTGAATTCTAATTTGGAACTTTACGATATGAATGTTATGTACATAAAATGTCTTTCGCACTTACACAGCAACAGGCTCCTTGAATTTTCCGCACTGTTGTATCTGGAACATGAGATCTCCGCCGTTTACGTACTCCATCACGAAGTACAGACGGTCCTGCAAATGGTTGATGAACGAGTCAATAACCTGGAGTTGTAGTTTATTAATCATAAGCGTTGAACCAAAGGACCTTTCAATTGATAAACATTGCTGGACAAATCATTGTTAATTAAAATGCAGATTTTTCGTTGCCATTTGATATTACTTCTTAGAATTTGATCCTTATAAACGACCCTATTGGCTGGTGTAATAATACAGCCGGTGTTCTTTTTTCAAAATCAACGGGTTCGATTTTAGGATAGGAAATTTTATTAGTTCAAAAATCTATTAACGTAGTTTTTTTTTGTATTTTTCGGCATTTCTTATTGTTTCGGATTGGGCTACAATGAGACTGAGAGTACTGGTTCCGTACAATGAGAGCTCAGCTTATACTGGAATGTAAAGTTTGATACGTAACTGTGTTTCAAAAAGGTGATCCTCACCATAGTCTGGAAGCAGGAGTGCAGTTGCACTAAGAACGGCGGCTTGGTGCTGAGAGCTAACACTCGTTTCTCAACCATGGTGCACTCCACGTCATCATCCTGGATGATGATGTCCTTCTTCAGGATCTTGATGGCATACAGCTCATCCGTGCCGCGGCGTTCTGCTAACATGACCTGGAGGAGAGTTTGAGGAATTGGTCAAGTTTTGATGAAATCATTTATAGAGTTATGACTCACGATAAATTAATAATAGATATAAGAAAACCTGATTATGTCATATAAATAGGTATTATTGACAAAACTCTCATTTTAACAGACATAAAAGTTCTTAAGTGTCAATAGGTACTTCATATTTTTTTGTACTTTTTCAGTTTTTTTTTTAACTCGGTAACCGCTCATTTCCGGCTCCCCGGTTGATGGGGGATATTTTTTTGTAAATCACCTCTACTATAACCCTTTTCTAGGAAAAGGTCCATTTTACTTCTTACGACTATGTTATTATAAGAAAATGCGGCTGAGATTTGTATTATTTCATAATTATGATAATATCATTAAAAATAATAGTGACTGTCACATTTATGTTGTAAGCGAAAATAGACCTTATTGTTTTATGATGTGCAAATGACGTTCAATTTTTATTCTTGTCTGACTTTACACAGTACCTAATAAAAGTTACCTTTCCGAAAGATCCTTTCCCGAGCACCATAATGAAATGGAAATCTGATGCCCTAATGACGTCAGCGGCGGCCATGTTATGCGGGACCTCCCTATCCGGCGGGGGCGGCGGCCTGCGGGCGCCCACACTGGTCGCCCTCATCTGGTTCTTCAGCTGGGCCAGGTCCGTGCCTTCCTCGGGGACGGGAACGTTGTAAAACTCCCCTTCTTCTTGGGTCAGGAGCTTGAACCAGCCATCGGCTGGAGCCTTCATCAGCTCAGAGATCCCGAAGGATAGGGAGCCCATGAAGTCATTGCGGGAGGTGCGGTCCCAATCCCATATCTAGAAATGTTGAATGGATTATTAAGGAGTTTGTTTATCATCTGTGTCTATTAAAATGTTGTAGTCAACCTTAGCAGTATCTATATATTATTATGTGAAGAGAAAACTTTGTACCCCTTTTTAAGTACCTATACTGCGTGACGGAGGAGTGTGAGATTTGGCAAAGTTAAAGTTTATAATATTATTATAAGGAGTGCAAAAAGCTGTTGTGTTAGTAAAAGTAAAAAAAAATACGAGTACAAGCTGTAATTGTGTTTTTTTTTCAACTCTTACTAACATTATATTTTAAATTTCATAGGTATTTTAGGGAATTAAGGCAAACAACACACGCTAATGACGTATTTGTACACACTAGCAGCTGACGTATGAGAAAAAAGAAAAAGAAAATTGCGATAGGGGTGTACTCCTTCACAAAAGCACCTCAATAACATTCAATATTTTTTTTAAAGAATTATGACCGTTTGTCCACTGGACGACCATTAGTTTTGATTAAACAGGAAAAGTTATCAAATGTTGAAAAACCATTCACCAACTCGTTCACTTGTATCATGCTCTCACCAGTTCAGCGATGTAGCGATTGTAGCACTGTTGTTTACAATTACCACTTAACAATTAACATTCCTAATCAGCACCTTATTTAAATGCTAGTTACTACACCCTAAAACATTTGTATTATAATATGAATAGCACTAATGAGAAATTCATTATGAATAGTTTAGGAGCCAAATTAATTCACAAATAACGACCTTTATGAATTAATTTGCAAGTCTCCGAGTGAACAATGAAAGAGACTTATTTCAGTTCAAAAATAAGCAATTTTTTGTATATAATTGTACTTATTCATCAAGAATTCCTAAATAGTTATTTCGTTTGGGCAGTCATGCAAATTTTATTCTTTAGAAGCAAATAATTTATTCATTAGAAATAAAAACTAAATAGGTTTTCATAAACAGAATATTTAGACATCTGTAAGAAATCTCTTTGAATGGTAATCTTGAAGGTAATATATTTTTCTTTAATCAAAGACTTTTATTTAAATAACAGACCGTGATGCAATGACGACGCAACGGGCACAGTAGCTGACTGCTTGGCATTTTCAACCCGAGTCGCGCATTCGATTGCCGCACAGAACAAAGTAGGCCTACGGCTATGGTCAACAGTGTTTTTAACCCCCGACAAAAAAAAGGGGTGTTATAAGTTTGTAGTTTGTATCTGTGTATCGTAGCTCCAAAACGGATGGACCGATTTCAATGCATTTTGTTTTCAATTGAAATTAATTTAATCGGGTATCATCTTAGCAATGTTTCATGAAAATCTGTTCAGCCGTTCAAAAGTTATAACTCTTTTTCTAGTTGGAGTCGGGGGTTTTTACTGTTAGGTTATTTCACAGAACACAGAAAGAGGTCTTTCTTCCTCTTTTCTGTGTTCTGTGGGTTATTTAGCTTTACATTAATGATATAATACACGTTGCATTTCCGTACCTCAATGAGCAGCCTCCGGTCCTTATCCTCAGCCTTGAGGTCGAAGGCCAGGGTCTCGTTCCACACGGGGTTGAGCGTGCTGCGGATGGTCTTGGTTTTTTTCTTCACGTTGTCGGAGTCCGGGATGAGCTTCATCTTGACGTAGGGGTCCGACAGACCGTTTGGGTCCATTGGGATCAGGTTGCGGCCCTGTCTCACTGTTGAGATAAGAAGTTTGATTAGTATCTATTAAATAGTGTACTTTTTTTTTTGTCACTTTCAGTTCATCCACTGGGCCAGAGCAGCGAGTCTACCGCGTAACGAAAATGGTAATGAACATCGACTCTGGTAATAAACTTGAATACGATCGTCAGAGACTAAACTTGAAGGTTTACCTTGTAATTTTTTTACCGATCATGAAGATATGAGTCGTCCTAACTTTATGATTGGTAAATTTTTTGGTGGTTTAGTCTCTCAGGATCATATTGAAGTTTATTACCAGAGTCGTTGTTCATTACCATTTTAATTACGCGGTAGAACCGCTGTTCATTGCTGGACAAGGCCACTCCCAAGTAGTTTATTGAGATGAAAATGACGTACTTAGGTCTATAAAATCACTTTTTTCTCAATCTATAATTTGGTGAGTTAATCAGTCATCCAGATAGGAGAAGTAAAGAAACTGCCAATGCATATACTCTGATTTTTCTAACTTGTCTTATTTAGTAAATAATCTTCACACAACTAATTAATGAGATAATCATTTATAAAATACAGCAAAACGTTAACAGCATGTCGATTTGGTAAAAAAGTAATTAATTTTATCAAAGACAGTCCAAAACATGATTTTTATATCTTTAAATAACGTTTTTCGTTTAAAAGACACGTTCAAAAGACGTGTGACTGTGATGTCTTATTTATAAAACAAGTAGGAAAAAACAGAGCATACATATTTCTCTAACAACTCGCATTTCTTGTTTAACGTGAAATATATCTCAAATTATGAAGTCCACCATCATTTACATGTGTCATTGTAAATATCTTATCTTACCTTCCACAGTGAGCTTGTTCCCCTGGCACGTGACGGTGAGTTGTATGCGCCCGCGCCGCTCCGTGTGATCGCAACCGCACAAGTTCGGCACCGACTCCTCGCAACGCTTGTGCACGTTCATGTCGCATGCTAGTATACATTAAACGTATTAATTATTAGTCTATTATATCTTACAATAATTTTAATTTGCAGCTAATTAGTGGGCTTGCTATTTAGGTAAAAGCAGTGGCGTGCACTCTATAAAGCCAATAAGACAGCCTACTCTAATAAATCAAGCGTTAATATGTCTGTAATATCAGTTAATTTAAGTCTTAGGGTGAGCTGGTCAATCACGAACATCATTTAATTTGACAATACAGCAAAAAGTTGCTTTTGTCTACATTGTAAAAAATGTCTGTGCACGCCACTGGGTAAAGGAGTTTTCTATTTCTTCTAGGAATTTTTTTCAGGCAATTCCTATTAATAACTTGTATAATAGTTTAAAATCAATCCAACATAATCCAGATTTAGTAACAAAAGTGATACTGGTAAATATAGCTGGATACAAAATGATTATACGGACCATTCATTTAGTAAAAAAAAGTGGTACCACTGATTAACTGATCAGTAATTCATGTTATACATTTATACTAATCATTAAACTTTGCCATTATGACCACTACATCGGGGAGGTTGAGAAATAGGCCCTAAAACTTTATCCTCATATTAAAATTTAAGAATGTCCTTTATGCCTGAATTTCCCCTACGCTGATGTCGGTCGCGCGTACGAATACACATTGTGTTCTACACAGAATCACATTGCAATGCTGATGTCAGCGGTGCATGAATAGCCGATGCGATACATGATGTCCTACGCGACCGATATCAGCGTAGGAGGAATTCAGACCTTATTGTAACACATATCGCAAATCATTCCCAACCCAATTTATTTCCTCAGTTATGCTAAGCGCATTTTAAAACGTATATATACAAGGTCCTACCTTTCTAGTCCCGATCCCTTCAAGGGGTTATCGGACTGATCATTATGAACAACTTTTACTATGGGTCAAATCGCGACAAAATATCAGCTGTTTCATACAATTAATTCAATATTACTCGACTAGAAGTATGGAATTTCAGGGTTGCTCCCATTTTAAAATTTATTCATAATGGTGAGTACAATAACTCCTTAAAGGGATTGGGACTAGAAAGGTAGGACCCTATATTATATATGCAATCATTTTTAGTCTATAAAGGGCTATAAATTGTTTAGATAGGTATATTAATATTTAATATTTGCGCTCATGTTGGAAATGACTTGCGAAAACATATTTTCCAAGCATTCAAATACTGCAAGCAGCACATAGTTAACATTTAATCAAGCATGTAATAAACATGCGTTGAAGAAAATAAAAACGAAAACAAAATTAATAAAACAGAGTAATACTGAAAACAGCAAGTAAAGCTTTAAGTAATTGTTTAAAGTAATTATAATATTAGAAGGTACACAACCGCCTCCGGTGTAATTAATAAAATAACATTAGGGAAAGATGCGAGTCGAGTAACCTCCAAATTAGGGATGAAACTTGATCAACATTTATATACAACGTGTATCAGAAATGTGTGGTCATATATAATGGTGTGGATCAGACCATCAAACTGAACAACTTTCTGTAAGGGACCAATATCGTAATCGCGAAAAAATAATCTGTTGTCCCATACAAAACTTCAATACCTACTTGAACACCAAACTTATGGGACAGCTGATATTTTTTTCGCGATTACGACGTTGATTCCATAGAAAAAGTTGTTTAGTTAGATATTAATATTGACCACACCTTTAATATTGACCATGCATTTTTGATACACGTTGTATAGGCCCGTATTCCCTCAAGTACCAAATAATAAAAATACATTGGGAATGATTCAGATAGACACAGAGCACAAGTAGTATTGACAAAGAAATGTAATATATGCGTTCAACAAAATTTATAGTAAATTTTCAAATAGAAATTGAATAAAATTGTTTAATACTAAAAAAAGGGAATTACATTTCAAAGGGTAAGTTCACTAGACTGATAGCTGTATTACCTTGCAATTTAGCTATGAGTAATTAAGTGCCTACTTAATAACAGGACGGAAAATATATTCTCTTTAACAAACAATTACAACGTATTGCTAAGTTATCGTTCAAAGGATTCATAAAAGAAACAAGAAGCTTATTAATGGAGTTACCGATTATATGGAACACAAAGGAATTAACAACGAGGCAGTTAGAAATATAATATCGATTAGTACGCAAATATGCAAAGCTAGCGTAATGAGTTGTTTAACATGAAAGTATAACTCATAAACATGCTATTGTAAACATAGGTCTAAGACATAGCACATTGTAACAACACTTTACTAATGAACAAGTTATTTGATGAAACTTTAGTCAATAATGCATTTGTATTCGACGAGAAAACAATAGGTTCTTACAATGAACTACGTCTAACTACATGCGTTATAACTTATAATGCAAAGACGTGCTCTCGTAGCCAGCAAACAAACTTGGCTGCAGCAGACAGAATAATATACAGAGGGGATAAACATGCAAATAAATCAAAGAAACAGAAGCAAATTCCATTTGTTGGACGACCTACGAGGGGACTTTAATATTAATAGTTCAGACAATTTTATTACATTACACATTTATCACGATCCATACACCAGACATTTCGTGCAAAGGGACCTCCTTGTCTCACTAACGGGAGCTTAAACCTGGGACTTGGAACCTTCATGTGCTGACAACATAAATATTCTTTTAGTTGCAATGGCATACATTAGTTGTCTCGTGTTAAAGCATTCGCTATCCAGGAACTAGTTTCCTCTTGTTAGTGTCATTCTATAGATACTTCTATATTATACCTCCGCATTTTAATCCCTGATGGGCGAGACCATGGAGTAATGTACCGCAGTGCTCACAAAAAGTTGGCGCTAGGAACGTCCATGTGTTCCATTTGTGAGGAGCGTAGGCCGCCTTTGCAATCACAAACAGATCAATATCAATAAAAGCACAAATAAAAAGGACCCTGAAGAGAGCGAGAGCGTTCCTACTAAAGAAGGCCAAACCTAAAGTCTACGTACACAAAAGAGTAAAAAAAAGCATTAGCAGAAAGCACCATCACCGATCTGAAAGAAGAAAGATCTAAAACACAGAAGCATGTCCAAGCGTTAGTGGGTTACGTCCGGTTCGCTTGGTACCTTGACACTTGAGGCCCTGGTGGATGAGGCCGTACAGGAGCGACCCACAGTGGTCGCAGAACGCCGGGGAGGAGTATGTGCAGGCGCGGAAGTTGTGCTTCGTGCGTGTATCCTGTTGGTCATTTATGTAGATGATGTTATGGTTTCTAGTAACAATCGAAATGATCTAGAGTAACGCTTAACGTTTTGTCCCCGGCTTATAGTTAATGTATGTATGCTTACCGAGCCATTTCGGGTTCAAATTCATAGCTCTCTGTGTGAGAATAATTTATATTTGTTCTTAGAAAACCCTGGATTACTAATGACCGTTGATTGAACTCCAGATTTTCTTTTTAACATGCTATGATCTTTTTATAATGTCATTGATCTGTCTGAAGGTGGACGAATTAATGCAATGCACGATCCGTTTCATTCTCTCCATATTTCATGCTGAATTAAAAATGTCTTACTTTATTGTTCACATAACTTACTGTTATTTTAATTTATACACATTTGTCAAACAAACTGAAATTTAATTCCACTCTTCGCCAACTTTGTTCTGAAACTTAATAGAATCAATAACAGAATATTTATCGTGATTGAATAATAACATATAAATATTGAATATATTGAAAGCTCCATGTGGTTATTGAAATATAAATCATTTTAATAGGCATTAACTCATACATTCTTAATGGGTAATAAACGATTTCTATAGTGCCGACTGTCCGAGTTTCCACGACTGTATAGTTTATGCAGATGTATTTCATTACTCTTTAAAAAAAAATTATATTATCATCAATGATCCTGTTTGTTCTCTCCCTAACCATGACTCCAAGCGCTATTACGACTTATCACAGATAAACGACATCGCAGGCTCCATCCGAACCAAGTTTTTCGGTTGTTAATAGCAATAACTTGTTTATTTCTAACCGATACCTTATTTAGGCCAAGCGTTCAAGTACTTTAAAAACTTAAGAGTACGCATGCCGTGAAGACGAACTCGCCGGTCGGCGCAAACAAAATGCTTACTATTTCACCAAGCACCGTATGAGAAAGGAATACCACCCAGTAATGGGTAGTATCCCACCCAGGGAGTAAATGACTAGTTAGAAGCCAGTGCATGCGCACACACTCTCATAATGTAAAAACGAGCGGGCGTTAAAATAAGTGTCGAAATATGAATCTTTTGAGGCTCGTAACTTCCAAATCAACATTTTTAAGTTCTGTTCTATTTAGCAATAATCCTAGATAATGACGAGACAAATCGGTATTATGCTAAGTTTTGGGCGTTTAATATCATATACTCATGTTATTTTTCTACGTTTATATGGACCAATAAACCGGCCATGCGCAGCCTTAAATTGCAAAAATCGATAAAACAATTTTCGATTCCCACCAGTACCTACAAACTTTACATTTAATTTCCATACAGTGTTCAGTAATTACATTTTCTTCTCTATAAGTCTTCAATTTACATTTCTAAATTAACGTTATTATACGTTTCGTAATTAGCTCCCGCTTGAGCGTGGGTAACTTAGAAATTGCGTCTATATAGCTCGCTCGGTAATGTTTCCCGTCTGCCTCGGGCGTGATGTGTTATAGAAATATTAAATGCACTTGCTAACACTAATTGGGTATGGCTAATTGAGATTCTGTTCATAATGAACCGCTATTGTTTGGTTCTTTGCTTTGTTGGGTGGTATTTATATAACTTTACAGCCAAGTGATACTCGAAAAGTGATTGAATTTTCAACTAGGAGTTGCCTAAGTTTGGCGTTTTAATTAGGTATTAGCCATGCAATAAAATACAGCTTTATAAAACTCAGCATGAAGTAATCAAAGTCAACGTTTTTTATTTCATCTGGGCCTTAGCAGGCACTTTCAAAACGTCGTAGGTACACGGTTCCACTTCCAAGTGGGTTGGCCCCGGAGGAGCAAGAAACTCCATGGATAGGTACACTTTTTATAAAACTTTACAATAATTACTGGGGTAATAATTCCCCGGTTAAAATTCGACCTGAATTTATACAATATTACAAAAAAAAAAGAACAGCAAAGATTATAATAAGTATCTACCACTATAGTTTAAACAATACAAGTAGGTACATACTTAATTAGGTAAGTGATCTCGTAAAAATATCTACCTTATTCAAAATCTCCGACTCATTTGAGTTTCGTGTTTCGGGATTAAGTATAATGTAATTCCACGCAAGAAATCAATAGGTATTTGAATGGTCTACAGATTGTATACACACCCGACCCAAGAGATAAGGGCTTTATAAAAACGAAAAAAGAAATCGGTACATAATTATCGGAGTATTGTCCGAACATACATGAAAAAGAATATACAGACGAAAAGTAAACCTCCTCCTTTTTGAATTCTTTTAAAAATAGAAAAATATAGTCACCCATGCTGTTTATAGACACGTACTTTGTTTATCTCAGTTCAGTGACGCTGTTGCAATCGTAAGAGCATAAGCCACATTCTAAAATATTGTCAGACTTGTTACCGTTTATAAACCCCGGAGGCGCTTTTGATACGACAGAAATATTACATGCATTTGCTTCGGTAGAACACGGAACAAAGACAAGCCTCAAATTGGTTTACTCTACGGATGCTTTGTGCTACAAAACTTACATGTATTGTTACCCCTCTCTATGTTCTGTGTCTTTAGTGGCTTAGAAGTTGGTTTCAGATAGATATGCTACCGTAATAGCGAAATATGCGCACTTCCCTATGTAGTGCTCCGCGCGTGTCATCGACCCGCGCGGAACACTAGAATGCCGATAACGGTCAAGCAATGGCAACAGATGACTCATTAATGTTTTTTTTATTACTACTATTACTAGTTAGATAGTTAAGCTACCGTAATAGCGAAATATGCGCACCGCCCTATGTAGTGCTCCGCGCGTGTCATCGACCCACGCGGAACTCTAGAATGCCGTTGACGGCCTAGCGATGGTGATGGAGATGATTCGTTCATGATTTTTTTTATTACTATATAGCACAGACAAAAGAAGAAGGCTATATAGCAGTGGCGAAGGGTGACAGTTTTAAAAGGGGAAGCCGTCCCAGAAATGCCCTCTAAAAATTGCTGCAATTAATGCTGCAAGTCAAAAATCCATACCGTCTCTTGTAATCTATATTTATAGTCATGTCTGGAAGAGCTCGACCTATCGGAATAACAAGCCATATTACGTTGGTCTATGCACTAACCAATTCCTAAAGGGAAGCCGATGGGAATCGAGTTGTATGGACTCTTCGCCACTGCTATATAGTATATACTAGATACTACCTGTAGAGCACATGGTTTAATTATGGGATTTACACGATTTCTGTTAAAATACAGGATTTTTATTTTATCATACATTTTTGATCCGTCTAACTACTACCTAAGTGGTTTTGATGTCCAGGTCAGGCAAGAAATTAAATTCGATGTTTTTGTTACAAAAACCTTAGGACGCACCAATCCCAGGAAAACAAAAGCTAACTTTTAATGCAAGTGATAATTATCAAATTGCGATCCTCACATAAATTGGAAAAGTCAGTGGTGCGGGCCGGGTTCGAACTCAGACCCTCCTCCTCCTCCAGACAAGCGTTCAACCGCTAGACTATCACGGCAATCTTTTAGACAGTTAATAAGTATTGTTTAAAAAAAAAACGAAAGAAAACGTTTGTTATCCAAACTAAACGTGTATGCAAAATTTCAGCTCAATCGGAAACCGGGAAGTGGGTCAAATTTAACTTCCAATATTTTTTTACATACATAGTTAGTTACAAGTGGTTACAAGTGAAGCTAATAAAAGCGTTTTAAAAAGAATGATCTAGATATTACAGAGCTGAAATAACTTAGGTTTATAGTAAAAGCAGGCAGCTCCGCTGTAACAAATTTTAATTAGGTAGTTCATTCTTGTCAGACAAACAATGCCTTTTAGAGCTCAGAAAACACATAAAAATGTTATCTTGTCCAACATAATTAACCCTCCTACTGCGGGTAGGACGGTATTATTAAATGAAAAGAGTACCTACTCTCTCGAGAAATGAGTAAACGCTAAAATTTTAATGGTATTAGTATAATAATTGTGATATCATATTTGCACCAAAGAGAGCAATAAAAGAGAAACTGTGTTTGATATGAATAGGTAAGTTGAAACTTGCAAAAGATTTACTTTTGTTTCATATCTTTAGAATAGAATAAATAAATAATAAATAGATTTTTATTTCATGTAAACTTTATTCAGGCACTTATGACATGTCGAGACTCTAGGTGCGCGGTTCCAAATAGTAGGTCCAATAAAAAATAACCGGTAAGAAACTCTATGGAAACTCTTATAAAATAATAGTTATTACAATCTTGAATACAATGTTGTGGTAAGAGCTGCGAGAATAATGTCATTTAATGTGAATAATTAATAAGAATAGGGTAATAATGATTTGCCTCTGAATAAGATTGCCATGGCATTTACAAACTGACCAGTCCCTTTCAACCTCATCCATCTAATTTTACAAAAATAAAAAGGCATAATATTCTCATTATTTTCTACAACACAGACAACAAATTCAGGTCACTTAGTATTTTCATGAAACAATTCCCACACCGCGCCTCAAACACGTAATGACACATTTAATAACAGCGTCGATTCAACAAATTGCACCAATTGTGAACTATTTGAAACGTAACAAAATGGCGGTCTACTACCCGCCAATTAATCCAATATGGCGGCGTTGATAATAACGTATCATTTGGAGCGATGAGCCGTTATTAAACAATTTTGTACTTGAGACACGATATTTAAATGTGTCTGACCTGTTTTTCTATTAACCATTTTGTGAGTTTTACTTATTCAGGTTTATTTTGTTAAAGCTAAGAGGGTTGTGTTTGACTTATAATGAAACTACAAGCTAAGGTTTTCTTGAAAATATGTTTTCTTTTAAATTATTTATTTTCATTTTCAGAAACGTCTTCTATTAGTAACAAAGTGGACGTTCAGAGTTCATACGATTACCAGCAACATCATCTTTATTATATTTGCCGAAAACGACGGTCTTAAGCTATCCCATGGGATTTATGTATGAAGTACAGTTACAGGGGACGTCTCCGTCAATTCTATTAGGTATTTCTTCTATAACAGCTTCAGCTAAAATAGTTAAAACGACGTTTAACAGTAGATGGTACCTAAATAATGAACTAGACCTAACCTCGTAAATTTTAATTTTATTAGAGCTATCTACCGCTTGGAGCCATAATTATATAAAAATATTAAATTCGTATCCAATACTTTTAAGTTTTTTTCTGCATTCCACAAGTTTCCAGGCAGTTTTAATTAACAAAGAGTGGAAATAAATTAAAGGAACAAAGTGTACGGTTTTATGCTTTTAATATCAATATTCCAGCGCGTAGTCCCAGAGCTGCACACCGGCTATAAAACCTTATCATAAAAATAAAATGTATATCCGTTATTAAAAGAAAAAAGAGACGATCGGTTATTACCGACGAGTCGCGGTTAGTATAGCGATTTTCATTTAATTTATGTGACACGCTTGCATCAATTCTAAATCTATGCGGAATTGTAAGTCTAACATTGTTGCGTAAACAAAGAAGACACAAGACTTATGAATACTACAGTGCTTCGGACATAAAACCGATTTCAGCCGATTGTCCCTTTTCTTTTGCCTGGTGATTCCTTTTTATTGTAAGCCACTGAATGTAGGTATAAATAAAACAGAAACTCATTATGTTTGAGTGCACAGCGCAATACTTGTTGATGGCCCGGCCCCGTCCAGTTGGCACCCACGCAAACTGATATACAATAATTACTTTATAACAGAAAATGTTACCTTTATTGTGAAATACTTTTGATAGTTTATGTTGATATTGTGTAATATTATCAAGATTTGAATAAAAAAGGCACTGTTACTTTTAAAATATGGTCTTGTAGATGTGAATAAATTAATTTATTAGAAGTACACACACACACACACACAGTGTGTACACTAGATACACATGAAAGCAATAAAGAGTTTGAGTTTGAGTTTGAGTTACCTATACAATAATTGTATATACCTATATTCGTTCATTTTTTGCGATGTAATAAATTAACTAAGAGTATTTTTACTTTTAATAACTATGCACCGTGTGGATCGAATATGTTTTTTTTTTATATTACGTGCACCGTGCACGCAAACCACAATGTTATGGATTTTAATAAATAAAAAAGAAATAGTTTGATGACCAATTTATGAAATACACAACCTCTTCATGACCTTTCTTCTATAAAATTTATGTAAGTAATTATTTTATAAAAATTGTAATAAAAGACTCAATACTTACGTCGGAATCCGCACCCTTGTCGGCGCCGGGGCAGGTGAACGTGACGTACTCGTGACATCTTTTGTGGACCACAAAGCTGCACACTGCACACACACACAGAAGATGATGACAAAGGTTTCCTGCATAGCTCTTGAACCGTGAAGGAAAGAGCGCACAAAAGGTTTGAGTTGGGAGAATTTAAAAGCGCCCATGTATTTCCTCCAATCAGCTATATTTGTGGTGGATCTTAAAAAAGAATCTGATAATATCATAGATGTCCAAAAATTTTATTTTATTTTATACAGTATAATTTTTTATGTGGTGCGGAATATTTGCACCGTATTTCAGTGTCCGTTCCCAAATGCAACCGCAGTATTAAAATTCACTCCAATACAAAATTAAAATGTAATTTTGTATAGCTTGTGCTAGTAAATTATGCGTGTCTCTCATACTAAGTCGAATTTTCGTTTTGTTTTAAAGTGTATCCCAATAGTGCGGTTGCATTTAGTAACAGAGACTGAATCACTTTAAAAATTATGCGCACTATATAAAAAACTATCCTGTATAAGCATGTTGTTAGGTTTTAGGATCTTGTCAGTTGAATAAATAAGAGCTACTGATTTTATATTAACAACAAGATTTAATTATTTTTTTAATTATTAGAAAAGACTTTCCAATTTCGTTGATTCCTTTTTTATTTACTTTTGTAAACTTTTCCCCTCTCTAGGGTTTCTCCTGTATCGTGGGTACAGTTTAAAAACATACATGTCACATGCACACATACCCAGACCCAAAAAACTATCTGTAAGCCATACTAATATTCGTTCCATGCGGGGATCGAACCCTTGGCACGTAGCGCAGAAACCCAATCGCTTAGTCACTGCGCCAACCAAGCCGTCTTTAAAACTGTGGTGACGATTGATTGGAAGGAGTATGGTGGCCTGCAAGAAGGAAGTTGCTGGCTACCCTCTTTAATAATTCCGTCGTTACTTCTTACATTATCTACGGGAATTGAGGCCTATTTTGGGCCGGAAACTACACGAGTATAATTTGTATTACAGTAAGACTCACCTTGACATTGATAGCCCTGTTTGCCGAAGCCCCTGTAACAAGAGAAATTCATATTATTATAAAGTCCCTTTGAGATTGTTGTGTTAATAGTTACTAACCACCCGCTCCCGGCTTCGCACGAGTGGAATTTCTCTATATATGCTTACATTAAATATGAAAGTAATATACATATAAACCTTCCGTGAAAAATTATCTAACTGATGGTGAAAACCACATCAAAATCCGTTGCGAGGTTTAGGAAGAGTTATCGGATCTACAAACAGACACAGAGTGACTTTATTTTATTCTATGTACCTAGAGATATTATGTAATATCAACTGGTTGTAGCACAAACCACTCGGGCACCTACTGCTTGACTAGAGTCTTTTTTTAGAGGTATCTAATGGTAGGTACCCGACTTATTGATACAACGAGTGAAGCCAGGATCGCTTTTCAATGCCAGTTTCAAATGCTGGACTGGTAATACACGATGCCAACACAGCCAGCGGCAGCATGCCAGCGATAGTGGCTTTATTCACTGTGCCAATGTAAAACTGCCCTTAGTTCAGAAATGGACTACGTAGATTTAATTTAATTTAATTAGACTTATCTTGAAGTATCTAATTACAGTTCATCATCTGCCTGACCTTAATCCCAACTACGTTGAGGTCAGCTCCCAGTCTAACCAGATGCGGCATATTGGTATTTCATTCGGCGCAACTGCCATCTTCGCAGACTTTTTGGGTTGCTGACTCCCGTAACGACTGTCAAAGGTATTCATATGACAACCGAGACTAATTGCTTAACGTGTTATCCGAGGCACGGAAGGGTCTCGATGTTCAAAGAAACGGTCACCCATCCATAGACTGACGGCGGCAACCACAGTTTAACCTCGATGATCGACTGATCTGCGCGGTAGCTATGTAGCTACGAGCCCCTTCGAAGCGAAGTACCTAATTACAGTTACCTAATTTCCTTAAAATTTCCAACTTGCGTGGGTCGAGAAGCAGCGGAAGCATTTTAATTTTCCCGCCAAATGTCAGATAAGCTTGAAAATAATGAATATGCAAATATAATTGATATATTATTTAAATTCAGAATCGCGTAAATCAAAGTTTGCCGAAGATTTTATTCATAATGTTTGACGTGGTTTCCTAAACACATAGACAATATAAGCAAAGAATGAATGGATTGAGCGACTCGTGTCGTCGTGGGAGTCAGCGAAAGCCAACAAACAAAGACCGAGCAGAGAACTAAACAAATGGAATGTTAATACAGGCGAACGGCATGCCACCAGCGGGTCTACCACGTAACTTAAATGGTAATGAATATCGACACTGGTAATAAACTTCAATACGATCGTGAAAGACTAAACTATGAGCTACCTTGTAAAAAAAATACAGATCATGAAGATAGGAGTCCCAACTTTGATTGTTTTACAAGTTATATCGAAGTTTAGTCTCTCACGATCGTATTGAAGTTTATTACCAGTGTCGATGTTCATTACCATTTTAGTTACGCGGTAGACCCGCTGGTTGATATCTTGTTTAAAGCTAGTCAAGATCACAATACACGATATTCTTTTATGTAGTGCGCAAAATTTGCACAGTAATTCAGTGTCCGTTCCCAAATGCAACCGCAGTACTAAAATTCACTCCAAAACAAAATTCAAATTTAATTTTGTATGGCTTGTGCTAGTAAATTATGCGTGTCCCCATACTAAGTCGAATTTTCGTTTTGTTTAAAAGTGTATCCCAATACTGCGGTTGCATTTAGAAACAGAGACTGAATCACTCTACAAATTATGCGCACTACATAAAAAAATATCCTTAATTAAGCACCCAGATTTAGAACGTTCATGAAACGTACAGACCTTTGCGGATCACTATACTCTTCGAAACCTTAACTGTAAACGCTCGTCATTTTAAGTAGCCATTAAGTCACTGTCACTTCACTGTAACTTTAAGGCCGGGCGCACATTATAAGATTTCTGTCCAAAAATTTGTAACGTGCGTGAGTGAATGACTTTTAAGAGCGCCATCAAATTAAGTTGCGGTTAAGTATGTGGTGGATAATCAAGTAAGTATAGTATGACACAACTAAGAAGTTATAGTGATGTACCTGATGGAACAACCAATGGCAGTTGCTCGATTAGATAACTTTACACCTTATTGCGTCAGCGTAAAGATCATGTTTGACTGCAGTACTAATAAACACTCGTGGTCTTGAAGTCGCACTCAGTTCGGATGTGATCGGGTTCACGGAGTTTGCCGATGCGAATTAGTCTTACTTTCATTAACGTTCCTATTCCTGATGATCGGAATTTGTCATATTTTCTTAGGAGACTGTACAAAAACTGCATAAATCACCGCTATGGACGTCAATGGACCGAATAGACGCCGTTTGACAACACGCTTGCTCCTGTGAAAAATGCCAGATGGTTCTTTCCCGCGTACCTCAGGAACTCAGTCAGTGGGATTTGTTGGTGAATTATGCGGATTAGCACTCCACGCTGTGTTGTACAGTGATATCTTCTTTGTGTGTGTTCAGTCTGCGATCATTTCAGACCAGCGATAAACACAGACTAAATCTTATGTCAATTACTGAGTCGAATATGTTTACGTTTTCGGAGCTGAACACATATTTCGGTACGAAGTTAGATTATGAAATAATTCATTGTATAAGTATCAGATCGAAGAGAAAATTATCTGGAAAACGACGTAAATGCAGTTCTACTTGGCGATATACGAATTGAATACGAATACTATACAAATGCGAAACGAACCGAATTTATACCGACATTCGAATTTACGTTTTATTGAAAACCATTTTGTAGTAAAATGTCAAGCCAGATCTAGCAACGTCCAATTCAGTGGACATCAGTGAGTCGGATGTGCATCGGAATGGAATCATCGTCCTGTCAACTGCTATTAGGTACTTCAATTACCGACTTTACAACTACGTACATTATATTGCGTGACAGAAAATGGACACACCGAACAGTAGCTAAATAATAATTTAGTTACAGTGTGTCCATTTTTTAGGGTTCCGTACCCAAAGGGTAAAACGGGACCCTATTACTAAGACTCCGCTGTCCGTCCGTCTGTCTGTCTGTCCGTCTGTCATCAGGCTGTATCTCATGAACCGTGATAGTTAGACAGTTAAAATTTTCACAGATGATGTATTTCTGTTGCCGCTATAACAACAAATACTAAAAAACAGAATACAATAAGTATTCAAGGGGGCTACCATACAACAAACGTGTTTTTTTGCCGTTTTTATGGATAATGGTACGGAACCCTTCGTGCGCGAGTCCGACTCGCACTTGGCCGGTGTCCATAACTATACTAATGTCTATAACTCGTTCTGATTGGTTAAAATATGTTGTGCGAAAGTCCTGCCATTTTGTTTAGTTGTACGTTGGCCTTATTAAATTGTCCGCTCGCTATTACTTCAATTAGTCGATACGACGTTCACAGAACACCTGCGCCCACGTTTTATGGGACGCTGAATAAATGGAACTATCGTCCTATAGCTAAATGGTAGAAGGGGAGATGGCTATCTCATTTATTTTATTGTTCCTTTTTTGTTGCAATTTTTAGTATTCAAAGGCCTGTGATAAAATAACGCATCAGCTATTAAGTGATTTAAAATGATAATTAGTAATCACAGGCCTGAATTAACAAAAACATAAGTTTAATATAAAAACTAAAAAAAAAGTTAAATCCGACTTCAACGAACTAAATACACTCGAGAGCAATGAATCCGGGTCACCAAATAAATCTTAATATCTCGGAAACTAAGAATGTTAGCATAATCTAATTAAAAGTATTTTATAGACTACTTAATATCTATTACTTAAATAATATTAATAAAATTTCTTAGTTATTATTTATTTTACTTATTAAAAATACATTATTTAAAAATGCATAAATATATCATTTTTTTTTATATCCCCACTTTTAATAGAAACTTATATCATATTCTCACTTTTAGTACTTTGTATTACCTCCGTGTGTTGTCAATACAGATGTCATGCGATTCATACGGCACAAAGTGTCTGAGGCGATGTTGGGGAATATTCTCACTTACCTCTATCAATGCAATTTCAAGCTCTCGAAGCGTATTATAACTTGTGTAGTATTAAATAGTCTAAAAAATACTCTTTATTTGAATGAGCTATCATTCTTAGTTTCCGAGATATTAAGGTTCATTATGTTGGTGACCCGGATTCTTTGCTCCCGAGTGTAGTACAAAAGCAAAATACGCAATTTCATTTACTTGGATGACATATTTTTTCCAGTTATTTTGATTTAAATATATGTAGATAGTAAAGTAAAATGCAGTTTTTTAATTGAAAGCTAAAAAAGTAAAATCCGACTTTAACGAAATAAATAGTACAAAATAAGCAAAATACGCAATTCCGTTTACTTGGATGACATTTTTTTTTTCAGTAATTTTGATTTAAAAATATATGTAGTAAAGTAAAATGCAGTTTTTTAATTGAAAGCTGTTTGATCGGGAATCAATTTAGCTATGTTTCATGAAAATCTGTTCGGTCATTCAATAGTTAGTTCTTTTCTAGCTGCAGTTGGGGGTCTTTGTCGGTTAGGATACATTTTCTCAATTTCAGAGTTAGTCCCATATCAAAAGATGTATAGAATGAATAATCTATGTTAATCATAAAAAAAAAAAAAAAAATTGACTTTCTCTAAAGTCCTTAAAAATTTTTTTTGGAATCAACAAATATTGGTGTATAAACTGTATACGATACAATTAGAAGTCTTACGTACTTAATCATGGTTCTCAAGAAAATTCTCTTACAGTCTCATTACAATTTATTCAATAAGCCGTACAATTTTTTTATTAGCAACCAAAAGGATATTGAATCCTCAATAATTTAATTTAATGATAATATTCGGTCCAACCATTGCGAAAAATTACATTATCATATCCGTAAGTACTTTACGTTCTTGAACTCAGGAGAGTACCTAATATTATCCTTTATTACGTTTAGGAATGAATTTCATATCCTTAATAAAGGATTATAAGGATATCAGGTTTATTTTCTCTGCGTATAAAAGGTCCTACCTTTCGAATCCCGATCCCTTTACGGCGTTATTGTACTTATCACCATGAACCACTTTTACTATAGGACCTACCCTGTACTCTTTTATAGTTTTATTTAATATAGTACCTAATTACTATTAATTTAAATTTGTACGCCACTAAAGGCTAGACATAGCGATTCCTATATTTTATATTTTAAACATCCATTTATACCTATGTTCTACAAATAAAGATTTTGACTTTGACTTTGACTTTTTGAAATCGCTAAGAATATCAGCTGTCCGATACAAATAATTCAATATTACTCGACTAAATGTATGAAAAAGCAGTATTTTTTCGCGATTTTAGGACGTTGTATTCGCGATTACAATTACAATTACGCGCGATCGTAGATCAACTGAAATCATTTTCTTCTTCAAATCACATCACATCAATCTTAATTCGTCTTAAGTATACAATATACGTAGGTATAGACATTCCGTTTAGCATCATCATTATTATGTAATTCTGTAGATTCCTGCAATTTTTTGCACGAACGGAGGTTGCCGATGTAACTTAAATTAAATTTGTGGAAAAACTCGTGCGTCAAAATTCAGCGATATCGAAGATTTTATATGTAAATTCTTATGACATAGGTACTGTACCACCGTTTATACATTTAAACGAATCGTATCGATTGAATATGTTGACGGATACATAACTGACAGATATGTTCAAATAACAATTTGCGAGCAGAAGCCACATTCGCTAGTCATCTGTAAATTCCGTAATGTTTATTCAATCATAAATATTAATAAGTCCCAGTGGTACGAGACCACTCATAAATATTCATATTGGTGACAGCCCTGGGTGATTCTGCGTGCGCCACACAAGTCGACTTCTGATTCAGACGAAATTACTTTGTCATCTCAAAGCGGACTTGATTTGATTTTCTAAGTTTATGTTGATTTTGTAAGCTTTGATACTTTATGAACCGGATCACTTTACGAAGTCAACAGACCAATTCGAGAACGATGTCCAATCGAATTGATTCGGTTCGTTATTGAAAAGTTCTGAATAACTTGCGCCAAAGGGAAACAAAAAAAAAGCAATAGGGAACTTACATTTTTTTGTTTATTGTAAGGATTGAAGGCTTAAATAAATATAGTCAAATTTATTATTTTTTAATATGCATGTATAGTTAAATTATCTCAAATAAAAATACGACTTTCAAATGTTCGCGCCACGGAGTAACATAATATGACGTCATTGCATCGCTCATTCATACCGTGTGAATATGGTTACCAAGGAAACACGAAGGAGTGACGTCATAAACTCGGTGATGGTGTTTGAAATAACGTTGCGTTTTATGTAATTTATAATGTAGATAATTTGTAAAAAAGGTATAATTTGTGAATAAAACTTTTAATAAAGCCCTTTCGACAACTTTTATTACAGATTTTTTTACATCTTTTCTCATTATAATCTAGATTCAATATCCCTAATGTACAACTAAAAGTAACTAACTAGCCTTTATAACATATTTCCAACATCAATAAAAATGTGTGAACGGAATTACTCTTCTATATAATTTCAACATGCAGAAACCTGGATTAAAGTGATTACAGCAATAACAAGAAAACAAATGATTTTAATCAAAACTAAAACCTCCTGTATACTGCTCTCCTATTGGTGCACAAAACAACAAGATGATGTCTTTTGAGCGCGTAGCACCGACACACGCCGGATGGAGCGACACGGCAAGGCGACGGAGCGACAACACAACGTCGCGATAAAATCGCACCGTGAATAGTACGGTGTGTAGCGATAGTTTTGAATGGGAGCTTTTTGTGATTAAGTTTTGTTTAGCCGGTGAATTTTGTAATGGCGCATGTAGGCTACTTTAAGTTAAGTACAAGCACGCAAAGTAAACTTAATAGAAAATCTATTGTGTGCAGGTAGCGACCCGTTCGCAGCTTAAAGGCCTATTCAGACCTAAGCGGTATTCGCTACCGTCTGCGGCAGAGAAAACCCAGTGGGTATGCGGTAATATTACTGTTCAGACCTAAGCGGTATTCGCTACCGTCTGCGGCAGAGAAAACCCAGTGGGTACCTATGCGGTAATATTACTGTTCACACCAAAACGGATTTCGCTATCCTTGTGGGTAGAATAACGCGCGATAGTCGAGTTTCGCTCAGAGAGGTAAGAAATTTTCGCCAGTTAGTCATTTCTGAGTCGCCAAAGAATATATGTACATACTAAATACCTGAGCGAAACCCGCGCGGTATGTACCGCTACCCACAGCGGCAGCGAATATCGCTCAGGTCGCCCTAGCCGCGGTACTTGATACTAAATACCAGAGCGAAACCCGCGTGGTATGTACCTCTACCCACAGCGGCAGCGAATATCGCTCAGGTTTGAATAGGCCTTTAGGATTAGTGACTATTTCTACGGATCTTTGATTTTTCTGCCGTGTGTATGAGCACCTATAACATGTTTATATCGTTCGTACCTATATTTGTATATTCGTATATTTGTATCGTAGTCGGTGTTCGTAATAGCGCCCTTTCAAGTTCCATTTCGGTAACTACCAGGATGCTATAATTAGGCTTGTGAAATTGGGAATCAGACGCAGAGGTCATTTAGGTTAATTTAAGTATAGTTTTTGTTTGTCTTTTCTATAACTTTGTTGCCACGATGAGGGTGGCATAATCTGTTTAGATTAAACCCTCTTAAAAAAAAAAACTAAGATTATGTTTCCGAACTTAAAAGCTAACTTAACGTAACGGAATTTGATGCGGTTGTCACCATCATTTTAAGCATTTTTTCCAGAATATTTATGTGCTTACTTTTATATTTAATGTACGGATCGTAGAGAAATTTCACCGCCATGCGAAGCCTGGGACGGGTCGCTAGTATTTGTTTAAATAAAGGAAATATTATTATTATTAAAGTGCACCCGATGATCTTTATTCACATCCAAATTATAAATATGAAATTGATCGGTGCTAATTTCGAACGACGCTCACAAAATTAGAACACGAAGCAGTTTGCAATATAAACAAATAAAATATAAGTACACTAGCGACCCGCTCCCGGCTTCGTATAGCTGCAATTTCTCTACTATGCTTACATTAAATATGAAAGTATTATACATATAAACCTTCCGTGAAAAATTATCTAGCTGATGATGAAAACCGCGTCAAAATCCGTTGCATGGTTTAGGAGGAGTAAGCGGATATACAGACAGACAGGCGCGGAAAGCGACTTAGCTCAAAAACGGATGGACCGATTTTTTATTGAAAGCTAGTTTAATCAGGTATCATCTTAACTATGCTTCATGGAAATTTGTTGAGCCGTTCAAAAATTACAGCTGTTTTTCTAGTTGGAGTTGGGGGTTTTTGACGGTTAGGTTATTTAACACTTGTATTGTGCTGTTAACAGTTTATCATACCAAGTCAGTGCGTACAGCAGAAGCAAGAACGTAATATTTTCAACAAACCGCCAACGCCCACTCAATCACTTTGTTCGAATTTCGAACATCACTTAATGTCAACGGCCCTGTAATTTTCACATCGATCTAAATATTCGTTTTACGAAGTGAGTTAATAAGTGAGCAGTTATAATTACACTTCAATTTGAACATATTGCTTAAATAAACTATTTATGGCACTTATTCTACCTTTTTTGTAGAAGTTGTTGGATTCTAATTTCTGTCATAAGAATAAACATTTTAAGATTCTGAGAGAAGTATTGACTGAATTGTAGAAAATTGTAGTATGCAAGTAAAGCATAGACCATCCCATATCTTTCTCTTCCGATGTGTGTGAGTCAGTTGAAAAGTATGAATAGAATAGAATAGACCTTTATTTTAAGTAAACCAGATACAGGCACTTTTGAAATGTCGAGACTCTAGGTGCAGGGTTCCAAATAGTAGGTCCTATGGAGAAGAACCGGCAAGAAACTCCATGAATATGGGAGATCCAATCTGTGAATTCCGTCAGCCAAGCTTGGTTATGATGGTAAAATAACTTCCGATCCACTGAAGCGATCTACGAGTAGATATTTCTTCTCCTGAGTCACGAGTCACACGTGAATATCACATGCCGTAATGGAGAGCAAGACAGCAATGAAATTGAGGCTGATTGCCCAAAGTCATGAAGTCTTGAAGTTGGAGTCGCGCCTCAACATAATAATGGCTGTAGGATGTTGTTGGGGCTATAACTGCGTTTCTGTAGTGCTTCGAATATGTCTGCAGAAGCAAGGGTTGATCGCTTCCACGCCATCATACTTTTAATTTTGATTTTATAAGCACATTTAAAACATCACATTCACATCCAAATCATAAATATGAAGTTGATCGGTGCTACATTTTGAACGACGCACACAAAATTAGAACACGAAGCATAATCACTACATAGTCATCAGCGTTTTCCAATCGGCTCTCTCGCGCCATTGGGCTGTAAAATTGGCACCCCTGTACCCGGCCCCCGCCCCTCATTGGTACTGCCTTCGGAATTTTTATGTTGGTAACACAATAGAAAAAAAGTTGAAGGAATATTCCCTCGTCTGTGGGCGTTGAGTTTATTTATAGAATGACTGTGATTCGCATGTCGAAATGAATTTTTATGTTCCTTTTGTGTTGTACCTATTTCTCGGTTTTGCTATTTTATATAATCCTATAATATAATAAATGTGAAAGTTTGCATGTTTGTGAGTTTGTGAATTTGGATATTTGTTAATCAATTACGCCTTAACGGCTGAACGGATTTCAACGAAATTTGGCGTACAACTTAAATACAACCTGGGGAAGGACACATGATACTTTTTATTTCGGAAAATAACTCAGGTTTTCAGGAAATCCAAGGGGACGGAATCACGAGCACAACTAGTTTAGAATAAGTATTTTCGCGGAAAGGTTTTTAAAACTGTCTCTGATAGAGTTGTCATATGGACATGTTTGGCTTTTTACAGTCGTTTCCGGCCTGTCCGCCTTTTTGTAGGCTTTTTGTCAGTGTAAGGCAGTCGCGAGCAGCGTCTGCAGAACGAGCGTACTTTGTACTTACTTACTTATTAAACAATTAAAATATGTTACAGATTTTTTATTAAAATGTTATGTTCCAAACCCCAGTTAAAAAAAGTATGTCCGGCTTTAAAAAAGGTATGTTTGGCTATTAAAAAGATATGTTCGGATTTTAGGGCAAAATATCCGGCTTTTGTATTTTAGGGCCTGGCAACCCTGGTCTCGGAGGAAGCATCATCTAGTTGCTGAACCTATATTTAGCATATAACCTTATTGCGATTGTTAGGCTAAACTAATCTTACAGAAGACAGACCTAAACTTAATTATTTAGGTATAATCTCTACAATGGAAGTGCTACGTACTTATTAGTCTCCCTTGTTACCAAAACTATAATCTTAGCGAGCCCTAGGTTCAAGGATAGGTATTAATAATGTGAACAACTTACTCTCATGACTAGTTCTAAGGGAACCGTGTCATCTTAAATTATTCAGAACAAACACTCTCTCGGGTAGTATGCGTATTAATTACTTAGTATGATTGCTACATCAAAGTAATACGTTCTGACTAGATTTTGCTACGTTAAACGCACTTTAGGAAACTGTTATGTTTATTACGTGCTTGCCTATTTAAGGGCGTTAAAAATACCCCCGACAAAAAAGAGGGGTGTTATAAGTTTGTAGTGTGTATCTGTCTGTCGCATCGTATCTCCAAAACGGATGGACCGATTTCAATGCAGTTTTTAATTTAAAACTAGTTTAATCGGGTATCATCTTAGTCATGAAAATCTATTCAGCCGTTCAAAAGTTACAGCTCTTTTTCTAGTTGGAGTCGGGGGCTTTTGACGATTAAGTTATAAAACGCTTTTATTAGCTTCACCTGTAACTAACTATGTTCCGCTGTGTAGCGACTCCATATCAGTAGTACTTTCGATTAGAATGGTATTTTTTTTACAATTATTTGAAATTGAAATTGTTTAATTAAATAAATTTTTACATAAATATTTACAATGACGGCCTTAATCTAAAAAGGTATAATGTAATACGATCCTACCTGAACTAGGATAAACCTGTACCTCAGGTATCAAAAGTGCAGGAATAACTTATTATATAAATATTTCCTAAGATTTCTTATATAATTTTAGGGACATCTGAACAATATTCGATTTTAAACTTGAACGCGGCCACGTTTTGAATGTTCCATGCTTTTTGTGCAGAATAAGATTAAGAACTTTAAATTGATATCTTTTGAAAATAAAATAACTACTTATAAAATATTCGACACGGTTGGCGCAGTGGCTAAACGATTAGCTTTGTACGCTACGTGCCGCGGGTTCGATCCCCGCACGTAACAAGTATTTGTATGATCTACAGATAGTTGTTTCAGGTCTGGGTGTGTGCATGTGACATGTATGTTTCTAAACTGTATCCTCGATACGGGAGAAATTCCAGTGAGGGGAAGAGATTTAAAAAAAAATTGGTGCTTTTTTCCCAATTGACCCTGTTTTATATTAGCTACAGCGTAAACTGAGACGATTTATTGCTAAATCGCGACACAAAAGGAATGTGTGTCATCGCCCTATATCCATGTGTTGCTAAAGGAACAATGTACCACGTATCTTGTACGAACAATATATTAGTGCGTATACAGACGGAGACAAACGACGTACGCGTGGCTGAAATATGTAAGTATTAAGTAAATCGGTACATTAGATACTAGTTATGTTTTTGTTCCTCATATTTTATTTATTTATTTAGAGCATGGAAAACTTACAGCTAATTTAACTTAAGTAACAACATTTTTTATTATATCTTTACCCAGACACCATTGTTTTAGCCTCTTTTAGTACACAGACCACTCTTGAACTTCGTGCTTGAAAGTCGATAAGTTGCGGAAGGTTGACATCTTGAAATTCCATCGAATTAGGAAGCCAATTATCAAACCCGCTGGTTATTCACGATGCACGCTCGTAATCGGAATCAACTCAATTTTGACACTACTAAAGTGTTCATTGCATTGTTCCAATTGTCGGGCGGAGTGGTTTTAAAAGCATACCGCGCAATGTAGTTTGTTGGAGTGTCAAAATTTAATCGATCCCATTTGCGAGTGTGTATCGTGATTACCTTACGTGTACATACCTACTAGCTTGTATATTAGACTGATGTCAGTCAACCATAGAAACAAGTATGAGGTAGTTACCCACATTGGTCTTGATAAAACTTATGACTATCAAAGTCAACATTTTTTATTTCAACTGTGCCTTTGCAGGGTCTTTGAAAACGTCGACATTCTACGCGCACAATTCCAAGTGAGTATATATAGATTATAGATATACTTACCCTATAATATTTTAGCTTTCGGAACATTAAAGCTATATAATGTACACTATAGTTTAACGATGTCAATCCCTCAAAGGTTTGCTGGTAGAAAACCCAAATTTCGATTAAGCTCGCCGTTGTACAGTCACTATACTTCGCGGTGATACATTTCGCACATAAAATGCTTTGAAGGACTGTTATGAAATTACTGACTGATAAGAATAATTACATAATTAATATCTACGTCAAAGTGCTGCCAATCTGTGGACACCACAGATATAGATATCCAATATCTGTGGTGGACACGAAGACATTATAAATAATTCGACTATACGCAGACTTTGTTCTGTTTACGTAGTGACGCGCCCAGAATGGACAGAGAAACTGAAGAAGCTAGCAAGGGCTGATTGGACGCGGAAAACGGAGAACCGGATATTGAGGTGAAACTTGAGAGAGTTGTAGTTAAAGCGGCGTTCTCACGAGAGGCGAGGTAGTCGGAAAACTATGATTTTTTTTTCTTTTCTCCACACTAGGGTTGCTCCTATATCGCGGGTACAGTTTACAAACATACAAGCTTTTCCGGGTTTGGGTGTGTACCCAAACCCGTAAAAACTATCTGTAGGCCATTATAAATATATGTTCCGTGCGGGGATCGTAACCGCAGCACGAAGCGCAGAAAGCCAATCGCTTAGCCACTGCGCCAACCGTGCCTTCGACTTTTAGTTGATTAATAAAAGGACAAATTTGACCAACTTTTACTAAAAGCGTATTTTCGTGAAATAATAAATAATTCAAGCTGATATTTTTGTAGAAGAATAGATCATTATTTCATGTAAACCAGATACAGGCACTTATGAAATGTCGAGACTCTAGGTGCGCCGTTCAAAATAGTAAGTCCTATGGAGAAGAACTGGCAAGAAACTCCATAGAAACTCTTTTAAAATAATAGATTACAATCTTGATCAGTACATTGTTGTGATAAGAGCTGCAAGAATAATTTAATGTGAATAAAAAATAAGAATAGGATGATAATGATTTTAAATCGCCTCATGAGGCAGCCGCCTTAGCAGTGTAATTTACCTAGGAAATACAAAAGCCGAAGATTTGATTTACTCATACTTATTAGCTCAACTAATAAGCTATTAAATCCGATAAACAACACAATTTCCGAATCAAAACAGACATAGACCTAAAACCCCGTTCTTAGATGCACAGAGTAAACAAATCCGTTGCAACTCTATAAAATAAATTATTATCTGTGGCGTATAAATAGTTTACCTGGAAGAATGCCAGAGTACCCTACCATAGGCGACAAGAATGTGTCAAATAAATAATTTTAATTGTGCCCGTAATGAGCATAAATCATATTTTTGTAAAGACTTGGGTTCGGAGAATAATGAGACAAAGATCAAAGTATTGGGAGCATATTGTCGGATGATTAATGGGAAGATTAATATAATAGGACACAGTTTTCTAGTGATGAGCAGCGGGGGTGCTGGTCCAAATGCGTTAGTCTTGTGGGCTAATTCACATAACTAAAGAAGTGCAGTTGCCGCACAGTAGCAGTAAAATTTTGATCAAAACAACACATTTGGTGTTCTCTTTGCTTTAGTGAGTTACGCTCGCGTAAAGTTCGAGCGTCACTGCAATATGATCGGTGCGTCATAAAATTACATGAATTAACCCTCTGGCGTCTCCAATCCGCTTTCCGGGCGTGGTCAAGCAATATATAGTTTTTGGTGTTTTTGGCACACACAACATTTATGACTGTGTTAGCCTTTTGATGATGAAAGCTGACAATAGTAGAATTTCGAAAAAAAAAATCTTACTATGGTAAACTTGTGTCTATTATATTTGAAGAAGTTGAACAAGTAAAGAAAGAAATAGTAAGAATATTTAATTTATTTCCACGGAAAAACAAACGAGTATTAAATATACTACACATAAAAGATACCTACTGAAAAATGAAATCTTTTGACAATGCACACCGTATCTGTGACAGTGAGAATCCCAATCAGCAGTAACAAAAGTCAAACAAGTATATAATTAAGAATCTGTAACCTATAACCTTATATTATAATATCTTTTTCATCCCACCATCTCGGAAAGAGTATTTTTAATCTTCAATATCTGAGTGGAAAAGCCGTTTTTATTCTCTAGAGGATAAAGTAAATTTTCATCCCACCATCTCGGAAAGAGTATTTTTAATCTTCAATATCTGAGTGGAAAAGCCGTTTTTATTCTCTAGAGGATAAAGTAAATTGAATTTAGAACATCGTGTGCACTAAGTTTGTGAATTAAACGTTTTTTTTTTGCATTTAGTCATTTCCTCGCTGAGGTGGAATGAAAAGTTACGTGTTGCACTCGAGTGCAAAGATTTTTCACCTCGTGCTCTTTTGATTCCCTCGCTAACGCTCAGGATTCTAATTTTGAATCACTCGCTGCGCTCATGATTCAATTTTAGAATCCTTCGCTTGCTCGGTCATCAAAATTGAACACGCGGTTAAAAAGCAACTTTGCACTCTTGTATAACAAATAACTATTGTGTATTAAAATATTGTCTTGAAGACTGCAAAGTGAATCTGACGGTCATTCACATAATTAGTCATTAAACTATCTATCCATAATATAACCGTCAAAAACCCCCGACTCCAACTAGAAAAAGAGCTGCAACTTTTAAACGGCTGAACAGATTTCCATGAAAGAAAGCTAAGATGATACCCGATTAAACTAGCTTTCGATTAAAAAAAACTCTTTTTTGCTAGTTGAAAATAACATAAACCAACAAACACCACAAAATAAAATCAATGAGCGAACCCAAATCTCGTCATGCACAAAATATACGATTGATATCCCGAAACGGTATTCAATATCCAATCGGTCATTCAAAGCGAATATGGTTCGACAACCGTTGGTAGCGGTCCCCTAGGATTTTTGCCGAGCGTTCGTTCACGCAATATATTAACGCTACTAGCTCGTAGTTCTGTTTCCGTCTATTTGTCAGAAATGGTATGTGTTGCACATACCTACGTATTATTGAGTCATTGTAAAGGTGATTTTTGGTTCTATTTTTAGTCCCCCGACAAAAAAGAGGAATGTTATAAGTTGTAGTGTGTATCTGTGAATCTTTGTATCTACCTGTGGTATTGTAGCTCCAAAGCGGATGGGCCGATTATAATGCAGTTTTTTTTAATTGAACGCTAGTTTATTAAGGTATCATCTTAGCTATGGTTCATGAAAATCTGTTGAGCCGTTCAAAAGTTACAGCTCTTTTTCTAGTTGGAGTTTTGGTTTTTGACGGTTAGGTTATCACAATATGCGGCGTTGGAGAAACTTATTTTTGCTTTTCACATAGGTTCAAAATAACACAGTAATAACGATAGTATCTACCGGTAGCCGAAGTCTCTTCAGTCCTCTTTTCTCCCTTTAAAAGGTTAACAACGCATCAGCGACTTCTCTGGTCTTGCGGATATACATGGGACGGGATCGTGTGACCTACGTAGTTGTGTTAAATGGCCAGATGGAGATGATTAGTTCGAGTCAAACCTTGGCCGAGTCACCGAGTACGGTGAAAGAAGAGTGAGGGACCATCGAACTGCGCGATACGAGGAGGATACGTTATCTACAACAAACATTAAAGATCCATAGGCCATAAGACCAGAGATAATAGTTAAATAATAGAGTCGATAGTCCGAGGAATCTTTCTAATTAAAAGATAACGAATGAAATTGTGTTATTTAATGACATAATTCATTTGAGTATTTATTTATTTAATAATTTATGTACACACATGAAAAGACACAGAAAAAATTAAATAGGAGAACAAAGTACAAAGGTACTGCTTATTACACAAAATAAATCTCTTCCCGCAGACCTGCGAGAGAAGAATTTAAAACACGAAATGTAGACAGCGATGTACAAGAATAGAACAAAACTAAAAATAAAATAAACAAATAAAATAACTATAGAAATATAAACAGAGCAGAGATAGTATTTAGAAGTCAATACAAAATTCAATACACGAATCATTACGAATTCCAATAAAACTATCTCGATGATATTGTATCAGCCGCGAACACAGTCCGCGAATAATACCGTCTTCAACACATTCCGAATTAATTCGGAACCGCTCATATATCACGTCCGTACGTCTGTGCGGTTGTTTCACTGACCTGTTACGTAACATTAATACGCGCAAGCCGTGTCCAGACTCACACCGGCGCGTTTCCGCGGGCCATTTACACCTGCAGGGCTAGAACGGCGGGACGACAAACCCGTTTTCTCCATTCTTTGTCTCCTTTATAGAAGACAAATGAATATTCGAGAAAAAAAACGGTAAAGAGATGGTTTTTTCCCCGACTTTTTCGTGAACACACGCGTTTTAACCCCCGACAAAAAGAGAGATATTATAAGTTTGTAGTGTGTATCTGTGTGTCTGTTTATAGCATTGTAGCTCCAAAACGGATGAACCGATTTCAATGCAGTTTTTTTTAATTGAAAGCTAGTTTAATCGGTTATCATCTTAGCTATGTTTCATGAAAATCTGTTCAGCCGTTCAAAAGTTACAGCTCTTTTTCTAGTTGGAGTCGGGGGTTTTTGACGGTTAGGTTATTACCCTTGTTAGCCCTGCCAGCGAGAACTACCATGCAGTCTGGTTCTCGCGTGAGTGGAGCTAGCCAGTAAAGCATCACCAAAACCACGGTATAAAGGCCTGGGAATTGTAGACAAGTGGATAATCTATGATCGCTTGTGAATAGAAACCCCAGCATGTACTGAATTGATATAAGCTGTTGAATAGTCACGTCATCATCTGCCTGGCCTTTATCTCTACTATGTTGGGGTCGACTCCCAGTCTAACCAGATGCGGCTGAATATCAGTATTTTATACGGAGCGTCTGCCATCTGACCTCCGCCACCCAATTACTGGGAGACACTGATACCCTAAGGTTAGACCTGTTGTCAGACTTTGGGTTGCTGATTTCCGTAATGACTGTCATAGGTATTCGAATGACAACCGAGACCAACTGCTTAACGTGCTATCCGAGACACGGAGGGGTCTCGATGTTAGAAGAAATAGTCACCCATCCAGCTTCGTCATTTTGGGGGCTCTTGCACGCCTTCTCGTTAAGCTCGCAACTCCTCGAGCGTGTTTGAAATTTTTGTCACCTCGAAAAGTCCTTGTGAGCACGCCAGTGAAGTACCGAAATGAACCGTCAAGTAAAATCGTCAACAAGTATTACTTTGCCAGCTTCTTCGACTATGGATCAACGGCTAAACCCACTATGTAACAGCGTAAATGCTTTTAAGTTCAATGTTCTTGTAAAAAGCATTTTGTAAGCTTCTATTAAAATCTCTTAGCTTCCGCAAACAAACTGCGACTCGCGATACGACGTCGTAAGACGTTATATGAAAACGGATTTGGAAAAACCGGAAAAAATATTAGAAGCGATCGCGCGTGAGCATGTAGGTGACGGTTATAAAAACGGGATCATATTTTTATAATTCAGTCTAAACTATTTTGAGTTAATAATTCGTCGGATCGCCTTTCTGCTTATCCGGTTCATACTCGAATTTTCAGAAATATCTGAAGTAAATGTTACAATTTTATTGCGTGATAAAATTGTTTTCTTAATATTTTATAATCAGTTTACAGTTTTTTCTCAAACGACGAACTCGTCGCCTTGATGAATAAATGAATTTATGCTACTAAATATTTGTATAATTTGATTACAGGCGATAGAGCTGTTAACATGCAAATAACGTGTATACTACATAGTTAGACTTTGTAGCTTTATTATTAATGAAAACACGACTCGAAATTGTCACTATAATAATTTTAAGTCATTCTTGAAACTACATCACAGAAATTGCACGTGTGAAGTGGCTTCACAAACAAAACAGAAACGCCACTTCTTTATTTAAATAATTTTCTCCGCGATCATTTGTTTTTACATTTTTTTTCATTGTTATTTTCTGCCAGCAATATATTATCCGCGTCATATTATTAGGCGTTTATTATCGCACTTGTACTGCCAGGAGCTTGTTGGCTGTTGTCCAGTGTTATTATTTATTTAGTTCTTTTGTCCGTTTAGTTACGCCTACTCAGTTACGGGTAGTTTCCTAGTTATAGTACGACGCCTTTAGACGTTTGTAAATGTTATTCAGGATTTCTGAAAGCTTTTAGGTCGCGTTTACATTCCAAAAGTCTTCTTCAGTCAATCTTGCCGTGTACAGTTACGAACACGTAACGCTGTACCTACTCAAAGCAAGTGCATGACCTTATCCATACACATCACACCTTTTTCCAAGGGGTCCATAATCTACTGAACGCCACATCCATAACCACGATTACCTGACCTATTTAAAAAAAAGTTTATTTTCTGTTTCTATTTTGAGTGGCGTAAACAATACATAAACATGCGATTACAGCAATCGCGAGTGACATGCTGTTATTTATTCAAGAGTTCCATTGTATATCTCCGAAGGTCTTCATCAGATCTTCACCTTTAAATGGGACCACCTCGGGTTATCCCTTTCAAACAAAAAGAGCATTTTCATAATCGGTCTCCAATTGGCGGAGTAATCGCGCAACAAACCTCTTTTTTTTTAAGTCGGTTAAGAATAATAGTCACATTTAGACATGCAACAATTATTCCAACATTTTTCTTTTTCAGGCCGCAAATATCTGTCAACATGTCGCATACTTTAGCTCGTAAATTGTTCTACGAGCCGTGGAGAGCACTCAGAGAGCCGAGCCCTAACAGGAAACGGTCAAGTGCGAAACGACCGCCATAAACATTCGCACAGGGCTTAATTGAGATTAGTATAGAGAGGTGTGAATACGCCTACAGACTGGATTAATTCTTTTACGGAAAAGGAAACATGAAATAATCAAGTGCTCGTCAAATTGGTGACATTTATTGCATTTTTAATCAATACAGCGACTAACTAATAATTAATACGACTTAAAATACACCCTGTATAAATATACAGGATGTATTTTTAAGTCATTTCATATACTAACATTAACGACTAATTGTGCCCGTGATTATGTACAATTTTGCAAAAAGGAAAATCTCTTCCATGGGATATTTTTTTCGGTTTCCCATACATAATAGCCTTTATAGTATAATCTACATGTCTAATGTATTGCTTTCATATTTGTAAAAGAATTGAATACTTACTGTCGAGAATATTGGTATTCATAATTTTATGTAAGTGGAAACTTGTAATTGGCCATAAATCAACTAAAAACTGTACTCATTCTTTGTTTATTAGCTGTACCTAAGTTTTTCTAATAAAATAAAATAATGATCCAAAAATATTTCGCAGCGAAAAATGTTTCTTTTGCAAAGTTGATCATTACCATTAGTAAAATCCTCGGTAAACATACGAATATGAATATGCGAATTTTGAGTCGTTTCGGATACCCGAAACGACTCAAAATTCGCCTGTGTATATTTAGGTAGATATAGGTATCAGCGTAATTAAATTATACTTTCTTCTCTCCAAAGCTAAGGGGATTAAAGAACGGACTAACACAAAAGGCTTTACATTTTCCATTAAAACCATTGACATGGAAATATGTAGGTACGCTATTGTTCGAAAACCAAATGAGTTCGCAATTCGTATTTATAATGTAACACTGGCAAACATAATAATCGGAACGCGATTCATAACTCGAGCAAAACGTAGGCCGCAATCTCGGCAAAAAAGTAAAATAAAAAAAAGCGTAGAAAGTCGTTGAAACCGCCTCGGTTCTCCAGATTCAAAAGTGGAACGCGACGGGGGATGTTGCGTGCCAGTTCCACTCGACAATGACTCTCGAGAGTACCATCGATATAGTATACGAGCGCTTTTTACTATATTCTAATAATTATATTTTAACTCCGTTCGTTCGATTTTCAAATGAAACGCAAGGAGGATCCTTTTGTTTGAAATAAGAGTGTTACAGGTTATACTTATAATGGTGATGAAAGAGAGTTTAAAAAGTGTGTGTTGTTTCATTTTATTACCTTTATTTGTAGTAGCTACTATAGAAATCTGAAAATATGCTATAAGATGGTAGGTAATGGAAATCCATTTGGTATTATAAAACTACCTATACAAAGCTACTAAATATAGCCGAGTAAGTTAAAAGAATACATAAAATGCATACACATTCACTGAATTTTTGTATTTATTTGCACCTAAAACAACTTACAGTTAGAGCTTGAAAAATCCATTACAAAAGTCAATACAAGATGAATGAAACGCGTCCAAATACGTCGTAACACTAACGAATGCGGTATTTACCGGCACTGTGTACACAATACAGTTCAAAGGCGAATACGTCTTAGTCGATTCATTTTTCATCAAACGATGTTTATATTTCGTTGATAGAAGAATAATAGATGGAACAACACTATGAGTTCGAAATATGAATATTTTCATAACGTAATTGTATTTGAATATAGAATGCTAGACTTTTAATAATGGTAACTGAAGCATAATTATTTTATACAAATGAGGTTGCGTTTGTGAAGTTCGTTATACTAATATTGTTAAGAGGTAAGTTTTGTTTTGTTTAGGGTGTATGCCTCGCTTAACTATTGTTATGGAGCCAATTAGGATCGATTAAAAGCCTGTAGGGCTCGCTTGGCACATGAGAGTTCCCAAGAGGACTTGTGTTGAAATACCACTCCATCGAACTATCGGCACGGCATGATCTCACTTTACAAACTCGCTTAGAGGGAGACATGAATATTATAAATAATAAACCTGGGGGCCTAAAAAGGCCACATTGAGCAATTCATCTACTGATCTGCATAGTAACTGTCAAACAGATGATTACTTAATATGAACCTTATGCGGATGACATTAAGAGTTGTCAATTAAGTAGATATTTTGACATTTGTAATATGAATCATAATGTGATTCATCTAAAGCGGCCTTTTTAGCCCACCTGTATAATATGGACTAAGGCTTGAACCCTTCTTATTCTGATAAGAAGCCGTGCCCAGCAGTGGGACAGTCATGGACTAAACTATCATATTAAAACTTTAACTAGTACCTAAAAAAAACTTATGTTATAGCACTGCACTATCGTCAACTTCAACAACTTGTTGATAAAAAGACTTCGTTGTGAAACGTTCAGAATTAAGTGCGTTCCATATTGAAATCACCCAATACAAGTTTGATTGGGCTGTCAAACTTTAATAAGGCTATTCGGTGTGCGGTCTGCGTTTGACAGCTCATTGGATAGAAACGATAGAACTACACTAAGGGAGGTTCTGGCCATCGATGTCTATAGATACGCTCTGTCATACAAAGGGAAGCTAAAAAAATGAGACGTATTTTTTGAAGACGTCAAATTCTAAATTCAACTATGTTCGAATTATATTTAAATAGAACAGCGATACATGCACTAATGGAATAGCTACTGTTATTATATATTTTTTATTCAATACACAAATTAATAATTATGTTTGTAAACGGCATTTGACTGGTGATCAACCACTTCATTTTTCTGAAAATGGAGTACCTGACACGTCTCACTTTTTGAGTTCACTAAGCATATCTATAGACATCGATGGTTCTGGGTAGGGGCGGGTCTTAGAACACTAGCTACTTTTTGCAGCAGAATGGCGCGTTGTCGCGTTCGTTATTCACTTTTTGTAAGCAAAAGGCAGCCAACGAACGCGAAAACACACGATTCTGCTGCTAAAAGTAGCTGATGTTCTATGGTTTTTATCTTTAGATATTTGCTATAGTCCATTCAAAGTGCTAAGCACTTGTCGGTGTAGCAATTTCCATTCAGTCCTATCTAATGCCAAATCTTTTAAATCTTTATATGTTTCTATATTCGCGAATATAGAAATATAGCGAATATAGAAACATTTGCTATAGTATATATGTTAAAAAAATCTGGTTGCTGACTCGTCATTTCTAGCATATTTTTCCTCTCGTTTTGATTCAGACGAAACGATTATTTTCAGTTAAAATAAAGCTCTACAATGGAAGATTTCTCCATAAATATTAATGTAAGAAAGAAATATATTTTTTCATTATCGGTACAAAATCTTATCTATATATTAATACGTGAAGAGAAAACTTTGTACCCCTTTTTAAGCATATTGCGCACACGGAGGAGTGTTCGACCACTAGTACAGCGATCTGTTCCCGACAACCTTTGGATGGACATAACAGAAAAGAAATAGGTAACGTAATAGTTAGTGTGCTATGGCACAAAATGTTTACAGAGACGCAATCATTTGAATACTTCTATAAAAAGAATCTCGAGCAATCACGTCTAAATTACCGCTATAAAGAAAAGTTACGATTATTGAACCTTTACTGGGTGTTAATATTGTTGCGTGAAAATTATTACAAGGAAAATAAACAGGCTATCGTAATGTTTCCTGAAAACGATCTAATAATTTCTTTTTTCTTATCAAACAAAGCTTTTATTTGAATAGATATACAAGGTTTTACCGTTCTAGTTCCGGTCCCTTTTAAGGGATTATTATACTCAGCATTATAAACAACTTTTACTGTGGAAATCTGAAATTTCGAAAAAAATCTGTTGTTCCTTAAAAAATATTCAACAATTTATTAAACAATTTTTTTCCGCTCGACTATCCTTAAGGCTACAATCGTTTGCGCCCGGCGTCCAAACGCAGAGTTACTAACTCTAAGCGGGCTGCAGTCGTTCAAAGCATTTTGTTTGCGTAATGTATCACCGCAAGGTATCGTGACCATCGACACGAAGATGAAAAATATTTAATACAGAATAGCTCAAAACTTTAAATTACTTGAACAAATACCTATAACCCTCATTGAAGTATTACGTAAGCAAAATTTTTGTAACCCCCCCCCCCCCTCCCATTATCAGCAAAAGTAAGCAAAGTTCTTACTCCCCCCTCCAATGCTTACGTAAACATTAGTCATTTCTTTAAATCTCTTCAGATTTATTTATTGTTATTCATGAGCAGCAGTTATCAAGTTTAGAAATAAGGAATTTATATAGTACAATGGAATCTAATGCACATTTTTGACGACACGGTTGGCGCAGTGGCTAAGCAATTAGCTTTCTGCGCTAAGTGCCGCGGGTTCGATCCCCAC
This sequence comes from Allophyes oxyacanthae, assembly GCA_932294325.1. Lineage (NCBI taxonomy): Eukaryota > Metazoa > Arthropoda > Insecta > Lepidoptera > Noctuidae > Allophyes > Allophyes oxyacanthae. The sequence continues at coordinate 13,391,746 of OW028622.1, forward strand.
ACGGAACAAATATTTGTATGATCTACAGATAGTTGTTTCGGGTCTGATTGTGTGTGCATGTGACTTGTATGTTTGTACACTGTACCCTCGATAAAGGAGAAATACTAGAGAGGGGCAACGTTTAAAAAAAAAAAGATTTAATATTTATTCAAGCTAACTATTAACATTGGTGTACCTACACGTTCTGAATACCATTTAATGTCTGGTTAATCAGGACGTACTGACGTAATTACCTTCCAGGCTCCCTCGTACACATCACGCAAAATTACTATACTTATGAAGGAAACTAGAGAGATTTTCAACATTAGAAATGTCTATTTCGACACCCATCGTAACTAGCTAAGTGGAGCGGTAAATGGTAGAATAGAAGCCGACAAATATCAGGTTCAAATCCGGTCCCCGCGTTTTAACTTTTCGTATTTAATACTAATTGATAAAAATTTATATTATTAGAAACATGTATTTTCAAAACATATGTAATTCGAGCACCCCTACACCACGCGAACGAAGTCGTGGGCACAGTTAGTCAAAAATAAGCAAAGCAAAGACCCGCCGCCCCCCTTTGGTGCTTACGTAATACTGAATGGATAACTGAATATGGATAATGAATACTGACAAATAGATACCAGTTAACTAGGGTGTTAGGCAAACGGTGAAGACATTTTGTGGTGACTGAGGCAGCGCTCGCGTGTCAAGGAGCTCCGAACCTTTACCGCAGATTACCTTACATAACAATATTGTACGAGCCCGTGAGGTTTCTACTCCAAATAGATTACTTTGTAATTTACCTTGTATATGTACACACATTTCCAGTATAAGCTGACCTCGCATTGTATAGACTTTTCTTATAATGAGAGGTCAGGTTGTAATGTATACATTTTCAGTATAACCTTGATGTGTAGCCGTGGGTACTTTAAGAGTTGTCAGAGATTATAATAAACAAGAGTGCAGGTTTATTTACCATTTTGTCTTTTACCTTCTTGTGTAATGTATTTCCTGAATACTTACTATGTAATTTAAAAGACAAATAAACTTCTTTTTTAACACGCTTTTATTAGCTTCACCTGTAACTAAGTAACTAACTATGTAAGAAAATCTTGGATGTTAAATTTGACTCACTTCCCAGTTTCCGATTGAGCTGAAATTTTGCATACATGTTCAGTTTGGATGACTAAAGCGTGTTCTATAGTTTTTTTTAAACTATAATATTTATTATCTTATATAAAAATAAAGTACATGAACTGCTACGCCGCTCATTAGAGCTACGCCGTTCATCACTGCTACGACGCTTATGATTGCTACGCTCCACCTGCTACGAAAATCGCAGCGCCCGCCCGCGCTGATCCAACATTTTCTCTCACCAGTCTCACCACTCTTTTAGGATTATTGGAATAGAAAGGTTACCTATTATTATAGAATAAAATAGAAATACTCTTTATAAAACTTTCTCTTTATAAAAGAGGAGCAATGAACTTATTAATTGCCATTAACATTTTAAGATTGTACAATAGGCGGTCCATTTGTTCTACAGTAACGATTTTCTTTTGAACCTTTATCTTTACTTTGTAAACTATTTTGTTATTATTATTATTATTTATTATTATGAGCCCGTAATGTCCCACTGCAGGGCAAAGGCCTCCCTTCCCTCTTTCCATTTCTCACGGTCAGTTGCGATCTGGGGCCAATCCTTTATGAAAATGTCCAGCTCATCCCGCCATCTCCTTTTGGGCCTGCCGCGCTGTCGTTTCCTGCCGTTCGGGACCCACTCTGTGGTTACTTTAGCCCATAGCTCCTCCGACATGCGGCAGATGTGGCCAGCCCAATTCCACTTCAATTTGGCAGCTGTTTGGCCTACGTCAGCAATTTGTGTTTTGGAACGAAGCATCGAGTTTCTTATGCGGTCCGTAAGTTTGACTCCCAGGATGCTTCGTTCCATAGCTCGTTGGCAAACCCCGAGTGCGGACTTCTGACGGAGCGTTAGTGACCATGTCTGCGCTCCATAGGTGAGGGTGGGGAGAATGCACATTGTCATGAAAACTATTTTGTTATATAATTTAAATTTAATTGAATATCTTTATTTCAGACATACATATATGTTCATAATCTTTTACAAAGATAGCGTTAATAAGTGAAAGTAAAAAAGTAAAAATACAAAAATAAAAGGTGTTAGAAATTTGTTAGTAAACAAATCAGGTTACACAATAATTACTAAAATATACTTCCTATTTCTGTTTGATATGCAATAAAGTGGATTACTATTGTAGGTATTGTATGTTTATTCATAGCAATAATTAATAAACCAAAGCACGTACCCTAATCAAAGGACATGTCGACCAAATGGCATGGCCTCGTATCGTTTTATCTCTATAGTCAGTCGCTTTGTGTGGAACCAATTCGTGGCCTGCCTAATCAACTCTTGTGTACACAGCAAGACGTACACATTTGTCTTGGTCTGTAGTCGGCTTTAGCTTTTGAACGTAGCGCCTTAAGCCGGGCTTCCACTGGCAGCGGAGCGGGCTCCGTACGGACTCAGTTTGACTCGCAACGGTAAATTCATAGAAGTGCTTCCAGCAACAAAGAGTCTAGCGGAGAGGACTGAACGAGTAAAAGTTGTTAATAACGAACTCTTTCTTCATTTCTATTTTGTAGTGGAAGAAAATTGTCAAAACTCTTTCCTAATGGAAGGTAAAACCTATTTTAGCTATTTGCTTTCGCAGTGGGAGCCCGGCTTTAAGTTTCGTATTCACTAGGAGACAAATGTTCCGCAACACGTGTCGCTAGAGATGTCAGGTCAAGTCTAGCGACACGTGTCGTGGTTAAATGTACAAGATTAAATTGTTTTTGCGTACCCTTTAAGAAATATCTGTGCACGGCACTGTTTGTCCCCTAGTGAATACGAGGATTAATCCCTCAACTGAAACGATACTTTTCACAAAGGAAAAGTTACGCGATGTTGCCCGACTTCGCTCGACGTCGCCCGACATCTCTAGCGACACGTGTTACGGGACATTTGTCTCCTAGTGCATACCAAGCTTTAGATTCCGGGCGTGCGGCCAGCCAATAATACGAGCATAGCCGCACCGTGACCGCTACGTAATTGCAACGTCTACAAGGTGGCGTGGAAACTAATATGTTCTGTTTATTGTAGGTATGTGCCAGCAATGTACTTTGAAATTGGTGTTGTTGTTGCAATCGATGTGTTTCTGTGGTAGTTTAGTAATTGGTTTAGTGGCTTGAAGTGTGATTTGGTAGTGAATATGGTGAGGTTGTTTAGTTCGGTATTTTATCAAATAAAATGGCACTTTGGCTTACATTCAGAGACGACAGAAACGAGTCTAAGCGTGAATTTACGCTTCCATCTGTCAAAATTTGTTCGTAAAATTGACATATGGAAGCGTAAGTTCACGCTTAGACTCGTTTCTGTCGTCTCTGAATGTAAGCCTTTCTGTGATACAGGATTGCTTAAAAACTAATAAATTGACACAGTCAGTGGCTGACTTGAGTCCTCGTAATTGGAACAGTTAATTACAGGTTAAACATGCTAGCTACGAACAATCTCCATGACTAACCTATACTTGTAACTCCCAGAGATCGATGACAAACGGTTGGTACAATTTCTCCTTTTTTAACCCCCGACAAAAAAAAGGGATGTTAAAGTTTGTAGTGTGTGTCTGTGGCATCGTAGCTCCAAAACGGATGGACCGATTTCAATGCAGTTTTTATAATTGAAAGCTTGCTTAATCGGTTATCATCTTAGCTATGGTTCACGATCTGTTCAGGCGTTAAAAAGTTACAGCTTTTTTTCTAGTTGGAGTCGGGGGTTTTTGACGGTTAGGTTAAATATATAAATAAATTTACATGTAATATCAAAACAAATTTCATAATTTTAAAACACACCGTAAACCACAAGTTACCTTAATCAACGGTTGTTTTACACCGCCATAATTAAGTTGGGAACACACAGACCGTCGAATGAGCAGCGGATCCCCGGGGGCTCAAGATTCACACAATTACACTAATTTCCAACAAATTGCGAGTTCCAACAGAATATTGGGGAAAATGAGCTTCTCGAAAGACTGGCACTCCGAAACAAACACTCAGGCAAATAAATTTTACAATTTCCTTCAGTAACTTTGGATTGAAAGGGCATTTTAATATATTAGCAGAAGTACGGACAGGTTTGATAAATATTTATTAGATGTTAACAGAGTTGGCGATGCTTTTAGGATTTTGTTTTTTCTTACTAATGTAAAGGAAAAAGTTCTGTAGGTTACGGAAATCGGATGGCCGTTGTTCAACTGACAATTTGAATAGCCATATCGTGTAGTCACGAGCAAAAATATATGCACACTTCGCGAAATTAAAATGTGAATTTCTCCAAAAGTTTAAATTAGAATGTTGAAATATTATAGAAACAAGAATAGTATGTGTTTGTAGATACTATCCCTTTATTATTTCACAAAATCAGTCGCTAGTTTTGCATAAAATATCATTAGAATGTATTATATTTTTTCTCTGTACTACAGGCTTAGAAATCTTAGAATAGAATAGATCTTTATTTCATGTAAACCAGATACAGGCACTTATGAAATGTCGAGACTAGATGCGCGGCTTACCAGAAAAAAGTAAGTGCTACGTATACTTGGAACGATACAGAAGCCGAAACATACATTTTTAGAATTTTTGTCTGTTTGTCGATTTGTCGGTTTGAGCTATTCTGTAAGAAGATTTTGCACCTCGATTTGAAACTCACTCTTATTGTCGGTTGATATTTAACCATAAATCTAAAATAAGCGAATGTCACTTATAAAAAAAATTGCTATTCCATGCCAACAATAAATTAAACATTACTTCGACTAAATATATGGAAAAACAGATCGTTTTATTTTTCGCTATTTCAGGGTTGTTCCCATAGTAAAAGTTGTTTACAATAAGCAGTAGAACACGTGGTTAAAGGGATTTATATGATTTTTGTTACAACCTGTATACAGTTCATATTGATCTCAATATTTCGATATCTATAATAGAGGTCACGTTTCCGAGTAGCCCCCGGGTATAGGCCCATCCCTTCGTGTTCGTATTGAGTTAGGCAACTAACAATGGATTTGGGTATCCAATTTTTAGGTTTACGAAATGGACTATCATATCTTAAATAAACAAGGTCGAGGTAAGCGGAGCCATTGCTAAGAAAACGCTATGATTTATTAAGAAAAAAGGTTCTACCCAAAAGAAAAAAGATCGTATAGAAAATGGCAAAAGAAAACAGGAAATCAAACGAAGCCGTCTTTCATAATATCGAAGAGCTCATTTCCATAGAAAATCTAGTCCGACATATTTGATTTTCCGCTGTATTTTCCATATGTTCGTATAAAGGCAAATATTTCAGAATAAAGCGCCATACATAAGCTTTCAAAGAGCTTTTAGAGATATTTTAACGTAAATTAAAAAGCTCACTCATTTTTGTCAGCCTTTTGTAACTCAAACTGACAGTTTGAAGCACCCTTTATTAAGGGGTTAGCAAACAGAAATTATGATGGATTTCCTTTTATATTAATTGATGAAATATTAATTTTGCGAAACTGAGGGAAGTGGAGTTTGGTTCCTTATATTCTAGTGAAATGAATTATATTTTAATGAGCTTCATAACAATTATGGTACAAAAAATTCTTACTGAAAAGTAGCTACAAAATTTACCTAATTTTAATTAAATTTATATCAAATAATACTATATTTAAATTAAGTAGGTGCACACCACATACACGATTATATTTAATTCTCCGGCTATGCTTTAAGAGGTGAAAGGACTCATTAATATGAACAACTTTTAATATAGGACCAATAACCTGAAATAACGAAAAAAGAAGTTTTCATACAAAAGGTCACCCTTGGTTGAACAAAATGTATAATAAGTTTGAATTTGCACCGAGGTTTCTCCACAAATCCCAATTTTATACAACTTACGATGACAATTCGATAGCTTACTAAAAAAAACTTGGCAAGTGGCTGCTGCAACAATTGATATTAGCCACGAAAAAGTAACAAATAATTTTTTTTGTTAAATAAACGAAATCCCGATAAAAAACAAAACTAAAATACATAAAACAAGTAGTAGCATTCAATTTGTTTTTTTTTTTTAAGTTTATTTAATAAAACAGCATTTTATAGGTTGTACCTAATTACCCCTCCCCCCCCCGACCTAAATTCCTGGCTACGGCCGTGCTGCTTAAAATAGTTCAATAGTTAACACACCACTTGTGACTAATAAAGGCGGCTTTAACAATCTTGATCTTTTCCATCGAAATTTGTATTTGTAACCCTTAAGTACTCCTTTGTGTTTGAAACAGGATAATGAACAAACAACGCGTTGTTGCCGTTTATAAGTAACGTCTTAACTATTCGCTAAGACAGGTTACTTTGATCAAAACTTGTCTACTCGAGCCTTGAGGCTAATCATACTCAACAAGTTGATTATAAACTGTATTTGTGCCTGTAAACGTGTATATTGTGCTTAGCAGATCCTGAGCTTAAATATAAATAAGTTAAGCTTAAGTATCCACTTATTTCATACTGTTAGGAGCCTTTCTCATTTCAGGTTATAATGAACCAACGATAAGAAAAAATAAACTTATTTTGACGTATGTTTTATGAGCAGTGATGGAAATAGGTAGGGCTAATTTATCTAAACTTGGCGACAAGGAAAAAAATTAAGTAGTCACCAATTTTTTTTTCAAGTGATGCCTATGAATGTTTAAAAATATCGGTGAACACAAAAGAAAAAAAAATGTCTCGTCGATTGCATAACCTCCTCCATTTTTGAAGGCGGCTAAAAATATTATACTCAAAAATACCTAGGCTTTCTTCATCAAGCCTGTGTTCATGAGCTGAGAACATAATTCGTTGGCATTGAATTAAATCTAATACAAAAATTTGGATTTAGTAAAACATAACTTGCAAATCCAATCCAAAGATAATAAAGAGAATAAAGCCTTATCAAGAATACCAAAACGTTTCCGTTCGAGAGCTAAGGATACCGTCAAAAGAATAAATTATTCCATTACATTCCATTACGTTGTCGGCCATTTTACGGCTTGTTTAGCCTATTATGTTTTATAGCCGTTTGTTTTAGCCTTGCGGTTTAACACAAGTGAAGACTAATTTGAAAGTGGATTTGACAAACGAGAAAAATAGATCGAGTTGGTATTCTAGGGTTAGCTTAGTAAAGGTAAACTTGTACACATCTGTGGGCCAAGCACGAATGCTTTTGACGTATCGTAATTTGTAACGTTAACGTTAGCAAATTTTAAATAAAATGTATAATCACGTTTAATTCATGATATTTAAAAAAAATACTTGCTGTGTTTTTCTTTTTCATGAAACAAGTGTGTATGTTGCGTAAAATTAAACAAAAATGCGATAGAATTATTTTATTTTTGTTTCATTTGCTTACGATAACGTTATTACGTTACGATACGTCAAAAACTTTTTTGCCTGGCCTTCAGGCTCCTGATTCTGGCTATAAATCGAAAACAATAAAAAGAAAAGTAACTTTAATTAACATTAGAATCTTAAGCTCAAGTTTGCTAGCGTGACGGTCAAGGTTGGTAAGCTTTCTGCCCAACTTATTCAGAGAGAGCTCATTCTGGCCTTTTGTAATTTCGCTAAATCTGAACCGCAGAATAGAAATGCTGAAGCAATATCAGGATTACATGTTAACTTATAAGCACTTCCATCTCAAACTCAAGTCGCACTTAAGTGTAACATAAAATACAATGCAAAAAACAGTTAATCAAGACAACAGACACAGAGACACGATATATGAAGGTACATCGATGTACCTGATCGAACAACCAATGGCAGTTGCTCGCTATGATAATTTTATAATTTATTGCGTCAGCATAAAGATAATTTTTTACTGCAGCACTAGTAAAAAATTGTGGTCTTGAAGTCGCACTCAGTTCGGAAGTGATCGGTTTTACGAAGTTTGTCGATACGACTTCTCAGTTGTGTTTTACTATAAAAAAGTTTAATCACCGTGAATCCTGGCTGTACGCCAAAAAATACTAATTTCCTGGAAATACTAGGCGGATATACAGGGTTATTTGTAATTCATCGGTAATGCTTTAAGGGGTGAAACTACTCATCAATATGAACAACTTTTACTACGCGACCAACCATGAAATCGCGAAAATTATAATACAAAAGATTAACCTTGCTCCATCAAAATGTATGAAAAGTTTGAATCACCCCTTAAAGCATTACCGATGAATTACAAATAACCCTGTATATCAAACAAGTCCATATACCGCACCGCGAGGAGCAACAAATTCAATCTGCGTTATGTATTCCAAGTTTATTAGATGATCGCATCGAGTTACAGGATAAACGCCTTTATATCATTCGACCAAAACCGATGTAAACGAATACGAGTATAATCGATTCTGACGCTTTTATTAGAGAATACACTTATCCCTTTCGCTTGTTTATGATGCATCGTCATTGTGACAGTACTTAATACCTGTAACCCGCATAAAACCTATGACCCACATAGGACGAAACCTTTTATTTTATACGCACCAAAATATCATTAACTTATCTCTAGAGGATATTTTTAACCTTTAGAAAATGTATACTTATAGGTACAGGCCATGATGTGATGTAATAATACCGAAAAGGATTACTCGTTGGTAAAAAAAATGGTAAACAATACAACGTGTATTAGAAATGCGTGGTCATATTTAGGGGTGTGGATCAGACCATCAAATAGCACAACTTTCTCTATGGGACCAACATCGTAATAACGAAAAAATTATCAGCTGTCCCATACACTTGGGTCGAGTACCTACGTGACAACACTTAAATATAACCACGTATTTCTGGATACACGTTGTATAGACCACTAAGTGCTCGCAACTTGAGAGAATCTAAATCTTCAACAATTTCCTAGCTCCTTAGACCTCAAAACATGATAAGAAGGGACTGAGACAATCCTAACCACACCTTTCCCATAAAACAATAAAAAGGGACCATCCTTTTAGTAAAACTATTAAGTCCCGTTCCCACAAGGCCGTGGCGAACAGAACTATGTCTATTGGCATAGTTGTGACAATTGTCTCGCGCCTGGAGTGACCCAAATACGAACGGGTTAACATCGCGCATTATTCAGCATGAATTGATTGTTCGACTTCGAAGTGGACCACGACAAGGGAGTCACTTTCCTTGTTCAGTTTTAATGCTGAAAGATCATTTGTCATTTTGTTTTGTAACAAAAAACAAATAACGGGGTAAGTAATTCCTGGATATAATATTCAAATTCATTTATTTGCAAATACCTGTGACTGTGCATCGCAGGTAGAATAACAGTTTATATTTTAGCGATGCATCGGTGACATACAGTGTTACATAATTATTTGTACATAAATGTCAACTTTATTTTTATTTACTTGTATTATTTATAATTTAGAATTGACATCTAAATATCCAAAGAAACTAGAATCAAACTTAAAATCAAATTATGAATTTTTTTGTACGTGGTTATTTAAAAAATCGTAGATTGTGTTACAACGATTTTCAATGTCTATCACGCAATTTATGGACGTTACGTCATTTTTATATTTTTTGATTTCCGCGTTTCCACGACGGCATGAGCCAGGTCCTGTCGTACTGTGGCATCGTAGCTCCAAAACGGATGGACCGATTTAATGCTGTTTTGAAAGCTAGTTTAATCTGGAATAATCTTAGCTATGTTTCATAAAAATCGGTTCAACCGTTCAAAAGTTACAGCTCTTTTTCTAATTGGAGTCGGGGGTTTTTGACGGTTAGGTTATATTTACAGGAATGACAGCGGCACGAAGCATCTAGAGTTACGACTATCCATAAATGCAGATGAATCACGTAAGAAAACTCTTTGTGAATCAGACTGAAAATTGTTTCCGTGCTAATTCTATTTACACAAGAAAAGCATTACAGGTCTGCAAAACCGAAGGGGCTTTTCACCATATAAAAGCGTGATTTCCTGCAATCACAGAGGGTATTGGACAGCTATCGACGTGTCATGTCAAGTGTTTAGGGTAGGGACTGACCCAAATACTGCACTACTGGAAATTATTTTGCCATCGGCTGACATATTGGGTCTTTTGTTAGAGAACAGTATGGGAATTTTAACTGCCATGGCAATCTTATTCAGAGGCAAATCATTATTAACCTATTCTTATTTTTTATTCACATTAAATTACATTATTATTGCAGCTCTTATACTAACATTGTACTGATCAAGATTGTAATCTATTATTTTAATAGAGTTTCCATGGAGTTTCTTGCCGGTTCTTCTCCATAGGACCTACTATTTAGAACCGCGCACCTAGTCTCGACATTTCATAAGTGCCTGTATTTGGTTTACATGAAATAAAGATCCATTCTAATGACAATAATTTCTATGGTCTAGACATTGTGGAATCATGAGGATTCGATCCCAAAGTACTTTATTTTATGTAGTATTTATTTATGTTACAGTAATTCTTCGTAAAGATTAAGGGTAGAATTAAGTGATGCTAATTAAATAATGGTGTAAAACTCGCTCTTGGAATGTAATCCTTTATCAGCAAATGGACAAAAGCAGTTCATTCCTGCCTGAACTTTCAGAGGTCAAAGACAAGGAAGACAAATAGCTCTAAATTTGAGAATTCAGCCCTAATTTTGACAGGTGAGTGGAATCCATAAAGCTATTTATAATAAGTTTATGGTTGAATCAAAGATGCAACCATAAAGAAAACCTGAAGTGAATGTTAGTAACCTAATCATAAGCCTATGCTAAAGTGCGGAGTCGGATCCCACACTCTCCACGTAGTATGTAGTATACGTACCTGGCGACCGCGACGTATGAAGTCTGACGCTCCATAATTATGGAAAATAATTATTTTGTAGAATACTCGAGAGTCGAGACTCAGATAGGACTACTCTTTCACAGTTCTGATTCTCCAGGGTCACTCACGTGGGACCTAGTGACCTTGACTTTGGACTATGAAAGGGTTAATCGCCTTATGAATAGCCTTATGAATTTACCTCTAGGTCTACAAGATTTTGCAGTTCTAAAACTTCTATTTAAATTGAAATTGAAAAATAAAGTAAAATGCCGCATGTCGGAGGAGCTATGGGCTAGAATAACCACAGAGTGGGTCCCAAACGGCAGAAAACGACAGCGCGGCAGGCCCAAAAGGAGATGGCGGGATGAGCTAGACATTTATTTAAAGGATTGGCCCCAGATCGCAATGGACCGGGAGAAATGGAAAGAGGGGAGGGAGTCCTTTGCCCTGCAGTGGGACATTACGGGCTTATAATAAATAAATAAATAAAAGTTCTATTTATTGCCAAGATATTCTGCGATAGGCCTTCTTTTGAAATCACCTGGGAATAGGAAACATCAACGGAGATTTCAATCCAACATAAAGACAGGGGTCGGTACCAATACAAGCTTCTGCATTTCGTCATTTAATTAATTATTTCCGAACTCCTGCCGTTTTTGGGCCTCCACTATCAAATTACTAGCTGAACTAACGACACAATTACGCTGTTTTTCAGGATCAAGTACGTACCTACCTACGTTTTAAAATAATTCTGTTTTCAAACTGTATCATCAAAAGATCTACCAAGAATGTAATACGTTCACAAACAGTGCTCTCGCTGGGAATTCCTGCAATCGGGCCTCTATTATCAAATCACTAGGTCTGCTATCGGCACAATTCTGTCAAGTGTTTCTCGGGAACAAGCGCCGACCCACATTTGCAGGGTAACAATCGGGTACAATGCAGCGGCGGCGGTCGATCTGCGCGCGCCGCAACAGGTGAGCCGAACCCGGGATCCGGACATGGTAATTATGAGATGTACTGTAAATTACTGCGTGATACTGTATTCGCAATATAGTTACGTGATAAAGTAATGAGTACCTAAAATAGAAGATTTTGTGATGTTTGTTGAATAAATGTTTTAAAAAGAATGAATGAAGCGATCGATTTGTATCTAAGTATTTGATGTACCTAACTACCTTTTATTATTTTTAGAACATTTCTTTTAATTTTAAAATTACATAAAATGACATAAGGCTAAGATTTTGGAGCATTATACTTAGAATTATAATTAAGTCTAAATATCAAAGTGCTGATAAGTATGTTAAATGTGTTAAAAAAATTCTCATGTAGGTAAGTTAAATATGTACCTAATTTCTTTTTATAAATATATATATATATTATATAAATTAAAACATCATAATGAACCTATGAGAAATATTATTTTTATACGTTTATATAATTTTTATAAATTTCCATGTTCATTGTATTATATCAAAACAAATGTTTAACTTTTATTACTTCAGTACCCTCCCTTGTTGGTCTATCAACATCCATTGATGGATTACAAAGTCTTTTGATGGATCTACTGTATCAAAATAAAAAAGAGGCATTGAAAAACTGAATTCAAAATTCGAATGGCAATCGTTTACCTTCTTTAGTTGCCACAGACAATAAAGAGTGATTGATGAGGTAAATGCCAGAAAAAAGTTTAAGCCCTCATGTCACAGGCCGCAAATAAAGAATAATAAATGACATTAACACTTCAATATTGGCATACAACCTCGAATATAAAAAAGTAAGGTAGGTAACGTTTTGATATACGTTTTGAATATAAAAGCCAATAAAAGGAGGCAATACGGTTGTTGGCGTATGCGGTTTGAGGCCTGCCAACAAAGACTATGGCTAAAAAAAAAAAAAAAAACAATTGATTACCTGTTGCTTACAGAATGTCAATGTGTTTACTTTTCACTTTTTTGTATTTTTATGAGCCTCTGTTTAATTCGGTTTCCATTTTCCGTGTGAAAATTGAAGGAAAATGGCGCTTGTGCTATGAATTGTTCGCTTTATTGGAAAACTGTTCTATGTTTTGTCGACACGACAAAGTGTTGTGTTCATCATTGTTGTGTGTCATTAAGATATTAAAAAGCAAACTCAAGAAGCAACAGGCTGAAACAGTCTTAGGAAGAGAAGAGGCAAGCAAAGAAATACGCAATCGAGAATAGCAGCTATCAACGCGACATCTACATACCTAAGCATAGAACACATTGGCCGTCTTTCCATGGTCAGAAAAAGAATATCACGTTCTCAATTTGAAATTGGAACAGGGGGCTTACTATGAACTCTTATAGCAGGGCAGAAATTGAATTGCCCAGATATTTCCAGTATGAGCTGACCTCGCACTATATACGCTTTTGGTACAATGAAAGGTTAGCTTATACTGGAAATTTCTGGGCAGTTCAATTTCTGCCCTGCTATAAGAGCTCGTAGTTAGCCCCCAGGTTTTGTATGGACTTTATCAGAGGATAACTTATCTGAGATATATGTATTCATTCATTGAAAAATTTGCCCTTAGTAAAATTATATACCCAGATCTCGATAAAAGCCTTAACCCTAACGTCCATACAACAAACATTTTTAAGGAAAACATCTGAAATCGCTGCAAACAAAACTGAACCTTGTGAACAGTCACTTAAGATGTACATTACCCTGAATAGCCTTAAATTATTGTATCGGAAACGTGCTCAATGATTCAGAAAGTGTATCCATATCCTTATTGATGTCCTCAGATCCAATGAATTAAATTACTTGGTTGCACAAACTTCGAAAGAGAAGGTCCCGGTAACTACTGAACATGCGAATTTAAAGGTTCAATGGTCAATGACAATTTAGACCGATTTGGGTACAAATAGTACCTATTTCTAAATTGGTAATTACAGGGTTGAGTTATAACGAGTTGTCGGTGCCATCGCATAAAATAATACAAGGTGTATTAAAATAGCATTTACTAAAATCACAGAATTTCTCAATCAACCGGCACAATCCCGTCACCTTATTTTCACATCCCAAAAAATATATGTCTCCTTACAAATTACAATAATTTAATATAAGTGCTTATAAAATTAATATAATTCCTCGAAAAACATCAAACCGAACATTGGCTGCGACAGTTATTCGCGAAATAAAAGTTAATTTGCGACCTTCTCCCGAGTGAAGTTGAAGCGTGGGTTGAATATCGAAATGTCGGCGGACCAACTAAAGTATTCATGTTTCTGACAATAAAATTGACATTGTTTATGCTCTGTTTTTATTGTTGAAGCACAGGTGGAACGTGTCAAGTTATTTTATAACGCATTTCAGAAGGTTGGATAAATTATACCATACAAATACATAGTTAATCGGAAAATACACGGGGTGTTATTGTCATTAGAATAGAATAGATCTTTATTTCATGTAAACCAGATACAGGCACTTATGAAATGTCGAGACTCTAGGACCTAGAGTCTCGACATTTCATAAGTGCCTGTATAGAGTCTAGAGTCTAGGTGCACGGTTCCAAATAGTAGATCCTATGAAGAACCGGAAAGAAACTACAGAAGAAGAAAGAAAGAAGAAGAAGAAGACCTTTCTAACCTTATTTCTTTCATGATTCTGAATCATTCAGATATAGAATTTACAGTCGATATTTAAAAAAGATTACGATTTTGTTTGCAGTAATTTTTAATCCATACTAATACAATAAAGCTTGTTTTTTTGTTTGAACGCGCTAATCTCTGGAATTACCAGTCGGATTTGAAAAATTCTTTTTGCATTTGATAGCCAAATTCTTGGGGAAGGTTATAAGCTATTCAACATCTCGCTACGACCCTTAAGAAACGAGAAAAAAAGAAAAAAATGGCGGCTGAAACAACGGGGCACAGTTAGTTAGTTAAAAAACTGTGAACAAAATTGTATTTTTTTTAAATACCTTTGCTTAACTCTATCTCTGACGGGTAGCAAGTAAATATAGATAAGCTGTTATTTTGGGTGTGAAACCCAACAATTATTAAGTGTTAGATTGAAGTTAGACGGACACTAAGGCGACAAACGGAACTTCAATTGCGACTTTGATGAATATATGGTCAAATCAAAGTCGAAATGTCGCAATTATTCCAGGAGGAACTCGAATTGAATAGCATAGTTACCGGGCGCTCGATGGGTGCATACGCCCTAGTTCCCTAATGAATACCAATATGAAGTTACTCACGCGGCACGTGCAGGGGAGAAATGTAATACATTATACAACCCACCCCCACAAAAACCCGCAATTACTTTTAGTTTATCCGTGACTATGGCGCTTGCAACAGTGCCTAAATATCGGAAGCTCGCAACAAAATATAAACATGGTAAATACCTCGTTCTTAACTCTAATAATAATATTACACAAAGCGTTTGCCACGTGGACTTCACACAATGGCGCCAAATTTGTTAGGCATGGATTAATTTAGATAGGAATAATGTTGGCTCTTACTCGCAAGTAAAACAAAAAAGAGATGGAAGATAGAGCTGTCAAAATAAGACTAAACTAAAACTTACATAATTTTGTCTGTCGTTTTATTGGACTGTATGTTCGATTGGTCTAAGAATCCGGAAAACGACATTACTAGGTAGTAACGGTCAAAAAGTTCTTCATGTCAACTGAATTGACAGGTCTTAACCTCCTCCTCCTCGGGGTGCCAACTGAAATCAGCGTTGGGCTCTCCGCGCCCAGCAAATGCTGAGCTGGATACTTTTAAGTTTTAGCCGATGCTTTACGGAATCGACGCCCATAATTAAGTACTACGCGTAAAGTTCACCTAGCTTCACGTTAGAGGAGCCATTAAAAGCCAAGCCAAGGATTTTACGAGCAATGTCGTATGAAGATGTAAGCGTTATAAAGCTCGACTTAATGTCATCTTAGTAACACTAAATAAGAAAGTGGCCGTGGAAGATCAGCTTAAACTGAAGAGAGACCTTTCATGTTGACGTCAGATGTATCGGTCAACCAATTTGTTTGTTATTTATTTTCGTTTTTAGGGTTCCGTACCCTAAGGGTAAAACGGGACCCTATTACTAAGTCCGTCCGTCTGTCTGTCCGTCTGTCACCAGGCTGTATCTCATGAGCCGCGATAGAAGACAGTTGAAATTTTCACAGATGATGTATTTCTGTTGCCGCTATAACAACAAATACTAAAAAACAGAATAAAATAAATATTTAAGGGGGCTCCCATACAACAAACCTGTTTTTTATTTCCGTTTTTATAGATAATGGCACGGAACCCTTCGTGCGCGAGTCCGACTCACACTTGGCCGGTTTTTAATACAAATTTGCTATCTCTACATAGTATAAAATAAAGTCGCTTTCCGCGTCTGTCTGTCTGTATATCCGCTAACTCCTTAACCACGCCACGAATTTTGATACGGGTGAAAAATCAGTTAGATAATTTTTCGCGGAAGGTATATGTATAATATGTTGATATTTAATGTAAGGATAGTAGAAAAATTTCACGCGTGCGATGCCGGGGACAGGTCGCAAGTTATAATACAAATATCATCAACATCCTGACCTTTTCCCAAATACGTTGGGGTCAGCTCCCAGTCTAACCAGATGCGGCTGAATATCAGTATTTTACACGGAGCGACTGCCATCTGACCTCCGCCACCCAATTACTGGGAGACACTGATACCCTAAAGTTAAACCGGTTGTCAAACTTTTTGGGCTGCTGACTCCCGTAACAACTGTCATAGGTATTCGTATGACAACCGGGTCCAACTGCTTAACGTGCTTTCCAAGGCCCGGAGGAGTCTCGGTATTCGAGGAAACGGTCACCCATCCAAGGACTGACCGCGGCAATCCTGCTTGACCTTGCTGATCGACTGATCTGCGCGGTATCTATGTAGTATGAGCCCCTCATAATATACAGGATAATTTTGTATGTAGTACGCATAATTTGTAGAGTGATTCAGTGTCCATTCCCAAATGCAACCGCAGTACTAAAATTCACTTCAAAACCAAATAAAAAATTGATTTTGTATGACTTGCGCTAGTAAATTATGCGTGTCCCCCATACTAAGTCCAATTTTCGTTTTGTTTTAAAGTGTATCCCAATGCTGCGGTTGCATTTAGGAACAGAAAGTGAATCACTTTACAAATTATGCGCACTACACAAAAAAATATCCTTTATATACACCGTGTAATTTAATTATTTAATTATTAAATTAAGGTGAAACCTCATATACCCCAATTATAATATTTAGTTAAAAGCATAAATACAATTACCAGTTTAAGAAAATTGTTGAGCCTACCATTAATTACTGCATATCAAATTGAGTCAAATTGAGTCTGTGGTTTTGAAAGATTCAAGATGGCTTACATTATATAGATGTTCTCTCGTAAGTGCCGTAAAAGATTATTGAAATATTCATTGTATTAATATTTACACATAACATGTTTTTAACCCCCGACAAAAAAGAGGGGTGTTATAAGTTTGTAGTGTGTATCTGTGGATCTGTGTATCTGTCTGTGGCATCGTAGCTCCAAAAGGGATGGACCGAAGTCAATGCAATTTTTTTATTATATATTTTTATTGAAAGCTATTTAATCGGGTATCATCATAGCTATGTTTCGTGAAAATCTGTTCAGCCGATCAAAACTTACAGCTCTTTTTGTAGTTGGAGTCGGGGGTTTTTGACGGTTAGGTTATATACTCGTACTAACATCAATACGTTTGTCAGGTCTCGTGATTCTACTAAATTCTCTCACGACCATTTATAGCGGTCTATTGGGATTTTAGGCAGCAAAGGTCTTAGACGGCTAAGGTTTGAAATGATAAAATATGTACACGTAGGTCTAGAAATCCTAAATCTATAACATTATGTTACCGAGACTACTCAACGCTTAGGAATCGTTTTAAATAGCTGTTCAGTTATAGTCCGCGCGGAACTATTTGGCCGCGCCTTAGGTATGTGAGCGGTGGGACGGAGGGGCGGGGCACTTTGTCATTACTTAGTACGGCGCCCGCCGTCAACAATAGGTCCCGCCGCCCTCACCCCCGTCCCCACCTAAGGCGCGGCCACCAAGTTCCGCGCGGACTATAGAACACTTCAAAAACGTTTTATTACAAATAGTTTAATTGCCTAGTACCTACTGAAAACAGACTGAAATCTGCCGTAAAATAGACTAATAATGTTTAAACAATTCCAATTTTAAAAGGTCGAATTTAAACGTAAATGCGAATTTCAAACACGAACAAACAGAAAATTCTGATCAATTCCTAACGGGGCAAAAGATCTAGTTTTCAAATTGAGTCGCTTTTGCGAATTTAGTTCAATTTATACTCCTATTTTAATTGAAAATGGAGGCAGTCTTGTGGACAATTGTTCTAGGAAGGCGTGGGTGGGAAACGATGACATTGTACAAGTAATAATCTAAGAGCCGGCGATTAACAGACTTGATTTTTTTTAAAGAGTTACTAAGGCCTTTTTCCGGTTCTTCCCCATAGGGCCTACTATTTGGAACCGCGTACCTAGAGTCTTGAAATTTCATAAGTGCCTTATATCTGGTTTACATGAAATAAATATCTAATCTATTCTATTTATTATTCTTAATTGCGGTTCGAATATTTAATTCAGAGTAGAAAAATCGACAATCGAGACATTTTTAGTACTGATACCCATTTATTTATTTAGTGTCTCCAATAAAAGATATACACACATTCAGAAATTATAGAGGGTTTTAAACAACAATAAGCCAAATTCATCGTACACTAATAAAACAAAAATATTAAGTCCTATTTAAATTATACAAAAACTCATAAATTTTCATTTTTTTATTTTCAATATGAATTGTAAGATGTCCGCTATCCAAAGAACAATCGTTGAGTTCTCAACCCCTATTTTTTGAACGGCAAGTCTTAATAGAATGAGTCAACTTAATATACATAAATCTTGCTCTAAAGTCGCTGGCTCTTAGTCTATAAGGCATTTCAACGGGACTTTTCTCATCAATAATTGAATTTAAAGTTCTTTGATGATTTATAGCTGCCTTTAGCCACGTAAAGTGTTTAAAGTCGAGTCAATTTTGTTATACTGTCTATTGAACGGCGCTTTATTAGATGGTTTTTGTTTTGACTAAGAATTTAAGTTATTATTTTGGTGTTCAGAGGCAATATTGAGACCACTGGTAAGTCATACGTTTGTATGGTAATATTTCGACCCTTAGGAACACAGATGGCCGAAAGCCGGGCTTTCACAGGCAGCGGAGCGGGCTCCGTACGGACTCCGTTTGACTCGCAACGGTAAACTTCATAGAAGTGCTTCCACCAACAAAGAGTCTAGCGGAGAGGACTGAACGAGTCAAAATAGTTAATAACAAACTCTTTCTTCATTTCTTTTTTGCAGCGGCAATTGTCAAAACTCTTTCTTAATAAAAGGCAAAACCTATTTTAGCTATTTGGGGTCCGTTCCGTCCAGCTATTACTTGCTCATTACCTTTTTGCAGTGGAAGTCCGGCTTAAAGCTGGACAATGCCGCCACCACCGGCCCAGAAAAAGGTGGCGGGATAACCTGATCACGTACCAGAAGGGTTAGTTCGAGGTGGCGCAGGAAAGAGACGTATTGAAGAGCTTGGAGAAGGCTTTTACCTAGGAGTGGGACAATATGGGCTAATAAAAAATAAAATAAAAAGGAACACTCAAAGAACCTTCCTGATAGACGGTTGATGACGACCACAGACGACGGACAAGACATTTCACCCACGTTGTTTCTGTCGATGGTAATTTGTGTGATATTTTGCGATTTGCAACTTGCGGTAGTATCATATGCCCCTACTTATGAACGCAAAAAGAAATGAATATTACTAAAGCGGTATATAGAATAGATCTTTATTTCATGTAAACCAGATACAGGCACTTATGAAATGTCGAGACCCTAGGTGCGCGATTCCAAATAGTAGGTCCTATAGAGAAGAATCCGAAAGAAAATCCATGGAAACTCTTTTCAAATAATAGATTACAATCTTGATCAGTACAATGTTGTGGTAAGAACTGCGTGAATAATGTAATTTAATGTGAATAGAAATAAGAATAGGATAATAATGTTTTGCTTCTTAATAAGATTGCCGTGATAAGCTGACTAGTTCCGACAGACGGCACCCGTTCACGAGCATGACGCATGCAAAGATGATGATGACTTTGAACGGGAGCGGAGGGCGTTGTCGATTAGGGCGAACATGCTGGCACGCAGGTTTGCACGATGCTCACTTCCTGTGAAAATCACGCTCTTTCGAGCTTACTGTACTGCGTTTTACACGTGCAGCCTGTGGGCTACATATACGCAAAAATCGTACAACGCTCTCCGCGTTCAATATAACAATGCGTTTAGAATACTGGTGGGGCTGCGCCGTTTCTGTAGTGCGTCAGGGATGTTCGCAGATGCGCATGTAGATTGCTTTTACGCAACAATGCGTAAAAGGTGCGCTTCCCTAGTACGCAGGGTGTGGGGCGGCGCCAACACTGTTTTAAGCATGGTTGCGAGTCGCCTGGACTGTGTTTACGTGGTTCACTGTTGTGCCGTCTCTCACGGGATGTCACAACAGTGACCAACCATGATTTCTGTGTATACTTTTCCTTGTTTTTGTTCAGTGTCTGTGCTTACTAACATAGTTATAAGTTTTACTAATAATCTTGTTGAGTCTTGGTTACTCCAATAAAGAAAAATTCTATTCTATTCTATTCTATTCATGCGTCAGTATCGTATTCATCTCCCAGCTTCTTGTTTTATTTGAACCGTCTGGAAGTCCTTGTCCCCGTACCTCCCCCCCTGGATCCGACCTTGTCAAACCCCAACCTCGTTCAAAGTGAACGCGCGGTGACTAAAATAGTCAAAGTTCCAAATTACCAATTCCCTTTCAAACTCTTAGTTTCACTAAGACTGAACTTACCCGCTGCGAAAATTATTTAAATCACATTCAAACGATATCATCTCCCAAGTTTAATAGAATTAGTAGAATTAGTGTAGATATCTCCAGCTCAAAGGGCATCAGTTGTACAAATGTGAAGTTCTAGCCGACTAATTAAAGTGGTGACGAGTGACGGAGTGTACAGCCAACTTTATTAATGAATCTTATTCGGAAAAGTTCGGCGAACTTCGGCTAAGTTCGGTCAAGTAAGTTACGGCTCGAGAGCGAGTTTCCAGTTTGTTTTTTGAGTGTTCACTGGAGTTTTAGGACTGGCTAGTTGGTTTGTTTTGGCTATTGTATTTACCTTTTTAGTTGGGTTTGCGTATGTGTAGATATATATACATATATATATATATATATATATATATATATATACTAGCTGTTGCCCGCGGCTTTGCTTGTGTGGAAGTAGATATTACGGATCTAATAATTAAAACATGTCAGAATTTCAAACAAACTTTCACTCCCTATTTTGATCCCATAAGGGTGGAATTTTCGATAACCCTAAAACACGTATTTATTTATTTTACACCAAAACGCCAAATCCCAAATTTTATGGATCTTAGTATTAAAGTTTACCATGTTTATAGATTGTTTCGAGCTTCCGATATTTGGGCACTGTTGCAAACGCCATGGTCACGGATAAACTAAAAGTATTTGCGGGTAGTCGTTATTTGGCAGACAAACGGTCTACCCTCGGTTATGGATCTTACTTTAATAAGTGTGAAGAAGAAGAAAGAAGAGTGCTAGATCAGGAGATACGCTATGTCATTTAATGTGATAACATCGGCGGAACCCTATGGTCCTATTTTAATAGCGGAGGGCCTTTTAAAGGATAACACTCTTCATAATGAACAACTTTTACTATAGAAATAACACTGAAATCGCGAAAAAAAATCTTGATGTTTCATACATTTAATAGAGTAATATTGAATAATTTTTATGGAACAGCTGATTTTTTTATCGCTTTTTCAATCTTGGTCCCATAGTAAAAGTTGTTCATAATTATGAGTACTGTAACCCTATAAAAGAACCTCCGCTAATATAGTAGGACTTTATATAATCAACTGAAGGTCTGGTATTTTGTAGTAAAATCAAGAGTTCCATTAGCACCTTATGTGAACTATGTTTTCTAGCTATAGGTATTGATTCAGCCCTAAAGCAACACGTTCTTATACTGTTCGAGATAAATAGCAGTTATCGCGTCCACGGGCTTTCCCGGGGATTGTTCATTCCTTTGAGAAGTTGGTCGAAAAAGTATTTTGGAAGCTCTAAGTAAAGACGGTATCGTAAAATGGTAAATATTGTGAACATCCTTGCTTATGTTGTAAATGGATATGTTTGTGGAAACTGCTTGTTGTTGGGAATGTAAGGATAAGGGTTAGCAAGTCTTTTCAAGTTGGGTAAGAGTTTGGGTCAATATTCCACCTCTTACGAGCAAACTTGTGACGCTTTACCCTACGTATTTCCATGTAATGATGTTCTGACTTAATTAATTTTCATAGTAAGTTTACACGATAGTTTTTAAAACATTACATTTTATTACTAGCTGAGAGCCACCTAGAGATACAGAGTGAAATTTATTGCAAAAAAACTTTCGGAAAAATCGCAGATTTTTTAGTACGGCATCAGAACATGATATGAAAAATGTGGTTTCATTTGATATGATAACATCTGGACAGCCTGTATAATATTAATACATATAACGTTAGACATAAATTATATGTATGTATCAGTAGCGAAGAGTCCATACAACCCGATTCCCATCGGCTTCCCTTTAGGAATTGGTTAGTGCATAGACCTACGTAATATGGCTTGTTATTCAGTTAGGTCGAGCTCTTCCAGACATGACTATATATAGATTACAAGAGACGGTATGGATTTTCTTGGAGCATTAATTGCAGCAGTTTTTAGAGGACATTTTTGGGACGGCTTCCCCTTTTAAAACTGACACCCTTCGCCACTGGTATGTATATCATTCCAGCCCGATAGAATATTCTTTAGAGATTTTTTAAATGACATTTGTATCATATTACTTCTGCCCCTATCCTGTTTTTATTAGGTCTAGATATCTTTGTATTAAATATTCTTACAGTTAGTTTCGGACATAGTAATTCTGTTCTTAATAAAGTAAACACAGAAATATTTTAACAATTCAAGGATTTTTTTCAGAAGTAGACGCAAATGGAAATTCGTCTATTAAAAATGTAATTTGTACTGAAAACAGAATAAATAAGTACTTAATAGCAAAAACTGTAGTATCCCTACGGCTAGAGCGTAGGTTGTTCAAAAGGTCGCGGTTATAAATTGGACCCGCTGAACTTTTGCGAACAGTTACGTCCATTACCCAACAAAAGGACTACTTAGGGAGGTTTTAACGAAGTATTTTTTATTTAAATTCGTACCAGTTTTTTTTTATCCATTGATATAGTGGTCTCTAACCTATTCAATGTAAATAAATAACATTAACATAAAATACATAAATTAAATAAACTTAAATCTAATCATCTGCACCATGCCTTATACACGGCTACATGTAAGGCCTGCCAATGCCGTTGAATTGGCCCGTCGAACTTGTCGGCGATGACGGTGTGACGACTGTTCCCTCTGCCCCGCATTTTAAGCGCTATCGGCTCAATTATGGAGAGGCAGAAAGTCGCGGAGCACAACGTGGAGAAAGGCGCGTACGTCCGTTCTTGGAGAACGAGCGAAAGAGCGAAACGCCGCTTTGCGCGCCGCGCGACTTTCCGCCTCTCTATAATTGAGCCCTTACGCATGCTGGTATAAAAACAGTCATTATACGTTCTCAATGCGCTTCAGAAGCGATGCAGCCACAACAGCGCCCTATACGCGTTATTGTACTGAACGCGGAGAGCGCTGTAGGATTTCTGAGAGTACGACACCCACAGGCTACTCCTATAATAACTTAACCGTTAAAAACCTCCGACTCCAACTAGAAAAAGAGCTGTAATTTTTGAACGGCTGAATAGATTTTCATGAAACATAGCTAAGATGTTACCCGATTAAACAAGATTTGGATAAAAAGAAACTGCCTTGAAATCGGTCCATCCGTTTTGGAGCTACGATGCCACAGACAGATACACACTACAAACTTATAACCTCTCTTTTTTGTTGGGGGTTAAAAAGCTGTGCAGTAGGCTCGAAACAAGGTGATCTTAACTTGTTTCGAGCCTACTCCAGTAAGGCTGGAAATTTACATTACCAAATTCTAATGTAAATTTTCTCCAAAACGATGTTATATAGACCTCATTATTACTCTCAACTCTTAATTACCGCTTCACCAAGTGTTACAACCCTAAAACAGCTCTAGACTAAATGTAGCAGCCTTTAAGTCTCGCTAAGAGCAGGGATTGTATCGTCACATCTCGAGGGATTGCTACGAGTCTCTGGCTAATAATGATGTCGACTTAAGTATAGTAAGAATTAGACGCGCGGTTCACGAAATTGTTGAAGTAAAACATATTTTAAGTAAGGTGATTAATCGACCAGCTTCTTTTAGACGATCACGAATCTTTTAAATAAGTGCGAGATGGCTTTCGAAGTCTCTAAAGCAAAATTTAGTCATCTACGTACCCGAAGACACAGCATTGCTTTTAGCCGCGAGGATAGAGCTTATGGAATACTGAGCTGCACTGCAACGCACACGGCGGACAAAAACTCTGCCTCTAAATTAAATACACCGCTAGGGCCCAACGACGCCGACGCCGACGTCCGAAAAAATGTCTGACATCTGCGCCGAGCCTAAACTGTACTTGGCAAAGACTAAAAAGGCTACGAAAATAGGCGTATGTGCTTACCTATATACTTTATATTTCTATGTTAAGATTATTGTAATTTTTGTTTTATTTTTGTTGCTTTTAATTTTAATTTTTGATTATTGCATGTGATGCCTCCATTTTGCATCCAAATAAATTATATTTTTTTCTTTCATCTTTCTTACACACAATTACAACCGAACCAAGCGTACAGGTGGTGCCATTTACTTCGAACACATTAATTAAAATGAACTGTGAACTTATTAATTTGAATAATATTCAACAATAAATCAAACATTGCTATTTCAAGTCCAATTAATTTGCAGTATGCATAATGTCGTCCGTATAGGGTGGAAGGCATAAAAACTGGCTGTTACATAAATAAAGGAGTTTAAATCGCAGCGGGCGAGCGCCTTGAGCCAAAACCGACAAGAATACGATTTAACTAGATATGGTTTGTTGTAAATTATGTTTTAATTATTTTAGTTGAACGGCAGCTTTTTATTGCTTGTACCTTATTTGTAGGTACGATTGCTTATAAGTGCTACAATATGCAGAGATAAACTACGATAACCGTTAAAAAACCCGACTCCAATTAGAAAAAGAGCTGTAACTTTTGAACGGCTGAACAGATTTTCATGAACCATAGCTAAGATGATTCCCGATTAAACTAGCTTTCAATAAATAAAACTGCATCCTTTTTGGAGCTACGATGCCACAGACAGACACACAGATACACCGATACACACTACAAACTTATAAAACCCCTCTTTTTTGTCGGAGGTTAAAAAATACCCGGGCACATTTTTATTTTTTTTATTCAAATTTTTGTTGAGGCTGAAGCCTCACCAAAAATACACATAATATAATAAGGGTTGTTAAGGGTTAATAGGGGTTGAGGGGAGGCTGGCATAGTCACTACAGTGAACTGAAGTTCACTGTAGTGACTATGCCAGCCTCGTAAGGTCACTCTTAAACAATAAATGACAAAACTTAACATATAGGTACTTAAATTAATAATGACAACGACAAACTACTTTATTTAATTAAATAAAAAGCAAAAGAAGATCTAATTAGAATTAATCTGTATTTAACTAATTAATTCTAATCAGATCGTCTTATAAATATATGTTTCATAAATATATACATTGAAATGGATTTTGTAATACATTGCATACGAACAGCAGAGGCCATATTTACAAAAAGTTTCAAATAAAATTTACGTGAAACCCTTAAGTAAATTCGCGTATTGACACGACGTGTATCCGACGCGCGACGTAGCTACTACATCACAGGAATAATTCATTAATATTCATGTGACAGCTACGGATTTATACGACTTTACCAAGTCTTGCCAAGTTTTATTGAATAATATCAAGTAAATCTATACAAATAAATAAAATTGAAGTGTCTGTTTGTAATGTCAAAATAACAGCTTTTTACTAAATGCATAACTATGAAAGTAGATATATACGGAACAAACAATTATAAAAAGTTTTTTTTTCTTTCTTTTCCTGTTTGTTCCGGATCTCCGAAACAGCTGGACCGATTTTGACTTTCACTGAGAGATAGCAAATCTTATATAAATTAGACTACTTTTATTTAAAAAAAGGAAACAGGGTACCGCGATTTTTTTTTTGTTAAATTCCACGCGGACGTAGTAGCGGTGACAGCTAGTATCAAAATATTTAGTATTAGAGTTCAATCACCTATACTCCGTTTACAATAGCATTAGACAGAAGTTAAAAAAGGTTCTTTTTAATGTACACTTTGTAACAAAAGTATATTAAAGGGATATGCCCATTCGTTAAGGAGGTTTTGGCCAAGTGGCGTCCATAAATACAGCAAATCATAGGCATTAGGGTTGACATCATAGATACAAAATCAACCACAATTTTTTACATAGAACTTGGACAGAATTTTAAAATTGTATGAAAAAAAGGTTGATATAAAACAAACATGGAGTTGACTGGCAAGCCAGTGTCGTCGTGGTAAGCGGGTACGGAATCTAATGTAAAGCCAAGGTTGTCATCGCTATAATACTAATCAAAGTCATCGGATAGAAAATAGCAAAACCGTGTAGGAAAAATCACAACTCACAAAGCACAACAAACAACCCGCAACAAACAAAATGTTAACTGTCAACACAGACTGTCAATTTCAATTATCATTGACGTAGTGATGGCGATTCGGCATCGATTTATCAAAAACCGATGTTATAGAGCTATGAATCGATATTTTTAATAAACTTGAACCAGCACTGCATAGATTTCGGAAGACAATCAATAGACATTTATTTTACCTATTCTACAGAAATTAAACGTTTTAATATAGGAAGCGAAACAAAAGAAAAAAGTTTTTTAGAAGATCATTCAGTTCTCGATTTATTTGATTTCGATTTTTTGTGACATTTGCCATCACTACTTTTATAAGATTGACATAACGTGCGGAAATGAAGATTGCATCACATGCATATTTGATTGAATGTCTTTTTAATATAAGTTTTTAATTCCCGAGTGTTACAAACAAATAAATAATAACAATATATTAGTTACTAAATAAGATATTTTTTTGTATTTTTCACATTGGTGTAACGAACCTGCCTACCTACTGGCCAAGAGTGGGCATTTGCCTTTGTTACAGTTACGATTAACGCTAAATGTATTAATATCTATTTATATACCAGCTGTCACACTTCATTGTAATCATTTGAACTATTTATCTTATGAAATTAAGTGGCTTTTATTTAGATATATTATTTCATTCCAACTTAAAATTAAAGTGTCAATGCTAAAAACCTAAAAGAAGCAGGAGTGAACAATATCGAGAACGTTTTTCGCTTCACTATAATTCTACCAAATCTAAAATGTCACCTAGTCCGTTCATAAGCTGTGACAGCCGGGTTTTTCTAATTTTACCGGTTTATGTCGTCTGTGAAATTGACGTAAATATTCTGTGATTTTGTTATTGTTTCATTCATTCCTTTTGTTGTAAGTTTGTAATGTGTGATGAAGATGTTATTATAAATAAAGCATTATTTAAAATAAAATGATTTTTATTTCGTTTATCTCAGTATTTAGTAGTCTCAGATTTATCCAACAAAGTTATAACTTAACTTTGAAATAAAAGGTTTTGCACTACTGCTTCTACGAGCCTCTTTTTTCTAATGCTATAGTAAACGGAGTATAGTAGCGTTCTATATGAAGCTTAACTAAGTACACTAATATTATAAAGAGGTAAAAAAAAAAATTGTTTGTTTGTATGCAGGGAACTCTCTGGAACTATTAAAACGATTTTATTTTTTATTTCTACCATTTAAATTGCAATATCTTAACAGGCAACTAAGTTCTAAGCCTAAAAACCTATTGTTAACATCTTCAAAATGCTGTACATTTAGTTCGCAATAAAGAATTTGAATTTGAATTCGATTCTAAAAATTATTTTACTAGTAGAAAGCTACTCTATCTCAGTTACAAAGGCTATACCTATTTAAATAAGATATTAAAAAAACGCGCGGTTAAATCCGCGGGCAACAGCGAATACATTATATTTACAGAGACAACGATAAAATAACATCTTTTTAGAATTCCAAATATACTTAAACCCAGAATAATATATACTTAAAAAATATACTTCAACAGAATACCTCTTTCTGTGTTCTGTGCTTAAAACACAGATAATTCACGAAAAATAAAAACAACTTTGCGGGTTCCATCTGAAATTCAGAACCAAATTACTCGATTGTTAATACTAATAGTTTGTTTATTTCTACCTGTTACGTTTTTTCAGTGATTAATGGTGATAAATATACAATATTAAACTTTTTCATAAAAGCAATATTTCGACATTTATGCAAGAACATTTATATTAACTTCTTATCTATGCCTCTTCCTTTTGCTATATGTCGTGGCCATCGCCGGCGTCTCATTTTCTTTTAAATCTATGGCTATAACATCCAGTGTAATCTTAGAAAATGTATCTTTTAAAAATTGTAAGGTATTTTCTTATTTACATATATTTATTTACGGTTTTCTCCGAGGAGCTTATTATGTTTATAATAAATTTTGCTGTAAAATTATGTTATCGTTTGTTTTGATACAGTGTTTATTTATCTCGTTTTTAGGGTTCCGTACCCATATGGTAAAACGGGTATTACAAAGACTCCGCTCTGTCACCAGGCTGCATCTCATGAACCGTGATAGTTAGACAGTTGAAATTTTCACAGATGATGTATTTCTGTTGCCGCTATAACAACAAATACTAAAAAACAATAAAATAAATATTTAAAGGGGCTCCCATACAACAAACATGTTTTTTTTGCCGTTTTTATAGATAATGGTAAAGAACCCTTCGTGCGCGAGTCCGACTCGCACTTGGCCGGTTTTTTTGTATTGCCCTCGGCTTCGTTTGTTTAGTAATAATTATATTTAATTTGTTTACTAAAATAATTTGTATTGTTATGACGAATTCATTAATTTATACAGGATGGTGAAGACATTACGAGATTAAATGAAACCACGTATTTGGTATCACGTTACGTGACCGTACACAAAAAATCTATCAAATCCTATCAGTGGTTTAGCCACAGGAACTAATTTAAATTTTCTTAATTTTACACATATCTATTACCTATCACTTAATGAAATTGGAAATGTCTTTTAACTTGTTCTTAGCAAAGTAATCATTATTTACACGTATAGAATAGATAAAGATGACATAAGTTTCTACTTTAATCTCCCTTCACCTACTCGTAGAAGAATGAGAGTAGAGTATTATGCAAAACTAACATGCGTGTAAATCTTTGAGTTTTTTGTGTATGGCTTCAGAACGTGATACCAAAAATGTGGTTTCATTTAATGTCGTAACGTCCGCATCGTCACCATCCTGTAGATTATGAAGTACACCTACATAAAACAGAACAATATTTTATTTCAGAATATTTACCGTTGGCAAACCTATTACCCATATCCTGACTCATAATAGTGTAACAACCAAAGAAAGATAAATGAATAATAATGCTTTATTCCTCACAAAAGTGATACATAACATTCTTAGTATATAAGAGTTCAAATCGGGGTATTAACATGGTAAATACCCCGATTTGAACTCTAATACTAATGTTAGTGACCATGACAGTTTAAAAACTTATATAACATTCTTATATAACATGGTAGTATATGCTTTACTCCTTTGTGAGAGGCTGGAGTCAGTACTAGGAAAATCCTGTGTGACAGATCACCAAGCTCTCACCCTGAATACATGGTAGGCGTTCAAGACATTATGATCTGATGGGAAGAGACATAAGTATTAAATATTAATTAACCATGTTTTAAATTCAAATACCTATGTGTCTTGTGGAGTGTACGTATCCCCTTCTCTCACATATACACCACCACATACGGGGTGTGAGTGTGTGAGAGGAAGAGGACTATGAAGGGATAATAAAGAATTTTTCTTTGCTATTATGAGAAATGGAGAAAATGGAGGGAGGCCTTTGCCCAGGAGTGGGACAGCATAGGCTGATAATAATAATAATTAACAATAGGCCCGATATAACACTTATCGACAAAGAAAAGAAACATACATATATAATAGATATTGCAGTACCAAATACCAATAACATACAGAAAACTATCTCAGAAAAAATTAGGAAATATACAGAACTACAAGAAGAAATAACAAGAGTATGGAAAATGAAAAGAGTAACAATAGTCCCATTAGTCATATCAACAACGGGAGTAGTCCCGAAACAAATATTCAATAGTCTAGCTATACTCGATCTTCCCAAATATACATATGTTAAACTACAAAAAGCAGCTATACTTAACACATGCCGGATAGTTAGGAAATTTCTACAACTAGACTCAGATAACAATTTTATAGAAGAGCAGCAATCTAACCAACCCACTCAAACCTAAGGTCACACTTTGGTATATGCCCGTGTGACTTTAAAAAACAAAGCCAGGTTTTCCTGAGAAAAAATAATTTTGAAAACGATAATAATAATTATAGATGATTGTGAAGACTTCACTTACTCCTGAAATGCAGAGAAATCGTTCTAACTTTAACTTCAAGTCGTTGTACAAGTGATAACCGTTGAAAACACTTCGTTATGCCAACAGACCGTGTTTTAATTACGAATGTAATTTCTGACTGGTAATTAACGTTGTTTATTGTCTACAAATGCTCCGTTATCATGGACTGTTAGAGTAAATTATAAGCCTCTTAGGGAGTTTGGGGAACGGGGTGTCATATGGTGAAGCAGTTACATAAACTTAATGTTTTCTTATAAAACACTAGCTCCTGCCGTGGTTTCATCCGCACATTTTATTTTTAACCGACTTTAAAAAAGGAAGGGTTTCTCGATTCGACTCTATGTTTTGTTTGTATGTATAGGTACTCTCGTAGCTGGACGGAAAGGACTCTAACTAGCCATAATAGGTTTTGCCTTCCGTTTTGACAATTGCCGTCCACTGCAAAAGACAAATGAAGAACGAGTTCATTATTAACAATTTTTACTCGTTCAGTCCTCTCCGCTAAACTCTTTCTTGGTGGAAGGAAGCACTTTTATGAAGTTTACCGTTGCGAGTTAAACGGAGTCCGTACGGAGCCCGCTGCCAGTGGAAGTCCGGCTGAAAGGTTGGACCTTAAATACAATGTTTAACTGCCTCAAGGCTACGACACTAGATACTTGAGAATGATAGTGAATATAACGTTTCCCACCAACAATAAAGGAATAAATAATACCAGCAAGTCTTACCTTTTTATTGTTCGTTCTTACACTAACTACTCCTTGTAAATAGCATCAGTTTGCGGCGGTTGTACTCATCAAAAATGTACTGTAATATTATTAAAATGTCCGCATGACGTCTGACTGAGCCATTTCTCTCTCCAATATCAATTATGTAAAATGTGGCTTTAGCTTTACATAGGGCTGAGCTGTACTGAAAGATACGCTATTGATTACTTTAGTACGATGCTGTTTTTGTATTTTTGATATGGATAGCCAGGCTTTTTAATTAAATTTATTTTGGTTAACACTATTACAGTGGTGTTAGATGTACATACAATATATATTCCCCAAGGTGCTCACATGTTGACGTTCAAATACAGGATGTTACAAAAATCGTGTAAATCTCTTAAATCACGCGCTCTACTGCTTAATTAGACCTGGGTGGATGCTTTTTGGATTCAGTAAAAAATATATTCGAAAACGAACTATCTGTTGCTGTCACTTGGCCGTAAACGGCATTCTAGCGCTCCGCGCGGGTCATCGAACTTTCGAAGGCGCTTCAGTGGTGAGCAGCAAAGCGAGCGGTATATTTGATGACCCTACCGTTAACGGTCAAGTGATGGTAACAGATGATTCTTTTTTAATATATTTTTTATTGAATTAAAAAAACGTTCATCCAGGATAAGTCTATATTTATGATCAGTAGAACGCGTCGTTTTACACAATTGTGGGATTTACGCGATTTCTGTTACAGTCTATACATATATAATATAGTAAATAGTACTTTTTAAAGATTACCCTTGGATAGTGCGCAGGTGTCATCCATCAACTTAATCATGCAATGTTGTTTTTGTTTTTCATCTATTCTAAGTACCTCAAGATATATCTCATGTGTCTCCTCCCACGGTAAGACCATCGAACCGTGATAACTATTGCAAGACGTCAAGAATCCAGGCGTGTACACATTGACATCTCATTATTGCAACCTGATGCATAATATCGTATATTAATGGGCTTTCACTGCTATATAAGCCTCTGTTTCAGCCCTTTCCTCACATTCGCTTTCAACCATGAAGGTATTAACAGTCCTGTTATTACTGGCTTTCATAAACTATTCTAAATCAGAAAATGCTGAACACCGTAAGACGTACTGCGGGCGAATATTGGCGGAAGCTTTGGCAAAGCTCTGTGGTGACGATCTAATGTTATTGAAAAGGACGAATTTGTACGACGGAGCTATGATGAAGCGGTTTGGTACGGCAGATAGCTGGCCGTGGATCAAGACCCAAGATGATTTGGACAACCGGGCAAAGAGGCAAGGAATTGTGGATGAATGCTGTCACCAGCCCTGCGACGTCACAACCCTGCTAGCTTATTGCTAGAAGGTCAATGTTTGTGCAAAGTGTATCTGATGTTTATTTAATCTCCTCATTTTTCGGTAAGGAGGGAAGGGTTAAAATGTTTATCAGAATTTAGTTTACTTCGGTACAGTCTATATTACGTACCTAAGTTAACATATAGGTTTAAGTAGTGGCTATATAAGGTTCAACCTATCTAGTCCTGATTTTAAGCGGTTATTGTACTCATAATTATGAACAACTTTTATTAAGGGACCGAAACTGAAATCGCGATTATAAAATTTACTGTTTCATACAATTAATTCAATATTACTCGACTAAATATGTATGGAACCGCAGATTTTTTCACGATTTCAGGTTGGTTCCATAGTAAAAGTTGTTCATAATTATGAGTACAATGACCCCTAAAAGGGATCAGGACTAGAAAGGTAGAACCTTGTATAGGCTTTTGTAAATCATGGTTATAATTAAATGAGTTATAATTTAATTACAATAAAATCAATATAATGAATTGGAAACTTATGTTTATTGGTGTTTCTTTTCCCTGAGATCAGAAATAATTATTCATGTGAGAATTTTGATGATGATTATTAAAAACATTAGTTATTTTCTATGATAGTTGATTTAAAAATTCCAAAAACGTTCATTTTCTTAGGACGCCGACTGTGCCTACTAATTTAAATAATACACTGTAATTTTTTTAAACTGTACTTCTTTGCTGGTTATTAATAAATTATAAAAATATTATTATCAATTCAAAATATTTATTTCGGACTATAATATATCCATATAAGTTAGTTAGTTACAAGGTGCTGAACTATGTTAGTATTATAATATAATTTACAACAAAGTCACCATTCTTCGACAGCGAGTCCACAAATAATATTATAATTATTATGTACTTAGTACTTTTCTTACCTATGTATTTTTAAAACGCTTTTATTAGCTTCACTTGTAACTAACTAACTATGTAAAAAATCTTGGAAGTTAAATTTGACCCACTTCCCGGTTTCCGATTGAGCTGAAATTTTGCATACACGTTTAGTTTGGATGACAAAAGCGTTTTCTTTAGTTTTTTTTTTTTAAACTATAATATTTATTATTATTTATTTAGTTTTGTCTATTATACCTCAATCTCTGTCTATATAAGTCAAAGTCAAAGATTTTTATTTCAACTGGGCCTTTGCAGGCACATACATATAATGAGTGCGCATACGACTAGGATCGATATCTTACAACTTTTACATTGACTTCTGAATATAAGTTCCTACCTCTCTAGTCTTGATCCAAAGGGGTTACTGTACTCATCATTATGAACAACTTTTACTGAGGGACCACCCCTGAAATTGTGAAAAAAAAATCAGCTGTTCCATACATTTAGTCGAGTTATATTGAATTATTTGTATGGAACAGAGGTATTTTTTTCCCGATTTTAGGGTTGATCCCATGATAAAAGTTGTTCATAATGATGAGTACATTAACCTCTTAAAGGGATCGGGACTAGAAAGGAAGGATCTTGTCTACACTTAGCCACAAAATTTTGAAATAATATAGCTTCAAAATATCTTATCATTAGCTTACCACTGGAATATTCACCGAATACAAAGCTCGACCAGGGCCCAAGAGACCTTGGTTAAATATTCACAATGTTCCCACTGTTAAAATCATCCGCAATGTTTTAATACCCATTAATTATATAAGTACATTTTAGCTGCCTTGTTGGTCTAAGGTCCATTTTCACCGACAAAATAACAGAAGTTTCACCCAAAAAAAGGCATGTTCAAACGGCGATTTTACTCTAATCGCCTGTTGTCGGTGAAATTGGGCCTAATGAGAGGATTATTTTTTATACCCCTGACCTGGCTTACTTGCATACGGCCCGCCTGATGGTAAGGGGTCACCGTAACCTATGGACGCTTGCAATACCAAAGGGCTAATTCACGTAATTTTAAGACGCGCCGATAGTATTGCAGTGACGCTCGAACTAGACGCAAACGTGTCTCACTGAAGCTCAGAGGATACCAAATGGCAGAATAGTCGACATCGGCTCGGTTGTTTTGATCAATATTTTATTGCAACTGCGCGGCAACTGCACTTCTTTAGTTACGTGAATTAGCCTACAGGGCAATCACTCGCGCGTTGCCTATGTATAAATATGTAGTTTAAAAATTCTGAGTCGCATTATAAGATTGATGTTGAAATCTTATTCTTACAAGAGTGACATGAGTTAAAACATTTTTTTATCTCCACTGCATAACTTTATTTTTTTTAACAAATTTTAATCCTAATCAACAAAACAAATGTTGGAACACAATTTTTTTAACTTAATTTTTTATCTAATTTTCTAATCTTTTAAACTTTATCTAACATTTATTGAAGAAATGTACAAAGGTACAGTTCTACGAACTCTTTTTAAGACCAAATAGTAAAAGAGTCCTTAAAACTTATCCTTAAATTCAACAGTGGTTTTTCTTAGAGTCAATTAGTATTTCGAGCAAAAAAAATATCTCGTAAGACTCAGTTTGTTGCCCCAAACTTAATTGTGTACTCACTTTTGTCTCATTTAATTATTGTGGCGCGCTGAAATAAGACTACGCTTAGGTTTTTCAAGACGTTACATTTATATTGTAGGTAGAGATCTTTATTGTTTTAATTAAATTATTTTTGTTGGCACACCTGTAGCGCTTACATAATCATTATCGCAAAACCATACTTAAACAATAGACACTATTATACTTTTAAAAACAAATAATCCAATTGCATATTCATCCATTTGTGTTTATAAGTCAAATACAAGCAGAAATCAATTGGAAAGGAATAAAAGAAAGAAAGAAAAATGATTAAATTACGTGCCAAAAACGACAATATTTACATACTAAATAATAATAATAAAATATTATAGTTTAAAAAAACTATAGAACACGCTTTAGTCATCCAAACTGAACGTGTATGCAAAATTTCAGTTCAATCGGAAACCGGGAAGTGGGTCAAATTTAACTTCGAAGATTTTCTTACATAGTTAGTTACAGGTGAGGCTAATAAAAGCGTGTTAAAAAAGGCAGGCAACTACAACTAAAATAATTAAATGCAATTATTTTACGTTAATAGCTTTATTAAACCACTAGTAACAATGTAATGTGAGGTGAATAACTATTTCTGTTACTGTCATCTGCACTGTTATGTAAGTGAAAGGGCCGGTGGTACAAAACTGATACAAAACTCTGATACAAAACTGATATATTTATATTTCTGAATCATAGGGCCACAAGTGTCTCCCTACGCGTACAGAATCAGTCTGGCGCGCACGCCACCGCAAG
The DNA here is from genome assembly GCA_932294325.1 of Allophyes oxyacanthae. Lineage (NCBI taxonomy): Eukaryota > Metazoa > Arthropoda > Insecta > Lepidoptera > Noctuidae > Allophyes > Allophyes oxyacanthae. Next base: position 13,427,744 of record OW028622.1, read on the forward strand.
AACGCCACTCGAACTTTAGAATACAACAAATACATTCTATCTTGCGGAACTGTTGAAGATGTTCACCATCTACTTATAGAATGTCTTACAAACAGTAAGGAAAGAGAATCACTGATGAGCACAATAAAATTAAGTAAGTATGATGTTGCACCATATATCAACATGTTGGCACATCCTACACCTCAGACTGCAGACTTACTTACTGAGCTGTTTGTGTATCATCAGTGATTCAGTGTTAATTTTAATATAAGTATTATACCTAGGTTAAGTTACGATGAGGCTGACATGCCATTATGGATAAAAGCCTCGAATAAAATTAAAGATTAAAAAAAAAAAAAAAAAAAAACTACAGGTAGGTATATAAACTAACAGACACATTAATAATGCATGATGCCAGTAACGGGTAACCGTGTCATCATCATCATCATCATTCTCCTGCCCTTATCCCATTTTATTTGTGGTCGGCGCAATGTCTTTTTCTTCCATTCATCTCCCACTCTATCAGACGTCGTTTCCGGATTCAATTCCTTCACATTCATGTCATGTTTCACACAGTCCGTGCATCTATAAGGTCTTATTTTAATAATCCAAAATATTTTAAAGCTAGGCTCTATGAATGGTAGAGAATTAATTTCAAAATGATAGCTGCAGGAGATTCATAAATGATGTAGGCATTAATATCGGGCGGCGCGGCGACGCAATGCGTGTGTGTGTCAGAGTAGCCGAACCCACCAGGTAATAAGGTCGAGTTCATGACCTTAGTGCCATTCATAATCATAGCGGAATAAAGGTTTTATGCAAACAGAAACACCAATTATTGTAATTAACTTTGAAAACAATTAAAAATATGTTTTTTTTTTTGCTAAATATGAGGCTTTTTATCTTATAGATTTACCTCTTAAATTATTTTGCATGGTTAAAATAAGACCATAAATAATAACCGTATAGGTAACTGTTTAAAAACAAATTAAATCCTTGATCAATTTAGCCATAGGAACATAATTATAATAATAACAAGAGTTTTTATTTCATTTATCTTTTTCTTATTCATTTTTACGTTGTAATAGCGGGGACAAGTAAAAAGCTTCGTTTACTTTATTTGTCCTTTGATTAGATTGTTTGTGGCAGTCAAACGGAATAATGCCCCCTAGAGCATCGTCAGGGTTGAGCACGGACACAACGCGACATTCAGATAAAATTAACGTCAAACCTTCAGAGTATTCTAGAAATATACATACATTTATTTATTATTTATTTACATTAAACAGAAAGGCCGGAGCCAATAATACTATTTAATAAAACAAAAAAAAAACACAAAAAGAAAAAAATAAGAAAAAAAACATAAAACACAATACTTTCACTCATTCTTCTCGCAAAACTTCAAACATCACATATCTACATACATCTTTTAGCTAATAAAAGGTATTTCATTACAGTGACATTTAAACAGAATCAGTTGATAATGATTCTCTCTAGTAAGGTCTGTAAAAAAACACTTCATTAGCAAGATATCAGATATGCTATTTCAATTAAGATTCCAATGAACACATTTCATATTAGTTTCCAAGATTGGTTTTCTTATCCTGTCATATAAATTACGTGATTAACAGTAAACCACCGCATAAAAGTACAGAAGTCCAATTAAAGATGAAGTATCGGTATTTCCAAACAGATAAACAAAAATTTTGGTATCTAATTATGTCTTTATAGGGTATCAATCGAGATACCCATGTGAAACGGCGTTAAAAGCTATTAGAGCCATATTTGTCAACCCTATTACGTGTAAGGAACAGCGCGGAGGCACGATTATGCGATTAACATGCGTGATAGACGTTATTAAATGGTCCGAGTAAGTTGCGAATAATTTTAAAGCGCTTTAATACTGTACATGTTTTTTTTTGTTATGTAGGTAATAGTTATTATTCTTTGTTGCACACATAAATACAAATAAAAAATATAAACGGAAAATTCTTGTAGGTACATAGGTTTTCTTATAGCATACCAAATGATAAAGTCTATACATATAATAACCTAACCGTCAAAAACCCCCAACACTAACTAGAAAAAGAGCTGTAACTTTTGAACGGCTAAACAGATTTTGATGAAACGCGATTAAACTAGCTTTCAATTTAAAAAACTGCACTGAAATCGGTCCATCCATTTTGGAACTACGATGCTACAAACAAAGACACAGATAGGTACTTATACATATACACTGATTCAAAGATACACACTACAAACTTATAACACCCCTCTTTTTTGTCGGGGGTTAAAAATGGAATAGAAAAAATATAAACAAATATTTAAAAAAAAGAATCATGAGGTAGATACTTGCAAACGGTGGGATAGTACAGGAGGGCAATTCTCCTTCAGTCAAAGTAATCTCGAATTCGAGAAAAAGTTCGTATTCGAACTTGGCTCGAATGGTAGATAATTAAGTGAAGCTATTCTGCAAAAGTTAAGCCGGACTATCTCGAAGGAAAGTCGCTCTAATTGCTTCGACTGGACGGTACCGTTCGAGGCGTACATTTCGAATTCGAAGCAACATAAATGTCAAAAAGCGCTCGAAGTGCAAACTCGATTCCGTGATGATCTCGCAGGAAACGAGAATTGTTTCCCAGGTAAGAAAACCTGGAAAACTTAAAGCCAATGAATGTTTACAACTTATGTTTACAATTTATGTTACCTTTACAACAAATGTTTATAATTCTGCTGCTAAAAGTAACGAGTGTGAATGAACTCTAATAACGTCGACTCTTCTATCGTAGCGACAAAATCTTTAATATGTGCTTCATCTTAAAATCTAGTTTCAACTAACATCAAAACGATGTGTATTAAGCCCACTAGCAATACTTACTATGTGAGAAACGTTCCAATATAATTGCGCACAATAATTCTCAATGGGCCTTTGAATTTGTCTAACAAGAACGGCATAAATACTAAAATTCAATTATAGAGAACTAGGTTGGATTTCTGAATGGCATTACTGTCCGATTCCGATACACTTGACGACTCTATCAAACACATTTAGCATGTAAATTGTTATTATTTTGAGACTGATATAGGCAAAACTACTTCGTGGTATCCTTGCATTGAAAGCAATACAATTCTGTCGAAAATTATGTGTATTTAGGTGTAGAGTTATAATTTTATATTTTTAAGGCAATGTTTTTATCGCATGATAATGTTTTGTCCTATAATAAATATTATAGTTTAAAAAAAAAAAACTAAAGAAAACGTTTTTGTCATCCAAACTAAACGTGTATGTAAAATTTCAGCTCAATCGGAAACCGGAAAGTGGGTCAAATTTAACTTCCAAGATTTGTTTCCATAGTTAGTTAGTTACAGGTGAAGCTAATAAAAGCATTAAAAATAAACGCCAAGTCTGATGAAGTTATTTGCAAATATTTTTTGTTTTTTTTTTTTTTTAAATATTGCCCCTCACTAGGATTTCTCCTGTATCGAGGGTACAGTTTACAAACATACATGTCACATGCACACACACCCAGACCCGAAACAACTATCTGTAGATCATACAAATATTTGCTCCGTGCGGGGATCGAACCCGCGGCACGTAGCGCAGGAAGCTAATCGCTTAGCCACTGCGCCAACCGTGTCGTCAATGTCAAATGCGGGTGTAATGGGCATACCTATAGTATTGTAATGAAATGTGGCGCGTAAGACGTGGTTAGGTGTCCGAAGTTGCATATAATTTCATACAAAAAATACTAAATTCCGTTCGTGCGGTGCGTTCGGCGGCTGGAGGTGCTCGTTCACCTTATAATTATTTATTTGAATATTTTTTTTACATAGTTCTTTCAAGCACATTCAAGCGTATGGCACCCGTGGGTTGCAGCTGAAAATCAGCGTCAGGTGGTAGCACCTGGTGTTGCCATCTGACATTATGCTGAGCTGACGCCCTTTTGGCATAAATGTACTTTTTTTTCTATTAAATGTAATGTGTTTTAATTTTAATTGTGCCAATAAACGCAATTTTCTTTGTTTCTTTCTTTTTAACCCCCGACAAAAAGGGGTGTTATAATGTAGTGTGTATCTTCTATGGCATCGTAGCTTCAAAACAGATGGACCGATTTTATAGCAGTTTTTTTTAATTGAAAGCTAGTTTAATCGGGTATCATCTTAGCTCAGTTTCATGAAAATCTGTTCAACCCTTCAAAAGTTACTGTTCTTTTTCTAGTTGTTTTCTAGTCGGGGGCGGGGGTTGTTGAGGGTTAGGTTATGAGTACCGGTTTCAACGTGCGAAAAGTGACGCCTTTGAAGCCAGAAGGCTAAAAACAGGAAAATATGAAGCAGGAAGGACCAGAATATATTTCTATATTAAGGTTGCGTTCAGATGACACGCGCCCGCTAAGCGCACGCCACACGCGTCAGCACGCGCGTCTAACTCACTTTGATTTTTTTTGTATATAATTTGTGTCTTATGACACATCAACAGATCTCAAATTGCATTTAACGAAGTCCAACCGCACACACCACGCGCCCGCCCTGCGCCCACCCCGCACAAGCGTTGCACCCACCCGCCCCGTACGCCTTACGCTATTTTGCTATAATTATATACGCTGATTTTACGCGTGCCGAGCGCGGGTGTAAGGCGGGCACAGCACAACGCCTGTGCGTGGTCGGCGCGTATCGTCTGAACGCGCCCTAAAGCTATATCTTAAGACCGCTTTACACGTGCTAGAGAAATTCCAACTACCGCGTTCATTTAAATGAAATTGTTATAAGCCGCGGGCGATTTCGGAATAGGGCTGGCACCTTTACTCTCGCAAAAATATTATGTTAAGGCAGCAATCTTCGAGGAAATAGTGTATGGAATATTTCCGTTTCATTTTCTTTGTAAGAAAGAAAGAAAGAAAGAAAGAAAATACATTTATTCAGCACGGACATTGACAACAAAAAAAAAACTGAAACTGACTTGAATTTTTTGTCTTTTTTTGCTGAAAGATTATAACTGTTATGGCAACCTTATTCAGAGGCTAATAATCATTTTTATCGTATTCTTATTTTTATACACATTAAACTGCATTATTCTCGCAGGTCTTACTCCAAGATTATAATCTATTAGATTGCCGGTTCTTCTCCATAGGACCTACTATTTGGAACCACGCCCCTAGAGTCTCGACGTTTCTTAAGTGCCTGTATCTGGTGTACATGAAATAAAGATCTATTCTATTCTGATTGGTCGAATTAGTATTGTACCTGTTCATTGACGACCATTGTAATTAGCTTGCTACGTAGTTCCTATATATGCCGCTAGGTGTCGCTACAAAAAAAAACCTAATGATCGTAATTAGCCCTAACCCAAAACATTGTCGTCTCTAATCCGTTTAAGAACTACTTTTTATAAAATAATTACTGAACAATTTTTCAACATTAAAGTATAAAAAGTGTCAATCTCATTCAAGCGACCATTAATCTGTGTGACAGACATAAATTGATGATCATTAAGTTTTGCTGTTTCATCCATTAGCTAAAGTTCGTAGACTTGGTTTTATATAGAAACGGTTTTTTGATAATACACGGGTTTAATATTAGGAGTTAGTTAAAGCTCATCACAGACGTAGCTATTATATATATTATAGCAAAACATTACAATATATAAATATATAATATATATATATTTATATATATTATTTTCCATTGTAATCTTCGAGCAACCTCAGACGGTGCGATAATATATATTTCTATTACGTTACCAAAATGTGTGGATAGATAATAGCAAGACTATAATATATATTATGGTATGACAACCGCATCTAAATGAGGGCAAAAATATATATCGACCGGCACGGAAAAACCCCCGACTCCAACTAGAAAAAGGGTTGTAACTTTTGAACAGCTGAACATATTTTCATAAAACATAGTTTTAACCAGATTAAACTAGCTTCCAATTATAAAAACCGCATTGAAATCGGTCCATCCGTTTTGGAGCTACGATGCCACAGACAGATACACAGATACACACTACAAACATATAACCCTCTTTTTTGTCGGGGATTAATAAATTGCTCAAAGAACACCAATTTATCAAAAACGTAAATAAACAATTTTCAATTGAAGAAGAAGAAAATTCATTTATTCAGCACAGTAACAACACACGAGAGAACAATAAAATAAAAGATAAAATAAACGTTAAAACAAAAAAAAACAGACATATGAGCGAACATTTCTTGCCGGTTCTTCTCCAATAGGATCTACTATTTGGAACCGTGCACCTAGAGTCTCGACATTTCATAAGTGCCTGTATCTGGTTTACATTAAATAAAGATCTATTCTATTCTATTAACAAAACTAAAAAACAGTCCAGAAAAAGTCCCCCTCAAATAAGCTTAAATATCCTCCTCCTGTCTACTATTTCCGGGGACAATTTCTTAGGGATCATATGCACAGTTGGTTCCACGTTAGACATAGCTCCGGGAAAGAACGCGCACATCTCCTTTGTGTGGCCTGCACTAAATTGAGTGAGACATCAAAGGCCTTTGTAAGGCCACAACAATCGAATCGGTCCACGATTATATTTTCCATGTTTTCCAGCACTTCGCTTGAAAGAAAAAGAAAGAAAGAAAATTCATTTATTGGCCACAAAAACAAGACACACTGGAATGACAGATACAGGTAATAAGAAGAGGACAGGTGCATAGACAGAGAAGACATTATTTTAGGATGGCAACAATGTAAAATTGAGTAGAAAAAATAATAATTTAAAATAAAACCTTGCTTTCTTTTTTCTTTTTTTTGCTTTTGCCTTCGCTTGAGGTTAATCGAGAATATCATCATATAAATAAAACCGTTTAATATACAGGGTGACTGGTAGAACGAGGGAATCGTTGAAGTAGGGTGTTCTACTAATCATTATGACCAACTTTTACTATGGGACCGAAACTGAAATCGCGAAAATAAAATCAGCTGTTCCATACAAATAATTCAATATTAATCGACTAAATGTATGGAACAGCTGATTTTTTTTTCGCGATTTCCGCTTTGGTCTCATAGTAAAAGTTGTTCATAATGATGAGTACCATACCCTCCTTCAATGATTCCCTCGTTCTACCTACCCTGTATTATCATTTTCCTTTATAATAATACAGGAAGAGAAATCTTTGTACCTACCCCTTTTTATGCATAATATTGCGCGCACGGAGGAGTGTGAAATTTGGCATAGTTAAAGTTTATATGGAGAAGGAGTGCAGAAAGCTAAAACTTATATATAATATGTGTTACAAATACGTTGAATTAAATACAGTCAAATTTCGACCACTGGTAAGTAAGTAAGTAAGTAAAACTTTATTTGGCGACCCTAATATAAATAAAACGGTTTAATTAGCTCATGACAAAAAAAACAATAAAGAAATGTACGAAGAATCTTGTAGTTTATGGATTTAAAGACATTTTTTTTATTAGCTCTTCCTGTCTGTCCCCTAGGTGGGCAAACGCCTCCCCCAAATTCTTCGTCTCTTTCCCGTGCCACCTTGAAATATCCCCATAAATAAAGGGATTTTTTCTAAAGCCCGATATCAGTAGCCAGATAAAATACATCCAGCTATTAATTTGAAATTGAACATTTAAGGCACGTTATTTGATAATAAACCAGCAACCAACAAAGCATTTTGTGGAATTCGTTTTCCGAACACCAAATTTTACTACAAAGAACGGTATAAAAAGTAGAATTCCATCAATTCTCCGAAAATGGCCGTTAATCTTAGGCAACAAACAAAGATCAAGTGGAGTCTATTAAGAATTCAATACGCGTTTAGGGAAATTCTAATTGGCCACGATGTTCTCCCTTGTCGAAAGTTCCTCTTATTTAATAAACACCGCCAAGGCTGTACATTTCAATTACTTGTCTCTTTTTTCAACTCCAAGATCCTAAGACAGAAATAAATTAAAGTACTTTTTTATGTCGTGGAAAAAGGCCACTAGCCTCGTTATTATGGAGATTATAACTGGCTGGTATCACTTATTTAAATTAAAAATGGAACAATATGGCGGCGCGTAACCGTTTTTCAATTACGTTGATTAATTAAATGATTTGAGTGGGTGCACTAAATGGGGAAATTAAAGATAAACTTTTGTTAAAATTGTTGACTCAATATAAAGGGTTTCTGTATTGTTTATTTGGGATTTTGTTTATACAGTGAGTTTATGTATAGAGCTATTTTAATTAACCCTCGGAATGTTAGGAACGTTTTTGTTAGTAGATCTGATTTCTTTGCATTCAAAATGATTAAATCAACACTAAATAAAAACCTGAAATTAAAAAACTGTCACCGATATTGAAATAAGTATTCAACCCTTAGCCTAAAACCACAAAACCGTTTCAACAAAAGTGGGGGTTTTCCAAACTTATTTCCGTAGAAGAAAGTTCAAAACTTTATATCTGAAACAATAGTATCTTAAAATCTTTGTTAACTGTTATAACAATATTAAGGATTTATAATTTGGCAACACCTATAATATAAAGTTGGCGACACTGCACCGCTGGCGTTTCCTTGCCAAACTATACGTTTGTGTTATAATATTTACTGAACATATTTACTATAGCGAAACTATGAACTGGGTTAAGAGAAAACTTAAAACAGAAGATACAGTTTCATGATGACCTAATAAAAAAGAAAGAGAATAAAGTAAAGAATAATATACCAAGTGACACAGCGGATAGAAAAGAACATTTGATACATCACTTTAATAAATTATGATGTATTTACTGAGAACTTTCCATCTTGCTACAAGGTATCAGGCTATTTGATGAAGACCACCTCATCAGTAACACACTCACCTTAAGTGCCATTAGATAAGATGAAACATAATCACAGAAATCTAAATATTTGTGGTAGGGGAAATCCCTAAATTACAGATCAACACGTTTCGAACCAAATGAACAAAGTATTCGAATAACAAGAATCCGACTATTACACTCCAATTTATTATTTTTAATCATAAAAGAATAATAATAAAAATCTTCTAATTACCTTTTTTTAGCCCATATTTCGTACCTACCACGCCGTAATAAATCCTAATTCAAAAGCGTTACATTTTCATAAATTCCACGGAAGGATAAAAAAGGGGAAAATGTGATTCAAGTTCTTAGAAAAAGAGGATAATTTAGAGACCTTTAGTTAATTAAAAGCGGGTGCGTTTTGCGGTCCATTTACAGCGGACGGTTCTGCTGAACCGCTTTGTAGAGTGGCGCGAGGGATGAGCGGCAGCGGGTAGTCCGATTGGCCAGAATTTAATAGATGATTATGTCGCAGGGATATTGTCAAACCAGTGATATTATTGCGTGAAAATTCGTCAGCCGCCTCCATTTCTCACAATTTCACGGGCTCATTTCAGTGACATTATAATTGCAAGGCAGCAGTGGCGAAGAGTCTATACAACCCGATTCCCACCGGCTTCCCTTTAGAAATTGGTTCGTGCATAGACCAACGTAATATTATAATATTTACTCTCATCCAACTGACAAAAAAAAGGCTACAACCATTCATTAACGTATCATAAACGACAAAAATTTCGCCGTGTATAATAAATAAAATGATATACAAACGTCCCACGTTTCTAGTCCCGATTCTTTTAAGCGTTATTGTAATACATCATTATGAACAACTTTTACAATGGGACAAACCCAGAAATCGCAAAAAAATCTGCTGTTCCATACAAATAATTCAATATTACTTGACTAAATGCAACAGCAGATTTATTTTTTGCAATTTCAAACTTGTTCCCATCTTAAAAATAGTTAACAAGGATCGGGACTAAAAAGGTAGGACCCAATAATTATATAAATCTACCTTAACTCTGCCACTTGTCACTTGTACCACAGCTAGCTGACTGGACAGTTCACAATTCGCTAAGTTTCGCGCCGTGAACTTGTATGAGTCTCGCTTACCTGAAATAAACACAAAGAATGTTAATTCAATTACACTTCAGACGTATTCTCGAAATTACGATATTTGGACAGTTTATACATGTGTTTATTTGGGACTAAATTCAATTACTGGACGATGGAGTAAATGTCAGGGTTGATATAGTTAGAATGAGAGATACCTATAATACATCTAATAATTACTTTTTAATCTCTTACCTACCAGACCTTTATTCTTTTCTATTTAATACTTTATTTGCAGTCGACCAAAGAATTGGTGTACCACCCTAAAGGCTCAATTATGGAGAGGCGGAAAGTCGCGCGGAGCGGAAAGCGGCGCGCAATGTGGAAAGGCGCGTAGATCTCCGTTCATGGAGAGCGAACGAGAGATCCATAATTGAGCCCTTAGGTTGCAATTTGTTTGTACTTTATAAAACAAAAAGGTCAATTTTCTTGTCAGCACATGTTTTTTACTCTTCGCTTTTTTCCAATTTTTTTTTCTCTTTTTGTGCATTGTGTTGTCTAGTGTCTAGTCCGAATAAATGTATTTTCTTTCTCTTCCTTTGATGTCAGTGAAGTGGTAAATTAGTTTCAGAAATGCTGTCTGGGGTGGTCTTCAGTACCTAGTCACCCCAGACACGCTACGCCGCAGACGTAGCTACTTCAAACACAACTCAAAGAGGTACAGTCAGTCGAAAATACCTTGACGTTCAAGAAGCACAATCATGTTGTTGTCGCCCACCGGAGCTATTAGGATTCTGCTAAGCAATTATTCTTGGCATATTACACATCTGAGAGGGCCTTATAAAGTTCTCGATGGTGTGTGTAGTCCACCAACCTGCATCAGGCCAGCAAGGAGGATTAATGCCTTAACCCTTCTCATTCTGAGGCCCGTGCCCAGCAGTGTGACAGATAATGGACTGAATTATTATTATTATTTATTATGCAATAATAGTAATAGTCCTAGTGTAATCTAGTGTATAGTCCTAGTCGATTGGCGCAGTGGCTAAACGATTGGCTTTCTGCGCCATATGTTGCAGATTCGACCCCCCCACAGAAAAAACATTTGTATTGCCTACAGATGGTTATTCAGGGTGTGTGTGCATGTAAGATTTATGTTTAGTCAACTGTACACACGATATAGGAGAAATCCTAGCGTAAGGCACCGTTTTATGTCTTATATAAAAATTAATGTTTGTTTGTTCGTCTTCTGCGTTCCTATAACATTCATCCAATTACGATGAAACTTTGGTGAGCTGTACGAGAGGCCGCGAAGGATTCCGAAAGAAAAGAGGAATTGTAAGGAAAGGCACATATAAAAAAATATAAATTTACCAAAAATGTTACTTTTGTACGTACAATTATCAGGCCGAGTCATATTTCGGTATTCACGGCTGGCTCCGACTATTCACGACCGAAAATGCTGGCATTAAGCCTGAAATAGATCATCCTAACGAATTCAGACCATGTCACTGTAGGTACACATCGAATATTCAGATATTAGGGACGGTATGCGATATTGAGGAGTCATGACATAATTTTATTAGCACGTTTTTATAAACTCGCTTTCTTGTCTGTTCGGTATAAATTTTGCAATCGATTTTAAACCATAGACTTAGGATATTTCCGCTTCCCTTTTAAACCAACTTTCCTATGAGCTATAGACTTGAAAATATTAACTAAAAAGCTGTTCTTTTTTTAATTTTTCTTTGTTTTTAAAACTTACTAAAAAGTATAAATAATATAATTATAATAACCTAAAACACCGCAAAACATCTCCCACCTACCGTACTCGAATTTTCCATTACATGACTCATAAGAAATTCTATTGACCTCAGAGCAGACAAAATTCTAGATGGGACGCGCTGTTCCTCATATAAATTCCTTTGGACCCATTCTGTACGCGTGTAGGAACGCCAACTACATACTTTAACGACGATGGAAGTTTATTTAGGGTTCTGTAAGATCAATAACAATTACTGCTTAGATAAGATAGATAAGAAAAAATTGCGAAAAGCGAGGCCGCCTTAAATTATGCTAATAACTATTTCGCCACCACTCAATAAGTCAAAGTTGTGTTTCATTTTCTCAGAATAAGAACGCCAAAGTTGGCCATTTAAGAGCCCATCCACACTCAATACTTTTAGAAGCAGAATCGCGAGTTTTCGCGTTCGTTATTCACTTTTGGTAAGTAAAACAGACACAGACAGTAGACATTATTGAGGAAAATAAAAAAAATATATTTATTAGCAAATTGAAACGTTTTCTACTGACAAAATGCTACTACACAATAAAGGAATATTTCGATGATAAAAAAATTTAAAATAAAAAATAAAATTACACTCACAACTTGCTTACAAATAATAATTACAAATCACTTACAAATACACTTAAATATAATTCTATACTTATATACGAGTAGGTAATCAAATTTTGCAACGTAGCCCTCTTCCTCTCTCCTAATTTTTGCTGTGCCCGACAGGGTCCATAATGATCAATTTTATATTTTATAGTCCACCTTTGTAACACACTATGGAATGCAATAAAATTTTGAGTTTTTTGTTTTGAGTTTTGAAAAGGCAGCCGACGAACGCGAAAACGCGCGTTTCTTCTGCTAAAAGTATCGAGTGTGAACGGGGCCTAACGCAAAAATCACGGTCGAAATGTAACGAAGACGAATATAGTTTTTTTTTTTTCAAAACTCGCTGTCTCCTACCTCCTTGCCTACGGAGTTGCACAGCTGTTTGCGATAAGTTCCAATCCTTTAACCTCGGTACGTAGGTTTCGATATCTATAACAAACTACAAGTATTAGCCTCACCAGAACGCCAAGACAAATAGTTTTGAAGAGTTATTGCTTTAGTTACTACGCCAGCTAAGCTTATCGATAAATAACAGTTCGATGTCACTAGTACAGATGGAAATTGTATGTCTTATTTAATAATAATAATAAATTCAGCTCATTACTGTCTTACTGGGCACGGGCCTCTTTTCAGAATGAGTAGAGTTAGGCCTTAGTCCACCACGCTGGTCTAGTGCGGGTTGGCGGACTACACACACCATCGAGAACTTTATGAGGCCCTCGATGTGCAAAATACAAGGATAACGGAGGTAATTTCACGTCTTGCGGCACTTGTCAAAATGTTTTCCCCTAAACATTTATCCTATTCACTAATTATTTTTTTCTTTTTAAATGAGTCTGATATATAGTACGCGCAAATCTTTATGAGCCCTCTGAACTCTCTCCCTCTCTCTCTCTAGCACCTATAATAAGCGTTCTTAAAGGTGCTAGAGGGAGAGAGAGTTCAGAGGGCTCATAAAGATTTGCGCGTACTATACTACTTTTTCGTAGGACCTTTCTTTTTAGACAACGGCACTCATTTCATATGTCATTTAGGGGTCAATTTAGGGGAAAATGCCCTAACGGGGGACATTGGTTGTTGTCTGCTAAAAGGTTGCCGACCCTGACTAGCCGACTGAACAGAAGAAATAAAAAATGTTTCAAACCCCCGATCGACTTCCGCAAGTCATCGCCAAAAGAATTCCGCATGAATTATTCTAAATGACACAAAGTGCTTATTACATTGCTTGGTAGTCCCGAAGCGAGTACTAACCGAAATCTGAATATGTCTGACACGCCACTCGGAGGCGACGTCAAGTAGCGTTGTACCAATTACCTGCTTTGCATATAGTTGAACAAGTTTAGGGAAATAATTTTATTTTTAGATTTCGTAACTACAACGCGTTTTCTAGTTTCGTTTAACTATTAGACGATTTTAAACATCGTCGGTCGTTCAGTGGTCGAAATTCGACCGAAATAATTATATATAAATTTTAGCTTTCTGCACTCCTTCTCCATATAAAATCCTCCGTGAGCGCAATATGCTTAAAAAGAGGTACAACAAACGTTGTACTTCTTCACGCATTAATATAGAACATAGATTTTTTTCAGTTTGATGTACCAAAAACAATTTTGATTAATTTAGAATTGTTGATAAGTCTTAGGAGAATTATGGTCCCCAAAACCTACCCATTTTCCGAACAGACATGTCTTTAGTTTTTAATACCGACTATCCCAATCGAAAATATGAAGTCGACTGTTATCTCACAAATGTGAGACAAATAAAACTCCTGGATTCAACCTGAGCAACAATATGCGAGCCTTTACGTTATCGATATTTGTTCCATAAACCTGTTTCGTAACAAGAAAATATCAATATCGAAACCATAAAACTCCATCACAATCTAAGAAAACAAGCTCGACGCATTCGTTTCAAACTAGCCCGACTAAGGCTTGGTATCCACCAAAGCGGAGAAGAGCAGAAATGTGTCTTAAAAACAAATTCTATATCGTTATTATACCTCTAATAAAAAAGCCTTTATTTATTCTTTAATTAAGTACAAAGTATTCTTACTTACTAATTGTTCACTTTTAATTTAATTCAGGACCGCTCGTAGGGTATCGGCGTCCTCCCATAATTTCTATATTTTCTTATTGCTTGCTTTCATTAACCATGCCTTACCCACCATTTCTGTTATCTCATCTTGCCATCTTTCCACTAGTCTGCCTCTTTTTCTTTTTCCTCTTGGCCCTTTCCAGGCAGTTGTTCTTCACGTATAGCTTCAATAACAAAATCCCATTGGTTGTTACGACACATCTCCGCTCATCTCCACTTATCTCCGCTCTGGTGAATACCGGGCCTTAAGGCTCATCCATACATTCCTCTTACATCTGTTCTACATACAAGCTCCCTTATTCCCCGTTCGTTCCATTCACATGCAAATCCAAGCGCTGGGACTCCCATTAGCTCTGTAAGCCATTCTAACGATACAGGGTTGAAGCGAACACGTTCCACACTGTATAGGGAGCGATTCCCGCGTATTTATGATTGTTGTGTACCAAATTGTTTGCTGTAAACCTTGTGAAATGGGGTATGGATTGCGTTCCATTTTTTGAATAACTCCTGGGTTATTATTTTTAATCGTTTGGGGAGAAAGTTTGTTACTGTGCTTTTTCGGGTTTCGAGTGTATTAGCTGGACAGAAAAAGATAGAAATGAAGATTCAATGAGTAGAGGATACTATAGTGAAAACTATTCAAAATAGGAAAGAAAAGATGAAAGGCCATGATAGTTTCATTAAAAACATAATATCGAAAGAAAGATAAAGGAAGGAAAGGTAGAGGAAGGCCACGTATAAGTTGCATGAGCCAAATAGAAGGAAAAGTTGCTGTCATGTTGTATAAGGAGGTTAAGGAGACTGCACTGGAGAGAGAAAAATAGAGAGAGCTGCATCAGCTGCACCAACAGAAGCAAGGCTTATAACTTTGAAGAAGAGCTGTATATTACTATGTTCCTTCCTGTAGGTGTTCGCAGTCATTGAATTCATCACCCGTCCCCGAGGTAGTGGTACAAGAGGATTAAAGAAAGATTTCAGTGTTGACCCCATAGTAAAAGTTGTTCATAATAATGAGAGCAATAACACCTTAAAACAGGTGTTCTGTTTAAATATACACACGGTATAATAACACCAGCTAAATTCAATCAGCAAACTTTCCGGTCGACCATCCTAGAGCCTAAAATCGTTTGCGGCCGCCGTCCTAACACAGAGTTACTAACTCTAAGCGGCCCGCAGTCGCTCAAAGCATTTTGTTTACGAACTGTATACAAGTACTTTTGTATACTTTTCAGGGCTGGCAGTTAGAAATAAGACACGTTTTATTCTGCGATTTCATGAGACAGATAGAGAGATGCCAGCGTAGACGACTTTTACGCAATAATGCGCAAGAAAGTAGCGTCTGTAATGCGGCGAGTGCGAGGGAGCCGGAATAGTGTTCTGAAAATGATGGACGACAGAACTGACACCGCTCTGCTTCGTAGGTTTACTGAACTACATGTGTTGGTCCGGTAAGCCTGCGGTGTGGAGTGGTGGTGCGTTGTGTTTGTGGTGTAAAATGTTACTAACTTAGTATATAAGCAAAATTGTTACTAACAACATTAGCTATGGACTGCATTGTCTGAAAATAAACGTTTTTTTTTTTTTTTTTTTTTTTTTTTTTTTATAAGAAATGTGGCACAGCCCTATAGCGACCCGCTTAATGCACTGCTTATTTCTATGAATACCGTCAACTTGGAAGGGTGTATTACCATACGTTTTGCCTCCATTCTACGGTAATTGTATGTTGCCGTAACTACCAATTGAGGCCTGAAATGTTGTGAAGAATTCTTGAAGTAAAATGTTACGTTTTATATTATGTTTTACGCATTGTATACATATTTATACAAACAATTGTACTATCTTACTTGAAAGTTAATATTTTGTGTTTTAGTTTTCAATTTCAAGTAATTTTGTTATCTTTTCATACTGAAACTTTAATGTTTATTAGAATCTTGTGACACTTCAATTTAATACTTTAATTGAATTTTAAAGTGAATTTTGATGTGTCTGTCAGATTAGTTTCAACTTATTAAAATTTATCAAAACTGAAAGAAGAAAGGACTCTTGAACTCTTTTGTATTTTTATATACCACTTAGGTATATGCTCAACAACCATACGGCCCGCCTGATAGTAAGCAGTTACCGTAATCTATAGACGCTTGCAACACCAGGGGCATCACTCGCCCTGTAAAAACCTTTTTACTCCCTTTTTGAAGAACTCCCTGCTGTAGTCTCTTGAGGAGACTTCGATGGGGAGCTCATTCCACAACCTGAGCGTGCGTGGGAGGATACTCCTCTGAAACCCCACGGTACGAGTCTAGGGTACGCGGATGAACTCCCCGCCGTTGGCAAGAGGTGTGATGATATAAGGTAGCCGCTGGCATCATATCAAACGACACAGTTAGCGCAGTGGCTAAGCGATTAGCTTTCTACGCTACGTGCCACGGGTTCGCTCCCCGCACGGAGCAATTATTCGTGTGATCTACAGATAGTTGTTTCGGGTCTAGGTGTGTGTGCATGTGAGATGTATTTTTGTAAACTGTACCTTCGATACAAGAGAAAACCTAGTAAGGGGTAATTTTGCCCAAAGAGCAAGAAGTAACCATGACAAGCAACTGTGTCCCATACGAGCGAAAACCAACACTGCACATTCAAAGCTGCACACCCTTAAGGCTCAACTATGGAGCCGCGGAAAATCGCGCGGAGCGCAAAGCGGAGAAAGACTCGTATCTCCGTTCATGGAGAGCGAGCGAGACAGTGACGCGCCGCTTTGCGCGTCGCTCGGCTTTCCGCGATTCCGTAATTGCGCCCTTAGCAACAGGGTGGACCACAACTGGAACAAACTCCCAGAAGATGTTGTTAAAGCGACCTCTATAAATTCATTCAAGAACTTACTCGACAACTGGCTACAGCAAAATAAACACTCGTTAAATTAAAGAAATACACTATAAAAAATAAAATGCGAACTTTTAACACTGTGTGAAATAGACATATCAGCAAAGTTGCTGTTCGTCTATAATAAAAAAATAAAAAAAAAATATTTTTTATTTTTATTGTACGTGGTATTACTTTCGAGTGTAATAAAAACCACCGCAAATTTACTGACGCCCCTTTTCGACAGCGTCAAATCAAAACATTTCACATATCCACAAATAGCTTCGAAAAAACGTGAGTTAGGAAAGTAAATAAACTCACATAAAAGTGCCAAACTCCTAACACTTGGGGCCGACAAGTTAATATAAAGGGGCCACACGGAAGAATATTGGATATTCTCCCTCAGTGCCAAACAGCTATTATATTTACATACGACTGAGTGCCCTATTGAATAATATATTGAAGTGGCTATGTCATTCATGACAGTTTTTGGTAGAGCCTAAATGGCGGCCCCGTTAAATAGATTACTTCTTATGTGGCAGGTCGAAAATAAGCTGTCTTGCCCAGAGAAGTACCGTCGGCATCAGAGGTGTTAAAAGATAATCTAATCTAAGTCTCAGATAGTTAGACATTGCCATCAAGAAATTCATCTACAGTAAGGGAAGCTGATTCAATCAGCAATTTCTTAAATTAATCTTAAAAGTATTAATGCTTCTAAATAAAGTCAACGTCACACATGATTTGCCAGTTTTGACATCAGACTGTTCCTCACTTTTGATGTTGTTTGTACGACACCCTTTGAGAATACCAGCGCGGCGTTAAGTAGCAACAATTGTGTTTCGTGCCGACATTAATCAACACTGACATTATCTTTCTACCCAGCAATACGTATTACCTACATTATAGGTATCTCGACACAAATAATTCTGCTAAGTGAAGATACAGTCCGACCCTTGTACCACAATACATTCGACCACACATCTTAACGCCCCGACAGATTTATTGGCTACCCCTGACCTTCGCAGGTACAGATTTGCCTACAGTTGCTTACCCCTGTCTTGCTAAACTTGGTTATTTTATTATGAAATGTATAGAAAGTAGATTTTACTCAAGAATCTGTAAAATATAATAAATATTATAGTTAAAAAAAAAACGAAAGAAAACGCTTTTGTCATCTAAACTAAACGTGTATGCAAAATTTCAGCTCAATCGGAAACCGGGGAGTGGGTCAAATTTAACTTCCAAGATTTTTTTACATAGCTAACTATGTATAAAAATCCTCTATCTGTAACTAACTAACTATATAGTTAGTTAGTTACAGGTGAAGCTAATAAAAGCGTTTTAAAAAGACAAACTGACAGACTGACTACCGGCGGAAATAAGACACGAACCCAAAAAACTTGTTTTTAAAAGAAAACTACATAAATACAATTTAAGTAATATGCGTTAAAGTCGTGTTCAGTGGTGGGATTGAGATCATCTGGTTAGTGATCTCAATGCCACTACTGAGCACTTATTATATTACCTAAATACCTTATCTAGTTTGTTTAGACTCACTGATCCCACAGTCAAGCCGATTAAACGGTTTTGTGGGACTACACCAATTCATGTACAAATTGTGTATATTAAATAAATAAATTGACTGACACTTCAAAGTAGTGAAAAATTCGAATCGATATGCGAGATGATCTTATAGAATAGGTAGCTAGGCTGAGCGAATTAATAGATTTCACTCGTTTTTTATAACACTTGAATAGTTTAGCAAACGCTAAGGGCTCAATTACGGAGAGGCGGAAAGTCGCGCGGAGCGCAAAGCGGAAAAAGACGCGTGTCTCCGAGAGCGAGCGAGAGAGCACCACGCCGCTTTGCGCGCCGCGCAACTTTCTGCTTCTCCATAATATATCTTTTTATGAGTATGGATAACAAATCAATTCGGACAGAAAAAAACAAGAAAATTTTCCGAAATAAATAGACAATACTTTCCACATCTTAATTCTCATCGAAAGCCCAATAGGCTGGAATTTATTTGACACAAGCAATAAATAAATATCTGTTTTAGTAATAACCAGGGACATTCGCTGACAGAGGTTGTGCGAGTAAGTACCGGCACTCGAGAGAGGTCGTTTCGAACTAACGATGTCGCTGAAAAACTTCTTCAGGACGTGAGCGTTGTTAGAATTCTGGTATTGATTGAAAAAGAATCCTGGACAATTGTTCCGTCTCCACAGAACAATTGTCCAGGATAAATATACGTAAGTAAGATATAGCCAATTACAGGTCCTCGTTATTAAACTATTTAATAAATGCGGACGACAAAATCAGCAATGTAACTTAATAATACTACAAAAAACCAAAAATATTTTACTAAAAATTCGCAGCTTAGCAACCGTTTCACCAATGTTAAAGTATACGTTAAAAATGTCAAAGTCATAATCGTGTTTATGGTGCCACACGCTTTTAGCAATGTCATCTTCCTACAAAAAATACATTTTGAAGTCACTTTTGTTCCGTAGCGTTCAATTTTGGTCACCGGGTCAGATAAGTTTGTGGCACTATTCGGTCCTGGGGGTTTACTACGAGCTCTAATAGCAGGGCTGAAATTGAACTGCACAGAAATTTCCATAATAAGCTGACCTTTCATTGAACGAAAAGCCTATACAGTGCGAGGTCGGCTTATACTGGACTCTCCTGGGCAATTCAATTTCAGCCCTGCTATAAGAGCTTGTCCTGTATTTGATACATGTATATCATAATTTGTGTGTACCTATATCTTTTGTTGGAAACCCTTAAATAAATTAATATTCGGTTCATACATCAAACACTCCCAAGAAGCGAGCAGAAACGTTACCTACACGTGTTAAGACCTTTGTACATCGCTTACGGTTCTTCTACATTGACACATCTTTTCATAAGCTCTGACGGGTAGTACGCACCTGACCTATATTTTCAAAGTGAGCGAAATCTGTGTAGTCTATATTAATGCTCACTTTAAGCATTTTAGTTGCCTTATTCAAATGTCGGAGCATTATGTTGAGATGGGGGTTTTTGGTCTCGTGCAGGTTGCTTATTTATTTAAATACTATTATTATTTTATAATTAATTTACATTTTGTATTTCTGGCGTGCAATAACGTTTATTGTATTGTATTTTTGTGTTTTTCTTGGGTTATTTTCTGTGCGAATACAAAATAAAACCGTTTTCTTTCTTTCTTGCAATAAGCCCTGTTTATTAAGCATTTAAAATTCTATACGATTTAATAAAAAAAATACTCGATTCAATATTATGGAGATGCCTTGTTTATTCCAATATATCGTTTCATCGAATTTTACCAACAGCCACCTAAATATTGCGACGAAAAAAAGGTCGTAAATCGAATTTGAATATATTATTTCCCAGTCACGGTCCTAAGCAAAGAGTCCAAAAACAGCGGAAATATCCATTGTTCGACAAATATTATCACAATAAATCACAGCTCTACGGAAGTGCGAATATCGGTTGTGTGACTGTAGTACGAATCACGAAAGTTCGAATTTACAATAGTGCGACAAAACATCATCTAAACCCTATTCAAGAAAGGAAAAAACAAAATATTAACCATCTTACCATGTCCTTTGTGTGAAATAAATAGTTTTTCTTTCTTTCTTTCCTTTTTAGATAAGATACGAAAATAGGCAATGAAAACTTCGAAACTTACTTCATGAAGAAGCGTTTCAAGTAGATTAACATCACGCAATTTCTTTTCGTTAGAAATTAATTTTTAGATTTTTTTACAGAAAATCTAATGTTGTTAACCTTCACTTTTTTCCCCAGCGAATAGTGTATAGGCTTCCGTGATCGGCGTGCCTAGGCACAGTAATCGGTATGTTAGATGAGGATAGAACTGCGACCAGAACACAGAATCTATTGCTCAACATAGGTATAATAACTACAGAGATGTTGAACTTTTATTTTTCACAATATCGTGATGAACTTTGATTCGCCTTGTATCGATATTAGCCCTTCCTTCCATACTTTTACATAGAAATCCTAACAAACATCGAAATATAAACCTAACGGTCAAAAACCCCCGACTCCAACTAGAACAAGAGCTGTATCTCTTGAACGGCTAAACAGATTTTCATGAAACAGCTAAGATGATACCCGATTAAACTAGCTTTCAATTATAAAAAACTGCATTGAAATTGGTCCATCCGTTTTGGAGCTACGATGCCACAGACAGGCACACAGATACACACTACAAACTTAAAACACACCTCTTTTTTGTCCTGGGTAAAAACTGAAACAAATGATGATTATCGAGTCATCATCAGTCATTTATTCAAGATAATATAAATAGCGGTTTGTGGAAAACAGGAAAACCTGAGAATTTCCCTTGATAACGTGAATAAGATGCATCGAGTGACAGTGACGTTAGAATATTTATGAGCATTCTAATTTTGCAAAGATGCTTTATTGTGCCCGTTTACGGCAAAACATTGAGTTGGGTTGGTTAGGGTTTTTCTTTTATTTCTAGTTTCTGGTCCTAACTAACTAATAAGGTCCTTAACCTTAAACTAGAAATAAAAGAAAAACCCTTTGCTTTGCTTTAATTATTGTTTTTCTTTGATTATTTTTTAGTTTTATGTTTTATTTTTGTACTTTTATTTGTTCCTGGCGAGTCCAGAATAAAAATGTTACCTTTCTTTCTTTCTTTCTAAGGAATAAAATCGTGCGCTGATAAAAAAATTGTGACGGTGAATTACGATTATTAGAAACGAAGGAAAAATTGAGAAAATTAACTAATAAAGGCCGAAAACATTTTAGACGAGGAAAACAAAAGAATTAAAAAACAAAAAACTATTATTTTTAAAACTTGCATCTTACACAAAATTAAATTATAGTAGACAAACGAATTCCTTATAATGTACAGGACGAACTTTCTCGCGTCAATATTAAGTTCGTTCCTTTTCTGAGACCAACGCCTTCTCTTTGTTGGCGCCTCTTTTGTGCCCCACTTCCTTCCTCCATCTCCGTAATTATCTGGATGTGTGCCCCCAGGCTATAGGGTAGTTTCGAACTCTGAGTCAAGTTAGTTTTGATTACAGAATTGCATACTGATGAAGAATAGAGGTTTCCTATATTTTTTAATTTATCGACTGCATGCAACCAATACCAGCTATCTAACATTTTTCTCAAAAATTGATTTTAATGGCATCTGCTGTAATATTAGTAAATAATTCTCTAAATAACTAAATGTTTTAATAATTTTATTAGCCGATAATATATCAAAAAATATTAAACTTGGACTTTTAGTATCTGAATACAAAATAAATTTAAAAAAAAAACCCCTTTAAAATCTTGTCCGTATCGGACGCATGTGGTCGATATGCTATTTAAAATAATAAATAGAGTTGAATCTAGACCAACAAAATCGTCTTCTGTTTGCCTGCACAGAATATTTAAATACTTCGGCCACATTGTCCGTAGAAATACTGATAATATCGAGAGACTATAATTTGTGACAGGCAAAATAGAAAGAAAAATCAAAGAAAAAGAAAGAGAAAAATCATTTATTTGCCACAAAAACAAGACACACTAGAATGATAGACATAGGTAATAAGAAGAGGACAGGTGTCCTCTTCTTATTACCTATGTCTATGCACCAGACCAGTCTATGCACCTGCATAGACTGAGAATACATTTTTTTTAGGATGGCAACAGTGTAAAATTGAGTAGAAAAAATAATAATTTAAAATAATAAAAAATGTGGGTATACTGCACCGACTGCGCATCACCTATTCAGTGTGTGTCCCGAGCTGTAGCAAATGGGTGTCCAGCTCAGCATGTGCCAGGCTATGACACCTGACGCTGATATTCTGCTGGATCCCGGTTATGACATACGGATGTCGAGCAAAGCAGTAAAAGAGTTTGCGTGTGTGTATTTTGAAGGCAAAAGACCGAGAGGACGCAGCCCAAAGAGGTGGTTAAACCAGATGTCGGAACAATTGGAAGTACCGATGAACGTGGCACTCCATCAAGCCACAGACCGCAGCAAATGGAGATCAAGCATCAAAATGTCATGGGAAGGAGTCACGATCCTCAAAATTGAGGTACCGACATTGAAGGAGAAGGAGGGATTTAAAACAATATGATTGAGAATTAACTTAACCGTCAAAAACCCCCGACTCCAACTAGAAAAAAAGCTGTAACTTTTGAACGGTTGAACAGATTTTCATGAAACATAGCTAAGATGATACCCGATTAAACAAGCTTTCAATTAAAAAAACTGCATTGAAATCGGTCCATTCGTTTTGGAGCTACGATGCGACAGACAGACACACAGATACACAAAATTATAAACAGTCCTCTTTTTGTCGGGGGTTAAAAATATAGCTACAAGTACATCAATAAAATACGTATACGAACGAAATATATTTACCGAAAAATAACAAACATTTATTATTGACACTATCAAGCTTCTTGTGCGCACAAAAATACATATAACAAAAACATATTACGTCACATCTGCTACTGAATCATACAACAAAATAAGAAACCGGTAACTAACGACAAATAGACATATTTCACCGGTAATCGATGGCTCTCGGCTCCGAATCGATTCTTGATGAATCGAGTCGCGACTCGGTATCATTTACTGTTCCGATTGATTTATTGCCAGCCTTAGGGTAGTTTATTGCGCCGCGAGTTTTTCACTGATCGCTGAATACGTGACTTTGGAACAGAAGCTGGCCGAGGAAGATCGTCGTTTTAAATAACTCTTTTACTTTTACTTTTAGGGCCTGCGCAGACCGTAGTGAAGACTAAAAAGACTAGACTGTAGTTAGTCAGACTTGTTTTAACCCCCGACAAAAAAGATGGGTGTTATAAGTTTGTAGTGTGTATCTGTGGATCTGTCTGTGGCAACGTAGCTCCAAAACGGATAAACCGATTTCAATGCAGTTTTTTTTTAATTGAAAGCTGCTTTAATCGGGTATCATCTTAGCTATGTTTCTTCTGCGTATGTTTCATGATAATCTGTTCAGCTGTTCAAAAGTTACAGCTCTTTTTCTAGTTGGAGTCGGGCGTTTTTGGCGGTTAGGTTATTGTAAGACTATTTTGTGCATTATACAGTCTTGAATGATGTTCGAAAATAGGTAAATGTATATAAAAAAGAAAGCATTATAAAAACAAACGTTGTCGGTGACAAACGACCAAGACAGTCGTGAATAATTTACACAACATTAAAAGATGGCATTTCATAGATGTAGAATTGTATTTATTTTTCTTAGAAATAGCGAGTTCTGATAAATGGTCCGGCTAGATAATGATGATAAAAATAGTGGACATTCACAAAACAATAAAAACATTGTGTTTTTTGTTTTATGTGATTCCATCATGACAATTTTCTTAATTAATTAATAACGTATATACAGGGTGGAATTTTCGAAGCGTACCTGGAGGAAAAGTACTCTAAATACTGAAGACAGCAAACTTTACTCAAAGGAAACATTCCTTTATTTTTAAAAAGAAACAAAACTGCATTTAAATATTATTGAAAATACGCTTGCCACACCCGGGAATCGAACCGACTAAAATCCGAAAAAATAGCATCCTATACTTTTATGGCACCAATCGATAGGGTCAATCATAAGGATCAAATCTCTCTAGCAAACATGGTAAATTAAACTGAACAAAAACCATGAAATCTAAACTTATTTTATTCGAACGAAAAAAATGAGTACCTAAATTAACTGATTAGTTGCTCGAAATGAGCTCCATTTTCTTGGATGCACAAAATTCTTATAAGGAATTCATTTTGAGTAACTTTTAGTAACGTGTTGTGGTGAATATTGAAAATTGTATTGTGAACCTCAGTTTTTAGCTCGTTTACAGTTGTATAGGATTTTTGGTAAATTTGTTTTTTTACATATCCCCATAAAAAATATCTAAAGGGGTGAGATCTGGAGATCTTGCAGGCCATCTGATTGTGCCGTTTGTACCAATCCAGGTATTAAAATGGTAATTAATATTATTTTCGGATTTTAGTCGGTTCGATTCCCGGGTGTGGCAAGCGTATTTTCAAAAATCATTAAATGCAGTTTTGTTTCTTTTAAAAAATAAAGGAATGTTTCCTTTGAGTAAAATTTCCTGTCTTCAGTATTTAGAGTACTTTTCTTCCAGGTACGCTTCGAAAATTCCACCCTGTATGTGATATTTTTTTATGTAGTGTGCATAATTTGTAATATATATTTTTGTTTATTTCTGTTATTGTTTTGTTGTTTGTGTTTGTGAGTGATTTCGTCTCTGTTCCTAAATGGATACACTTTAAAACAAAACGAAAATTCGACTTAGTATGGACGGTAGCATAATTTACTAGCGCAAGCCAAACAATATCAATTTTTTATTTTGTTTTAGAGTGAATTTTAATATTTCGGTTGCATTTGGGAACGGACACTGAATCACTCAGCAAATTTTGCGCACTACATAAAAAAATCATTTTTTTGTTTGTTTTGGAGTGAATTTTAGTACTGCGGTTGCATTTGGGAACGGACACTGAACTACTCCGCAAATTTTGCGCACTACATCAAAAAATATCCTGTATAATTTTACTTCCAATTCCATCATTCCAGGAGCGTTCGGACCTGACTTAATAATCGGGAATTATCGATAAATTCAAGCTCTTAAGGATATTCTGCCACTTATAACGTCATCACTAATGACGTAATTGAATGGTATCCGATGGTATCGACAGGTTGAATGGAGCGACTAAATTATTAACGTTGAATGGAATTTAATTCCGGAACTTTACGGTATTAGCGTTCCGGTTTCATTACACCGATTTAGAAAGAAAGAAAAATTAGATTTTTTGCACACAGGACACCAAAATCACAATAGCATGCATACATAACAAACATAAAAAACCAGAAAATTACTTTATAATAAAACAAAGAAAAGAAAAATAAAAAAACAATGCATGGAAGTGTGTGTCCCTCATGTACAAAAAAATGGGCAACGATCAGCTAGTTGTCATTGGCAAAACCAATGACGCTGATTTTCATCGACGACCGACGTCTGTGGGTGGTATGACGTAATCACAAAATGTCGTGTCCACCTTCTGGCGATATATAATAAAAACTTAGCTTAGAAATAGGAGATACGAAAACCGTAAATTCTATTTCGTCAATCGAGAATGTCTCGGTTACATTGACAGAGAGTCTGAAGTTTAATCTATATTATAATATATAATAACGGTAAAGAGGTTGTTTGTATTTCGTTTGAACGCGCAAATCTCTGGAACTACCAGTTTATACAGGGTAATTGAAAAAATACTGAAAACCTCTTAGTACTAACTTCGTATCATGATCCTGAACAACGTTTGTTGTACGACTCTGACCAAAACTAAACAGGTTAGCCAAAAAAAAGTTTTTGTGACTGTCAATGATTGGGCCGTTTTCAATGTTAACTGACAATGAGTTAGGTTATATATGACCAATCATTGATTGTCTCACAATTTAACAGCCTTGCATGTACAGTGAAATTGTCAAAATATTACTGCCTTGCAATATCACTGCGTGGCTCCAATGGAATTATAATGTCACTGAAATGAGCCCATCAAATTGTGAGAAATGGAGGTGGTTGGAGACAAAGTTTCGTGCAATTATAATTTCACTGGTGAAATTATAATATCACTGGTTTGACAATATCCCTGCGATAAATATACTAATACTATTAACAACACTTTCCAAGAAAGCCAGGGAACTACTGGGAACATCGCAATTTACATGGCAGAGTGCAAGTGACGTGTTCAACCACATAATAAATAGGTAACAGAAGGCGAATTCGTTACGTTCGGGACAATCTTCTTGTGTCGGGTCAGGATAGTAGTAATTAGAATAGTTACAGGTCTGCCACTTAACTCAGACGGTTGATGTCTGAAGTTGAGGTAGTTGCGCGATGCGGGGGAGGTGTGACACACGCCTACTATACTGTCATCTCGCGTCACACCCCTCCCGCACCGTGCAAGTCCTTCATAAGGTCAGGCAACGACTGTAGGCCTGTAGTAGTTGTGTATATATATATTTTTTATGTGTATGCGTGAATTTGGTGTTTTGTTAGTATTGATTGGTTTTTCTGTAACCTTGTTTATTTATATAATATATATTTTGTTTGGCATAATTTATGATTGTGTATTAAGATAGGAACTTATACAACGTCTAACAGGAATGCGTGGTCATATTTAAGGGTGTGGTTCAGACCATCAAACTCAAAAACTATCTCTATGTGACCAACATCGTTATTGAGAAAAAATAATCAGCTGTCCTATACATTTGGGTCGAGTACGTATTGAAGATATTGCTGATATTTCTTTCGCGATGTTTTTATCACACAGAAAGTTGTTCAGTTTGATAATCTGATCCACACACCCTTAAATATGACCACACATTTCTGATACGCTTTGTATAGATTGAGATATAAGAAAGATTTGCAGTGAACCTTCTCCATGTATCTATTAAGTGTACAACTAATTGAAGACAGCCATGACGAGTCTGGTTTCAATTTGAGAAACTTTGAAGTCGGAATGAGTTCCGACTTGCGGGTAATGTTTTGTAAGGAATTATGCTTACGTCACTTATATTAAGGTACATCTAGTTTCTTCTAATAGGCGTAATTAATTAATATCGGGTGCTGTAAGGCTTCACTAAGTTAATTCGTACAGCCTTAATTATACGTGATTAGTGTTATATTACTTCTCGTTTATATCCAGTAGGGTAGCTACCTAGCTACGTAACCAAACCCTTGGTGCAAAAAAAGGGGTTATGAGTGCTTAGAGTCTTAGGAAACTTAAGGTGAATTTTGCCGTTTTTTTTTAAAGTTTTTGCCCCTCACTAGGATTTCTCCTGTATCGAGGGTACAGTTTACAAACATACATGTCACATGCACCCAGACCCGAAACAACTATCTGTAGATCATAAAAATACATGTTCCGTGAGGGGATCGATCGATTTATGAAAAAAGCGACAATCAGCGAGAATAATATAGTCATTTTTGGATAATTGGGCTTACGGCTAAGTGGCCCTAATTGGCGGAAGTAATATGTGGGCGTGGCTAGCTTAACGGGAGCTGTGCAAAGAATTTTGCTGGCTAAGTGTACAACCGCCAAATTCCTTGATTGTATAGTACGCGCAAATCTTTATGAGCCCTCGAACTCTCTCCCTCTAGCATCTATAATAGTACGCTTATTATAGGTGCTAGAGGGAGAGAGATAGAGAGTTCAGAGCTCATTTCAGGGCTCATAAAGATTTGCGAATACTATACACCCTCGTATACAGGATAATTATTCAGTGTCCGTTCCCAAATGCAACTGAAATACTAAAATTCAGTCCAAAACAAAATAAAAATTTGATCTTTTACGGCTTGCGCTAGTAAATGCGTGTCCCCTATATTAAGTGGAATTTTTGTTTTGTTTTAAAGTGTATCCCAATACTGCGGTTGGATTTAGGAACAGAGACTGAATCACTGTACAAATTATGCTCACTACATAAAAAAATATCCTGTATAATACAGGGCTAATCATCCTGAAAGTTAAGTCGTTACGTTAAAACCCTGAAACTAGAAAATAACTATTTGATCTTCCCATCTGCGCAGTTTTATCTCCCACCTCAACTATATATCTAATCCGTCTGTCGACCGCCCTAATGACTTACTTCGCACACTATTCGTCCCCTTACCCGGTCGCGTAAGTCTAATCGCTAGTTACCTTCTCACAGAATGATACGAAATGAGACGGTAAAAAGGAAAGAAAGAAAGAAAATGAGTATATAGGGTAAAGTAGTGCATGGAAAACGATATTTACGTGCGTTTGGTGTACTCTGGACAGTCAGCACTGTTTGGAAGTTTGTTGACTGGCATAAGCCAGAGTAACATGGGAATTGCGGAACGTTATATTACTTACATTTTAAGCAAATAAATCTATTCCTTTCTAAAGTTTATTTGTATTTAATTGGTTTGGCATAATATCGCCGGAGATCTAATAACAGAACATGCAGGTATTTATTGCCTCTCATTGTTTTACTAAGATTAACACAATCTGTTGCTAGACAAAGACCTCTTCCCAAAAGAAGTATGATGTCGCTATTCCGCTAGTTACACCGACTTTTCAAACAATACAATATAATTATTTATTAATAACTCAAAAGTTACATGTCCTATACCTACATTTAATTATTATATTATTGTTACATAATATATGAGGTACCTTTCTAGTCCCCATCCCTTTAAGAGGCCAGTACAGAAACAGATTATTTATAGACCTTACCGCATTTTATCTGTGTAAACTGAAAGTAGCGTTTCTACTTACGCGGCCTGATCCATACATACCGTTAACGTCGCCACGGCATCTTCGGCTCGGATCGTGCAAACATTATACACTCATTTGTTTTAGATGTCTTAACTTTGTGAGTTACGGACTCATTGACACTAATTTATTGAAGCTTTGAATCGGTAAGTTTTAGTTAGCGAGCAGAAATAGGGGAAAATTTTCGTTAAGTATCCAGTAGCAATCCCAATCGGCGGGTCTACCGCGTAACCGAAATGGTAGACTTGCGGTATCTACTTTGGAATTCAGTGGTTCAAACATATGCTTTAGTTAACTATGTTTAACTATAATTTTTTTCTTAATTTTTTAAATTATGCATTCTTCATTGATCTCAACCGTCAGCTGTCGACTGCTGGTCTTCAATTCACACAAAGAGACACAAAAACATTGTCTACCCTTATAAAATACACATAAATCTACCAAAATTATTGATAACTATCAATAAATAACCTAACCGTTAAAAACCCCTGACTCTAAATAGAAGAAGAGCTGTAACTTTTGAACGGCTGAACAGATTTTTATGAAACTTAGCTTCGATAATACCCGATTAAACTAGCTTTCGAAAAACAACTGCATTGAAATCGGTCCATCCGTTTTGTAGCTACGGTGCCACAGACAGACACACAGATAGATAATACAAACTTATAACACCCCTGTTTTTTGTCGGGGGTTAATAGGTTTATGTGTACTTTATGGTACATACGCATCGTCTTTTTGTCTTTACGAAGCGCAGGCCACTGATCTGCAATCGGATGCTAATGCCAATCCACATAGCAGAATCTTGTCTCCCTCAAGAGTGATTGAAGAAACAAGGGGCTAAGCTCTTCAGCCTTCAGAACACGGCCTATATTAAGAACACATTTGCGGCAATACGAACTTCAAAGTAATGTTAGGTCCATTAGGTATGCTCAGGCTAACGACGCGAAGTTATAACTAGGCAGTAACCTAGCCATAATATTAGGGTAAATGATGATCGCAAAACCGCTATTTCATTGTAGTTACATAACTTGTAGCATCTAACTGTAGTTAATATTAAAACTCACATCAACGACTCATTCATGAAATATTTTTCTTATAAAAGCAATTGATGACTCAGAAAATTTCTCTAAACAAACGTAGGGAACTTACAATGAGTAATTATTAAAAAAGTTGAGAAAAGTGCTTTAATTAAATATTTATTCGAAAATGATATCTATTCTACCAATTATCTTTATTATAAATTACGTGAAACGGAACGTTATTTCAAACACCATCATCGAGTTTATGACGTCACTCCTTCGCGTTTCCTTGGTAACCATATTCGCACCCTATGAACGAGCGATGCATTGACGTCATGTCACGTGACTCTGTGTTTTAGCGCGAACATTTGAAAGACATATTTTCATTTTACTTAATACGTGATAAGAAAACTTTAAACCTACTGCATATAGAATAGAATAGAACGTTTATTTGCAGGAACAGTAGTTTTACAAGGTCTTACAGTTATTGGTCGATAGAATCATGTTCCACCTTAGAAAAGGCAGGCAAATATTAAATTACATGCATACAAATCTTGATTTTAATATTATTAGAGTACAGCATCATAATAACCTTTTACATAACCATATCAAGTAAAAAACGCATTTTTATAAATTAAGCCAAAATTATGTAGTAAATGTCAATTGTATACAGATTAATAATATAATATAATGCATAATTAGAATATATCTACCAAAATATCAATCATAATGTATTGAACCTGGAAAAATTATTAAATAGTTCACACCAAATACAGGGCTCCACGAGACAGGCACGACCTAGTGTGGAGGCCACAGGACAAACATTTCCATAACCAAATTAAATTGTTAATTAAGTACCTAGATTTATAAGGAAATGTATTATATAAATAACTTGTATTGTTTCTTTTGGTAATAAATGATTATTCTATTCTATACCTCTTTTTAAGCATACCTATTGAGCGCACGGAGGAGGAGTGTACCTACCTAGGTATTGGGTTTACTGGATATTTATCTGCATTTATCCTTTTGTCTTAGATTATTGATTGGCGTTGAAGCGGCAGCGGAGACCAATCAATAAATCGAATTATTATTTACTCGTATGTACAAACTACAAAAAAAAAGAAAAAAACATAGAATAAGGAACACAGCAAAGGTACTGCATATCTGCTTATTTTTTCTTTTTAAAAAGTGTCACGTTCACGTCATTTCAGTGTCTTGTTTACCTAAAACTACCAAAATACGCGTTAAAATAATCCACTTTGCACAAAGTGGTAACCGCGGCCCGCTGTCGATCCACAAAGGTCCCTCATAAACAACGAAACAATTTCCTTTTATACATTTTATGTTCAGCAATCTCTTGGGACTCTACTTCTGATACGGCGCACGAATTTTATAGAAGTTTTTAATTAATTAAAAATTCTGCATGCTATGAATTATTTTGTTATGTTGGACTTTATAAACTGATTTTCCGAGTTTAATCCGAAGAAATGTCTGTTCAGGATATTTTCAAAATTACTGAATGGTTTTTAGTATGATTCTATTCGACGTATCTTGATCAATTCAATTTATTTCATAACAATTTAAAATTGTGTTGAAAATACATTACAAACATCCATCTGTTTATTTATTTATTTTATTATTTATATACACACAACAAAAAGAAAAATACATAGAATAAGGGTCCTTATTCTATGTATTTTACTAAGTACAAAGGTACTGCTTATTTCAAAAGAAATTTCTGCCAGCAGACCTGCGACTGCAGAGGGAGGATCTATATATAGATCAATAAATTTAATAGATCAATGTAAGGTACAGTAATTTTAGATGAGTTATATGCGTATGTATGTTTTCATAGAAAATGTATGGCAAATAGATTTTTGTATTGTCTCACTATCGGTAAGTACGATGTCGTCGTTTGTTTGAAGAAAACATTCCTGTTGGAAAATAGAGTCGTTTGAACCCTTAAGTTTTTTGAGAAATGTTACTTTTCTTGCGGACTGTATATTTTTTCAGAAAAATTATAATTATGTTTTTAATTTCTTCAAAATTCTCCTTAAGTTTCCTAAGACCAGAACTCTAACTACAGTAGAAAGGGTAGCTACCCTTAATGCCCCAAAATGTTGCGCCACCCTTTATAATATTATACTTAATAATAACACAGACATCAGTTGACGCTTAGGAGCCTGGTTTAAATTTAAGTAAATATAATATAATCTATTGTCAAAGTTTTCTGATTACGGTATTTCATACTTCTGTGACAGGACCAAAAACCATATTACAATAACCTTGAACAAATAATTAATAGTTTCAACCCCTAAATTCATAACCTTTTTGAAAAACTTAAGCTATTTTCTATGTTACTCTAAGCTTTTGACAGTCCGGCCGGACCGGTGTTGTCCGGTCATAATCCCAAGTGTATTTACGGGTCCAATTTTGATTGGGACTGTTCAAAACAAATACCTATCTCTTACGGCGATTTTTATCAGTTTTATAGTAAAATCTGTTAGGTAATACTTAATGAAAATTGTTATTGATACTTACAGAATTTTACATCTGCATAAAAAAAAATATGAAAAAAAAGAAACCTTTTTTTTTTTCTTTCTTTCTTTTTTCTTTTTCTTTCTTTTCTTTTCTTAAATAAAAAATATGTTATTGCTAGCTTCCGCCAGCGGCTTCGGCCGCGTGATATCTTTATAAATTATAGCCTATGTTACTCACTGATAATGTAGCATTCTGTTGGTGAAAGAATTTTTAAAATCGGTCCAGTAGTTTTTGTGTTTATCCATTACAAACAAACAAACATACAAAAAATCAAATCTTTTCTCTTTATAATATTAGTTTAGATTAGTAGATAATTTTAAGATATATTTCTTACTTTAACGCTAAAATGTGTTCATTGGATACAACTTTTTGTTGATTAGAAACAGATGCTTTCGTGAATTTAAATTTTTACATTACCGTTGTCGAACGAAAATATCACACACGTATTGTTTGTTATAAGTATACATAATCAGTGTGAAAGTGTGTGATGTATGCATGTGTAACCTTTTTCTCGAGTAGTGTGCTTATCCTAAGTGATACCCAAAGAGACGATCCAAATCCACAAAAGAATCGATATCCAAATCCACTTAAGAAGAAAATAATAGGCTTTACACATTGTTTATCAAACGTACAAACAAAATGAAAATCAGATCTAGGGTTGCCATGATTTTTTCGGGAAAATATAGTATTTTTCAAAATAAGCTATAAAAAAATATAGTACCTATTTTATGGAAAAAGCAAAAAATAAACCAAGATATTATTTGCTACTTATTTATTTTTATAAAAACTGTATTTCTTGGCACTTCTTGCACTTTTTAACAAAAAAAAATCTAAAATAAACGTTTCTTATGCTTTATCACATACATTTTTAAATTAATGTAAATCAATAGCTCCTTTTAAAAATGAAGGATTTTTTTGGTGAATTTCTGTGTTATATAATATATAGTATTTTCGCATACTATATATTTTTTCAACAGTATATAGTACGCAGACTCGAAATATAGTACAATACTATATATTATAGTACGCTTGACAACCCTACTCAGATCTGAAGCGTAAACTATTTTCTCAAAAGAGCAATCCATGATCAAGTACCATAAGAGACTCTAAAGTGCTTCTCAAAATACTTACATTTTTATCTCTTAAAGAAAATCACACACTGCTTAAACTCTTGAGACGAAAAATCCCATCAAACGTAACATACAAGGGTTTTCCATTACGAGTCGGGAGTCAAGTCAGCTTTCGATTACCTAAGTGCAAATGAATGTTGCGAAGCGGAATTATATTAGTGATTCGTTTGAAATGTGTATTTTTAAAACCATAGTTAAAACGATCTTCATCTCATCTAATAGATAATATTTAAATATTTATATTTTTGAAACTGAATAAAAAGTATATAACCTAACTGTCAAAAACCCCCGACTCTAACTAGAAAAAGAGCTGCAACTTTTTATTTAGATTTTAATGAAACAGCTAAGATGATACCCGATTAAACTAGCTTTGAACTAAAAAAACTGCATTGAAATCGGTCCATCCGTTCTGGACCTACGATGCCACAGACAGATACACACTACAAACTTATAACACCCCTCTTTTTGGTCGGGGTTAAAAATAATTTCTCTTATGAAAATACTTGTAAGATTTAAAACGAAAAACTTAGGGCGCATGATATTAACTGTTGTGTGAGGTCTCTCGATACCTACGCTCCTCCTTACAATTATCTAGGTACTGCATGCGTCCCAAGTTTTTCATTACAAATCTTACAAGTAGGTAATATTTTTCAGAAGAGAAATTAAGCTATAATTTTTAGTCCGTTTTAAATACTTGGTATATATTTTTTTATTTAAAAATAATTTTCTGCTTTTTAGCTAATATTTATATTATATTTAAATTATTGAATTGTCATCCAGTTCTGAGCTATGTTTAAAGTTTCAAGTGTCTAGATCACCTGATGGTAAGTGATCACCGCCGCCCATGAACATCCACAACAGCAAAGGAGTCACCGAAGCGTTGCCAACCTTTTAGGATAGTGTGGTCCCTCCCAAACTATCCTTGTTATTCCCTCTTCTACGTAACCACAAACAAAATCAAATAGGCTAAGCCACAACTCGGCATTCCCGTCATTCCATCGAGGATCTATTGAGACAATATCCGTCGTATTCGAAGACCAGCAAGCACGATTCAAAGCTATGTAGGAGCTTGTCTGAGCATTGTTGAATAATGACTTTCTGAATGCAATCTCGCATACCAAACAATTGGATGGTCAAAACCGAGTAGTGTTGGGATATAGTCGATCAATGATTACTGCCTTACTAATTAACGATTATCGTAGCTCTTAAGTGTATTGCCATCTCTATTCATTGGCATAAAAATGACAAGGAAAGGTATAATTTCATCAGTCTTTAAAAATTATGAGCTTTTATTAGTAAATTTTTATTGTTTTCAATAGTTCCTGGAACTTAAATGGCAATGAACATCGACTCTGGTAATAAACATGAATACAATCACGAGAGACTAAACTTTGAGCTACCTCGTTGTTTTTTACCGATCATGAAGATTAATCCCATCTAACATCATGATGGGTAATTTTTTTATAAGGTAGCTCGAAGTTTAGTCTCTCAGGATCGTATAGAAGTTTATTACGAAAGTCGATGTTCATTACCATTTTAGTTACGCGGTGGACCCGCAAGACGTATGAGTCCTGGATATTACTGATGTCCCAATTTCAAATTTCTCAATAATATCAGCAACACTGATATGACAATACCTATTCCACAAATGCGCACGTACCGCCTGTGAACGGCAATACTGTTGAATAGTTAGTAATTGCAATAATTATTCACATGATACTATGTGGCAAATGCATAATAACATTGATATGGAGTACTGTAATTAAATTTATCGACATGAAATCGAGCACATCACTAGCCTAAAACCAAATAACAGGAGGATAAGGGACATACTCCAAAGTTTTTCGTTCAAGGAAACGTTCGAGGCTTTACTTCATTTCTCCCATTGTTCTC
This sequence comes from Allophyes oxyacanthae, assembly GCA_932294325.1. Classification (NCBI taxonomy): domain Eukaryota; kingdom Metazoa; phylum Arthropoda; class Insecta; order Lepidoptera; family Noctuidae; genus Allophyes; species Allophyes oxyacanthae. The sequence continues at coordinate 13,463,853 of OW028622.1, forward strand.
CCAGCGATCACTTGTCAAAGTTATTCTAACCAACGTTTCTTTGAGAGTTTTTTCGTTTAATAACTGAGGCTACGCACTTGGGAAATATATTTGAAGTATATTACGGATACATCGCGCCTAATTTGAGAAAGTAGGTAAGCAGAGGAGAGGTATCTATATTCTAATTATTAATACGTGAAGAGTAAACTTTGTACCCCTTTTTAAGCATATTGCGCGCACGGTGGAGTGTGCGATTTGGCATAGTTAAAGTTTATATGGAGAAGAAGTTCAGAAAGCTAAAATTAGGGTCGAATTTCGACCACTGGGCGACCACTATATATATAATTTATCCCCCAGATATTATTGTATAGTTTTATGAAAAGAGTATCCATGGAGTTTCTTACCGGTATCTTCTCCAGGACCAACGCACTTGTAACCGTGCACCTAGAATCACAACGTTTTGAAAGTGCCTGCAAAGGCCCAGTTGAAATAAAATCTTTGACTTTGACTTTATACGATACATCAGTATCACTCGGGTAGTGCCTAGGCATCTTTAGGCATCTTTAGGCATCTTTAGGCATCTTTAGGCTGGGTTCACACGGCATTGTCCTGCACGTTTTTTTGCAGTATACGTCTTAACGAATAAATAGTGGCACATACATTGTACATAGAACCATTCACATGTCGTTTGTACTGCAAAAAATCGTACACAGTTTATGCGTTTAAACGAATACTCAACGGACTTGTCAAGCAAATCGAATGAACTTTAACGTATTCGGCTTGCAGTGGCACATAGTATAGCTCTGTCTCGTTCACACGACACGATGTTCATACGTTTTTCATCGAATAGCAACCGAACAAGCATTTAGTCTCTTGGCGTCTTTTGAGAGGTTGCGCTTATTTGTGTTTGTTGTTTCAAAATGGTTGACGAATCTTCTATAGATAACGAATTATTAATTTCTTTAGTGGAACAAAAGCCCATTTTGTGGGATAAAAGTACAACCAAGCGTGGATCCATCACAGACGTCTACTCAACTGTGACAACTGTGTGAAGACTGCTGCTATTCGTTTTTTACACGAATGAAAATTTACCGTATGAACACCCGGGTGATTGTACGTTAAAAAAACGAATACAAAGAAAACGTGCAGGACAATGCCGTGTGAACCCAGCCTTACAGTCTCCCCCCGCCTTTGGGCTTCAGTGCGGTCTTATAGTTCCCGAAGCCTAGTATCAGGTGCCGAAAGCGACCCACGATGTTAAATTTAACAAGTAAGAGTTAGGCCCCCTCCCCCCCCGCAGAGTATACACCATGATGGGTGCTCATCACGCTTATTAATAACCTTTGAACTTGCTTAGAACAGTGGCTGGTACTTGGCTTTCTCCGCTATTTATTGCAGGTTCGACGCTAGTAGTCGTGACACTCGGTAGTCTTCAGGCTCATGTTCTCAATACTTGCTCAACATGTTGTTAAAAACTACTAAATTGTTGCGTAAATCTCTGAATCTGTAAATGTGAATTAGTATCGAGCTAAATATGTGAACTGTGTGTGTACATTATTGAACGACGTCATTGCAAACTATTACTATGTATTGTTCTCATGTAATTGACTGTTTTTTGTCTTTTATAAAAAGTTGAGTTTGATATTTTTTGTAGATTTTACGGGGGTGACATGTTCATTTCGACAAAACCCCCTTTATAATAAAGAAAAAATTATGAAAAAATGTCTTTAAACCTAACCTAAGTTCACCGACAGCATAACAATCGATTAGAGCAAAATCAGCCGTTTGAACATGAATTTTTGTATGGGTAATAAGCCGATTTTATTTTAAACATCTGTTATTTTGTCGATGAAAATGGCCCTAAAACATGAGTGGAATAATCAGTAGCTCATATTCTTATTCGGTTTAATTCTTCGCTTCTAAATCAGCTAGACATTGTACTTTTACAAAGGTAACTTCAGTTTTATTAATTTAAAAAGTTTCTCTGTTAATCTTACTATTTAACTTTGGACTCCAACCCAACCTGCCAGCTAAACATCCACCAATCAATCAGTCAAAAGGCTTCTTAAAACTTTTCTAATTAATATTATGAAGCCAGTTTTAATTCTCTTTTTAAATTTAATTTAATTATACAGATGTTTTAACAATATGAAACCAGTTGGACAGGCCCTGGAGAAACTGGCTGGATAAGGTGGTAAAAAAAAATGTTATCAATAAAGATCTAATTTTAAAAACTAAGACGCAGACTTAACTTCTTGATTCATAACATATTTGGATATAGCTGTTCTTGCTGATGTTAAGCTGTTCCAGAAAGCCTACTTTTTAACCCTCGACAAAAAAGAGGAGTGTTATAAGTTTGTACTGTGTATCTGTCTGTGGCATCGTAGCTACAAAACGGATGGACCGATTTCAACTTTTTTTAAATTGAATGCTAGTCTAATCGGGTATCATCTTAGCTATGTTTCATGAAAATCTGTTCAGTCGTACAAAAGTTACAGCTTTTTTTCTAGTTGGAGTCGGGGGTTTTTGACTGTTAGGTTATAAGCTCAACGAAGCGATAATATTGATATCAGCAGAAATGACAGAAACGCTGATTCAGTAACGTTCAATGTTCCCTGTCCTGTAAACATTTTACTTCTGCATCGTCAATGAATTTCTAACAGTAGTAAGCAATCATAAGCTACAGGGCAAAGTGGCATACGACCACGGCTATCCTTTGAATATCACTAGGAATATGATACCTCATTTGTTAAATCATGATAAGTAGTTGAGAAGTTATGAGGGAACATATGAACATACATACATACCGGTCAAAAACATAAACCTCACCGTAGTCGGGTAAAAAACTCGAAAATGTGATTGGTGAGCTGTTTTACAGGCTGAACAGTGAACATAACCAAACTCAACAAACACCACTAATATAACACGAGATATTCCGAGATATTCCGAAACCTAGCGAACGACTTCCGAAATATGCCGAACCCCCGCGAGTGAACCGTCCACAGGTTGTTTATGAAGACATTCTCGTGGCGTATCGCGGCATATCTTACACATCATAAACTGCGCTGAAACGTGTTTATGTGTGAGCCCAAATACTTTTACTGGGCTCTGTAATATGAAAAAGAAAAACGTAAAAATTGCTGCAGTAAAATGTATTAGCAGGTACTTGCTTTCTGAGTAAGAATGTGTGTTGAACAGATAACATCCATCCATCCAAAATTTAAGTGTCTAGTTTTATCCAATGCTCAATCTTTTAATTCTTCATTAATAGATTATCCTTTATCATTATTGTACACCAAAGAAAATATGGAATATTTTTTCTTCTCCTACTCATTTCTATCTGCCGTTATTTCACTTGGAATTGATTGGAAATTGGATTGTGCAAATAATTCGTACAATCCATCATTGTCTTCTCTTCATAGGTAAAAGTCTTTTTATTTGCTCTTCACTTACTTGAGATATTTTTTGTGTCCATACTGGGACGCACGCGTCCAATTTTTATATATATATCCCTCGACCGTGTTTCCCATTTCATTGGGATCGGCCTTCCTTGTCCTTTTTCTCCATTGCGCACGATTTTTTGCTGTGTTAGTGTCGAGTTGAACTACTTTCAAGTCTTTTACAACCGTCGCGGTCGTTGACCGAGTGGCGGGTGGCCTTCCACGTCCCCGTTTCGTCTTCATGGCATGTTAAGGGCAAGCTGGACTACGTGATCTTCCCGGCGTCTCTGCACGTGCCCATACCATCGGAGGTGCTTTTCCTTGATTTCGCGTGCAATTTCTATCATTCCATTTAAATATCCAATTCCTTACCATGATTATAAATCTAAAAGTTTACAAGAACGGGTTGGGTAGCATTTACTTCTATAAAGTCAAACGAGATGATGGAATTATTACTCTCCCTTCTCCAGAAGTGCCCCTCCTAAAGGAGGAACAACGTTCAATAGATGATAAATGTTTTACCGTTGTATTTCCTGTGTCATAGCCACTCGTGGGTGTCGTTACACAAATCGCAAGCACAAACATACAGAATTGAAACAAATATCTGTAGGCGAAGCAAATATTTGCCTCTATGCGGGAATCTATAACATAACATTGGGACGGGGTACAAAAGGCTGACACTCCGACGCATTGCTATTCGGATTGTTATTGACCTTTTGGTGTCCAACAAGAAATTTGCGAATCATTGATCATTCTCTTATCATCGTATTTATTACCTTGCCATACATGTTATTAAGGTTCCATACAATGTTTTTTCCTGCTCTCGCCTTCTATGTAGGAGGGTCTGAGTTCAAACCCGGCCCGCACTTCTGACTTTTCGTATTTATATGCGGATGAGAATTTGATTATCACTTGCGTTAACGCTGAAAGAAAACATCGTGAGGAAACCTGCACATCTGAGAGGGCCTCATAAAGTTCTCGATGATGTGTGTAGACCGCCAACCCGCACCAGGCCAGCGTGGTGGACTAAGGCCTAACCCTTCTCATTCTGAGAACAGGCCCGTGTCCAGCAGTGAGACAGTAATGGGCTGGATTTACTTTTACTTTTATTATAACGTACTGATGGTACGAATTAAAAGGGTAGTTCATTAACAGAGCTCATTGATGAATTGCAATAATAGCTTAGACAAATACCCGGATCCTCTGATGATATTGCAAATAAACCAGGAAAACACGTTTATGGTTTGCTAAGCGTGGATGTAGAGAAAGTGTTACATAGGGATCACGACCCTCAACAATGAGGAGTACGACTCATGGAGGAAGGGTGGATATCTCCAGCGGTGAACTACAAGAGGCTGAGATAGCCAAGAACTTTGTCACTAAAATCTGCGAAGAAAACTGCTGTGTCATTTGCTGTTTTTTAAAGTAATTATGAGTTTTTTGTTTCCGTCTTACTTATATTAATTCATAATTTGTTTTATTAATGCTTTTCATACAAATATGTACAAAGGCGGTCTTAATGACTAATGCATTCTCTGCCAGACAACCTTAGGGTGATGCAGAGACAAAAACATGGTAGATGCACTAGTCATTATTAATATTAGGTGATATACATTATTAATGAATTATGGTTTTATTATTATTTCCTTTATTCATTTTATACATATACATATTTTTTACATTTTTAAATACATATTATAAAATACACATTTAAAAACAACAAAATAGGAACCAACCAGCATCGAAAATAGGGTCCAAGCTACCGGTGGCTAGGGGTCCAGACAGAGGAACCTCCTCACAATGTGTGCCGTGTCAAGGAGTACCGCCTTCTTATCAAGCCCACATTATAATAAATGTTTTTTTCTTTCGATTATTTATTTACCTACTATACGTATAAACATATACTTTATCTCTAAAACATAATTTTGATCCGTATATTCTAGTCTAGTAGTACTCCTATCTCGTTTCAAATTTCGTTTATTTTACGAGCTTTTTGCGGTATTGAAATGTTCTAGTGCTTTCGAGGTCAGACTACAGTCACATATTGCGAAATAATTTGAAAGCCATTTTCAGTTACTTAAAATAATATTATTATGTTGTTATCTATGTTCGTATTTCATGGATCTTAAAAGTAATGTAAAGTAAAGTAGACTTTTTTGTTGTCTTATGTACTCGTATGATGTTCCCTTTTGAAAATGTGTATCTACAAAAAGATTACAGAGAATACCTTTTTCTTCGACTGTACCAATTTCCTTTCGTCTTCCCAATTTCTTGAAAAAAATTAGAAATTAAACAATACTTTTTTTTTTAGTTTCGTCCCAGTCTATAATTTCTTCTATATTGTGGGCACGCGCATGGTTTAAAAAAATACAAATTAATCACAAGAACACTCACCCAGATCCGGGGAAATAATAATAATTAAGCCACTGGACAGAGGTTGACTGGTCTATGCTTAAGCGACGAAGCTAATGCAACTGTATAATTACAAATCAACTAAATAATAACCTAACCGTCAAAAACCCCCAACTACAACTAGAAAAAGAGCTGTAACTTTTGAACGGCTGAACAGATTTTCATGAAACATAGCTAAGATGATACCCGATTAAACTAGCTTTCAATTATAAAAACTGCATTGCTATCGGTCCATCCGTTTTAGAGCTACGATGCCACAGACAGATACACACTACAAACTTATAACACCCCTCATTTTGTCGGGGGTTAAAAACAGACAATTAAAGTTCTATTCCAAGCCTTAAGTAACACAAATAAACCACACCATGTAATCAGTAGTGCAATGCAACGTGGTATTGCAACGTTGTAATAAGAACATCTAAACCAAACACAGTACAAAATTACAATAAAAATTCAACAATAGATTCGAATCGTGTATTTCAATTTTCATTACAGGATTCGTATACCTAAAATTAACGAATTTGTTTACGCACTGTTGCATGTCACTGCTACATTACAAGTTGCAAGTTAGCATGTTGCGCTTGTGTAAACGGACTATTATTTAGTTTTTTTTTTCACATTTATTTATTTATTTATATAGGTAATGTTTTTATTTTGTCTTGTGTTCTGTCTTAAGTGTTTTTATGTATATGTACAGGTATTTTTTATTGTATTTCGCCAGAATGTGGACACGACATTACGTCATACCAGTTCGAACCCACGGACGTCGGTCGTCGATTAAAATCAGCGTCATTGGTTTTGCCAATGACAACAAGCTGATCGATGCCCATTTTTTTGCACATAAGGGACACACACTTCCATGCATTGTTTTTTTCACGAAGATACGTGTTTATTAAAATTCTATTAAGTTTATTTTGGCAAAATTTACACACTGGTTAAAAAAATCCTGCAGGTATAACCACAATCAAGAAACCGAACGTGATAATATAATGTATGGTCTTACAAATAACACGATAATCCTAATCCACTATTCAGATTTACAACAGGGATTGAAAACTATATTTATCACTGTCTTCCCTTACAACTAAATAATCTGTCCCTACAACGTACATGATAAACGCGCAAACTTAAATAAGATCCTCCTTTGAACCCTTGGCACAATAAACTTGGTGTTAAAGGGTCAAAATAGTTGTGATCCCAAGGGCAAGACAAAACAATGGCGACCACAATCGTATTTACGCGATTGTATTGTATGGGAACAAAGGTTGCTTCAAATACGAAAGGCTTTTGACTTAGTGCGTTATGATTTTAGTTATATATATATTAATATGCGCCTTAAGGACAGTAGAATAGAATAGATCTTTATTACATGTAAAACAGATAAACATTTTATTGATAATTATTTCAAATTATAGGTCAGGGTATCATACATACTCGTACAATCATAGGCAAAGTATATCACATTAGAATTTCATGTCGTTACTTATCTAATTCATAATTACAAAGCCATTTATCAATTCAACATACATTATTGCATTATTATTAATTATTATTAATAGCCCGTCGTATCCCACTGCAGGGCAAAGGCCTCCCTTCCCTCCTTCCACTTTTCCCGGTCTATAGAAATTTGGGGCCAATCCTTTAGATAGACGTCTAGCTCATCACGCCATCTCCTTCTGGGCCTGCCGCGTTGCCGTTTCCTGCTATTAGGGACCCACTGTGTGGTTGTTTTTGCCCAAAGCTCCTCCGCATTATTGCATTACATTACATAATTATAATCTATTTTACATGCATCAATATAAATAAAACACAATGTCATTTGCTTTCCAATAAGAACTCATCGACTGTATAAAACGTCCTCTCAACGAGCCAATCTTTTAGCTTTGTTTTAAAAACTGTGAAGCTACGTGTGCTTGTGATATGCTCCGGTAGGTGATTGTAGACCGTCGGTCCCATCACGTGTGATACCAGATACAAGCACTATGAAACTACTTATGAAATGTCGAGACTCTAGGTGCGCAGTTATGTATTATTATTTTATGTGCAATGTATTAATATGTGTATGTATTATGTGAAAAAACTACCTGTCCCTACGTCTCCGTTCGAATGAACATGGAAAGTTGCGATTTAAAAAAATAGCTCATGTCCTTCGTCATGACGCACACTATTTCCTTGTGAAATCACATAAAGATCAGTTCAGCTGTTTAGTCGTGAACAGGTAGCAAACAGACAAAGTTACTTTCTTATAATATTAGTGTCTATGTGATTTTATCTAAGAAGCTTTATCGCTTAGCAACCTCATTGCCTCAGAAAATATAATACAAAAATTACGAAGTTTTTTTTAGATAATTAGGTATGTAAAGATTTTCAATATCATCTTAATAAATTGACCTAATTTCGGGACGTTGCCTACAGTTTGTTGTTACGTACCTAAAATCCTTATAAAATAAAATATTTCGGTGAAATGTCTTTGAAATTTCTGAACATTTTTATGTTTTCTGATTGACTGGCTATGTTCAGCTTTAGTTGTACTAGCTAATTTAAATAATTATTTTCAAGAGGAACTGAAATATTCTTCGTTGCTTTTCGTCTGTAATAAGAGCAAACCTAGCTGGAAACATTTATTTAACTTGAAAATATCTCACAATGTGAAATCTTCAAAACAGTTTGCGTTTGAATTTCATAATACAAGGACAAAGGGTGTTAGCCTATAATTAGGAATTAAACACAGATCATAACATACATAAAGAACAAAATGTATCAATTACTAATTTAATTGGTAAATAAAATATATTCGTTTCACTCTTGTCCATCCAAAGGTTGCCTGGAAGAAATCGCCGTGAGCGACAAGGCCGCCCATTGTACAATTTACCAATGTTCGTGCAAGTTTATGTGTATATTTGTTTTACTCACACTTACTGGTGTACAATTAATAAATCTATACATATAATAAAAACACTTGTCCTGACTGACTGACTGATCTATCAACGCACAGCCTAAACCGCTGGGGCTAGAAACTTGAAATTTTGACAGTAGGTTCCTTTTATGACGTAGGCATCCACTAAGAAAGGATTTTTGGAAATTCCACCCCTAAGGGGGTAAAATAGGGGACGAAAGTTTGTTTGAAATTCTGTTATGTTTCAATGAAATCCGTAATATCGCCTTAACGCGAGCAAAGCGGCGGGGTTCAGCAAGTATAAAAAAAAAAAAAAAAAACGTAGAGACTTTATTGATCACTAAAAAGAGAAGAAAAGATACAATAAATAGAAAAAGAGATGTACAAATGGGACCACCATAATAATCAAATAAATTTAAATAAACTAAAAAAAGATTTCATAAAATGTTACCAAACCTCACAGCGCCATCCCTGAACAAAAAATTTACCAGGTGCTTCATGAAGAAAATCTTTTTAATTCACAATACCAGGCTGTCCCCTAATTGGGTATTACGGTCGGAATTAGTTTTTATTACTTCTTCTTAATTACAATTTTGCTGAAGAAAGAACCGAGCTCCTAAAATTAAATAAACGACAATTTGCCTTAGATAAAAAGCTCCTTGAGTAAGTTTTAGAGAGACATTTTTCACAATATCAGGGTTAAAATACAGAGCATTTAGTCTCAAAAAGTTGTGTGGGACGCAAAATGTTTTTTTTTTTTTTAGATTCTTCTAGGGCTCTGGTCGTGTTGTGACGTAGATAAATTGGACAAGTTGAAAAATGGTGTGGAAATATGCCATGAGGTGATTATCCTCCCAAGAGAGTTCGCTAAAGTGTCCTTTGGGAAAATCATCAATCATGTTCAATAGTAGGCTATTAAATTCTATTCAAATGCCATCAATTCTAGATAACTTTTATGGTGAAAGCCCTATATTTGTTAGAAATGGCAACAAAATCATGTTTATTGCCAGTGGCACTCCTGGCAGTTCCTTTGAATTAAGATAACCGCTTGTTCCTGTGATCTCAGATTACCACGTACTGCATTAGTTCAATAACCTACATTGTATTATAATAAGCGTAATCATAGAAGAGACCACCAAGAAAATTCCCATCTAGGTTTCTAAATAAAAGCATGTTTTTTAGCCCCCGACAAAAAAAGAGGCGTGTTATAAGTTTGTAGTGTATATCTGTGTATCTGTCTTTGGCATCGTAGCTATATAACGGATGGACCGAAAGCTAGTTTAATTGGGTATCATCTTAGCTATGTTTCATGAAAATCTGTTCAGCCGTTCAAAAGTTACAGCTCTTTTTCTAGTTGGAGTCGGGGGTTTTTGACGGTTAGGTTACTTAAAACAGTCATTTGTTTTGAAATTGGCTCCACATGGCCACAGTATACAGGGTGGAATTTTCGAAGCGTACCTGGAGAAAAAGTACTCTAAATACTGAAGACAGCTTTTACTCAAAGGAAACATTCCTTTATTTTTAAAAAGAAACAAAACTGCATTTAACTATTTTTGAAAATACGCTTGCCACTTGCTTATATATATGTATATTTAAACTGTGACATGGCTCTCGACGACGACCTATTTATTGCAATCAACTTTAGATATAAAAATATTATTCATATAAACATTATATTGAAAACTCATCAGCTTTTCAAATTGAACCCTGAATACGCCTTGTCAATCACGCAATGAATCGGTCGAAAAAAGTTGGAATTTCCTGTTCACAGTAGAGACGAATAACAAACTGATTTAGACCAGACGCGAACTGTTATTAGTACACATTTGTTTCGAAAGAAACAAATTCTCCAACATTTCACATTCCGTCTAAATCAAAATTACCTACTGTCTTGGGCTTCAAAGTGTTTAATTTTCCCAGGCTTACATTTTAGTACTAATTTAAACCGCCCACAGTTAACTACTCTTGGGGCCTTATTAGTAATGGCGCGAGAAAATACTTCATTATTAATCTTACTTGCTGTAACCTCTACAAAGTCTGAACCAAAAATCATTAGAAAATTCTGACCTCTCAATGACATTTTCAGAGCTAATCTTTAAACCACCTAAAGAAAGCTATCCACAAAACAAACCAAATAACCTGACCGTCGAAAACCCCCGACTCGAACTAGAAAAACAGCTGTAACTTTTGAACGACTGAGCAGATTTTCATGAAACATAGCTAAGATGATACCCGATTAAACTAGCTTTCAATTAAAAACTGCATTGTAATCGGTCCATCCGTTTTGGAGCTACGATGCCACAGACAGATACACACTACAATCTTATAACACCCCTCTCTTTTGTCGGGGGTTAAAAATCTTCGCAAGCTTCTGACCTCTCAATGAAATCAAAGACAATCTTTAAACCACCTAAAGAAGGCTGTTCAATAATATTTTAACCAAATCCATAAGACATACAAAAAAATCACTTCAATCGAAAATAAAAGGAATTCTTAAACTGTTTTCACAGCTACAGACTCGTAGTTATTTTTTCGCCTGAAACAATATTGTAGAGCTCATTGAGTATTAAAATATTCTCGCCCCTCTGACCTCAAAGTCCTGACTGAGATAAGCAGCGATCAACTCATTCTGGTTACAAACATTAAAAGATTGGAGACAGAAAACCCACTCCACAAAGGCTCACAGGGTGTTTACATAAGGCCGATCGACTGTTTCAAGCAGTCGCACGTGTTGAATTAGTAAAATAGTATTTACTTGGACTGGAAAAGCTTTCACCATACGCGCCGAGCATTCGTGTTCAGCATCCACCAGTGGTGTGCCGTGTGCAACTGTGCACTCCATAAAGACATAACCTACCGTCAAAAACCCCCGACTCCAACTAGAATAAAATAAACTTTAAAATAAAAAAAGTAAATATCGACTTCAAAAAACTAAAAAGTATTAAAAAATATCTTAAAAAACTTATCAGCTTCAGAAGTCGGTGCCACTGCCAAGCTAGGTGCATTGAATAATTAAAGGTCACTTAATTAATTAAATTAAGAATTAAAGGTCTTTTTTAACCCCGACAAAAAAAGAAGGGTGTTATAAATTTGTAGTGTGTATCTGTGGATCTGTGTATCTATCTGTGGCATCGTAGCTCCAAAACGGATGAACCTATTTCAACGCAGTTTTTTTTTATTGAAAGCTAGTTTAATCAGGGTATTATCTTAGCTATGCTTCATGAAAATCTGTTCAGCCGTTCAAAAGTTACAGCTATTTTACTAGTTGGAGTCGGGGGTTTTTGACGGTGTTATATTGGTTCTCTCAGATTTCAGCGCGCAACGTTTGATGTGGTCCTTCTGTATTTGTGTTACAATCGTGAAATATATTATTTACAGACGCACGAGGTTACAAATCACGAGTAAGGATGTCTGTCTACATTATTTATAACGAGGTTATTTTGAGCTTTAGTCCCTAAATTATTTAGGTGCTGGCGGGAAATTGGGCTTCAAAGATCTTAATTTTGTTGGAAATTCGATTAGGTTTTTGATAGTTGTAATTGTATTTAGACATACGACTCGACGTTATTTGATGATGAAATTAGTTTAAAACAATTTTCCGCTCAAAATTGGGAGCTCCTCGACTGGGGAAGTACCTCCACCTTGCAGAATATCGTAGCTAAATAACACTGCTCTATTGCAGTGTTGTGTTCCTAACGGTGAGCAAGGTCACCAGTGCTCCTTGGGGAAGCGTCGTGTTGGCAGTGGAGGGACACCTACTGCGAACACAACGCTAGTGGTAGAGTCGGCAACGCGCTAGTGATGCCGCTGGTGTTGCAAGCGTCCATAGGTCACGTTAACCGCTTACCATCAGGCGGGCCGTATGCTTGTTTGTTAACTAAAGGCTCAATTATAGAGGGGCGGAAAGTCGTGCAGCGCGCAAAGCTGTGTGTCCCCCTCTCTCGCTCGCTCTTCATGAACGGAAATATGCGCCTTTCTCCGCGTTGCGCTTCGCTTTGCGCACCGCGCGACTTTCCGCCTCTCTATAATTGAGCCCTTAGAGGTGTAAATAAAACTCACAGAACATAGGTTCATAAAATAATAATGAAACACAAAAAGTTGATGTGCAATTGTGCACTGTTCTTGGGTTCGGGCAGTTTTATTAGTGAATGGAAATTCTCAGTAGCAGCGGTAGTTTGGGCACTAACGAACGTTCGTTTCATTACAGTTGAGTTTACCGTACGTACGTATATGTTTATGTCAGCCTGCGTCTGTTACCGCTGGATGTATGGAGTCGACCTTCTGAACCTATCTATTTGGTGTTTTGGTGTTGAGCCCAGTAGATAGCAATAGGCTTATCCCCCTACTAAATAACAGCATTAGTTAAATGGCTTGTACAAACAGTACACCTCTACCTAAATCGGTATATTTTTGGTAATTTCGAAAAGAAATCAGATAAAAAATCCAGATGTAAAGTGCAGTCGCGTGACAGCCCTACTGTAGTAGTAATAAATTCAGCTCGTCAGTTATTATTCACACTCGGCGAAGGCCAGACGGCCGGGTGACACTTGAAATAATAATGCGTTGACGCAGACGGTCGTACTAATTTCACCTCCTACTACAATGTTTAGCAGTACGGGGCCCTACCACCGTTTCTTACAGCCACCGTCACTTCCAGCAGTATTTTTTTAACCTTAGATCGAAATTTTGTACACATAACGTCCAAGTAAGATTGATATTGTATTCCCAACTTCTGTGACGTCATCGTAAATAATTCGTCATTTTCTCTTAGAGAAAGGTATAGAAATAAATATTATAGTGTAAAAAAAAATAACTAAAGAAAACGCTTTTGTCATCCAAACTCAACGTGTATGCAAAATTTCAGCTCAATCGGAAACCGGGAAGTGGGTCAAAGAATAATGCTCAAAATGTATGGATGAAATACCCAAAATAAATTAGCATCGATCACAACAATACTATGGCCAATCAATGGGTTATAATCAGTAATTAAATCACTGTAAGTGGCACTGGCGAAATCCATGGGGTATAGGAGATATACATGATGTAGTGTTCAAAATGTATTGACGATATACCCTAAATCAATTAGCATCGATCACAACAATACTATGGCCAATCAATGGATTATAATCAGTAATTAAATCAGTGTAAGTGGCACTGGCGAAATCCATGGGGTATAGGAGTTATACATTTTGGGAGTTACTGCGACCTCTACTCGCTGTGTCGAAATCTTCCTCCACAGATTGTTACAAACGTGTTCTGTAGCTACATGCTAGAAACGCGTTCTAAGAACTTATCGTTAGAATAGTCAGGATACAAACAAGACTTTCATACCTGTAATCCCAGAAGGTAGGCAGTGGTGCACTAAGAGTTAGATACTTTATATGTATTGCGGCAGCATATCTGCATTATTTTGCATGTTCATATAAATTCACCAAACTTACCTGAAACAGAAAGAAAATATTATGAATAGGACAATACTTTACACTAAGTATAAAAAAAATTAAGGTAAAAGGTAAAATAAATAGGGTTAAAGGTAATTTTTTAAGGGTAAGTACTGTTATCCGTACTTACCTAAGTAAACAATAAATTATAAAATACCAACCCAAAATAAACGCAAAGATTAAACACTCGCTTAAATGAATAAAACTCTGAAAAGTCGAATTAACGTAATAAGACCACAAAATATAATCAAATTTAAGCCGTATTTTTCGTAAATCCCAAAATTGAGTTTCAAGTAATCTTATTTCACGACACCTAAACCAAATATCTGCAATTACATCAAACCATAAATAAGTAAACTCTGTCTTTCCTCTCTTTCGTTACCACAAACTTAGACAGAGATGAAGGATGGTGGAACAGTTGCCAATAAACCGTTTACGAGGCGTTACGCTTACGATCACGTAAGCCGTAAATCTTTACGTTTTACGGCTTATCATTATGTTTTAGTTAACAGTTAAATTAGTGACGAACAGCTTTATTACGGTGAATAGATTTTTATTTGGCTGTGAACCCCTGTCTTAGAAATTGACCCTGTTAAGCAGAAAAGTTTCAACCAACGTTTTATACTTTTGAGTGAAGGCAGTTTAACGTTAGGCAAAGAATAAAAAAATCGTATGATACAGTACCTATTTGAAAGTTAATAGTTGTAATAGACCATAACATTACATTAAGAAAATCTTTTGTGCATAATTATATGTTTGATGAGTATTATTATGGATACGTAGATAACTCGATTTTACACAAAATTTCGGTTAGATCTTTTCTGCGTCGGTGTAGTGTAAATTGATTAAGAATTTATATAAAGGCTGCGCCGGTTATTTTTCTATACAAACGTAGAAAGATAATAAATTCATTATTAGGCCCAAAACTCAGCCACGATCGTGCACAAACTTTTCAAAAACTAGTGCGCACGATCACCCTTCTCATTACTAAATCTATCCCTTTCTCACATGGTGCTTGGTAAAATAGCAATATAATAAATAAATAATAAAGATAATCTAAACTAATATCTATGTATTAGAAAGAGAAAAGATTTGATTTTTTGTATGTTTGTTTGTTTGTAATGGATAAACTCACAAACTACTGGAGCGATTTTAAAAATTCATTCACCAGCAGAATGCTACATTATCTGTGAGTAACATAGGCTTTAATTTATAATGATATCACCCGGGCGAAGCCGCTGGCGGAAGCTAGTAGCAAATAAAGTAGTTGAAGATAGAATTTCGAACAAAGAGTAGAATAGCATACATCTTTATTTCATGTAAACCAGATGCTGGCGCCTCACATCGCTATTCGTGTTCGCCCAAATACGACGATGTGTAGTCACTCTATTCGCCTATATTTGCCTATATTTGCACGAATAAGACAAATACGCGAATACACGAACATCGTATCCGGGTTGTCGGTTTTTGGTCACATATCAAAGTATTGCGAATATACCGAATATGTTCGTATACCGTCCACACATGGCTTGCTCAGTAGAGCGTGGTGCGCGACAGAGACGGACGTGTTTATCATAGATAATATATTAAGTTTAGTACTTAGGAGTTTTAATACTTCTATATACAGAAAATAATAAGCCGCTGCTGCCGTCAACAGGTCCATCTTTGCGTTCAAGAATATAGCAAAAATATTCGTGAATGTTCGCCATATTCGCTGTTCGTGACGATGTGTGGACGGTGTGTTCGAGTTATTCGGACTTCTACACGAATATAGCCGAATAAACGGCGAATAAAACCCCGAATACCGAATAGCGATGTGAGGCGCCAGCAAGATACAGGCACTTATGAAATGTAGAAACTCTAGGTGCGCGATTCCAAATAGTAGGTCCTATGGATAAGAAGCCGCAAGAAACTCCATGGAAACTCATTTAAAATCTTGATTAGTACATAGGTATCATGTTCAGAAGCCATTACGACTTTTACGAGCACTTTTCTCTCATTGCAACCGTTAAAAAGATTATGTTCGCTATAAACAAATCAGTCATTTATTCCGCAATTGATGAAGAACTCTCGTACAAATAAACGTTTTTCATTGTTAAACCATAGAATGCTGTTAATAAATGAGGATGCTCGAAATCTGTTCATGTTTGGAGTCGTTAAACAGCAAATTTATTGTTTGCTGGGCAAGAATTGGAGCGGTCTTTGATTTTTTAACCCCCGACAAAAAAGAGAGGTGTTATAAGTTTGTACTGTGGATCTGTGTATCTGTGTAGTCATAGTCATCGTATTTAATTGGTAACTAATAAGGTACAGGTCAACATAATATAATAAAATATAATAATAATAATAATAAATTAGAAAATACAATAATCAAAATATAAATCAAATAAATCTAAATAATAACCTGTCTGTCTATCTGTCTGTGGCATCTTAGCTCCGAAAGGGATGGACCGATTTCTTTGCAGTTTTTTTTAAAATGAGAGCTAGTTTAATCGGGTATCATATTAGCTATGTTTCATGAATACCTGTTCAGCCGTTCAAAAGTTACAGCTCTTTTTCTAGTTGGAGTCGGGGGTTTTGACGGTTAAGTTGTTACAAGACCATGGTCCACCGGTAGACCATGTGGGCGGTGTGACATTTTCTAATTTTAAATGCCACAGCATTATGCTGAGATGGGAGCCATTTTTGGTCTCGTTCAGGTGGCTTTGACTATTGTTTTACCATTGTTATTTTTTATGTTTTATTTGTTGTTTTATTTTTTGTACCTTTTACTTTTATTCGTTCCTGGCGAGTCCAGAATAAAAATATTTTCTTTCTTTCTTTCTTCATTGTACAATCTTAAAATGATTAATTGTAATTATTGTTTATTGCTCCTATTTTATTAGGTACAAGAGTATTGCTACTCTATTCTATTCTACATACATTGAGCCACCTCCAGAAATTTCTTGATGAACCAAAACTTTTTCGAAAACAAATTCTATCAGAATATAATGAAAACTCCATCATCTATCCAAAAAAATTAATCTCACTTTCGCCCATTTTGTTCATAAAAGTTCCGCATCTCCAGTATAACTTTTGATGCGTGTTAAAAAGATAAATTCTTTTTGCGACATTTTATTAAAGTTATTTATCATTCACACCCGCGCCAGAGCTTACCTCGGAAGTTTCAAGTAACCTTCATAAGAAAAACTCTAAAACAATAACTTACTTACAAATTCTTAAGTTCCGTTATGTATATTTTCTTTCAGAGTTCCTTTAACTTTGTTATTCCTTGGTTTATCTTAGGTTTAGATAAGTTGGGTGTTTTTTTTTTCAGTTTATTAAAGCCAAGAAAAGTTGACTTGGATCTAACTACTATTTTTTTTTTTTACTACTTTAGAGTTTAGCATATTTTCGTAGACATGATGAACTTCTTCTTCTTAGAGTACCTCTCCATCATTGGAGGTTGGCAGTCAGCTTTTTGCAACGCTCTATAGCAGGGGTCTCCAAACTACGGCTCTCGGGCCAAGTGCGGCCCCTGAGAACCACCAACCGGCCCGCGGCAGCGTCCCGAATATAGCCCTATATTCGGCCTGCCATAGTTTATTTAAGTAAATAAAATAAATTATACAGAATAATATCGAACATTTTTATTTAATGATCAAATTAAGAAACTAAACGTAAAACTATACTATGTTGGTACGATGAGCCCAGGGCCGATCAGCTGGCCAGGCTAGGTTATGAATAAGCTGTCATTCTTAGTTTCCG
This sequence comes from Allophyes oxyacanthae, assembly GCA_932294325.1. Lineage (NCBI taxonomy): Eukaryota > Metazoa > Arthropoda > Insecta > Lepidoptera > Noctuidae > Allophyes > Allophyes oxyacanthae. The sequence goes on from OW028622.1 coordinate 13,481,768, forward strand.
AGACATAAATGTTTATTACGTTAGTGATCCGGATTCATTGCTTCAGACTGTACATTCATTGCCACAAACATTATGAATTGTAATGTATTTTTCAATATCTTTGTATTCAAATAAACGTTTGAAATCAGTTGATTTGTAAATACTTGCCATCGCATATAACCTCTATGTGACATATATTTGATATTCAATGAGAATAAGATTCAATTCAGAAATGGATTACCTATTCTGAATGTTCTGCGTATCAGAATGGAGTTTCTTGCTGCTATCCATGGAGTTTCTTGTCGGTAGCTTCTCCAGGACCAACCCACTTGGAACCGTGCACCTAGAATCACGACGTTCTGAAAGTTCCTGCTAAGGCCCGTTTGAAATAAAAAGCTTTGACTTTGCAAGCTTGTAGCTTTCTGTCACCTACCGATGTTCATTATTCATTCAAGATATTATTATGCTTTATGATGATGAGGTTCTGAAGAGTTAGGTTAGGTTACACAGTCATCTGCTATAAATACTGAACCAACAAAATAATAGACTCAAATTTAATTTTTCTCGACACTTCTTTTATCTCAGACCTCACGAGAAACGTCTATTAAGCAAAGACAACAACCATTCACGAAGAGACGAGTGTTTTATACAAAAATGGGTGGAATGCTCATAGGTTAGAGGTCAACATATACGAGCTACGTTCGTCGTTCCATAAAATTATGCTTCAAACGACATCGTTTCGCTACACAAGCAAGCTTTACGTGACTTATGACACGGCTTACACGTGCTTCTACAATGTAGAAATGTTACAACTCGCAATTTAAAAGTCTATTCTGATATCCTGGTGGATTACGAATTTATTGGTTGTTTGCAAGAGTATTTTGAAAGGATTTTAGATTGTAGACTTTTTAAATTTTTTATTATAAGTTGCATTATAAGTTTGGAGTGTGTATCTGTTGTTTTCATGAAATATAGCTAAGACGATTCCCGAATAAATTAGCTATCAAAAAAAAACTGCATTGAAATCGGTCCACCCGTTTTGGAGCTACGATGCCACTGACAGACACACAGATCGGCTGTGCAATTTTAAAACAAAGCAACTGACCTTTTTAAAAAAATCGGTGTTTTTGCATTTTCCACTAGCTAAGAATCTTAACAAGTGAAAATTGCAAAAACACCGATTTAAAAGAAAATGTCAGTTGCTAGGTTTTAAAATTGCACAGCCGAGATACACACTACAAACTTAAAGTATAACCCCGTTTTTTTGTCGGAGGTTAAAAATACGCAATGTGTGCACATAGCTTGCTGGTTTGCTTGTTTACGAACTTTAGTTCATAAAATTATGCGAAATTAAGTTACAAAATAACAGCCTCAAGTATCTAAAATTCACTTAAAAAGATGTTAAAAACTTTTTTCTTCGCAACATGGTCTGGGATAAATATCCGAGCGAAATCCATCAGATAAGTGTCGAAGTAACAATTTACGAGGTATTAACTTGAATACTTGTCGGCGTAAGCCGTGCTGCGTTGCCGATAACGCCGGCTGATAAATTGATACAAATTGGGTGTTTTTGTTTACTTACATGCCTGCTTTGTATGCCAGCCTGGTACTATCTGTTCAACCTTTTCTAGATTGCCTACAGAGTTGAAGACTTATTTATGGATTGATAAACAGGTTTTTAATTTCTTTTTGCTCGGTCGCTCGGTGTTGCCACTTAATTAATTTAATTATGTTTTGTTTAGCAGAACAATTATTTAGTAAAAAGTGGTCTTGGTGTAAGGTTTTAGTTAAGTTTTGTGAGTACTGGGCGTAAAAATAAAATCTTTTTCTTTCTTAATAATTTCTTTTTTTATAATGCAATATTTTATGATGACTATTTTACTTTTTTTTTGTTCTCTTAAATGTCTGTTTTGTTTTTTAAACGTTTATGTTATCTTTTATTTTATTTTTCTCTCGTGTGTTGTCATTGTCACTGTCCGTGCTGAATAAATGTATTTCTTTCTTCCGCTAACAAACATTGCATAGCAATTCTATGTAAATTAAATAGGTATCTAAAAGAAAATACTTCAACAGCACTTAACGCTTTAAAAAAGATGAAAAAGAAAATTTCAAGATGGCGGGCATTCGCGCCTTTTTAAAATTCTCCGTCGACGTTCTGTCGCGATATTGTCTATTCATAAAGCTTTTCTGTCTCATTAGCCGCGTAGAATTTAAAAACAATCGATACTTCATAAAGGTTATAGAAATATTTCTTTCAATTTCTTCTGCGGCCTCGAACTGTGAGAATTTTCTATGAACTCGACAGTTGCACAGACAGTGAAAGATTTTCTTTTCATTTGGATGTAATTGCGCACTGAAAAAGAATTATCGGGAGACTCTGCTACGGTAATATAAATGTAATAACATACAAGATACGATAGAAAAAAAGAAAAACAATTTATTTCACACAAATTACGACACAAATAAGTAAAATTTAAAACACATTCCAATAAAGAAACCAACTAGAAAAAAATAAACTTTAAAAAAAAAGTTAAAACCGACTTCAAAAAACTAAAAAGTATAAAATATTTTTCTTAAAAAACTTAACAGCTTCTGATATTTTTTTAAATCGGTTCACAATTGGCGAAAATATCGATGACCATACACAAAAAAAACATACACACGAACATAGAACCTCCTCCTTTTGGGAAGCCGGTGAAAAACAATGACTAAATGGAAAGGATAGTTCTACTTACGCCGTAAAGTTGATGTAGTGACATTGCAATACGGCTGACTGTTTTTAATTTTAAGAATCTATATAAGGTTTTATTTTAATAATGCAAAATATATTAGAAGAAATCTATTGGTTACAAATACTCAGGAAAAATTATTCTTTTTTTTTGTGTTTTTTATAAGATTTCAAAATTAATTAAAATAGTTAATTGATGTTTCCGTTTGCATAAAAGCTTTATTCCTTTATGATTATGAATGGCACTAAGGTCATGAACTCGATCAACCACGTGACCTGGCGGGCTCGGCTACTCTGACACACACGCATCGCGTCGCCGCGCCGCCCGATCTTAATGCCTACATAATTTATGAATCTACTGCAGCTTTAATTTGATATTTGAAATGAATTCTATACCATTCATAGAGCCTAGCTTAGTCAATACAAAAGTGACTAAAAATAGACAACAAAACGAAACTCTCTTACTTCGAAGTCAAAGTAGCCATAAGTTTCGTTCACTCCACAAAAGTAGACAAAAGAACTTAAGTTCTTAAAAGGTTCATAACATGAAACCGAAATTATTAAACGATGTTCGTAGAATATAAAAGTGCTTTTAGTACGCCAATGAAGCGCCCCCTACGGCTCTACGCGTAATTAACTTTTAATTTTGCTAAACGGTTATTAGAGGAACTACAATAATAATTATGTTTTCATGTCCTCCTGTCGTTTCAGTAATATAACATTATGGTAATTGAGCAATATCTTTATGAGTGGGACGGGCTTTGACGTAACAAGGAACATTATTGGGGAAAATTATCTTTTATTTTCCTGTAGCTTATTCCTTTAGTAACCCCCTACAAAGAAGAGGGGTGTTATAAGTTTTTATCTATGGTATCTGTGGATCTGTGTATCTTTGGCATCGTAGCTCCAAAACGGATGGACCGATTGCAATGCAGTTTTTTTTATTGAAGGCTAGGTTAAACAGGTAGGTACATATAGGTATCATCTATGTTTGATGAAAATCTGTTCAGTAGTATAAAAGTTACAGCACTTTTTCTAGTAGGAGTCGGGGGTTTTTGACGGTTAGGTTATTTCCTTGAAGCGTGTATCAGAAATGCGTGGTCATATTTAAGGGTGTGGATAAGACCATTAAACTGAACAACATTATTTATGGGACCAACATCGTAATCGCAAAAAAAAATATCCTATTCTTATTTTTTATTCACATTAAATTACATTATTCTCGCAGCTCTTACTACAACATTGTACTGATAAAGACTGTAATCTATTATTTGAAAAGAGTTTCCATTAAGTTTCTTGCCAGTTATTTTCCATAGGATCTACTATTTGGAACCGCGCACCTAGAGTCTCGACATTTCATAAGTGCCTGTATCTGGTTTACATGAAATAAACATCTATTCTATTCACATAATCGTGATTTTCTGTAAAAAAAACCGTCGTATCTGTTTTAATTTCATTTCGTTTAATCCTTGCCACTTGACGTCAACTATTAAGGCCACACCGTCTTCCTATAATGCGCTGTACTAATTTGCGGTAATGCAAGGGCTCTGGCGGGTCGCGTGACACAAATGAAGCCCGCGGGACGAGCATTATACCCGCATGTTCACGAAACGAAAGTACGATACAAGTAACGATGTATTTATATCGATCCTACGGTATTGGTTCCAACATGTTTCGTATACAGGGTGCCGCAAATGTTATCACATTAAAGAAAGAAAGAAAGAAAAATCATTTATTTGCCACAAAAACAAGACACACTAGAATGATAGACATAGGTAATAAGAAGAGGACAGGTGCATAGACAGAGAATACACATACATACATTAAATGAAACCACGTAAAAAGAAAGAAAGAAAGAAAGAAAAAATACATTTATTCAGCACGGACAGTGACAACACACGAAAGAGAAATAAAATAAAAATTAAGTTAACCTTTAAACAGTAAAAAATAAAAAATAAAACAGACACAGAGAACAAAAAAAAAAAAGAATTAAAGTAAAATAGTCATCCTATTGTATATTGTTGTCAAGCATGCCCATGCCGAAAGGGTAGCCAGCGGGTCTACGGCGTCACTAAAATTGTAATGAACATCGACATTAGTATTAAACTTCAATACGATCGTGAGAGCCTAAACTTTGAGCTAACTTGTAAAAAAATTACCTATCATATAGTTGGGACCCCTATCTTCATGATCGGTAAAAAAAATACAAGTTAGCTCAAAGTTTTAGTTACGCGGTAGACCCGCATCTCAGCATTTGCTGGGCGCGGCGAGCCTAGCGCTGATTTTCAGTTGGCACGTATTTGGTATCGTGTTCTGAAGCCGTACTCAAAAATCTGTGATTTTTACGCAAGCTTTTTTTACAATTAATTTCACTTTATCATTCGTCTAGACTCTAGGTGAAGGGACATCGAAGTAGAAATTTATGTCACCTTTATCTGTTCTACACATGTAAATAAATACAATTTTGGTTAGAATACGTTGGAGACTTTTCAAACTTTGCCTAGAGATCGTGATATGCGTAAGATTATGAAATTTTAAATTAGTTCCTGTGGCTAAACTACTGTTTGGATTTGATTGCTTTTTGTGTAAGGTCACAGAACGTGATACTAAATATGTGGTTCCATTTAAAGTGATAACTTCTGCGGCACCCTGTATAAGGTCCTATCATTCTCATCCCGATTCCTTTAAGGGGTTATTGTAGGTACCTACCAGTGGCGAAGAGTCCATACAACCCGATTCCCATCGGCTTCCCTTTAGGAATTGGGTAGTGCGTAATAATATATTATTTACTCATCCAACTGAAAAAAAAAAGGCTTGTTATTCAGTTAGGTCGAGCTCTTCCAGACATGATTACATATAGATTATAAGTGACGGTATGGATTTTTGTCCTGCAGTATTAATTGCAGCAATTTTTAGAGGGCATTTTTGGGACGGCTTCCCCTTTTAAAACTGTCACCCTTCGCCACTGGTACCTACTCATTATTATGAACAACTTTTACTATCGGACTAACCCTGAAATCAGGGGAGAAAAAACGGCAGATCCATACAATTAATTCAATATGAATATGATTGAATGTACTGAACTGCAGCAATTTCACCATTTTCCCATGGTAAAAGATCCATAGGACCTTATACAGGGTGGCGCAAACTATCCTTACTGTTATAGTTAGAGAGTTCTGACCTTAGGAAACTTTAGGTGAATTTTGCAATTATAAAAACTCTATGACTATATTTTTGAAAAAAAAATACATTCAGCGAGAATATCTATATTTCTCAAAAAACTTAAGTGGAGCTCAAACAAGTCTATTTCCCAACAGGAATGTTTCCTCCAAACATCCGACGAAAGTACTTACCGAATTGGAGTAAAACATAAAAAACTATTTCCCATACATTTTCTATAAAATACCCTCGTATGAACGTAATCTAACACCATTGTACCTTACACTGATCACTGTCTTCAATTTATGCAATACCAAGCGCCAAATCCTAACAAATGACGCATTAAATTTTTTCGTCCATTGCTCATTCATTCGTTACCTAAATCCCCAGCTATCAAATAAACGAACGAGCGCAAATTCGCACAGAAAAACAAATTCTACCGAAAAACTGCGGTGATTTTGATTTCCCTGAAGACTAATATGTCTAGATTAGACATTGAATTTTTTCAACGTAGCTAGAAAGAAAGAAAGAAAGAAAAGATCATTTATTCAGCAAAGACATATTGACAACATAAGAGAGAAGATAAAAAAAAAAAAATTTTTTTTTAAAAACTTGCCATGGTTTTGTCCATACTTTTTTTTTACACCACGAGGAGTTAAAGTGGACCGAAAGTAAAAACCTTTCAAAATTTTAAGGTGAAATATAATTTTGATTGAATTTTTGTGTCAAATCTACAGGCATTCTGGGATTTTCAAGGATTGTGGTGGATAGCAGGGCTACTTAGGTTTCCGGTACAAAAAGAAATTCAGAAATATTTGAAACATTGTGGTCATGGTAATTAAAAATCTCTTAAGGGGTGTAAATTTTTTAAGGATTTCAATTTTTTGATGTAACTTCTTAAAAATTGAGTTTTTTTTTTCTTTTCTTTTTTTTCTCGAGTAGTCATGAGCTGGTCAACCCTCTGGTGCCCGCTTATCGTTGAATTTTGTGACATGGTGTTTTATATTTAATTAATTGTTTTTTACCTCTATTTTCTTTGTTCGTGGCATATCTATACATTCTGAAATTTTCGAGAAATGCCCCGAAAATGCGATGGAAATTGTCGTTCGGATATTTACAAGAGCAATAAATAACAAAATCCGCCTTATTAGTCCAGTGGTTGTGAACGCGGCTTCTGAGCGCGAAGTCCTTTGTTCGATTCCCAGGTTTAACAACGTTATTGGGTTTTACCGTTAGGAAATTCTCAATAGCGACCCGGAGTTGGGAATTTTATTTATTTATTTTACTTTATTCACAAAACTCGCCTGGTATTAAAACCATTTATTCAGCTACACACATCTCTACATAGCATAAAATAAAGTCGCTTTCCGCGTCCGTCTGTCTGTAATTCTGTATATCCGCTAACTCCTAAACCACGCAACAGATTTCGATGCAGTTTTCACCATAATTTTGCATTTCTTCCGGAAGGTTTATTATTATGTATAATACTTTGATATTTCATGTAAGGATATTAGAGAAATTGCACGTGCGAAGCCCCCCGGGGACGAGTCGCTAGTACCTATATGTACAATAAAACATACAAAACAAATAAACAAGAAAAATGTGTAACAAAAAATCCAGCTTAGTATTCGCTGTGCAGCATATGAATAGCACTGATTTTCAGCTGGTCCTTGCCATATATAGGAATAAGTTCGTCCCCTATAAATTGGGACCCAATATCGGCAAAATTTGGTTATACAACAGAATACCTCTGCCGTACCCTTTGGGGAACACAGGCGTAATGTTATTTATATAACCATACTAATACGACACGACACGGTTGGCGCAGTGGCTAAGCGATTAGCTTTCTGCGCTACGTGCCGCGGGTTCGATCCCCGCACGGAACAAATATTTGTATAATCTACAGATAGTTGTTTCGGGTCTGGTTGTGTGTGCATGTGACATGTATGTTTGTAAACTGTACCCTCGATACAGGAGAAATCCTAGTGAGGGGCAATGTTTATTAAATAAAAAAAAAAAAATAAAAAAAATAAGTTCGTAGAAATATAAGTAGGCATTGTTTGTTAAACCTTTTTGTGATCGGCCTAACTAACTATTTGTAGTTGCTATACTTTTATACCTTTAACAATATTAAGTGTGGTGTTTTGATTATGTGTAAAAGTATATAAACGACAGTCTGTTTGTTCATAAAGGTAAGCTTGCCTAGATTATTTTATCTTCACGATTGTACGCAAGATTAAGATCTTTTTATCTAGGTACCTGTATAATTATGTAAGTAATTAAAGAATTTTTTAAATCATTCAATCAATTTTACGTATCCTTTAGGGAATATAACCGTAATTATACTTTATATAACCATACTAATAAGTTCGTAGAAATATAAGTAGGTACATTAGGCATTTGTTGGACCTTTTTGTGATCGGCCTTCGTCCTGCCATCTATTCAAAAGGCCTTCGTTCTGGAGCGTGGGAGTAGGGTCGATCGCTAGGAATCCTGGTTTAGTCTCATTAATTATTTTTCTCCGGCCGCAGCCGGTACCTATAAATGCTCTGGGGTATGCCAAGATTTTACCAATATCATAAAAGGACGCCAGTATTTAGGTAGGAATTGTTATGAGATGCAGATGCTACCAAAATATTATACATTAATTTAGTCGAATAATATTGAATTATTTACATGGAACAGCAGATTTTTTTTTCGGAATTTAACCGTTTGTCCCATTATGAAAGTTGTTTTTAATGTTGAGCAGAACATGTCCTTAAAAATATATGTTATTTAAAAAATGTGGTGTTTACAATAGGTATAGGTACCTACATATTTTAAAATGCGTGCAATTCATTTCATTATGTATGTGGTATCAAGTCAAATTATTTATTCTACACAATATTTCATATTTTAATCTGTTGTCATTTATTTTTAAAAAGTCTTCACAACATAGCTCCTTAGTTGATTGTTACAAAAAAAATATGGAACATCGGTATCGGAAATAAATAAATAATAATAATATATTAAGAGGTGTGCCTATTGCTATTTCCTTGACAAATTTTCAGTTGATCATAATTTTTTTATGGAAGGGCTGTGACAAGTGGAATGGGTGTGTCTTCCTTTATCATTTTATTACAGTACTGGCGATCTCCTTCATCACTGGCCACCTCCATCACATTCTGAACTTCAAACTCATTTCAAGCTTTTACAAATGACCCCATTTTCATAAATTCCAGAGAAGGTATGAGTACCTATGTAAACTTTATCGCCCGACGACTGTGACAACCCTAAGAATGTTCATAATTAGGTTTAAAAGATTACTCCCTCGGAGTTTCATAAGCCTTCTCTCCGCAGCTTACTGCTGGGCCGCATTACGTTACGAGTAAATACCTACACAAGGTAGCAACTGTGTTATAATATGATAATACCTAAAGGACAAGTGAAGCACGCTGCAAATGTCGAAACAATACACCTAAGTATTCTTCAAAATCTAAAATACCATCTCCGTAAGACTTAGGTCTTAGCACCTTGATATTTACGTGAAACAAATAAACTGAGACAATACAACATTAAAAAACGACAACAATAAAGTATGGCAGGTGTCCGATTTACGCGGGTCTTAAGGGTCCGTGGACACGTCCCGATTTACCTATGATCAGGAACCGTGTCCCGATTTTGGGTGATTAAGACGACGATCATCAATAAATATAAGCCTTGTGCGCGCGCTGTTTTGTTTTTTTTGTGATATGATGTGATCTCGTACAAACTAATAATAAAAATGATGATTTATAATAATAAAATATTTAAAAAAAAAACTATAGAATACGCTTTAGTCATCCAAACTGAACGTGCATGCAAAATTTCAGCTCAATCGGAAACCGGGATGTGGGTCAAATTTAACTTCAAAGATTTTCTTATATAGTTAGTTACAGGTGAAGCTAATAAAAGCGTGTTAAAAAGAAAGAAAAAACATTACCTTTTGCACACACACAGGACACCAAAATCACAATAGCATGCATACACAAAACATAACAAACATAAAAAGCCAGAAAATTACACAATATTAAAACAATGAAGAAAAATTTAATAATAACAATGCATGGAAGTGTGTGTCCCTCATGTGCAAAAAAATGCCAAACTAATAACAAGATAAAAACCTAGTTGTTTTAGTTGTCCTCAATAGAAAACCAATATCCAGATATTTTTTTACATTCCGTCCTGAAATTTGGCATACCGGACCTGGCAACACTAATTGGAACCGTTAACCTTGCCGTTTTAAAAGCGCCCGTGAAGGCCCATTGGAAATAAAAAGCAACGACTGACTTATTCGCATTACTTCCAGATCAATACGGAAAACAAACACTACCCATTTATTCAATAGTCCCAAATCGATACTTCAATCCGTAGAGCTCTAAATTTTATCGGAGATTCGACGTAAGAATAATGTTATTACACCTTTGGGTCACATTTGCTGATCGTAGTGATCCATGAGACCCTTCAGACAATAATAAATGAAGTGAGCTTGAATTCGATAATAACATAACAAACTATAGTACTACCGCATAACTGAGACGGTTGGTGCCGGAGTTTATAAAGAAACTAGAGGTCGCGCGGGTGCGCGGGCCGCTTGCGGCCCGCGAGGGCTTTTTAGGTGTAGCTTGTAACATAACTTAAAAAAAATATGATTTTTGATTTTGTATGGCCGCCATCTTTTTTGTATGGACGCCATCTTTTTTTCACCGGCTCGTCAAACGGCCCAGGGTCCTCGACATTTTTAGTTCCGGCAGTGTGGGTGTTCGACTTGCCATTTTCGAGATCCGTAGGGCAGTTCCGGTCAGCGTTCCACTTTCAGGTCATTTCGGATTTTTCCCGGACTCACTAGACCTCAAGGTTTATGAGTCTTATACATCACTTTAACCCCCCACGGCTCCATCTGGGAGAACAATTATGTCAATCAGTCAGTCAGTGAGTCAGTCAGTGGTAATCGAGCTTTATATATATAGTCAATTGCGCGGTGCGGGACGGGTGACGCGAGATGCGGCTCCCGCTGAAAACCAGCGCTGTCGGGTTGTTCAACATATGCTGAGCGGAAGCCTTTCTGACATAGCTGGGACATACAATCCATTTTATTTATAAAAATAAATATTTTTGTTTTACATGGTTTTTATTTTTATTTTTCTGTTATATGTCTATCTATAAATCTTTATAATCTTTTTTGTGCTGTATCAAATAAATACTTTTTCTTCTTTCTTCTCCTTCTAGATGTCAGTCACAGGCCCATGATACGCACCATAAAGCTTAGCTAAACCAAGAGTAGGCGTGTGTCACACCCCCCCGCACCGCGAAATTACCTCAAATTCAAACACCAACCGTCTGAGTTAAGCAGTCGTACCCACCCACCATCAGGTGGTGTACCAGTGCAGTGTGACTACCAGCCACTCACAGACTCCTTCAAACCTCACATAGACTGATGGAATCGTTGGCAAGGCACAGCCAGTGCGAGCCTTATCACACGCAGCTGCCTGATATGAGGGATGAGTTCTATGTAAGTGTACTTACAGATTACGCGGTCCACAGACATCACGTAAAAAACACTATACAACGTGTCTAGTCTCTAGACCCAGCGGTTTGGGATGCGCGTTGAAAAATCAGTCAGCCTGTCAGTTCCATCTTTTTAACCTCCGACAAAAAAGAGGGATGCTATAAGTTTGCAGTAGGTATCTGTGTATGTCTGTGACATCGTAGCTCCAAAGCGGATACACTGATTTCAATGCAGTCTTTTTAAATTGAAAGCTAGTTGAATCGGGTACATCTTAGCTATGTTTCATGAAAATCTGTTCAGCCGTTCAAAAGTTACAGTTCTTTTTCTAGTTAGAGTCGGGGGTTTTTGACGGTTAGGTTATTTCTACAAAAGTATAAAAATGTATGGAGTTTTTAAAATTATTGATATTATGAAATGAAATCGTTTATTACCAGATTTATACATTCAATAGAGCAATACAAAAATTATTATTAAAATGAAAATTACAGTACAATATGATAAATATGAAATAACTGTATCTAATATATAAGGATAACAATGGATAAATAAACAATATAGATAGGTATTTACTGCGACGATTTAGGTAATCGGCGTGTGATAGGACTGCCACCTTTGATGTAGGGGGCTGTGGTCCCACTGTCGCACTGCAGCCACCAAGGAATTGGCGGAGCGGTATACGGCGGTGCGTGTGGCGGCCGAGCGGCTCCTTAGCAATGCCTGCCAGCAGGGCGCGCGGCCCTCGGCAAACATGCTACTCGCGCTGCAGCACCTAGGCAGTCGAAACATCGCCCGCCACGCGTTGTTGTATTGCACTCGCATGTCGCTCAGTGCGGCCAATATTATATACGAAACAGTTACGTTTTAAAAAATTATGTCAAATCGAACGTTATGTAAAAATTTGTTAGGCCATAAACAATGTGAACGATGATCATAATTCTGTATTAATTGGAACACTTTTCCGATGCGACATTTTTGAGGGAATCTCTCCCCTATTTTGTGTTGTCGAGGAACGTTCAACACCATTAGGTCTGTCGTGACTGGGGAGACAGGGGAGTATTTGGGGCATTGTGTCGGACATGAGGGGAGAAACTAGTTCAAGGACACAATCGGAAGTGTAGAATATTGAATAATGACTGCAGAGTGGAACTTCTTACAAGTAAGGAGCTTTTAATGACGATAGAAATGTTTCGCTGACGTTACCTTTTTCATTAATATTTCTTCAACGGACTTATTAGCGGGCGTTATTATCTGCTGTTATTGTGAGCCAACTTAGGCTTCAGCTGAAAAGCAGCGCTGCAGTGACATGCAGCAATATGCTGAGCTGAGGCCTATTAGACATGCTGAGCTGGACACCCATTTGGTACAGCTCGAGACCGAATAGTCAAAAGGTGATGCTCAGTTGGTGCAATATACCCGCATAATTTTTATTTTTTCAAATTATTATTTTTTCTACTTAGTTTTACATTGTTGCCATCCTGAGAAAATTGTCTTCTCTGTCTATGCACATGTCCTCTTCTTATTACCTATGTCTTTCATTCTAGTGTGTCTTGTATTTGTGGCAAATAAATGTTTTATCTTTCTTTCTTTTTCTGTGATGCGAGTCACATCTTACCCTGACAATGGTACAACATGACGATCACAACCAAAGAAGAGGCCAATAGAACCTTTCACCTCTATTGGACCACTTTTGAACGCAAATGTTTGTAAACCGCACAACTCGGCAGGTAATACATATTTATGTCGATGTTTTTCGCCCATTTTTTTTTTGTCGTTGCCAAAAAAAGATGATGGATTGGTCCAAACTGGGCCGGATATGATAGGCTGTCGCTGTTGATCTAGAAATGGAGGGAAGTAACGAGTATACTATACGGGTTCCTTTTTTAACACGCTTTTATTAGCTTCATCTGTAACCATCGATGTCTATAGATATGCTTAGTGAACTCAAAAAGTGAGACGTGTCAGGTACTCCATTTTCAGAAAAATGGAGTAGTTGATCACCAGTCAAATGCCGTTTACAAACATAATTATTAATTTGTGTATTGAATAAAAGATATATAATAACAGTAGCTATTCCATTAGTGCATGTATCGCTGTTCTATTTATATATAATTCGAACATAGCTGTATTTAGAATTTGACGTCTTCAAAAAATACGTCTCATTTTTTTAGCTTCCCTTTGTATGACAGAGCGTATATAGAGACATCGATGCCTGTAACTAACCATGTAAGAAAATCTTGGAAGTTAAATTTGACCCACTTCCCGGTTTCCGATTGAGCTGATATTTTGCATACACGTTCAGTTTGGATGACTAAAGCGTGTTCTATAGTTTTTTTAAAACTATAATATTGTTATTCCTTTTGAGGTATGGAACCCTAATAACCTAACCATCAAAAACCCCCGACTTCATCTAGAAAAAGAGCTGTAACTTTTGAACGACTGAACAGATTTTCATGAAACATAGCTAAGATGATACCCGATTAAAGTAGTTTTCAATTAAAAAAACTGCATTGAAATCGGAATCCATCTGTTTTAAAGCTACGATGCCATAAACAGATACAGACTACAAACTTAAACACCCCTTTTTTGTCGGGAGTTAAAAAAGAAACAGTCGTTATTTTTTCCCTAATACTTTTTACATTTTCCTTAAAGCTTAGAAAGTACATTATTATTGTTCCGCGGACATTTTTAAGGGATGAACTTTGTCTATCGATTTCAGAATTAAAAGGTGCGGAGAGGAACAATAGGGGTCTCAGAAATTGATACTCCTTTTAGGGGATCTTGTCTTGATTTCGTGGAGGTTTTTTATTATTGTCACTTTTAAGATTTTTGAGAATTCAAACTTGCTTGGAAAAAAAGGGAAACTACAGGGGGTCTACCGCTTAACTATAATGTATGTGTGTAATGTGTATAATTTATACGTAATGAACTTCGACTCTGGTAATAAGCTTCGATACGATCGTGGGAGAATAAACTTCGAAGTACCTTATAAAAAAAAATAGTTTAAAAAATAACTAAAGAAAACGCTTTTGTCATCCAAACTAAACGTGTATACAAAATTTCAGCTCAATCGGAAACCGGGAAATGGGTCAAATTTAACTTCCAAGATTTTTTTACATAGTTACAGGTGAAGCTAATAAAAGCGTTTAAAAAAAATACCGATCATGAAGATGGGAGTCTCAACTTTGTTCCCCGAATAAGTTAGTTTTAATTTTTTTTAAATGCAGCTCGATCTACGAAGCCACAGACAGATACACAGATACACCGATACACAGACACAGACTACAAACTTATATCACCACACTTTTTTGTCGGGGGATTAAAAATTGGAATCAATATCGTAAAGAAATACCTAATGACAGCAGACTAGAAGAAGGCACATAAATAACTCGATTAACAATAAAACTCAAAGTAATCCAATTTAGGTATTGACTTACAACCATCTGGCCAACGCTCCTAACGGGTCTAATATAAAGGTTCAATTCAATTCGCATTCAATACGTCTCCCGAAGTATTCCTAATCGCACGTTACTAGGGCTATCACTAAGCCGAATGGAAACGATCCCGATCAGCAGTGAGAACAAAAACCTATTCATTCCGGCTAATGCGAACGATTATTTGAACAGATTTTGGTAGTAATTGATATCATTAATTTGAAACGTTTATTATTTAGAACAACATAGAATTATTTGTTTTTTTTTTTTAAGTAATCCTTGTTTAATTTTAACCCCCGACAAGAAAGAGGGGTTATTATTTAGAACAACATATAATTACTTGTATTTTTTTTACTAATCCTTGTTTAATTTTAACCCCCGACAAGAAAGAGGGGTGTTATATGTTTGTAGTGAGGATCTGTGTATCGGTCTGTGGCATCGTAGCTCCAAAACGGATGGACTGATTTCAATGCATTTTTTTTTATTGAAAGCGAATTTAAAACCTAGACATCTGGAAGTCTCTGTCAAAATATAAGAAATGTATTTTGACAGAGATTCGAGAATAATTAAAATAAATTATTTGTATTTTTCCTTTTTGTTCTATTTTTATTTTTGTATAGATTTATAATTATGTCAAATTTAATTTGATTTTGTTAGCTTAGTTGGTAATTTAACTGTGCATGCTGTCGTACCCTATAATTGAAGGAGTACAATTAAACGATACGTATCGTATTGTATAGATACTATAATTATTTTGTGACTGTGTGTGTATATCTTTTGTTGGAGACCCTAAATTAATAAATAATTTAATCGGGTATCATCATAGCTATGTTTCATGAAAATCTGTTCAGCCGTTCAGAAGTTACAGCGCTTTTTCTAGTTGGAGTCGGGGGTTTTTGACGGTTAGGTTATTAGTCGTAATCGTACATTATTACAGAGAGGTATTAAACTGTTTTACACTGCGGCAGCTTGGGGAATCGGAATAGCTTTGCATATCAACTGAATTCGAGTATCGATTAATTGAATTAAATGAAAATTCGATCATCGTTACGGTGGTCATAAAAAGGGGAGTATCGAATTTATTGTTTTAAATGGCTTTGTCGTTGGTTCCTGTTTTAAAGACGGCCAACCCTTGGATGTCAAAGAGGTGATACAAACTTTCGCAGTCTAGGTACTAAGTATATTACTATTGCATTACTTTAACATGTTATAATAATAATAATAAGAGGTATACATAATAACATGGCGCGCATTTTAAGATTCCTCTCTCTAGAGCTCCGACCACCTGCACCGGTAACTTTTATATTTTTGAATGATTTATTAGTATTTTAATATGTTTTTGTAAAAATATTTAAAAATATACCTATAAAAGTATGTTGAAAAATTTAATACAGGAAATAAAATATCTAATAAGTAATATAATACACAAAAAATAAAATAAACGAAAATGCAATACCTTTCTCTCTTCGTCTTAATGATATTATACTCTTTGGTAATGCCCATAGATATCCGGTAATGCCTAATGTATATCTATGTAAGTGTTAGACCTTTAATGATTACCATGATAAAAGCAAGTATGACCGCACATACTACAAAAATACTATTTAGGGTTAATAATATATGGACAGATTCGTCTGTCTTCAAACATTACACAATAAACATTCACCTCATAACACAATATTGTACTAAACAAGATTGTAATCTATTATTTTAAAAGAGTTTCCATGGAGTTCCTTCCATAGGACCTACTATTTGGAACCGCGCACCTAGAGTCTCGACACTTCATAAGTGCCTGTATTTGGTTTACATGAAATAAAGAGCTATATCTATTCGGATTAAAACAAAACTCGATCACAAAGTACAATATTTATTTACCAAAATCTTAATAGCCAGCATCCTAAAAGCTAAGAATTACGATACAAACGAACATAGACAGAAATTAATTTTCACAAAACAAATTCAAAGTCCACATCTATTGTTAACGTTCAAATTCATAACTTATTCCCAAATTTCTCCTAGTACGGAGTACCCATACAATACTGTGAAACGACCAGTACTTTAGTACCCATATAATTGTTAAATTTTAATACTACTGTAGAAATTTCAGTTTCTCCTAAGTACTATAGGTAGGTAACATATTATGGTTGTAGAGCTGTTCATTTGTTTAATTTTTTATTTGGTGAAATCAAAGGTTTACCTCGATTCCTTATTGTATTTTTAAAAAAGCCTAGATTTTTAAATGTACGTGAAACGGCTGCTATTTTCCCCGAAAATTATGTTTTTGCAGTATCTATATTTTTATATAAGTAGACTTTATTTTTTGGTTAAGTATAATTATTGCAAAATCACGATTTTTTTAAAAATGGTGTTGTTACCTGTTTCAAACATAGCTACAAAGTACAACTTAGTATAATTTTGTAACTAAAATTATTCAATTCTTATATTTTGTTGTATGTACAAAAAAGCTCTCGTCAATACCAACTAGAACTACTGTCTAAAATTTATATCATATGTCACAACAAGGAACATCCTCTTATACAATTACAAAAATCTTGTAAGCCTTAAAAGCAGTACATCATAATGATTTTAACTCACAAGTGGCAGCCCTAACGAATTTAAAGAAATGTCAGAAGTCTACAGCTCCGACGAATTTCTCTGTCGTTCCGGGATCAAATAAATTGATATCGTTTGCCTAACTCGGTAAGGATGTAAGCTTCAGGATGTTTCTAAACAGATTAGACCTGTTACAGTGACGTCACAAATTTATTTGAAATATCGATGAGTATTATGTAATCGCGAAATTAAAATGTCGCCCTGAAATAAATATGGAATAATGGCAATAAGAAATCGATAGTGAAAGAAAGACTTCAGTGGCTAAGGGGCTTGAGCCTCCCCCCCCCTAGTCACCTGGGTTAAACCACTTGATATTATCCTACTTTCTTAGGCCTCAATTATGGAGAAGCGGAAAGTCGCGCGGCGCGCAAAGCAGCGTGTCGCTCTCTCGCTCGCTCTCCATGAACGGAGATAAGCACCTTTCTCCGCGTTGCGCGCCGCCTTGCGCTCCGCGCGACTTTGCGCCTCTCCATAATAAAGCCCCTAGGACTACACAACCTACAGTACAATTTTCATAACTTATTCTCAATTAATTTGCATGTTTTCAAATTTTTATTTGACGGTTACGTGACCTTGATATAGGCTACCCTCAGCTGGATCAAGCCCCTCTCAGAACAAAATCCTGGATCCGCCACTAATCCGAAGCCTTCACCATAGCTATATCAAGTCACCTACTTATTCTAGAATTCGTGTCTCAATCCAATTTAAATTCTAGCACACTCGTTGTCTGTCCTAGGTAGCAACCTAGCAACAAGCCATAAAACATAAGGTAAGCAGGCGCCGCGCAAAGCCGGCCTGTAAGTGGATAGACGGCTTCGGAAGCCCCGCATGCCCTCGGCACAGCTAATACCCTGGTACAATGTTTATAATTAATTATATCTTGTTTAATCTTCTACTACATGCTACATATACGTAGAATAAATATAGATACACTTAATATTCCAAAATTAAATTCTCACTAGCAGCCCCGAGTTTGTTATTTGGTTCTGTCGGCACAAAGCAATCGGGCTCCCTTAATACAGGAATAAGAATAAGAAGAATAAGAATAATTTATTTTGCATGATAATGAGTACATTAGGAATAACAAAATCTCCTTTCTGAGAGTTCAAGTGTGATGTTATTCAATATGTACGAGTACATAACATAAACATATTATTATATTGATTAACCCCCGACAAAAAAGAAGGGTGTTATAAGTTTGTAGTGTAGTGTGTATCTGTGGATCTGTGTATCTGTCTGTGGCATCGTAGCTCCAAAACGGATAGACCAATTTCAATGCAATTTTTTTTAACTTGAAAGCTAGTTTAATCGGGTATCATCTTAACTGTGTTTCATGAAAATCTGTTCAGCCATTCAAAAGTTATAGCTCTTTTTCTAGTTGGAGTCGGGGGTTTTTGACGGTTAGGTTATGTATTCAAGTTTAATTATACAACTTGTTATGTAAGAAATTAAGCAAAAATAAAATTAGTTAATTTAATGTATTGTTTGAAAAAGTATCCATGGAGTTTGTTGCCGGTATCTTCTCCAGGACCAATCCACAGCGAACCGTGCACCTAGAATCACGACGTTTTAAAAGTGCCTGCAAAGGCCAGGTTGAAATAAAAAACCTTGATTTTGAACCTTTGGATGGACAAGAGTGAGTTAGTGAGCTTTTAAGCTTCTATCTGCCTGGAAGTCTGCTTGCTGGGTTGCCTGGAAGAAGTCGCCGTGCGCGATAAGGCCGCCCATTGTGCAATTTAT
The DNA here is from genome assembly GCA_932294325.1 of Allophyes oxyacanthae. NCBI lineage: Eukaryota > Metazoa > Arthropoda > Insecta > Lepidoptera > Noctuidae > Allophyes > Allophyes oxyacanthae. The sequence continues at coordinate 13,500,945 of OW028622.1, forward strand.
GTGTGTGCAAGTCTTGTATGTGTATATTTGTTTTACTGGTGTACAATAAAGGATATTTAAATAAATAGATAAACACTACGCGTAAGCAATCATAATAACGTAAAGAAAAGAAATTGTCAAATTGCTGCGATATGTAGGAACAATATTCATAGTCCACCATCTTCAATTTCTGAAAATAATACAGATAGGTATCTAATAACTGAAGCCAAAACCACTATATCTGAATCTAACGCAAAATGAACCTTACTTAATTGTATTGTTGAAAATATCCGTTTAAGATCGTTAAAAAAAATCAGATACGAAATTGATTTACCAGAGTTTCTCGTCGGCTCAACTAGAAATAGCCCCGTTTTTCAATTAGCGAGTAAAAAGGACTTTTTATTTGATCCGAGATTGCTTAAGTGAGACGATATTAAATTCTTACCCCTGTACCCATTAATCAGCGGAATGTAAGTAATAATGCAGCAAATGATGTATGGTAACATTAACGCGAACTTTACCGGTAAAGATACCTTTATGGGGTTACGGATACGAACAGTCTTTAATGGTTTAACTTTTTTCCCTGATATGAGAGTAGAATAACCTAATCGTCAAAATCCATCGACTCCAACTAGAAAAAGAGCTGTAACTTTTGAACGTATGAACAGATTTTCATGCAACATAACTAAGATGATACCCGATTAAACTAGCTTTCAATAAATAAAACTGCATTGAAATCGGTCTATCCGTTTTGGAGCTACGATGCTATAGACAGATACACATACACGCCTCTTTTTTTTGGGGGTTAAAAATTCGGAAACTGCATGAAAAGATACTATCACTTGGAACTTCTATTAATCTTCATGAATAACATACATTCTAAAAATTTGAATAAATACGCTATTATTCTCTAGAACAAATTGCACACGTGGCGCGAAGCATTTGTCTCAGCCAGGGTTCCTGAACTTATGGCACGCAGCTTATGTAATATTGGTGGGCGAGGATAAATTACATACATTACTTTCACGTCTGCAATATCAAAATGGATAAACAGAGGTACGGTTGGATAAATACTAGGTCCTATTTTTCTAGTCCTGATCTCTTTAAGGGGTTATTGTACTATTATATTATGAATAACTTATACAATGGGAACAGCACCCAAAAAAAATTGCTGTTCCATAAATTTTGTCGAGTAATATTCAATCATTTAAATGGAATAGCTGTTTTTCTTTTCGCAATTTCAGGGTTGGTCCCGTAGTAAAAGTTGTTCATAATGATGAGTAGGGGGGCGGATGATCGGGACTAGAAAGGTGCCTCTTTAATTTTTTCATCATCAGCGTAGGTTAACCCCATCAACATAAACGGTGGGATTGCATTCTTATTAAGTTTCCGTAGCCCAATTATTGGATATCAATATCCTAATTAGTAACCTGTGGGCCGAGCACGAATGTTTTGACGTATGGTAACGTAAACGTAAGCAAATTTTGAATCAATAAAATATTATAGTTTTAAAAAAAACTAACGAAAACGCTTTTTTCATCCAAACTAAACGTGTATGCTAAATTTCAGCTCAATCGGAAGCCGGGAAGTGGGTCAAATTTAACTTCCAAGATTTTTTTTACATAGTTAGTTACAGGTGAAGCGAATAAAAGCGTTTTAAAAATACGATGAATCTATCGCATTTTCGTTCAATTTTATGCAACATACACACTTGTTTCATAAAAATGTAAAAATATTGCATGTATTTACAAAAAAATATCGTGGATTAAACGTGTATTTTTGATTCAAAATTTGCTTACGTTTACGTTACTATACGTCAAAACATTCGTGCTCGGCCCACAGGTACCTAATTAGTAACCAGGTAAATCAGTATTGCATGCCGTTTATACGGCGAGGTATGCTGTACAAATTACAACATAAATGTAACACCGATGTGATATTAATAAAATATTAAATATACTGATTCTTATTCTTAAGATTTTTAAATGGCCGAGACTGTCTTAGATATTTGTATGACTATTCGCCATCCCTGATTTAAGGCGTTGTGCGTCCAATTCGAATGCGTGATGTTTAGAAACAAATTGTGAACGAAAGAGTTACTCAGTAATGGAATTGACTCCCCCGATACGTATTCAGACCGATAAAAGGCCTTTTATATCCGTCGAAAGCAAGTAAAGTAGTTTATAGAAGTGCTAGGAAATTGGACGCCATTTGGAACTGTTTTTGGATCGCGAGTGTATTTTTTTTTTATGTATTTCTTTCCTATTTTAAAAAACATTGTTTTATTTTTGTTAGTGATACTCATGTAACTAAGTTTTTTTAAAGATTTTATACTGTGAGGAGTACCTACCAGCTTAGCGGTTAAATGCTTGATTTCCCAGCAGGAGAGTTTGAGTTTGATCATGTGTAGATCAGAGGCCCAATTCTCGTAATTAAAAATGTTCAAAATATAGTTCGGATCTCATTCCGATCTACTATCAATGTCATAAATGTCACAAATGGTATTCTCCTACCCTCACAAACAATGTCAAACGTGACATTATATTGTAATGAGATCGAAAGTTGAATAAAAGGCAAATCGGTATTCTGCTAACATTTTGAACTGACACAGATAATAAAATTGACACTCTCGTCTATACACAAACGTCAAAAATGAGATTGAAATGAGTTTGTAAGAAGATTGAATCCAAATCTTTTTGTCATTTCAAATTATAATCTCAGTTCGGTCAACTTTCAGTCATATTATAAATTAATTACGAGAATTGGGCTTCTGAATTTGATTCATCATTTGCGTAACGTGGTGTTGGTGAAAAAAATCATCGTGAAGAAACTTACATACCCGAGAGGACTCTTAAAAATCTTCTTTGGTGTATGATGTCTGCCAACCTGCACCAGGCCAGCAAGGTGGACTAAGGCTTAAAAACTTCTCATTCTGAGAAGAACTTGGACGGTAAAGGGTTGAATTATAATTTTATTCTAGCATAATACTTCTTAGGTTCGTCTACAAATAAGATCATATACCTATAACACTAGGCTGTATTTCACGAGGATTTCGTACTTTTGAGGGGGTGAAGTATCAGCCTAAGCCCCGCATTTCGTTTGTATTGCGCAATTTACGTATCGGGGGGGCTAAAAAGGCCGCTTTAGATGAATCACAATATGATTCATATTAGGAATGTCAAAATATCTACTTAATTGACGACTCTTAATGTCATGCGCATAAGGTTCATATTCAGTAATCATCTGTTTGACAGTTACTATGCAGATCAGTAGATGAATTGCTCAATGTGGCCTTTTTAGGCCCCCAGATGGTGTCACACACGTGTCACAGAATAGCAATATTAATTAGCAACACGCAGTATGACAGTTAAGCCTCGCCTTAATTGCGAAAGTAACGTTTTCTCTCTATCTGTTTATCTTTTCACGGCTAAACGGTAACTAAACTTGATGAAATTTAACAAGGAAATTGTGTGCATCATGAGAAATGACAAAGGCATTTTGTTTTAAATCGCTTCATCTTTTATTCACGCGGACGGAGTCGTGGGCTCAACTAGTATTCCATACAGGACACGGGTAGTTTGCCTTAGTTCGCAGATCACTGGACTTACATTAGGCTGTACATTGGGCAAGCGACCGATCGCATACCAAATTTGATTAGCTGCGTGACTCGGCTCGCTTCAGTGGATAGGCTACATGTACCTATGTTATGTACATCTTGAACTGCCAACTATGCCTGTAATGTTGACACATACGGTATCCACTTAATAATTATATAACGGGTAAAAAGTGGCTTAAAAAACCTCACGTGATTAAAAGACGACCCTTAAGCTTCTAAGCGATTGGCTTTCTGCGCTACGTGCCGCGGTTTTGATCCCCACACAGAATAAATATTTGTATGGCTTACAGATATTTGTTCAGAGTCAAGATGTGTGTGCATGTGACATGTACCTATGTTTGTAAACTATTCCTACGATACGAGAGTAATCAAAGTAACGATTATAAACTACTATACTGTTACTGTTAGCCTACATCATCTCACTGCTGGGCAAAGGCCTCCCCCCATGATTTCCAGGCTTTTCGGTCTAGAGCCAGTGTGAACCATTCGTTGACAGGCCTAGTTAGAAGGCTTACTGTGCACCCACCAACCCGTATCGGTCGAGCGTGGTGGGTTAATGGTCCAATCCCTCCCATGAAATGAAATGAACGATTATAAAAAATAAAAATAAAATATTACGCTTCACAAAAAATGTGAAAAAAGAATTTCAAAAATATTATTTTAAATAACGCTACGTGTGTATATTTCGGAGTTCGTGTCTGTACTTCAGTATATACAAGGTAGGCATGGGTCGCTTTAACACTGTATCATATCGTATCTATGAATTGATTTAGAATATCGGATATCGCATCTATATATAGGTTGAAGTCTGTGGTACTCTGAAACGAAAGTGGTTCTGTCATACTATGATTTTACGGTTCGGTTCTATTCGATATAGGTAGTATGTACCTACTATATTTTGATATCAGTTGACAGTAATTTTGAATTATAAAGTACCATAGAAATTAGATGCGATACGATATTATTATGTGTTGTTCTGTGACACATACCAACACTACCAACGATATCTGATATATTCTCTACCGTCACACATAGATAAACTAAATATACACGATTTGTATCGCCCACGAAATAATACAAAGACAAAATTACCCTAAAACACGACCAACACGTAACATTGAAATCCGCAACAGGCTTCATATAACCGTACGGTTTGAATGACGTCATTCCGTACCTTTATAGCTAGGCGCTATATCAGCCGCTTTGAACCGGCCTACTGAACCGGCTACCCGGGTGCCGAGCGAAAATATTCAAACGGGAATTTGTGGAGCACGGATTTGATCGTGATGTGTTATCATCACTTTGACGGGTAGACGGGTTTCTTCTCCCATCAGCTCAAAGTCAAAGTCAAAGTTTTTTATTTCAACTAAGCCTTTATAGGCACTTTAAAATCATCGCGATTCTAGGTGCACGGTTCCAAGTCGGTTGGTCCCGGAGAAGATAACGGCAAGAAACTCCATGGATACTCTATCTTTTCTTTCTTTTTCTTCTTTCTTTCTTTCTTTTTTGGTTTTTCATTTCTTTTTTTTTCATTATACTGAGCTGCGCTCTTTTGGCACAATAACTCATTTTGTTTTATATGTTTTCTTTGTTATTGGTTTTATTTATTTTTTGTTGTGCTAATAAACAATTTTTCGTTACTTCTTTTCAAAAAACAAATTTACAATAATATCTGGGGCCGTAGAATTTGATTATCACTTGCGATAACGGTGAAGAAAACCATCGTGAGGAAACCTGCACATCTGAAAGGGTCTCATAAAGTTCTAGATGGTGTGTGTAGTCCGCTAACCCGCACTAGGCCAGCGTGGTGGACTAAGGCCTAACCCTTCTCATTCTTAGGAGAGGCCCGTGCCCAGCATTGGGACAGTAATGGGCTGAATTTATTTATTTATTTTATCTGGGGCCGTGGGGAGATGTTGGAGAAGGCGATCCTATGAGATCTATTGTGATTTGTTTTTCAAAAATACGTTACCCGTCACTATGATTTTTCCTGTATCCAGAGTACAGTTTACAAACATACATATCACATGCACACACACCCAGAACCAAAACAATTATCTGTAGATCATACAAATATTTGTTCTGAGCGGGGTCGAACCCGTATCATAGAAAACTGTTAAACAATGTCTGTTTCATCGTCCGTTGGGCTTCGTCAAGCAATATTACCTCGCCTAGTTGTAGGATCCTCTCATTTCAATGGAGGAACACCATACCGTGGGACCCAACCTCCATAACGTTCGTGGGTTTCAGCTGAAACCCAGCGTCAGGTGGCCAGTATCACTGCCTCCTGACATTATGCTGAGCTGCGGCCTTTTGGCACAATAACTCAACTTATTTTATATGTTTTCTTTGTTATTGGTATTATTTATTTTTTGTTCTGCTAATAAACTCCTTTCTTTCTTTATACCTCGTTCCTCTCTTATCATAATACAATTATAGTGACGTCATGCAACCTTGAAGCTTCTCAAACACAACCCACAAAGCCTTTTCATCAAATCCCAATTTATCACCTTTTGTTATCCTTTAATTTCACCTCACCACGGTTACGGATATCCACAAGTAAAACAACAGTTTAAACTATCAATTTAGAGAACAATGGCGAGACCCTTCTACCCTCAGCCTAACCCATCTCAGCGATTAATAAATCAAATCGATTCGATCGGAAGCCAGACAAATCCGATCTGCCTATCAGTAATATAGGGATGCAGTTCAGATATCTTGTAAGGAAATAAGAATGAAAAATGGTTTTAGTTTCATAAATGTTTGTATCTACGTGCTGGAAATACAGGATAATTTTTTTATGTAGTGCGAATAATTTGTAGTGATTCAGTCTCTGTTCCTAAATGCGACCGCAGTATTGGGATGTTTTCTTTGTCATTGGTTTTATTTATTTTTAGTTGTGCTAATAAAACTCTTTTTCTTTCTTTCTTTCTATTAAAAGTTATTCATAATGATGAGTACTATATCCTCTTAAAAGGACCTCCGCTAAGAAAGTAGGACCTTATATAATGATTAATATGGGCAGCCATTTGCAAAATTGTGTAGGTAGCAGTGCCGAAGAGTCCATACAAGCCGATTCCCATCGGCTTACCTTTAGGAATTGGTTAATGCATAGACCAACGTCATATTTACTCATGCAACTGATATAAAAGGCATGTTATTCAGTTAGGTCGAGCTCTTCCAGACATGACTAATTACTTTAATATATATAATTATTACAAGAGACGGTATAGATTTTTGTCTTGCAGCATTAATTGGTGAGTGTGCTTTTTGTAGAGGGATGTTTTGGGACGGCTTCCCTTTTGAAAATTTCCACCCTTCGCCACTGATAGGTAGGTAAGGTAAACACGCACAACCAACCAAATAATAATTACGTTTCAGTCCTACACGTGGAACCGCAGGCTTTCAAAACACAAACAAAAGATAAAATACAGAGAGAAAATGTAAAAACATCAATGGAATAACCGCAGGCGATTCAAACCAGGTAAAATAAACTCAAATCTGTTACAGACATAACATTAATCAAACCGCAGGGGATTCGGTGTTCTGGCGGTAAATCGACCCAATTTGCTCCATGTCAAACAATTACTCAAATAGTGCCGTCAATAAGATATTAGAAAAAGAAATTTATTCGACATAACCTAACCAACAAAAACCCCGTCTTCAACTAGAAAAAAAGCTGTAACTTTTAAACGGCTGAACAGATTTTCATGAAACATAGCTAAGATGATACCCGAATAAACTAGCTTTTAATTTTAAAAAAACTGCATTGAAATCGGTCCATCCGTTTTGGAGCTACGATGCCACGACAGATACACAGATACACACTACAAATATTTAACACCCCTCTTTTTTGTCAGCGGTTAAAAGACAGCACAACAGTCACAATAAAATTACACAAAAATAAAATTTTACATTGATAAATATGCCTAAATCTGCATGAGGATAGATGTGTGTATTCGTTTTTAATTTTTAATTACTGAGATTATACGAATTGGGGTATATCTACAAGGCTCACATAATATTTTGACTACTAAACCAAGGGAACATACGTACAGAATATTAAGGTAAACACAATAATATTGCTCCAGAACTTTCATAAATCTAGGCCCAGGTACCACCAGATGTTTCCATCGTAAAAACTCCCACAAAATAGTTGAATATAAAGCCTCCAGAATATGAAAATATTTACTTAAGATATGACGTCCGTTGAAAAGGGTCTATCGCCCACAGACTATAAAAACCCTCAAAATTAAATCGTTCCATTAAAACCCGGGATCCCGCGATGATAGAGTTGTTCCGCGGTTAGACATCACTATATAAACCGATAGTAAATTGCGCCAATTGTTCCGGACATCACAAAATGAAGCCGAACTCGAAATATATTTGGAATTGAAACATTACGATGATTACCAATGTCAATATGATTGATAGAGTCATTAACCCTATTGATGGTAGTCGTGCGCCAAAATTGTTTTAAATTATTATAACTGGAACGTAGTATCCTAGGGATCAAACTTACAGACCGCATAAGGAACTCGATACTACGTTCCAAAACACAAATTGCTGATGCAGGCCACACAGCTGCCAAATTAAAATGGAACTGGGCAGGTCACATCTGCCGTATGCCGGAGGAGCTTTGGGCAAAAACAACCACACAGTGGGTCCCAAATAGCAAGAAACGGCAACGCGGCAGGCCCAGAAGGAGATGGCGTGATGAGCTGGACGTCTGTCTAAAGGATTGGCCCCAAGTTGCTATAGACCGGGAAAAGTGGAAGGAGGGAAGGGAGGCCTTTGCCCTGCAGTGGGATACTACGGGCTATTATTATTAATTAATTATAACTGGTAACTATATTGTTTTAAAATGACGCAAACATTAAAGTACTTCAATATGTAGTGCCACAAACTTATCTGACCCGGTGACCAAAATTGGAACCTACGTCGCATCGCTACGGAACAAAAATGACTTCCAAATGTTCAAATGTTCAAAATGGTATCTTCTCCAGAAACAACACACTTTGAATTATGCACGACGTTTTGAAAGTGCCTTTAAAGGCACAGTTGAAATAAAAAACTTTGAGTTTGACTTTCCCTTTAACAACAAACCGAGATTACAACATCGAACCAATTGACCTAACATCAAAAACTAATACACTAACACTTACATCCACAACATAACCCAATTCCGACCAGGCAGCGACCACGCTCCAATGATTCAGAAACGTCTCCCTAATGCGATCGACCGTCCATGTGTCCGTTTGGTCGAAAAATAGTGGTCGTTTTTCAATGGAATTTTCTATTAATCACATTTTTCCGCCCCATTTTGATGAAAGGATACAGAAATATTGCTTTTTTCGGTAAAGACTGTATTAAGTTGAAATTATTTCAGTCTGGACCGACAAAAATGAAGAGTGTTATAAATTTGTAGTGTGTAGGTATCTATGTATCTGTATATCTGTGGATCTGTGTATCTATTTTTTTTATTTTATTATTTATTCCATGTTACAATATTTTTCTTTATATCTATATATACTCGCCAAACTTTAAAGTTTGAGGGCGAGACGCGCTCTTTTTTAAATTTTAATACTTAGTAACTATACTTAACCTAACTTACATTAACTAAACAAGCTACATGCTTTATGTTTGGTTTAGATGCTGCTATTTTGTATTTAATGTGTGTCGTTTTTGCTGCAGAAATAAAATATTTTTCTTTCTTTCTTTAAAACACAAATTACCTAAATAAATCTACTAGATATATATGTATCTATCTGTGGCATCATAGCTCCAAAACGGATGAACCGATTTCAATGCAGTATAATTGAAAGCTAGTTTAATCGGGTATTACCTTAGCTATTTTTCATGAAAATCTGTTCAGCAGTTCAAAAGGTACAGCTCTTTTTCTAGTTGGGGGTTTTACATCGCGTATTATTGTTTTTTAACCAAGTCGCGCTATTTCAGAATGTTCCTACACCTACACATTGGCCAATTTCGTGTGTTCCGTTTGATTTATCTTTACGGAGTGGGAAGCTAAATAATTTGTGTTGTCTCCAAATAGAATAGGTCATTCCACCTTTATTCGTGGTTGATATAAGAAACAGCTGATATTATTATGTTGTTATATTACCTGTACGCTGATTGAGATATGAATCCCTATTTCTGTGTGGGTAGGCCCGCACATATAAGCCTGTCAATGTCAAGATTACCCGGCTTTTTCGTGAGACGAATATTTTTTCCGACTTCGTATGCGTATCTAGACACGAAAAAGACTAAAAAAGTTTTGGCGATAAGTCCAACTTTTTACAGGATTAGGTGAAGAAATTATTGCCCCTTCTTATTGATGTCTCTCTATTTTTAACCGACTTCAACAAAGGAATTCGACGCGTTTTTTATTTTCATGTTTTTTTTTTTTTTTTCTTGGCATGTGCTCATTAATTTTGAAATCGTACTTTCGCACGCGTTCTATACTACGACTACCAAAGAAAATTCTACGTCTCGGAAACAGTTTATTTATTGTGAAGTCTCATCTTTTTGTTTGCTTTTTTCTTTTTGTATGTGGTTGGTGCCTTAATTTTGCATCCAAATAAATTATGTTTCTGTCTTTTCTTTCTTTTTCATGTTCCATACTACGACACCCAAAGTTAATATGTCACGTAGCGTATTTATTTTCAATCTAAACCTAGTATTTGTTTCCAAGCTCCAACATATATTTATATTTGTGTAATAAAGTTTCGCCGGGTTCATATCTCATAAAACAACCCTCAGGTTGATGGGAGATATGAAAATATCTCCTTTGTTTGCTTACACCCTGGTACTCCACGTGCCGAGGCTGCGTATTTTAAGGAGTTTCAAACAAAATTATTAATGTTTGAGTTGTTTCGTACTTTAAACTTTGTTTTGAATGTATCGTTTTTCTAGGAAGAAAGTTGTTTTTTGTTGGTTATTTTTAGCACCTAATCTGAAAATATACATAATTTATAACGCTGAATGAATCTTTGCATCATTGTAAAATCTCGTGTTTATTTTATATTCATGTTTGTTATTTTTGGTTTCTTTGTGATCTCTTTGTTTAATATTTTATTTTTTATGTGCTGACAAGGTATGTTGTGTATCGAATAAATGTTTTCTATTATATTCTATATCAGTACGTGGGAGCCCACTTTCTAAGCAACAACTTTCTAACTTCCTGCTACAAGTAAGAAAGAATTTTCGTTTGCTAATGGAGTTCATCGAACTCTTTGGTATTAGCACACAGATGGATGCTGCTGGCTATCCCATCAAATAACACTTTTAAGAGCGGTAATAACAGTACTGTTTGCTCAAAATTGGAACTGCCTGACTGGGGAAGTACCGCCACCACCACCACCTTACAGAATATCGTAGCCAAATAACACTGCTCTTTTACAGTGTTGTGTTCCTAATGGTGAGCAATGTTGCCAGTGCTCTTTGGGGAAGCGTCGTGTTGGCAGTAGGGATCTCCCCACTGCCAACACGAAGCTAGTAGTAGGGTCGGCAACGCGGAGTAATGCATCAGCCTATAGGTTACGGTAACCGCTTACCACCAGGCGGGCCGTATTTGTATGCTTGTCTGCCGCTTTAGTGGTACAAAATCATTATTATAATATTTTAGACGTGTTTAAGAAAGAAATAAAAAAGAAAAACGACATGGAACCTTATATTCCGAATACCTCATATATAACTACAATGAAATCCACTATTTTTGGCACACACAATTCTTTACGACAAAAATCATTCAGTCTGATAAATTACCTCCGCAACCTCAATTATTTACTTTTCTTTACAAAAACCGCTGATCTATAAATGAAGCGTGAAAGCAAAAAATCGCATCGATCGAGTACTGGCAAAGGTTGCGCCGCGGAGGCCTTCCGCGACGGAAATTAACAGGAACAAAGCATCGTCGCGGACTGTGACGTCATAAGCGCGGAGAAACTAACGAAACTGTGGATGTTCGCGCCGTTTTTTGAAAAAATAATGTTGTAGAACTTTTTTGCGGGATGATAAAAATGCTGCCGTAGAGAAGTCCTTGGTTTCACGAGTATTTTTTTTATGAAGTGAGTTGTGAGGTTTATGTGGTGTTCAGTAGACATGGGCGAAATAGCTCATTGTAAAGAAAAAATGTTGGTTCATTTGACTCGAGCTCAACGAAGAAGCTTGGCGCGCTCATAGTCACTCTTTGGAAGTTTAGACTCGATCCGATTATCCGAAGAGAGCCGTTCGGTGGCTTCGGTGTCTCGGTGAGAAGTGCCGGCCGCCGAAAGCTACTGAGCTACGAGTAGTGAGATATGTAGCGAGTGAGTGAGTGAGCGTTAGCGACATCAATCGAAGAGCTAGCTCTTTTTTATCACTCGCTCACGAACTACCCACGTAGAGTGTGAGGAGAGTGTGTTTCCTGTTGTCAAGATCAAAACCTGAATAATTGCTCGCACTCTTTACCTTATTTATGTAAAATCTCTAAAAGGCTGTATTTTTTACCCGACTGTGCGACGCAAAGGAAGGTAATGTGTTTATTTTAAATTGAAAATGATTATATCCACTTATTACTTTATGATTGATTAATTATTGTTATTCTTGATTGTTGTGTATTCACCTGAAATTTTATTTATAATGTCTAATGATGTATGTCTTAGATTAATTCAAATATGATATCCGATTTGATTTATTTGTCTGTGTGTATTTCTCACATATTTAATTAGAGTTCATTTTGTTTTACCTAGTATCCAGAAGTGCATGCTTTGATCTGTTATAATTGAAGGCGCACAGTTAATACCAACCAATGACAGTAATAAACATATCGTTTATCTGTGTAGCCTATCTTAGAGATCCTATAAATTAATTAATAAACTTCACCAAAATTTAAAACGATAAATAAAGATAAAATCCTGAAAATAAAGTAGGGTGTCATTAAATTACGTAAGCCGACCGCACCGATCAGTCAGAGGAACACAGTTAATGCTAACAAATCGAAGGTACTACGCTCGTAACCGGATCCCAATGTTTTATGTAAACAAGGTTCGATAAAGCCAAGCTGTTAGTTAACACCGCAAATTAGAGGGTACAGGGCTTACCATGAAGTCTAATCACCACACAGTTTAAGCGCTGCTAATAAACTGCCTATTCGAACGATGACATAGTTGAAACAGAAACAGTACGGAAACTACGAATAGTCGAGTCATAATTTCTCCTCTAAAATCCTAGAACAAGATACACTTACGTTTGTAAGTATTCAGTAATCTAATATTTATACAACTTATCTGTGCGATTGTTAGGTACAAAATAGTCCTCCAACAAGACGGCGACACAGTGTGGTCATGGGGGGGACCTTTACAGCCCCCTCCTCAGGCGTGGCACTGTGGTGTGCTTTGACAGTTTCATTTTTTTACTCACGTCTATAACCAACGACGGCATCGTACATTGCTCCAGGTATTCTTAAGTCTGCCTGAGAGGAACCTTTGTACAAATAGATGTCTAATAGGCGTGGCAACGTGGTGGGTTACTAGTTCCCGAATTCTAACATTAGGTGCCAAAAGCGAACCCCCGTGGTGAGTTTAGCCTGTAGAAGTCCGGCACACCCCTTCGCACTTCCTAGACCAATAATCGTTCTCAAAAGGTACAGAATCATATTAGCTCATAATTTATCTTCTGTACCGATATATTTTTTGCTAACCCTACGTACATTTTTTGTTTAAAAAGGATAATTAATCTTCGTCGTTTCAGCTCAGGATGTGGGTGTAGGATTTATCCATGTATGATTTTTAAGCTGTGAGGAATTTAGGGCTTATAAAGTTATAATTTAGGCATTAATGTACAACATGATATTTCTCTTTTTCGCTTATGTGGCAGATGCTGCTTATTATCTACCGTAGTCCATTGAACCGAAATAATATAAGAAAATGAAACGTGGTTAGGCTCTTATTTCTCAGTGGGTTTTTTTTTGTTTATGAAATACCAATCATTAACGTAAGTTTAATCGAAATTGTGTCTCTTTATCATCAGGAACATAGTTTCAATACTCTATAATAATTCCTTTGAGAAGTACGTTGAAACCTTATATTATTTCAAATAAGACACTTAATAGGATCAGCGAAATTGATTCCGATACTGAATTGGTTTGCAGTTAAGCGGATAATACTCCAGTTAATAGGTTCACTAAGCTTTTGGTTACGTATCGTACTGAAGTTGTAAGTAATAGCCTTTTATAAACATCTCTGCGATTTTAATAAGCCTATCGAGAAAGTAAGTACGAGAATGTAATTTTTCAGTTATCCATTATTATACAACGTGTATCAGAAATGCGCGTCAAAGGCCCAATTCTCGTAATTAAAAATGTTCAAATATAGTTCTGTTCTCGTTCCAATCTACTACCAATGTCACAAATGGTATTCTCCTACCCTAACAAACAACGTCAAACGTGAAATTATATTGTAATGAGGTCGATAGTTGATTAAAGGCAAGTCGGTATTCTGCTAACATTTTGAATCGACACAGATAATAAAATTGATATTCTCGTCCATACAGAAACGTCAAAAATGAGATTGAAATGAGTCTGTAAGAAGATTGAATTCAATTCACTGACATCGGACTGAACTTTAAGAGTAGTAGAATGCCGTTTTTTTGTCAATTCATAATAATATCTCAGTTTGGTCAACTTTCAGTCATAGTGTAAATTAATTACGAGAATTGGGCTTCAGACCATCAAACTGAACAACTTTCTCTATAGGACCAACATCTCTCTCATTTCTCTGCACGTATAATAAATAGATTTTAACCCAACTACTACCTCAACTAAAGCCGAAGAAAAACCGAAAATACAGACCCTTTAAAAACAAAATAAACGTTATTTCCTTCCCAATATTGTAGCAGGCCGTTAGATAAACGTGCGTCGATTGATTCCTGCGTCCGCTTCTAATGGCCGGTTCCGGGTCTTCCCTTATAGCAAATATTGCTCGTGATAAGTCAATATACTCCCGGATCCCGGTAGGACCCGACAAGTATTATTAGTTGCGAGGTTTTTGGGTCACGCTTGACAGTTTTGGGATGACTGAAAGGGAATTTTGATGAATTGTAACTTAAATAAGGATTTTTTCGTGTGAACGTGCGCTAGATAAAATATTATTTGATAGTATAAAGGTGGTACAATCCGGCTCGAAGGACCAATGTGCAGCGGTTTCTTGTCTGTTTTTTATTTAATTTCCAGCCGTCGAATTCCAAGTCTATTTCGGTTTTACTAGTTTTTATTTTAATTTTTCTGTTAAGTATAAATCTTTGTTTGCTTTGTTTGTTTGTTTGTTTGTTTTTTTTTCTTTTATCTTTTTTTTTTTGTATTTAATTATCACTTGCGATAACGGTGAAGGAAATACATCGTGAGGAAACCTGCACACCTGAGAGGGCCTCATAAAGTTCTCGATGGTGTGTGTAGTCCGCCAACCCGCACTAGGCCAGCGTGGTGGATTAAGGCCTAACCCTTCTCATTCTGAGAAGAGGCCCGTGCCCAGCAGTGGGACAGTAATGGGCTGGATTTATTTTATAAATCTTTGAAATCGTTTTTGTGCTGTGTCAAATAAATACTTTTTTCTTTTTTTCATAATTTTAAAAGGTTGAGATTATTTAATTTTTAGGCTACAATATAAATAACATCTTTACGAGATGAGAACGCCTATCAAATAGCAATCACTTCACAATCTAACCTTTAGGGCTAGCATGGTCCAGATATCAGTCACGTAGACATTTTTGGTACACCACAAAAGAAATTTAATCAAACTTACGAAAACTTGACATTTTAACTAATCGCTCATGCAGCCGCTATTTTAAGCGGCCCGTGACTTTTGAAAAATCTAGTTATTTTTTTCTTAATTGATTAATTTAAGCTTGTCTTTACAGCTAATTAGGATATTTTTCGTGGAATCAATATTTCATACGAACAGTTAGAGTTTTATTTAAAAACCGGTGATTAGTAGACCGCTAGGGATATTTTGGATTTATATAAAGACTGCACGCTTCTAAAGTTTGACCACCCCTGCTTTATTTAGGGCTCTGTCATCGACTGTCCTGTGTAGACATGCGGGCACCTCTATTCGAACCCTTTGAGGATAATGCCAGGCTTCCACTGCAAAACGGTAATGAGCAAGTAATAGTTGGACGGAACGGACCCTAAATAGCTAAAATAGGTTTTACCTTCCATTAAGAAAGTGTTTTGACAATTACCTTCTACTGCAAAAGAGAAAAGAAGAAAGAGTTCGTTATTAACTATTTTTATTCGTTTAGTCCTCTCCGCTAGACTCTTTGTTGGTGGAAGCACTTCTATGTAGTTTATCGTTGCGAGTCAAACGAAATCCGTACGGAGCCCGCTCCGCTGCCAGTGGAAGCCTGGCTTTACACTTGTATCAGCTTTGCTCATCTATTGTCAAATACACAATAATCTATATATTAATACGTGAAGAGAAAACTTTGTATCCCTTTTTAGGTACATTGAGCGCACCGAGAAGTGTGAGATTTGGTAAAGTTAAAGTTTATGTGAAAAAGGAGTGCAGAAAGCTAAATTTTATATATAATGTGGTTAACTATTAAATTAAATATCCAAAAGTGAAATGGAACTATAAATATCCACTCCATTTTTATCCTCCCAACAGCTATAGAAAAAGTGTAACAAGATAATATAATCGTCGCAAAAATTGTACCCAGTGTATTCACCGGTATAATTTTAGATGACTATAAACACCTACTCGTCCATCAATCATATCGTGTCGGTCATAAAAGTTATTGTCATGAACACATCTGCTTTTAGTATAAATATACTAATATAATATTATGTACAACACGTTCTCAGTTTTCCTGATGGCTCGTAATAATAACCTAACCGTCAAAAACCACTGACTCCAACTAGAAAAAGAGCAGTAACTTTTGAAGGGCTGAACAGATTTTCATGAAACATAGCTAAGGTGATACACGAATAAACAACCTTTCAATTAAAAAAAATTGCACTGAAATCGGTCTTCCCGTTTAGGAGCTACGATGCCACAGACAGATACACATATACACAGATACAAACCACAAACTGATATCACCCCTCTTTTTTGACGGGGGTTAAAAACGTAGTAAGATAAGAGCGGGTAAATACGCTCCCATCAGAATACCAGTGCTGTGACATTTTCTATTTCAAAATGCCACAGCATTATGCTGAGTTGGAGGCCATTTTTGGTCTCATCCAGGTTGCTTTAATTATTGTTTTTCTTTTGTTATTATTTTTATGTAACTTTTATTTACCCACAGATACATAGATACACAAATACACTCTAACAACACGCAGTAATAAAAGATTATTATACCTTGAATTCCTATAATTCGAATCACAGGATCTACTCGTGTCCACTCAATTGCAGCCAGCTGAGCATTACATAAGAGCTGCGCACTCGCCGCTAACTATATCCTTGTTAGCACGACACACTAGACAGGACAACACTATAAATAGCTTGGCATTTGTTCCGCAAAAATACAACTTTAGGTAAACGTATCATTTTTATGAGTATCATTTGTAAACACGCGAATTCGGACGTAGCGTGAAAATTTCGTTTAAAATGGGGTGGTATAACATTTGAAACTTCTTACTGAGGATTTTGTAATCATCATACACAGAAACCCCCGACTCCAACTAGAAAAAGAGCTGTAACTGTTGAACGGCTCAACAGATTTTCATGAAACATAGCTTAGATGATAACAAATTAAACGATCATTCAATTAAAAAAAATTGCATTGTAATCGGTCTATCCGTTTTGGGGCTTTCAATTGAAAGCTAGTTTATTCCGTTATCATCGCTATGTTAGCTATGTTTAACGAAAATCTGTTCAGCCGTTCAAAAGTTACAGCTCTTTTTAACACGCTTTTCTAGTTGGAGTCAGGGGTTTTTAACGGTTAGGTTGTTTGTCATTTGAGACATGAATTTTATTTATTCACGCTGTGGCTATTTCTTTCGTCTTATTAGTATTTTCCGATTTATTACTGTCCCTAATATCAATCATGTTAAAATGAAGATTTTGCTGCAAAATGAAGCAGTAAAATCTTCATTTTCCTTAATGTTTAGATGCCAGCTTATTCACAATAAGCAATTTAATTAAATTTCCTCAAAGATCAACGCAATACAACAAGCGAACCGGACGATGATTAATTATAACCAAATCAATTAAAGATGGAATTAAACAAAGACTTGATATTACATTTCAGTAGCTCTCAATGGGCTCCTTCAAAATCAGACGGCAGTCAGCGATGCGACATAAATCCAGCGACTGGACAAAAGCGGGTCGAACCTGTTAATCAATGTTCTAGAACGAAATTGCCCTTTTTCACCCGACTACCCAAAATCAAAAGAAGTGTTATGTTTTCTCATTGTGTAAAGGGGTCGATTTCTAATCTTACTAGATGTAGGTGTAATTTATGTAAACGGAGCGACTGTCCCTACTTGTCTAGATGTCTTGTCAGAATTATCTGGACCTTTAAGTGGCTCTTGTCACAGATTATATTTGTAAGACAGTCGTTATGGACAGCCTGACAACCAGACAGATGGTGTATAGGAAAAAGAAAGAAAACAGTTCTATTTTTAATTAGCAACAAAAAAAATCTATTAAGCACAATTGTTTCTTTTTTTTGGAACGTTTTTTTAATTTTTTTTTGTCTTCATTTTTTCCTTTTTTTTGTTTTAATTTTTTACTTTTTTTTGTGTCGTAATTTGTGTAGAAATAAATTGCTTTTCTTTCTTTCTTTCTTCTTTAAGCAACCTGTACGAGGCCAAAAATGGCCCCCATCTCTACATAATGCTACATTTGGAAAATATCACAGCACTAGTATATCGATGTGATAACCTAACCGTCAAAAACCCCCGAGTCCAACTAGAAAAAAAGCCGTTACTTTTGAACGGTTGAACAGATTTCATAAAACATAGCCAAGATGATTCCCGATTAAACTAGCTTTCAATCAAAAAAACTGCTTTGAAATCGGTACATCCATTTTGGAGCTACAATACCACAGACAGACACAGATACACAGGTACACAGATACACGGATAAACACTACAAACTTATAACATCCCTCTTTTTTGTCGGGGGTTAAAAACAGCGAACATCCATCCAAGACATGACCGCGGTCATGATAACGAAGTCAACTCATACGTTCGTCGTTTGTTCTTTATTCTTCATTCGTTGAATCCACTCAAAATGGTTTTCCAAGAGCACTTTAGTTATTCCTAAAGAAGTCCTTCAAAACCCGACGGTACAATTCCAGCATAATTTCAGAAAATACTAGACAAAAGCAGTTCGTTCCGGTTCATAGCGGTTATTAACCGGGTCAGACTGGTAACGACTGGTTTTCGCTGGAACTAAGTGGTGCCTGCCGGGATGGTATGCAACGTTTAATTAATTAATCTAGGTCATCAGCATTGTATAAAATCCCGGCGATATTGATTAATTGAAGAGAACAGAGCCTCGGAAAGCGATAAAAGGATATTCATTAGAGATGGTAGAATATAATATATTTTTCATCCCACCATCTCGGAAAGAGTATTTTTAATCTTCAATATCTGAGTGGAAAAGCCGTTTTTATTCTCTAGAGGATAAAGTAAATTTTCATCCCACCATCTCGGAAAGAGTATTTTTAATCTTCAATATCTGAGTGGAAAAGCCGTTTTTATTCTCTAGAGGATAAAGTAAATTGAATTTAGAACATCGTGTGCACTAAGTTTGTGAATTAAACGTTTTTTTTTTGCATTTAGTCATTTCCTCGCTGAGGTGGAATGAAAAGTTACGTGTTGCACTCGAGTGCAAAGATTTTTCACCTCGTGCTCTTTTGATTCCCTCGCTAACGCTCAGGATTCTAATTTTGAATCACTCGCTGCGCTCGTGATTCAATTTTAGAATCCTTCGCTTGCTCGGTCATCAAAATTGAACACGCGGTTAAAAAGCAACTTTGCACTCTTGTATAACAAATAACTATTTATATCATATAAACCAGATACAGGCACTTATGAAATGTCGAGACTCTACGAGTAAGTGTGCGGTTCTAAATAGACCTATGGAGAAGAACCGGCAAGAAATTCCAAGATGGTACGTACTATGTATGATATTTTGTACAGCGATATAATTTATTTCTTTCTTCTTTTTTGAAAAACGTTGCCCCTCACTAGGATTTCTCCTGTATCGAGGGTACAGTTTACAAACATACATGTCACATGCACACACCCAGACCCGGAACAACTATCTGTAGATCATACAAATATTTGTTCCGTGCGGGGATCGAACCCGCGGCACGTAGCGCAGAAAGCTAATCGCTTAGCCACTGCGCCAACCGTATCGTCAAAATGGTTTGTCTTGGATTCTAATCAGCATGAACTTCTGTCACCATGGTGGATACGAGAACTAAATAGCTGAAACTTTATGTTAGAAAATCTAGGTAATCCCTAAATGACCTTAATGTCGAACCGTATAGACACAAAAAGATGTCAATGGAAACCAGACTACCAATATTTTTATTGGACACAAGTTTTTTTTATACAAGCTTCGAGGGAATTAAGTAAAATAAATATTTTAACACTAAATATAAAAGGCTGATATTCCACAACTGCGCCATTTTGAACGTCTAATCCTGTACATTATTATAATGAAAGAATAATAAAGTACCTATACTTTGCAAGCGAACTTTTAAACTTCAATTAATTTTGTACGTACTTGTAAGAAACTCGGGAGTAATATCAAAATACAAGCCAACTTATATTATAACCTAACCGTCAAAAACCCCCGACTCCAACTAGACAAAGAGCTGTAACTTCTGAACGACTGAACAGATTTTCATGAAACATAGCTGAGATGATACCCGATTAAACTAGCTTTCAATTAAAAAAGACTGCATTGAAATCGGTCCATCCGTTTTGGAGCTACGATTCCACAGACAGATACCTACACATATACACACTACAAACTTTAACACCCCTCTTTTTTGTCGGGGATTAAAAACGTAGTAAGATAAGAGCGGATAAATGCTGAGAAAACCCACAAATGTGCAGGTGATGCACTGAACATTTCAGTTTCAGATGCTCTCTCGCATGCTCGGGGTAATCCGGACTAGGGTAGCAAGGATTTGGGGATGGTGGAGTGGAAATATTATTTTTATTTTCTCATAGTATATTTTTGTTTCTGCAACATTTGAGAAAGATTAAAGAAAGAAAGAAAACAGTTTTATTCTGAAATCGCCAGGAACAAATAACAAAAGAAAAGCAATAATTAACGCAACCTGGACGAGACCAAAAATGGCCACATCTCAGCATAATGCTGTGGCATTTAGAAATAGAAAATGTCACAGCGCTGGTATTCTGATGGGACCGTTTGGCCTTATTCCTTATTAAAATAACGTGTCTTGTCACGATTAAACCATGCAGATCAGCGTCATTTTCTTACAAAATTTGACAGATTTTAGCAAGACACGGCCATGATCTCGTGTAGCAGAGCAGGTATTTTTTTTAGTTTAATGCTATTTATTAGGGAGATTTAAACCTGTTAACCCGGTAATAATACCGTCTACACTAAGGGGGTTGACTTTTTACTGAATTACATAGAACAAAAACGAATTCGATAGTCTAAAAAAAAATTGAAATGTTTTTGAAGAAAATTGGATACTGGACGATATAAGATATATTAGAACTATCAGAATTCTAATTCTGTACCTTATTTTTGTAACATATTGGCTTGGCATAACACACGTAATGCCACACTGCATAACACGTAGATAATAACCTGAGTCAAGTTGTTTGTACAGCGGTTAATATTAGCATCCTCGGGGTCACGAGTGAGACGCGTTTGTTATTATTAATAGCCGACCCATAAGCCTCCGGTCCTGAAGATAATGGAAAACAATGGAAGCTTGCCACAATCTTCTTAGTCGTTATACTCAACATCCCAATAACATATAGTAAGGATTTTGCTCACTGATAGAATAAGTATTGAACACAAAAATATCCATTTTTTATTTAAGATAAATATTTTTCTTTTTTTGTTTTACATGGTTTTATTCTTTTATTTTTCTGTTATGTTATCTTTAAAATCGTTTTTGTGCTGTGTCAAGTAAATACTTTTTCTTTCTTTCTTTCAAACATGATATGCGAAACACTTGGTATCACGGACTGAAGCAGTACACAAAAATCTACGATTTTCACGTGTTATTTTTGCATAATACTTCCCTCTACTCTCATTCATCTGGATGAAGGGACATCAAAGTAGAAACTGATGCCATCTTTATCTATTCCATACGTGTAAATAAAGATTATTTTGGTAAGGAAAGGCTAGATTTTTTTGTAAAATTAAGAAAATTTAAATTAGTTCCTGTGGCTAAATTACTAATTGGATTTTATTGTTTTTTGTGTATGGTCACAGAACGTGATATAGATACGTGGTTTTATTTAATGTCGTATCCTCGTCAACATGTATATTCCAGTCACAAAATATATCAGAACAATGTAACAAATCTTCTATCAAGCACACAAATAGTAATGTAAATTGAAGATTAAACTTGTCTCGTGGATTAAGAACGCGTGGGAACAATACTCTAAAGCACAGTAAATACATTTAAGCATCTTACACAGCGAGCGAAGATTTAGCCGTGGAGCGAAACAAAAATGTAATGTAACGTTTCCAGCGTACCCTTTGTGGAGTTGGCATGAATGTGTTCAACGAACTTCCAGACAACTTATCCAATTTTCAAGCTTATTTCGCTTTTGATTCTTGGGCATTAAGAAGATTAATTTTTGAGTTATACGAGTAATTTGGAAGGGAGTAGCACTGTGATTGGATTGGCCGAATCGCGTAGTATCCAGTTATTAAGCCTTGTTGTTTCTTCTTTGAAAGAAATAAAATAAAATGTGTTTATTTGAACATCGAACAACAACAATAAAAAGAACAAAATCTACCTACAATCAAAATACCTATTTCTGACAAAGTTTATATACACCGTGTATCAAAAATGCGTGGTCATATTTAAGGGTGTGGATCAGACCCTCAAACTGATCAACTTTCACTACGGCATCGCAAACGTTGCTATTTTTGACGTTTATTTATATGGACGAGAATACCAATTTTATTATCTGTGTCGGTTCAAAATGTTACTAGAATACCGATTTGGCTTCAATCAAATTTCGATCTCCACAATGTAAGTTCACGTTTGACATTGTTTTTAGTTTAAAAGTTTGTTGTGACATTTATGAAATTGAGACTATATTTAGAATATTTTTAATTACGAGAATTGGCCTACTGATTCGATTTAATTTAATTTGTAGAATGTTTGAAAATTTGTATGCCTATCGGCGAATCATGGATGGATATTATATTTGTAAATTTAACATCTTGTACTATGTAACCTATGTCCACAAAATAAATGAATTTGAATTTGAATTTTGCATTTAATTTTTACCCCCCTACAATAAAGAGGGGTGTCATAAGTTTGTAGTGTGTATCTGTGTCTCTGTGTATCTGTATGTCTGCCTGTGGCTTCTAGCTCTAAAAATAATGGACCGATTTCCATGCAGTTTTTTTAAATTGAAAGCTAGTTTAATCGGCTAGCATCTTAGCTATGTTTCATGAAAATCTGTTCAGCCATTCAAAAGTTACAGCTCTTTTTCTAGTTGGAGTCGGGGGATTTTGACGGTTAGGTTATATAAAATAATTTCAAAATTGTAAGCAGACCAAAAACCAATTACGTACAGAACAATAATATTACAATTCCCATAGCGTTACCAGGTTAATCTATTTAGACTGTGGTATAATTGGATTCATCAGTGTCCAATGTCACCGGGTGGACAAACATTTTAGTATATTAATTTACTCAAATATCGACAGACAGTAAATCAATTGCAAACTATTATAAATGTTATTATAGCAAATGGAACATCGTGTTTGTCTGTTTATACTCGTTTGCTTAATATGGCTTTTATATAGTACGGGAGATGAGATAGATGTTAGCCTTGTAAGTTCGGGACCTGCGGGTCCAGAAAGGCCACATTGAGCAATTCAATTACGGATCTCCATGGTAACAGTCAAACAAATGATTATTGAATATGAACCTTACGCGTATGATAATAAGAGTCGACAATTAAGTGGATATTTTGCCATTTGTAATATGTATCATATTATGAATCATATAAAGCGGCCTTTTAAGACGCCCTGGACTTGTAACTTAGCTCTTTTTTATTCATTTAATCGATTTACTGACTTGTTGCCAGAAGAAGTTGTTGAAAAATAAGTGAATCTTATGCTAACATACTTATAACTTCAGTCATACAACGTGTATCAGAAGTCTATGGTGTATATTTAAGGGTGTGGATCAGACCATCAAATTGAACAACTTTCTCTATGGGACCAACATCATCACGAAACAATAATGAGCTGACAGTTTAGGTCGAATGGGTGTTGAAGTTTTGTATGGGACAGCTGATTATTTTTGAGCGAAGTTTAGTCTCTCACTATCGTATTGAAGTTAATTACCAGTGTCGATGTTCATTACCATTTTAATTACGCGGTAGACCCCCCAAAACTTTGTCCTATTTAATATGAACACTAATTTGTAAAGACAACATCTGACATCAAGACACCAACCTGCTGCAGCACGCGCCGCTGCGCTGACGCGCGCTCTGCATGCACTCAATATGGTGTCACAACAGATTGACTGCTTCAATTGTAGTTTGAGTGAATTCCCACAGGCCGCATTTTTTAAAATTACCCTTGGTCGTTCATAACACACTTCGCATCACATCATTCATCGTTCGCATTCACTTCTGCATAAGTATCAAATTGAAGTCTGTAACAAATAGCCACAGTTAGAAATTCCGGTTAAAGTATAGTGGTTTATCAGAATCGCGGGCATTGCGATCAAGGGTCCTTCGCCCCACCCGGATACCGGGTCGAGATACCCGGTTGATACACCCGATACGTTTGCCATTCCAAGCACGTGAAATTGGTTTGAACAAAGGTTGTGATGTAGTGAAACGAATCGTACGTTTCCTTTGGTTGGGTAAGGAAAAGTTTTGTACCCCTTTTTAAGAATATAGCGCGCACGGAAGAGTGTGAGATTTGGCATAATTAAACTTTATATGGAGGAGTGCAAAAAGGTAAAATTATGGTCGAATTTGGAACACTTGGCGACCTCTAGTGTTTTTAAAAGTGCATACCTTTTTGTTGGCCTGTATCTGGTTTACATGAAGTAAAGATATATTCTATTCTTAAAACAAACCAGAATAATGATTTTACCCATCCATCCAATATAATTCCTTAGTCGCATCTTGAAAAAAATACCCACGATTTTTTTATTACCAACCTATGTACAGCAGGCCAAAGAATTGGTCTACTACCGTAAGGTTACAATTTGCCATAAAACATAAAGGTATATTATATGCTCTTGTAAAAATAATGAAGTTTCAATATTAGTGATATTTTCATTTAATAGAAAGTAAAGAAAGAAAGAAAGAAAACATTAATAGGAAGTTTAGTTAAAATTCATAAACAAATTGTTTGCCGAACGTAAATAATACGTACGTGATAGTCGGAGATTCAAAAACCCCCGATTCCTACCAGAAAAAGAACTGTAACTTTTGAACGACTGAACAGATTTTCATGAAACATAGCTAAGATATTACCCAATTAATCTAGCTGTCAATTAAAAAAACTGCATTGAAATCGGTCCATTCATTTTGGAGCTACAATGCCACAGACAGATACACACTACAAACTTGTAACCCTCCTACCTAGCTGATCGATGCCTATTTTTTTGCACATGAGGGACACACTTCCATGCATTGTTATTTATTTTATTTATTTATTATTTATGTACACACATACACGTGACAAAGAAAATAAGTAAAGATATCAAGTACAAAGGTACTGCTTATTTCTAAAGAAATAATGTTATTCTATTATTTTTTTTCTTTTTTCTTCTTCATTGTTTTATTATTAATTTTTCAAGCTTTTTATGTTTGTTATGTTTTGTGTATGCATGCTATTGTAATTTTGGTGTCCTGTGTGCAAAAAATAAATTTATTTCATTTCTTTTGTTTCCCTCTTTACAACCAAAAAACAAAATGATCTAAAATTTTAAAGCATCATTCACAAAAACATCTGGCAATTCCAGATAGGAACACCCTTAAAAGAGGAAGGTCAAACCATCAATATTTACTGTCAGTACGCAAACCGAACATATTGTCAGTAAATATTGAAAGCCCACCGGCCTGAAAATTCAAAGGTGAAAACGATAGTCTTTTTTTACACGATCAATTTAGATAGGTCCCATTTTATGTGGACATAGGTCGGTTTATAGTTACAACACATAATGGTCGGCTGACAATTTGTATGAGTCGTAAAAACGGTTTAATGGTGTTATGGCGCTTCTGAGTCTGAAGATCCATGGGATTATGACACTTGTATGTTATGACATTGAAGCTTCTGGCTAGATGATTTAATGAGTTTTATCATAGAATAGAATATAATAGAATATAAATCATTTATTCGATACAGGACATAAATTGTGAGCACAAAAAAAAAATGAAACACAGAGATCACAAAGAAACAAAAAAATAATAACAAACACGAATAAAAAATAAACAGGAGATTTTACTGCACTGACGAGCACGCCCATATCGAAAGGGTTACCAGCTCAGCATTTGCTATTGCAATAGGGATTTCATATCTACATACAGATAGTGCCATCCACGAAAACACGCCCACTCTTCTTCCAAATCCCTTCCAGAAACAAGTGTGCAACATTTATTTGTGCTTTAGTTTTGTCGATACACACCTGTGAGTGCACACGCACACTACAATGAATAGACCACAGAACATAGAATAGATCTCTATTCTATGTTCTGTGGAATAGACTAATTACGAGAGTGAGTTACGGTCAACTGGATAGATGCGTCAAAAATTTAGGGGATGGGGGGGGCGCATCTTCGTCGATGGCACTGTCTGTAATGTGAGATATTTATCGGGAAGATAGAGATATAGAACTCAGTTTAGATTCTAAAAAAATCAACTTTAAAAATAAGTAAAAACCGATTTCAGAAAACTAAAAAGTATAAAATAACTCCCCGACTTCAGAAGCTGATAAGTTTTTTAAGAAAATTATTTTATACTTTTTAATTTTCTGAAGTCGGTTGTTACTTTTTTTAGTTTATTTTATTTTTCTGTTTTGAGTGGCATAAACAATACGGAAACATGCGATTACAGCAATCGCGAGTGATATGCTGTTATTCATTCAAGATTTCCATTGTCTATCTCCGAAGATCTTCATCAGATCTTCACCAAAAAATGGGACCACCTCGAGAGTATACTCT
The DNA here is from genome assembly GCA_932294325.1 of Allophyes oxyacanthae. NCBI lineage: Eukaryota > Metazoa > Arthropoda > Insecta > Lepidoptera > Noctuidae > Allophyes > Allophyes oxyacanthae. The sequence goes on from OW028622.1 coordinate 13,527,902, forward strand.
TTCAAACAATAAAGATTTTCCAGAATCGGTCTACAATTGGCGGAGTTATCGCGTAACAAACAAAAACATAGTCGAATTGAGTACCTCCTCCTCTTTTGAAGTCGGTTAAAAAGTCTGTAATTCTCAACTGAATTCTTCAAATACAGTAAGTATTTATACTTATGTACCTATTTTTATCGGTTTTTTCAAAAAGCGCTTTAAAGCTGTTCTAATTTCAAACTTAAAAAGATTTATTTACTCTAATCCTTTTTCAATTCATTCAACTCTTGATTTACACCGAGAAAGTACCGTAGAGGACGTGCTACGAACTTGTTACGCGCGCTACGCACGTAGCGAAGTAAGTGCTACGAGGCGTAGCAGTAAGCTTCAAAGTTTTATAAGTGAGCTACCACGTTTCGCGCTGAAATGTTTTAATAAATCCACTTAGTTAAAATATTTAAATTAATTCGGTATAGTGTCCGCAAGCTTGCTCGAGATTTATGGTAAAAACTCTTTGATGTCACTTGTAACTTTAGAAGGATAAACTTTGTTAAGGCACTTTCAGTCCGCGGGTATCCGTGGGTACTGTCAAGATTATGGCGATTAAAGAAAGACAGAACAAAGAAAGAAAGTAGAAAGATTTTTTTTTATTCAGCATTAAGGGTTGGTTGTTTGATCCGTAGTCAAAAAATAACTATCAATTAATGTCTACTGAAAATGATCACAAACTTAACTAACAATTACTAGGCTTTTGGACCACAAACTATAATCGATATAGTGTTGGAGTGGATGAGCAGGAGCATCCAGCAATTTACCATTCACCAACGAATATCGCGAAGAAGTTTTAGATGAAAACCATTCCGAGCCTACGGCTGGACATATGGGCATTTTTAAGACTTATCGACGCCTTGCCTTACGCTACTATTGGCCTGGTATGTACCAAGCCGTCGTGAGATTTATAGGTTCTTGCACAAAGTGCTTAGCTTACAAGTCCCAAAATCATCAGATGTTAGGAGAAATGGGTCGTCCTAAACAGTGTTCACGACCATTTCAGATGATTTCTATCGATCTGATGGGCCCACTTCCAACTACAAGGAAGCAGAATAACTATATTTTGGTAGTAACATGCTGTTTTTCAAAATTTTGTTTAATTTATGCAATTAAGAGGGCTACTTCTGATATAATCACTAAGATATTGGAGGAATCCGTGTTTCTTATGCACGGCGTACCTCAAACTATTCTAATGGACAATGGTACCCAGTTTACTGGCAAGGTCGCTGACGCCTTGTTTAAGAAATACAGTATTCCTAATGTATATTATACCCCTAGGTATACCCCTCAGGTAAATTTAGTTGAACGATATAATAGGACAATTATAACTTGTATCGCCACGTATGTAGATGATGATCACAGATCTTGGGACTTATTTATCCCTAAGGTACAGTTCGCCATTAATAGTTCCGTCAATGAAGCTACGGGATTTACACCTGCATTTTTAGTATTCGGTCGCGAACTTGTAACTTGTGGTAGTCATTACACCGACAACGATCTTGGTAGTGAAATACTGTTCTTGCCACGTGATGCTTATGCCGAAAATTTAGGTTGTCTATCTACCATTTTCGACACTGTACAGGCTAAACTATGGCAAGCTCATGTGAAGAATACTTCACATTATAATTTACGTCGTAAGTTTGCTGAGTTTAACGTTGGTGACGTAGTTATGAAGCGCGCTTACTTCTTAAGCGATAAAGCCAGTCGTTTTTCGAAGAAACTAGCTCCAAAGTTTATTAAGGCTAAAATTATTGCCAAAAAGTCACCACTAGTTTATGTTTTGCAGGATATGTCTGGCAAAAATATAGGTACCTGGCACATAAAGGATCTAAAGCTAGTTGGCGTTAATAAATAATACGTTTCTTTCTTCTCAATTTAATGTTCATTAACAATTCATTTAACTTTGTTTAAACTTTTCCTCTCACGCGTTATTTTCTACCTATCATAGGAACTAGTATTTGAAAGGTTTCTAGTTCATGCAACTAGTTACCAAGTTTTTTTTTGTTAGTATGCGTCAGTATTTTGTTAACGTAGGAGTTACTTACTGATGTTTTATGTATGAGTGAAGTATGAAAGAAGATTGATGAAAGGAATCAAATGCTTACTACTTTCCATAGCGGTTTTTACAATTTTTCAGAAATAATAAAAACCGTCACTGCGCGAGGGGGTATTGTAACGTAGTGAACATTTTAGTCGATTCTTACAATAAGAATTGTGTGTTTAAAATGTAGAATAATACAACCAATATACTGTAGCGCGCACTAATGTTTAAGAACCGGTCTTGACCTTCAATATGGCTCGGTGTACCGGCGTCGACATTGCACTTGATCTGTCCTTTCCGTCGTCGGCCGCCTTGGGAGGCGCACTAGCTCCTAGTACTCACACTCTAATTGTGAATTTTTAGTGGTCTCCGCCATTTATTGCGGCCGATTTTTATATTTAAATTCTGTGTGTGTTTCAACCCCATATTGGGTAAGTGTTGAACAAACTGTATTCGTGTATAACATTATGTTCTTGCAGGTATATTTGACTTGTAACGCTTTATCATTTGTGCAAGTCATGTGTTATATTTTACGTGTCATTTATAATAATCTTTGAGCCTTCAGCTACATTTCTTAAATGTGTAATTCGCTTCGCTTACCCTCAACTTAGAATCTTTTTATTGTATTAACTTTAGTGCTTCTCACATTCTTAATTTTTTACTCCGTTCTGATTGTGACGATCACGCACCACCATTACTAGCGCAATAGTACTTCTCGCTTTGCTTACGCTTCGGGTGGTCACAATCAGAGGTGACGGTGAAAACTTTTATTCACACGCTGGAATGATTTTCCAGGGTGCTACCTACCGGATTACCGGCTTCTTCTTTCCGGCTCCTGTTACTGGCTGCCACCTATCGGCTGCCCTATACCAGGTGCACTATACCGGTATCTTATCCGCTGGTATATACCAGTGTGACATCGGCACCATCACCACCTCGGTGCCACCTTCCCGCGTGACACGGCTCACCGCGTGTCACCATCTCTGCGGGTCACCATCTGCGGGTCACCAACTCCGCAAGCCACCTCCTCGGCGGCCTACACCACTTCGAGGCTGAGCCAGGAGAGTACAGCGCATTCACCTTAGGAAGTGGAATTATAGTGACGGGCATACATGTACCTACGACTTAATAAATTTTTATGTTGACAAGGTTGGGGAGTTTAATTCGCATACTTTCATTATACTTCCCCCAACTCACCCTACACTCTTTTAGTTGTCACACGTTTTATAGGAAATATAGCTGCTGCCTGTCGGAATCTGCAGTTGTATGGCTTATCACGCTACATGTTGCCTGAATAACACTTAAATATAGTTTATGCAAAAATTGTTAAATAACATAGTTTTTTAAGATAATTGTTATCAAAAAAATGTGGACAGTACCCAATTAGGCTGAATTAAACGAATTTTATTTATTTAATTATTTAATATTCAAAGAAATATCGACTACGTGCAACCAATACCTGATATGTAACATTTTTCTCAAAAAAATATTTTAATGCCATCTACTGTAAAATTCTCTTAGACTGCCGATAATATGTCAAACAATATTAAACTTGGACTTTCATTATCTGAATACAAGTTATATTTAAAATAAAAAAACAATTTTTTTTTTCTCTTTAAAAATCTTGTCAGTTATTGGACGCAAATGGTCGATATATCGAATCCTTCACGTTCATGCTTTGCCCGCCGAGACGTTATTTTATACGTAGTTCTGTGTATTATTTTATCGAATGAAGCCTTAGTTGATTCAATAGCGTTATTCTCTTTGTACATATTCAGGCTCACAAAGAAACATTTGTATTGTTACATGTTTATTCGACAATCGTAACTTAGGTCGAATAAAAGGAATACTTTATAACATAAGGATCAATAGCAACGAGACGAATTCCTTACATACTCAACGAACGACCCGAGAACGTAAAAAACGAACACCAAAAAAAAAACAAATTTAAAAACCAGGTTAAACAAAACACCTTTTAGATACCTAGATAGATTTATTATAGCACGATACAACTAAGGGGCCGGTCACACGAGCTAATTCTAGCATCGGCGACTAGCGATTTTGCGATAGCATCGATGCTGCATCGCGTTTTAGCGACTCGCTGCGTCCGATCACGGTTGCTAAATTGCGCGATTTAGCGACTGCATCGAGGCTGCATCGCGATTTGGCGACTGACTGCGTCCGATCGCGGTTGCTAAAAGTATCGCGTGTGAACGGGGTAGCGAACGATCACTGGATCTAGCTTCCGAAAAGTTATTAAATCGCTAGTCGCTGTTGCTAAAAGTAGCTTGTGTGAACGGGCCCTAAGAAGTTAGATTGATATACCTGATCGAACAACCGATGGCAGTCGTTCGCTTATATAATTTTACAACTGATTGCGTCAGTGTAAAGATCATGTTTTACTAATAAACATTCGGTCGCTCTCAGTTCGGAAGTGATCGGATTCACAAGGTTTGCCGATGCGAATTCTTAGTTGTAGTTACTGAAACTAGGAAAACTACAGTAAAATTAAATCTAGGAAACTGTTCAAGCACCACAACCCGCCGAGTCTAATTCGTCAAACTCGGAGGCTTGGTGACTAATTGTGACTCTGCTAAGCGTGATCTCATGTTTTTATCCCTATATACTTGTACCGTTATATTGAACCTATAAGGTACATGAGATTATAAATCAATAATACATACCACGAACTGTTTTTATAACAATTCAAATATTGTCTCCGAACAAATTCAATACTTTTCCTCAATTTCTAAGATAGTCTATAAAATCCCCATTATTTATCCTTTCTTTTACTCTCATACTCACAAAATGCTACATTCGAAGAAAAAAATATAAATCTCCATGAAAAAACATATATTCAATACTGTTTCTGATTACCAATGAATATTTCAGTCAAACTCGAACGCTTCTTATTTCCTCGTAGCGCTACGAGCGTAGCCGCGTAGCCGTAGCACGTAGCTACAATTTGTTCGAAATCTACGTTGTCTTTGTCAGTTCTTCGGGAGTTTCAAATACATTTTGTTGAATTGAAAATTGGTCCTTTAAGTATCGTAATCGGTCCATTTATTGTAGTTTATTTCACGACCTATATTACGCAGTAGCGGAACTTATGTAGCGCTGTCAGTGTTTAAGGTTGCAGATTCGATTCCAGCTTGTTAGTTATTATGAAGCTTTCAGTGTTTTGTAACCTCGAAAGTTAATGATGTAGATGTAGAACAAATGAGGATAAGTTTTGTTATAAGAGAACGGAAGCTCAGTCTAGCAAGGTTTGAAACCTTGACACAGCATCGGCGACTAGCAATTTAGTCGCTTTTCGGAAGTTCGATACAGCGACTGAACGCTACACTCCGCACACATTCAGAAGCCAGTCATAGTAAGTGCGTATTACCAACCTGCCCACTCTCCCCCCTCGCTTCATCACTCCGCCAGCCGATGCATCGATAGCACCGCTAAATCGCGCGTTTACGTTACCACGGTCAAACGCAACGAGTCGCCATAACGCGATGCTACATCGATGCAATCGCGAAAACGTGAGATTTTGATGCTGCGATCGAAAGCAGCGAGTCGCCAGCATCGATGCACTCACAAAATTGGTATTCACTGATGCTAAAAGTATCGAGTGTTTTTTTTTTTTTTTTTGTTATGACCTTTATACTGGTTATAGATGGAATCACAGTCGAAAGATTGATTATTTTAAATCATCTTTCTTCTTCTTAACATAGTATAGTTACATCGTGTAAAATAAAGTCGCTTTTCGTGTCTTTATATTTCTGTCTGTCTGTATATCCGCTAGCTCCTCCTAAACCACGCAACGGATTTTGATGCGGTTTTCACCATCATTTTGAGCATTTCTTCCAGAAGGTTTATATGTATAATACTTTCATATTTTAATGTAAGCATAGTAGAGAAATTGCACCCGTGCGAAGCCGGGGACGGGTCGCTAGTAAGAATAATCTTTATTTCCAGTTTTACAATTTTATAGTTACCACTTAGTATAACATGTTTTTTTTTTTTTTTACATATAAATTGTAGGTTTGTACATAGTATTATACCTCTGAGACCCAAGCTAAGATTAAACTTGTGTTATGGGTGTCAGGGCTCTCAAGTTATCACCAGTTACAGAGATAATAGTTCGGAATTTCACAGTGTAGGTACTAAATACAGAAAATAATAAAAATAAAGATTTTTTACAGGAACTAGTTAAGGAGAAAACCATTTGTATATTGTGTGTGAGTGTATGTGTGGGGGGTGTAGGGGTATGTGTATGTTTGTTTGTTTTTATGTTGTGTTTGAGGGTGGGTGTAGTCCAGGATGTTTCGGACGGGGTACTGTAGAGTAACAGATAATTCATAGAAAACTAGTCAAGCGTACAGATTTAGTCACATATCCTGTATTCATTTATTTCGTATCACATTTCCGAAACAGAATGTGACAGGCGACAATGGTAGACTGCATTAACAGCGGGAGAACTAATGGTAGCCGAGACGCCCTTTGTGACGTCGACGGAACAATGACGGAGATGTTCTTGTGTGGTGCAAGGTTGGAGAATTCAGCTTAAATATATACAACGTGTATCAGAAATGCGTGGTCATATTTAAGGGTGTGGTTCAGACCATCAAACTGAACAACTTTCTCTACAGGACCAACATCGTAATCAGGAAACATAATCAGTTGTCCCATACGAAATTTAAAGCGCAAATCAATTACACTGTGAGATTGAGACCGCAAGTAGAGTGCATAACTAACAGTGACCACAAATAGGAAAGAGAAAGCTCCATTGATAACGTTACAAATAACGTTATAATCGTAACGTTCATTAAAAATTTCCGGTAATCTGGTAATCTGGTCCCTGGTCGCCTCTAGTACGTAGTACAAAAATGCTCAATGCGGACCAACTTAATCGCCGCAATCTTTACATTTCGTTTACTGAGTAAACAAATATATCTATAGAATGTAAATACGGGTGTATGTCCGCTCTTCTCACATAGCATATACCCCTCCATACAGAATGTAGATATCACATGAGGCTCTCTCAAACATGTTTACCGACACATCTCAGTGTAGCCGTTGTCAGACTCACTTCACAGACACTGCCTTCTGTACCGGCTGCTGTAGCAAGAATATTGGAAATGCAGTTTGACAATTTAAGACTTCACTCAAGAGTATGTGTATGAGGAAGTGAATGCTTCTCATACATATATTTTTAAAGCAGTGCCAGGCAATTCCAATTTCTTCTGTATCGTGCGCCAGCAGTCTTTAACACAGGTTTTTTTTTCTATTCTTTGGCAGTTTCATCTCTCTAACATCCCAATCTCTGGGGGCACGGTAGTGCTCCCGCTAAGACGAGCCAAGCGAAATGCAAGGGCACTACCTACCTTTTCTCGAGGAACTTCGTCGTTTTTTTGAACCCTTATAACTTGGGTTTGGATTATACCAGATAAACAAAATTCTCGGGATATGTTGTCAATTTATGGTTCACCAACATGCAATAATATCAATTTAGGAGGGTCCTTTCCCTGGAGCCCTAGCCAACGACAGCTTGGACCCTGTTCCCGATGTCGGTTGGTCCCTATTTTTACCCGACTACGGCGAGGTTTGTTTTGACCGGTATTTTATTTATTTATTTATGTTTACCTTAATAACAACGGTCTGAGACCAATTACAATAATTAAAGTGACAAGACAATAAATTATAATAATAAAAATACATTAATGAATCCCTCTCACTACACTGTGCACTGCAGATATACTGACAAAATCTTCGTTCATTCATCCTCAAACAGATCGTAATTTGGATTAGAATCCAAGAGTTCGTCAACTGCTGCGAGGGTTCGAGGTACCGGGGAATTAGCGCGCGCAACAGTGCGACATGTGGGCAAACAGTTTGTTTCCGGCTACGGCGGTAGATGTATGGGGCAAATAATCGAGCTAGCTCATTATGCAGATTATGTTGGTAAAGGCTTAAAATTAACAAAAAAAAAACACTGTCCAGCAATTTCTATTATTGTCGTGTTGGAAATTGCTGGCGTGCTATTTCGTTACATTTCGTTGCGTACTGAAAAGAGTCGATTGTATTGTATTTTTTTTTAAATGATTCAATTTCCTACCAAGTGAGAGAAAAAATAATTTATAAGCGACATCACCGTAGTGTTGGGAAAAGGCAAATGTTTTTAAATGTTTATTTTGTTTATTATTTTATAATATTATGTATTTAAAAATGAAAAAAATATGTACCTGCATAAAATAAATAAAGGAGATAATAATATTAAACAATTATAATTAGAATTAAAAAGCCTATTGAATAACACACTTTTTCATTCAAATAAGTTTAAAATACCTATGGTTTCGACCGTAGTTAACCGTCGTCGGCTAAAAAAGGGAACAACGTCATCCCTAGAGTGTCGTAGGCGGCGATTAAGGTATTTCTGAACCAACATTATTAACGGGCCTTTGGGTCAAGGTTAAAAAGGTCACATAAATACCCTTTTCAAAACTTTCCTCTGAGAATAAAGTTGTCAATTAGTACAAAATGAAAGCTTGCGTGAGTAAGATATGAAATATTCACCGCATTGATAAACGTCATCATCTGCCTAGCCTCAACTATGTTGAGCCTGGCTTCCACTGGCAGCGGAGTGGGCTCCTTACGAACTCCGTTTCACTCGCAACGGTAAACTTCATAGAAGTGCGTTCATCAACAAAGAGTCTAACGGAGAGGACTGAACGAGTAAAAATAGTTAATAACTAACTCTTTCTTCATTTCTCTTTTGCAGTGGAAGGCAATTATCAAAACTCTTTCGTAATGGAAGGTAGAACCTATTTTAGCTGTTTGGGGTCCGTTCCATCCAGCTATTACTTGTTCATTACCTTTTCGCAGTGGAAGCCCGGCTTTCAGTGACTGCCAGATGGCAGTCACTGGAAGCCGACCTGGCAATTACCTACCAATTATTGGGCGACACATCAGTGTTAACGTAACGGCAAAAAATAAACCAATTCTTGCTACTTACAACCAAATAACTTGGTTGAGATGGAGCCTGCTAAGTTGTTCTTTTCTGTATAGGTCGATGACGCCTGGCCGACTATTTATCACCTATAAATATTATTTTATTCAACAGATCTATTGGTCGATACGTCATTAGTTCGAAAAACTAAAGGTCGTCTTACTGTCATTTCGTCTATAGATTAATACGTCGATGTATCGTTAGAACCAGAAAATGTCCTACAGTGAAATATCGATATTGCAAATATACAGACAGACAATTTATAACAAAGACGATCCAAACGAGTAAATAATCTGATACCTACAGTAAGACGTGCTAACACGATTAGCATATGTACTGTCAACAAATGATTCAAACACATCAAGGAAATATTTACTGAATGCGGTGCAGTAAACTTTATAGCTCGATCAGCTGACACAAACAATGGAAAAGATGTGTACCAAGAATTTATGCAAGATAAATAAGGTCTTATTTTAATAATACGAAATATTATAAAGCTAGGCTCTATGAATGGTATAGAATTCATTTCAAATTAAAGCTTCACTAGATTCAAAAAATATAGGCGGCGCGGCGACGCGATGCGTGTGTGTCAGAGTAGCCGAGCCCGCCAGGTCATGTGGTCGAGTTCATGACCTTAGTCCTATTCATAAAGGCGTCTTTGTAACTTATAATATCTCCTAAAATATTTTGCATTATTAAAATAAGACATTTTATACATTTCTCTCACAATTGGATCATAGCCTTTTCTGTTTAATCGAACTCGTGCCGTGGTGAGGCCTGAAGGGCCTCTAACTTTATATAACATACTAGAGGTCGCGCGGGTGCGCGGGCCGCATGCGGCCCGCGTGGGCTTTTTGGGTGGAGTTTGTAACATAACTAAAAAAAATTTGGTTTTTTGATTTTGTATGGCAGCCATTTTTTTTTGTATGGAAACCATCTTTTTTTCACCGGCTCGTCAAACGGCCCAGGGTCCTCGACATTTTTAGTTCCGGCAGTGTGGGTGTTCGACTTTTCATTTTCGAGATCCGTAGGGCAGTTCCGGTCAGCGTTCCACTTTCAGGTCATTTCGGACTTTTCTTAAGCTCACAGGACCCCCTCTATACGACTCCCATACATCGCTTTTACCCCCGACGGCTCCTTCTGGGAGAACAATTGGGTCAAAATCCAAAATGAACACTTGTATGGCGGCCATCTTGAAAAATGGCGGAAAAAAAATTTTGATCCCGGATTATGAATCGGTGCCCCCAAAAACCCCCAGATGCCAATTTTCAGCCGGCTCGGACCATTTTTTTTTTTGGCCGCCATTTTGAATCCGCCATCTTGGATTTTAATGACCCCCACCGGAAAGCCCCCGTCGTCCTCTATGACATTTGGTCGAACACCCCCCCGCTATCTCCAACGGTTTCGGAACGGTGAGCGTTTCAATTTTGTATGGCCGCCATCTTTTTTTGTATGGACGCCATCTTTTTTTCACCGGCTCGTCAAACGGCCCAGGGTTCTTGACATTTTTAGTTCTGGCAGTGTGGGTGTTCGACTTGCCATTTTCGAGATCCGTAGGGCAGTTCCGGTCAGGGTTCCACTTTCAGGTCATTTCGGATTTTTCCCGGACTCACTGGACCACCTTCTATACGACCCTCATACACGACTTTTACCCCCCACGGCTCCTTCTGGGAGAACAATTATGTCAATCAGTGAGTGAGTCAGTGAGTCAGTGGTAATCGAGCTTTATATATATAAACTAGAGGTCGCGTGGGTGCGCGGGCCGCATGCGGCCCGCGGGGCATTGTAGGTGGTGCTTGTAACATAACTTAAAAAAAATATGATTTTTGATTTTGTATGGCAGCCATGTTTTTTTGTATGGAAACCATCTTTTTTTCACCGGCTCGTCAAACGGCCCAGGGTCCTCGACATTTTTAGTTCCGGCAGTGTGGGTGTTCGACTTTTCATTTTCGAGATCCGTAGGGCAGTTCCGGTCAGTGTTCCACTTTCAGGTCATTTCGGACTTTTCTTAAGCTCACAGGACCCCCCTTTATACGACTCCCATACATCGCTTTTACCCCCGACGGCTCCTTCTGGGAGAACAATTGGGTGAAAATCCAAAATGAACACTTGTATGGCGGCCATATTGGAAAATGGCGGAAAAAAAAAATTGATCCCGGATTATGAATCGGTGCCCCCGAAAACCCCCGGATGCCAATTTTCAGCCGGCTCGGACCATATTTTTTTTTGGCCGCCATTTTGAATCCGCCATCTTGGATTTTAATGACCCCCACCGGAAAGCCCCCGTCGTCCTCTATGACATTTGGTCGAGCACCCCCCCGCTATCTCCAACGGTTTCGGAACGGTGAGCGTTTCAATTTTGTATGGCCGCCATCTTTTTTTGTATGGACGCCATCTTTTTTTCACCGGCTCGTCAAACGGCCCAGGGTTCTTGACATTTTTAGTTCCAGCACTATGGGTGTGCGACTTGTAATTTTCGAGATCCGTAGGGCAGTTCCGGTCAGGGTTCCACTTTCAGGTCATTTCGGATTTTTCCCGGACTCACTGGACCTCAAGGTTTATGACTTCATGTATGACTTGTACCCCCCACGGCTCCATCTGGGAGATCAATTCTGTCAATCAGTGAGTCAGTGGTAATCGAGCTTTATATATATAAACTAGAGGTCGCGCGCTGCGCGGGCCGCGAGCGGCCCGCGAGGTGGTTTTAGGTGGAGGTTGTAACATGACGTAAAATAAATATGATATTTGGTTTTGTATGGCAGCCATGTTTTTTTGTATGGAAGCCATCTTTTTTTCACCGGCTCTTCAAACGGCCCAGGGTCCTTGACATTTTTAGTTCCGGCGATATAGGTTTGCGACTTGTAATTTTCGAGATCCGTAGGGCAGTTCCAGTCAGCGTTCCACTTTCAGGTCATTTCTCACTGGACCTCTATACGACTGTCATACATGACTTTTACCCCTCTGCGGTTCCTTCTCGGAGAACAATTGCTCCAAAAGAAGCGTTTGTATGGCGGCCATATTGAAAAATGACGGAAAAAAAATGTTGGTTCCGGATTATGAATACGTGCCGCCGAAAACCTCATGACGTCAATTTTCAGCCAGATTAGACCATAAGTTTTTAAACCGCTATTTCGAAGCCGCCATCTTGGATTTTTACTACTTACTACTATCTCTAACGTTTTCGGAACGGTGAGGGTTTCGAAAAAGTATAGGTCGCGCAGTGCGCGGGCCGCAAGCGGCCCGCGGGTTTTGGTTTTCATGGAGCTCTTAAATTAACTTAAAAAAATAAAACACGCTTTTGAAAGTGCCTGCAAAGGCTCAGTTGTAATAAAAAACTTTGACTTCGACTTCGGCTTCGGCTCCGGCTTCAGCCTCGGTTTCGGCTTCGGCCTCGGCTTCAGCGTCGGCTTCAACTTTGACTTTGACTTTGACTTTGAATTCGACTTTCACTTTGACTTTATTTTTCGTTTTTTTCCCAGTAGACCCTTTCATTTGATACCCATATCAGGTTGGTAGATAAGAAAATTTTGTCTACCATCTTGGGGCGTCCGCCATATTGAATTAAGTGTGACGTTATTTTAGTTTCGTACTCTTCTCAGCAAACCCTTTCATTTGATACCCATATCATGGTAGTGCATAATACATAAGTAGTCCGCCATATTGGATTTAGAATGACGTCAGTTATCTAACTATGCATTGTCATCCTAACTAAACGTGTGTGCAAAATCTCACCTCAATCGGAAACCGCGAAGTGGGTCAAGTTTAACTTCCAAGATTTTCTTACATAGTTACAGGTGAAGCTAATAAAAGCGTGTTAAGAGGCGTTTGTATGGCAGCCATGTTTTTTTGTATGAAAGCCATCTATTTTTCACCGGCTCTTCAAACGGCCCAGGTTCCTTGACATTTTTAGTTCGGGCACTACAGGTTTGCGGCTTGTCGTTTTCGAGATCCGTAGGGCAGTTCTGGTCAGCGTTCCACTTTCAGGTCATTTCGGACTTTTTCTGAACTAATTGGACTTGTAACCTCTACCTCTAATGGTTTCGGAACGGTGAGCGTTTCAATTTTGTATGGAATATTTTTTTTTGCATGTTAGCAATGTTTTTTCACCGGATCGTCAAACGGCCCAGGGTCCTTGACATTTTTAGTACCGGCGGTATGGGTGTGCGACTTACCGTTTTCGAGATCCATTGGCTGTTCCGGTCAGGGTTCCCCTTTCAGTTCATTTCACACTGGACCTCCTATGGGACTGTCATTCATGGCTTTTACCCCCCGCGGCTCCTTCTCCGAAAAAAATATCTCCAAAAGATGTGTTTGAATGGCGGCCATATTGATAAATGGCGGAAAAGAAATTCGATTCAGGTTTATGAATTGGTGCCCCCTAAAACCCCCGGACGCCAATTTTCAGCCGGATCGGACCATATTATTTTTTGGCCTCCATTTTGAATCCGCCATCTTGTATTTTTATCACTACCACTGGAAAGCCTCCCTCGTTCTCTATGATATTTGGTCGAGCACCCCCCCTCTATCTCTAACGGTTTCGGAACGGTGAGGGTTTTGAAAAAGTAGAGGTTGCGCAGTGCGCGGGCCGCAAGCGGCCCTCGGGTGGCGGTTTTGGTGGAGCTCTTAAATTAATAAAAACACGCTTTTGAAAGTGCCTGCAAAGGCTGTTGTAATAAAAAAAATGCCCTTGACCTTGACTTTGACTTTATTTTTCGTTTTCTTCCCAGCAGACCCTTTCATTTGATACCCATATCATAATGGTAAATAAGAAAATCTTGTCTGCCATCTTGGGGCGTCCGCCATATTGAATAAAGTGTGACGTTATATTAGTTTTCGTAGTCTTCTCAGCAAACCCTTTCATTTGATACCCATATCATGGTAGTGCATAATACATAAGTAGTCCGCCATATTGGATTTAGAATGACGTCAGTTATCTAACTATGCATTGTCATAATTGTCATCCTAACTAAACGTGTGTGCAAAATTTCAACTCAATCGGAAACCGCGAAGTGGGTCAAATTTAACTTCCAAGATTTTCTTACATAGTTAGTTACAGGTGAAGCTAATAAAAGCGTGTTAAAAAATAAGGTGGAAATAAATTACGATCCCGGATAATGAATCGGTGCCCCCAAAAACCCAAAGACGCCAATTTTCAGCCCGATCGGACCATTTTTTTTTTGGCCGCCATTTTGAATCGGCCATCTTGGATTTTTATAAACACAACCGGAAAGCCCCCTTCATCCTCTATGACATTGGTTTGAGCACCCCCCCGCTATCTCTGACAGTTTCGAAACGGAGGGCGTTTCCATTTTTTATGGCGGCCATGATTTTTGTATGGAATACATCTTTTTTTACCAGCTCGTCAATCGACCCAAGGTCCTACACATTTTTAGTTCGGGCAATATGGGTCTGCGTTTTGCCGATTTCGAGATCCGTAGGGCAGTTCCGGTCAGGGTTCTACTTTCAGGTCATCTCGGATTTTTCTTAAACTCACTGGAATCTCCACTATACAACTCCCATACATGACTTTTACCCCCCGCGGCTCCTTCCAGGAGAACAATTGCTCCAAAAGATGCGTTTGTATGGCGGCCATATTGAAAAATGGCGGAAAAAAAAAGTTGGCCCCGGATTATGAATCGGTGCCCCCGAAAACCCCCGGACGCCAATTTTCTGCCGGCTCGCAGTAACTTTTTTTTTGGCCGCCATTTTGAATCCGCCATCTTGGATTTATATGACCACCACCGGAAAGCCCCCTCTATTCTCTATGAAATTAGTTCGAGCATCCTTCCGCTATCTCTAACGGTTTCGGAACGCTGAGGGTTTGAATTTTGTATGGCGGCCATGGTTTTTTGTATGGAAGCCATCTTTTTTTTACCGGCTCGTCCATCGGCCCAGGGTCCTTGACATTTTTAGTTCCAGCACTGTAGGTCTGCGACTTCTTATTTTCGAGATCCGTAGGGCAGTTCTGGTAAGCGTTCCACTTTCAGGTCATTTCGGACTTTTCATAAACTCATAGGACCCCCTTCTATATGACTCCCTAAATCACTTTTACCCCCGCGGCTCCTTCTGGAAGAATAATTTCTCCAAAAGAAGCGTTTGTATGGCGGCCATATTGAAAAATGGCGAAAAAAAAATGTCGTTCCCGGATTATGAATCGGTGCCCCCGAAAACCCCCGGACACCAATTTTCAGCCGGATCGAGACAACTTTTTTTTGGCCGCCACTTTGAATCCGCCATCTTGGATTTTTATGACCACCACCGGAAAGCCCCCTCCATTCTCTATGAAATTGGTTCGAGCACCCTCCCGCTATCTCTAACGGTTTCGGAACGGTGAGCGTTTCTATTTTGTATGGCGGCCATGTTTTTTTGTATGGAAGCCATCTTTTTTTCACCGGTTCATCAATTGGCCCAGGGTCCTCGACATTTTTAGTTCCAGCACTACATGTCTGCGACTTCTCGTTTTCGAGATCCGTAGGGCAGTTCCGGTCAGCGTTCCACTTTCAGGTCATTTCGGACTTTTCCTAAACTCACAGGACCCCCCTCTATACGACCCCCATACATTACTTTTACCCCCGGCGGCTCCTTCTGGGAGAACAATTGGGTGAAAATCCAAAATGAACACTTGTATGGCGGCCATCTTGAAAAGTGGCGGAAAAAAAAAATTGATCCCGGATTATGAATCGGTGCCCCCGAAAACCCCCGGACGCCAATTTTCAGCCGGCTCGGACCATTTTTTTTTTTGGCCGCCATTTTGAATCCGCCATCTTGGATTTTTATGGCCCCCACCGGAAAGCCCCCGTCGTCCGCTATGACATTTGGTCGAGCACCCCCCCGCTATCTCTAACGGTTTCGGAACGGTGAGCGTTTCAATTTTGTATGGCCGCCATCTTTTTTTGTATGGAAGGCATCTTTTTTTCACCGGCTTGTCAATCGACCTAGGGTCCTTGACATTTTTAGTTCCGGCAGTGTGGGTGTTCGACTTGCCATTTTCGAGATCCGTAGGGCAGTTCCGGTCAGCGTTCCACTTTCAGGTCATTTCGGATTTTTCCCGGACTCACTGGACCCCCCTCTATACGACTCCCATACATGACTTTAACCCCCCACGGCTCCTTCTGGGAGAACAATTATGTCAATGAGTCAGTGAGTCAGTGGTAATCGAGCTTTATATATTAGTGACTAGAGGTCGCGCGGTGCGCGGGCCGCGAGCGGCCCGCGAGGGCTTTTCGGGTGGAGCTTGTAACATTACTCAAAATAAATATGATATTTGATTTTGTATGGCAGCCATGTTTTTTTGTATGGAGCCATCTTTTTTTCACCGGCTCGTCAAACGGCCCAGGGTCCTTGACATTTTTAGTTCCGGCGGTATAGGTTTGCGACTTTTCATTTTCGAGATCCGTAGGGCAGTTCCAGTCAGCGTTCCACTTTCAGGTCATTTCTCACTGGACCTCTATACGACTGTCATACATAACTTTTACCCCTCTGCGGTTCCTTCTCGGAGAACAATTGCTCCAAAAGAAGCGTTTGTATGGCGGCCATATTGAAAAATGAAGGAAAAAAAATGTTGGTTCCGGATTATGAATACGTGCCGCCGCAAACCTCAGGACGTCAATTTTCAGCCAGATTAGACCATAATTTTTTAAACCGCTATTTCGAAGCCGCCATCTTGGATTTTTACTACTTACTACTATCTCTAACGTTTTCGGAACGGTGAGGGTTTCGATAAAGTAGAGGTCGCGCAGTGCGCGGGCCGCAAGCGGCCCGCGGGTGGTGGTTTTCGTGGAGCTCTTAAATTAACTTAAAAAAATAAAACACGCTTTTGAAAGTGCCTGCAAAGGCTCAGTTGTAATAAAAAACTTTGACTTCGACTTCGGCTTCGGCTCCGGCTTCAGCCTCGTTTTCGGCTTCGGCCTCGGCTTCAACTTTGACTTTGACTTTGACTTTTACTTTGACTTTGAATTTGACTTTGAATTCGACTTTCACTTTGAATTTATTTTTCGTTTTCTTCCCAGCAGACCATTTCATTTGATACCATATCAGGTTGGTAGATAAAAAAAAATTGTCTACCATCTTGGGGCGTCCGCCATATTGAATTAAGTGTGACGTTATTTTAGTTTCGTACTCTTCTCAGCAAACCCTTTCATTTGATACCCATATCATGGTAGTGCATAATACATAAGTAGTCCGCCATATTGGATTTAGAATGACGTCAGTTATCTAACTATGCATTGTCATCCTAACTAAACGTGTGTGCAAAATCTCACCTCAATCGGAAACCGCGAAGTGGGTCAAGTTTAACTTCCAAGATTTTCTTACATAGTTACAGGTGAAGCTAATAAAAGCGTGTTAAGAAGCGTTTGTATGGCGGCCATGTTTTTTTTGTATGAAAGCCATCTTTTTTTTACCAGCTCGTCAATCGACCCAAGGTCATACACATTTTTAGTTCGGGCAGTATGGGTGTGCGACTTCTCATTTTCGAGATCCGTAGGGCAGTTCTGGTCAGCGTTCCACTTTCAAGCCATTTCCGACTTTTCCTGGACTCATAGGACCGCCTTCTATACGACTCTCATACATAACTTTTACCCCTGACGGCTCCTTTTGGGAGACCAATTGAGTGAAAATCCAAAATGAACACTTGTATGGCAGCCATGTTTTTTTGTATGGAAGCCATCTTTTTTCACCGGCTCGTCAATCGTCCCAGGGTACTCGACATTTTTAGTTTAAGCACTGTAGGTCTGCGACTTGTAATTTTTGAGATCCGTAGGGCAGTTCCGGTCAGCGTTCCACTTTCAGGTCATTTCGGACTTTTCCTAAAAACTCGCAGGGCCCTCTTCTATATGACTCCCATACATGACTTTTACCCCCGACGACTCCTACTGGGAGAACAATTGAGTGAAAAACCAAAATGAACACTATTGTATGGCGGCCATGTTTTTTTGTATGGAAGCCATCTTTTTTTCACCGGATCGTCCATCGGCCCAGAGTCCTCGACATTTTTAGTTCCGGCGGTATAGCTTTGCGACTTGTAATTTTCGAGATCCGTAGGGCTGTTCCAGTCAGCGTTCCACTTTCAGGTCATTTCGGACTTTTCCTAAACTCACTGGACCTCTCTCTATACGACTCCCATTCATCACTTTTACCCCCCACGGCTCCTTCCGGGAGAACAATTTCTCCAAAAGAAGCGTTTGTATGGCGGCCATATTGAAAAATGGCGAAAAAAAAATGTCGTTCCCGGATTATGAATCGGTGCCCGCGAAAACCCCCGGACACCAATTTTCAGCCGGATCGAGACAACTTTATTTGGCCGCCATTTTGAATCCGACATCTTGGATTTTTATGACCACCACCGGAAAGCCCCCTCCATTCTCTATGAAATTGGTTCGAGCACCCTCCCGCTATCTCTAACGGTTTCGGAACGGTGAGCGTTTCAATTTTGTATGACGGCCATGTTTTTTTGTATGGAAGCCATCTTTTTTTCACCGGCTCGTCAATCGACCCAAGGTCCTCGACATTTTTAGTTCCGGCGGTATAGGTTTGCGACTTGTAATTTTCGAGATCCGTGGGGCAGTTCCAGTAAGCGTTCCACTTTCATGTCTCTTCGGACTTTTTCTAAACTCAATGGGCACCCCTCTATACGACTCCCTTTACATGACCTTTACCCCCGACGGCTCCTTCTGGGAGAACAATTGTGTGAAAATCCAAAATGAACACCTGTATGGCAGCCATGTTCTTTTGTATGGAAGCCATCTTTTTTTCACCGGCTCGTCAATCGTCCCACGGTACTCGAAATTTTTAGTTCCGGCACCGTGCGTCTGCAACTTGTAGTTTTCGAGATCCGTAGGGCAGTTCTGGTCACGGTCCCACTTTCAGGTTATTTCGGATTTTTCCTAAACTCACTGGACCCTTCCCTATATAACTCCCATACATAACTTTAACCTCCCACGGCTCCTTCTGTGAGAATAATTGTGCGAAAATCCAAAATGAACACTTGTATGGCGGCCATGTATTTTTTTTGGAAGCCATTTTTTTTTTACCAGCTCATCAATCGACCCAGGGTCCTCGACATTTTTAGTTCGGGCAATATGGGTCTGCGTTTTGTCGTTTTCGAGATCCGTAGGGCAGTTCCGGTCAGGGTTCTACTTTCAGGTCATCTCGGATTTTTCTTAAACTCACTGGAATTTCCACTATACAACTTCCATACATGACTTTTACCCCGCACGACTCATTTTAGAACAATTGCTCCAAAAGAAGCGTTTATATGGCGGCCATGTTTTTTTGTATGAAAGCCATTTTTTTTTACCAGCTCGTCAATTTACCCAAGATCATTCACATTTTTAATTCGAGCATTATGGGTGTGCGACTTCTCATTTTCGAGATCCGTGGGGCAGTTCCGGTCAGCGTTCCACTTTCAGGTCTTTTCGGACTTTTCATAAACTCATAGGACCCTCTTCTATATGACTCCGATACATGACTTTTACCTCCCACGGCTCCTTCTGGGAGAGCAATTGTGTGAACATCCAAAATGAACACTTGTATGGCCGCCATCTTTTTTTGTATGGAAGCCATCTTTTTTTCACCGGTTCGTCAAACGGCCCAGGGTCCTTAACATTTTTAGTTGGGGCGGTATAGCATTGCGACTTGTAATTTTCGAGATCCGTAGGGCAGTTCCGGTCAGCGTTCCACTTTCAGGTCATTTCGGACTTTTCCTGAACTTATAGGACCCCCTTCTATACGAATTCTATACATGAGTTTTACCACCGAAGGCTCCTTCTGGGAGAACAATTGAGTGAAAAACCAAAATGAACACTTTTGTATGGCCGCCATCTTTTTTTGTATGGAAGCCATCTTTTCTTCACCGGCTCGTCGATCGACCCAGGGTCCTCGACATTTTTAGTTCCGGCAGTATGGGTGTGCGACTTGTAACTTACGAGTTCCGTAGGGCAGTTCCGGTCAGCGTTCCACTTTCAGGTCATTTCGGACTTTTCCTAAACTCACAGGACCCCCCTCTATACGACGCCCATACAATACTTTTACCCCCCACGGCTCCTTCTGGGAGACCAATTGCTCCAAAAGATGCGTTTGTATGGCGGCCATATTGAAAAATGGCGGAAAATAAAAGTCGACCACGGATTATGAATCGGTGTCCCCGAAAACCCCCGGACGCCAATTTTCAGCCAGCTCGGAGCAACTTATTTTTCGGCCGCCATTTTGGATCTGCCATCTTGGATTTTTATGACCACCACCGGAAAGCCCCCTTCATCCTCTATGAAAATGGTTCGAGCACCCCCCCGCTATCTCCAACGGTTTCGGAACGGTGAGCGTTTCAATTTTGTATGGCCGCCATTTTTTTTGTATGGAAGCCATCTTTTTTTCACCGGCTCGTCAAACGGCCCAAGGTCCTCGACATTTTTAGTTCAGGCGGTATAGCTTTGCGACTTGCCGTTTTCGAGATCCGTAGGGCAGTTCCGGTCAGTGTTCCACTTTCAGGTCATTTCGGACTTTTTCTGAACTCACAGGACCCCCTTCTATACGACTCCCATACATCACTTTTACCCCCAATGGCTCCTTCTGGGAGAACAATTGGGTGATAATCCAAAATGAACACTTGTATGGCGGCCATATTGAAAAATGGCGGAAAAAAAAAATCGACCCCGGATTATGAATCGGTGCCCCCGAAAACCCCCGGATGCCAATTTTCAGCCGGCTCGGACCATTTTTTTTTTTGGCCGCCATTTTGAATCCGCCATCTTGGATTTTTATGACCCCCACCGGAAAGCCCCCGTTGTCCTCTATGACATTTGGTCGAACACCCCCCCACTATCTCTGACGGTTGCGGAACGGTGAGCGTTTCCATTTTGTATGGCCGCCATCTTTTTTTGTATGGACGCCATCTTTTTTTCACCGGCTCGTCAAACGGCCCAGGGTTCTTGACATTTTTAGTTCCAGCACTATGGGTGTGCGACTTGTAATTTTCGAGATCCGTAGGGCAGTTCCGGTCAGGGTTCCACTTTCAGGTCATTTCGGATTTTTCCCGGACTCACTGGACCACCTTCTATACGACCCTCATACACGACTTTTACCCCCCACGGCTCCTTCTGGGAGAACAATTATGTCAATCAGTGAGTGAGTCAGTGAGTCAGTGGTAATCGAGCTTTATATATATAAACTAGAGGTCGCGCGGGTGCGCGGGCCGCATGCGGCCCGCGTGGGCTTTTTGGGTGGAGTTTGTAACATAACTAAAAAAAATTTGGTTTTTTGATTTTGTATGGCAGCCATTTTTTTTTGTATGGAATCCATCTTTTTTTCACCGGCTCGTCAAACGGCCCAGGGTCCTCGACATTTTTAGTTCCGGCGGTATAGGTTTGCGACTTGTAATTTTCGGGATCCGTAGGGCAGTTCCGGTCAGCGTTCCACTTTCAGGTCATTTCGGACTTTTTCTAAACTCACAGAATCCCCCTCTATACGACTCCCGTACATCACTTTTACCCCCGACGGCTGCTTCTGGGAGAACAATTGGGTGAGAATCCAAAATGAACACTTGTATGGCGGCCATATTGGAAAATGGCAGAAAGAAAAATTTGATCCCGGATTATGAATTGGTGCCCCCGAAAACCCCCGGACGCCAATTTTCAGCCGGCTCGGACCATATTTTTTTTTGGCCGCCATTTTGATTCCGCCATCTTGGATTTTTATGACCCCCACCGGAAAGCCCCCGTCGTCCTCTATGACATTTGGTCGAACACCCCCCAGCTATCTCTAACGGTTGCGGAATGGTGAGCGTTTCAATTTTGTATGGCCGCCATCTTTTTTTGTATGGAAGCCATCTTTTTTTCACCGGCTCGTCAAACGGCCCAGGGTTCTTGACATTTTTAGTTCCAGCAGTGTGGGTGTGCGACTTTTCATTTTCGAGATCCGTAGGGCAGTTCCGGTCAGCGTTCCACTTTCAGGTCATTTCGGATTTTTCCCGGACTCACTGGACCTCAAGGTTTATGAGTCTTATACATCACTTTAACCCCCCACGGCTCCATCTGGGAGATCAATTCTGTCAATCAGTCAGTGAGTCAGTGAGTCAGTGGTAATCGAGCTTTATATATATAGTCAATTTAAACAACAGCGCAGCTAAGGGCGACCCATATTGGGGGACATGAGCCTCGACTTAGGGTGTCGCTGAGGGACAACAAGAGAGGACTTGTTGTGTCTGGTTATCTATATATTAATACGTGAAGAGAAAACTTTCTACTCCGTTTTAAGCATATTGCGCGCACGGAGGAGTGTGAGATTTTGGATAGTTAACGTTTATATGGAGAAGTAGTGCAGAAAGCTAAAACTACGGTTGAATTTCGACCACTGGGCGACCACTAGTTATGTTTAATACTATGGCTTAGCACGGCCGGGCGTCGCGACGGACCTCGTCGGCGAGGACGGTATGATGGTCGGTCGTGTGTAGGCATCCGAAATAAGCCGACATCAACAATTTTGTATTGGAATCATTAGGCTTAACGCTCACTAGACCGATTGAACGTGACTAGACCACGATTACAGTAAGCCACGTACGAGCAATTTTATTAACATTACTTTTGTGGAGAATTCAATGTAGACATCTTTTCTTTCTACAATTAAATGACGTAACTTAGAAATATATAGAAACAATCGGCTCTACTAGTGTTAGGTGCAATTTATAGAGCACTAGCTGCGCCTGCGATTCTGTCCACAGGAATACGGATAAGGTGATATATGAAAATAAAAAACCTTAAGGTCCTTCCTTTATCTTAATGTGATACACACTATTTAACCCCCGACAAAAAAGAGGGGTGTTATAAGTTTCGAGTGTATATCATCTGTGTATCTACGTATCTGTGTATCTGTTTGTGGCATCGTAGCTCCAAAACGGATGGTTTCTTTTTCATTGCAAAGCTAGTTTAATCGGGTATCATCTTAGCTTAGCTTTCATGAAAATCTGTTCAGTTGTTCAAAAGTAACAACTCTTTTTCTAGTTGGAGTCGGGGGTTTTTGACGGTTAGGTTATTCTCTTTATGGAGTGCACGCCACTGGGGATATATATATATAAACATACATACACACCAACCAAAACTAAACCCTCCTTTTGGGCTTCGTCGCAGTCGGGTAAAAACAATGTTCTTAACTTAATCTCCTCTCAACTACACATACGAGATAACTCACGGGAAACTGTTAACAAGACTTATCTACACGTCGAGCTCTGACAAGTTTAAACAGGCTCCTAGAATAGTGTGCAACAGTGCAATTAATGTACAACTTAGAAGGAACAAGTTACTAAGATTTGGAAGCTGTATGTAAGTTACGAGCTTAGTGTTTATGGGGAGATAATAAGGTTATGTGTAGTTGTGTTTACTGTATAAGATTAACTGCCATTTCACACAATTAAAGAAAGAAAGAAAGAAAGTAAATTAATTTTATTCCGTCCCAGATAATGACGGCGCTACTTACACAATAAACGAAACACAAAAAGAATAAATATTATAGTTTAAAAAAAACTATAGAAAACGCTTTTGTCATCCAAACTGAACGTGTATGCAAAATTTCAGCTCAATCGGAAACCGGGAAGTGGGTCAAATTTAACTTCCAAGATTTTTTTACATAGTTAGTTACAAGTGAAGCTAATAAAAGCATTTTAAAAATAGGTACTCCTAATAAAAAAATTAAATAATAAACATGCCGTCGAGCAATAAAAAAAAAAGAAACTACATTTACTAATAACACAAATATGAAACTGAACACTTAGGCGTCAAAGTAGGTATTCCTCCTCATCGCTGTTAATTGGCAGCGTGTGCAGAAGACTGGCAGCATTGCCACGTTGAATGGCTTATATTAATTTATAATGTATGATATGTATTATATGGCTTTAATTAAATTATATTACTTCCAAGTTCCTATATTACTTCCTTTTAGATTTCTAAATTAATATAACAAAATAGAATAGAATAAATTGGACCATTCTTTCCACTCCATCGCGATCTGTGCTCCATTTTATCTATTGTCACTTGTCCGGGTTAATGGAACTAATAATTACTTCCTATGGACGGGGATAGACGTCTGTAAATGATAATATCACGTCTTTGTGTTGGATATTGTTGGGCAAAATTGGGAGATAGAGACAAAATTTTGTCGCGACTGCATCAGCGTGGTAGAAGACCACGGTACGGACGGGGGAAGGTGGTTTTAATTCCAGAAAATTTAAAATTCACGCTTGCGGAGCTGCGATCGAGCAGGCACAGTTAGTTAATCACTACATAGTATATAAAACAAAGTCGCTTCCCGCTGTCTGTCTGTCCCTATGTATACTTAGATCTTTAAAACTACGCAACGGATTATGATGCGGTTTGTTTTAATAGATAGAGTGATTCAAGGGGAAGGTTTATATGTAGATATAATTAATACTTTCATATTTAATGTATAGATAATAAAGAAATTGTACCCGGGCGTAGCCGGGGACGGATCGCTAGTAAATTATAAAGCAAACTACTGCACCAAACTTCTTGTAAGTTACAGTTCCCGTCGTCTCACTATTCTCCATATTCCCAAGTTGTTTTCAAAAAATATTTGTCTTTCACATCCATTTTATAAGTTCAACGGTCTCGGTCGTTTGTTCAAATTAAAAAAGGAACCGCGACGAAGTTTTCGAACCTTCAGATCTGTTCTGAAGTTCGCTAGAAAATTAATCGGAACCTAAAACTTTCCATTTATACTTGAAAAGAATTAACGAGCCTTAAAACACGAGCTCGGCTCGTTACTGAATAAAACTTTTAACTAAATGAGGTTAGCGACGCGGTTCATAATATTTAGAAAAGGTATGTTTTTCTACAGGATGCCGCAGTCTTTATCAGATTAAATGAAACCGAGTATTTATCACGTTCTGTGACCGGATACAAAAAATCAATCAAATCCAATCTATATTTTAAAGTCCGCGCGGAACTAGTTGGCCGCGCCTTAGGTATGTGAGCGGTGGGACGGAGGGGCGGGGCGCATTACTCAGTACGGCGCCGTCAACACTAGGCAACCCGCCGCCCTCACCCCTGTCCCCACCTAAGGCGCGGCCAACTAGTTCCGCGCGGACTATAGTCACAGGAACTACATAAAAATTTCATAATTTTGCGCTTATCATTCTTCATCTTTAGGCAAAGTTTGCAAAGTCTCCAACATATTCTAACCAAAATTATTTTTATTTACACGTGAAGAACAGATAAATGTGACAAATTTTGACTTCGTTGATCCTTCACCTAGTCGAATTTATGCAGGGTGAAATATGATGCAAAAAAAACTAGCATAAAAATAGCAATTTTTTTGTGTACGGCGTCAGAACATGATACCAAATACGTGGTTTCATTTAATGTGATAACATTTGCGACACCCTGTATAGTGAAATAAATGCCTTGTTTGATCATAGCCACTCACGAAAACCTTAAAATGTATTTCGTCTGCTTATTACATCCTATGTAAAAATCTGGCGCAGCCGCGAGCCCAGCTAATTGCAACTCGCAAAAATAAGAGACATACACAAACTTTTAAAAAAAGTAAAAACTGACTTCAAAAAAGTAAATACTAATAAAATTATTTCATAAAAAACTTAACACCTTCTGAAGTCGGTGTTTTAAGTTTGTAGTGTGTATCTGTGTATCTATCTGCATCGTAGCTGCAGTTTTTTCTTTATTGAAAGCTAGTTTGATCGGTATCATCTTAGCTATGTTTCATGAAATTCTGTTCAGCCGTTCAAAAGTTACAGCTCTTTTTCTAGTTGGATTCGGTCGTTTTTGACGATTAGGCTATCATATTTTGTATATATTATGCAATGAAATTTTGATTCTGATGGACATCACAAAAAGTAACATCACATAATCAATCAGTTTGCCTCTTAATACTTAATTCACTTCTATTCTCACCAAACAGTGCAAGTGATTCAAGCGACTTCACTTTAAAGATTATCTCTCGTCAACAACCAATATGCAGCTAGCTCGTCTAAACTGCTTCCAAAGTCATAAACGATGAATTCGTGACGCTTCGACAGCAGTTATGACAATGCCAACTACATTTCGCAGCATTTGCGCCTTAATGACAATAATATGTTTGAAATGCATTGCAATAGGTACGTGGGTTTATTGATGTCATTACATACACGTGTGGGTGTGCATGTAACACCCACACGTGTATGTAATGACAGCAATATGAACCACATTGTCCATCAGGCGTGTTGATTTTGTTGGTAGGATTTAGAACGTATGCCATACGCCTCATG
Source organism: Allophyes oxyacanthae (assembly GCA_932294325.1). Classification (NCBI taxonomy): domain Eukaryota; kingdom Metazoa; phylum Arthropoda; class Insecta; order Lepidoptera; family Noctuidae; genus Allophyes; species Allophyes oxyacanthae. The sequence goes on from OW028622.1 coordinate 13,554,236, forward strand.
ATAGTCTGACAAGAGAATGACCTACCAACCGATGCAAGCAAGATTTAGCATTGGTATGAGTCAAGTACGAAACATTTTACATGAACATTTGGGCGGCAGGAGACTTTGTGCTAGATGGATACCCGCCACAATTTGAAAAGGCCATGGAAGGGACCCCTTATAAGGAGTGGGCCCACTGCTTCTCACAGTGGTTCCATCGAGTGCAACGATGCATAGATTGTCAAGGAAACTATTTTAAAAATTAACAAACTATAAAATAATTTTCTTAAAAATCTTAACAGCTTCTGAAGTCAGTGCCACTGCCAAGCTAGGTGCATTGACTTCAGACGCTGTTAAGTTTTTTAAGAAAATTATTTTATACTTTGTAGCTTTTTGAAGTCGGTTTTACTTTCGAATTGAGAACCTCCTCTTTTTTTGAAGTCGGTTATTTAAAAAATGGTGAAATAGTTGCTACTTCGATTCTTTTTTTATTCTAAAATCTTTCACTGCCACCCTCGTAGTGTGCTGGAAAAGATTTGCACTTTTTAACAACATAACACACATTACCCTGTACTCTCGAAGATACCACACGTGATCTCGCTCATTTTGCCGATGTCGTTGTAAAGTTCCATAAAATAGGGGAGGAGCCTATTATCGTTTACCGAGCGCAATTCCAAACTGAAACCAAATTACACTTTCTGGCACTTCATCGCATCAGCGGGTCTACCACGTAACTAAAATGGTAATGAACACCGACGCTGGTAATAAACTTCAATACGATCGTGAGAGACTAAACTTTGAGCTACCTTGTAAAAAAATACCGATAAAGATAAAGATAAAGATATATTTATTTGCTGTAACATGTGTAAATTACAATGACGTGCATGCAATGGTGTTACATATTAATAGAGCTACATGTTATACCATTGAAGGCGTACAAATATTTTAATTGTATTAAATTATAAATTGAATAAATGGAATCGGAGTTTATCATTAAATAAGTCAAATATATTACATTCACATGTCAAAATTATAAATTAAATAAAAGGAAAACAATCAAAATTTATCATTAAAAAAGTCAATTATATTATAATAACATTTCTCTAATAACATCCTTTTCTGATGAACTGATCATGAAGATATGAGTCCCAACTTCATAATAAGTATTTTTTTTACGTAGTTCGAAGTTTAGTCTCTCACGATCGTATTGAAGTTTATTACCAGTGTCAGTGTTCATTACCATTTTAGTTACGCGGTAGACCCACTGATTAGATTGGAAGCCGACCCACACATTGGAAAAGGCTAGAAATATAAGCCAACTAATGCAATCAACACTAATTCATTTATTCAGTCGCAAATCAAGTGAAATGCACACATATTGAAAGCGCTGCAAATGCCGAAACTCTCAACCCGTTTTGAAGCACAGATTCCATTTGTACAGTCAGCGACAATAGTAGCTGATCATTGTACAAAGTTTTATAAGTTTTTTTAATGAAATCTTGCACATTTCCTTATAATAGAATAACATGATTTTTTCGACTAATGTCATTGTTACTACTTAGATAAATTAAATTATACTAGTGGTTACCCTATGGTCGAAATTCGACCATAATTTTAGCTTTCCGCACTCCTTCTCCATATATACTTTAACTATGCCAAATCACACACTCCTCCGTGTGCGCATTATGCTTAAAAAGGGGTACAAAGGTTTTTCTTCAAGTAGTATATACTATATACTATAGATACTTTAAAATTACGAAAAGTTTGTGTACTTATATCGCTGATTGTACATTGTACAAGTGTCTCAGTTCTCGAAGCATCATTACGATATTATTATGACACATAATAAATGACATCACTAGTTTTATTTACTGTGCTATAAACTGATATAAACAAGTCGTAACAATACTCACTAAACAATACGAACAAAGGTTTTCAATCGCATCTCAAGTTTATGATATTACGCCACTAGAATGAAATCTGTTCTATTGTAGACAATTGATTTGTCTGATGCTGTGTGGTTGGCAAAGAATGACCACTCCTTCGCGGCTCTTGGATGTTTATGACCATTTATCATAACGTTTACAGTTAAAATTAATAGATTAACTGACTGTTTAGATCAATGCTATTTCCACTTAACTTTATTACTTTATAACTTTTATGACCGAGGGCAAAGAAAGGATTTTAGAAAATTCTACTAAGAAGTGGGAGAAAAGGGCCTGAATCACTAACCACACGGATAACGTTTCGAGTGAAGGGAAGTCTCCCATAAAAATCTTAAAATTCTCTTTAAAACAAAAAAAATAATAGATTCTGTATGTATGTAACTATGCGTGTCCCCCATACTAAGGCGCAGAAGGGAAGGTAATCGCTGCGCCAACCGTGTCGTCTTACCTACATAGTATATATAATCATTGATTCACATATACTACCATTGCTGGTGTATAAATATTAAACTAACTGCATGCAAATCATAAGTGACACTACAAATTATATTGATTCGATTAAGGATTAGATACAATTTAAAATTTTAGAGTCGGTAGTAGGTACAGTAGGCAATCTTAATCACAGATGAGGTGAGAACTTGCATATCAATTAAATCAGCCTATAAACGCCCACTACTGGACATGGCACTCCTCTGAAACGTCTGCATCTACCATAACAGAACCATGACTGCCCCAATAGTAGAGGACGTCTTACATATTATGGTGGAATGTGTCCGGAACGAGGACGTCAGCCGTGATATATTGAGAAGAGTTACAGATTTTGGTGATGTTGGGGGTTGTAACAGTGCTTAGCATATCCATTGTCTGATATAGCTAAATTACTATACAATATTGTTGAAGTTGGCATGCGACGGCGCTTATAGTGATGTATTTTGTTTTGTTTTAATTGCTGTATTTTATTTTAAGAAATGGTCCAATAGAGCGATATTGCCATGTTTGACAAAGCTATGAAAAAAAAAAAAAAAAAAACCATGACTTGTTCATTTCACTCTTGTCCATCCAAAGGTTGCCAGGAAGAAATCGCCGTGTGCGATAAGGCCGCCCATTGTACAATTTACCCATGTTCGTGCAAGTTTTATGTGTATATTTGTTTTACAAGACAAGAAAAATGAAGCCACAGCTGCTAGCCATCCGAAAAGATACTTTCAACGTTGCATGCAAACAGTTTAAGAAATGCTCAATGTTAGAATGAATCTCTTTGAAACGTCTAAACCTGTTTACATAATGTGGGTAGGGCAGCACGTGACAGTAAAAGATGATGTCTACGCTGAGAGCCAACAGATTTTTAGAATGATACGTAAGGGTTAACTTTTTAGTTTGTTTGTAGTCAGTCAGTTTGTAGTCTTAAAAGTATTTAATTGACGTGTAGTGACATATTTAACTGTAAAAAATATAAAAGAATTAGTGGAATTTAACAATTATTTTAATTTTACTCTGATCAGTTTCTTTTTCTAATTATAACCTCAGACTCGGATACTCCTTATAACATCAGCTATCTGCCAGTGAAAGTCCCGTCAATATCGGTCCAGCCGTTTCGGAGATTAGCCGGAAGAAACAGAAAGAAAGAAAAAACTTAAAAAAAAAAAAGACTTATTGTACCATTTATATACTTTCATATGCATTTAGTAAAAAGCTGTTATTTAGATTTATTCAAAATTTGCTTACGTTAACGTTACGAATTACGATACGTCAAAAACATTCGTGCTTAGCCCTCTGAAGACAGGCGGTATTCTAGAAACGGAAATAACGTTTATTGAAAAGCTCTTTTTGTCGTCAACCCGAGCCGGGGGGAGGCGTATTATCGTCACAGTTAAAAATAACAGATATTTAAAGATATCAGATAACAATTGTTCCTGCCAATACCAATATCTGTTATAGCAAATAACAGACACAAACACTCACAGCTAACTTTGCTTGTCATTTTGTTTCTTGCTCTCATTCTTACTGACTGGATTAAAGCTTGCTAGAAAGGGAGACACCAAGTATTTAATAAATAAACAGATATAGTAAGTTGGTGGGTTTTATTCTGGTAGTATGAAAATAACAGTCTGTTATTTAGTAACAGATATTTCACCCTGTTATTTTTATGTAACAGTAGCAGAGATAACAGGTAACACAGTTGACTGTTATAACCCATCGCTACCCGGGTCTATACGTGTAGATTGTACCGAACTTGTCAGTTACCGGTCGTAATTTCTTTTCGTAGAATGTCAATATTCACAAATGAAGCCCCGAAAATATCACCATACGTACGTTTAGTTTTAATATGTGTTTGAATACACCACATTCACGTTTGCCGATACCACTGAGACTACCGTACGAAATCTTGTTCGGTATCGTAATAACATTTTAAAGAAATCGGATTTCGCTTCTGTACATCTTGTCGAATTTGATATTTGAAAGGCCAATAGAGCCACTGCTTGAGATTTGGTTTACTTTAGGATTCAAGTGTGGCTATACTATAAAAGATGAAAATACTTTGTAAAATGTACTATCTCTGTATTTTTAATCGCCGACAAAAAAGAGGGGTGTGTCTGTATATCTGTCTGTGGTTGTGTAAACGGATGGACGATTTTAATGTATTTTTTTTTTAATCGAAAGCTAATTTCTGTTTAGTATCGTCTTAACTATATTTCATGAAAATCTGTTCTGCCATTCAAAAGTTACAGCTCTTTTTTTAGTTGGAGTCGGGGTTTTTGACGGTTAGGTTATTATCCAGAATTAAAAACTGTCATTGAAATTCATTATAGTGCTTCCTGCATTGAGTTGACCTGCTTTTGAAAAAAGCTCAGAAACGCTTGGAACGGGTGCCGTCTGATGGACCTGGTCTGCTTGTAACTGCCATGGTATTCTTATTCAGAGGCAAATCATTATTATCCTATTCTTATTTTTTATTCACATTAAATTACATTATTCTCGCAGCGCTTACCACAACTACTAGTGTACTAATCAAAATTGTAGTCTATTATTTTAAAAGAGTTTCCATAGAGTTTCTTGCCGGTTCTTCTCCATAGGACTTACTATTTGGAACCGCGCACCTAGAGTCTCGACATTTCATAAGTGCCTGTATTTGGTTTACAAGAAATAAAGATATATTCTATTATTCATAATCCCGTCGTAAATAAAGTTAATATTTCAAACTGGAGCTGACAAACCGTTATATTTCATACAACGCGACACTGGAAGTATCTTTCTCATCTCGTTACCTTTTCAATCTCAGGAGATTTCGCTAATTAAAAGTTGAAACCAGCAGGATCCCAGTACGTTGCCAACGAAGCGTATTACTAAGAAACCTAACTTAATATTAAATCTTACATTATGACCCGTGGAATTGGATCGCAAAAAAACTTAAGTAGCTTAACTTTATTACATTGCGAAGTAGAGATACTTTGTGAGCGTTTCAATTATGTAGCTGGTACTGTTGGGGTCGTGTAGTTGTACAGTGATTGTTGTGATGAAGCGAAGTTAAAATAGAAGGCATGTTGAGTTGATTTATGCCACATTCGCCCCACAAAGCTTCGCCTCACATAAAAAAATCCTTGTTCGCCTCACAATTTATTTCTTTTCAGCCTCAATTTTTTTTTTATTCCTGTTTTGGCCCATTTTTTATTCAGTATTTGTCTCGGGTTTTTTTGATGCAGATCACGTGACACCCAATTTTACCCAGACCGTTAAGACAGATTGTAAGTATTATCAAAAATTCTCCGATTTGTGAAAAATTCCGATTTTTGAAGGCACGATTGGCGCATTGGTTCGATTCCCTCACGGAAAAAATGTTTGTATGGCCTAGAGATAGTTGTTCCGGATGTGAGTGTTTGTGAGTGTGAAGATTTTTGTACGTAAACGCACCCTTGATACAAAAAATATTCCTAGAGAGAAACGTATGGTATGTACTTGATATAAAAAAAAGAAGTTAAATACAGGAAAAATTCCTTGTGTGAAAGAAAGAAAGATGTCAAAGAAAGATTCAAAGTGCATGTTAATCTTCTTTAATAGTAAAAGTTATTCATAATTAACCTATTTTACCGTAAAGTTTTTATTATATCAATGGATCAGATTAGAGTAAATATCAGAAAATATTACCGTTGAAGTCGTTGGACACAAAATTTTACTAACATTATTACCAGTTGTGTTTTTGTTTGTTTCATCCATAAACATTTGATCGGAGTCGTGATCAGTCACTAATGGTGAACGTCATAATATTAAAAAAACATCTTTTAATACCTTATCCACACAGGTTCAGGAAACTTGTTGAGGTCATAAATCAATCAATCACCACAGCTGACGCAGTTGTCAGGCCTGTCCCACGTTGGGCTACAACATTTGGCGTAATCCCCGGATTGAATTCGTAACCTTAAGATAATGTGTCTTTGTCGAATGCCTCACATCTCAGCTATCACGTTCAATTATTGGGCACTGAATTGGATGGGGAACTTTATGAACGCGTTTACTGCTTGTCGGATTTATTATTATAGTGGTCGCTAAGTGGTCGAAATTCGACCATAATTTTAGCTTTCTGCACTCCTTCTCCATATAAACTTTAACTATGCCAAATCTCACACTCCCCGGGCGCGCAATATGCCTAAAAAGGGATACAACGTTTTCTCTTCACGTATTATATAAATCAGCACTTTATGCTATCTACAATGTCAACACTTGTAACTACATACATCAAAACCAAATCCCGCGTCTATCCCGTAACATCATCGGTTAACGGTTGCATTAACATGGCACTATGTAGTATGTACTCGATCGAAACTTACGCTCTATCCAAGTTTGTAGGAAATGAGATCGGCGTATCAGGCAGATGCGAGAGAAACTTGATGGCTGCAGTAAACAAGGCGAGGCGCTAATATTGTGTTACTTCAGGTTTAGGATTCAACTGAATATGACAAACTTTAGTGTTGAGTCATTGACGTAGACACAAGAAAAAAGTATCCTAAGTTTACATAATTATACAGGAAAAAAAAAAAATGTACTGCGCAAAATTTGCAGATTGAGTCAGTGTCCGTTCCCATAATGCAACCGCAGTACTAAAATTCACTCCAAAACAAAATAAACATTTGATTTTGTCTGTCTTGCGCTGGTAAATTATGCGTGTCCCCCATACTCAGTCGAATTTTCGTTTTGTTTTAAAGTGTATCCCAATACTGCGGTTGCATTTATGAACAGAGACTGCATCACTCTACAAATTATGCGCATTACATAAAAAATTACCTTGTATAAGCTTAGAAATACAATCAAAACTAATTTAAATCCTATGTCGTCATCACAATACCTAATTTAGCTTGCAACAATTTTTCACCATATGAAGACACATTGACGCGTAGTTGCTCGCTCGCCCAAATGAACATTAACGCGAGATTAATCCACTTTTTCGCATTTTAGTCTAAATTCGATTCGGACATTTGTGATGTGAATGTGTTGAGTCCAAATATTAAGTTCTAGGTTTCTAAAAGCGCACAGATAGTTTTTATGGGTTATGTTTTTCGAGTGTATGTATGTATGTATATTTTTTGTGACGCTCTGTAGCCTAAGCGGCTTGATGGTGTTTAGCTTGAGAGGTGTCGTTAGATTCATCTTAATTGTGAGAGTGACACTGGATATACGAAAATTATAATAAAATTAATGACTGATTTTTGGCGCCATATTATGTCTTTTATCAAAATAAAGGGTTTTATAATAGCTTACCTACAAAAATTTATACAACTTATATGTTTATTAAATGTAATTTAGGATGAGAAATGCTAAATAAAAGTGTAAAATAACAAACAATTTGAACAAGACTGGTTGTCGTTTATAAAAACACCTATCAGCAGTTCAGCATTAAACATTTGCTCTTCAAGTGCCATCTTCACGCACGTGCTGATCAACAAAAATATAGCACACATTACAAAAAGAATAAAACCACTTCCATTTATCTCAATTTCAGGAATCGACGACGTAATATTTTGGCGTTCCCAGCGGGACACGAACCGCAACCTCAGCGTTCCTAGGAAGCGGTTACACAATAACTCATAACGATCGCGTCATAGCCTAGAAGAATTCATTACCTTGAACAACAGTTTGTTGCGTAGCTCAATTAAAATATTTGCACGGTTTTTTCCATGTGGATCCTGGACTTAATTAACTTTATTGCATCATTTTGGCTTTGATTTTGGATTGAATGGGAATATGGGGCTTTTATAGATACATATATAGGAATTTCCAATGACTCGTTAAAACGAGAGCAAACATTACATATAGCTAACTATGTTTGTACTCGCTTACATAACAACTTATTTTAATTCATATTGTTGCCGCACTGTTATTTTTATTTTGAATAATTTATAATGAGTATGCCTATTATCATACTATTCATAAACATGTATAAATTAATGACTTAATAAAAGTAAAATGTAATGTTTAGGTATATCTCATTTTTTAAAGACAAAATATGCAGTGGGCCGAGCACATTTTTTTTAACACATCGTAACGTTAACGTAAACAAATTTTATATCAAAATTAAACGTTTCCATGTTTTTTTTATTACCTATTTTTTATAAAAAACTGACTTGAAATCGGTCTATCCGGTTTGGAGTTACGATGCCACAGACAGATACACACTAGGAACTTATAACACCCCTCTTATTTGTCGGGAGTTAAAATGATGCATAAACCAGTCCAAAAGATTTTCAGAGATAAATGAAAAAGTAAGAACGAATCTTAAGAGGTACTTACTTAACAAAACCTCCATCTAATTACAATATTCCAACGCGGACACTTACACGTTTATAGCGCTGATTATACCGTCTGCTATTTACAAATTCTATTCAAACCATTAAGGATCACGTCCTAGGTACACGAAATTCAGCCGTTACATTAAATTTTCGCTGAGATTTCACCTGTATAGCAGCTCAACGGTACATTTTACGTAAGCCACTACCCGACACTCCATTTCCAACCTTGTTTCGCACACTTAAGTCTCAAAATAGCTCAGCGACAGCTAATTATGAAGCTTACAAAAGCACAAAACAGGCAAGGACGAACTTTTACTGACTAATCAAGGGTTCGTTAATGACTTGTTGCGTAATAAAGGATTTTATGCCATATGTACTTGGCCTACAGTTCATTTTGGTATCATAATTTCGGTTTTTTGCTGAATATTTTTTTTTTCGGATTACTTTTCCCCGAGGTGACGTGTGAGTTATAGGATGAAAGATTACCGTAATATTGGCTATGATTCTAACGTCACTCAGATGACATGTTTTGTGTCACTTTTGACATGTGTCAAACGGTAGAGATGGGCAAGCCATGAGTGGAATTGCCATTCATTAAATTACAGACGGCCTTCAGAGAATCGTTTGGTCTCGGCCTCCCAATTTAGAGCACGCATTCTTTTGTGCTAGCTAAAATAATAAGTTTGTCAATTACTATTTTTATTGAAGTAATTGGTAGTGATGTAACTACCTACTACTACTTACAATAACAATAATACTTTTTTTTTCTTCTTTTATGGCAACTGAAACAATAATACTTAATATGGTCACGAAAAGTAGGTTGTTATTGTTACCTGCGTCACGTTTTTTTATTTCATTATATACTAGCTGGGCCCGCGACTTCGTCTGCTTGGAATTTAACACATTTTTTTTTGCGCGTACCCCTATTTAAATTTTCTTTTTCTATAATTAAAAGCCTAAGTTACTCTTTATAACATCAGCTATTTGCCAGTGAAATTCTCGTCAAAATCGATCCAGCCGTTTCGGAGATTATCCGGAACAAACAGACAAACTGAAAGATTTTTTTTTGTTTTAAGTACCGTATATATGTACTTTCATATGCATTTAGTAAAAAGCTGTTTCAAAATTTCAGCTCAATCGGAAACCGGGAAGTGGGTCAAATTTAACTTCCAAGATTTTATTACATAGTCAGTTAGTTACAAGTGAAGCTAATAAAAGCGTTTTAAAAAAGCGGGTACATCGGTCATAAGTGACAATCATGACCTCCACTTCGCCTACACCGGCTACATCAAACCCGCAAATACTACCAAGTTCAAGACATGATAATAAATCCAGCCCATTACTGTCCCACTGCTGGGCACAGGCCTCTTCTCAGAATGAGAAGGGTTAGGCTTTAGTCCACAACGCTGGCCTAGTGCGAGTTGGCGGATTTCACCTATTTCTGATCGTTTATTTACATGGGACTATTTTTGGTACGGGTACTTATGAAAGTATGTACCCTATGTGAAAATATGAGGCCAGTGGTTCTCCGAAAAAAAAAAAAAAAAAAACAAGTATGTAATTAATGTTATCCTCATCTCAAAGCAACAATGCGGAAATTTATTTATTATTTAATTATGAATCACACGTTTTGATACTGCCACTAAGCGATGAGACAAGGAAAATATAATTCGAACAATACGTTATAATATCCAAGAAAGGTTAATGTAACGTGTTGTTTAAATATTCAAGAGACGTAAATTAAGTATACCTACCACTTATTAAGAAAAAATGTTAATATTTTCCGGAGAATCGGGTGCTATGATGCAGATTTTTTCTAAAGCTAAACTATAACGACAAGTTTTTTGTACTTTTGTTTGATGTAAGTAACATTTATTATTTTCTTTCTAATCACATTAAAGAGTGTCGTGTGACTTACTAACTCCTCGCCTTACACAGAAGCTCCTAGATTTATAAATTATAATTGAACTAAACTTACGTAAAAAGCTCCTCCATCATGCTCCGAAAATTAAATTCAACTTACCTGTAAAAGAGAAACAATATTATAATATAAAATATCACACAAATCGTCAGATTTCGTAACGTTATTATGAATGAGAGCATACGCAATTACCACGAGGCAACTTCAGAGCAGGCGGGGTTTTCATTAGCGGAACAAAGGCGTTTTGTAATATCATTTAAATGAAATTGAGGGTTAGCTTTCTCATTAGTATTTAATTGTTTGTATAGATATAATGAACTTATGTGTTTCATAAGGTTAAGAGTTGCAAGAGACGCCAAGAGATGATAGTAATTTGGCAGCTTTGAGTGAAACAAGTTTTGTATGCTTTAGGCACAGATTTTGACAGTTTTTGCAGATATAAATTATTTTTCTTCTTTTTATTAATGTATACGGTTCAAGATGAAAGTCCAAAACATAGTATCCATTAGAGCCAGAGACGCAAATGGAGATGGGCGGGACACATTGCTCGAATGGAAAAAGAACGATGGACGCGGAGACAACTAGAATGGCGACCACAACAGCACACCAGACCGCGAGGACGACCACCTAAACGTTGGGTAGATGCCATTCAGCGATATCCAGGTCCAGATTGGATGACAAAGGGCTCAAGATCGCCAGGAGTGGAGGAATTAGGAGGAAGCCTACACCCAAAAATGAGTACTACCCGGGCTGCAATGATGATGATAATGATAAGGCACAGATTACTGAATCGTTACGACGTACTTAGGGTCTAGTACTCGAGTTACGTAGTGTTATTTGTAAGCAATACCGTGTAACAAAATTAGATTTTAAAGTGGCTTCATCTATTATTATCTGTATTGTATTAATTACGTACTATTTCAAAAATAAATCTCGGTCGTCAACCGAATGTCATTTTGTTTTAATACTAGGGTGGACTTAGATTAACTAGTACTTAGAGCCAAATTCAACGATAAAAATAATATTTTAAGACAAAAAAGACCGTTAAAAACTAACTTTCATTTATACAAACGGCTGTTAAGTGGTTGGATTGGTTTGAAATTGTCTTAAGTTAGTTCATTATGCTGATGAGGTAGTTAATTATAATAGACGACTTAATATTCAAACTGGTTTCAATAACCTAGGATTAAAAGAGCAAATGCTAAACCAGGTTACATAAATAGAATTTAACATTATTAAATAACTTGAAGTTGAAAAATTACAGAAGATTGACATTGAGGTATAATATCAAACATCGAATTCTTTCGAAGGAATTTCAAGTTTTTGCTCTTAACGTTCGCCATACATGAACAACGTACCCGCATCTTCTTTGCATGTTCCGATACAGAGTTTTATTTGTCAACCCGTCTCTATGTTTAAGGGTTGCAATGAAATTCATGTTCCTTCGCGACATTTTCGTGGAAAATTGGAAGCACGTCCAAAGTTTCATTAAAGGCGTTGGTATATTATACGTATTTTTGGATGTCTTCTGCAAACTAGTAATTTCGTATGTTACACTCGTAACTTTTTTATATGTATATATTTATTAAGTACCAGTTTTATTCATTTGTATAGATGAACTTTATGCAAGAACTAATACTTAATGTAATAACAGTAGGTATGGAATATTGCCAGTCAGCAGATTCGGACTAAAAACAGCAGTAAACAAAAACCTACTTCGATAAAGCTTTCCTTACTTATATCGGACAGGATATAAAGTTAAATTCAAATACTCCCAAACAGTACCCAATCTCACAACACGGGGAAACAACACAGTCATCGGGGTAAACGATAAATCGTACTGTGGCATCAAGGTCATAGACAACCTGCCCCGCCTCACTTAAAAACCCATTAACCAAACGCTCCAGTTTCAAATATCCCACGTTTGAGATACATTTATTATGAAACAACTACTGTGTTCAGCCTCTCTCGCTACATCGAGATTTGATAGAACCCGCTTTATAGTGCATAAGTGACTAACCATTTTTTAATAAAGGTATCTTCCTCATTGTGCATGCAGTCTTATGTCTTCTAGAACATGATTAGCCAGAGATTAACTTCTGATTATAATTAAACAACTTTTTTCTTATGCCATCATTAATTTAATCATTTTATTTTAATTAAATTTTTTATTCTATTCTACCATAAAATTTCGTAGTGTATCTCTTATGAAATTTCAACATTCTATCGTAAGAAATCAATCACTATAATCGTTTATCGCAGACTATAATAGTCTTCACAATTCAAATATCTAGACAATTTTATGTATTGTTGATATTAAAACTCAATAGCAGCGTTATTGTCTGCCTAACTTAGATAAATCAATCAAGTTACGATGTTAAAAAGACCACAAATATCAAGAGAGATATCATAGAAAAAAATTACACAATACAGTTGAGAGGCAATACCCAATAAAATGCATTATATTTTGCATTTCAATACATATTTCTAATTAGTAATGTTCAAGAAACATACCTTCTTTTTTGTTGCAGAAAAAAATTATAATCTTCAACTCGATGTTGGAAAACATCGTGAGGAAACCTGCGCACTTGACAGAATTCCCATAAAGTTCTCGATGGTGTGTGTAGTCCGCCAACAGGCCAGCGTGGTGGACTAAGGCTTAACACTTGTCAGAACCCACTGCTGAGTGGGACAGTAATGGGCTGGATTTTTTTTTATTTATCTCGAAATGAATTATAAGTACTTTGTTAACAAACGAACATCATTTTTCACTAACGTATTCTTTCCTAATAGAATGCCAGAATTATATTTATGTTAATGTCCACCGAGGGAATAGCTCCAAAGATTTATAATATTATAAAACAAACATCAAACCGCGGGCTCTCATTAAATATGGATTCACTAGGCGCTAATGCTCTCTAGATGTATTTGTAAGAATTTAAAATAACACTTTTGAATGATTTATTTCAGCTGTTAGTTTAAAATATGGGTATTTTATCAGAGAAATATGCTATGTATATTATGTGTTAGGTATTGGTGCAGTTGGTGCTTCGTTGTTTTTCTATGTAATGCATGAGATGCGGCATTCGTTTTATTTATTATCACCTCCGGGGCACTATGCCCCGCAACGTTGCTTTGAAAGAGGTTTTTTTATATAGTATTTAATAAGTAATAGATTTCAGTTTTTGTAGTGTCCATATTCAATTGTAATTTATTGAATGGTAAATGTATTTACGAAGTAAATAATTAACATGATTACGTTATTATCATCATATACCATCCAACAAAAAAGAGCGATTTCGGACGACTCCAAGCAAACTTTATACGCTGAGTCTTTTTAGTTTTGACTTCATAGATTTGTATACGTCAGAATCACATTAGTTTATTTTTAAGCTTATGGCATGTTTTAAATAACCATGGCTCTTTTGATGGTTCATTGTATTATAGCAAATCTATTTTTCGTTCTTTCGTAAATCTTTTTACGGATCTTTAATACGACTGCGATATTAAACATCAATTTTCATTCTCTACTTCCATCTTTTTATTATGACATTTATTCTAAACTGAAACATACGTTTAACATTCAAACCAAGTGGTTCACATAAAGCACTCATCGAAATTGAAAATCTTTCATGCATAAAAGTCTAGAGTACATCTGCAGACGAAAAGCTTATTTGCCGTCATTTCTGAATTATTCGTCCATATAAATTTGTAGGTAGGTATCTAAAATGTCTTCGTGTTTGCTCCGTACTCACAGCGACCACGTTGGCTTCTCTAAAAAGTTTACATAGTTGTTCAGGCGCGAAATGGCCAGTACCTACCTATGAAAAGATTAAAGAGTGTAAAAGTAAAGAACCATTTAGGTACCTACCAGTGGCGTAGAGTTCATACAACCCGATTCCCACCGACTTCCCTTTAGGAATTGGTCTGTGCATACACCACCGTAATATTACATTATTTATTCATCCAACTGACAAATAAAGACTTGTTAATCAGTTAGGTCGAGCTCTTCCAGACATGACTATATATAGATTACAAGAGATGGTATTTTTTGTCTTGCAGCATTAATAGCAGCAATTTTTATAGGGCATTTTTGGGACGGCTTCCCCTATTAAAACTGTCACCCTTCGCCCCTGGTACCTACTCCGTTTTATATGTTTCACTAGTAAACAATATGGATAAAATATCTACAAGATCTATTTATGTGTATTTGTTTTATGTAGGTACTTTATTTGTTTATATTTCATTTGGAGCTTGTACAATGTACATCGCTGTCTACATTTCGTGTTCAAAATTCTCCTCTCGCAGGTCTGATGGAAGAGATTTCTTTTGTGAAATAAGCAGTACCTTTGTACTTTGTTCTCGTATTTATTGTTTTCTTTGTCTTTTCATGTCTGTACATAAATTATTGTATACCTAATAAGATCAAAATCAATCATATTTATTTTAAGATACAAACCCATTTCGCTCCAACAAGCGACTTTGTTTTATACTATGTAGTGATTTGTATGGACCAGCCGATATTATTTTCGCGATTTCATTATTAGTCCCCCCATGATAAAAAGTAGTACCTGGGTCAATATCAGCAAATGCAAATTTTTGACAATTTTAGTGGCTAAATATTTTCTTCAGTTTTTTGAGAAAATAAGAACCTGGTATGAGAAAAGAAAGTCCACTAAGTAGACCTATGAGTACAATAACCCTCTAAAGGGATCCGGACTACAAATGTTGGACCTTATATTTATGAGTGTCAACCAGTTTGTGTGTTTTTAATGGTATGACATACGTTCTTTTTCATAAAACACCGAACAAACAGTTTTATGAGACACAGCGTTTGTAATATAGCTCACATGGTTCCGAATTCCGTCAAAACAAGAGCCGGAGTGAATGCTTTCAGGATCACCTGACCTTCATCATAAAAATGTAAATTATTCTCTTTGGTACGTTTTTGAACGTCACAAAGGGTCCAGGTAACGCTTCATTAGCCCCTCGTAATGGCACTCCAACATTTATGATTCATTTTTTCACGTTAATGACTGCCGATTTAGTAAATCTTTCTTTTTATGAACTTTGTGTATGCATAACGAAAATTACGGTGATTAAAATAATTTGTTAACTGTGTGGTTAAAAAGGTATTTTTATGAATGTATAGGACTTATTTAAATAAACTGTGTTAAATGTTTTAACACAGACAAAGACTAAGAAGCTATAACCTACGGTAGGTACAATGTACTGAATATTTCTGTATCTAAAATTACACAACGTGGGAATAAGGTTCTTCTTGTATTCTTTTAATACCTGGAAATACCAAGTAACATCTACGAGCGAACACAATATAGAACTTTTAATATTATATCTATTTAGATAAAAACAATATAGGGGCAACAATAATGGACATAACTATTCAACTTAATCTGAGTCCCACGGTGAGCGCCAAAAAGTGACACTACTGATACGTTTGTCAGCTTTGATCAGACATACTTTTTACTAATATTACGCCTTTTTATGACAAAATGGTAATTTTATTACGTGACCTACTATATAAGACATTTAATTTCGACGGTCACGGATAATCCTGGGTATTATGACAAAGATATGTAATAAATATTTGATAGAAAAACCAGACGGAATTAATAATAAACAATATTTTACTTTCTAATTATAATAACAACATCATCAACACATTAATAACAGACTGATAGTGATGTAGCATGTATATTAATTCACATTCACCGTCAAAATTATGAAAAATATCGATATGTTCACGGATTTTGACAATTATTTTTGAAAGGCCGAGATATGTTCATGATCCGCCTGCATAGCTACCTACAAGCACAGACAAGAGTCCCTCCAGATGACAATATAATTTATTCAAATGTTAAAAACAGTCTATTAGATATAACTTCATTTCACACTAAAACAAAGGAAAAGATCATAAAATTTTCCTTTGAGCAGATACATTTTCATTCAACTATTCTACTTCTGTTTGGTAGTGAAGCGGGGAACGTCGGATATTATAAAGGCAAAAGCGACTGTGAGATAAGACGCCAGTGACGGCTGTCGGCCGGTAATGATATTACGTTTCAACGCCATCTACCGGCAGACGATACTATTGTTTGCTTAAATGTTGTTTCACCTCACTCGGGATGCCGACCATTCTATTTTTGGTCTTAATAGAACCAATTTTGACGTTTTAGGAACGAATTCAATTAACACGGGCGTTGAAACTTTAGATTCTTCGAAATAAATTGAATTACGTATAAAATATAAAAAAGTATATGAAAAATATTGAACGTTCGTAAATCCGTTACGTTCGACGTTCGATCTTATTTTGATGGGCATTTATCAATAGTTAATTTGTGTACAAAAGCCATAACACAAAAGAACGAAAGCCATCTAAGAATGCGATTTGGTGCAGATAAGTATAATATAGTTGAGCCAACTCTTTATAGGCAAACAGTTGGAATACAGTCTGTCTGTTAAAATTTTCAATTCTCTAGTTTACATGAAATAAAGATATATTATATTGTATCCAATAAGTTTCTGCCAATAAATTGCAAAATCGACAAAACAAAACTTTGACTAGGGTAAATCGCTTTCAGAAAACTCTCGAAGTTTCGACACTATCTCGACCTTAGGTTCAAGCAGGAATTTTTCTAAAGTATTATTAGGATTTAGGACTAAACCTCTGCAGGGTTTCGTAGAATCCCCAATTGAGACTAGCGGATTAGTATTCCACCTCCATACGCTTCATACTAACCGGCCTATCCTTTTGCAATATTTTTTTACCTGAATGTCATTTTGGGTATCCCTAGAAATCTTGGTTCGATACCAAGTTTTAGATATATTCTTACATAATATACTTTCAACGATCAGGTACGATGCATAATTAGCTTGTTTATGAAACCATATTCACTACACGTTGACTAAAGTAGATCAAAATAGTTCCCAAGAATATATATCACAGACAACTGCTACTGTTGCTGTCAGCCTATATCATCCCACTGTTGAGCAAAAGCCTCCCCCATGACCGACATTTTAAAGACTGGCGAACCCACACTCCTGCCAATAATAGGAAATCTATTTAACTCCATCCTAAAAATAGGTAAATTCTCGGACCAGTTTTGCCATTCCAACATAATTTTGCTACATAAAAAAGGCGACATCACAGAAAAAGGAGGCAAAAACCGGCTTTATAAGCCAGTATTGTAAATAATAAAGTTAAAATATAGGTACATAAATATACCATATGTAGAATAGAATAGAATAGAAAGCATTTATTCGATAAAGGACATACATTGTCAGTACAAAAAAAATATTAAAAATTGAAACAGAGATCACAAAGAAACAAAAAATAAAATAAAAAACACGGATAAACAAGACATTTTACTGCACCGACGAGAGCGATGCGACCGATGTAGCGCGTTCTTATAAACAAAAAAGACCTAATTGCATATTTACTATTTTTTCAACCGATGGACAGGACAGACGATGGACAAATTTTTATTTCATGTAAACCAGATACAGGCACTTATGAAATGTCGAGACTCTAGGTGCACGGGTCCAAATAGTAGATCCTATAGAGAAGAACCGGCAAGAAACTCCATAAATATATATATTATCTTACATCAAAATAAAGACCTTCCGTTTCTAAATCCAGAAACCAATACACTCCTAGCAAGAACTAAACACAACACAAACAAATCTACAATAGCAGATGCACTCCATTCATCTGATCTTAAAATAAAGTAACAGAGTCATAATCCCAAATTACCCAGTCAATAGAGCCCTGAAATTTTGTAAAAATCCCATATGGCCAATTACCACAGTTTATATACGTAACACCAAAGGCCGAGATAACAAAGACAGTTTGTGTAATAAACGGAATTCCGCAAACTATTATGATGGCCAATAATATATGGCACCTGTGAAAACAACCGCCAGATGTGTAGAATACGAAGTGTTGCGTAATATTACGTAGATTTGTAGCCAACGGGAGATCACGTTTGCACAGCTTCTGCTAGAATTCAATACCTAATACGAGTACCTAGTATAAAAAAAATAGGAACATGCACCTAAATTATAATGAGAAACTATGTTCAAAAATCAATAATAAAAATGGTAAAAAGTGCTTTAATGAAAGATTTATTCAAATATTATACCTTTTTATTTTTCTTTTCTGTCATCATTGTTTTATTATAAGTAATTTTCTGTTTTTTTTTATATGTTTGTTATGTGTGCATGCTATTGTGATGTCGGTGTCCTGTGTGCAAAGAATAAATTGATTTTCTTTCTCTTTTACAAATTATCTTTATTATAAATCACATAAAATGGAACGTTATTTTTCAAACATCGAGTTTATGACGTCACTCCTTCGTGTTTCCTTGGTAGCCAAATTCAAACGGTATGAACGAGCGATGCAATGACGTCACGTGACGTGTCTCTGTGTTTTGGCGCGAACATTTAACATATTTGATATTTAAATTTTTCGTGCATTATTTTTTTTACTATCAATCTTTACTACTATACAATACATTGTTTTCATATATCTTGTTTTTATTATAGGTAGGTAATCCAGCTTCTTCTGTCGAGTCGGTACGAGCTATCCATGGGAATCGCTCATGCCGTACTAGAAAGATTAGCTAGTCAGCATTGGTGGTGTTGAAGCTGAGTGCCCAGGGCATACTTCATGATTTCTGGGGGCACATACGTTTTACAGTCCGTCGCCATTCTTTTCTAGTGTATTCGGGAAGTATCAACAGCAGTTTTGACTTGATCTTTCCAACTTATAGATGATCTACCGCGAGGTCTAGGGCGCTCAATTTTTCCCTGTACCACAAGGTGCTCGATGGAAACCTCTCTGCGCCTATATTAAAACCCAACTTTTCAAGCACGTTAATTTCTCCTGAACCTTGTTGTTCTATGTCGTAAAGTTTTCCCGTTCAAGCTAAATAGTTGTCTTGATAAAGCGACGACATTGTACGAATTGCTAGGGCAGTTCATTAGCGCGCTTAGCAGCGCCCCCTGGGAGTCATAGAGATTAACCGCTTACCATCCCGACTTATGAAAGTATACAAGGAAAAGTTGTCTACTTTAATACTAGTTGTTGCCCGTGGTTTTACTCGGATCCTAGGGGGAACAACTTCATGTATCCGGATACAAAATATCCTATGAAGCCTTTTGGTCACGCAATACCACACCGAGCTAATAATTTAATGATTAATGTGCCGAAGTAAGCTGCAATGTGCAATTATTGCTGAATCACTTCCGGTTTTTTCGTTTCTGTATTGTAGATGGTGTCATTTTTTAACCATGTATTGTGTTGACCAATAAACCTTAGGTATTTCTTTCTTTCTTTTACATGGTCTATACGTATATATCGATGGGTGGAAGACTATTTGTTTCAAGCGACACTTTGGGCGATAGTATACATATTCGGAATCAGCAAATATTTGGTTTTATGACAATACTGCCCAAAAAGGAGTGTAACTCTTTATAAAAATCACGGGATAGTTGTGTTCCTTAATTTTAATATTCGAGAAGTTTAAAACAGGATCAAACTGAACTGAACGCTTATAAAGTCGCCTAGTTTACTTTGCATAATTATAATTTTCAAACCATACTTAATGTATTCAACATTAAATGATTCGAATTTGATAATAATATAGGTAAAAATAAGAAAAAAATTACTAAATAATACAGATTTGACTGGACACATAAATAAAATAAGGAAGATACCCAATTTTTTTACGATTTTACTTATTATTATGCATGCAAGGTCATGGGTCAGGTTTTATATATTTTTAATATTCTAAAGATCAAGGACTATCGAAAGTTTTTTTTTTATGCTACGGTTAGTGTAATTAATTGAAATCTAATAATCTGTTCGTCATTGTACACAAAATTTTATTATGATATCAACTCTCGAAACGAGAAAAAAACAGCTGTTCCATACAGAAATAGATAATAATATAATATAATAATAATAATAAATTCTTTATTACAGTAAGGGCACAAAAAATTGGTACAGGAGAGACTTATAAACTAGCAATTATGTCATTACATACATCCAATTTAATAGCAGTAGGACACTGGTAACCATGGTAAGACTTAACTTGTGTTATGGTTGTCAGTGCGCACTTCACATTTGTAGTAAAATAAACCATAAGTAATAATGTAGGTAAATAATATAACATAATATTATTACAAAAGTTGGGTACTTAGTAATATTTAAAAAAATAAAACTTACAGATAGATACCTAACAGAATCAAAATCTATGGAGCAGTCGATATAATATGTCGACGGTTGAAATTGAAAGGCTATTTTTACTAAGCGACATTTATTTTTAATTATTTCAATTTTTTGAATTACGAATGTTTACAATTTATATTAAAAGTTCGTTTTTCGAAAAATTAAAACTTAAGAAAAAAAGTCGTTTAGTAGTACATACCTAAAGCCTTTCAACCTGTATAAGTGTGTAGGTACCTATAAGTTTTAGTAATATTATTAGAGGTAATTTTTTTGTTTGTATATACGGACTATTCTCTGGATCTACTAAAACGATTCTAAACCACGGGCAATACCTAAGTAGTGTATTATGTTATTTATTAGACATTTTAGAGAAAAAAAATTGAGCTTAGCGATACTGACGCATGAGTCACACTCGAAAACGGGTGCCGTCTGGCAGGCCTGGTCAGCTTGTAACTGCCATGGCATTCTAATTTAAAGGTAAATCAATTTATTTCTATTCACATTAAATTACATTATTCTCGCAGCTCTTGCCGGTACTTCGGTCTTGGTTTCTTGCCGGTATCTTCTCCAGGACCAACCCACTTGGAACCGTGCGCCTAGAATCTCGACGTTTTGAAAGTGCCTGCAAAGGCCCAGTTGAAATAAAAATCTTTGACTTTGACTTCTTATTACAAAATTGTATTAATTTAGATTGTAATATATTATTTTAAAGAGTTTCCATGGAGTTTCTTGCCGGTTCTTCTCCATAGGACCTACTACTATTTGGCACCGTACACCTAGAGTCGACATTTCATAAGTGCCTGTATCTGGTTTACATGAGATAAAGATATATTCTATTCTATTCTAAAGACTTATTTGCTTTAAGAAGATTTTTTTAAAGTAAATATCCCAACCTTTGAACTTCTAAAAACTCGTACCTACCTATTACATTCAATCGACCAGGTATTTGTTTATATTATGGTATGGAACCAGTTTTAAATGTTTTTATGTCAATTAATTTTAAAGATATCCTCGTCGCATCAGTGTAAATCAGGTTTAAAAATATAACAAACATATTTATGTTGATATTATGCTTAATATTATGTCATAATATTATTAACTAGCGACCCGCTCCCGACTGCGCACGGGTACACTTTCTCTACTATCCTTACATTAAATATCAAAGTATTATACATATAAACCTTCCGTGAAAAATTATCTAACTGATGGTGAAAACCGCATCAAAATCCGTTGCGTAGTTTAGGAGTTAGCGGATATACAGACAGACAGACGCGGAAAGCGACTTTATTTTATACTATGGAGAGATCTGTAGTATCAACGTAGTGATGCTGTAGATAATGACAATAATGACGGAATAATGAACTTAGATTCATCAAACAAAAAACGACAAGTAAAATTATGTACGTATAATGGAAATACAATCGTCTATTAACACGTATACAACTACTAAACAAAACATTTAAAAGAAAATAACCAATCCAAACTCAAAAACATTACCTATCTATAAAACGATAAGGTTGAGAACCGTGTGTACAAGTTTTATTTGGTCAAATATTTAACTGTGACAGTGATCGATTGTAAGCAGAACTCGTGAATCACACATTATAGCGATCAACACGCAAACAAAACACCATCGATACTCGTGTTGCTGTTAACAAATGACATGTGATCCGGTATTTCGATTCGCTGGTCGACTCCATAAATGATGTGTACCTCTTAATGGTAGTTCAAATACTTCAGAATCTTCTCAATTTCCAGAGCGAGAAACGCTCATGTGATCAGGATCGTATTTAAAATTAAATAGGCTTTATAAGCCAAATGGAGTCTTCAATGGGTTTATCTCCTGGACAAAATTGCAGAATATAGGTACTCATGAACACCACGAGTGGTGGACGGATTGGTAGTCGCAGCTTTATGTTGTTATTAGCACACAAGAAGCTCCTGTCTATCCTCACCTTTTAACACATCCACGCGAAAAGGATGCCTATAATTTACCCATACCACACGGAAAACATAAATAAATTTTGAGCCAAAAACAAATGTATAAATTAGGGTCCAAATAAAAGGAATACTAACTGGCTGTTCACGGCAAACAACATTTAGGAACGCTTCTCGTATACAACGTTGTTCGAAGGCCAGTTAGCTCTTTAATTTCCGGAGCGATAAGCTCTGCATATTTACTTCGCTCATCGTTTTGAAAACAGAATTTTAGAGCCAAAACGGGAACTTCTTAATTGAGTATTGAGTCAATGAAGGCAATAACGAGTTGGGTTTAATTGTTGACAGCGTATGGTTCATTAAAAATCTTTTAATGAGACTTCGGACGTCCTTAATAATATACCGTCACACTTGAAAAAGGTAGCCAGGATGGACGTTTTTCGGAATGTGGAGGTGATGACTGTGGCTCTCTTATGAGCCATGGAATTTCAAGAACTTTTCCCCAAGTTCAACAATTTCCATTTAAACAATAAATAATTAAGTACTAACATATTGCATCCTAAACAAACTTGTTCAAAAATGTAAAGTTTAATAACCTCCAAATATCACTTTGACGCTAATCGTTCCCACACATGACATTGACATTGGCGCAATTTTGGCCGAATTTGCCATCCATTGCTGGATAACAAACTGCTTTTCAGGACCTTTTCCACACGATAAGAGCAATGGACGTAACACCTACGTCATTTGAGCGTTTGAAGCGTGGTAGGTATTTGCTTTTGAATTTAGAATAATTCTCAATGCGACACTGACCGACTAAAGAAGTGAATCACATAGAAAGTCTATGGTGAATCACAAATACTTGTTTGTTTTTATTACATCATTTTGATTGCTAGAGTTGTTTATTTTGCGCTCTACATAAATCACCTCGGAGATAGGACTTCCGTGCGGTGAAAACACAGTGATTTGTTGACAAAACTCTGATAAAGTGACGTGATGAAAGTCAAATTGTTTACGTATAAAAATACTTACGCCATACTTACAAAATGTACCAACTCGAAAACGTAAAAAGTAGTTTCTCATATTATTATTTATTTCAATGTCGTACTTACTACTACTGTTACTGTTAGCCTACATACATCCCACTGCTGGGCAAAGGCCTCCCCCCATGAGTTCTAGGCTTTTCGGTCTAGAGCCAGTGTGAACCATTCGTTGTTCGTGTTATCAAGTTCGTCCCGCCATCTCTTTCGTGGTCTGCCGCGTCGCCTTTTCGTCATGTCAGGGCTCCACTTAGTGGTTACCTTGGCCCACAGCTCATCGGGCATCCGGCAGACATGGCCAGCCTTATCCCACTTCAACTGTCGTACTTATGTAACTAAAATTAGAAATAGTACGGAATATTGCAAAATACTTTCCAAATTAATGTTACTTGGGAAACATTTCTAATGTTTCAGTACTGTTCTTTTCAGGTTTCAAATAAAATCGATTGAAGGACGATTTTTATACTTTAATAAGTACTAAACATCATCATCTTCATATCGGTAAACAGGCTTATAAACCTCTTCATTCAGTGCACGAACATCTCTATTCATGAATCATGATATCAGAGGATTCTGGAATTTGCGTGGAGTCTCAGCCGTCTCTCCACAGTTGACGCCCTTATTGAAAACCAGAAAGCCAATTCTCGTAATTAAAAATGTTCAAAATATAGTTCCGACCCGTTCCGACCTAATATCGAAATCACAAACGGTATTTATTCTGTTAAACTAACAAACAATGTCAATCGTGAACTTATACTGTAATGAGATCGAAAGTTGATTAAAGCCGAATCGGTATTCTGCAAACATTCTGGAACAACACATAATAAAATTGGTATTCTCGTCCATAAATAAAGTCAAATCTTTTATTGAAATGTGTCTGTAAGTAAACTGAATTGAGAGCATACTGAAACCGGACTGAACTTTAAGTCAAAGTCAAAATCTTTATTTTTAGAACATAGGTATAAATGGATGTTAAAAATATAAAATATAAGAATCGCTATGTCTAGCCTTTAGTGGCGTACAAATTTAAATTAATAGTAATTAGGTACTATATTAAATAAAACTATAAAAGATCACACAACTCAGACAGACCAAAACCAATACCAAGAGGACAAGGAGAGGAAGGAAGGGGAGGAGGGGAGGGAGGAGGAGGAGGGGGGGGGTTAAGAGGAGTAGAATACCGATTTTTTACTCAATTCATAATATCATCTTAGTTTAGTCAACTTTAAGTCAAGTGTAAATTAATTACGAGAATTGAGCTTCAGATCTATGTAATATAACTGTAAAAAATTGGCTAATTTTACCTCTGACTCTTTTGACGACATCCTCAGGAAACAGGAAACTTTCGAAAATTCAAGTCAATTAATTCGTATCTAGGAATTAATGGAGTAAAACTTTTGTAAGTCCTAAAGAACAATAGACACAAAGCCTGGAAAACAACTTTAGTACGCACTTACTGAACCTGCTACAAAGTAAGTCGCACTGAACTATTCGGTTTTACTCCGACGTTCATAAAAATAAGAACTATGAAAAACAATCATATATTCTCGCCTATAAAAGGTGATGAATCAAAAAATAATTCGTCCCAAATTGATAGGCATCTAAGCGACTACGTAGCCCAAAATTTGCTGATTCAGCCAATCACCATTAAGCACTCGCGAGGGTTTCCCGAAGTAACTGACCCTTATCGAGAAAAAAAATAGTAGCTAATGGTTCGTCGTTAGAGAAAATGTAGGGATTTTCCTGTTTACACGAAGATTACAGGTGGAATGAGGCAGATTATCCCCAAGGGCACACAGCAGCAATAATTAATGTGAAAGGAATAGCTAACTTAGAACATTGTGTCGACGGTCGAGACGCTTCTCGAAGAAATTGTTGGGAATAAATTGCACGTATATTTGCAATGTTTTAATAGCCTTACTAACAACTGACAAATAACGATCTAAAGAACAGTTAAAGATACTAAGATAAGTTTTATCTATAGCCAATGTTTGTTCGCCACATTATTTGTTATGGGACTTACTTTGGTTAGGTAATTGGTTATTTCAGAGATCAGTGTTGGTGCCCTACATGTAGGCTAAGTTAATGTTGAAGGGTGTGCCTTTCTTGTGGCCCAACTTACTTTGAACTTGCATGCACCAGTCCTACATATTTGAAGTAAAACTTATTTGAAGCCAAATCGAAAAACTAAAACCTTCCTAAAAGCTTTTTAAGCATATAATAACCTTTCTAGTGCAAATTGCAAAATAAATTCTGCTGTTCAATATAAAATAAAATAAATATAAAATAAATATTAGTCGGCTAAATGTATGGAAAAGCTGATTTTCTTTCGCGATTTCAGTGTTGGTCCCTTAGTAAAAGTTGTTCATAATGATGCTTACAATAAGCCCTTAAAGAATCGAGATTAGAAAAGTAAGACTTTGTATAATAAGCTCTTTTATCCTAAACTCCTTTTTCTGTGCAGTTGTTTGAGTTTTACAATATGTCTACGATTTCAGTGTGCCTGCTGAAGTTTAAATTCATCTTCTCATCTTTTACGTTGCCTTCCTTTTTTCTTTTTACCATCTCTAGGATACCAGTCTGTTAGGGTCTTATACCACTTGTCTTGGAGTTTCGTAACATTAACATAGCAAACACTCCCAAAAAAGCAAAACTTCCAGAATATGATTTAGCTTTTAACACTAGTGTTAGAAAACCAGAGCCGCTTCGCCCTTGCGCTTAAGCCAGTCACTCCAAAGATTAGATTGGGTGTAATCACGTGCAATCAAATTCTATTCACAGGAAACTTGGCAGTTCATGGTACATGTTTAAACAGCTCGATAACATGTCATCTGGCCCTGATTGGTCAATTTGTAGCACTCTTGGTGCAGGAAATTTCAATTGGTAAGCACAGCGCAAACGTATTTTTACAAGGAAATAGGTCAGCTTCGTGAGTTCGTGTTCGTACAGGTTCAGCTAAGTTTTATTTAAAATAAAATAGAATAAAAAATATGTTTTATTTCATTACCAACATAAAGAAAACATAGAATAAAGTAAAACAATGCCCAATGGGCGGTCTTAGTGCTTAAAGCGATCATTTATAGACAACCTATGGTTGGACTAAATATCATGGATAAAATGCTATATATAGGGTAGTCTTTGATGTACCGACGCAAAATACTGCGGGCCTAAAACAGCGTTTTGGAAATTAGAATACTCTACGACAAAAGTGCCGGATATTTTTATGCACTGCTCACGTTTGAAGAAATGAAAGGGAACAACACTGTAGAGACACGGGATTTGGGAGATGAAAATGAAAATTCATTTTAAGACTATCGTTATATTAACAAATACTATGTTAATTACAACAATGCGACCAGCTCGCAGTCCGACAATCCCGTGACTGGCTAGGCGATGCATAATGCCTAACATACAGTTTATATTCCTCACACTAGGATATACTTAACATTATGCCAATGTATTATACTCCCCACAACACTGAGGGCTCAGTTATGGAGAGACGGAATATCACGCGGAGCGTAAAGCGGCGCGCATCGCGGAGAAAGGCGCGTATCTCCGTTCAAAGAGAGCGAGCGAGAGAGCGACACCTCGCTTTGCGCGCCGCGCAACTTTCCGCCTCTCCATGGTTGAGCCCTAAAACAAACACACTCACAACTGAATGGATTCATTCATATGCTCTCCGTGTTGATATAAATCGGGCTTGAAAGCGCCAATTTTACTAGGTAAGTCATGCAAAAGCTCTTGAAATTTTATTGATATTAATAATTTCTTTCACAAAGGAAAATGACGTCACTACGCAATAGTAACTTCAATAAATCGTCACAATTGCATTCCATATTTCTATACCATTATCCGGTGCTCGACTCCTCGTACGTCGATCTATAATGACGTCATAATAGTAGAGTGAAGGCCGACTTTACATGTGCGCCAATTTTTTTTATTTCTATTACTCATCATAAAGCACGGGCCACAACGCGAGCTAACTCGGCTTAGTTCACGAAGCTGCAGTCTTTTCATACTACAGTTTACAGTATTTTCATACCGCGAACTACAGAGCGAGACGAACGAACTATCTGGGATAGCTAACCCAACGATCCCAGTTAAGTGAACCCTTCACCCCCGCCCGAGTCAAGCTAATGCGATGCGGGCCCAAATATTTAAGCTTATATTATCTCTATTATAGCTTAGATTGTGACGATGTCATCTATTATCATCTCATTTACCATTTATTCCTGGCAATCATCTACTATCTGGGCATCTTACCTTCCAAATTTAAATTCAAAATTAAAACAATGCGCCTCACATTTTCATTTTCATAGGCATTCAACTCGAGACTTTACCTGAAGATAGACACAGCTGTGATCTTCTATTTTAAAATTTATACAAGTTCCTTTATTTTACTATTCTTTAATCATGTTATAACAAAGTTATCTTTCTATTAAATATTATTTATAATATATATGTGAAAGAAAACGAGATGTAAGACTTTAATCAAGCAACAAATAAACTACTGGTTCTCCTGCGAGTCCTCTTTATTCCTGTTCACTCCTATTGTTCCTGTTCCACTTCTTACGTTGTTCCGTGAGTCCTCCCTCCTAACGACTGAGTGAAGCCGAGGCACATAGAGGGAGGATTCCGGGACAAGATTACCTCGTATAGCTGTTTGCACACTAAACTAGACGAGCTAAGCTATCTTAGCTCATGGTGTGGTCTATGCTTAAAAATCCCCAGTTTGCCTTGTAACCCCAAGCTCACTTATTACTTAATTCAATTTACGTAATACGCAATAATGAATCAGCAATTATCAATTTTTTGTGCTCTCAACATTCGGTAGTTCCTAGATTGCTGATTTAATATGGTTCACTTAAAATTCTGAGTATTTATTGTTCTACATAATGACGTAAAAAAATTTTAACTCTTAAAACACCCGGAATTGATATACCAAATATTGTTGTAAACATTTTAATAATTATGAGTAATATTAGAGGTGTGCCTTGTATGACGCAGGTGACTACATTAACAGCCAGAAAAAATGTATACGGTTTTACTCAAGTGCATATTTCGGGTACGCCCGATGAAACTAGTCGATATCTAAAACACATTTAATATAATCATGAGATATTCAAGAAAGAAAGAAAGAAAAATGTTTTAATTTGGACCCGCACAGGAAATAACAGAAAAAAAAGAAAAAAAAAAAGCAACCTGCACGAGACCAAAAATGCTAAATATCTCAGTGAGCATAATGCTGCGACATTTGGAAAATGTAGAAAATGAAGAAGAACCGGCAAAAAACTCTATGAAAACTCTTTTAAAATAATAGATTACAATCTTGATTAGTACAAGTCAGAGTTAGATCAGTAATAACAACCGTACTAATAACGTTGATAAAGCCTTGAAATTGAAACTAATAAGATCCCCTTCATAATATTCGAGGTTACACGTAGTCAAGCGGTGCTTATTTAAGGTTTTATTTTAACAATGCAAAATATTTGAAAGCTAAGCTCTATGAATGGTATACAATCATTTCAAATATCTCTGATTAAAGCTGCAGTAGATTCATAAATTATAAAATTATGTAGGCACTAAGATCGGGCGGCGCGGCGACGCGATGCGTGTGTATCAGAGTAGCCGAACCCGCCAGGTCGTGTGGTCGAGTTCATGACCTTAGTGCCATTCATAATCATAGAGGAATAAAGGTTTAATGCAAATGGAATCATGAATGATTTTAATTAATTTTGAAAACGTAAGTTGTATAATTTTTTTTGCTATAAAGTCTTTGTAACCTATAGATTTACCTCCTAAAATATTATGCATTATTAAAATAAGTACTTATATACCAGAATTCCTGAAAGAAAAAAAATTAGCAAACATAGGATAAAAAAATATATTCTGACATTATAATAAAGTCTGGTAGCAAGCTTGGGCAAACGAGCAACGCCTGCCATAGTTAATTGAGGCAACCAGTATAACATACTCCCTGAGCCGTGCAGTAGGTCAAATCATTTATTATAATAGCGGGCTATATGGTACCCGGACTCATATTTCTATCTGAAAGCGAAATCGATTGCTGAATACATTAGAATACAGAGCACGTTAGGATCCCAGGCTCACCCTTGATTTTTCATGCGGCGCAAGTTGTTGCTTGAAAGCTTATTTCTATTGCTAGGGTTCAATTTCCTTAAAAAAGAAAGAAAGAAAACTGTTTTATTCTAGACTAGCTAGGAACAAATGAAAGTACAAATAAAAACTTATAATAAAAACACAAACATTAAAAAGCAAAAACAAAAAAACTACAAAAAAGCACTTGAATACTTTTTTCTATCTTTCTTTCTTCACAAAATAAAATAACAAGAGAAAAACAATAATTAAATCAACCTGGACGAGACCAAAAATGGCCCCAATCTCTGCTGTGGCATTTAGATCAAACACTAAACAACTAACAAAAAGATCTAATTAAAGAACTAGTTGTGAAAGATTTGGATAGGAAATAACGTAACAGCTAGAAATAAACAAGTTATTGCTATTTACAACCGAATAACTTGGTTCGGATGGAGCCTGCAGTCGATTTTTCCGTGTTCTCCGAGGATTTCTGGTTTTGCACGGACCAATTGCTTTCTAAGCTCGAAAACCAAAAAGAATCCTTTCTGTAGCGTGTGATAGAAAATTCAAGCCATACGAAGAGACTATCCTAGTTCAGAGTTCTGCTTTCTTGACTGAGGTTGGTAAATATTCATAAAAGCAGATGCTTCGAAAGTTACGCGAATCTCTGATTTAAATCAAGTGTTCTTGACGTGTTTCATAATTTTCGGAAGGATCTTCAATTAGGATGGGATTTTGTGGTTTGAGGATTCTTGTTCAGGGGTTTTTGGAAACCTGGGAAAAGATGGATAAGGTTAATAAAGAATTATTAATACTAGTGGTTGCCCAGTTGTCGAAATTCGACCACATTATTAAAAGCCAAATACATCATTAGCGTATATTGTTTCCTGTAATACCCATGAAATTTAAGATAAATAAATATATTAGTAAGTAGCAGTTGAAATAATAACACAATTACATCTTGTATTCGTATTTCGTACCTATTTTATTACTGTTACTAACATAAAATTTTAGCTTTCTGCACTCCTTCTCCATATAAACTTTAACTATGCCAAATCAAACCTTCCTCAGTGCGCGCAATATGCTTAAAAAGCGGTACAAAGTTTTCTCTTCACGTATGTACGTAATATATAGATAACGAGCCTTTTGAACTCAATGTTTCTTAAAAATAAATTTTGAAATGAATCAGAAAGTCCTTGGAATAACCTAATGGTTATAACAGTAACTGTTGATATATGATTATAATTATGATGGTATAATAACGTAGTATGTATAATCATAAGTTTTCATATTCAATAACTTATTCAATTAATTGAGCAAGAGTTTTGAAATTTCAACGCGAATTTTCATTTACTGTATCAGCAACATAATTGATGTGTTTTTTTATTGAACAAACATCGAAATATTTGAACAAATCATTAATAACAAACCAAATAGGAAATTCCATGATTTTTCTTGTAAATATTTTGTCTATTACTAAGATTTATTTTGACGTTTCTTCACATCGAAGTAAGAGCTGAGTGATGAACGGGAAAACCGAAATAGTAGGTATTTAAAGGCAATTTATACAAGTAGGTATAGACAATGTATAAAATAATCAGTTACGTCAGATTTTTTGTAAAATAGTTGTTGACACCGTACCTACTACAATTCTTCAAGGACACGAGTGGAAGTGTTTATACTTTGATAAATTCACCAGGATATTTTGACGAAATTATCAGTTAAAAGTTTCAAGGAAGATATTTCATAAATTCCTGTTTCAAGGCAAACATAAAAAGGTAAGACTACTTAATTGGGAAACCTAAGACGCAATATTCCAGAGAACCGAAGAATAAAGCAAGGAATAAGTAATTAAGACTGAGACCGCAACACGTTCGATCACAAACAAGAAAGGGACAGAGCTCGTTACATTAACAAAACAAATTTCATTTTGCCCCCATTTTAGCTTATGCGCATTAATTTATAATCAACAGTACAGACCAGCGTCTAATTAGAACGGTTGGCTTTGATTGCGTAGCGATTTTCAATACCCATACATACGTTCACATAAAAGCAATAACCTAACCTTCAAAAACCCCCGACTCCAACTAGAAAAAGAGCTGTAACATTTGAAGGGTTGAACAGATTTTCATGAAACATAACTAAGATAATACCAGATTAAACTAGCTTGCAATTAAACACGGGATTTTTGGAATTTCCATCCCTAAGGCAGAAAATAGGGAGTGAAAATTTGTAATTTTTAGGTAAAAACTATAAAATTTGGTATTTGGCGTTTCAGTTAAAAATAAAGAAACACGTTTTCAGGAATTTCGAAAATTCTACATTTAAGGGGATCAAAGTTTGTTGGAAATTCTGTCATGTTTTAATTATATACATAACTAGCGACCCGTCCCCGGCTACGCCCGGATGCTATTTCTCTATTATCCTTACATTAAATATAAAAGTATTATACATATAAACCTTCAATTTGAATCACTCTATCTATTAAAAAAAACCGCATCAAAATCCGTTGCGTAGTTTTAAAGATCTAAGCATACATAGGGACAGACAGCGGGAAGCGACTTTGTTTTATACTATGTAGTGATAGTGATATCGACATACACGCGAGCAAAGCCGTGGGCAACCACTAGTTCCTATATCAGAACAGGCTAGCAACGTACGCGTAGGAAGCATGAAATTCAATCGTGAAAAATGTATTTCCATACTTTTGTCACGCTAATTTTTGCACGGTTCAAATTGCAAAGGCAAAAGTACAGTAATTCTCAATCACTATACTTATTACGAACTACGATTCGATGGCGATTCCCACATCACTCCAATATTTGTATGTTCTTACAAATGTTTGTTTCACGTTGGATATTTGCATATGAGATTTGTTTTATAGCACCCACGCACTGCTCAGGGAATCCTTTTGAACTATCCTTTTTTTATTAACCCCCGACAAAAAAAGGGGTGTTATAAGTTTGTACTGTGTATATGTGTATCTGTATATATGTCTGTGGCATCGTAGCTTCAAAAAAAATGGACCGTTTTCAATGAAGTTTTTTTAATTGAAAGCTAGTTTAATCGGGTATCATCTTAGTTATGTTTCATGTAAATCTGTTCAGTCGTTTAAAAGTTATAGCTCTTTTTCTAGTTTGAGTCGGGGGTTTTTGAAGGTTACGTTATTTGTATCGGAATTCGTTTGATAGATTCACACTATACCTAGTTCTGTAAATCATAGCCGACGAAAAGGGCCAGGCTGGTCACAATGAGTGTCATTAATAGATTTATATAACCAGTTATTTTCTGATAGCTAGAGTCAACACTTACGAGTACCACGCAACAGCTAAATGTTTCCACTATCATGCTAATTAGAGACATCAATCAAATTTTAGACAATAGTAAACATAGATATAGCACAATTTTATGACTTCTATTGCTCCTGGCAATGACTCGTGATCGTCATTCATCTCAAACACAAACAAAACTTTACCTGTTGCTGCCACTGACAACCCAACCTTGGCCTTATTTCAAAATTCATCCAATTTACGTCCCTATTATTCAACAGTTAATTTTATATTTAAGTAGGCAAAATCAATAAATTTAGTTCTAGAGCCAAGAGCTTGTCACTTGTGTGCGATTAGTGCAACAAACTATTTTCCACGAACATTCTGATATAAAAATAGAGTCAATAAATCCAGTACAGTCTTCGTTATATTTAGTTTCATATAGACATAGTAAAATTTCCTGTTAAAATACTCTGCGTCGGTCTAATATAGATCGTAACGTTGCCATTTCGTTTTATGGAAAACTAAAATAGTTGACGGCTCTTGTTTTTCATTGGGCATAGATTTTATTGAGACTATAATGTCTATCTATTTTCCTCGCAGCATTTAGTACAAGTGATAGATTTCAAGAGATGAAATACAACGTCTCGTTTCTTGTATGCTTACAAATATAATAGAATAGATCTTTATTTCATGTAAACCAGATACAGGCACTTATGAAATGTCGAGACTGTACACGGTTCCAAATAGTAGGTCCAATGGAGAAGAACTGGCAAGAAACTCCATGGAAACTGTTTGAAAATAATAGATTACACCTTGATCAGTACAATGTTGTAGTAGGAGCTGCGAGAATAATGTAATTTAATGTGAATAAAAATAAGACTAGGATAATAATGATTTGCTTCTGTATTAGATTTCCTTGGCAGTTACAAATGGTCGACGAAACGCATTTAAAGCATGACATGATAACAAATTCATACCTAAATCACTCAAATTTTGCAGTAACGAAGACAAATTGTAAAATTGCATTGCTGAATTTAAACAATATAAATAACAATTGCTATAAATAGTGCTTCCTTTTATTGTTTATTTTATGGTTCAGTAGTTATTTATTACTTATTACAGATTGTGATGAGGAAACGAATCGCGAAGAATGGCGGTGTCAGATTTACATTATGAAACACAATGTTTAATGCCTGCACGCATAAAACGTATATTTAGACATGTTCTCTCGCCTTAGTGAAACCATTAGTTTTGCTTTGTTACTGCAGAATAATAAAGTTAGTAAAAATTGGTATGTGGTTTTCGCTTTGTACACCAAGTAAAGACTAAAGAAAAAATCAAGAACTTCTGTTTAGCTATATATTTTGGAGTCGTAGGTACATATTTTGGACTCTAAATCAAACAGCAGTGGGATGATACAGGCTAACGGTAACAGTCGGTAAGGGGTGCCAAACGGGACAACAAACAAGGGCTTGCTGTTGGGACTGCTCCTGATAGGATTTTGCCCTCATAACGAATACTTATCAGGCAAGTTAATTATCGCAAGATTCAGTTTGCAACTATAGAAATGAGAGGTATTGGGCATGATCGCAAGCATGAGACGTCATTTGGAGAATCTGTGATTTATCCGTTAATTTAGTAGGTACCTCGTTTTAAGGAGAACGCGCACCTACACGCGCCGAACAAGCTTCCCGCGCCGCAGTTATCGAATTGTAGTATTCGAAAGATCTTCGTTATTACAATTTATGCTTATTTTGAATTCCTTTATTGTCCATTCCAGGCATATTTAAGCAGAACTCCCAATTGGCAAAGTTAAAAGTCCTGAAGATTTTCCATTTGGGTGAAGCAATTTTCAAAGGTCTATTCTATTCAATAACATTACTGAACTTAAGTGTTATGGAATACAGCGATTTTTTTTTATAGTTAATCCTAAATTAACTCTGATTGCTTAGTCTTGGAGTTCAATGAACTTTAATAATATCGTACTAGCGACCCGACCTAGAGCTTCGCATGGGTGCAATTTCTCTACTATCCTTACATTAAATGTCAAATTATTATACATAATTATAAACCTTCCGTGAAAAATTATCTAACTGATGGTGAAAACCGCATCAAAATCCGTTGCGTGGTTTAGGAGGAGTTAGCGGATATACAGACAGACAGACGCGGAAAGCGACTTTATTTTACTATGTAGACATTATATTATTATGGATTTTTTTAACCATCATTATATTATTATTTTGATTTTCTTCTTTTTATTGTTCATGAAGAATTTTAGATGTGTATAAATATTTATAAATCTTAAACTCAAATCAATGATGATACATGAATAATTCAGATGTAATTGAAAGTTCATTCATAACCCACAGTATACATAGTATGATCATAATGTAAAAATAACCAAAGTGATGAAGAGCGAGCATACAGTATCAATATATATGTACACTGTACAGTGAAGAATGTTATGATAGCTATGTCAATGTTAACGGCTTCTTATATTTGCACAGACATGTGTCCATCAAGTAAATGTCAGAAGAGTGACTCAGTTTCCTACATATTGATAATAAAATCTTCATTGTAATAATATTTTCAGTAGACATCTAGAAATTGTATCACAATAAATGTCTTTTTATTTTTCCTATAGTGGATTGTTTATCTGTGTCTTAAGTAGTTATGCCGCACCAATAAAAACAAAATAATACCAGTAAGTACGAGTATTTTGCAATTTTCTGTTCTTTTAAATAAAAGAGTTTTCAGTAGACCAATCTAGACCGTTCAATCTGGAAATCGCAGAGTAATGCCTTTGAATGCTTTGGGATTATACGGGGTACCAGTAAAAAGATTAATGAATACTTGAAACAAAACTATTAATTAATAAATTAAGTGATGGTTAGGTAAACAAAATATTATGATGTTTACATATATCTAGTTCAAAATTATATGAACTATATTGTCCTGAGTTATTTTTTATACCTAATATAAATAAATAATGTTGTTCCAAATTCTTTACCAATTTTATTTTATCACAGTATATCAAAAATTAAGAAATGTTTTAAATAAAAATAAATGTTTGAATTTTGCATAAAATATACTAATATTTTTCATTTGAAATGTACAGTGTAATACAATAATATATTATTATTATGGATAGGATATTAAATTACTATAATATTTATTATTCTATAGAAATGAGCTCGCCCTAGTCCAGCAGTTAATATAGTATTTACTAACTTATAATAAGGCATATGAATATTCTTATAGATTTAATTATATTTGAAAGAAGAGCTATTTTAATCTGAACTTAGATGATTAATTTTTAACTTAGATGGGTTTTGTTGTTACTCAATATGTTAAATTGATTAATAGTAAATATTATTAGTTAATTTAAAATACATGTTGCATAATTATGTATTATGGTTCAGAGTGTAAATAAAAATATTAATGTAAGTATCATAGAATTTCATGATATTATTATTGCTAAAAATATGAAAATAAACAGCAAATAAAAATTGTTTAAAAAATACTAACCAGGAAATATATTGAATAAAAATTCAAACTAGACA
This sequence comes from Allophyes oxyacanthae, assembly GCA_932294325.1. Taxonomy (NCBI): domain Eukaryota; kingdom Metazoa; phylum Arthropoda; class Insecta; order Lepidoptera; family Noctuidae; genus Allophyes; species Allophyes oxyacanthae. The sequence goes on from OW028622.1 coordinate 13,591,025, forward strand.
TTACTCAGGTTTAAAATATTAATTTGATATACACCATAAATCCATCCCACACAGCAAATATTATCGAAACATACTAATTATAAATATGCTAACAGGAAAACGTGATAACATTGTCCTTCCAAACAATACAGCACCAAATAGGTAACTGCATTGACACCATAACAATCATACATCCTATATTTAACTCATACAATGTGATCGTTAATATAGGCTGAACCGCTTGTTATCATCGCCCCACGACCTAAAAAAGCTAAGCCGTACAGGGCGCCTCCTCATTGTAAACAAAGCGTGTAATTCTAATTTTAAATTTTATTAACCCACTATCAAACTACACACTAAATTAATTCTACACTCACCATATAAAGTCCTTGCAGTGGGAACAGAACGTAGGCTGCTTGAAGAACCTCGGCATGAACTTGTGGTCTTTTATCAGATAAACATTCTTCTTTTTGAGCGCACCTTTGCGGCCCCGCAAACGGAACGCCTGCCCCGCTTTATATTCACCAGCACCATCATCACCATTCTCGTCGTCCGCCATGGCTACCTGCGGTCGCTAGGGCGCCGGTTTAATCGGAAATAATAATTATCTCACAAATATTCGCCAGAGAGCGCGGCCCACCCGAACAAACCACCGCTCTCAACGGAACGTCATCGCGATTTGTCAATGAATGGAACAGAACTGTCAATGTCAAAATGAAATTAGAACTTGGAGTTGCCATAATAAAAGTTAGTTTACCCCGTTTTGATACTAAGTTACTAGTGCTTGTTATAGATTTCCCACCTAAAATATAATCACAAGCAACACCACGTTCAGTAATTCATTTTTAGGTGTGAAAGTCACCCGTGCGGATGCCGCTTGCTCAATGGGAATAATTGAACGGTATGGGGGACCCACAATTGCGACAAGCGAGTGTCGCAAAATCTCTGTCGGATCGTTAGAATGAGCAGTTTTCCAATTGTCAGTTTTTCTCATCATTCTAAAATCTCATCATTTTAAAACTTTATCATGATTGATGGCAGTGGAAAACTTCGTACAGCTAACGTAAATAGTTGACTAAATATAAAATTTATATTTAATTTTAATATAATATAAATAAATTTATAAAATAATTAATATCTTTGTGTTAGTTACGTATTTTGATATATTTACTATTAAATTATTTACAGGTAAAGAAGACAGCGTTCTACCGTAAAAATACACAAACCACAAGCGAACCAAACGAATGTTAAGGAAGGGAACGCAGAATGTCTACGTTCATACTGCTATAATCAAAACTGTTGCCAACGCCATCTAGCGAGAGAAAAGAATGCTATAAATGACTACTGGAAAACTGCTCATAAAAACCTAGGTTGGATCCAATGACTACAGTCATTGCCCATTGGTCAGTTGATAGCAGTGCAAATTTCGCCCTACTATTTTACGGGGTGACAGGGGCAAACGCTTGGTTTGGTGTGATAGTAAAATAAATCTTATGTGGGAACTTGGGAAGATGAATGGTTGGGTCTGTAGTTATGTATTTAAAATTAAGAAAATTGCTCCAATACTAAAATAGTAAGATTATTTTTTTATTTTTAAACATGGATTCCGTGAGTCGTAGCTCATAACATGGATGAATCTTTTACTATCGAAAATGCGATAACGAATTGAAACGATCAATATCAACGCCGACATAAACTCCCAAAATATTTTTAGCTTTTTCACGAATGGCAACATGGATTCTGTTTGGCGTTCGAAAACTATGATTATTAGAAAAAATATGCTAGAAGGAGATGTTGACATAAAATTTTCTAAACAGAGACGGAAATTATTATATTATTAAACTAAAACACCTAAACAAAATCTTATGTTATAAAAGGATATCTACAAACATGTCTTTTGAAAACGATAAACAAATAAAAATTATTATTATTGTAATCGTGTTTTCGAACGCGAATTGGCTGCTGTTGCATTCCTCATCTGTCAGCCATTTCAATTTCAAGCAGAAATCAGAAAACCGTTATTTTTCAATTTGTGTGGTGCGGTTGAGAAATTAGTTTGATGTTCTTTGCAAACTGAAGTGAAATGTGAATTATTAGAAAAGCTATTGAAGTGTCATATTGTTTTGTTTATCGAACTTGAAATTGATTCAAGATGAGTTCGGAAAATTCTGATTCGGGCCCTGGCATGACTTTGTCGTTGGTGGCTCAATTTGACGATATAAATCGTTTGAACGGCATCCTCAACGACGGGGCAGCTGAAGAATGTAAGTTTACAATCGTTTTCATGCATCAAATACATTCTTGGATTGCCATTTGCAATCCTATCTTATTTTGGGGGTAACTTATTGATGACTGTTCGAAAGTTTGCTCCACCCACCTACAGTTTGCTTTACAATTGTCAACTGGCGCTCCTTTGATAGGTACACAGATTGTACTTATAGTGTTCCTTGGCATTATAATCACTTGATTATAATACAGTGCCAAAAACTAGAATGTTTTATCATACTAGGAACACTACAGCCTAATTGTTTTCATATTCATAATACTTTGACCTTGTATCTAACTTCAGATACCTACCGTGTAATTTAATTAACCCAAAACCTCACACCCCAATTAGAATTTCAAGCTACAAGCTTAATTCTATAACCATAACTTAAGTTTTGATAGATACTTATTTTTATGAAAATTGTTTTGAGCTTAGCATTACTTACTGGATTTAAAATTGAGTCTTATCTTGAAATAAGATATAATTTTCTTTAGCTCAATCATAATGGTCTTTCATATGGTGATTTTCATATTTTTTGAAAACAATACTTTTACCAAAAGTTAGCAAAATCGAATCAGTAGTCACAACAAAACAGTATTTGATTTTATGTTTATTCAATTATACTGTTGTATGTGAACAATATTATGTGCTAATCTTAGTTACACTCCAGAGGAAGATTTCTCTCAACATCTGGAGGACTTTATTAACAGCTCTCCCAAGGCCTGCTTAAAAATTTTTAATGTAAACATTGGAAAATATATACATACTATTATGAGTTGTTGTGTGATGTTTAATTTATCATCATTGACCAGTAAAAATTCATTTGTAAATAAACACCTCAAACTTTAGTACAATTATGACAGTATTTTTTTAAGTTTTTTTCTTGATTTATGGAAGTTTTGGTAAATGCTGTATAGTGCCAGCAACATTTTCAGTGATGCCAGCAGTTTTACTAATTATATTAATAATATGTAAATTAAACAAATACAAACATTTTTGACAAGATTTTTCTCACATTTCAATCTTTATCAATGTTGGGTATTTTTTTTATTAGCTGGACAAACCAAAGGTATATATACTAATAAGTCCAAAATTAAACACAGTTCTATTTCAAATTAACAACCAGACATATTTTACCTAGCTACTCAAAATAATATACAGACCTAAATAACAAACTTAAATATTTAAGCTTTTTTTTAGGTAGTCCAAACTGTTCTAGATCAAAGGCCTTGCCAAATATTTTCAAACGAAAAGTTTAAAATATAATAATTGGGACTTGGGAGCCAATCCCTAAATGGTTGGGAAAAGGCTAGGCAGATGATGATGATAATAGAACATAATTATCATTCCAGGTTTCTTCGCCTTCCTAAAACAAATGGAATGGGTCCGTGGCCAGTGGGCTTCAGCAGAGGCAGAAGCTGCTCGGCTTCAATCAGAGTTAGATGAGGCCCTCCGCACACTTTCCAAGTGGGAGGCCAAGTTTGCACATGTGAGGAAACTGCTCGACGGTGAGAAGAGAGAGAGGAACATTGTGCTGAAGAAGTATAGTGAACTTGTATGTATTTTCATTTTTCTTCTAATTCCGATGAACAGAATGATACCTTTTGCATGATTTTAAAAAGAACTATGCCAAGATTGCCATTTGACATTTATATTAAACCTAACAAATTATATACATATTCTAAGGCCTTAATTATGGAGACGAGGAGAGTCGCGCAGCGCAAATCGGCGCGTCGCTCTCACGCTCGCTCTCCATGAACGGAGACAAGCGTCCTTATCCGCGTTGCGCGCCGCGCGAATTTCCGCGTCTCTATAATTAAGCCCTAACATTACATTATTTTAGGTATAATCTGAAAGAATATTTAGACAATTCTATGCATAAACAATGTGTATCATGTAAAAGTTGTTCAGTTTGATGATCTGATCTACACCCTTAAATATGACCACACATTTCTGATATTTTTTAAATCAGTTGCATAAAATCGTGAGCTCTCAATGCAAGTTATTTATTTATTCTTTGGACACATGTTTTACATAAGCTCTTTACATAAAGAAAATGTTGAAAGTTTATTATGAAATTCAGAGATTTCCCATTATAATGAATCAATTTTGCAGTCTCACAGTCAGTTTCTTCATCGAAAGTAAAAGCTAAAGTCGAATTTAACTACTGATTTTCTTCTACATCATTGCCTGACACATCATAAGCTCTTTAGAATCTGACATGACACTTGAATTTCGACAGCGAATTTAATTTACTTGAGTTGTTACCTTCAATAAAGGAACTGGCCAATTTAAGAAGATTTAAACCCATTTTCAAAAAATACATTTCTTTCAGAGTAAACTGTTGGATATGGCTCGAGACCTTTTGTTCAATGACAACCGAGCCAAGCTGAACGACGAAACCTTGCAGAAACTCGCTTTCCTCAATGGAACTGCTCAGCAGGATCACAATGCTAAGTTCCACGGGGCGCCGGAGCTTAATTCTACTGGTAACGGTCTAAATATTATTATGTTTTTATATTGGCTTGGTACACCACAAAACAAGTCAACAGGGTGACCACATAAAGATGATTTTGGGGATTCTTCAGGTAGGCTAACATGAATGCCACGACATAATTTTACCATTATGAAAAAGTCGAGATACTGCCTTTTATAAACCTGTTTCCGCACGAAATAATGCTATGACAAAGTTATCTATGTCGTATAACTATATTGCGGCGCTCATGTTAGCCAAGCCTGCCATAAAAACTGTCATATGGTATCTTCTACTGGATTTTTGGCCTTTCTTCCAGGTACTCTCTTATCCGAGATGTCATACTCCCGGTCAGAAGATGACCTGGATCTGTCTCTGGCGTCAACGCGTCGCTCGTGGGTGGCGCGCGGCGGATGGAACGCGAGGGAAGCGCCCGCTACCAAGAAGAGGCGCTCTTCTACGTCATCTGCTACTAAGGTATGAAAAGTCTGAGACGAGCCGGGCATGCGGGAAGGCAAGCATTCAAATGCTAGGCTATCACTGCTTTATGCCCACAATTGTATATTCAAATAAAATTAAGTTAAACAATTTGTTTCTCAGACCGTAGAGCTACAAGGTGGTAAAGTGCTGGCCACTGCCACCACCACCCTGACACTGGAACGAGCGCCGACCAACCACGATCTGAAACCGCCATTGAACTTCGTAAGTCCACTGCTGACATAGACTGCTTTTATGAATGGTCGGAATTAAAACCTTTTACGTCACCCAAAGGAAAAAAAAGATGACGGAGTGCCCAAATTAAATTAAAGTTTACAGTTTAAGACTGTTATTATTACTCATAGGAAGAAATATTCCTTCACATAATTAGAGAAACATAAAATAATATGTTATAGTTAATAACAAGAAAACACAGGTAGGACAAATTAACTTTGATAAGGCGAGGTATGATCCCTTTTCCCTTCATACTTAAAACCTGGCTTAGGACAGGCAAAAATACTTATGATAAATTTTATTAGAAAATTAAGTGAAATAAATTAAAGTTCTATTTATTTTACATATTTAGAACGACAATTTAGTACTGAATACTCTCCTTCAATATGTCCCTCGTTCAACCAGTCACCATGTAGATCAAGTTTTGAATTATCCTTATTATAATTTTGATGGTACAGCAACCTATATCGGAGAGCAGCGACGAAGCCCCGGCGCCGGCGCGCAAGTCGTCGGCGCGGCTGTCGGCGCGCGCGCAGCAGCGAGTGCTGCAGGGCGACTGCACGCCCACTGCGCCGCCGCGCACTGGTCAGTCTTCTACATGTTATAATAAATTATATAATATATTGGCCCGCACTAGTGTAGTTCTAGTGTGGGCCAATATATTATTATGATTCTAAACTTACAATCATACTATACATCTTATATGCACACACATCCAGACCTGGAATAACTATAATATGTAGGCTATACAAATATTTTGTATCGTGTGGGGACAGAACCCGCAAGTCGTAGCGCTGAAAGTCAATCACTTGGCCACTGCGCCAACCGTGCCATCATAATTTGTACTGTATTTTATTTTCTTACTATTTTTTTTAAATCTTTAATTTTATTCGAGGCTTTTATCCATAATGGCATGTCAGCCTCATCGTAACTTAACCTAGGTATAATACTTATATTAAAATTAACACTGAATCACTGATGATACACAAACAGCTCAGTAAGTAAGTCTACAGTCTGAGGTGTAGGATGTGCCAACATGTATATATATGGTGCAACATCATACTTACTTAATTTTATTGTGCTCATTAGTGATTCTCTTTCCTTACTGTTTGTAAGACATTCTATAAGTAGATGGTGTACATTTTCAACAGTTCTTCTTACTATTTGATAAGTCTTTTTCTCAGATACCGAGAGCGGCTCAGAGACTCCGCGCGCAGCCCCGCAGCGCACTCCGTCGGTGCTGTCGGCCATGTTCGGCGGCTCCCCGCGCGGCCGCCCGCGGCAACACAACTTCGTGGCCAAGAACTTCTACAAGCGGGAGACGTGCGGCCCTTGTGGCAAGACGTGAGTACCCAAATAATATTGAGACCAAAACAAATTCATGTGGAAAATCCGAATGGTGGACAGGATTGTGATACAAATGCTAACAAGTATTGCCAATGGTACTGGTCGCTTTAGCTATGTTTTATTGTCTGTTTCTCGCTTTAAAAGACCCCAACTTTATCATAACTTAATTGTTTAGTTTTTTCTAAAACTAGTTTTTGTCCCTTAGTATAAAGTTCGCGAAGCTGGGTGTGAAATGCGAGTCATGCCGTGCGCAGGCGCACCCCGAGTGCCGCGCGCTGCTGCCGCTGCCGTGCGTGCCGCCCGGGCCCGGCCCGCGCCGGCTCAACGCGCCGCAGGTAACTGGAGCACAACTAACAGGTCGTGCCGTGCGAGTCATGCCGTGCGCAGGCGCACCCCGAGTGCCGCGCGCTGCTGCCGCTGCCGTGCGTGCCGCCCGGGCCCGGCCCGCGCCGGCTCAACGCGCCGCAGGTAACTGGAGCACAACTAACAGGTCGTGCCGTGCGAGTCATGCCGTGCGCAGGCGCACCCCGAGTGCCGCGCGCTGCTGCCGCTGCCGTGCGTGCCGCCCGGGCCCGGCCCGCGCCGGCTCAACGCGCCGCAGGTAACTGGAGCACAACTAACAGGTCGTGCCGTGCGAGTCATGCCGTGCGCAGGCGCACCCCGAGTGCCGCGCGCTGCTGCCGCTGCCGTGCGTGCCGCCCGGGCCCGGCCCGCGCCGGCTCAACGCGCCGCAGGTAACTGGAGCACAACTAACAGGTCGTGCCGTGCGAGTCATGCCGTGCGCAGGCGCACCCCGAGTGCCGCGCGCTGCTGCCGCTGCCGTGCGTGCCGCCCGGGCCCGGCCCGCGCCGGCTCAACGCGCCGCAGGTAACTGGAGCACAACTAACAGCTGGACAAACCGACAAAAAAATCGTGGAGACAACAGTTCAGGAACAATATACACAACTCTTTAGCTCGAAAACTAGGAGTGAGCTGCCGCTACCGCCCGCGTACTAGCTAACGGTTACGCAGTGGACATAGCGAAATAATCAAAAAATAAAACGGTGGAATGACCGTTAAGGTATATATGCCAGCGGCATAAAGAACACCAATAATTTCAGTAGCCTACCATTGTTACTGTTACCGTCAACCCATATCATCCCAATGCTGGACAAAAGTTTCCATAACTTCCAGGTCTTCTAGTGCCGATGATACCATTGTTATTGAACAAAACTATCCCTGTTTCCAGGAGGGTTGTATCTCCGACTACGCGCCATCAACTCCGCCGATGGTGCCCGCGCTGCTGGTGCACTGTATCAACGAGGTGGAGAAGCGAGGCCTGAGCGAGAAGGGAATCTATCGCATCAGCGCCACTGATAAGGACGTTAAACGACTCAAGGTTTGTACAAGACCTAATGATAACAGCCTTCAGAAGTAGTAGTAGAGATTCATATTACAAGCTCGACTGCGGTACAGTCAATGTATAAGTTTAATGTATTTTTTTAAATTATGATAAATAAATTTATTATTTATATACCATCTATTTTTACCAAAATCATATTATTGGATACAGATTTTTGAGAATCAAAAGTACTTTTACACCAGGGCATTACATGATTTAGATCGAAGAACGAAGTTTGCCGATGCGACTTCTTTAGAGTTGAAAATTGCGGAAAGTTTCCGAAAATTTGGAAGTTTTCCGGAAGTTTACCGGAAATATTCCCGAAGACTTCCGAAGTTTTGGAAGTTTTCAGAAATTATTTAACATTTATAAAAACTGTAATTGGGGGGATACTTTGTACTTAAAATATGTTACATTTAGCTAGATTTAAATATTCGAACACAGCGAGCACAGGACGGGATGCGGGGTAGGGTACATGTTAAGAATGAATATTTCCAAAACTTCCGTCATACCGCTCGGTGTTTACATTATGCCCGTTGCCTTCGTATGATTTAAGCCGATTGAATAAAAAACGTGGTTTCATCAATTTGCTTCAATATTAGGTACCATAGATAATTAAAATAATAAAAGAAAATAGAACTAAATTAAAGGATCATTTTCATTTGACGTTACTGATTCTGAGTAATCCCAAAGCAACGAATTTGTTGATTTCATAAATAGAAAAACATAATTTGAAAGTTTCGGAAGTTTTGGAAGTTTTCAGGAAACTTTCCTGGAAGTTTTCAATTCTAGACATCTTACTTGTGTAATACTGTATGTGATGACTTTACGTCTCAATAACGGTATCGTCGGCGAAATATGGATACACTAGCGTAGTATTACGATGCTAACTGACACCATTATGATCGCCAGGAACGTTTCCTCCGCGGATGCGGCTCGCCGTCCCTGGCCAACGAGGACATCCACGTGCTGTGCGGCTGCATCAAGGACTTCCTGCGCTCGCTGCGGGAGCCGCTCGTGAGCAGCGCGCTGTGGGCCGACTTCATGGAGGCGGCCAAGCTCGGCGAGCCCAGCGACGCCACCGGGGCTATCGTACAAGCTGTCAGCCAGCTGCCGCAGCCCAACAGGGACACTCTGGCCTTCTTAGTGCTGCATCTACAGAAGTAAGTACATGTAACTTAAGAAAACATATGTTTTATTCATTTATTTCATCTCTATGGAAGACTTACAGGTTAACAAAGCAGAATAAAGATAGTAAGTTAGACTGACAGCCAATTATAGGTCTTTACATATAGAAGTTGTTCAAGAAAAGTTACTGTGAACACCATAGCACTTCCAACAAGAATGAGAAACACAAAAAATCTTAAAACAAAACAGAAAAAAAGCACATAAGAAATATTATACAAAAAAGCTACATAGGTACCCATTATGAATATAGAACCATACTACGGGGCGGACGTAATAGTAAAATTGAAAATCGGTACGCTTCTAATCGCTCTAAGTTTAGATAGCAAATGAGTGTAAATCACGCCATGTTTTATCGTGCTAAATGGGATATAAATTAACAGTGTGAATTAGTTGAAAAATTTCATAAAGCGTTAATTTTTATATTTTTTATCTTTTCCTTATTGATCTGCTCCATTTACCTATTGCACCCAATTTTTTCCCGGTGGTAAAAAGTCATCCAATATAAAGCTCGTCACACACGTAGCTATAATATATATTAATATACTGAGCTATATATTACATTATAGCAAGCCCCCATACGTGGTAGCTATAGTATAACATATTTTGATGACGTAATAGAAATATATATTATAGCTGCGTCTGAGGTCGCTCGAAGATTACTATGGAAAATATATCGTAATATGCCTTGCTATAATATATATTATAGCTACGTGTGTGACGGGCTTTAAGCCGGGCTTCCATTACGAAAGGGTGATGAGCAAGAAATAGCTGGACGAAACGGACCCCAAATAGCTAAAATAGGTTCTACCTTCCATTAAGAAAGAGTTTTGACAATTTCCTTCCATTGCAAAAGAGAAATGAAGAATGAATTAGTTATTATTTATTATCTATTTTTACTCGTTCAGTCCTCTCCGCTAGACTCTTTCTTGTTGGAAGCACATCAATGAAGTTTACTGTTGCGAGTCTAACGGAGTCCGTACGAAGCCCATTCCGCTGCCAGTGGAAGCCCGGCTATAGTGTTGTTACACTTCATGGAGTCACGCTCACTATTTGATGTTCCTATTTTCCAGAGTAGCAGAAAGTGAGGAGTGTGAGATGGGTATCGACAACTTGGCGAAGATATTCGGGCCCACGCTAATCGGTTACGGGCTCATGTCGCAACCTACAGAGATGTACAACGCGACTGCGCAGATGTTCAATGTAAGTGTGACACTTATTTGTATGTACCGATAGGTCATTAGAAATATGTACGACACAGTTGGTGCAGTGGCTAAGCGATTAACTTTCTGCGCTACGGGCCGCGGGTTCGATCCCCGCACGGAACAAATATGTGTATGATCTACAGATAGTTGTTTCGGGTCTGGGTGTGTGTGCATGTGACATGTATGTTTGTAAAACTGTACCCTCGATACAGGAGAAATACTAGTGAGTGGCAATGTTTAATAAAAAAGCAAAAATATCCTATCCGTCATAAACCCCCGACTCCAACTAGAAAAAGAGCTGTAACTTTTGAACGGCTAAACAGATTTTCATGAAACATAGCTAAGATGATACCCAATTAAACTAGCTTTCAATTAAGAAAACTGCATTGAAATCGGTCCATCCGTTTTGGAGCTACGATGCCACAAACATACACAGATACACAGTGTGTATTACACTCTACAAACTTATAACACCCCTCTTTTTTGTCGGGGGTTAAAAATGACAACAAAGAACTGTCAGATTAATCTTAACACAAGATTTTTGTAAGTCCTATATTCAAAGTTCGGATGTTTGTGAGTTTGTTAATTTTAAGCTTTTCACATCAGTATACTTTACATAATAATCATGTGAGCTGGCAAGAACAGATATAATAATTATATATAGTAATATATAAGCAAAGTGTCCTTTTCATACAGTATGTTCTAAAGAATGGAACGTTTTTTTTCGTTTCCTGTAAAATTGAGTTTTGTTTTTGTTTTGGTAGATAAAAGTTAAATACTTCATCGTTGATATTATTATTGTAACATAATTTGATTTTCAATTGCGTATTCAATTCAATATTTGTTGTTGTATGTAATTTTGATAGATTTTCAGATCATGACTGAAAAACTTTAAGTTAGACTATTTTCTCTGACAGACACGTGTATGTGACATATGTCTGAAACTGTACCTTCGATATAAGCAACTACTTGTGTGAGGAATCGTGATAAAAGCAAATAATGTCCTGCAGGTGATGCAGCTGCTCCTGCGCCTGCCGTGCGACTACTGGTCGCAGTGGGCGTGCCCCAACACAGACGCGGGCTCTCCGCTGGGGGGCACTCTGCCGCGCCCCCGAGGGTTCTTCTTCTCGCCAGCAGACACCGGGTGAGTCCACCAAACTATAAAAGGGGCTGCTATGCTATGTCAAAAAAAAAAAACAAAGGGGGTATGGCATAGCGGGGCATAAAAGGGGGTGTTATGCCATGTCAAAATAAAAATAAAAAAGGATTTAGGGCATAGCGGGGCTTTTCGTTCAATCACCTGACAGTGACCCGAGAGCCACGCGACAGCAGACCGATCGATCGATCGCGAACTGTCCAACAAATTCGTATTATGTAAGGCATTGTGGCTACTAGTCGCGTTTGCAGCGCCAAGTATGCACTTTTTAGTTCGTTTTTTGTCCGCCAGAGGGCGAACCCATAAGCGGTGGCTGTCGCGTCGCTATCAGCAAACACGTAATACATAAAGTGATGTTTGACAGCAGCTACCGCTAGATTTACGCCTGTCGCAAACTACACTACTACTATGTGTTTGCTACATCGGTAATAAGGGGGCGGTACACATAAACTCATACCTATTCTTAATTGGGTGAATGACTTGAGTGTTAAGTACGCACCTACTAGTATTGTATATAATATTATAGTGGTACTTATGATCTTTGCTGTTCTTTTTTTAATTTTTATTGTAATATTGTGTAAATTGAGGTCGAATTTTAGCCGGGGCCGCTACCGCTACCACATTTGTTGTGTAGGAAGCTTGATTTATGAAAAGAGTATCCATGGAGTTTCTTGCCGGTATCTTCTCCAGGACCAACCCACTTGGAACCGTGCGCCTAGAATCACGACGTTTTGAAAGTGCCTGCAAAGGCCCAGTTAAAAAAAATTTTTGACTTTGACTTTCACTTTGACATGATGACACAATAGATGATTTTTACGTTTCTATTCTGCGTCTCAATTATCCTTATTTTCTTTATTACAGTGTGTCCAGAAAGAAGAGAAACTACTTCCAGTGACACTTACAACGTACCTTCAACCTTATTGTTAGTACATTAGAGTTAATTTTCGTTTGTTCGTGTAAGAGAACATTTATGTTAACCATTTTCTTTGTAAATTCTAATCTTCTTATTTATAATTAACAGATAAGGTATATTTGTTTTTCATACTTATTAATATAGTTTTGACTAACTTAAGTTATAGATCATCGTTAACTTTCGTGACATTTTTCTGTAAATTAGGCTTATTATTTTCTAGTTTCAGTTAGGTATTCTTGAACCCATAAACCAAACCTATGCTTCGTCAAATAGGTTCAAATTTGAGCTTTGAATAGCAAATTATAAAGTTCATTTTGCATTAACAATGCTTTTAGAATAAATATTTCAATGATAAGAGATTGTATTTTGTCTGCCAAAATTAATATCAGGTTAAAAAAATTAATTACAGTACTTACTTAATTTGAGTTATTTACCTTAATTTCTGTGAATGGTTCACACTGGCTCTAAACAGAAATGTCTGGAAATCATGGGGGGAGGCCTTTGCCCAGCAGTGGGATGATACAGGCTAACAGTAACTGTAACCTTAATTTATTATACAACCTCATATTTGAAATTCACGTATTTGTACTTAATTTTGTTTGACATGTTTTGTGAATAAAATTTGTTTTATACTTACTAATTCTTACCACATTTAGCTATAAAAATAGACATAAATTCGGTATTTATAACACTTACCGATAACTTTATTACATACACAGAAAATATGGTCTTATTTTAATAATCCAAAATATTATAAAGCTAGGCTTTATGAATGGTATAGAATTCATTTCAAATATCAAATTAAAACTGCAGTAGGTATTAAGATCGGGCGGCGCGGCGACGCGATGCGTGTGTGTCAGAGTAGCCGAGCCCGCCAGGTCGTGTGGTCGAGTTCATGACCTTAGTGCCATTCATAATCATAGAGGAATAAAGGTTTTATGCAAACGGAAATATATTTTTTTTTTGCTGATATGAATCTTCGTAGTTTGTTTGTGTTAGATTTACCTCCTAAAATATTTTAGAGTATTAAAATAAGACATTATATTTACCAGAGCGCGTTTATTTTTTTATTCTCTTGCCTGTCTGCCGCTTAACTACAAATATGGTAATGAACCTGAACTCTGGTAATAAACTTCTTTACGATCGAGAGAGTAAATAAACTTCTAGTTCGTCGAGTCAGGGCTTATAATTTTTCAATGCACCTTAGCTTGGCTCTGACTTCGAAAGCTGTTAAGATTTTTATAAAAAATGTTTTATTAATTTTTGTTTTTGAAGTGGGTTTTTACTTTTTTTTAAGTTTATTTATTTTAATTTTTTTCTACCACATCTGTGTATTACATGCACAGTGAATAGTTTTTTATTGCAAATATTAGGCACTTTTCAAACATTAAAACTGAGTGTATGGCTCCAAAAAAGTTAGTCATAAGCCCATTGATTTGACTAAATGAGAAGTTCTTAACAGAAACTTAATTGTATTTAGTCCGATCTAGAAACCAAACTGAGTGCCTTATGTTTGGCAGCCGCACTCTTTTCGCTGACTTATTAGGATCTTATCACACTGGCGATTTGCGAACGAGTTGAAAGCGAGGCGAGCGCGTAGCGAGCTCGCAGCGTGGGTTGGACTGACGTACGTGAGTGTAAAACATTGCGTCCTCAGCTGTATTCGCTGCGAACTCTCAGCGAACTCGCTGTGCACTCACTGCGCGCTAACCTCGCTTTCAACTCGCTCGCAAATCGCCTGTGTGATAAGGTCCATAATTTTTTCTTATAAAAACAAAGATACAGTAAATTGTCATAAAGTTACTGTAAGGAGTTTCCCATAGTGTTAGTTTTCATTTATTTACTATATTTTTTAAGTTCGTTTCCGTTATCGTGACGTCACTCTACCGCCTACGATCAACATACATACATATACTGCTTGACGGAACTATCTGTGAACCTGCGATCTGGGGGGCTAAAAAGGCCAAGAATGTCAAAATATCTACTTAATTGACAACTCTTAATATCATTCGCATAAGGTTCATATTCAGTATTCATCTGTTTGACAGTTACCATGCAAATCAGTAGATGAATTGCTTAATGTGGCCTTTTTAGGTCCCCTGGCCTCGTCTACCAATCAGTAGCGCTGTGTCGCCGAAAGTGGGTGACGGGGGTAAGCAGAGCTCCGGTATTTTCCGCCAGGAAGTAGGTACCGTTTTTAGGTTAATTTGAACAAATCCTGTACCTATAAAAAAAAACTTTTACTTCAAAATTAAGAATATTAAGTTATATTATAAAATTTATTTTGGCGTGGGACCTAGTCGAATATGCTTAGCGTGTCTTTGAGAAGTAACTTAAAATTATTATAAGGACGACGCTTTATCTTGACGACGAGACTTATTGCAATCTAAGGGTCAATTAACATTGACCCTAAGTCGAAGAGGAGCTAGTTTTCGGTACAATGCTTTACATTTCATAATAATATAAAAAAATTGTGAGAGTAACGAACGGATAAGCGCGGCAACGTGCGAAGTTTCGTGAATTCGCACGGCTTCCATCGATGGCGTCGACCCAACAGTGTGTCTCGAGACGAAATTGACGCTTCGCCTGGATACGGCACCGCGCCAATGTGAATTGAACCTAAGGGCTCAATTATGGAGAGGCTGAAAGTCACGCGGAGCGCAACGCGGAGAAAGGCGCGTATCTCCGTTCATGGAAAGCGAGCGAGAGTGACACGCGACTTTCCGGCTTTCCATAATTGAGCCGTAAGAGGCCGTTTAGGAGCTGCCCGATTAGTCCCAAGTACACATTTTGCAGTTTTGTTATTATGTAGCTTGCTTGATATGTTATTAAACTTAGGATATAAAAGATGTTCATACTATTTCAAAGTATGTTCCAAGCAGTTTGTATATATTTTGCTCCTATTTTTTAAGGTTTCGGGAACCGTGTTATAATCAAAATATGAATACCAGTTCTATTAATATTAAGTAAGATTTTCTAAAATGTCTTTATTGCGTGCCCATCATGATTCATCGTGTAGTAAATAAAATATATTTTACTTTATTAACTTAGTCCAGTGACAACCTATATTCCGATATTTTTGGTTCCTTTTATTTTTCTTTAGTTTAAAAAATGGCGGTTTTGTTCATCATTTAAATATGTCTTCATCTGGCCGCTCGACATCACGCTCTACCTAGTCATTGACTAGTATTATGTTGTACGCTTAATTGTGTATACTGGGCCCTTTCAATCGTGTTAGAATATTCTCGTAATTGTTGGCAGTGTCGTTCAACCCATTTTGACTTCTATTGCGTAGGTAATAGTAGTAAAAGTCGGTTATTTGCCAGTTATTAAGTGTCGTTATAGATTTTGACTTCTATTACCTACGCAATAGAAGTCAAGATAGATTGAACGACATTGCAAAAACCAACAATTACCGAGACCATTCTGACACGATTGAAATAGTAGAATTAGGGCCCTGTACCTATGTTAGTTATTAGTATATTTTGTAATCTCGTGACTGTAAATGAAATAAATTTGTTCTAATTCTAACTCATTCTTGTATTTTTATCTGATCGATCCCTATGAATAAGTAAACAACATTTCAGGCGTCATTGAATACATCGATTGTGATCCCAAAGCAAATGATAAACACGTTTTGCTGTCGACATAATGGATGTTCAGTTATTACGGCAGACGACGCTCGACGACGCACCGATCGTCCGGGCCAAGGAACATTATTACTAGAGTATAATTATTACTAGTAACATTACTAGTAGGTCCGGGCGCTCACACCAAACCGTTCAGTTATTTGAGCGGGCGTCGTCGGGCGATCGCACCGGTCGGGTGAAAGTCGGACTGCTGTCAACTGACCAATGACTATAGTTGTTGGATCCAACGATCCAACAGATATTTTGCGGTAGTTCGATTGGTCACTCGCTTATCGCAGCTCTGAGTCGCCCGAAATAGTTCATTTATTCCCAATGAGCGAGCGATATTCGCACGGATGACTTTCACACTGAAAAATGAATGACTGAATGTAGCCATTGACGTCAAATAAAAATGAATAAACACGTTTTATTCTAAAAATGTAAGGTCGATAAATGAAATACATTTTTCCAATTCTCATATCACGTCTTTATTCGAGAAATAAATAAAATAAATTGAGCAAATAATTTCACAAAACAAAATAACAAAAAATCTGATAATCCATTTCTGGATTTGCAAAATAATATTTATTTGATTACATAATTTTAAATAATATCATACAATATAAATTATAGTTAAAATTTCTTTGGAAAGACTGTTTTGAAACTACTAATTACTATGAAAATAGTCTTTTTAAGATCCCACTGGAGTATTTGGTATATAAAAGTGTGATTATCATTAATATGATTATAATTTTTTATCGAAATCAATAGATTAATCGGTAGATAAATAATTTCAACATTAACATGATACATTATATCGATTTCAACCTATTTGGAATAGTCGATATTTTCTAAATCTAACCTTCGTTTACAGATTTACGGAGAAGCAAGCAAATGGAGAAATGGTGTGCTTTCTGTTCTATATCTGCATACTCAATTCTTTATTGCACCAACAGTATAATAATATCGCCGCGACAGTGGCCAACTGGACCATCCTATTCATAGAATATACACATTTTCATTCCATTTGCTACTTCTCCGTGGCACTATAACTTACCTACAATGTGATACAAAAATGCATGGTAACTATGTGATACAAAAATGCTACTGCGGTGCATTCTCCGTGTTTCTACACTTTACTCTTAAATCTATTAAGATTCTTTGGTAAACATGATACAGGTATGTTTCATACAAATTCTTAGGCCTCATTCGCAGAAGTTTTGACAACCTATTGAAAATATTATATCAATTACAAAACAGATAGAAAAAGTAAGTCGCATTGTTCAATGTATATTTGGTAATAAAGGCTATCAAACTGCGTAAATACATTTTGTTTGTTGGACTTATGAACAAAAGAGTTCCACCAACAGTCAATAGAAGCGTAGTGTAAATATTACCAACTGGTAAAACGGCTTTTACAAATCCTACAAAAATATAATAAATGTGGATATTTTAATGTATGTGAGTTTGTGAATTTGGCTAAACGGATTTCATCGAAATTGAGCAAAATAAAATACCTACCACAAAAAAAAAACTTATATACAACCAGCAGGCTAACACGGTAAAAAGGCGAGAAAATCGGTGACAAAACCAATTCTTTACTGTTTTCTCTCTCGATATTTCGCTTTGTCTTCTGTCAAGGAGACAAAGTGTGGAGTAAACAGGTTTGTCCACACGCGATGCTAGCATTGCTGGGGAAGTACATACGATTTTTTTAATTCCAGAAAATAAATCAGTTTTCCAGGAAATCCACGCGGTAGGAGTCGCGAGCACAGCTATTTCTTATTCTATTAACTTACTACGATAATCATTAGTTATTATAGGCATAGCACATAACCGAGTAGGTCCCTGCGGTAGTGGAGCGGTACGGGGGGGGGTCACATGTGACGTAACAACGAAACTAAATGACGCGAGACTTCAGATTTGTATAGCGAGACAGTTGTTACGTCACATGTCAGCCTTTCCGCACCACTCCACTACCGCAGGAACCCACTCAGATATGCTAGGAACCTACAGTCGGCAGTTATTGTGGTGAATGGTACCTCTATTACGAGTAGTCTTTGATTACGAGTATATAAGTCGATACTCGCTAATGACTATCGAATAATATTTGTATGATACGAGACGTGGCGCCTCTAGCGGCTAATCGACAAAACTAAGAATTTATATCGATGTACCTGATAGAACAACCAATGGCAGTCGCTCGTCAGCATAACGATAATTTTTTACTGCATTCGTGGGAACTCGCACTCAGTTCGGAAGTGATCGGTTTTACGAAGTTTGCCGATGAGACTTCTTAGTTGTGTCGTACATAATGTTGTTTATTAGTTACTGTCCAAGCAGTAGTCATTGTTGTACCCACATTATTTACTATATTCGTATGAAAACACACCTCGTATCCGACTAGCCGTCTTAACACTACTTTGGCTGAGGCATTTAGTTAGACAATGATTCACATTTTAACTTAAATAATAAATGATAAGGAACGTTTATATGACTTAATGTTATATATATTGGTCAGAAATATTGGAGCACTTGAAATCTGTTAGGTGAAACGAACTTCTAAGTCATATAAAATAAAATTAATAATAAAAAAGAAAGATGTAAAAATTGATCCTTTTAAATAGCTACAATCGGTAATTTTTCCGGTTACCATCTTTAAGGCTAAAATCGTTTGCGCCCGGCGTCCAAACGCAGAGTTACTAACTCTAAGCGGGCCGCAGTCGTTCAAACCATTTTATTTGCGAAATGTATCACCGCAACGTATCGTGACTGTACATAAGTAGTAATTACATACTGTTTGTTTTATGTCGATCGATATTTAAATAAGTAGATATAACACGAAAAAGTTCGTGTCACCTGTCAACGGAAAATTGCGCCTTACACACAAGAAGATAAGTTTCATTTTTGGGAAAATAAATCTTTTTCGTACAAAACAGATCAAGCACGCCAATACAAAATGACTGAAACAGAATCTTTAGATCACATCCGTTTCAAATAAAAATCTAATTATATTAATTTCACAGCGTTCGACAAGTTATACGTACAAATAATTTAGTTAAAAAAAACCTCTTTATAAATGCTAACACCCTGACAAAAAAAAACAAAATTATTATGACAAGCTAAAATTATTAAAATATTATGGCAAGAAATTTCTAAAGTTACACTGAACTTAAACATTTGTTACTTCTTATTTTAACTTTAACATATGATGATAACTTAACTTTATAATCATGTCAATATTTACTAAAAAAAAAAACAATTATCTGTTTCTTTATACAGGGTAATTGAAAAAAAAACCCGAAACCTCTTAGAACTAAATTCGTATGATGAGCCTGAACAACGTTTGTTTTACGACCTTGACAAAATATTTACAGGAAAGCCAAAAAAATGCTTGTGAAAAATTTACCAAAAAATCTCATAAACTTTTATTTTTAATTATACTAGTGGTATTAGACAAACAGTCTCCTCATTATCCCGTCACCGAAAGAACCGGCCAAAAACTCCATGAAAACTCTTTTAAAATAATAGATTACAATCATGATTAGTACAATGTTGTGGTAAGAGCTGCGAGAATAATGTAATTTAATGTGAATAAAAATAAATTAGAACAGGATAATAATAATGATTTGCCTTTAAATAAGAATGGCAGTTGCAAGCTGACCAGCGGGCCTACTGCGTAACTAAAACGGTAATGAACATCGACACTGGTAATAAACTTCAATACGGTCGTGGGACACTAAACTTCGAGCTAACTTGTAAAGAAAATACGCATCATGAAGTTGGGACTCTTATCTTCATGATCGGTAAAAAAATTACAAGTTAGCTCAAAGTTTAGTCTCTCACCATCGTATTGTGGGTTAATTACCAGAGTCGATGTTCATTACCATTTTAATTACGCGGTAGACCCGCTGACCCGATAGACGGCACCCGTTCACGAGCATGACTCATGCGTCAGCATCGCTAAGCTGAACCATAATGAAAGGAACTCAATATACAAAGTTTTTGCTAAGAGTTTTCGGGTATTTTTTCAATTACTCTGTATTGTGGATGATGCGTTATATCGATGCAAGTAAACTATTTTTTTTCGTTCTTGTAATTTTTTATCTAATTAGGTAACACTAACTAGTATAGCATCTACCCGGTAACAAATATTATGCCGTTTTGGTAACTACAATTCGTTAACATTAAGCCCTAACATTTTACATACAAACTCCCAAATATACATATACACATAATATCTACAAATATCCATTTGATTATAAGATCTTTTTTCAGACTTCAGACGAAAGCAGTCATTTCGGAATGTTTTGTATTTCTTTAAAAAAACTCATAATTTTTTCTTATTATTATTTTTACATAGAGTAACACTGAATATACCAGTTTTGGTGGTCAGTCAGAATAATCATGATCATAGAAGAATCCACATATTGCCCAGCAAATAATTAAATTAATACCTATTTAGAAAGGTCATTTGACGATTTTATTCGTTCGTTATAAAAATTGGGAACGAAATCATATTTAATTTTTAATAGACCGACGCAATAATTTAACACTCGGCGTTTCAAAATCTTGTTCTGAATCCATCGTATCAATTTTCGTCACGATGTCAATTTCAACCTGTATAGTAAACTGCACCATGAAATCTCAGGAAACATTACATTTTGTACATTCTCAACCGAAATTACTTCAAATCCCTCTATCTGATATATTCAGTGCCAACTCAACTTAGCGGGCCTCTATCTCCTTCGTATCGTTGCCCCTCAGTATCTTTGGTATAGTGCCGCTGCCGTACCGAATGCCGTAGGGCCGCAAGTGGTATATTAGGTAGTCGAGTACGTACATTAGCTCCGGCCCCACGTAATGGAAGGACACGGCATGGTCAGAACAACAATCCAGACCCTGGAAGTAACAAAATAGTTTACTGCAATTTTTTATAAATGAAATTAAAGATTATACAAAAAAAATGTGCTAAATATAATAAAATAAATCCAGCCCATTACTGTCCCACTGCTGGGGACGGGCCTCTTCTCAGAATGAGAAGGGTTTGGCCTTAATCCACCACGCTGGCCTGGTGCGGGTTGGTGGACTACACACACCATTGAGAAGTTTATGAGGCCCTCTCAGGTATGCAGGTTTCCTCACGATGTTTTTCCTTCACCGTTATCGCACGTGATAATCAAATTCCAATCCGCACATGAATCGGAAAGTCGGAGGTGCGGGACCGGGTTCGAACTCAGACCCTCCTGCATGGAAGGGGAGCGTTCAACCGCTAGGTTATCAGTGCTTCTGCTAAATATACAACGTATAATTTAACAAACGCAAATCCCATATCTTAATTAGAATTTCTAGCTAAAAGTATAATTCTATAGCCAAGAACTTATGATTTTTTAAAGTTAACTATTATTTTTAAGAAAATAGTTTTGAGCCTAGCTTTACTTGCTGCATTTAAAATTGAGTCTTATCGTCTTGAAAAAAGATTAAACTTTCTTTGGCACAATCGACGGACAGGTTGGCGAATATCATATTTAAAAAAAATACTTTCTGGAGTCAATTATGAAAAAAATAAATCAGGTTTTGTTTTATTAAATTACACATTGTATAAGCGTTTAAAACTGCTTAATAAACTTAAACGGAGCTACTGAGGTTGTGACGTCATGAACTCGTAATGTCATGTATGTGTGTGTAATTTATATTCCATTTTGGGGGAAAAGACAGACTGCTTCCTCCAGTTAATTTCAAAGGCAGTCCGAAATTTATTTTCCTAAATTTATAAAAAAAAATCTGCTGTGGTGTCTTTTTTATGCCTACTTTAAAAGACTATAAAATATACTCTGGTTTTTTTAAATTCTTTATTTCCTTAATTCTTTATTGTACACGAAAATGAGATACGAGTAAATGACAAATACAATTGAGATGGTATGTACACAGGCGAGCTTAACCCAAATTACTTTAATTTTTACTGGTCTAATTTCGTAAACAATTTTCACATGTCTTTTTAACGAAAAATGTTATTTAAAAATATAAAAATCATGTTAAATGTAAAATGTCTTTGTTAATTAATTAATTTTTACCGAATCTACACGTGGTATACGATTTGTTTGTTGTATTATATAAATGATTATTTCATTAATGATTTGCGTGAATCTTCAAAGTAAGAAAAAACAGAGTATACTTTATCCAATTTTAAATTAAGTCAAGATGCATATTTATGTCGGATCGTTTTATGTATTATCTTGTCAAGAGAGTAATGATTAACTCTTGACAAGATAATACAAATACTAACCTCATCGGTAGGGTAAAATATGTAGTTCCAGTACCAAAAGTCTTTGTCATGGGTAGGAAACAGATGATCTTGTGGTACGAATGGGAAGAAACGCCCGCGTTGGAACTCGTCGCGGGAGTCCATGGCCCGCACACCTATTTTGTCGAGGCACTTGCCTGGAATTAATTATTAAAATAAATAACCATGGACATAACCAGATTTTGGTATATGGGGAGGGGGGGGGGGGGAGTTATTCAGTTTTAGTCTGATCCACACCCTTAAATATTTATAATTTATTTTATTTAATGCTTTTCATACAAATATGTACAAAGGCGGTCTTAATGCCTTAGGGTGATGCAGAGACAAAAACATGGTAGATGCACTAGTCATTATTAATATTAGGTGATATACATACTACATACACGTACTTACTATAAAAATAATATACATACATAATATATATTATAATATCTAGATAAATCAAAGTCGAGATGAATCAAATATGACCACACAATTCTGATACACGTTGTATAAAAAATTATAGATGGCATACCCATCTCGGCATCCTCCGCACCCTGGTCGCCCGCGTTGCACAGCTGCGGCGTCGGCAGCCCTTTGGTCACGAACCGATCCAGCGCCTCGCGGCTCAATACGTAGCCCGCGCCGCCGCTCATGTATCCCTGTAAGATAATGGCGGATTGAGGGTAGATAAACCTACAGTAGAGTAGATAAAACTAGTATAGGTAGATAAACCTAGTAAGGGGGTAGATAAACTTAGTACGGGGTACATTAACCTAGTAGGGGGTAGATATACCTAATAGGGGGTTAGATATACCTAGTAGGAGGGTAGATAAACTTAGTAGGGGGTAGATATACCTAGTAGGGGGTTAGATAAACCTAGTAGGGGGTAGATAAACTTAGTAGGGGGGTAGATATACCTTGTAGGGGGGTGTTTAAACCTAGTGATCATCTTCTTTCTTTAGAAACACTTTGCACCGCACACTAGGATTTCTCCTGTATCGTGGGTACAGCTTAGAGATATAAATCTCACATGCACACACACCCAGACCCGGAACAAAATTAATATCTTTAGGCCATAAAAACGTCTTTGTTCTAAGGCCTTAGTCTCGAAAATTATTTCAAATGATGATCGCTAATCAGAATTTGATCGCTAGTAAAGGCATATTTCGCCAATAAACCTATAATACCACTTGATCGGAATACTTTTCGAGAGGACGCATCTGTTAGGTATTCATATTTTTAAATAACGAAAATATTCACAAACCTGCGGCGAGAAATGCTTGAATCTGCAGCCGAAGTATATGGGATCTTTACTATCATAGTCAGCTAGCATGTACCTCAGGTTCTCAACCACAACGTACCTAAAACGTAAACATCACTCATTTTTATTTCCAGAATCGATTGACCGGAGGTAGATTGATTTTTTTTCTTCATAAATGGACTCGCCTTTTTCACGCGGCCCTTTTATTTGGCCAAATATAGGTATGGAGCCCCTCCCCCCACCCTCTAAAATCTGTATCCGGCGTTACCACAAGTACTACACAAAACAATAAGAATGTAATTATCCTGCCATCCATCAATTGACCAAATAAAAATGCCGCGAAAAATAAATACAATCGAATTGATAACCTCCTTAATTTTTAAAGTCGGTTACAAAAGATGAGCCCATTTATGAAGAAAACATTCCATGTCCAAATGTTATTTTTATAAAAGAAACAAACTAAAACTAACGGGACTAAATATTATTTATATATGTAAGAAATATAGTGAGGAGAAAAATAAATAAAAAAAACTTCTCTCCCGTTTTTTATACCTAATTGAGATGTTTAACATTGAACTCGAACCACAACGCACACAGTAGAGTTTGTAACCACTAGACAAACCAGCGGGTCTACCGCGTAATTAAAATGGTAATGAACATCGACTCTGGTAATTAACCCACAATACGATGGTGAGAGACTAAACTTTGAGCTAACTTGTAATTTTTTTACCGATCATGAAGATAAGAGTCCCAACTTCATGATGCGTATTTTCTTTACAAGTTAGCTCGAAGTTTAGTGTCCCACGACCGTATTGAAGTTTATTACCAGTGTCGATGTTCATTACCGTTTTAGTTACGCAGTAGGCCCGCAGGTGTCACCTCGAAATTAACATAAAATATCAAACTAACAATGTACTAATGAAGTATTCTGATACAATAGAAAATTTTCACAGCTGTTTATCAAATAAAAGCGGAAATTACAATAGTAACCTTGTACTGGGCCGGCAATTTGTCAGAATTTACTAATGACATACGAGTACATGCGTCAATTACGTTGCGTTTAATACCCAGCAATACAATTATATCTTGAAATAATACTACATAATTATATATATATATATATATTTTTTTTTAGCGTGGTAAAATCATCAAAGAGTCCTCCCACCCCGGGCAGGGCGGGAGGGACTGTCAGACTTGTACTGACTAAAATCCACGGTGTTCCTTCGATAGCCCTTTACGTTCCGGGGTCACGGTAATGAGATAAGTCCCGCGACCCCGGCAGGCTTCGGCCCTCTACAGGGGGGGCCCCGTCATCTTGCTGACTACATAACTATAATGCCACAAACTTATCTGACCCGGTCATGGCGTCGCTGCCGTCGCTGCCGTCGCTTTTACCAATGTCATCTTCCTACAAAAATGACATTTTGACGCATTTTGAAGTCAATTTTGTCCTTTAGCGACGTTAGTCCCAATTTTGGTCACCGGGTCAGATAAGTTTGTGGCACTATAATTATGTCTTTATTTGAATATGACATAAGTTGATAATCCACTCAGAAAAACAAATCAGTAAAAATGAAGTGAGGTTTTGACAAATACAATACATTCATTTGCAACCAGGGATAGAGTCCGATTAGAGGATCCGGAACGAGTTTCCTTGGTAACCATATTAAAACGCTAAGAATGAGTTATGCAATAACATGACGTCACGTCACGTGACTCTGTATTTTGGCGCGGACATTTGGGTCATATTTTTATTTGAGTTTTTTTTTTTTTAGTTTTTACTTAGTGTATTTCAGCCTTTATCTTAACGATAAATTAATAATACATCCTAGTTTTATTGTAATGTTTCAATGCTTTGTGCTTTTCAATTCGAACAAAAGGTAAGGAAGGATAATTTACTATGGGTAAACCTTGACAAACATACATTGTACTTATCGTGAAGCAGTACATAACAACGTGGTGGCCACCACGACCGTGTCCAACAGGGGTGTAATGTGTTTTCATATGTTAATTCTTTGTAGCTTTGGTTTAAGGAAACATTGTGCTACTGTCTATCTCGTTTCTAGGTTAAGGGCATTATGATTTCATATATTATTGTAGAACACATCTCAGATGCAAGAACTCAACAATTGTTTTTTGTTTTTTTACAACGTTCCCCTCACTAGTATTTTTCCTGTATCGAGGGTACAGTTTACAAACATACATGTCACATGCACACACACACAGACCCGCGGGTCTACCGCGTAACTAAAATTGTATGAACATCGACATCGGTATTAAACTTCAATACGATCGTGAGAGCCTAAACTTTGAGCTAACTTGTATTTTTTTTACCGATCATGAAGATAAGTGTCCCAACTATATGATAGGTAATTTTTTTACAAGTTAGCTCAAAGTTTAGGCTCTCACTATCGTATTGAAGTTTAATACCGATGTCGATGTTCATACAATTTTAGTTACGCGGTAGGAGTGCCGAAACAACTATCTGTAGGTCATACGAATATTGCTCCGTGCGGGGATCGAACCCGCGGCACGTAGCGCAGAAAGCTAATCGCTTAGTCACTGCGCGAAACGTGTCGTCAAATTTTGGCAGTTTTGTTTTAGGATTGAATATAATTATTAGCGTAGATACAGCGCAAGCCGCTGGCTCTAAAAACTTGAAATTTTGCATTGCTTCCTTACGTATTGTAAGATTGCACTAAGGGATTTTTGGAAAATCAATCTCTGAGAATTTGATTATCACTTGCGTTAACGGTGAAGGGAAACATCGTGAGAAAACCTGCACATCTGAGAGGGCCTCATAAAGTTCTCCATTGCGTGTGTAGTCCAACAACACGGACTAGGCCAGCGAGGTGGACTGAGGACTAACCATTCTCATTCTGAGATGACGCCCGTGCCCAGCAGTGGGACAGTAATGGGCTGGATTTACTTTTTTACAATCTCTGAGGGAGGATAAAAATAATTGTCAAAGTAAGTATTTCCGCGGATAAAGTTGCGGGCAGCTTTAGTTTATTATAATTTGGGTCTTGGCTTCAGTTGGCTATGACTATGAAAAACGTTCTGAACAAATTTCATACTCACGTATCATCATCAGCTTTAAGGAACCAGTCAGCCTCTCTTCTGTGGTGCTCGTACACGTACCGGAACGCCGCTTTCGTCTTGGCCCACAAGAAGTCCCGGCCTTCGCCCACTGGGAGCTTTACTGCCGGAAGGTTTGGGTCTGGAATATAAATTTCGAGATTTAAAAACCACATTCATGCTCATTGCTCATATTCGAACTAAGAATTTATATAGCACTAGCTGTATTCGTGACTACACCCAAGAGGAATAAGAATGCCGCGATTATTGAATTTAACACTTTTTCTTCCTCATGATGAACACTATTTTGTTGTGTAATTTCATCATGATCGGTTCATCCGTTTAGTCGTGAAAATGTAGCAAACAGATAGGAGATACAGAGTTACTTTTGCATTTATAAGTATTTGATAGCACAATTCTTGAGGGAGCTTTAGGCTGTTTAACATCACGCAAAGTCCATAGGACAGGAGCAAAAAGAAAAAAATAAATTTAAGGGCACAGCTAGGTCAGCTAGTCCTATAATATAACATAGGTACAAAAAGGTATACCATCAGCACTGCTCATAAAGAGCAATTTATTGCATCGCTTTCCCCACGTGGCTTTCACGTGCTTAGCCTTCGCTTCATGGTTCTTGGGCTGCGTCATCACCCAACAGAGTACCCTGACCCGTTTGAACAGTTCATCAGCCACGGATCTATCTTCATCCTTGTGTGCTGGCTCATCGCTACTGTGTTCGCCAACGGACATGATCGGGTGCCTTCCCAAATGTCTCCCTGAACCCCTGGAAGATGTGTTGTTGGTTATGACTTGGTCTGTTTATAATCTATTTTCAAAGGGAAAATTTCAAAAATGAGTAGAAAAGAATTTTGATGGAATTAAAGTTTCTCTTGACATGCAACTTAAAAGTAGTATAGGGGAATGCCCATTAAATGCCTGAAACAGACAGAAACTACAAATAGTCCTAAATTCAATTTAGAATAAAATATGAATACCTAATTCTAAAGTTTGTTTAACTAGGATAGAAGTATAACGATTATTAACACACTTTTATTAGCTTCACCTGTAACTAGCTATGTAAGAAAATCTTGGAAGTTAAATTTGACCCACTTCCCGGTTTCCGATTGAGCTGAAATTTTGCATTCACGTTCAGTTTGGATGACTAAAGCGTGTTCTATAGTTTTATTAAACTATATTATTTTTTTTGCGTATTTTATTTGATTGTCGTCTACTGAGGTAATGGTTTTGAACATTGCCCTACTAGGTACTACATGGATATTGGGGTCCGCGCTCAAAAGTGTCCGAGCCAAAAGAGTTCCAATCGCGCGCCAGTCTTCTTCCCGCCGTCCATTCTACTAACAGGTCAATGGTCTTGAATGATAGATTTATGAAATCATACATCAAATATGACTTCCTGGCGATAGAATTATTCGACGAAACGAAGAATAACCAAGAATGTCAAGCTTTACCCTAGTTTTTAGTAATTATTGAAATTTTAATGGATTTCCTTTGATTTGAAGTACAATTTGGCGTGTAATTAACTTTTGTTCATCTCAGGCATGTTTTTGTATGGCCAATGGGCATTCCCCTTTATATTGACCAAAGGAAGTTTTCACAAAAAAAAAATGACCATGTAATCGTTGTCTACTCTTTTTTGACAGCTTGTATGTGGGTAGATAACTCTGGCATATAGTCACAGTAAATAGGCATACACTTTGATTTTCCAGTATTATTTATTAGAAATCAGAACGTTTATTGTTTCATGTGGTAGACACTTGTGACTGGTAAGATCTTCAGATGTTTTTGGGTCCCACTGATTAACAGTTTTCCAGCGAATATTAGCCTGTCAGTTAATTTTGGTATAACACACACTCGTTTTTAACCGTTTTCAAAAAAGGGGGAGGTTCTTAATTCGACACTTTTTTTTTGTACATTTTTTCACAAATTTCTTCGCCAATTAAGAACACTAATATCTAGAGATTTTTTTTTGTTAGAAAGTATATTCTCCCGAGTTGCCTTTAATTCTTTAATGCACCTTAGCAGTGGCACCGACTTCAGAAGCTGTGAAGTTTTTATGAAAATGATTTTATACGTTTTAGTTTTTTGAAGTTGGCTTTTAGTGTTTTTATTTATAAGGTTTTGGACTGACAGTTTTTATTAGAAAGCTAGTTTATCGGGTATCATCTTAGCTATTTTTCATGAAAATCTGTTCAGCCGTTCAAGTTAAAATGACTATTGTTTCTGTTCTGACGAAACTATCACTTTGAAAATTGGTATCGAGTGCTGCTAGTAGTCCTGCAATTGCAAGCAAGAGCCGGTATGCGACTATTGCCTTCAGGTTATAATCGCTTTTAATGAGTGGGCTACGTAGTCCTTGGATGGCAGGCCGCCGATAATACCAAGAGACTGCAGGTAAACTGTTAATAAGTGGGAGCCCTTTATAAGTCACTATATTTTTTGTAGTGGATACTAGACAGTCGCCCAATAGAACCTCTATTGGGCGACTGTCTTCCAACAACTGGGCGACTACTTATTTTTTATATTATTTTTACTATTACCCCGTCCTATTTTTACCATATTGTTAATGATGAGGAATAGCCTGCACAAGGAATCACCGAATCAGCAAGCTTCAGGTGGAATTATGCTATACAACGTGTATCAAAAATGCGTGGTCACAGACCAAAAAACTGAACAACTTTCTCTAAGGACCAACATCGGAATCGCGAAAAATAATTCAGTTATCCCAAACAAAACTTCAGTAACTACTCGACCCAAATGTATGGGACTACTGATAATTTTTCCGCCATTACGATGTTGGTCCCATAGAGAAAGTTTAGTTTTATGGTCTGATCCACACCCTTAAATATGACCACGGATTTCTGATACACGGTGTAGAAACCCAAGGTGCCAAATGTTCCAATAAATAAAATTGGATTAACACACTATTCTCGTTCATTTAATATTGCCCATTAATACTTAACGTTCTGTATAGTCAGTATGCTAATTCACGTAACTAAAGAAGTGCAGTTGCCGCGCAGTTGCAATAAAATGTTGATCAAAACAACACATTTGGTAATCTTCTTCTTCTTTTTTCGTAATGACAATTCAGCCGATGTCGACTGTTCTGCCATTTGGTATCCTCTGAACTTCAGTGAGATACGCTCGCGTCAAGTTCGATCGACACTGCAATACGATCGGCGCCTCTTAAAATTACGTGAATTAACCCTCTGTTCATAAAATTCATATTTAGTGATTTAATGCCAAAGTGTCGAGAGTAGAATGGAGTGTTCCAAAAACGAAACCGCTAGAAAGTCTTTTTTTTAAATTAAGGAAAATAATATAATTAAATAATGGTGGTCAGTACGACGCAACGTTATAGAAAATACTTATGGAGGTATATTTAAGTGGTATTGTAAATATGATAAAGTTTCCAATATATCAGTATTTGCTTTTATTAATGCCGAGAACCACTTGATCAGTTTCAATAGGTTGAGTAACTCGATAATACCTTTTGCCACTATTAGGTTATCAATAAATGTGGAAATTCGAAATATACATCTATACATGTAAAAAGACTTGTTCTGACTGACTGACTGATCTATCCATGCTCAGACTAAACCGCTGAGGCTAGAAAAATGAAATTTTGACAGTAGGTTCCACCTAGAAGGGATTTTTGTAAATTTCGTCCCTTTTAAAGTTAAATACATGAAATTTGGTATTTGGCATTTCAGTTAGAAATAAAGAAATACGTATTAAAGGATTTTCCAAAATTCTACCCCTAAGGGGGTAAAATAGGAGATGAAAGTTTGTTTGTGATTTTGTCAGGCTTTAATTAAATCCGTAATATCGACTACAAAGCGAGGAAATCCGCGGACAACAGCTAGTTACATTATATTTCAGATGGGATTGAGGCTGATCCACAAACAATATGACATCATTTCTGCACTATCGAACTTCACGAGGTTTATCTACTCAAAGCATGAAATAACGCATTGTACTAGCCTTTGTAAAAATATACTTAGTAAGTATATAAGAATATTTTCTAGCGGTTTATATTTCATGAACACTCCATTCAAAACTTACGCTTAATTAAAAAATAAAATATCATTCATGAATAAATGATTTAGCAAGCGCCCAAATGCGGCGTGGCCATACAAAAAGCATGAAAATGATAAACAAAAACTTAATAATAATAATCTAATAAATAATAATCTAAATATAACTAATAATATTTAGTTCTACGTTTGCATTCAAACACGATCTATGCACTCATGAGGTAAATAAATCTGTAGCTTACATGTACGTGAGTGCGATACAAAACACACTGCTAAATTCTATGTCAGGCTTTACATTGTAAAACCTTAAATAATATTTATAAAGTTGTGCACACAGACAGAAAAACAGGTTTATCGTATTTTTTACTAGCTTGCATCACTTCCACTTACAACATAAAATATTGTAATGCAAGTAAAACTAATTTGTAATAAATAATCTGTAAAAAAAACATCTCAATACTGAAAATATTTTAATAAAGATACCAAAACATTGTAATAAATCACCTTCACGGATATTTTATTTTTAAGTTTGTTTTATATTTTTAATAAATAAATAGTGCAGTTATTATGCCAATTAAGTTTAACCAAATCAACCTTAAAAAACAACAAAAATCTAACATTAGGTAGCTAGATTTTTGTTGTTTTTTTAAAGTTGATTTGGTTAAACTAAATAATCTAAATCCTAGACTATGAATACTGTAGGCTAATTCACGTAACTAAAGAAGTGCAGTTGCCCCGCAGTTGCAGTAAAATTTTGATCAAAACAACACATTTGGTATTCTCTTAGCTTCAGAGAGATTCGCTCGCGACAAGTTTGAGCGATGATACTATTGCAGTGACGCGTCACTGCAATAGTATCGACGCGTCTTAATATTACGTAAATTAGCCCTCTGTTTGTTATTTAATACTTTTACTATACTTGTTCCGTTTCTTTATTCAAAATACGTCAGGGGTCAGCGATTAATTGCAAGAAAAGAGAGTCCAAAGAACAGGCGAAGCCAGGAGAATAAAGATGTTTAAAAAAAATAGTACCTACTGCATTGAAGAGCTTAGTGTAAAGCTAACATTAACTAATAGCTGATAGTATGCACTGTGTGATTGAGAATTAGTTTCGCAGACCAGTAGGCTAATTCACGTAACTAAAGAAATGCAGTTGCCGCGCAGTTGCAATAAAATATTGATCAAAACAACACATTTGGTAATCTTCTTCTTCTTCTTTCGTTATGGCAATTGAGCCGATGTCGACTATACTGCCATTTGGTAGCCTCTGAGCTTCAGAGAGGTATGCTCGCGTCAAGTTCGAGCGTCACTGCAATACGATCGACGCGTCTTAAAATTACGTGAATTAGCCCTCAGTTTGATTGTTAATTACAATATAGATATTATATAGGTATGAAGTAATTTTACTCTATGGAGTACGGAATTTTTACAATCATGCCTTTAGCGACTTTGCGTTCCGTAATGCGTTTGAAGAAGCCATCCGTCGCCGCTTTACACAAAATGTTTTCGTCGTTTAATAGATAGATACAGATATTTATATAATATTAGAAATATTAATTTGTATGAAGCGGTGACGATTATAAAAAAAACTGCGGCGTTTCGCTCTCACAATTACTAACTTTTAAATATTATTTGAAATTTAAATATTACCTAACCTTTTGAACCCATGAAGACAAACAATAGATTTTCTATTGTATCTGCTGCGTGACAGAATGAAGTGCAGAATGTTAACAACATTTTAAGCATTTTTTTTTAATTCTTTTATCAGCCTAAATATTTATCCTTACAATGTACCGGTATTCCTACTTACTAATCTACAAGGTTTTCCCATAAATACCTTCTAATTAAATCCAAAAAAAATATCCTGTTTGAACAGAAGTAATGTAAAATATTTAAAAGACTAATTTGTGCAGGGAAACAGGATACATGACACACAAAAAAGAACTAAAAATTTCCAAATACAAATTTTTTGAATGCTATTGCATAATACTCGAAACTCGTTTTACTATCACTAATTATCGTAACTAGAATGGTTTTGTACTAAAAAACATGACTTAGCTTTGTCACAGTTCCCTCAAAATAAACTGTTGGAGTATACACATTATTTTAAACTAAACACGGCTGGTGAAATTTTGCGATGTACTCGTACCATGGACACGAAGAAGTAAACTAAACTAAATATTTAGAAACAAAAACTATTTCAATAACATCAATAAATAGTAGTAATAAGCCTAATAATATTAGACTCGATATTATGATATTATTGTGTTCACTAAATGTACCCTTTTTTGTATACGTTTTTATTATTATTATTATTATTTATTTATTTTTTATGAATACAAGTTAAATATTTGATTAAGATAGCACGATCAGTAAGAATAATAAATAAATGATAATTCAGTACTTATTTAAATAAAGAAAGTAAGAAAGATTTAAGTAACAATCAATATTTTTATACTAACTTTAGGTGCGGATTTGGGATTATACGATGAATTATGATGATGAAGTAAAACTTATAAGATAACAGTATTTCTAACTGATTTATAATCTAGGTTCATATTTCGAATAAAATTAGTATTGCATTTATCTAAAAAAATACTGATTTAAAAAATTACGAGTAGGTAATTTATTTAGATTCATAACTCTTTCATAAAGAATTTGATACACAATTTTCTATGATATTTAATTTAATTTAACAATGACAATAAATTAGCACAATAACATATTTTATAAAATAAGTAGATATTATTTACAAAATTAGCTTACAATCATGCAACGCACATGCATAGGTATATACAGATCATGCAAAATCAAGAAAAAAAAAATAGAAATCAGAAAAGGCGTCATGCGACATGCCAAATACTAGATATAGTTACCTGTTGGTCTGCCAAGCAATTTCTCGTGTGAATCCAGTCGAAGTTAATAGTATGTATGCAAAACTAAATCCAGCGGAAATCCCAATCACCAGTG
The DNA here is from genome assembly GCA_932294325.1 of Allophyes oxyacanthae. Lineage (NCBI taxonomy): Eukaryota > Metazoa > Arthropoda > Insecta > Lepidoptera > Noctuidae > Allophyes > Allophyes oxyacanthae. The sequence goes on from OW028622.1 coordinate 13,624,917, forward strand.
TTAAAAAGAAACGCCGACCCATCACCCGACCTTCCGCCTGCACATTGTACATGTACATTTCTTACAAAATCCGCTCAAAAAAATAATTCTCAAAACTTAAAAAAAAATATATATCGATCGCAGACTGCTCGCGGCAGCGTGTCTACGCGACGAGTCGTCGGAGCGGGGCCTTACACTAGTATTTTACAGCAATTAGAATTGTCAATAAGTTTACATAAAATTTATTTCAAGTGCGATCAGTGAGATATAAAAGTGGTTACTAGTATGAAAATGTTCGCACGAGTTCTGCTGATAACAATTGACAGTTATGAGAAGTTTATTTGGATGATACACCAATATAAACACAAAGTACAGTCACAAACACAAATATGTATACAGGGTGGCTGATTGAACGTGGCCGTGGGCAACATTGAAGGAGGGACGGACGGGAGGGGGGGGATTGTACTCATCATTATGAACAATTTTCACTATGGGACAAAACATGAAATCGCGAAAAAAATCTGCTGTTCCGTACATTTAAAGTCGAGTAATATTTAATTATTTATATGGAATAGGTGATAATATATATTATATATGCGATTTATTGATTAAAAAAAAAAAAAGTTGGGTTACTTATGTGTTTGCAAATATGTGAAAATAATTTGAAGATTTTAATCACTAGTTCTAAAATTATGTTTTGAATTTCGCCACAAATGATGTATATACAGTTGTGCTTGTAACTGTACGTCAGTAGTTCAAACAATACCTAATTGTATATGTGGTGTTCGCATGTTTTCTTCAAGTTAGTGATTCACAAAATTAATTTTTACACTTTTGAGCTGTTTTAGGTAATGCAAATTAATGTGTCCTTGATCAGTTTTGATTACCATTAATAGTATTCTTAGGAAAGTTAGTTATTAGTAAGTTACTATTATTTTTATTAAAGTACCGAGCTTTAAATATAAATAAAGTGCGCTTCAGAAGAAAGCGGAGCTAAGGCGGTTTAGCATATTTTCGTATAGCTCGATTTATTTACAAGGAAATACGTCAGAACCCGTCTGACCTCATGACTATGCTGGCGTTATCGTAGCTGGGGAATATAAACGCCAGCAAAATGTACTTAATTGGCTTAAGCTGTTGAATTGGTCACGTAATTTGTAAATATCAATCCCATACATGGCATGGAGCCTGCCCTTAAAAAGCTAGTGGTTACGGCCAGCCGAAAATCGCGAGTGCAACCAAGTGCGATTCGGACTACGGGCTCGTTCAAGATCTATACATTGCATTCTTACAAAGGAGACATTTACAAAATCTATGAAGCCCCAGCCACGATAGTGTATAGGTCCACGCGGACCAGCATATCGCTTATCAGCCTATCGACCTTTAATTAGGGTTGTGGGCATGCCCACCGTGCATCCGCACGAGTGGATCCGCGCCTGCCCATACATTTTGTTGGCGTTTCCATTCTCTAGAATAGAATAGATCTTTATTTCATGTAAACCAAATATAGGCACTTTTGAAATGTCGAGATTCTAGGTGCACAGTTAGTGCTCAGATAGTAGATCGTATGGAGAAGAACTGGCAAGAAACTCCATGGACACTAGCTATTGTAGATTGTCTAGGGGGCTACTAATAATTTAGATAATCACTGATCGGTTTGACATTTACTGATCACGTGACCCAGCGACAGCTTATATCAATTCAGTACATTTTGCTAGCGTTTCTATTCTATGGTGATCAGAGATCGTCATCTCGTCTACTCTGTCCTTATAATATCGCTCCGTTACCATCCTACACCTTCTCCCTTTCGTTTGCTCATGTCAGTCAGTACGAATCTACATGCATTATAAAGTCTGGCCAACGAAAGCCGTCCCAGAAAAACGGCGGCCATTTAAAAAATCTGAAGCTGTCCTCACTATACACACTGCATACCAGAGTTGATACTATTTGATATTCAAGGTATTTAATAATATATCTAGTATCAACTCCGTTTATGCAGTTTAAGTGAGGACTGCTTCACATTTTTTAAATTGCCACCGTTTTTCTTGGACAGCTTTCACGTTTCATTAAGAAGACTAGTCACAGAACACAGAAAAGAACCTCTTTTCTGTGTTCTGTGAGACTAGTCATTAAATTTGACATTCCTATATCACATTGTCATTTGCTATTTGACTATGCTTTTTTGACATTGCTATTTCACATTGACTGTGTACACATTTGCTCAGTTGATTCAGGACTAATCTACATGCATTAGCATATTAAATATTATAATAATATTAAATAAAAAATTATTAATATTTATTTAACATCGTATTTAATTAATATCATTATTTAATGGCAAAACAAGTTATGGTATTTAAGTCTTGAAAAGGTTTGCTTATATGCATTTATGTAGGCGCGTATATATCGTAATAATTTAAAACAACTTGTAAAATGTTTTATTAAAAGTTAAAAAGTATTTCAAAAGATCTGTCATGGTTCCCAGAATAATTATATTTGTGTCTCATCGCGGTGATTCAAAATCAGGTCGCCTGCCAGTTATTTATAACGAATTTAGAAGGAAATCTATATTAAACTCGGAAATATACAATACCCAATAGCAGGAAATTCCTGGAAGTTTTAGGTCTTGTGTAGCCTTGTATTTAAAAAAAAAGATCTACTAATTTTTAATATGCGGCTCAAAAATAAGAATGATTTATTAAGTTTTTTTTTGTTGTTGAGTGATTTTAAATATTCTGGGGGGGGCCTCTTCTCAGGATGAGAAGGGTTAAGGTCTTTGTTCAAAACACTGGCCTGCAGGATAATCACGATACGCGCTCGTAATAGGAATCGATCCAATTTTCAAGAATATTCATTGCGTTGTTCCAATAGTTGAGTGGAGTATTTTATAAAGCATACTTCGCAATGTACAATGTTGACCTGTCAAAATTGAATCAAATCAGAATACAACCGTGTGGATTACCCTGCGGGTGCGGATTGGCGGACTCTACGCTATCTATAACTTTATGGAGCCCTTCAAACTGTGCAGGTTTCCCCACGATGTTTTCTTTCATGATAATTTCTGATAATCAAATTTTGATCGGCACATTAATTCAAAAAGCCGGCGTGCGGGCCTGTTTCGATCTACGACGCTCCTGCATGAACGCAAGCGCAACCGCTAGGCTCAATGCTTTTGAATACGCAATAATTTGAATGTAGAATTTTGATCATCCGAATTTTGAGAATGTAGTGTACAATATTTTTCTAAATAAATAGATGACGCAGTATCAATTTAACACCTTCAATAAGACATCAGTCAATTGCGCTTGGACCAACATGCACGCAGTTAAATATTTTATTGTCCAATGATACCAATTTGGTTTCATTGATGCCCCAGTTTACACTAGTAAATAAGCACTAGTCGAAAGCCATTTCAATAAAAAGTATATCGGCCAATGCAGTTCAATATTGTAATTTAGTTTTAGAATTGTTTTTTTTTTTCTAAATCTCAAATAAGTATCAAAATACTTTTTCTGTTACGTTCTTTTAAGTTGTAAGATGTTTACTCAAAAAAAACCGCGTTTACAAAAAAAATAAAAAATACCTATCAAGCCTAAATAAGCACACATACATAGTTATTTTTTAATAAATTTATAATCAATCTAAAATTCACATAACACCACTTATACGACTCGTAACGTAGACACTTACTAAATACATATATGACGATCTCAGCATTTTCTTTGAACAAAACGGCCGCTAGTGCGACCCGAATGCCACCTACTAGTCAAATGTACACTTTAACAGGACACATCACGAAGCACAGATTGTTCAATTGTTTAGTTGTTTATCATCTGCTGTTATTTGTTTCTTCTGCACGCGTTTGTTGGAATCATGTTGTCAATTACGCATATTTAGTTTACTTTCCGAATAGTTGAACGCAATATCGTTGTTTTTTAATTTGTTGAGTCGTAAAATTGTAGCGACGTTGAAGTTCTATAGTTTATAACAAGCTTAAGGCAAAGAATAGAAGCGATATTATTATATTATATTATTATTTTTATGAAACACGTCTCTACTTCTTGAATATCTTATGAATTGTGATTTTATGGAATTTTGGAATTATTGAATACAAACAGACATCATTGCATTCCTTTTAGGCTGGGAATGCAGAAAATGCGCGCGAAATTCTTTAAATAATTCAGATCAGATGAGCTTGGGACTCAAGTCAAAAATTTAATAAAATATACAAACTTAAAAAAAAAAAAACAACTTTGATTTGCGTAACTTGCTTGTAAAACTATGCATATTCATAAATCTGAACAAATTATATTCACAACATTGAATATAAGATGAAGAATGCAGAGCTCCTGTCACAAAGAATTGACTGGAATTTCAAACTACGATACCACTCTAGTCCTCCACTAGATACAATTAATAAAATAGCATTTTGCATTCTACATGATTCCAACATGTTTTTTTTTTTGAGAAAATGTAGTACCTAACTTAATAAAAATATATAGGTACACAACGTTTTTGGTTTTTTCTTCAAATTCATGTTTATAGGTTTCCGTCATGACTGTTGTATTACTACCAAGTCCAAATCTATGAAACAGGTCCATAATTCTAAATCAATTAAAAAGTCTATTTTATGAGTAATAAAATACTTTATACCTGCATGACTTTAGTATCAGTTTTCGATTATACTCAAGTAGAACAAAATAAATTAAACTTTTGTTATAAAAAAGTATGCATTTAGTACCTAAATAAAATTCTCTCCATAGCTAAGTAGATAGAGAGCGGCTTAATTATGATTTGAAATTGCCAATAAAACCTTATCTTATGACCAATTAGGTAAAAAACTGTGTAAAAATTGTGTGATAAGAACTTTATGGTCTATTTTACAAACAATTTTTATTTTATTTGCGTGTTATTACTAAAATATTTATTCAACTGTTGTTGTTCTTTTACACTAATTACACCTGTGTTAATACAAAGTAGGTAACCAGGTTTAGAATAAATTTTTGTGTGACCCTGAACGGCCTCTAACATATTTTGTTATCACTCCTTAATTTCGGGAAGGGCTATAAAGAGGATCACTATCACTATTGTACGCACAGAATATAAAACACAAGAGGGCCAAGTAGGCGGAGCAAGAGTACCATAAATATGCGGAGTTACGCAAACTTCATAATAGTTTCTTTTTAGCTTTGCGTTATTCCATACTTTTTTAACTTGACCGCTCGATTTTTTTTCGAATAGGCCTTTGAGATCTGTGAATGTGTACCGTCCTGTAGAAAGAAATAGCAATGTCCTTTCGTCTTGTTTTTTAATTACGTGATTGTACGTTACACTGATTTCATTGCGGAGAACATAATAATATTTTGCCAGACGTGGGAGTCGAACCCATAATCTCACTCTCTGTATCAGAGTGAGTAATCACGAGAGCAATGAATTACACAAAAAATTGTATTTAAACTTACACAATCTTATGAACAGTAGATAAACTTCAAAGCGGCAGCTTTAAATATATTCATTACAATTACTTCTTCAGTATTTGACACTTCGCAATTTATCCGATGTCTAGAACTTCTTTATTTGCTAAATAAATTTATATAAATATGTAGAGTTTTAATTATTAAGGCCGGTAATAGATAAAAACGATTTATTAATTCTGACGAGTCCTACCAGTTAAAACATATGTAATGAACTAAATTTAGCAGGAAGTTAAAAACTGCTTATTTTAACATCCTCCTGATAAAAATGATAATATTAATAATATCATGTACAAATTACTAGATATTAATTGTTCAAATGTAGTGAAATAGGAAGAATTAAATATGTGTTACTTACATCAAATTGTTCTATATGAAAATGAAGACAAGTTTCATAACAAATAAAAATTAGAGGAAAGTATGGGGCCGATTTAAAAAAAGAAAAAAAGTTATGTGCATACGATCATGCGGTTCACCTGTAGGCTAATTCACGTAACTAAAGAAGTGCAGTTGCCGCGCAGTTGCAATAAAGTATTGATCAAAACAACACATTTGGTAATCTTCTTCTTCTTCTTCTTTCGTAATGGCAACTGCACCGATGTCGCAGTCGACTATTCTGCCATTTGGTATTCTATGAGCTTCAGTGAGATACGCTCGCGTCAAGTTCGAGCGTCACTGCAATACGATCGGCGCGTCTTAAAATTACGTGAATTAGCCCTCTGATGGTAAGTGATCACCGCCCAGTATAAAGATCCGGAACCACATAGGAGTCACCGATGCGTTGCCGACCATTTAGGATGGTGTAGACTCTTTTCTTGAATTCTCCCCATGTCGTAAGTGTTCGAGAAAACTGCTGATGGTAGTTGATTCCACAATTTTGCGGTACTTGGCAAAATCTGGCGCGTGAAACGTAATGTATTGGACCGCATACCGTCAAGATGGTGAGGAATCTGGATTTGAAACGGGTGGTACGGTAGTTAAAATCAGCGGCTGGGATTAAATCGAACAATTCCTCTGAACACTCCCCATTATAGAGGCGATAGAAGGTGCAAAGAGTAGCTATGTCTCTTCGCAGAGCCAAAGGGTCTAGTCGATCGCAAAGCGCAGGGCTGCCAACAATTCGAGCCGCTCTACGTTGAATACGGTCAAGTGGAAGGAGTAGGTACTGAGGTACCCCGTAATGGTTCTTAAACCATTTGAATATGGACTACAGAAGAGGGAAGAGAAGAGAGAAGAACAAGACAGCCTGCTTACCCTCAATCCAAATAAATATAAAATACAATCACATTTTATTTTATTGTTCTGTTGAGGCTATCTTTAACACTTTGCAGCACAGATGACGAGACATAATAGAACGTTTAATTTTGTCACATCTATAGGCATTCAGTATTCCGCATTATGTTCATTATGATTTACATCTTTTCCACTAGTAAAAAAAGTAATTTTTACTTATTTTGATACAAATTGCTGATAAAGTAACTTTCTGAGTAGACGTCTTCACTGGAAGACTCAATCGACCGGACTTAAGCCACACAACAAATCTGCTTATAATATTAGTAGAGACTAATAATAATTGCAGATCAAACATGAAAAAGAAATAATCTTATAATTATTCCCTAAAGAATTAATATTGTAAGAACATCTACAGAGGAGTTACCAAACATTGTCTTACCAGGGAATCAACCCAAGACTTCAAGCTCGAGAGCCACACTTGCAACCAATAGACTTATGATAAATTATGTTCATTATTACAATAATAAAGTATTCTGATTTAAAATAGTAGTCTATATACCATTACATCATGTTGTACTTTCTTACAATATTATTATAAGCTTTTTTTCTTCAGTATCCCATTTTACTCTAAAAAAATTTGTGATGAAATAATCTACTTCATTAACCTATCAATCCAATAAGAAATTAATTAGTTCTATAATGAAACTTCTAATTAGAACAAGTTGGAACAAATCTACGAAATTGACTGTGCATGTTAGTGATATATACCACAGAATAAGTTTGTTTAAAAATACACACAGGATAATTTTTTATCTAGTGCATATAATTCACAGAGTAATTCAGTGTATGTTCCTAAATGCAACTGCAGTTTTGGGATTCACTTTATAACAAAACGAAAATTCGAAGGACACGCATAATTTACTAGCGCAAGTCATACAAAATCAAATTATCATTTTGGTTTGAAGTGAATTTTAGTACTGCCATTTGGGAACGGACTCTCAATCACTCTGCAAATTATGCACACTACATAAAAAATTATCCTGTATAGCTAAGAATGTTAGTAACTAATATCTGGACTTATTACCAATGTTATTAAGGGGCATCTCCCATAACACTACAGCTTGTGGCGGGAAATTCTATTTTGTTCCAGTTTTTTGCTATATAACATCTTTTTTGCTATATAACATCGCATTAGAACGTGTTATTCTGTTAGATGTTATAAAAAAAAAAAGAAAAAAAAAATGCATTTACAAGGCCTACCTTTCTAGTCTCGATCCCTTTAAGGGAGTATTGTACTCATCATTATGAACAACTTTTACTACAGGATCAAACAAGAAATCAAGAAAAAAAAATTGTTGTTCCATACAGTTAGTTGAGTAACATTGAATTATTTGTATGGAACAGCTGATTAATTTCAGGATACCAGAGTTGATCCCATAATAAAAGTTGTTCATAATTATGAGTACAATAACCCCTTAATGAGATCGAGACTCGAAAGGTTGGATCTTATAAGTGTGAGTAATTTTTGATAAGGAATTAGTTTATTTTTTGACATATTAATATAAAACATACGTAGGAATTTATGCTTTAAAAGTCTTTTAGATTAAAACAATGGTGTAAAGGGGTATTTTTTGTGAGCTTTTTATACATTCCATGAATACTATTTAACAATTTTATTTTAAATGCAAACTTTTTTAAATGTAAATGTATTATTGTCACAAACATCAAAATTAGATTTCACTAATGTTCTCCAAAGTAAAAATGCAAAAAATCTGGAAAAATATATAATGTCCCGCCCCAGGTGTTATCTTTCACCTTAATACCTTTGTTTGAATTACAAGGAACTCATTTCTTGAACCAGGATAACAAGAACTACTGAAGTCTACCTACCTAATTCATCTATAAATTAGTCAGTTGATAACAGTTACTAAAAATACACATTACGGAGGTTAGTTCAATAATACTGCTAACACAATTTGAGCACACAACGAATTTAACCTTTATTTAGTCGGCAATAGGTTAATTATAAATTCAACAACATAATTTGTTTATCTCAATACAGTCATAACATATAGGTATTTATGTAGGACATAAAAGAAGATGGACTTACGGTCATCCTGGCTGTTTACTGTGAGAACTTTCTACTAAATGTTACGACATATTTTAAACATGATACAGGGTACAATTATTTAGTTATTTCATTTTTACTGTGCGTCAATAATCGAATAATATTCCCATGACGATAACAACAATAAACGTCATGAGTACTGTCATGTCATGTCATCAAATGTCAATCAAACTCAAAGACAGGGTTGCCAACTGTAGAACTTTTATGTACACCAAAATATCTCGTACTTTGGCTTTGCAAACCTCGTACATTCCCCTCAAGCATATAAAATGCCAAAAAACGACATGAAAAGAAAGTGATCGTCTAAAAAAAAAAAAGCTCGTCCGGCGCGTAGACTTTGTTTTCTCAAACAGAGATTGACTATAATCATTCAAGACAGACTGGGCAGTGAACAAGCGTGTCTAAATTTCATTTAGTACACCCATAGTAGGCAAAACAGTGAAAACCCATCATAAAATCTCGTACAAAATTGTACGAGGCTCATTGTGTCCTCGTACGTTTGGCAACCCTGCTCAAAGACCTTATTTTTTTTTTGTTTAGCCTTCTCTGTCTACGTTTGTCCCTCTTTGGGACAGGCAAGGGGACGGGGGAGCTCAGAAACCCACAGACCTCCCCTGAGTATTATATTCCTTGCCACAGACCCTTCCCCTTCACAGACCCTGGGTTGCCAACCGTACGAGGTTCCTCGTACAAAATATACGAGATTTGTGGTCTGCTGTACGAGGTACGAGGACACAATGAGCCTCGTACAATTTTGTACGAGATTTTTGATATACGACATTTTTTAATGGGTTTTCACTGTTTTGCCACAATGGGTGTACTAAATGTAGACACGCTTGTCCACTGCCCAGTCTGTCTTGAATATAGTCAGTATCTGTTTGAGAAAACAAAGTCTACGCCGGACGACCTTTTTTAGGGTTCCGTACCCAAAGGGTAATACGGGTCCGGCGAAGGGTCGCGCACGTTGACCATAAACGAAGCACAGGGGTTAACTTTCGACACGGTTATCATCATCAACACCAAACCAAGGAGGATAAGAGTCCATGACAGCGTCTCCCATGCGGTGGTAGCGGTCTCCAGACACACGACGAGTTGCGTGTATTTCTCGGACGACGCCGATGACGCAATCGCCCGACTGGTCAGGAAGGCGATGGGTGCGCCTACAAAAACGGTCGTCGACTACAACCTTAAGACGGCCATGTTTCACCGAGACGCAGCGGTCGTGGAGGCCCTCCTAAAAACCGCGAACTCAGTGGCTGACTAGTGTGGAATGGTAATGTAAATAATGTGATAAAATAGTGTGTAAAATATTGTATAACCCAATCCTTATATCTGCCTCTGGCAGCAGATCGTCATGCCCCCTCAGGTGTTACTGCTTGTGGTGGTGTCTTGGTTTCGGGTCGCCCTCTCTCCTCTAAAATGGCAGGGAGGGCGATGGCTGATCCACGCGCCATACTCGTGAACGGGTGCCGCTCGTGGTGACTGGTCGGCCTGCTGACAGAGACAGAATACGGTATCTGTATAAAATGTAATGAGAGGATATATAAAAATAACAATAATAATATATACATATAAAAAAAAAAAAAAAAAAAAAAAAAAAAAAAAAAAAAAAAATAATAATAATAATAATAATATATATATTAAGTGATGGACTCACTTTAGTTCTTAAGTTAGATATAGTGTGTCTCATTGTCTCTTATCCGGAGTACAAACATAATAACTATGTTAAACTATTTATGAAAACAAATAATAAATAACCAAAAAAGAGCACGGACCTAGTGTCTGTGGAAAAGAATTTCATTAAAAAAAAAAAAAAAAAAAGGGTAATACTGAGACTCTGCTGTCCGCCCGTCACACAATGGTTCCATTTCGAAAATAGGTGGACTTACGGTCGTAAGTCGGAATTTAGATCTGATTCTTTTTTACATAATAGATCTCAGTTAATCCTGACAACTTTTGTCCTGCAGAAAATCTGTAAAAAGCTTAGTTTTTGAGAAAAAAAATAATGAATTATTTTTTGTATGGAGGAAAACAGACTTTATTTAATTTCTCAAGCTGGATCAATTTGGCACGTGTTTTGTTGGTACTGTGTGGTAGCCCTAGTTATATTGTATCTGTAAAAAAATAAAACATGCACGGTCACTTGCGGCCGCGCGAAAAATTTGATGTCAAAGTTTTTTTTTTTTTTTTGCTTTTTTTGCCAAATGTTTTTAATTCTCCTTAATTATTATTGTATTTTCGTGTACTGCAGTATCTTTTAATCGACTTTGTGAAGACAAAGTAACAAAAAAGAACATTTTGACCTGTTTTGCAATTTTAAGATTTTTGTTAATATACTTAAAAGACATTTTTTTTAGTCTTGATAAGTTTTTAGATCATCTAAAAATATACCAAGACAAAAGAAATTGTCTGTTGATAGCAAGGGTCGAGTACCCAACTCATTAATTCGTTCAGGTATAAATAAGTTTTTAGGTGCCTAAGTGATTAGTAGAAGAAGGATTATCTTACCTATGATAACAAAGGCCGAATACCTAAGACTACTCATTCATTAGTACAAGTAACAATAAGTTTACAGGTGGATAAGTGTATAGTTATAAAGGGATTATCTTACTTAAGATAACAAAGGCCGAATACCTAAGACTACTCATTCATTTGTACAAGTAACAATAAGTTTACAGGTGGATAAGTGTATAGTGATAAAGGGATTATCTTACTTAAGATAACAAAGGCCGAATACCGACTACTCATTCATTAGTGCACGTACCAATAAGTCTGCAGGTGGATAAGTGTTTAGTGGTAAAGGGATTATCTTACCTATGTTAACAAAGGCCGAATACCTAAGACTAAGACTACTCATTCATTAGTGCAGGTATCAATAAGTTTGCAGGTGGATAAGTGTTTAGTGGTAAAGGGATTATCTTACCTATGATAATAAAGGCCGAATACTTAAGACTACTCATTTATTAGTACAGATAACAATAAGTTTGCAGGTCGCTAAATGTTTAGTGGTAAAGGGATTATCTTACCAATGTTAACAAAGGCCGAATGCCTAAGACCACTCATTCATTAGTGCAGGTAACAATAAGTTTGCAGGTGGATAAGTGTTTAGTGGTAAAGGGATTATCTTACCTATGATAATAAAGGCCGAATACCTAAGACGTAGTACTTAAGACTACTCATTCATTAATACAGATAACAATAAGTTTGTAGGTGGCTAAGGCTTACATTCAGAGACGACAGAAACGAGTCTAAGCGTGAACTTACGCTTCCATCTGTCAAAATTTGTTCGTAAAATTGACATATGGAAGCGTAAGATCACGCTTAGACTCGTTTCTGTCGTCTCTGAATGTAAGCCTAAGTGTTTAGAGGTAAAGGGATTATCTTACCTATTTTAACAAAGGCCGAATACCTAAGACTACTCATCCATTAGTACAGATAACAATAAGTTTCCAGGTGGCTAAGTGTTTAGTGGTAAAGGGATTATCTTACCTATGATAATAAAGGCCGAATACCTAAGACTAAGACTACTCATTCATTAGTACAGGTAACAATAAGTTTGCAGGTGGATAAGTGTTTAGTGATAAAGGGATTATCTTACCTATGATAATAAAGGCTGAATACCTAAGATTACTCATTCAATAGTGCAGGTAACAATAAGTTTGAAGATTACTAAGGGATTAGCTTAGCTTATACTAACAAATTAGCCATTCTGGTACTGGGCTGTGATTGGTCGTTAACAGTCAAATTACTAACGGACACAGGTACTGTTTAACTACCTGATAATACGTATAAATATAGTGCAATGGTTAATTCAACTTCATTCTATTTCCAACGCTTGACTGTGAAATAAATTAGAATAACGTTTTTTAATCTAAAATGGCTGGTTTGGGTTCATATCTCGATTTGTTCCTAATTCTTAGGGGGAATGGAAACCTGAATAATAATAATCATCTAAGTGAATTAATTTTTAAAATTCCAAGTCATATATATCTGAAAAAGGCCGTGGATATCATGGAATTTTGCCAGACGAGTAATCAAGAAATGGATAGATTTAAGCAGAAACCTTAAGACATTTTTGAATCGAGAAGCTAATAAAAAAAAGAAACTATGTCCTTTTGTACGTAGTCTTTCTAATATGTATACCCAATTCCGAAGACTAGAAGCGCTGCGTGCTGAAACACAGGCTATAAACCTAGTTCGGCGGCGGATGCTAATATAAAGACACAATTGTACAATATTGATAAGCTTGCCTATAAGTAGTTAATTTTATAACAAATTGTGTAAACATGTTATTTTTTGGTCTAATAAATAAATAAATGGCTCAAGTGGCTTCCAATACGCCTTCGCCGGAATTCTCATATTTTAACCTTACTTTACAGTATTCTGTTCATCCCCAAAACCCCATTATATCTTAAAAAACGTTTTAAGTTTCTACATGACACACATACTAGGTTCTTAAGATCATCGGAGAATTTGAGGCTTGAGATGCCAATGCATTCCACGATGTTCTATGATAAATCGTTTACAGTCCAAGCCTCGCGCTTATGGAATGCATTGCCTGTGTCGGTAAGAAGAGCACAGTCATTGACTTCTTTTAAAGTATTGCTGAAACATCACTACCTCTCTGTTTAGTAGAAATGTTGTTATTAATCTGTAAAATATTATACTTTAGGTCCAATACCATTTATGTATCTTAACACTGTATATTTATTTATTTTGTATGTAAGTGTAATAAAAATTTATGCATAATTATTATTTATCTGTTTATATTAATATGTATGGTCCACCGCAAACTGCCCTTTTTCTATTTCTTCCAAGTCATGTCCATCCAAAGGTTGTCTGGAAGACATCGCTTTTAGCGATAAGACCGCCCATTGTACATGTACATATTTATGATAATGTTTTTTTTTTTTTTTTTTTTTTGTATTTCTGGTGTACAATAAAGTTTATTGTATTGTATTGTATTGTATTGTAAATAAAAAATAAAAAATAGCAAATAGGTGGAGACTAATATCAACTGGCCTACTTGTGATATTGTTGATTTAGTTATTGTTAAGGCAATTCCGGGCGTGGTCGAAGAATCAGAAAATTGACCGAACCCTGTTCCAACTGTATACACTGCAGAAGCTGGAAGCTCTACAGAGAAGGAAAAAGGAATGGCATTTGCGTATTTTGGGTAACATGCAGAAGAAAAGAAGCTCTGGTTCCATTATAAATGACAATTTGAAAGAAGGACTAGAAAAAAATAATTCTGAAATGGTCGAAAAATATACGAAATATTTTTAAAGACAACATTTTGTTACTTTGGTCTTAACAAAGTCGATTATAATATACTGTAGTACCCGAAAATACAAAAACAATTAATGAGAAATAACAAAATTTGGCAAAAAAAGCAAATAAAAAGAAAAAACTTAGACATCAAATTTCTCGCGCGGCCGCAAGTGACCGTGCATGTTTTATTTTTTTACAGATACAATATAACTAGGGCTACCACACAGTACCAACAAAACACGTGCCAAATTGATCCAGCTTGAGAAATAAAATAAAGTCTGTTTTCCTCCATACAAAAAATAATTCATTATTTTTTTTCTCAAAAACTAAGCTTTTTACAGATTTTCTTCAAGACAAAAGTTGTCAGGATTAACTGAGATCTATTATGTAAAAAAGAATCAGATCTAAATTCCGACTTACGACCGTAAGTCCACCTATTTTCGAAATGGAACCACTATGCGTCAGTCCGTCTGTATGTCACCAGGCTGTATCTCATGAACCGTGATAGTTAGACAGGTCAATTTTTTACAGATGATGTATTTCTGTTGGCGCTTTACCAAAAAATCCTGCAAAACAGAATAAAATAAATATTTAAGGGGGCAATACAAGAAACATGTTTTTTGATATGTATGATAATGGTACGGAACCCTTCGTGCGCGAGTCCGACTCGCACAGGGCCGGTTTATTTTTATTTTTTATACGATCACATTCATTTCATGTCTTATTTTAGCATTTTATAGGCTTGAGGGGAATGTACCTTTGAATGTACGAGGTTGCAAAGCCAAATTACGAGATTTTTTGGTGTACATATACGAGGAAAAAAATTCTACAGTTGGCAGCCCTGTTTGGTATCTGTATACGTAGTACACTTATTAGTCTGTGCTGTATCTCTATGTAGTCTGTGGCAACCATTGCGTAGTTTTCGGACTCGAGTAACGCGTTCTAAATATTTTTATTATTTTTTCGCTTTTTATTTATCCAATAGTGAAAATATCCGGACAAGATGAGCGCATAAATAAGCTTTGGTCTTAGATATGTATAAGTTTCTATCTTAGACTCGAAAATAAATGGACAACATCAGAATGTGGCGAACTGTGTTTTTTGTGTTTGTTTGTTTTCTGCAATATGTAGCTGGATTTAGTCAGCTATGTGGAAATAATTCGGAAGTCAGTTGTACAACAGAGGTATTTATACATACATTTAGTATAAAATGCACGTGAAAGCTGAACTGCATCATTCTGTATTGATTTTTGCAATGAAAGGTTGCAAGGTATGGACTGCAATAATAAGTGACAGATGCGTCCTTCAAATTCAATCCATTGCTCCTTTGACCCCTCATTTTCCTTAATGAGCTTATAATATTCAAAATAACATGTTATAGTGCCTTATTGAGATAAAGAAGTTTCCTTATTGAAGCAAACAATTATACTGTAGGTTTTGTCTGTGGTAGGTACTATGATTGTACAAGCTAATCAAAAAGCTTTTAACGAATTCTCAAGGCTAAGCAGTGATGCTCTATTTTTTCTGAAAAACAATTTCAACATAATTTTCTGGAAAATGTAAGGATTTCGGCAATAGTAAAAGAAAAAAAAATGTATCTTGATGACCCTGTAGGTATTTGTTTTGGTTTATATTCTCAAGAGGACATTTATGTAGGAAATACCACTATCTATAGGCTTAACGCTTAACTCGGACGGTTGATGTCTGAAGTTGTGTGATGCGGGGGGAGGTGTGGCACTGACCATCTCAGTTAAGCGATAGGCCTATAGTATTGTATAACCCGATCAGTAAAACACTTGTTACCAACCTATTTACTGAATAATTATACTTTCCTTTAGTTTCTTTTTAGTTAATTAAGTAGTTCTTAACTAAGCTGCTAAGGAATTTAATGTAAAATTAGGTATTTGATAAGTAAAACTATTACTACAAAAAAGTTAAAATACCTAGTGTACTGTAGTAAAATATACAAATATGGTAAGGCCTTTGTACCATTAGGAAAACAAATCTTTACCTTTCACAGATCCTCGGCCAAAACCACAGGGGCAATGATTTCTGCAAGATGAAAGTGTACCCGTCTGATAGCCATGAATGCGGAGCTATGACATTTGGGTCCCTATCACCCAACACACACATTGGGGGAGTAACGCTGAAACCCTATATCATAACAATGTTACATTTGGATGGTATCAATAAATTTGCTGTGAACCACACTGTCCTGAATATTACCTTCAGTAATATTAAGTGGAAAAGTAAGTATCATTCACTTTTGAGAAAAAATTATTACTTATCATTTTAATTTTGCATGTGTCCTTAATATTCTATGCAATTGTTTAACTCATTTTGAAAGAAACTATTAAAATCTTTAGGAGGACTTAGAAGGGCTTTCAGCTAAGACCAGTTCCAGAAAACAAAAAAATCCTGTTCCTTATCATTGATCAAACCTAGTGCTTAGTGGTCTGTTACTTCAAAGAACTCTAAAATACTTTGAAATATATTTGTTGAGGTCTTTTACAAAACTTGCATTCTGGACTTTATGTAGGTAACAATTAATTCAAACAAATTTTTTAATGCCATAATGAAATTGAAGATCAATTGATTTTATTTATCGAGGCAAATGTAGAGATGTGTGAATAATTTAGTCTAACCTTTCAATTCATGTGCGAGGATAAGTCCTTAGGAAATCTAAATTATTCGACATTGTTGTATAATCAAACGTTGTATTGCCAAACAGTCATATTATAAAGCAACATAACATTCAATAACACCTGCTTATCTTGACGGATGACATCACCAACTTATCACGAATTTTTTCACAGCCATGAAGTTCCGTTTCCAAGATAAGTACAGAGACATGAAGAATCACTGCAGGAACATAATGATATCAAACAGCAGTCCGATAGATGACCAGTCCGTGTTGTACTATGACTGCTACTGGCCAAAAACGGATAATAGGGATGGACAGAGCCATATGCTAGATTTTGAAGCTACGACTGAAGATAAAACTGTGAATCGGGGGCAGTATTACTTCAATATACCTTCTGCTGATATGCTTAGTAAGTACAGCATGACACAACTAAGAAGTAACATTGATGTACCTGATGGCACAACCAATGGAACATCGCTTTAAGCGATAAGACCGCCCATTGTGCATTGTTTTACACTTTTTCTATTGTATGTTTTATTTATGTTGGTGTGCAATAAAGCATATTTCTATTCTATTCTATTCAATGGCAGTAGGTTTAAATAATTGTACCTACAACTTCTTGCATTTACTCCAGTACTAATAAAGATTCGTGGTCTTGAAGACGCGCGCAGTTCGAAACTGAGGGTCTACCGCGTAACTTAAATGGTAATGAACATCGACACTGGTAATAAACTTCAATACGATCTTGAAAGACTAAACTATGAGCTACCTTGTAAAAAAAATACAGATCATGAAGATAGGAGTCCCAACTTCATGATTGGTAATTTTTTAACAGACTTCAAAATAAAATAAACAAAAAAAGTAAAAACCGACTTCAAAAAA
Source organism: Allophyes oxyacanthae (assembly GCA_932294325.1). NCBI lineage: Eukaryota > Metazoa > Arthropoda > Insecta > Lepidoptera > Noctuidae > Allophyes > Allophyes oxyacanthae. The sequence goes on from OW028622.1 coordinate 13,642,528, forward strand.
CTAAAAAGTATAAAATAATTTTCTTAAAAAACTTAACAGCTTCTGAAGTCGGGGCCTATAATTCTTCAATGAGTACCTACTCGTAGCTTGGCAGTGGCCCCGACTTCAGAAGCTGTTAAGTTTTTTAAGAAAATTATTTTATACTTTTTAGTTTTTTGAAGTCGGTTTTTTTTATAAGTTAGCTCGAAGTTTAGTCTCTCACGATCGTATTGAAGTTTATTAAATTGAAAATAACTTTGGTTGCATTTTATTTCAAAATTCAAAAGACATGTTCAAGTAATATATTATTATGCGTGATATGTTTTTACATGGCATATCTTCTCTACATAGTATAAAATAAAGTCGCTTTTCGCGTCTGTCTGTCTGTATATCCACTAATTCTTGCTAAACCACGCAACAGATTTGATGCGTTTTTCACCATCAGTTAGATTGTTTTTCACGGAAGGGTTATCTATATATTAACACGTGAAGAGAAAACTTTGTACCCCTTTTTAAGCATATTCCGCGTACGGAGGAGTGTGAGATTTGGCAGAGTTAAAGTTTATTTGGAGAAGGAGTGCAGAAAGCTAAAATTACGTTTTAATTTCGACCACTGGGCAACCACTATTATGTATAATATTTTGATATTTAATGTAAGGATAGTAGAGAAATTGCACCCGTGCGAAGCCGGGGACAGGTCGCTAGTAGTCAATAAGTTTTTTTTTTAAATATTTTTTTTATTAAATTTTGACAGGTTTGACAACAACTGAAGAAAAATGGAAGCCGTTTATATACATAGAAATATTTCCGACCTTAATGCGACTCCACATTATGCCTCCGCCCCACCAGTTGAAAATTAACACTTACCGCATAAAAGTCGTTACCGCATGCGGTAAAGGCACGTGTGAGGTCAAAGCGGCTACTCTGAGGTTGAAGAATAATACGGAGGAAGTGACTTATGACTACAGCTATATTGGCGCCAATGGCTCCTACAGCTTTGTGGTCACGCCTTTACATGAGAACTGTGTGAATCATCGTATAGGTTGTCAAGTTGTGGAGAGTCCCAGGATTATGATTAGTGAGTATTTGTTTAAGTATTATATAAGGTTCCACTTCTCCCTCTCTCCCTCTAGCACCTATAATAGTATGCTTATTATAGGTGCTAGAGGGAGAGAGTTCAGAGCTCAAATCAGGGCTCATAAAGATTTGCGAGTACTATAGAGTTGAATCCGATATCATGCCACATCTATAAATCATTGATATTTTAAAATCATTTCGCCATGACAAAATCATCAATACCTGAAAACCATGACTGAATGAACGTGAACTTCGGTTTCGGCTGTGACATGACAATGACATGATGACAACATGCAATGCGTGAATACGGTGACAGTTAGAAAAAAATAATAGATGATTTTATCATTGTTCCCGTCATCGATATTTTTTTGTCATTGTCACATAGTCATTGATATCGAAAAATCATCATTTACCCCATCTCTACTTTTTAGTCCTGATTCCTTTAAGGGGATTATTGTACTCATCATTATTAACAACTTTTGCTATGGGATCAAATCTAAAATATCGAAAATAAAAATCTGCTGTTCCACTAGTACTTTCTACTTTCTGCAGCAGAATTGCTCGTTTTCTCGTTAGTTAGATATAGGAAGTAGTCATAATTTACGTGTACATTACTTAGCTTACTGTATGTGTTGGGCAGCTGTAAGTATAGTTATCAGCTGAGGATAAAAAAAAAAGTGCTTTATGGTCAGTGAAGATGGCCCTAAGTATAGCAAGAGTTATCTATATATTAATACGTGAAGGGAAAGCTTTGTACCTCTTTTTAAGCATATTGCGCGCAAGATTTGGCATAGTAAGTTTATATGGATCCAGAAAGCTAAAATTACGGTCGAATTGCGACCATTTAGCGACCTGTAGTTATTACTAAAACGTCAACAATTTTCCCATCCAGGCAGTGAACCCCAAACCCTGAACATCTGCATAGCGAGCATCACGGCGCTGATCGTCGCGACTCTCTTCGCGTACTATATCGTACTACGACTCATCAGGAGATATTGGTGCAACGACAAGTACAGGCTAGCTGCTATGGGTAAGAAAGATTTGTTTTATACATTTGCTGACCCTAACATTAGTATAGAGATTTATAAACCTAACACAGTAGTACCTATTGTTAGTTTAAAAAAATATATTTGCATGTCTCGTTCGTCCAAAACGAAAATTGCTGACGTAGGCAAAACAGCTAGGTATTGGACGCATGTGGTCGATTTGTTTTATCTTACTCGTCCCCCTATCTTCGTGGTCTGTCGCGACGCAGTCTAGCTCTAGCTACGTCAGGGCTCCACATAGTGGTAATTGTGGCCCACAGTTCATCAGACATACGGCAGCCGTGGCCAGCCCAATCCCACTTAAGTTTTTCGACTTTCTGAGCTACGTCAATGACTTTTGTGTTTTTGTTTTTAACCTTTTTTGACGGACAAAAAAAGGACTGGTTAACATACATTAAATTATAAGCTTGACAAAAATTTTTTGGATTAAGCTTAGAAGTCATTAAATGTACAGTATGTCTATATTCATAGATGCAACATACAGATGTGTGGAAAATGTGTAGTGATTAACTTAGTTACATAAAGTTATCATTGACCTACTTAATAGTAATAATAGTTGCATAATATTATGTTAAAATGTGTTTTGTCTTACCCATGTTAGTTATAGCATCAACTTGGTTTAAAACTGTAATGGTGTTATAATTTGGCCTAATAAATAAATATTGCAAAAGAAATACATGTATAAGTCAACCATATTAATAAGGTGTGGCTACCTTTGTTCGCGTAGACCACGAAACACGATAATATACGAAAGCATAACAAAATTTATAATCAACCTTATTGAAACGAGTATACGGTGCAATATTGACTATAGCGCTATTTCTATCTGCCTTATTACAAAAGATGGTTTAAGGTCTTGTAAAACCCAGACATTAAGATTTTAGATATAGCCAGGTTTTTAGATATAACTCTTGAGAGCAAAAGACTAAATCGCTCTTTTTTTTTTCAAAGAGCTATTTCGCACATGTCTAAATGCCAGAGCGCCAAAAAGTTTATTTTACGTTGTTAGAAATAAATATTTTGCTGTGCAGTCTGTAGTGAGCGCCGGTCATTAGATAGAAATACAGAAAATTTGCCTCTTAAACAACTTTTATCATCTAATTTCCAGGCTTAGAAATACCGACGCCACCGAAGATACTCGTCGCATACTCACCAGCGAATCGCCTGCACGCTGAATGTGTGGCCTCTCTCGTGACGTACCTCCGATCAGAGTACGGCTTCGACATCATGTTCGACGGCGACATCTCCAGCACCTCCCACGGAGACCCCTACATCTGGGCCGAGGAAGCCTTCAGGTTAGCCTCACACATCGTCTACATTGTCGGCCCAGCGGAGGAGACAAATCTGTACAACAACATCTACGACAAACCTATCATTAGCCCTCATAAAAACGTCGACACTCTACTGTTATCCTTCATAAAAGCCAGTCGAGCCCTGAAAACCTCAAAAGAAATCATCAACGTGTTCTTCGAACATTCCGACGGCCATATCCCCATAGAAACCAGACTTGCCAAAACATATTTCTTGTTAAAAGATTGGCAAAAACTCATATCGCATTTATCAAAAGACTTGGTGCCCAAAAAGCATATTAGTCGTACTGAGAAGGGAAAATGCTTTTTGGAAGACTTAACTAGGGCCAAGAAATTGTTAGATAGCACGAAAGATGATGTGGTCGTGCAATGCGAGAAAATTAAAGGTTTTGAAAAGAAAATATTGTTGTAAGTTGGTATTGTAAAGGTTTTTGGGCACAGTAAGGCTGTGTTGTGACCGCGGTGTCTGTAGCACGGCGTTTGTATCTTTGTATAATATTATTGTATAAAAAAAGAGATCACAGGTTCTTCGAATCTTGTGCATCAATTATTTAGCATTGGAAACTGTTTGGCTAACAGAGTGAAATAACCTTATATGACCTCTTAGCGCCAAAAAGAGACCAAACGATACGCGGACTCATATCATTTTGTCTAGTCCCGTGTGATCTAAAATGTCTTGTTTGATCATGCTTGTTCCACGTCATGCTGCAAACACCGCGGTGGCGACAATGCAGCCGAATGCGCGCGTCTCCAAATTTTGGAGCATAATTAGGGATGTTTTTAATTTGATATTCTATAAAAAAATCATTTTACTAGAACAAAACATTTAGAACAAGCTGTATTTTATAGAATATCGAATGAAAAAATAATCCCAAACCGTCAGTTACTAAGCTCTGCTTTGTGTGACGCGCATACAGTTAGCAACTATGTCTACATTAGTTTTAGTAAAAACTAAGACTTTCAGTTGCTAACTGTGTTAGTGAATGTTAAAAGTATTGTTTTGTTGGACTAAATAATAATATGCTAAGGCTTTTGATCGATTGAACATATTTTTAATATTGTATATCCATGTTGTTTCAGTGTATTGTAGAAAAAAGATGTAATAGTTTCACCAAAACCATCAATTTACTATTGTAAAATTAATTTTCAATAACATTACATTTCTTGACCTTTTTAGTTTACTAAAATTTGGAAAAGAATAATGTTATATCCATCTCTATATTATTATTTAGTCTACAATCTATACTATATTTTTCGATCGAAAAGTTCAGAAAAAAAGTTTATTTAGTGTTACATATTTTAAGGCAAATATAAATTGAATTTGATATGTATTTAACCATGTACTACGCTATGAAAATCTAAAAAAAAACAATGTTTAAGAAGAGCGTATACATGGCTCATGGAATGTGTATCATGAATCGATTTGATTTATATTCAGAAAAGACCGTATTTTGATGTTAGATACATTGTTCCGTTGTGGATTAAGGCGTCACCTTAAATATATGTCTATCTCTTGCACACACGTTGTAAATAACGCTCTCTGTTACGCAACGAAATGATAGACCTAACATTTAATACGCTGATAGGCCTACTCGTTCTCGTGTTTTGGGTTTGAAAGATGCTTCAAAATAAGGAGCAGGCCTCCTCACTTTTGTAAAATGTATACAAAGTAACAGCCAGTTAAAGGGAACAAGAGAATAATCAATACCAAAGATATTATAGGGCCGGTACATACCTGGCGTGCAACATGGGGGCGAAAAACAGCCGGACGAAATGCTTTGTGGCGGTCGACGGCTGGAATTACTGGTAATGCATTTTCGATCTTATTACAATTCTGATAGAATACAATATATCTTTATTTCATGTAAACCAGATACAGGCATTTATGAAATATTGAGACTAGATGCGCGGATGAAATTGATGGTTATTGAGAAACTCATTTCGCCAGGTCTGTTAGCCCATTAGGTTGGGCATCTATCAAACCCAAAATAGCGGACTCTTAGAAGAGTAGAGTACAGTTCTGGGCGAGGCCTCTGTATACCTCTTCGGGATTCATGAATATTTTTGTGGTTATTTATAATTGTTGTCTTTCCCAGTATAACGATGCATATCTTATGGCTTTTAGTAATAAGTGTTTTGTATTAGATTTTATACATTAATTTTTAAATATTTCTATTTTATTTAATCACTTTTTGAACGTCGCACTTTCCCACCTAAAAATCTGTTTGAACATACCATGCCATCTGGCTTAAAAATACGTGCCTACAATCAGTAATTTTTCCAATCGACCATCTTTATGACTAAAATCGTTTGCGCCCAGCATCCAAACGCAGAATTACTAACTCTAAGCGGACTGCAAGCATTTCAAAGCATTTTGTTTGCGAAATGTATCACCACAATCGTGACTGTAAAATACATTGTATTATATTTATTTTATTGCAATAATATTTTAGTATTGTTTTTACAAACTTGTGTAAACATGTATTTTGGGCAATTGTAGGCACTGATGTGAGAACAAAATTTTGCACTCATAAATAATTGGTTACTCAAAACGTAATTGGCGTTCAAAGAGTTGAAGCAATTTAACTAACATTATTTTTAAAGATGTTTTCTTTTGTAAATTCTTTCATTCATTGCATTACTGATAAGTGTCAATGATAAAAAAAAAAACAATATAAATACTAACTGTACGTGGAAACTATCCTTTCTACGATATTATACAGATTTATTCTCTTTAAATTTGGTGTGCCATAAACTCGACACTAAATATTGATGTGTTGTTTCTTTGTGTAAGTTGGTGTTTGACCACAAAGCGACGTTACACTAAACTAAATAACTAGAGTTACATAACCTAGGATAAGGATAACTGGGTTCACAAGTGATCCAAGAAACTGGTCTAGTCGAGAATGCCTACGGCATTAAGGCTTACATTCAGAAACGACAGAAACGAGTCTAATCGTGAACTTACGCTTCCATCTGTCAAAATTTGTTCGTAAGTTTGACAGATGGAAGCGTAAGTTCACGCTTAGACTCGTTTCTGTCGTCTCTGAATGTAAGCCTAAGACCGCCTTTGTAAGTCAATGATTCGTGTTTTGGAGCGCAGTGTGGTGTTTCGAACATGATCTGTTAATTTTACACCTAAAATACTGCGCTCCATCGCACGTTGGCCAACCTTGAGTTTGGACTTTTGAAGGTTCATCAAAGACCAAGTTTAAGCTCCATAGGTAAGAATGGGAAGAATGCACTGTATGTCCATGAGTTTTAGTGATGTTGGAAGGTCACCCTTCATTAGTTCTTTCATGGACCAGTAGCTCTTCCAGGCATTTTCTGTCTTAAATAAATAAATGTTATTAGTTTCGAGATGTTGAACTAAACGCATCAAACTGTAAATTTTGATCATCAAATAACGAAACGCAGACATAAGTATTGTTCAAGGCCTTAAGTGGCCGCCTGCAATTAGGAAGGTTACACAAACTATTTGATATGAATTTTTCACCAGGTTGCAATGCAGTTAGAACAATGCCGTAGCCATTGGGGGTTTACCCCCTTACCCTCGAAATCTCACATAGTGTATTTACATCGTGATGTTCAAGTCAATCCAGAGACGGTTGACCAGCGCATTATCTCCCAAGATTAGCATTCAATTCAATTTAACAGTTGATTTTTTAGTTTTATAAAACAGTTTTTAAATTATTGATGTTCTTAATTGCTTTTCTTGTTTAGGGTTCATCCCCTCCGAACTAAATTTCTGGCTACAGCTTTGAGTTGGAATCATTTATTTACTTATAGAATGAGTATATTGTAGTAAGTATGAAAGTTGTACCAGTTACAGAAAATCTGCAAAGATTGTCGTGGTATGGACATGTAATGCGAAGTGATGAGAATCATGTTATAAGAAGAGTTATAAGTATGAATCTTGATGGCTATCAGAGAAGAGGCAGACCAAAGAAAAGATGGATGGACTGTGTGGAACATGACATGAATGTGAAGGAAGTGAATCTGGAAATGACTTCTATTAGAGATGAATGGAAGAAAATGACATATTGCGCCGACCCCAAATAAAATGGGATAAGGGCTGGAGAATGTTGATGATATCTTACTGCTAATGGACAGGTTCTTACGCAGTAAGTGATAATTATGTTACATAATATATTTAAATTATTAGAAGGGTATAAAAAGTCTTAATGTATACTCCGTTCGAAATAACATTAGAAATTTAAATAAGTCCATTTACACTTTATTCAACCGATTTTGACTTCTATTACGTTGGTGACATGACAAATTACAGCTGCAGTAAACATTTGTTATCGTAAACACGTTTTTGCTTTTAATGCCATCCTTATGCGTACGGAATAGAAGTCAAAATCGGTTGAATACACTGTAAAAGGGTTTGTTAAACGTGTCTAATCTTATTTCAAACGGAGTATAGTGTATTGTCTCATAGTGGAATGTTCTAGAAAAACCTAGACAAATGGTCCAGAAAAATCTCCTTTTTGACCAAAATTTTACTTGAAACACTTGTGAACTAAGTTGCCCTACATCTTGATGTTGAACTGACTAATAAGCTATTTAATTAAGAAGGCGCACAACTATCCCATATATCTTTTTATAATTCTGTTTTCATAATGAACAAATGGCATAAACCAGCTAGTCTTAGCTAATGTTACTAAGGTTTTCGACCAGTTGAATGTGTTCAAACGTACTAAAGGATTTCTAATAGCGATTTTTCCGCAATTAACAATTGTTTTTTTTGCTAATAGGATGTACAGTTGGCCAAATAATTGGTCTACCACCTTAAGGTTGCAATTTGTTAGTACGCCATTAAACAAACAGGTCTACATTCTCTTGTCAAAATAATAAAGTTTCAACTTCAGTGATATTTTCATTTGATAGGAAGTTCTGTTAAAATTGATACACCACTTTTTTGGCCGACCGTACCATCCTATATGTTGATTTAGTAGAAAAATCACGGTAATTCTAAGGAATTATCAACAGATTTTACGAGGACATGTATTTGTTGTGCAAGAAGCTTATATTATATTGCTAGCATTAAAAATAAAATTGTTATTGATATAAAACTAGCAACTCTAGTTATTTAGTGTCAAATTTGTACCTTTTTATATACCTGTTCCCTTGTTGATCTCATTGGTGAAAACTATTGGAGTGTGTTCTATATTCGTACAGGATCTTCTTACGCTCAAAATATTACATATACCTTGTGATGTATTTTTATAAATAAAATCGTACATAACATGTAATAAGAAGTTTTATTTATACAATGTGTATCAGAAATGCATGGTCATATTTAAGGGTGTGGATCAGACCATCAAACTGAACAACTTTCTCTATGGGACCAACATCGTAAACCCGAAAAAATTATCTTGTTGTTGACTAAATATCATTAAAAAAAAATGCATTTTGTTATGATTTATAAATTCTTCGGGTGACGTTATCGCTCGGCGATAAAGCCCTATAAATAAAGGAAAAAATGATTTTGGTTAGACTAATGAGACTAAATTAATTTAGTTTGTAAACAACCAAATCAGTACCTATCATTTATTGAACGGTATGTCTTATGAAGTAAATGTTCGTTGAAGACAGTAAACCCCAGTCCCACCCACGTAATGGTAATATGATTATCTCTATGAGGGACTAGAACCTTGTCGACAAGTAGAAGAAAAAACATACACAATCTTTATCATTGGTTTATTTATCACGACGAGGGTACAGCGAAACACCAATAACATGGAATGTTGTACATTTATACAACAAGTCTTTTAGATTATGAACAAACATACACTGAGCAATTTCAAAGGAAGATCTCTATACAGAATATAATATAATGCCCAAAAATTATATATAATATTAAAATTGAAACAATAGTGTATTAAAATCAATAAAAATAACAATAATTGACATACCTAACTTATGATTGGGTTGGGTAGTACCTAACGTAAAATAAAACGTAATAAATACGGACATTCACTCTCGACAGCTCAATTAATTGGTGACCATGTATATACATAGTAAACATGGCTATATTAGCTACAAATTTCCAGTATAAGGTGACCTCCCACTTAAAATAATAACGCATAGAAGCATAACACGTGGACGCAAAGTGAGGCAAATCAAACTTAGTTATAAATGGCTAAGTCGATCGTAAAAACGTAATTATGTGTGCGTGTCGCCAGCCATTTATCGCATGCTGCTTACGCGCATATATTTACGCTTGTTGCCTCAGTTTTTAGTGGGGAGTATCATGTATGAGATTATCTTTTAATGCGTTATTCTTTTAAAACCTCACATTGTATACAATGGCTTTCCGTACGATGAGGTCAGCTTATACTGAAAATTTAGCTTGATGTACAAGTTGTCAGTACATATCTATTTTATTTTATGGGCGTAACAAATTATCATTATTAACCAATACTATACATAGGTATCTCATTAGACCACTGCAGGAAACAATAATGGAAAATATTTCATAGTATGGCAAATGAAAACAAAACCCGCATTAAATGGTTTTAAATTAAAAAATAAAGCAATTAACAATAAAAAATCTTTGTTACAATACAAGAAAGTTAAATCCAATTAATTTTCAGTTTCTTTTACACCCATACCCTTTTACAAAAGATTGCTTTAAAGCAAGTTTAGTAAAACCCAGGTTTTAAATATATCCGTCACTTTCTAACGTCATATAAAAAAAAGAGACGCGGCTATCTTAAAACCAAGGTTTTACAGGATATGCGTTAAACAACAATTTGTTATAAGACAGAATGTGTTCCAGAATTTATAACAACAAAATATAATGTAGAAATGACTCATTAGTTTACAATGAAACAAACATGATTATGCGAATTTATTAGTCTGGCTCCTATTTTTGAAACACCAAATAATTACCAGTCGTTCTTTTTCAGCGGTAGAGGACTTATTTAATTTGTATTTACATAAGGGATCTACAGTGACTCTTGTTGCTCGTCAATTGCTACAAAGAATAAAGGCTGTGTTTCCACCAGAGCCGTGTGAGGTATTTAAGTGGTGCGCGAGGATAAACTCCACCAATCAGATTACTGCGGACTTATAATGAAGAAATACTATTGGTGGATTTTTTCGTCGCGCACTGCTTACAACAGGGGGGCCTAAAAAGGCCACATTGAGCAATTCATCTACTGATCTGCATAGTAACTGTCAAACAGATGATTACTGAATATGAACCTTATGCGGATGACATTAAGAGTTGTCAAATAAGTAGATATTTTGACATTTGTAATATCAATCATATTTTGATTCAGTTAAAGCGGCCTTTTTAGCCCCACAGCTCTGTGGAAACGTTTTGGGTATCTATTCATGTGTACTAATTAAATTACCAAGGTGAAGTCAGTAAACAAAACATGTGGGACAAACATTAGAAACGCGAAAAATATCTGGTTTTCCGTACATTTAGTAGAGTAATATTGAATTATTTGTATGGATCAGCAAATTTTTTGGTCCCATAGTAAAAGTTGTTCACAATGATGAGTACAAAAAACCCTTTTTTTTAAATAACGTTGCCCCTCGCTAGTATTGATAGGATTTGGAAGGTAGAACTTTATACAATACAATACGCTTTATTGCATACCAGAAAGAAACAATTATTATCACACTCGGCGATTTCTGCCAGACAACCTGCAATCTACATTAAAAAGTACCAATTGCTAATTATTTTGTGTTCCAAAATGTACACATCTACCTATATACAACTATGTAATCCATATGCCTATAAAACCACCACAAAATAATAAAAATTGGCAAATTAGACCTAATAAAGTCGCCATCTCAATTAGAAAATATATTTGTCATAAAAGTTAGTCAATTTTGGCCATAAAAAAGTACGCGTACAATACAATTATGTACTATATTAACATTTTATTTTTGTTTTAATTGCGCGAGTATTTCACGTAATATATTGGAAATTTGGAACTGTATAGCCCGATTTTCATTCCAGGAATTTTCTTTAATTAAGGGCTGATTTTTCAATCGCTAAATAACTTTATCCGAGGGAATAAATTTGAATTGTTGACAGCTTATATATACAAAATCTGTCAAGTGTCAAAATTATTCGATGGTTATAACATTATCTGGCAGTTGAATAATCAATCAATAATTGTATGTCTGTATAAATAAGAGGCACGAAGAAAATTCCCTGAATATGAATTATTTGTATTAAGTATTTGTGGAGGAACGAAGTATGGTGTTCTTCCATCGAAAAGGGAGGACCCGATCAGGCGATGTGATATTGCTTGGCGGGCCGAAGCCCGACGGTTGATGTCGGACAGTTGTATACGTGTTAGATACGATAATCTTTTTCCTTGCGTAATGCAGGCTTCGTAATCTGTTTGTAAATCGTATTGTATACGCTCATTGACAAACTTTAATTGCTACGTTGCAACGTAGTTCCTTTTTGTGACGCTAGATGTCGCTACATATTTAACAAAACCTCTTCAATTTCAATTCAAATACATTCTAACTAAAATTTATTTATAAACACAATATACATGATTGCAACCATAAATCGACAAAATTCCTTTATACAATGTCTTTCAAGTTTCAAGCTCTGTGATGCAATAATCCACTAACCGTTCGTTACATTTTGGACTCTAAAAGTATAATTTTAGAATCTAAAATTGCAGTAGCAAATAATACTCGGGTTAAAGCAAAAAAAATCTTAATATCATTGCCGATAGATGATAACAGTTGATGAGAGATTTCCAGGATTTTGTATTAGCCAAGTTCGCTGAAGAAAATGATGACTGAGTGTGTTCAGAATTTTACACTAATTTGTTTTTGTACTTTTATTTATAAATGCGATAGTTTGGGTGTTTAATTGAAGCCGGATTGGGATGTATAATCTAAATCAGCAGTTTCAAGGTAAGTTAGGTACAGCCGGCAATTTTTCAGGTCGACTATCCTTAAGGCTAAAATCGTTTGCGCCCGGCGTCCAAACGCAGTGTTACTAACTGTAACCCTGCGGTCCGAATTGCGCTAAAAGTGATAATATCGCAAATCCGACCAAAGTCACAAGTAATAATATTACTCAAAATAGCCCTTATACTTTGCGACTATTACATTTGGTTGGATTCGCGATATTATTACTTTTATCGCAATTCGGACCGCAGGGTAAGTGGTCCGCACTCGTTCAAAGCATTTGGAAATGTATCACCAATTCACCACAAAGTATTATGACTGTAAATTACAAGCAAAGTTTTTTTTAAATTTCATCCAACATCTGTCATGTAACGATTGAAGAGAAATGTTTTTTTGTAAGTGTTGGCCTACACTGTTTTTCGCCCCCGATAAAAAAAAGAAGATTGTTATAAGTTTGTAGTGTGTATCTGTGGATCTGTCTGTGGCATCGTAGCTCCAAAACGGATGGACGGATTTCAATGCAGTTTTTTTAATTGAAAGTTTGTTTAATCGGGTATCATCTTATCTAGGTTTAATGAAAATCTGTTCAGCCGTTCAAAAGTTACAGCTCTTTTTTTTGTTGGAGTCGGGGGTTTTTCACGGTTAGGTTATAGTTACCATATTTCTTCATCAAAATAGTCTTTAGCATAAATATCTCATATATTTAGTATAGTTTGGATTTTCCAGTATGAGCTGACCTCGCACTGTATAGGCTTTTCGTAAAATGAAAGGTCAGCTTATACTGGAAATGTCTGGGCAGTTTAATTTCTGCCCTGCTATAACCAACTATTATTAAATCTATCGACTTTGAAGCCTACTTACAACTATTGCAGCAACTTGTAAGAGGATTCTAACATCACTAAATCTGTCTAAAGTTCCACACTGTAACATATTCACTGATAAATACCTGCCACACCGTCTCGTCTACGAATGTCTTGTCTTGCGTCTGTACGCAAGTGTGGCACTACCCTTATACCTGCTATGAGTACTGAAGATTTTGCAAGGTGTTCATGTACTGGAAATAAATAAATAATAATGGTTAGCTTGGACTGTCTTATTGTTCTAGTGGACGTAACCATGGCTACCGAGCATGCGGTCCTGGGATCGATTCCTGGAGTTGGAGTGCCTGTTAAACGACAATAGGCTCGGTTACGGGATATGGGACTTAATACGATCATCGCTCTCCAATACCTAACTGAAACCGACCTCCACCAGTCATAGGTGTCTGTCTCTTTTTATGCGTATCTACTTAGAATAAGATACGATACCACAGCGGAAATATTTATAAAAGTAATACGTCAACGTAGGGGGGGAGGGGGTCGACGAAGTGTGACATTATGTGACAAGGGGTGGGAGCGGTCCTAAGTTTCGTGACGTCACATTTCAAAATGTAATACATTTAAGTGTTGAAATGCCAAATTAGAACTATTAACGAAAATCTTAAAATTATTCCCAACTCTATCTTTATGGTAATTGAATTATTATTTAAAAAATAATTTAAATGGAAATAAAATTAATTTCGGAACTGCTGTTTTAATTTAATAATTTCTAGATTTAAAATTGCAAAATATGTGACGTCACACTAGGGAGGTCTCAGAAATGTGATCAACTGTGACAAGGGCGGGGGAGGGGTCAAAAAATCACGAAATTAGTGTGACGTACTTTATGGATGACCCCTTAGCGGCCGTGAATGGTCAATCATGCGGTGGGACGCGTCGCAGCCGTTTACCGAACGACCATAGCGCAGTCTCGTAATAGTAACTAGTAACGTTCGGCGTTTCACGCAATGTCAAAGGAGTCAAATCACTGTAAAACATATTTCTACAGTGCAGAGACAAAGTTTCAGTTGGGTATTGGAGAGTGATAGCCCCACTTTTATATTTAACTTCGAGATTCGAACTGAAAGGCGAAGGTAAACGCGGGACACAAAGAACCGAGTTTGTGGCTCAACCTTTTTTTATTTGATAGGGGCGAATTTCCAGCATTAAACCACGATAGCCAGAGTTGATGACGTAGTTCCAAGTAAACTCCTACTTACATGATCTCCAAACTGCTGTCACTATTCTTGGTGGCCTGTTCCCCTTCGCTAGAGTTGGAGCCGCCTGACTCAGACCGCTGGCTGCGACTTCTGTGGGCCTTCTTCTTTTCGTCTGCAGGGACTTCTGTGGACGTCGCCTCTTCAGAGTGCCGCTGCCAAGCGGGTATTGAGGGCGGATCCGACCGGGTTATTAGGGCGGGAAATTGGTTCCTAGAAAAATATATCGTCCGTCAGTGGAAAGCCAAAACTACTAAAGCGCCAATTCGTTGCCAAACTAACTTAAACATTAGTTTGGCAACGAATTGGCGCTTTAGTAGATTTTCCTTTCCACTGACGATATGTAGGTATTACAGTAAATTTTGAGATTAAGTATTTTTTAAGAAGCGAAATCAAATGTTCGTAATTTAACAGAAGTTGATAACATTGACTCTGGTAATAAACTTCAATGCGATCGTGAGAGGCTAAGCTAAGAGCTATTTTGTAATTTTTTGACTGATCATGCTGTTGGGACTCCCATCTTTATGATCGGTAATTTTTTATAAGGTAGCTGAAAGATTCGTCTTTCACGATCTTATGGCGCAATTTCATTAGTCGATAGGGCCCGCATGCCGGCTGCGAGAGATTTCTGGAACGCGTGCCACAGGGCCCGCATTCGGGGAACCGTTTTCATTAGTGTATTATTGAAGAATGAAAAAGTATTTGACTCACGACCCGCAAGCTGTATATCGACCGATGAATTTCATTGGTCGATATCACGATCGGTATAAAGCAAGCGGGGAATCCCTGCAGACGGTAATATCGACTTGTAACTTTCATTGGTTGTTATCTCGCCTGCGGGGACTCCCCGTATGCTGTATACCGAACGAGTTAACGACGACCAATGAAATTGCGCCAGTATTGAAGTTTATTACCAGAGTCGATCTTCATTACCATTTCAGTTACGCGGTAGACCCGCTGATTGGTAATTGGAGCTCATTGTAAGGCCCATTTTCATCTAGATGGGTCCGTTCACACGAGCTAGTTTTAGCATCGGCGACTAGCGATTTTGCGATAGCATCGATGCTGGATCGCGATTTGGCGACTCACTGCGTCCGATCGCGGTTGCTAAAAGTATCGCGTGTGAACGGGGGTAACGATCGATCGCTGCATCTAGCTTCCGAAAAGCGACTGAATCGCTAGTCGCTGATGCTAAAAGTAGCTCGTGTGAACGGGCCCGATTAGCCTGGAAGAGTCGAAGAGCTAGTAGTAATGTAATATAGTAAGTAATGTTACCTATTGAGAAGTATTCCTTTAACAGACGCGACATCAGACTTGATGTTGTCAAGCTGCGACCGCAGCGCGCTCTGGTGGGCGTTCGCTTGCATCTCGCCCCGCAATGCGGTCACATTTGCGTTGAGGATGTCCAAACTCTTGCGAAACTCATCGATGCAGTCCGCTGTAGATTTGCGCTTCGGTTGTTCTACGAATAGTAGTTGTCTTACATAGTTCTGTGGGTATAAAGTTTTAGGAATTAAGCCGGGGTTCCACTGGCTCCGTATAGACTCCGTTTAACTCGCAAGAGTAAGAGTGAGATTCGAATCGAGATGTTCTTACAGAATAGCTATGCTTGTATAAAATGTATTATGACATGCTTCCACCAACAAAGATTCTAGCGGAGAGGATTGAACGAGTAAAAATAGTTCATAACGAACTCGATCTTCATTTCTCTTTCGCAGTGGAAGTAAATTGTCAAAACTCTTTCTTAATGGAAGGTAAAACCTATTTTAGCTAGTTGGGGTCCGTTCCATCCAGCTATTACTTGCTCATTACCTTTTCGCAGTGGAAGGCTTATCGTGTGTAAAGAGTACCTACGGCCTATTCTTTACCGGAAAACGAAACCTCTGTGTTTTTGTTCGACAAACAATATTATAATATTATGTTCGGATGAAGTCATGTTAAAAGCTTATATAAAACAAAGTATATTAGACTCCTGCTGAAGTATGTATAGTAAATATAATGATTAGACATCAATTGTTAACACATTAACATTATAAGTACTGTTAGGTAAAGATTTGATAACACTTTTTAGGAAGATTAACAGTACTACAATAGATTTGATAATTACATTCTGAATTATGACGATAACATTTTATCTATTATAAAACGTATATTCTGATAGTGTGATGAAAGTTAGATGCTAAATTTTAAAGATAAACATTGCTGCGAAAGTTTGTTCTACATAATCTCTGCTTATGCTAAATGCTTAGAAGTTATGTAATATTCCATGGTAATATTGAAATAACATGTTAATGAACTAGAATTACTTATTCATAGAAAAACCTGTTTCTGGTATGATTCTTGTGTTAATAAAGAAATGCCTGTTTTGATGGCCTGTGCCTTCTATTAATACTGTTAACTAGCTGTGCCCGTGACTTCGTCCGCGTGGAATTAAACAAAATTAAATTTTCTTTAAATTAAAAATAGCCTAAGTTAAAGTCCGTAGCCAGTGAAAGTCCCGTCAAAATCGGTCCAGCCGTTTCGGAGAGTAGCCGGAACAAACAGACAGAAATTTGTTTTATTGGATTGTCCAATCATGCATTATTGGAGTCAGCTACATTTATACCAACTAATAGTAACGTAGTAAAATACTGTATTTGTATATGTATTTATACCTATAATGTATGTATGTATATATTGTAGATCAAAAAATACATAATTACGATTAAATAAAATAAAATAATTAAGTTTTTGTTGCAGGGTGCAACCCTCGTTTTTTACATGCTGTACTGTCCATGCAAAGGTTGTCTGCAATAAATCGCCGATTGCGATAAGACCACCCATTGTACAATCTTAAAATGTTAATTACTTATGTATAATTATTATGTTCAATGTTCCTTTTTTATGAGATTTACAATAAAGATTATTTCTATTATTACTATAAATAAATATTATTAATTTTATATTATTATTTAATTAATCTTAAACTTAATTGATATAATCATGATCTTATTATACTATAGAAATCCACTGCCGAAAATGGGCCTTTTGAATTTTGTGTAAGAAAATTCCCCCAACTCCAACAAGAAAATGAACTGTAACTTTTGAACGGCTGAACAGATTTTCATTGAACCATAGCTAATAAGATGAAATCCGATTAAACTAGCTTTCGATTAAAAAAAACTGCATTGAAATCATTCCCTTTTGGAGCTACGATGCCACAGACAAAGACACAGATACACAGTCACACACTACAAACTTATACCACCCTTCTTTTTGTCAGGGGTTAAATATTAGATTGTAATACTGAAATAACTTACTTTATAGAACCAGTAGCATCCATACATAAAACCTCCATACACCATTATTGGAAGCACAGTGTCCCTAAGCCAAGATCTCCGTGACTGATGGAAGAACATGAGTTCTGAAGTTAACGATGGCACGTCCAGCATTTCAGTGCATTTATCTATAGCTCTATGTATTTCTGGATCGGTCAGGCCCTTGCTTCGTAAGAACCGTTCCTTGCTTTCTAAGGTGCATCGTTGTACACTCGGGTTTGTTAAGAATTTGACTGCAGTTGTTACCTGTGGGGCAAGATATATTATTTGTAATTTTTTAAATCAAGCTTCACATTTACTTAATTAAATTGATACCTACATAATCCCAAAACAAACCATTACAAAGGCTAGGTATGAAATTAAATTTGTGTGGGATTTATTAGTCAAGGTGAGAGAAAGATAGTGTATTGTATTGTTCAGCACAACAGTCAAGGTGAGAGAAAGACAGTGTATTGTATTTTTCAGCACAATTACCGATTAATTACTCTTTAGTAAAAGAACATATAACATACCATGAAAATGACAACAGAATTGTCAAAAAATTACGAAATTGTATGTAGTTTGTAGTGTGCCATGAC
The DNA here is from genome assembly GCA_932294325.1 of Allophyes oxyacanthae. Lineage (NCBI taxonomy): Eukaryota > Metazoa > Arthropoda > Insecta > Lepidoptera > Noctuidae > Allophyes > Allophyes oxyacanthae. Next base: position 13,660,813 of record OW028622.1, read on the forward strand.
ATTCTTCTATCTCTACTATTATTCAATATATTTAAATTACAATAAAATTATGCATGAGATGACCAACAGGCATTAGCATTAAGTACCTTCTTTGTAGTTTATTTGTTATGTGATTTGGACTAACTACCATCTAACAGTTCCTTTAGTAATAGTTTCATTTGGATACTTTCTTTTTAAAATATATGGTATTCATATGGTTATTCTTATTCTTTTCAACCATTATAATATTAGCTGAGCTGACTTCAAAACTTTATACATCTGTTTCTGATTAGTTGTTACTTAAATACTGCGTAATTTAATGCCAAAACATGACCTATTTCCAATTCAATTGATATTAGTTATTAGATAAAGTTCTTATAAGAATAAATAGTTGTAAATAAAAAAAATATGAGATAAGTAGTAATGACACTCTGACCTAAATCTTTAGTGGCTCCTGTCTATGATGACAGAGTAGTTTTTAATTCTACTTGAATAGTACAATCTCATACAATGAAGTGAATGGATTAGAAAAAATAGGTACACTACACATAATCGAGTACGAAGGTCGTTCGTACATAATGATATTCAGTCATGTTACCAATCACTTTAGAATAACGAGAGTTGAATATTAATCAGAGATAACATAACATTTAAAGTCAAAAATTCAAAAATAATTAAGAAATTACCAAATTCTCCCGAATTTCTCCTCCCGAACTCGCCAACGCCTCCGAAGCCATTTCCATTTATTACAGTAAAGTACACAAATACCTAACTCTCAAATGTGACTATAACTAGTTTTTTATGTATGCACAGTACAAAATTAACAAAACAGTAATTAAATTCCGTAATATCGAAGACGATTTTTTATATCAATTTTCTCTGACATAATGGTGACATTTGATTTGTTCTTTTTTCTTTGAAATCGCGCACAGACCACAGATAAATTTTGTTCGTTCGGAATAATATTTTGGTCTAGGTCTAATGCACAGTCAATTCTAAAAGATTTTTCCCCTTAAAAAGACGAACATGAATGTTTTAATTTATAAAAATAAATTACACATTTAACAAGGTTTATTTGTTAAATAACATATGAGCTAACATTACATTGAATACAAACATAAAACTAGCTTTAAACAATTATTTTTGGGTCGTGGAGTCCTGTGTACCGTAAAAACACGTAAAGAGACGAAAAGTCAGATATCAGTCACACAGACGTGCGGGGACCCTAGTCGCGCGTACGGGGCGCGGGTGAAGGGGGCACGTTGCGGTTCTAGAAAGTTCTTCCCGCCGATTGAGCGAGACAGAGCGGTCGGCGGTCCGGCGCGGAGGGCGCGGAGCGGCGCGGTGCGCTCCAATTTTAGGCCACGTTATATCCTCCCCCTCCGAGTCACTATAACGTCTCGGTGGTGGCTCGGCACAGACAGAAAGACGGGGCCGTCCACGAAGGCGCCGGGGCTGTACCGGAGCTGAGACCTGATCAGACCTATGACAATACGGCTTCAAATCCGAAGCATGGAATTTCCCCAAAACCTTTGAATTTAGGTCAGTAACCTCGTAGGTGGTGGGAGAAACTAATTTGGTGATGCAATAGGGTCCATCGCGTTTTGGCATGAATTTTCGGGTCCTGCCTTTAGCAGCGTCACTTAACAAATGCGTGGTGACGAAAACTAAATCACCTACTTTATAGTCGACAGTCTGCCGGGTTTTGTCAGCGTGTACTTTCCTATCATCCTGTTGCCGTTCAGCCCTATCTCTAATAACATCCCAGTTGTCTAAAAACCTACGGAGATACGGGGTGATTTGAGGAAGAAAATTCTCTTTGTCTAAAATAGCTCTTAAATCGCGCTGAGTGTCGAATGGAGTACGCATCTCTCTGGCAAACATAACCTGAGCGGGACTGGCCCCTGTAGTGGAACACGTCGCACTATTCATGGCAAATCGCACAGAGGACAAGAATCTTGGCCACATACGGTGTTCGTTTCTTACTAAAATCGAGAGCTGAGTACGCAGATCCCGGTTCTTCCGTTCGGCAGGGTTTGCTTCCGGGTGATATAACGGTATGAGGTTTTGTTTGATGCCGAAAACAAACATACATTGTTGCATGAGGGCTGAAATAAATTGGACACCGTTGTCTGAAACGATACGGCGTGGGAAACCGTATCTAAGAAAATATTCATTAATGAGTACGGGCGCACATATCTCGGCGGTAGCTTCTGTCAAGGCAAACAACTCGACCCACCTTGTGGCAGTATCTTCCACTAAAAGGACCCATTTCTCTCCATGGTGACCTTCCGGTAAGGGTCCAAATAGATCAATGGCGAGTACCTCCCCACGCTGATTCAGGACTGGTGTCTGTAAGAGTCCAGCGGGCTTCTGATTGGACGCCTTATAACGCTGGCACTCTTCACAATTCTTCAGGTAATCTGTAATATACTTACGCATCCCAACAAAATAATAATTTTGACTGATCCGGTTGAAGGTCCGTTCTACCCCTTGGTGACCGGCTGTAGGAGCATCATGAAATTCCTTCAAGATCGTCTCACGCATAGTGAGCGGCACGACGAGCTGTGGCTGTTCACTGTCCGTATCTGGAAGGTAACGATATAGAACACCTTGGTTCATAATGTAACCCCTATCTAGCCATTGAATGTCGACGGCTTCAGTGTCCTCGAGGCTTTTGATGATCTTGGCAACCTCGGGATCTTCAAGCTGCTCCTTACGAATGTCAGCTGAACTTACACGTGGTAAGTCAACTATAACACCGCAGACATCACAACTGTCAATGTTGGTATCGTCGCACTGAGGACGGCTTAGGGTATCAGCCAACACATTGGACTTACCTGGCGTATATTCGAAACGAATATCAAAGGCTTGCAATTTCATAGCCCATCTAATGAGACGCCCGCTAGGCGTTTTGAGAGTTAAGAGCCACTTAAGCGGCTGGTGGTCACTTTTGACAATGACAGGGTGACCATCTAGATATCCACGGAACTTATCCGTTGCCCAAACAACTGCTAAAGCTTCCTTTTCAGTTGTGGAATAGTTTTTCTCAGCAGAAGTTAGCAACCGACTAGCGTATTCGATTGGCCTCTCTTCTAGCCCTTCTCCCTGTAATAAAACAGCTCCTAAAGCGTAGTTGCTGGCGTCTGTTCGCAACACAAAAGCTTTAGAATAATCGGCTTGGACCAGTATAGGTGCCGAAGTTAACTTATCTTTCAAGCACTGGAACGCCTCTTGCTGCTGACTATCCCATCTCCATGTCACATTCTTACGAGTGAGCATCGACAAGGGTTGAGCTACCTGAGAAAAATTTGGAACAAACTTCCTGAACCAAGAGCAAGTCTGTAAAAAAGATTTTAAATGCTTTAAGTTCTTCGGACTGGTCATCTGCAGGACAGCGTCGACCTTCGAGGGATCCGGCTTGATACCTTCAGGAGTTATCACATGTCCAAGGTAATTAATCTCTGGACGAGCAAAGAAACATTTCGCTCGATTTGCCTGTAAGCCGAATAAACGCAACCTGTCAAATACCTTTTGTAGGTCTTCTAGATGGCTTGTAAAATCCTCAGAAATAATGAGTAAATCGTCTAAATATGCCAGCAAAACGACACCTTGTAAACTAGCGCCAGAACGGAAACGATCCATCAGCCGTTGGAAAGTGGATGGAGCGTTCTTTAATCCGAACGGCATGCGGTTAAAACGGTAAGTTCCGAACGGTGTTACAAAGGCAGTTTTATCGCGATCAGCTGGTTGGACACGAACCTGCCAATAGCCAGCTTTCAAATCAATTGAAGACATAAAACAATGGCGTTTAGTTAATTGGAGAAGCTCATCTATGAGCGGAAGTGGGTAACTATCAGTTTTAGTGATAGCGTTCAATTTTCGATAATCTACGCAAAATCGAATGCTATTATCCTTTTTAGGAACTAAAACCGCTGGAGAGGTCCATGCAGACTCACATTCCTCAATAACACCATCCTTGAGCATTTTATCGAGTTCAGTTTTCATTAACTGCTTTTTTGCAGGTGTGAGGCGATACGGCGGGACCGATATGGGTAAATGATCTCCAGTATCAATATGATGTTCAGCATACGGTGTAGGTTCTCCCCCTGGTTGGAAGACATCCTCGTTATGCTGTAAAAGAGAAGCTAAACTCTCACGTTCGGGAGGGCTCAGCATCGTTCCCTCATCTTCTCTCAGAAACTCGGCTACAGAGCAAGACGCTAGGCTGCTTGGGTACTCATATTCCAATGGGTACACTTTTTCAGAGTCATGAAAGCGCCATGTGGAAGTTGCAAAATTAATTTCCAACCCAGCTGCTGTTAAAAAATCCATACCTAACAATGTATCATTATTAGCAGCATCTGGAAACACAAAAAATTCTATGTTGATACTCTTACCTTGTATCTTGACTTCTAGTGAGGTTGACAGCATTTGGTGTGTCGGTGCTGAACCATCAGCGAGCCTTACACGCATAGAACTAGGAGTGAAGGCTTGATTATGCTGTTGCAGCAACGCGTAGAGTGAAGATCCTGCGATAGTTCCCTTGGCTCCGGTGTCGATTAAACCCCTTCCTCGGATTCCTAAAATCTCGATACCTAAAATAGGTCGTCGCGGTATACCATCATGTAGAGAACTTATCGACGAACAGATAATAAATCCCTCATTCTCGGATTTTGTGATCACCTTACCCGACATAACATTTTCCGGATTTTGTCCCGAAAAATTCATGGTCGCCCTACTGGGAAACCTTGTTTCCAGAATATGTCCCGAAAAATTCATGGTCGCCCTACTTTGCGAAGAACACTGACAAGAGCACACCATAATGTTATTGTGACGTTTACAATTCTGTTTGGAATGTGACAAATCACAATCCTTACATGTAAAATTATTTATAACGCATTGATTATTATCAAAAGATTCCCTAGGAAGTACTGACTTAAATTCACTATTTATGTGAGTACTATCCGTACTTGGGTGAGATAACGACGTAAACAACGAATTATCATCGTATGAGCGCGCGAAGTTTAAACTTTCCTGCATAAGTTTACAAGGAAAATAGTCGTTATGTTCAGATATAAAATTATTTACTGGGGGTGTTCTTGCATTATTATGCGAAATATAACTCTGTTCTGTAGTGGTAAGCGTTGTGTTTACATTTACACAATTCGAGCTCTTAGAGTTGACACTACGAGAATGAGAACACAAATCAGATACAGCCCCGGTACAGACCATAGGTAAATCTTTAACATTACTCACCTGCGGGAACGGCTTACCGTCAGCTGATGCACCCGGGGTCATTGACATTCGCGATTTTGTTATCGGTACAAAATCGGCCGAGCTAAAATTTGAATTACATTTCGCGCAATTTGAACGCAAGACACCGCTCTCGCCGCATCCGTAACATTTAAGTATAGCTCGCGTATCATTATCGTTTGTCTTTAGTTTATTACACTCATCACGATTGTGTCCATGCCGCTTGCAATACCAACAAAACTTTTTGTTTGATGATGAAGCAGTGCCGTCGCTCGCAGGTCGTGCCACGGAGTCGCGCGTAGCAGGACGTGCAGGGGCACCGGTGCTGTTGCAAGGCGCGCTGCCGCCGGCGCTCGACGCATGTTGTCCGCGAGCCTCCCGCGGCGTCGTCGGCGCGATGCATGGCGGCGTCGACTTCCTGGTCGGCATTTCGCCTGCTGTTGCAGACGATGACTGCGGCGTCCTAAGGCGCCGACGCTGGTACTCGTTGGTGCCTTCGTCGGTCGCGTCTTCAACGTGCCTCGCCTTTTGTAGTAACACGTCGTACGACGTTATTTCATCACGACGTAGACGTTCGCGGACACGATGGTGTAGGAGGCCGTACAGCATATCTAGTTGTACCTTCTCATTAATATCGCCGGCTGGAAGTCGAGCGAATAGGGCTCGTGCTTTGGCGACGAATATCTCAGTCTTCTCACGATGACCTTGAGACATACTAAATAGTTCCAAGTAAATTCGATGGGGCGGACGTGTGTCACCGAAGGCGCTTCGTATTGATGACACGGCTTCGGTCCAGCAGCTGATGGTGGATTTGATGCCCTGCCACCAGATTGCGGCATCTCCAGTCAACAGCATTGATAAGCCTCGTAGGGCGTTGTCGTCTCCTACGTGGGCACATTCCTTATATGCTTCCATGGCGTCGACGAAACCGTCAAGCGATTCACCAGGCGCTCCGCTGAACCGCGCTGTACATTTAGCGAAGTTTCCTGGAAGGGGAGCGGGCGCGGACGCCGCGGCCGGCTGTAGCGCCGCCGCCAGCGACGTCGATAGCGAGTCACGACGAGTTTCATGGTCGAGAACACGGTCGAGTAGGCGTTCGAATGCTGCCGTTTGGGTCTGCTGTAGCGTCGTCATGATAGACGCCATATCGTCGGCGGTGAAACTTGGCCTAACCGACGGTTGTGTGGGAGCCGTTTCTTCCGCATCGTCGGCATCTTGAAAGTCGGATTGTCGACGTGATTGCCGGCGTGTACGTGTCATAGTTTCCGTGGAATTCACAATGAATTCCACTGAAGTTCACGGTCACAGGCCCGCGCTTGGGCAGCCAATTTAACAAGGTTTATTTGTTAAATAACATATGAGCTAACATTACATTGAATACAAACATAAAACTAGCTTTAAACAATTATTTTTGGGTCGTGGAGTCCTGTGTACCGTAAAAACACGTAAAGAGACGAAAAGTCAGATATCAGTCACACAAACCACACAGACGTGCGGGGACCCTAGTCGCGCGTACGGGGCGCGGGTGAAGGGGGCACGTTGCGGTTCTAGAAAGTTCTTCCCGCCGATTGAGCGAGACAGAGCGGTCGGCGGTCCGGCGCGGAGGGCGCGGAGCGGCGCGGTGCGCTCCAATTTTAGGCCACGTTATACACACCATTAATTTCTTCTATTTCCCAAAACTGATGGATTTTATAAAAAACGAGTTTAATTATTTCGTATTTTTAATTCTGTGGAAGAATATTAATTCAGCTTGCAGCTTGCAATACAATTTCTGAACGAATCGACGAATTACAAATGACAGTATGTTCCAGATAGAAGAACATCAATTTGTTAACATTATGATATTGCTAATCTTGTTGCACCAATAGTAATAAAATCTTGCTGTCTTCCTCTATTCATGTCATTACTCATTAGAACAGCGGTCATTGTCAATATTGTCATTTCAAAGTTCAAACATTTAATTTCTGTTTGTGTGATATTTATCTAAGTTTTAATGCAGTAATCTTGTAAAATGAGTGATTTTGTTAACGCGACGGAGGCTGCGTCCTTAGCCGTTCAATTTGACCAAACAGGACAAACTGATAAAGCTGTGGAATGCTATAGAACAGCAGCGAGATTGTTAGACAGGGTTCGAGATAGTTTTCCCCAGGAGAAACAGGAAGAAGTAAGGAATAAAGTGCAGGAATACCTTGAAAGGGCCACGTTGTTGACGGAGCAACAAGGTACAATATTTATTCTTAACGTTTTATTTAGCACTAGATCAAAGAAATACTGTCAATTTTTTTCTTAACTGTATTACCATGAGTCATACAGTCAGTAGCATGCATTGTACCCAGTAGGCATTTAGTCTAATGTTGTATGATATCATTATTTGTTTGGTCTAATCTGGTTTGAACACTATAGCTATGAATGTTATTATAATGCTTATTCTAAAAAGGAAACTAATTATCAATTATTTTCGTAACTAATACGGAAATGAAGTAGGTATAACAAAGACCAATTTTTTGTGTGGTATTGTTGAATGTTGATTAATTTATTGAGTGACGAAACACAGACATTAGTATTGTATTTGGGTGCAGGTGTCTAGTTGTGATAAGAAAGATTAAGTCATTACTTATAATATGTTTCAGTACTCACAAAAAGTGGATAAATGTTGCTTGCAATATAATAGGGGACTTACATCTATCTTATGTCATCAAGCCATGTAGGGGTCCTGTGTACCATAAACAAAACATTCCCTATTTTGTTTTGTATTGTGGAGATTGGTACATAATAAATAAGATTATGTGACTGTTCCTAGCCACCCCAGGCTAATGAAAATTTAGTTTTTCCTAAGTTAGAAGTATTTGGTTGGCTCCTCCTCTTATTATTTACCAATCTCAAAACAATAAGAGCTATTTCCCTGTATAACACTATGATTTATAAATGTCAATTATATTGTTCATTGATACAAAAAAAACTATTTTAAAAATAGTTTAACATTTTCTGAAGACTACTGTACAATAATGACAATGATGACCTTGGCAGGCCTCTGTCGCTTGCTCAAGGTCATGCGCTAAATTGGGCAAATAAATGATTTAATAATATTAAGTTTGGTTTGACAGACAGAGCACAGCAGGCAGAGAGTGAGCGTGGAATGCAACAATGTTACTTCCTTATGCAACAAGCTTTAGATGCTGATGAGGCCAATCTGAAAGACAATGCTTTACAACTGTACACACAGGCCGTTGAGTTGGCTGTTTCTGTTGTAAGTATGATCTTTTCAATTTATATGTTTTTAATCCAATTTTAATATAATGGCTCCACCATCGTGATGTTATAATGATTCTGCCGATGTCAAGGTCGAATAAAACTGGATTCAATTCAATTCAATTCTTTATTGCATTCCATAATGTGAAGTTGAAACAGATGGTAGGCTTAAATCTATGGATCAATTTTGGACCACAGCATGGTTTAGTAGGAGCGAGAAAAGCTGCTTTTTTAGTACTTTAATTTAATGTTAATACATTCACAACGTGTTTATAGATATTTTATTAATTGTAAAAGGCCTTTGAAAACGTTTATTACCCATACATCTTATAATAAACTTATTAACAATCACATTGAAACTCCTATTCCATGATTAAAGTTTAATATTTTTGCAGAAAGCAAGTGATCCAGACATAAAAGCAAAGATAAAAGGTTTAGCTGAACAGGCACTAGATAGGGCCGAGGAGTTGAAAGGTATTAAAAGGATTGGATCTCTTTCCATTAATGAACCAAAGAGACCAGGTAAATTATTTCTTGTATAACTATTTCGTGGCTAAGCACTTCTATTATCCTTTCAAAAACAATTCTTTTATTGTCCCTTTACTAAGTCGATCAAATACATTTCGTAACTATTGATTTTATCAGATTTTATCTTATTTCTTCCAGTGACATAGTAGCAAAATATTTATTAGTTGACACTGCATTCTTAAAATCAGAATTTTAATCTGATTTTTTTTTATTTAATCTAAACCCTTGGCCCCTTTATTATTTAAATTTCTCTTACAGCCGTGTCGCCACTCAGACCCCTTCTACAAAGAGACCAAAGCATACACTTAAAAGTGAGTGGAAAGCAAGCAACATATTCCGATGAGGAAAAGGAAGTGTTACGTACAACATCCAATATAAATAATAACTGTTTCCTACCGTTTATGGATGTGGACTTATCAGAGCGGTTTCAGTATGCAATACCGTTTGAAGACAGGGCTAGTGAGCTGAAGCTGTCTTCTAAACAAGAGAAGGAGTTTGACAGTTGGGTGCGACCGCATGAGATTTGTACGGACCCGAAGATGATTGTTGGAGATCATGTTGACTGTTTTAGTATTAAGCAGACGGTGAGTATCTGGTGCCTTGTATTACGGATCATGAGAAAAAGCTTCCTCATATAGCTTATGATAGCTAGCAGACTGGATTGCGTGTCTATGAACCACTGCTGCAATGTTTCAGCTAGACCTATGAACTTGCAGTAGTGGTTTCGCAAACGTTTGTGTAAATTAATTAATACCTTTGTTAAATAATTTATAATGTAGGCAAATACTAAGAACGGATTCTTGAAAATCCGTAACGGGTTGAAAGGGGGTGTCAAAGTTAGTATGATATTTTACGAGCAAAAACAATCTAAATGACGTTTAGGCTCATCCTGTAAACTGTATAGTTACAATATTGTTTTATATTTCAGATAGTATCAGACTGTTCGTTCGTCGCATCCTTAGCAGTGAGCGCGCTGTATGAGAAGCGATTTAACAAGAAGATCATCACCTCCATTATATACCCCAAGAATAAGAGCAAGTCGCCCGTCTACAATCCTTTTGGCAAATATATGGTGAAGCTACATCTGAACGGTGTTCGGAGGAAGGTGAGTTCGGAATAAATGCTCTGTTTCTCACTGGAAATGGCTCACCCGTAGTGGAAAGATGTATTTGTTTAGATAGGTATATTTATTGTATGTATGTACTCATCCGTGTTAGGTATGTATTAATCACAGACATATAATACCAGTAGCAGACCAAACATGAATCCATTAGATGGGTAGGATTCTTTATCCCTTTTGTACAGATTTCTTTAGAAATAAGCAGTACCTTTGTACTTTATGCTCCTACTTCATATTTATCATGTATTTTATGTGTGCATTAATTGTTAAATAAAGATTAGTCAGTCAGTGATTCGTAACGAGGCTTAATAATAACTTGTGATTATTTTAATTTTCAGGTAATAATAGACGATCGGTTGCCGTACAGTAGGTACGGGCGGCTCTTATGTTCCTACTCCAGTAACAAGAACGAGTTCTGGGTCTCGCTTCTAGAAAAAGCCTATATGAAAGTGATGGGCGGATATGATTTTCCTGGCTCGAATAGTGTGAGTTTTGATATTAATTTAGTTGATGTATCCTTATAAACTAGCAAATCATAATTATTCTGGAGAATAATGTTATATTCGTAACACACAGCGTGATGCCTGCTCGACAGATAAATACAAAATTGGTAATACTGTATATTACCAATAAATTTGTAATAAAAATCGTGTAAATCCCTTAAACCACGCTTTCTACTGCTTATTATGAAGAACTTTTACTATGGGACCAACCCTTAAATCGCGAAAAAATAAGATGTTCCAGACTCAGACATGTCTTTTGTTACAGCCTGTAGAGATTATAAGTCAATATACAGATCAGTCAATTCATAAGGGCAGTACAAGAACCTAATAGATAGAAACTACAAGGTTCTTGGGGCAGTATAACAGTGGCATGTCATCTTAAAAAAGTACAATTTGAAATGTCAAACAGTCATCAGTATTTAAAATCGGAACGTACCAGCTCCAATTTTACGTCCCGAACTGCAATAGGGCAGCTCGGGTTATTCAGTTTTGCTTTTTTTTACATTCACAACCGCTAATGTGCGTACTATAATTAATCTTATTTTACACACAGAACATAGATCTCCATGCCTTAACGGGTTGGATTCCGGAGCGTTCTGCCATCAGGAATGGCGAACCGGACTTCAACGCGGATGCCTTATACGAGAAGATCAGGACGAGGCTAGAGAGAGGTGACGTTTTAGTGACAGTAGCTACAGGCTCGCTGTCAGACGAAGAGGCAGAACGCACTGGACTTGTGGCGACGCATGCGTACGCCGTGCTCGATGTTAGACTTGCTAATGTAAGTATGTAAAATTATAAGAAAATTGGCTATACAGTAAATAAGGTGTTATTTTAATAATGCAAAATATTTTAAAGCTAGGCTTTAAGAATGGTATAGAATTCATTTAAAATACCAAATGAAAGCTGCAGCAGATTCGAAAATTGTGTAGACATTAAGATCGAACCGAGCCCACCAGGTCATGGTCATGTGGTCGATTCATAATCATAGAGGAATAAAAATTTTATGCAAACAGAAACATAATTATTTTAATTAATTTTGTAAACTTGTAAAATAATGTGGAAATAATTTTCGTTTTTTTTTTCAATTGTCTGTGTAACTTATAGATTTACCTTAATTATTAAAATAAGACTATGTATACCATTGAGCGTCGTGGGAATCGAATTTTAGGGAGTTTGGACTAAGATACTAATATTGCTTGCGAGCTGTTCACCTAATATTGATATCTCTCGAAATGTTGATCAGTCAACTGTTTGTATGTAAGACATTCTTATGTCTAAACGAATCTTGGGTGTTAATGCAAACGATTTGGACGCTCAATTCATATCACGTAGTCTCATTTCCTGTTTCGTGAGACTTAAGAGACAGGGAATGTATCCAAATATCTGGCACCAGGGCGTGAAACTCCTGAAGCTCAAGAACCCCTGGTCGCACCTGCGCTGGCGCGGCAACTACTCGGAGCTGGACCTGTCGCACTGGTCGCCGGCCCTGCGCGCGGCGCTGGCCTACGACCCCGACAGCGCCGCGCAGTACGACAACGGCGTCTTCTGGATAGACTACGCCAGTATTCTCAACTTCTTTGATGTCTTCTACCTCAACTGGAACCCTGAGATGTTTCAGTTCACATATTGCATACATCAGTAAGTATTTTGTTGTTAGCTTCATAGTTAGTTAAGTGTCGCAACTAATTGTATCTCATATATTTTCATGCTCATAGAAATTGAGGCAGCCCAAGTAAGTTATAAAAATACTTGTGTTGGGGTTCCCTTTCATCAGATGACAATGTTTCCGAATTACCTGATACTTAGCTGATTCTGACTAGGATGAAATAATGAAGTAATAGTTAATATAAATTCAAGGATAAATCGTATGTCGATTTTTCTCGTGGTCCTATGAGTCCGATGTGAATCGTGTGGACCGGTAGGTTCAGAATTAACTAGGTACACTTATTATATATTTTTTTAAATACCTGATTTATACAGAACGAAATGGGGAAAGGTGTTTAAATGAGCGGTAGATATGGGAATGAAACAAAAGAATATATATAAGAGACTAAAAGCTGCATTATGTGGTCCAACTGTCTTTAGTTAAGTCGGGCTTCCACTGGCAGCGGAGCAGGCTCCGTACGGACCCCGTTTAACTCGCAACGGTAAACTTCATAGAAGTGCTTCCACCAACAAAAAGTCTAGCGGAGAGGATTGAACGAGTAAAAATAGTTAATAACGAACTCGTTCTCCATTTCTCTTTTGCCGTGGAAGGCGATTATCAAAACTCTTTCTTAATAGAAGGTAAAACCTATTTAAGCTTTGTGTCTGTTCCATCCAGCTATTACTTGCTCATTACCCTTTCGCAGTGGAAGCCCGGCTTTATTCTTAACAAAACATTGAAAATCTTCGTCTGTTCTAGAAAATGGGACGCTGGTACCGGCCCAGCTAAAGACGCGTACAACATCGGCGAGAACCCTCAGTTCTCTCTACACGTACAAGGGCGCGGTGCGGTGTGGCTGCTGTTGACGCGCCACATCACGCAGATCGACGACTTTAGGGACAACAAGGAGTACATCACGCTACTCGTCTACAAGAACGGAAGAAGAGTTTATTATCCCTGTAAGTGTTTTTTTTAATAAATACTTTGGATAAATTAAGATGTCATACGAGGTGCATTCAATAAGTACCTAGCCTCATCGCCAGAGGGCGCTGTAGTTTCAAAAGAGTTTTACCACAGTGTAGCACATTCTTTTTAAATTCTTTTTTCAAATTTTCATTCCAATCCCTTCATTTGTTTTAATTTGACAACTTATGGAAGCCAACGTGTCGATCGGTTTTACAAAAATGGAAAAAGAGCAATATCGTTCGGTGATTCGATTCCTATTTCCGATTACCTCGAGAAGGGTAAAACAATTACAGGGCTTTACTATGCCGATTTATTGGGCCGATTCGACGCCGAATTAAAGAAAAAACGACCCCATCTGGCGAAGAAAAAAGTGCTGTTTCACCACGACAACGCACCGGTTCACACGTCTGCCGTTGCCATGGCCAAATTGGTCGAATTACGCTACGAATTGCTGCCCCATCCACCGTATTCTCCAGATTTGGCCCCTTGTGACTTCTTTCTGTTTCCTAATCTGAAAAAATCACTCGCCGGGAATAGATATGGATCGAATGAGGAGGTCATCGCCGCCACGGAGGCCTATTTTGCAGAGTTTGACAAAAACTATTTTTCGGACGGATTAAAAAAGTTGGAGCATCGCTGGGCTAAGTGTATCGAACTAAAAGGAGACTATGTTGAAAAATAAATTCCCACTTTTCCAAAATTTTCGTTTACTTTTTGTAGGCTAAGTATTTATTGAATGACCCTCGTAACATACGTGACTCGAAATCTATTTCTGTTTTTAAGAAATGTGTCAAAGACCATTACCTTTCTTCTTTACAATGATTGTCCATTACAATATATATATACATAATTCCTATATATAAGTATTTGTTTTTATATATTTAGATAGGTATTTATTCGTACGGTATATGTAGTTCATTGTATTTGTTATCTATGTAGTTTATTTCATAGGTATGTAGTTATTGGTTTAGTTTAGTATACCATAAGTTTAAGTGGTCTAAAGAAGTTATTTTTGTAATTTTTACACACTGTGTCTACGTGTCTATCATCCATATTTCCAATCGCGGGACTACTGGAAGAAATTTCTTTAGAAATAAGTAGTTCCATTGTGCTCATATGTCTGTAACATTTTTATTACCATGTTTCCTTGTGTGTACATAAATAAATAAAATAAATAAATGTCTCCTGTATCGTTGGTACAGTTTACAAAATATACATGTCACATGCATACACACCCAGACCCGGAACAACTATCTGTGTGCCTGCCTGGCCTTTATCCCAACTACGTTGGCGTCGGCTCCCAGTCTAACCAGATGTGGCTGAATATCAGTATTTTATACGGAGCGACTGCCATCTGACCTCCGCCACCCAATTACTGGGAGACACTGATACCCTAAGGTTAGACCGGTTGTCAGACTTTATGGGTTGCTGACTCCGTAACGATTGTCAAAGGTATTCGTATGGCAACCGAGACCAATCGTTAACGGAAATATAATGTCTTAATGTAGATCATACAAATATTTGCTCCGTGCGGGGATCATGTTCAAAACACCACACTACGGTCCAAAACACGAATCATTGACGTAGTTCAGAAAGCCGCAAAACTCAAATGGCTGGCCACGTCTGCCGTATGGCTGATGAGCTGTGAGCCAAAATTACTACTATGTAAAGCCTTGAAATAGCTAGATGGCGTCGCGGCAGACCACGAAGAAGACGAGAAAGAAAAAACATTTATTAGACATCACATTGTAACCGACACCGAAACAATAAAATAAAATTTTAAAAAATGTTTATTAGACAAAAAAACAACAATTAAAATTAATAATAATAGTAAAACTATTTATAAATACATAGCTAGGACAGAAACAAAAAACTCGTACGTAAAGAAACACGGGAACCCACAGTCACAATATAGAAACATTTGTATCTACCTATAGGCTGCGTCGGTTACCGGTTCGCTCGCTCGCTAGATAAAATTTATAAAGAATGGTCCAAACTGGCTCTGGACCTGGCAATTATGGGGGGAGGCCTTTGCTCAGCAGTGGGGTGATATAGGCTGACAATAATAGTAACGTTTTATATTAGAGCCCATCTTTAAACACACTCCAAAGTAGCCGCCAAAAAATTTGCCTCGAATCTGCGTAATCACATCTAACATTATTTTCAGACGATCCTGAACCTTATAAAGACGGAATAAGGATCAACAGTCCGCACTACTTATGTGAGCTTCTAATAGGCGAAGGTAGCGCTGATAGATACACTTTAGTGGTATCTCAATATGAAAAGAGTAAAACTATTTTCTACACGCTTCGAGCTTATGCAACGTGTCCCTTCACGCTCAGCAAGCTTGAGACGTATCCTTATAAGAAATCTGTAAGTATATATTTATGATTTTGTAGTTTTAAGGATATTCAGATTTCCAGAATATTCGGCGGAAGAATAGAAAAAGATGAACAATAACCTAACCGTCAAAAACCTCCGACTCGAACTAGAAAAACAGCTGTACAGTGCCACAATCTTATCTGATCCGGTGACCGAAATTGGAACTAACGTCGCTACGGAACAAAAATGACATTTTTGTAGGGAGATGACATTGGTAAAAGCAACGGCAGCGACGCCATGACCGGGTCATTTAAGTTTGTGGCACTATAACTTTTGAATGACTCAACAGTTTTTCATAAAACATAGCTAAGAATCATCTCGTTTAAACTAGCTTCCAGATAGCAAAATCCGTTTGAGATCTATGATGCCACCGACAAAGAGACACAGGCTTCAAACTTATAACATACCTCTTTTTTTGTATCGGATTATAAACGATGTCTTCTGTCAGAACTGTTACGAGGAACGAGGTATGGTGTTCCTCCATTGAAAAGGGAGGATCCTCCGACCAGGCGAGGTGATATTGCCTGGCGGGCCGAAGCCCGACGGTTGATGTCGGACAGTTGTATATGTGTTAGATATGATTTGAATTCATATTTTCGCACCACTGTAAACACTGCTGCCTTGCTAAGTAGTTATTCTATGTGGCGATAGATGTCGCTTCAACTGTATTTATGTACGGCGGTTCAATCAATCGATCGATGCTGGACATGAATCTACCCCAAGATATTCCTTTGAGTCCAATAACAATTGAAAGCAATTGAAGAACAATCATTGAAGTCAATAACAATTTCGACCTTTTTAATAATAAATATTATAGTTTAAAAAAACTAAAGAAAACGCTTTAGTCATCCAAACTGAACGTGTATTTAAAATTTCAGCTCAATCGGAAACCGGGAAGTGGGTCAAATTTAACTTCCAAGATTTTCTTATATAGTTAGTTACAGGTGAAGCTAATAAAAGCTTGTTAAAAATAATATTCATTCCAGTTAACAGGAGAATGGACGACTCGCACCGCAGGCGGTTGTGAGAACCACCGCGCAACTTACCCCAACAACCCCAAGTTTATCATAACAGTACCTGATGCAAGGTCTCCCTGTAACATGGTGGTGGAACTGAGGGGACCCAAGCAGTACCAGATGGGCGTGGATGTGAGGGTTGAGGCCTTAGATGACCCTACTGTCACTGCGCCCTTCTTGAAGGAGACCTCGGGAGCTTATAGGTGAGAAGAGAAGAGGTTCTTTACGTATTTTCTATACAAATAAATAAAATTTTAGTGTTTGTTATGTCAAAATAACAGCTTTTTTCTAAATGCACATGAAAGTATATAAGGTACATACAGGATATTTTTTATGTACTGCGCATAATTTGTAGATTGAATTAGTCTGTTCCTAAATGCAACCGCAGTATTGGGATACACATTTAAACAAAACGAAAATTTATAAATTATAGACTATGTTACTCCGAGATACAGTTGGTGAAAGAATTTTTAAAATCGGTCCCGTAGTTTTTGCGTTTATCCATTACAAACAAACAAACATACAAAAAATCAAATCTTTTCTCTTTATAATATTAGTTTAGATAAATCAAAATTAAAGAAATATGTCCTTTGATATTTGTGTCTATATTTTGACTGCTCTCAGGCCCGGTTTCGTAGTCCTAGAACTCCGCAACCTGCCCGCAGGTCGGTACATCCTGACGGCCTCCACATTCTACCCAGCACAAGAAGGTCCCTTCTTCTTGGATATCAAGTCCACGTGCCCACTTACATGCGAGGGGCGCAACTAGCGAGCGCTTGGCAGAAGAAAACAAGAAGAGTTTAGGTTTAACTGATTTTAAATAAGTATTATTGGGCTCAGAAATCGAATATGTATTTATAATAAGCACACCAATAATTTAAGAACTTACAATTTTAAATATAGATAACAACTAAAATAGACATTGTAACAATCATAATAGCGATCTAATTACTGATCATGGTGTTCGGACTCCCATCTTCATGATCGGTATTTTTTTTACAAGGTACCTCAAACTTTCAATTTTTCACAAAAATATTAAACCATGTAACCTTCGATTTTTGAGCCTGATATAAATTAATCTAATATATAAAAAAAATCGTTGAAAGGATTATAATGTGGTGTTCATAGGTTTATAGGACTCGATTTGTCGGTGTATTATTGACTCGAATGCTTCGAAATTGCAGCTTTTAATAATGCAGTTGTTAATGCACATTGATTTTAGGACTAAAGTATTTTTATTTATAATTATTTTTGACTATAAAAACAAAGTGATGAAGTAGATCTGTACCTTTCAGATAAAAAAAAAATATTATTAGAACGCGCACATTACTACATAATAATTCGAATACTGTCGTATACTTAAACGCAACTCAATTTTAAGTAGCCGTCTTTGGGTGGACTGTAGAAATAGCATAACATTTAAGAGTCTCTTAAACTGTAACGTCCTTCCAGAATGGGGTAAGTGTACCAATTATCTGGCATAAAAAAGCTTTATAGAATTATATTAAGCTGCAGTGAGTCAAGAAATTGAGTCTACATTAGCAAAATATCTCTTAGTCCTATTAACTTTTTTCCGTAAAGGCTCATGGGAGTTTCGTGAAATTCAATTTGCGTCGCCTCGCAGCCCGTAAGCGACCGAGTTTGGGTTGCCCATAGGGAATGGTGTTTTTAAATGCTTGATCTGTGTTGTTTGGGAAAACGATATTCACAATAGAGTTAAATTGATATAAATTTAATAATTTCATGTAATATTTGAACCAATTTATACATATAGATGGAATATATGAGGTCGTTCTAATTTCAACACCAATTATCCTGATGCATTTATAAATATGATCCTCCCAATCCTATTTCAGACCCACATCGGCGATAAATGAACCTAACAGGGGTATTAAATTGCATTTTCATAGTTATGTGTGCATAAACATAATATTTTTGTGGACTGTATTTTATGGAGCGTTGCTATTAAAACTGCGAGAAAGTTTAAAACAGGAAAGATACAGTCAGTGTTGCCTATAACTATTATAAAATTACCAATTCACACAAACCTATGAAAAATAAAATATAATAGCGCTGTTAAATAAGTTTTACGTTTTAGTAATAACTACAATATCTGAACTCCAAAATTTTAGTTGACAAATTATGCGACACATCCAACTATTTACAGTAGCCTATCCAAAATTCATTTAAAACGTGTCTGAACAAAGTTAGCACAGCGGCAAAAAACACAGCTTGTTTACAGTATAGTTGCGCTGCTCTAACTGCTAATTGCGTTTATGCAAATGTATGCACGTTTTTATTCTGTGTAGCGTGCGCGCTCTAATATAGAACGATAACGCAGTGTATGTAATTCTTTGTGAATGCATTTAAGTTTGTTGCGACTAGTCTATTTTACATGTTTTTTTAAACATTTTTAAGTTACGATTTGTAGGTGCTAAATTAAAATGAGTTAATATTATTAAAACCATGAAATCACATTGGTGAATAAAAGAATATACCCAAGGATTTAA
Source organism: Allophyes oxyacanthae (assembly GCA_932294325.1). Lineage (NCBI taxonomy): Eukaryota > Metazoa > Arthropoda > Insecta > Lepidoptera > Noctuidae > Allophyes > Allophyes oxyacanthae. Next base: position 13,679,970 of record OW028622.1, read on the forward strand.
AATTAATTATTTCGAATGGCAACAATTTTTGCATCACGAAAGTATTTGAAATGGAATCGATATGATCTGTCAGTTTGCGATGCATTCGTAAAGTGTTAATGACATTTTTATTTTAGTTTTAAAGCTAGCTTGGATTCGCTTTTTGGTCTGGAGAATAAATAAATAAATGTTTGTGATAGTACTTTAGACGGGGCATATGACTACAATGTACCATAGAGTAATACATATCTAGATAAAAATTCAAAGTTAACAAACTAGTCATAGAGAACCGTCCAATAAAACTATTAACAATGACAAACAAAATTATGTCCCACATTATTATAGTAAAGTCTTTATGATATTTATCTATAAAAATATCGCTATATTGCAGATTTATCTTATATAATATGAATTAATTTATATTGAAAGAACGCCTGCGTTGCGAATTTAATAATTGATTAATGAAGAACATAAAGAATGAAAAATCATTTATTCGGACTAGATATTAGACAACACAGTGCACAAACAAAAAAAAAAGTAAAAAAAAAACAAAAAAAAAAATATTTTTTTTTGTTTGTTTTTTTTTTTTACTTTTTTATGTTTGTGCACTGTGTTGTCTAATGTCGAAATTTTTCTATAAACAAAAATTGTTAATATGAATTCTTTTATAATATTATCGATACTAGCAACACTACCTCAGGTTTTTTTTGCTGGACCGGCTGTATCTTTTATTTACGTTGTCTTATGATAAATACTTTAATTTATGTAGATGTAATACATGTTATAACTAAAAAGTAAACTATACTAATACTCTATAATTATTGTATTATCCAGTGTAAGGCCTCATTGTAGGTCCAACTATACTCCAGTCCAGGGCTTGTAAGCTTTTCTGCCATCGTTCATAAAGTTGCGCATTTCGCATGCAATCACACATGCTCTGCTGTGATAGTTTAGTTATAAGGTCAAATCACAGTGTATTATTATAATAATGTTAAAGAATCTATTTTCTTTTTATAGAATGTTAATTAATAAAATATTTTGATAATTAAACCGTTGTTTGTTTTTTATTCTATGCTAAAGACATGACCGTACTGGGCGGAGCGACGCGGTCAGATATTATTTATATGAAATCACTAGCTGACCCGGCGAACTTCGTACCGCAAATAAAATAACTGTGTACCTACCTACCCTAGTTTATCTGCCATACCTACCCTACCTACCTGCCCTATCTACCTACCTAACCGAAACCCCAGTTCTTCCTAGTAGGTACTTAAAATAATATTTCGCTGAGTTGGAGCATTATATACAAAATATAGTCAATGCAGTGCATTTTTGCCCTCCGATGCAAAGAGGGTAACACAAGCTTGTGTATTACAAAATCATTCGCTGACTCGTACAATAATATCTCTAAAAATATACTGAAACCGAACAAGTCTTCCATTACGTCTTAATTGCAATGTTCCCATATATCCATAGACTAATATATGTCTATGCATATATCTCAGTATCTCGCAATTATGTAACTTTTATCCTATGTCAATACTCCTAGACCTCTGTCAACAACCGTTTAGTAAAGAGATTAGGTATAACTAATTAAATTTATGGCAACACTTATTCCGTGTTTTAGACGTTTGTTTAAAGCCCGAGATGGTCTATTATCCGGAAATGAGTAGAATGTGGTTAATATAGATCTGTTGGTTTGGGATTGTCACTTGTTTTAAAATTGGAATACCGTTTCTTCCGTTGTGGTAAGTTGAGCGGTTGAGTGAGCGAATGGAAATCATCGTAAAATTGTATCTTTTATCGAATCAAGCGGACTTGTCTATATTTTTGAAAGAAAAAGAAAGAAAGAAAGAAAGAAAAAATGTTTATTGCCACATTAACAAAAACAAAGAAAACTTAAAACTCTAATACACGTCTTAAAATTAAAATTATGGAGTATGGCAATAGGAGTGGGCTCAGCGGATGTTGATCCGTGTGCAGCATGGCTACAGCACGGATCAACGCTGCATATAATCTTATCCTTTCGAAAGAAAGAAAAATCTTTTATTCGTATACAACACAATGCACATACAAAAAAAGTTTTCTTTTTTACAAAAATTAACAATTAACGAACAGCAATGTGCTGTCGTCGTCGTCGTGCCAGTAACAGTACCAGTACCTATCGATAAAATTGATTAACATACCTGAGTATATAATATCTAATATTTTATGACCTTTTTTCTGTAAGAACACTCAATTTTCCAATGTATTTTCCTTTTATGTATTTTATTTGTTTTTCTGTGCACAATAAAGAATAAGAATAATAATTAGGACTACAATCTCTACAAGGTCCAACCGTTCTAGTCCCAAGCCCTATAATATAGATATACCTATACGACGACACGGTTGGCGCAGTGGCTAAGCAATTAGCTTTCTGCGCTACGTGCCGCGGGTTCGATCCCCGCACGGAACAAATATTTGTATGATCTACAAATAGTTGTTTCGGGTCTGGTTGTGTGTGCATGTGACATGTATGTTTGTAAACTGTACCCTCGATACAGGAGAAATGCTAGTGAGGGGCAATGTTTAAAAAAAATTAAAAAAATATATATCCCTATAATATCACACTGAAAACGCGAGAGAAAAAATCTGATGTTGCATACAAATAGGTACCTACTAGATGTGTGCGCCGATGCCCGCGGCGGCGCCATCGGCGTCATCGGCGTGGATGGTGAAAATTTTATTAAAAACAAAATATTGCAGACTTATTCGCCAAATGACTGTGACGGACGAAGTTATCGGCAAAACGCGCTGTTAAAATTATGGTCATATAAAAATAGTATTTTATTAAATTTGCGTAAACAAATACGTCGAAAGAAACCAATAAGCATATATTTAGACATTTCTAGTGTTTAGTTTACTAGTATATGTCTGAATTGTATCTAAAACAACCGTATCTGTCCGACCATCCACGCCGATGACGCCGATGACGCCAAAGCTGGCATCGGCGCACACGTCTAGTACCTACTTAGTACATAACTACGGACTCGAGTCAATGTGGATGGAACGGCAAATTCTTTTTCGCGTATTGTTATGAAAATATCTAAAATAATTGGAATAAATCAACTGAAAAATTGGCCGTAAAATAAAAAGAACAATTTGTAAATTTCCTATAACGCCATTCAAAATTACGTGAACTCATTAATGTGTTTGTGATAGAATCGAACTGGGACAAAACGTAGGTAATATAAATTGTAAATCAAATACTCGTTAGAACAGACAGACCGTTCGATTGTCGACCCAATGTCCTTAAGATAAGGAGCTTGCTGTACATATTGGTTTTCCTTCGCTTTGTGAGTTTGGGGTGCAAAGTAAAAGATGAAGCGGTTCGCTTAAATGTATTTTTTTTAACGTCTTCGTATCTTCCTACCTAGCAAGTACCTTACCGTAGGTATAGCGCACCTCCGCCCTTCACCTCCCTCCTCCGCCTTTCCCCCAGGCGGAGGATAGCCTATGATAGTGGAGTTTCTTGCCAGTTCTTCTCCATAGGACCTACTATTTGGAACCGCGCACATTACGCATTAGAGTCTCGACAATTCATAATTGCCTGTATCTGCGGGTCTACCGCGTAACTAAAATTGTAATGAACATCGACACTGGTATTAAACTTCAATACGATCGTGAGAGCCTAAACTTTGAGCTAACTTGTAAAAAAATTAACTATCATGAAGTTGGGACTCCTATCTTCATGATCGGTAAAAAAATACAAGGTAGCTCGAAGTTTAGTCTCTCACGATCGTATTGAAGTTTAATACCAGTGTCGATGTTCATTACAATTTTAGTTATGCGGTAGACCCGCTGGTTTACATGAAATAAAGAACTATTCTAAAGGGTCTGAATACTCTGAATAGGCTAATAAAAAAAAAAACATCTTCAACTCAAAACAAATTACTGATGAATTCCTCTATTTGCTCTTGGATAAAATGGGTCATAGGCCAATGAATCATTTTATACAAAAGTTTGCAATTAAAATACCTAAAAGAAATTTGAAAATGCCTGTTGGAACCCTTTACCGCTTATCACTAACACCAAACCCCAACGTAAATGTTTTATAAGGGTACGCTTCAAAATTTAATTTAGCTGCGTGTGTGCGATTTCTCATTGTTTTTGTAGGACTAACGGCAGTGCTGTGTGCGTCAAGGTTACATTCTGATCAGGGAAACGGGAGATGTGTTACTATTGTAAATTAAGACGACTAATTCTATGTTAATCAACACGTACATAACAGTCGGCCCAGGGAGCCTACCATGAATGTTTTTGACTTATCTTAACGTTAACGTAAGCAAACTTTGAATCAAATATACACATTAAATCCATTATATTTTTTGGAAATACTGGAAATTTTTAGATTTTCATGACACAAGCGTGTATGATGCGTAAAATTAAACAAAAATGCGACGGAATTATTGCACTTTTCATTCTGCTTACGTTATCGTTACGATACGTCACAAACATTCGTAGGCGTTGATATAGGATTTCTTTTAGGGGAGGGGGGTGGATGGATGGGGGAGGGGTGTGCAATTTTTGTGAGATTTGGTAGAATCTATATAATTATCTAAAATATAAATTATCTGTTATAACAAATAACAGACACTTTCATTCACAGCGAAACTTGCTTGTTATTTTGTTAAATAACAGTTTTGCTCTCATTCTTACTAACTGGATTAACGCTTGCTAGAAGGACAGACACCCAGTATTTAATACAAATACTTAGTTGGTGGGTTTTAATCTCGTAGTATGAAAATAACAGGCTGTTATTTAGTAACAGATATTTCATCCTGTTATTTTTGTATAACAGAGAGAACTGGGGGGCTAAAAAGGCCACTTTAGATGAATCACAATATGATTCATATTATGAATGTCAAAATATCTACTTAATTGACGACTCTTAATGTCATCCGCATAAGGTTCATATTCAGTAATCATCTGTGTGACAGTTACTATGCAGATCAGTAGATGAATTGCTCAATGTGGCCTTTTTAGGCCCTCACGTAACACAATTGACTGTTATGTTACAACCCATCGCTAGTTTCGTCTCTCGTGAATGCTCTTTCCTTGCATTACTGCTAGATGAATACACACTAGAGTTTATGAACATTTTGAGCATATTGAGGCGTCAATTCGTGTAATGTATCAGCAGATGTAGGGATGAGTGATCCAACTTGTCAACTTAATACAGGATATCTTTTTATGTAGTGTGCATATTTTGTAGAGTGATTCAGTCTCTGTTCTCACAGAATAGCTATAGTCCAAAGTGGTTATTACGGATGCCATTTCAAGAGAATCCTGTACCCAAGAATTAACTCTACTATACTCTGTTTTTTCATAGACACTACATGCAGAGCCATATTGTACTTATTAATAAGAAAGAAAATACGTATATTAGACAGAACGAAACCACAAACATAAAAAAAAAATGCAGAACAAAACACGTAAAACCTACCAAGTAAACATAATTTGTAAAAACGAGAAATAAAAACTTACTATCTAATAAATTTAAAGTCGAGTATAATATTTTTTAATTTCAGTAATTATTTCACCTAGCAGGTTCAATGTGCCATTGCTTGCCTAATACGCCACAGCTCAGCAGCTAGCTGCAACGCTGAAAATCAACTGACGCCTCAAATGGCCGCCGTACAATATGCAAATAAAACAGATACTTAATAATATGTGTAACGCAATACACGATTTAAGTATTTAAATTTGTAGAAATGTGAAAATAAAAGCATATCTCCCTCTTCTAAGCTCTGAGATCGTGTAAGTGAACGGTACCACTTTCCGTCTGTCAATTTGGCGTTCATTTCTACATGTGGGAAATCTTGATTGTTTACTGCGAGTACGAGAAGTACCGAATATTGGCCTGACAATCTAATAATGCCACCTAGGGGCACTTTTAGCTACGTTTTATGAGAGGTAAGGTTTGTGACGTAGGTACCTACTGAAATCTTATGGAATATATCACGTTTATTACATACGCTCAAGATTTCAGTGCCTACTTACTACTACTATGGACAAGTTACACGTAAAAAATCACTTAAGACTTTTGTTTCTTTTAATAAACATTAAAATAAAACCTTCAAAATTAAAATAGGTAAAATTAAGTATGTTTGCTCTCATAGATTATAAAGTACGTTGGCCCGTAATAACGTAGGTACAATACTTTATTGCGAAGTTCGGGTGGCAACCCTTAAGCTGGGCTTCCACTGTGAAAGGCTAATGAGCAAGTAATAGCTGGACGTGACGGACCCCAAATAGCTAAAATACCTTCCACTAAGAAAGAGTTTTGATAATTGCCTTCCACTGCAAAAGAGAAATGAAGAAAAAGTTCGTTATTAACTATTTTTACTCCTGTGTCGTCTTTGCTAGACTCTGTGCTGGTGGAAGCACTTCTATGAAGTTACCGTTGCAAGTCGAACGGAGTGCGTACGACGCCCGCTCCGCTGCTTGTGGAAGCCCGGCTTTATTATGAGGAAGGAAAAGAGATTTTTATTTAAAAAAAAAAATCGATCGTCCAAACTCCTCGGTAGCGAAATAGCTGGCACATATAGAATTCGATAGTGAATCATATATAAGTATTAAAACATCCTAATGATCAACTGAAGCTAAAACTAGCTGAATTTTGAAGCATAACTATGTCACGCTCTATCCATCAATCTTTTAAACATCCATTTTCTAGAAATTGTATGCCCGAGAACATTTTACGAGATGAAGTAAATTTTAGAATCAGAATCCTGCTTTTGTTCGAAAATATGAAAGATATTGCTACCAATTTATATACTTCATAAAATATAGAATACAAGCTTGTATGGACCGCGCCAGTAGGTATTGCCCGATCCGGGAATAGATCCAGAGCTTTACATTTCTAGAATAAGTTGATTTCTCATTGTACCGAAAGTCTATATAATGCGAGGTCAGCTTATACTGGAAATATTTTGATATGTGGCCGTGTGTGCCTGCATGCACAATGCAACAGTATGTGACTAGAAAACCATTACGTACCTTCTTCATTTAATCTTGGGATTAAATATTAAACGTGATTGTATGTAATATGATTTATAACGAGTATAAAAAGACCCAAGCCACGTATTCTTTCCATATCATTAAAATGATTTTTTTGTACTGGGCTATACCTGGAATCCAACTAGTTATGGAGATATTAAAGGTCAAAGTCACATTTTTTTTACATTGTTGTCGAAATCTGTTTCGATACTTTATTACTTCCACACTCACCCGTCCAGGTTCTACACACACGGAGTATAACAGTCTGTTGTGTGTGTTACATTGCGAATTTGCGAGCTACAGAAAATAGCATTTCCAATAAAAATAAATGTCGTTTCCCAGCAATTGTTTTTGCACAATGTTACTTGGTTTGACGTAAATGCGTACCTATATTTCGGCTTCGTTAAAGGTATTTTTATTTACACCTGTATAAATTATGCAGCAAGTAATATTACATATTAGTGGCCGCCCATTGGTTCAAATTCGACCGTAATTTTAGCTTTCTGCACTCCTTCTCCATTATAAACTTTAAACACACTCCTCCGTGTGCGCAATATGCTTAAAAAGGGGTACAAAGTTTTCTCTTCACGTATTAATATATAGTAAGTAACACGAAGCGTGAAATGAATTACATTTGGCTCATTTGCACATCCGTGGGATGCGCTCCCAGCACAATCACTGATCAAATATTAATAGCACAAGTTTGAGCTATGAGATGAGGCGACCACTGACTATGTGAACTTTGTTTTTTGAAGTCAAAGTCAAAGTATTTATTAGTGTGAGTTTTGGTGATACAATAGGTCTTATAATTATTTTATGGCAACTCAAAAATCTACCCATTCTACCCAATCTACCCATCTACCCATATACAGAAAAAAGAATCTTCTAGCTGTAGTCGTACTCGCCATTCGCCTCGCCACTCGCGCGAATGTGATACATCCCATTTATACATTCGCACGAGTTGTGAGACAAGGCACGAAACGAGACGCGAGGCGAATATGGTTTGTGTCTTTTATATTAGAACGACACAAGCAACCGAATACACATTCGTGTGTATTCATTTCTACTTCAACTTGCCACAATCGACGACGTCTACGTTACTATACTCGCCCTTTCGACTCGTGTCCAAAATACCACACATGTGTGGTGGCCACAGATGTGAGCGCTACGAGTCGCTAGACGAGCGGTGAAGCGAGACGCGAGCGCCTTGTTGATGTGGTTCCCTTTCGCACTAACGCGATACTAACCATAAAGTTATTATTACTAGTAATAATAACTTTATGATACTAACACACTGACTGTGACTGTTTACTGTGTGACAATTGGGCCACGATGCATTTTGGCACAATTATGTTTTATCTTTTGTAAATTTTGACAATCTAACAATTAGATCTTTACGCATTATATCACAATTATTTTTTGTCATTTGCACATTCATATACATGAAGACTTTTGTACATTTTGACACTAGGACTATGTTGCCCATCGATTTTTTGTCTTTGTAACATTTAGTATCCGGCGTGATATGTTCTACATCAACGAATGAACTGTTTTATACAAGTTCACACGGTAAGCAGTCGTTTTATATACGGTAGTGAAGTGGTACAAAATTAACGATACGAGCGAGTGTCGCCTGGTTCCACCATATTTACTGTTCCACGCTATTGTATAACGTTAGTTGTACTACATTGAGTCAAATTGCTCCTTGCAAAATGCAAGTGCCAGATTATTTGCAAAGGAGTAGGAATGCATGTACCAGTTATAGGAGGTCGTTCTACCACAATCAAGAGTGGAATGTTCTTGGAGGGAAGTTGGGTGGTACGTAAAAATAAGACTTAGTTCGGCAGCTGTAAATTGTGAAGATTTAAAATACGGATATTTTGATCACATTCTTTAAAAACGACACGGCGCTGTTTTCCTTCAACGTTATCGCAAGTGAAAATCAAGTGATGTTCTTAGGGATGGCTATGCTGGTTCACAAGCCGATATTTGGATAACTAAATTGTTCTGGACGCTCACATAGTCGCTCATATTTAATGTGAAGACACTGCCTCTTAAGATACCTACATGATATTATCCTAGTCTAGGAGACAAGGTTCCAATAAATCTGTAAACTTATTATGACTGTGTTCCAACTTTGTATACATTGCACTGTAACAAATAACTTGTATCTACTATTTTATGTTCCATTTAAGTTTGAGTTTTTTGTGAATAAATAAATTTAAAAAAAAAATCCGCACATTTATCCGAAAAGTGAGAGGTGTGGGCCGGGTTTGAACTTGGATCAACCTGCATGGCAGGCGAGCGTTCAACTGCTAGGCTATCACTACGACTTTTACCGAACATACAAACAAACAAAACAACAAAGTGTTTGTTAGTTTAGATTGTACATAAATTGTATTAAAGTTAGGATTTTATACCTACCCCAAATTAAAACATAAGCCAAAGAGCTTTCCCTATCACTAAGTAAGCCTTCTACCAACCGTTTGAAGTACTTTAATCTGGATTCCAATACAGTGGATTGTTTAGATCAGCGGTTCCCAACCTTTTTTTGAACAGGGACCATTAAGGACTTTGTTCGGGGCGAGGACCCCAAAAGCAACGATAAAAATTCTGAGTATTTGAAAATAAACTTAAATCATGACCTTTAGTTATAAATTTGAATTTATTTTGTTTAATAGAGACTTTGAGCCGCCCGCGTAAATGCAAATTAACATATAATTTATGATTTTTAATACGTTGTTTTGTATTTCTCCTGTATTGAGGGTACAGTTTACAAATATATATCTAACATACACACACACCCAGACCCGAAACAACTATCTGTAGATCATACAAATATTTGTTCCGTGCGGGGATAAACCCGCGGCACGTAGTGCGGAAAGCTAATCGCTTAGCCACTGCGCCAACTGTGTCATCAAATAATGGATTTGTAACTTTGTTATGTGGACCATAATTTTGTCCTTGCGTACCCCAGGTGGTACGCGGACCACCAGTTGGGAACCACTGGATTAGAACCTACCCAACACTTGACTAAGACCGATAGAGGGCCGGATTTGTAGCGTTCTTCTGTCAATCCTATTTGATTTGTTAAGTCGTTATAATTGTGAGTGGAGAGTTGGAGACCCTTTTGAAGAGCTATTGTATTACGACCGGCTCTATTGACACCATAGTGATGTTGATAAAGGATTTTCCTGAAGTAACACTTGATGAGTCTGAAGATCCGGGGGCTTGTTTCGATATATTTGATGTTGTTAAGCCGTTCTTTCAATCCTTCAGCAAGTAAGCCTTTTGTATAGCCGAGAAGCTAGGTAGATATTTCCTGAGTATTATTTTATTTATTAACATATATTGGATTTGCGTATTTGTACAAATATTCGCGTTGTTTGGCGAAAACAAAATCACATTTTTGTAGTCTACAAATGGTTTCTTTTGCATTGGCCAAATAACGCGAATATTTGTACAAATACACCAAGCTAAGTGCCGCATTATGAGACGAGTAAAATCAAGAAGACCTATCTGTATTCTATGGCTCCTTGACTTTTTCTCATATTAACATCATCATCATTTGAAGCAGTATACATACGCAACAGTGCAGTGCAGTGCAGTGTACAGTACGACACAACTAAGAAGTTACATCGATGCCCCTGATCGAACATCAATGGCAGTCGCTCGCTTAGATAGTTTTACAACTTATTGCGTCACCGTAAAGACCATTTTTTACTGCAGTGTTAATAAACATTCGTGGTCTTGAAGTCGCACTCAGTTCGGAAGTGATCGGTTTTACGAAGTTTGCCGATGCGACTTCTTAGTTGTGTCGTACTGTGCCTAACGATGGTTTGCGTTCTAACATGGTTGTTAATGAGAACTGTCGAACAAAGCTACACATAAGAAATTTATTTGCCAATCACAGTTACGAGCACTTTAGGTTCTGAATAACTGAGATCGATAAAAGATTGAATAGGTAACAACAAAAGATCCAACTTGTAAATAAATTACAAGCAACTGGTAAATCTAGTAAGTTTATTTACAAGGAATAATTAAATTTACTTAGTACCCAATCTATCCTAGTTCCAGTAAATCGAGTTAAGCTAGTCTGTGATTACTGAGACCTAGATCTAAGACCGAATGACCCGTGAGCCGAAGGTCGAAAGTCTTAGGAGGAATTAAACCCCACTGCTTGTCCCTCTTTGCATAAAACCTGGAGACGAGAGAGTTTTCAAGGAAAGGCTCCGTATATCAATCAGCTTAGGGGTTCTTTGTAGTTTTTTGAAGTAAATCTGTAAACATCTGCCGCCTTTCGGTCTTCTTTGTTTATTATATTATATATATTACATAGTATAAAATAAATATCATAGTTTAAAAAAAAACTAAAGAAAACGCTTTTGTCATCCAAACTAATCGTGTATGCAAAATTTCAGCTCAATCGGAATCCGGGAAGTGGGTCAAATTTAACTTCCAAGATTTTTTTTACATAGTTATTTAACTAACTAACTATGTAAAAAAATCTTGTAACTAACTAACTAACTAGTTAGTTACAGGTGAAGCTAATAAAAGCGTTTTAATAAAGTCGCTTTCCGCGTCTTTCTGTCTGTATATCAGCTAACTCCTCCTAAACCACGCAACGGATTTTGATGAGGTTTTCACCATAATTTTGAGCATTTCTTCCGGAAGGTTTATATGTATAATACTTTCATATTTAATGTAAGGATAGTAGAGAAATTGCACCCGTGCGAAGTCGGGGACAGGTCGCTAGTGTGGCTATAATTCCTTATCTTGAAGTTCCGGTATTCGATTTTGTAGTTGAGCTAATGTTTTCGTGGCCAGTATCGTTTTCAGCAAAAAAATAGTCAAGAGGTTCTTCCTGTGGGTGTAATTGGAACGTTTGAGTCAAGAAGAAACGCAGCAGCATCCTTCAGTGTGGTAACAAACTGCGACCACAAATCTTTATGCTGTACGTGGCGATCAGAAGTCTATAAGTAATTTCAGTTTCTTCTGAATTTCCAGGACATAAACGCCCGGTTCACTCGGAGAATGTTTTCCCTATACTGGATAGGTACAAGAGTTTCTCGAATAGGTCAGTAGCAGCCATAGATATCCGTTGTAGCAGCGAACTTAGTATGAAGAGCTTGCAAGAGGTACTTTGTATGAAGAGTTTGCAAGAGGTAGGTACTTTGTATGAAGAGTTTGCAAGAGGTACTTTGTATGAAGAGCTTGCAAGAGGTACTTTACCAATTACCATATAGGCATATACCTTTTTTAAATATAGTGGGCAAACGAGCGTGCGTTTTCACCTGATGGTAAGTGGTAATGGTTTAATCACATTAAATTACATTATTCTCGCAGCTCTTACCACAAGATTATACGGATCTAAATTATAATCTATAATTTTAAAAGAGTTTCCATGGAGTTTCATGCCGGTTCTTCTCCATAGGACATACTATTTGGAACGACGCACTTAAAGTCTCGACATTTCATAAGTGCCTGTATCTGACTTACATGAAATAAAGATCTATTCTATTTTAGTGATCACCGCCGCCCATGAACATTCGCAATACTAGAGGAGTCACCAACGCGTTGTTGACCTTTTAGGATGGTGCAGACCTTATTACCCTACCTCTTGAATAAGGGATTTTAACGCATGTACGTGTCGTGTGAATCGCATCTTATGCTTCATACAATATTCACTATCATCAATTTATTTGAGAATATCCCGAATAACTTATAAGGGAAAACGAAATTCGTGTGAACTTAGCCGAAGGCTCATTAAAATATATTTTTTTTATATTTACTCCATAAATATTTTTCCATATAATAGTATTGTATTTCTTATTAATCAATTATTTATATTAAATATAGCCAATGTTTCTCAGTGATAATAAAGCATAATACCAGTGAAAGAATTTTTGAAATTGGTCCAGTGGTTTTTGAATTTATTAATGACAAACAAGAATACAAATCTTTTCTCTTTGTAACATTATAGTGTTGATAATAAAGTTTAGTAATCTGGAAATATTATTTTATATTAATCTAATATCGATGAGTGCCATTGTACACACGCTACCCAACCTTGTATATTTGCCGATACATTACTTAACCTCATAAATAAATAAGCAGCCATCCTAATTTATTCGGCCAAGGGAACCCCAACCGATCGACAGGGCGGTTCCGGCCAATATTGCCACAGTAAAAAAACGTGTTACTACCGTTATCCGATTTATTACTTTTGTTAACACACAAAAAAAATCGTTAAATTTACGCAATGTCTATACGAGTTCTGTGTTACGTTTGTATCGGAATGTTTTCGGGTTAAAATAGTTCTTTTTTTGGGGATTAAATTCCGATTCCTATATCATTTAAATAATAGTCAGTTGTTGTTATACCTATGTTACGATGAACGATCAGTGGCGGATTTACCAGCAGGCTGAGTAGACTGGAGCCTAGAGCGGCAGAGTTTAGGGGCGGCAAAGGGCCCAATTTTTTTATATCTTGTAGAAATTAAAAGACTCATATTTATATATCTAAATGTTATTAGGTCCACACAAACAATTTAACATGTGATATATTTTACCACTTTGATAAATTTTTCTACAATTTGCGCAGTCGCGTTTCGCTGCGGCGAAAATTATTACAAAATTAAAGGAATATTTGAAGTGAGACTTCTATATAGACGGGGGGTATTAGGATTTTTCTGTCACGAAAAAGCGTTACGGCCGCGTGGAGGGGGTAGACGATATTATTGTCCGTTGTAGTTTCACTTACTACTATGTGTCCCAGCACACATTTCTTTTTTTTTCTTCGGGCAATATGTTGCAATGAATATCTTCAAAGTTTGGTCAATTTTTTTCTCAAATATCTGGCCTTATATAACAGTTACAATGTTTGTGTGATATATAATCTTATACAAGCTGACTTTTTAGAGGTCACTACACTGAAAATAATAAAAGCTTTCTCAAATTGATAGGTGTCCTATATATATATTTACATATTTATTTGATTGGTGCGAAACGTTACGAAAGAGCCATCCATTTTGTTTGTCATATTTTTGATAGCTGATAAATTTTAATAACGTGAAAGCTCTTCGTGACACACTGAAAATAAAGTGAAATCTAATGAAAGTAGTGGAATTTTGTAAATACCTACTGTGGTAAATCGTATGTTTTGCATTGCGCAAAATTGAGATTCTATAAAGAATTAATTAATTAATTTTATTAATTTAACAATTTATGTACACATTTAAAGAAGAATAATTACAATTTAATAGGAAAGACGACACAAAGGTACTACTTACTCCTCAAGAAATCTCTTCTAGGAGACCTGCAAGAGAAGAGTTGGAAAAAAAGAAATGTAGACTTTAGTGTGGAATTTATATAAAAGGATTCCTAAATTACAAAATGACATTATATTACACCCCTTAAACGTAACGGGACTACAAAGGTAAGACCTTGTATAACAAATAACTATTATGCAATATTTAATTTTGTCATAAATAAATAACCTAACCGTCAAAAACAAACTCCAACTAGAAAATGAGCTGTAACTTTTGAACGGTTGAACAGATTTTCATAAAACATAGCTAAGATAATACCTGATTAAACTAGCTTTCAATTAAAGTAAATTACATTGAAATCGGTTTATCCGTTTTGGAGCTACGATGCTACAGATAGAAATACTGCAAACTTACAACACCCCTTGTTTTTATCGAGGGTTAAAAAATTAATTCTCTCAGCAACACGTGACGATTGAAATTCCTTACCTCCGGGTATTTATATTTCTCGACTGGGCCATCCAATTAATCAAGTTCCTAATTAATTTATTACATATTACGTAATAAAGGGAGCGCCCATCCATCATTGGCGTAACAAGTTGCAAAATATTGTCTCTTTCCCCCACGGAACGGAATTAGATTAGATTTTAATTACCTACTTGTTTACAACGAGTTACAGGATTATGGAGTAACAGCTGAATTGCAATAACGATGTTTTATGAGATTATACCGATTATACAAGGTTGCTTGGAAGGGGATTTTTGTACTCATCATTATAGAATAGAATAGAATTTTTCTTTATTCGAGTAACCACGACTCAACAAGATTATTAGTAAAACTTACGACTATGTAAGCCCAGACACTGAACAAAAACAACACAGAAATCATGGTTGGTCACCGTTGCGACATCCCATGAGCGACGGCACAACAGTGACCCACGTAGACATAGTCCAGGCGACTCGCAACCATGCCCAAAACACTGTTGGAACTACCCCACACCCTGCGTACCAGGGAAGCGCACCTTTTACGCATTGTTGCGTAAAAGCAATCTACATGCATATCTGCGAACATCCCTGACGCACTACAGAAACGGGGCCGCCCCACCAGTATTCTAAACGCATTGCTATATTGAACGCGGAGAGCGCTGTACGATTTTTGCATATATCTAGCCCACAGGCTGCACGTGTAAAACGCAGTACAGTAGGCTCGATTATGAACAACTACGACAATTTAACAGATGTTTATATGTCTGTTATCCTTTATTATATTTTTAAAAACTTATTTGTCGCTTTTTGTAGTGTTTCATCTTTAAACTTCTTGTGTTGTGAATGTGTTTCTACTGCATGAATGTTTTTTCTTCCTTTCAACTTTAGTAAAACCCAGGTTTTAAATATAAATGCGTCACTTTCTAACATCATATAAGTAAAAAAGAGACGGGGCTATCTTACCACGGTTTTAGAAGACTTGCGGTAAACGATCTTTTGTAATAAGACAGTTTGTATTAATCTAAGACAAGGTTTATCCGTGTGCCTTTCATCTAAATACGTGATTGAATAACAAACATCCAAACACAAACCTACAAACATATTCACAAAGTATAATGTCAATGTTGCCAGGATCTTTCATTGTTACGGCCTAGAGAAGGTCTATATTCAGCAGATATTTACCCGCTGTTAGGATATCATTGTCCCAAAGTTGATCGTCCTAAATGTTCCTAAACATTCCCTCAACGGTTTCAAACAATAACTAACCTAAATACTATTCAATGTCTTAACTTCCAAGCATTGATATAAATACTCAAGATTGACACATAGTGAATAAAAACGTACGAAAAAAAAAGCTTACGTTTTGACAGGACACTGCGGAACATGACTAAAGCCTTCCACTGCGAAAGGGTAATGAGCAAGTAATATCTTATATTGTCAACAATTGCCTTCCACTACAAAAGAGAAATGAAGAACCAGTTCGATATTAACTATTTTTACTCGTTCAGTCCTCTCCGCTAGACTCTTTGTTGGTGGAAGCACTTCTATGAAGTTTACCGTTGCGAGTTAAATGGAGTCCGTACGGAATCCGCTCCGCTGTCAGTGGAAGCCCGGCTTAAAAGTGTTCGTATATATATTTTCCTATTATAATTTCTAGAGCTTTTTGAAAAAGGAAAACTATTATACGTTAAAATAGAAGGCATTTCGGCGGTCCGCATTTGGTTGTATATCTTGAATTTTTATATCAATGCTTCGATGTCTTCTTTCTGTCAGGTCATTGAACCCGTATAACTTTGGTAGAACTCAATCGATAAAATTGTGCAGTATTTTGCCGAAATATGAGTATAACGAAGATTTTCGATGTATAGAGGTACGTAAAGAGGTAAAATTTTTTGTTTGTTTGTAATCTCTGGTCGCACTTCCAGTGGTTGGTTCCCAAACTGCCTATCAGTTCGGGGACCAGCCGCTGGAAGTGCGACAGCAGTTTCATTCGCACGGTTGCAGCTTAATTTGGGGGGGCCAATACCGAGTTTATTTTTATTTCGCGATTCCGGGGTTGGTCCCATATAAAAGTTGCTCATAATGTTGAGTAAAATAACCCCTTAAAGGGATCGGGACTAAAAAGGCCCTACCTACCTACCTTGTATATAGAAATAACAAATTTTCGATCAAACGTACGTCGCAATAGTAAACTTTCGAACTTTAGTACAGCGCTATAACATACTGTCGAACCAACGTAGGTACAGTCGGCCAAAGAACTGGTCTACCACACTAAGGTTGCAATTTATTTGTACCTACACAATTAAATAAAAAGTCTAGAAGTTCTATTAAAATTGATAGATCACTTTTAAACCGAATCGTACATCGGTATTTTATACTTCGACATTTCGTAATACTTTCATTCATCTACATAAATTGCTAACTGCACCACAAAGAGCAAATAGCTTGCGAACAATTCCAACCTTCTTTCCTCCATATGTACATATTTTACATAGCATTCAATAAAGCCTATTCGAAGTGTAAGTGGGTCAAAAGAGGCAATAAATGTATTCACCGATTGCCCCGGTCGTAAACTGATCGTTTGCAAATATATTCTGTTAATAACGCTCGTAAATTTTGTGATAACAGTAAATAATATTTTCTGTCTGCTCAGCTTGTAACTGCCATGGCAATCTTATTCAAAGGCAAATCATTCTTATCCTATTCTTACTTTTTATTCACATTAAATTACATTATTCTAGCAGCCTTTGCCACAACATTGTACTGATCAAGATTGTAATATATTATTTCAAAAGAGTTTCCATGGAGTTTCTTGCCGGTTCTTCTCCATAGGCCCTACTATTTGGAACCGCGCACTTAATAGTCTCGACATTTCATAAGTGCCTGTATATCTAATTTACATGAAATTAAGATCTATTCTATTCTATTCGATACTGCTAGTTTAGATTGAAACTAAAGTCCCTAATCTGTTCCTCATTACCGAAACCATAATTATTAATTATTAATTCCCGTAAGTTTGAAACTATACCCTTCACTTGATTAATACTACTAACTGATTAATATTGCCTTATTAATCATCATTGCCAACCTAAATTGTTTCGTATAGTTTAAGTTTTTGAGTTCAAATTTGAGTGTATCTAAGTCCCAATAGTTCTCTTAATTCCTGGGACATTGGTATAGACATCTGTATATACAGGGCATTATTTAGTTCAGATGCTTCGCTGGAAATAACATTGGCAATCACATTAATGGATGTGCTGGTCACAGGGTAAATAGGCAGTAGGTTAATGTCGTAAAGATTGACCTACGGTTGTGGCGCGTATGTGGTTAGATTGATAAAAAATAAATGTTCTTATCTCCGTTTGAAAGACCAATAAAATAAGAATTATAGTTATTTATAAACAGACGGTCTTAGCAGAGGCAAATCATTAGTATCCTATTCTTATTTTTTATTCACATTAAATTACATTGTTCTCAGAGCTCTTACCACAACATTGTAGTGATCAAGATTGTAATATATTATTTAAAAAGAGTTTCCATGGAGTTTCTTGCCGGTTCTTCTCCATAGGACCTACTATTGGAACCGCGCACCTAGGGTCTCGATATTTCATAACTGTATCTGGTTGTCTCTTGCGTAAGTTGTGATTATGTTATCTGAATGTTCACGCATAGAAGACTAGTTCGCGGACGCAAAGTGAAGCAAATCAAAATTAGCCATAAATGGCTAAGTCTATCGTAAAAACGTAATTATGTGTGCGTGTCGCCAGCCATTTATTACACGCCGCTTACGCACACATATTTACGTTAGTTGCCTCTGTTTTTAGTGGGAAGCATGTACCTATGAGAGTATCTTTTTTCTAAGTTTCTAATATTTTGTTTTTAATAGATAATTATACAAGGTTACTTACCTCACAATATTGAGCTAGCAGATCCAGATTTCCATCCTCCCTTTGAAATTAAGCTTGTGTTAGTCATAATGAAAAAACGAATGACCGGCGAGCATTAAGCCAATAAAACGGTCACCCATCCAAAGCCTGACCGCGGCAAGCGTAGCTTAACCTTACAGATTGATTGATTTGCGCGGTAATCTAAAACGAGCCCTTCGAACCACATTTAGGTACTATGCCATTCTATTACCGTCGGTACACAAAGCGATAAGATTGAGCATCGTAAGGAAGCGTTTGCGCTTATTAATTACGAAAGTGATTGATCGCGAGGGAGCCGCGAATAATTGGATTGTCAGAATTCAAGGTGCTGTTACGGGGAATTGCGAAGGGTTCAGATTGTATAAAGGGCATGTATTATCGTTTTCTTTATGGTTAAAACACTTTTAATATTTCCGCTATATTTATTTATAAACTAGCTTTTGTCCGCGGCTTCGCCCGCGTGATATACGTCATCAGGCCGTCTGTGGCTAGTTAGCCATTGCGACGAAGTGCGCGATTTGTATCGGTTTCTATAGTTCACCTGGTCGCTGCGACCGCTGGTCGTGGTCATGGCCGTCTAGTGCGCGAGGTCCTTTATAATACCTCTTCCGAATAACAGTGTATAAAATATCACATTATTAAGTGCGAATGTAACATCCTGTATACAGGATATTTTTTTATGTAGTGCGCATAATTTGTAGAGTGATTCAGTCTCTGTTTCTAAATGCAACCGCAGTATTGGGATACAGTTTAAAACAAAACGAAAATTCGACTGAGTATGGGGGATACGCATAATATACTAGCGCAAGCCATACAAAATCAAATTTTTATTTTGTTTTGGAATGAATTTTAATACTGCGGTTGCATTTGGGGACGGACACTGAATCACTCTGCAAATTTTGCGCACTACATATTTTTTTTTCCTGTATTGCACACAAATCCACAAGATCTACAAGAAAATCTTCGGATAATTATAATTAAAACCCATTATCTAATAAAAGGTTTCAGTATGCCGCAGCCCTTCACCTTCATAGAGATAACGACGAAGATTATTGAATAATTAATATACAAACCGCCATTATTGCACCGTCTCACATATCCACACACTTCCCTCAAATTGGGACGAAATTAACTTCTCCTCTGAATGGCGGAAGGTTCTAACTAAGTTATACTTAGTAAGAAACCCGACGGCCAAGTTCATTGGACAAGTTCATATGTGATAAGTATAAATGTTATATCAGTTAAGTTAGGAAGGTTAAATTAAGGTTTTAATAGAGGCGCAGGAAAGATTCTCTACGAGTGATAAAATATGATCATCTGGCGTAACCTGGGTAGTCAGCCTCGATTATGAAAGCGTCACGTCCCAGTAATATCAATCATGTCACTCGCGCGCATTATTCTGACGCCATAGGGCTCAATTATGAAGAGCCGGCAAGTCGCGCGGCGCGCAAAACGGCGTATCGCTCTCTCGCTCGATCTCCATGAACGGAGATACGCGCCTATCTCCACGTTGCGCGCCGCTTTGCACCTCTCCGTAATTGAGCCCATACCATTGCTCAAAGCTTATGTTAGTGTCAGGCAAACTAGAGGTAAGGATGTCATTGTAATAATAAAAGCTAAGGAAATCACGGCTACACTACCTACGAATGAACTGTTGCTACGATGTAGCTAAAGATGTCACTACCAACGCCAGCTACGAATGAACTGTTGCTACGATGTAGCTAAAGATATCACTACCAACGCCAGCTACGAATGAACTGTTGCTACGATGTAGCTAAAGATATCACTACCAACGCCAGCTACGAATGAACTGTTGCTACGATGTAGCTAAAGATATCACTACCAACGCCAGCTACGAATGAACTGTTGCTACGACGTAGTTAAAGCTATCACAGCGCACATTGCGACCACTTGGCGATCTCTAGTTTTAAAAGCAAAAATTCGTAAACAAAACTGTTAGCATATTTGTTTGAGGTTTCTCAATCGCAGTAAAATCGTTGAGCGATTTTGCCGACACTTGACACGACCTATTTCCGGCGGAGCCTTTTACGAGCGCGTTTGATATGCGACTGCTGCACTCAATGTTTCTCTCTGAATATGAGAGAAAAACATTTTCCATTTCAATTTGAGTTAGAGTCTACAATTTTTATGGAAAGAAAGATTGATCGCAAGCAGTAATCGAACCTGCAATAAATGTTGTTGATGACTTATGTGTCACTCTTCTATTAGAGCGTTTATATACTCCCTACACCGAGCATCTTGAATATTGACGTAGAAACATAATATAAGGACTTTGGTTCAGCGCTCAAAAATTTCCGAACCGAATGTAGACTAAAACGCGAAAAAGTAGACTAATGGCGCGTCACGCTTTGGGCGAGCGAGCAACTAAGAAAGAAAGAAAATTTATTTTTTGCACACAGCACACCAAAATCATAATAGCATGCATAAAACATAAAAGCCAGAAAAATTACAAAATATTAAAAATATGAAGAAAAATACACCTCCATTGGTCAGTGCAGTGCAGTCGAATCTTCGTATGGTGAAAAATTGTTGCAAGCTAAACTAGGTATTGTGATAACGACATAGGATTTAAATTAGTTTGTTGATATTTCTAAGTTTATATAATTATGTAATCAGGACACTTCATTCCTGAATTATATACTAGACCCTTGGTCCATGGTCGCGGGACTTATCTCATTACCGTGACCCCGGAACGTAATGGGCTATTGAAGGAACACCGTGGATTTTAGTCAGTACAAGTCTGACAGTCCCTCCCGCCCTGCCCGGGGTGGGAGGACTCATTTGATGATTTTACCACGCTAAAAGAAAAAAGAAAAAAAAAAGACCCTTGGTCCATGTGTTTCTACGTCATTGATCTTGAAGATTTCTTTCAAGAAAGTAGAGGTTCATTAGACTCGCTTGTTACATGACCTCTTTACGTTTTCAAAGAGTTATGATCAATGAAACCATTCAGTAAGTCACGCAATTTTTCCATACAACCCTTCCTAGATTAACATCTTTACTATACTGTACTTCAGTATAATCATCTAATTTCTGTGTAATAATGTCGGATTCAGTAAGAATAGGTAAATTCGTAGAGTGGCAATTTGTGAAGTCATTTCAATCTTTTTGTAGAGTGCAAACTTCCTTTTGCCTTATAATATTACTAGCTTCCGCCAGCGGCTTCGCTTAAGTGATATCATTATAAATTATAGCCTATGTTACTCACTGATAAAGTAGCATTCTGCTGATGAAAGATTTTTTTAAATCGGTCCAATAGTTTTTGATTTTATCCATTACAAGCAAACATACAAAAAATCAAATCTTTTCTCTTTATAATATTAGACTAGTGGTGTCAGTGGCAGTAATAGCCTAGCGGTTGAACGCTTACCGGAAAGTATTAGACTCTCCTGTATGGAAATACAGGAGGGTCTGAGAACGAACACGGCCCGCATCTCTGACTTTTAGAATAGGTATATGTGCGGATCGCAATTTGATTATTAACGGTCCCATCAGAAGAAGATTCTATTTCTAAATGCCACAGCATTATGCTGAGATGGGAGCCATTTTTGGTCTCGTTCAGGTTGCTTTGATTATTGTTTTTCTATTGTTATTTTTTATGTTTGATTTTTGTACCTTTTATACTTTTTATTCGTTCCTGGCGAGTCCAGAATAAAAATGTTTTCTTTTCTTTCTTCTTCTCTCTCATTATCACTTGTGTTAACGGTGAAGGAAAAACATCGTAACGAAACCTGCAAAATTGAGAGGGCCTCTATAAAGTTCTCGACGGTATGTGTACTGTGTAGTCCGCCAACCCACACCACGCCCACGTGGTGGGCTAAGGCCTAACCCTTCTCATTTTGAGAAGAAGCCCGTGCCCAGCAGTGGGACGGTAATGAGCTGGATTTATTATTTAGTGGTGCCCGCAACTTCATGCACCCGCGTGGAATTTGGAAGATGGGATTACTGTAAAAAAAAACCTTTTAGCTGTCGTTGAATACCTAGTACTCCCATACCGCGGAACTAACATTTTAATTATTTATTTATTTATCAACTTATACATAACAGTAAATCTATACATACAAGTTATAGGTACATATTAATTATGCAGGTATATAATCTTATAAACCCTGCACCAACATCCTCCGCCGCACCGCTGCTGCTGGTGTGCTGCGCCGCTGACGCGCGCTCTGCATGCACTCAATATGGTGTCACAACAGATTGACTGCTTCAATTGTAGTCTGAGTGAATTCACACAGGCCGCATTTTTAAAAATTACCCTTATTATCTAATATTAGTAACCCCAAAACTATAACTATTGTATTAGGGAAACCTGTAATGATAGTTGTATGTGTTTTAAATAAATAATAAACGAGAAGGACGGCATGATTATTGAAATAGAAATAGAATATATAAATATAGGTAGGTAAGGTACATAAGGTACATAAGGTAAGGTAAGATACATAAGGTAAGGTAAGGTAAATAAGGTGTTAACAACCGCAGTAAATACAGTAAGCCATTTAGCAGTGTACCAGTTTCGGTAGAATATGTCAGCCACTACAAAAAAAAATACTCCTCCTTAACTCACAGGAATATAGGTAAAGAAAGGTACACAGTATACACTTGTTCTTAACACATAAACACGTCACGGACGAGTTGTTTACACATTTATTGTTACAAAACACAATAACAAGAAAAAATACCACACCATTGAGGATTCTTTGGAGCTCTTTCAAGTGTAGGATTCCTTTCTTTATCAACAAATGAAAATCAAATTCTGATCCGCACATGAATTCGAAAAGTCTAAAGTGCGGGACAATACCGAATTTTGACTTTCTTAAAATTTTAAATTGTGAATGTTCATTACTCTTGTCTAACTGGTCTACATTAGAGAGTATTTCTAGTCTATCCTAAATAACATAAATCAATATACAATAAAACTAATCTTAACTATGTACAATGTGCCTAATTATCTAAAACATAAAATTTAAATACAAATCTAAAACTACACAAAATGAGCACTTAGGCATCAAATTACTCCTCATCGCTGTCAATTGGCAGCGTGCCCAGAAGACTGGCACCATAATACATAAATAAATAAAGCCCTAAAATTGTAAAAAAGTACATACACAAAATCAGTACCGATTTTCATTTTCAAAATGCGACAAATTTAAAACAGGCACTCAGTTTTCCGTTTTGATCGGTTTATTACGGTGCGGGCGGTGGGTGTACCGAACGATCGCCTTTAGTATGGCCAGCGGGATTTATTTATTTTATTAAAAGCTTTCATGACATCCCCATTATCCGGTTATTAAGCAGATTTGTTCTGATATCAGGTAAAGCGGGGATTGATTTCTTAAATCGAATTGATGATATTCGAGGAGAAAATTATGAAATAAAAACGAAAATAATGATTTATTTTCGGTACACAATTCCTTATAGGAAGCTTTTGCAAGACTTATAAATCCTGATGGAATCGGCATTTCCTACTTACTGACTGCCTCAGAAAGGAAATGCCGAAACTAACTTTAAGGTTTCTTTTTTAAAGTTCAGACTTTTTTTATAATCGTGTTTGAAGATGTTGGGGACTGAAATAGCCTTTAGAAAGAGCCATAACAGTTTTGAGCTGACCTATCCCAACTGACATGTGAAACGTGCGTTCTTGGTTTTATAATATAATTATATCAGCTTTTATCTCTATACAAAGTCTCTATCATGTATCATTGGTTTCTGGGACTCAATTATAGAGTTTGCGGTACATCCATTTCATTGTTTACATTATATTACGGCATTTTTATGTATAGATATACCTATTTATTACTATAAAAATTGTGTTCTATTCAACGCATGACTGGCTTGGACAGAATATCAGCAGTTGTGCATGCCTCGCGCTGCCAGTCCTGCGCGCTGAGTCCAAGACCTTTTTGTCTTTTACCTTCTTATATGATGTATCTCTTTGCTACCTATGTAATTTGAAAGACAAATAAAAATCTTCTATTCTATTCTATATTTTAACTTATTTATCTCTTTTAGAGCAAATCATACCACTCAATAGACTCTTTAACATGTAAGTAGGCACTCCTACAATAAAAATAAATCAAAATATATTTCGGCAGATTGTTATTTTAGCGTCAGTCAGGCCGCCGTTCAACAAAACAAACCGAATTTAAAATTCCACACAAAAAAGCAGCAAAAATCTCCAAAATCCAATTTTAATAATTGAATTAAAATCAATTGAGCATATGAATTAATTGCACATCGCTTCGTGTCAACGTTATAATTGCTTTTATAAAATCAATTTGGCTCGATTGTGAGGCATGCATGGTTATTGCTACGAACGAGATTATTACGACAATTTTACGACATTTGGCGACTGGTATCTTTTTAATAATGGTTATGTTGATGTTTATTCGTTTGTGTGATGATTGGAATTAGGAATAAGGGGTTGGTTATGCTTTTTGTATTGTTTAAATTTAAACCATAAGTTGGACGATTTTATAGTAATAATAACAATAATAACCCTGTTCCCGATGCTGGTTGGTCCCTATTTTATATAATTTAAATGTTGTCTTTCATAATTAATTTAAAACCGTTGTAATGACTCTGTATTTTATATTGGGTAAAATTTTTGCCGTCGGGTAAAAAATTGGGTGTGATATTAAAATAGAGTGGAAAGAAACGTTGACAAAAAAGTTTATTTTTTCTCTATGAAATCTTTATACCTTTATTTATCTATATTTTACCTTTGAGTATCTAGACTAATACACATTGCTAATTTATAGCCCATTTTGCACAATAAAACATGGCGTGATTTTCATTCATAATTTAATACATTTTTTTTTTCTTTCTGTTCAATACACCAGTCGCTCTTGCCAATTAAGCTACTGCAATTCCTGCTCCTTCACACTTGTCATAGTATAGGTAGCAACATCTATTAGAAACAATTACAGTTATCTAACCGACTGTTCCTCCTCCCCGACCCTCGCTCGCGCCAGCCCGTGCTGAGTCGATAGTTGTAAACGTCCCTAATCTATATATTGATACGTGAAGAGAAAACTTTGTACCCCTTTTTAAACAAATTGCGCGCACGGAGGAGTGTGATATTTGGCATAGTTAAAGTTTATATGGAGAAGGAGTGCAGAATGCTAAAATTTCGGTCGAATTTCGATCGAAATTTTAGTAATAATAATTCAACACAGATACAGCAAGCCTACTCTTGTTACCCCATCAGTACTGCCCTAAGCTGAGTCCCGTGTCCCACTAGGGAACGCCCTAAGCTGAGTCCCGTGTCCCACTAGGGGACACCCGTAGCTGCGTCACGCTTAAATTCACTTTATTTTAATAGGTCACCGAACAGTAAAGACTCGATGAAACACCAACGAGAAATAAAAAATAAAAAAATAACCGCGTTTTACTGCCAAAATGACATCCATTCCGATTACGAGCGTGTATTTTGATTACCCAGCGGGGTAAGCCAGATGATCTCAGGTTTCGTCACTCGATAAGGCCCCTGGGTGCTAAGGCATGTTATCTTAAAAACTTTGTTACATCACAAGCATTTCGACGAAAATATTCTGGAACATTCGATAGGAAACATTCCGAGGCGTACCAAAGGAATTCTTGAGCAGATTGCAATGCGCTACGTTTGTTTGAAGATTTTTCTCTTTATGATGGAGATATTGCGAATGTTTGAAGGTATGGACATGCATCGCTTGGAGATTCCTATGGCCTTTCCAAGGACAGTTTTATTGGACTAAAAATAACGTACTAATAACCTAACCGTCATAAAACCCCGACTCGAACTAGAAAAAGAGCTGTGACTTTTGAACGGATGAACAGATTTTTATGAAACATAGCTAAGATGATTACCGATTAAATTAATTTTCAATACAAAAAATTGCATTGAAATCGGTCCATCCGTTTTGAAGCTACGATGCCACAGATACACAGATACACACTACAGACTTATAACACCCGTCTTTTTGTCGGTGATTAAAAACAATCTATCAAACTCTTGACTTTGTACTCGCCCTGTCATCAAAGCGAGAAGGAACAAAATATCTCTACAATCAGTTCTTAGATTAAATTCTTAACAAACAGCGCGGCAAGCGTGGAAACAATAGGCTATTTGTCTTGTTAACAAATTGGCCGAATCAAATACTGCGGCCTGATGTATTTGTGGGTAGAAGAATCATTTGTAGCCGCTGTGTTTGATCGCTCTTGTGTACTGGGTATGAAGGACTTTCATAGTTCAGTGACTGAGTTAGAAGTTTGGTAGAGAAACATGTATCAAGTTTCTTTTACCTTTGGTACCTTAAGTGTCATGTACCCTTTCAGCATGGGCAATTGGGCATGCTTGGCAACAATATACAATAGGATGACTACTTTACTTTTTTTTGTTTTCAGTGTCTGTTTTATGTTTTTTTTTATTTTTATATCTCTCTCGTGTGTTGTCAGTAACCGTGCTAAATAAATGTATTTTCTTTCTTTTTTACCTGAAACTTTATACTGTTACGAAAATAAGGAAGGAAATTAAATTATTTTAATATTGCTTCTCTTACGGAATTAAATGTTTTGAAAATAGACTACACCATGCTCATTTGTTTCCGAGAACTTTATTTAGGTACTTGCTTGGTCTTTAGTAGATTATTTTTAGCCCCCGACAAAAAAGATATGTTATAAGTTTGTACAATACAATAAACTTTATTGTACACCAGAAATACAAAAACATACAATATTCATAAATATAAATATGTACAATGGGCGGTCTTTTCGGTGGTTTGTAGTGAGTATCTGTGGATCTGTGTATCTGTCTGTGGCATAGTAGCTCCAAAACGGATGGACCGATTTCAATACAGTTTTTTATTGAAAGCTAGTTTAATCGAGTATCATCTTGCTATGTTTCATGAAAATTTGTTCAGCCGTTTAAATTACAGCTCTTTTTCTAGTTGGAGTTCACGGTTTTTGACGGTTAGGTTATGTAAGTATATAATTTTTAATGTTTTCTTTCCTTTTTTTTCAATTGTAATCGCTCTTAGGAGGGATATCCCACTAAACTGTCAAAATGTTAACGTCATCTTAATTTAGTGAAGTTAAGATTAAAACTAGCGCAGCGTCTCGAAAAATTACTACATAATTGAGAATCATGGGCAAACAGTAGAATATCGTAAAATATCAAATATCCGCGATCACAGCAACATTAATTATACGCGGGAAGACAGGACATTCCACTTATTATGGATAATAGGGTACAAGCACACATTGAAAGCACAATATGTGCGAAAAGCCAATGTCGACTCATGCCCGCTGGGGCTCATTTGACACGAAAAACGTTTACCCTACTCAGTGGGCCTTTTTGTGCAATCGACAAGTTTCTCGACCGATAAATGGTGTTGAGACCTTAGAAGACAAGATTATTATCGTTATTTATTATGCTTAGATATTTTTGTGAGTTCTGGCTGTCAATGTAGTTGTATTTTTTCTTTATATCACTAAGGTGACAAATATGTTACGGCCCGCCTGTACCTCTACCATGAGTTTTCCGTGCCGTCTAACGCTATCGTTCACATTCAATATTTGTATAGTGACTTTAGTTCACTATTTATACCGCTAGAGGCGTTGAAAAAATTCCCATACAAATATTGCATGTGAACGTGAACGTTAGACGGCACGGAAAACTCATGGTAGAGGTACTGATCTTTAAGGGTTACCAAAACTTATGGACGCTTCCAACACCAGTGGCATCACTCGCGCGTTGCAGACTCTACTACTAGCGTCCTGCTTCCACAATGAGCGTAGGCGACCTTGCTCACCGTTAGGAACAGAACTGGGTTATTCGGCTAAAATATTCAATAAGGTGGAGGTACTTCCCCAGTCGGGCAGCTCTAATATTGAGTGGAAAGTTCCGCTATGCCCTACCTTTCTTAATCTTTGACATCTTTGCTTTTAACTGTCCAGTGCTTGTCCTATGACAAGCAGTTGTCTGCGGTTGTCTCATTTTTGGAAGTTCTCAGAAGCCTATGCCTCTGAGAATTTCCAAAAATGAGACAAGCGGTCTAATTTGGAGTACCGGTAAAGTTTGCTCCGTAAAAGCATTTTTAAGCACCATCTGGTTTCTGAACCAAATAAAGTGCATATAAAATAAATATTATAGTTTAAAAAAACCTAAAGAAAACGCTTTTGTGATCCAAACTAAACGTATATGCAACATTTCAGCTCAATCGGAAACCGGGAAGTGGGTCAAATTTAACTTCCAAGATTTTTTTACATAGTTAGTTACAGGTGAAGCTAATAAAAGCGTTTTAAAAATACTCGAAGTATACAAAAACAAAGACTTTTTGTTGACTATATCACGAAAGAACTGTCTAGAATGAAAAAACTAAATACGACTTTAATATTTTATAGAAATAAAACGAAACGAAAACAGGTTTACTTTATTTGACGTATTCTATTTATGGGGAAATACGAGTGAATTGGGTGGGGGGGAGGGGCATGAAACAGATTAACAGAAGGTTCAGTTCTGACACTGAATCTATGCGCTCTAAATAAAAAATGATCCTGTATAAGGAAAAATTGAATAAAATCAACATTTAAATAAAATAGTAAAATTTAAATAAAATCAATATGTTTTTATACGTTTCCAAAATTAATTAAAGTAATTGACGGTATTTTTTTATTTTTTTAAACTTTCCCTTCACTTGGATTTCTCCTGTATCGAGGGTACAGTTTACAAACATACATCTCACATGCACACACACCCACCCAGACCCGAGACAACTATAATATTTAAGTTTGCATAAAACCTTTATTTCTCTATGAATAAGAATGGCATTAAGGTCATGAACTCGACCGCATGATCTGGCGGGCTCGGCTACTCTGACACACACACGCATCGCGTCGCAGCGCCGGCCGATCTTAATTCCTACATAATTTATCAATCTATTGCAGCTTTTATTTAATATTTTTGAAATTAATTCTATACCATTCATAGAGCTAAGCTTTATAATATATTGAATTATTAAAATAAGATTTTATATCTTCAGTTATTTGGATTAGATAAATGTGCCTTCTCATGATTTTATTTTATTGTGAGAATGACAATCTGACACTATTTGCGTACTATTACAATCTTTAATCTCATATGTAGACATGCGAAAATCGCGATTACGTATATTTTTTATGATGTTTTCCTCAAGATGCCTTTGTGATTTGAACGGCCCTGAAAAAATCATTTTCCTGGCGTGACTATTTTTGGAGCATCCATAATATTTTTTGGGATCTCGGCCCTTCATCTCTGCAGGTAATAGTGACCTACGTACCTCTTTCTCTAAATCATTTGTGGATATTTAGCATGCTTGTTACAGTTCTTGCAATTCACCAGCGCGCGTGGTCTTTACTTGTGGTTAGACGTATACATACACTATGCGATAGTGTGAGTGCCTACCGCAACCGCTGTCACGCACACATTGACACGTATATAGATACGTTACCACATACAAGGGCCGCGCGCACTCGTGAATTGTAACAACTTTACAAAGGATCTTTCCTATAATATGGTATGCGTAGACACTTTGCCGATATAAAAAAAAACATACGCGTCGAATTGAGAAACTCCTCCTTTTTTTTGAAGTCGGTTAAAAAAATGCAAGTTACTTGCCTCATATAAAAGTTTAACTATTCACTAGAAATAGAAATATACCTGTTACATAGAAATATCCAAAATATTAACTTATATACATATACTAGCTGTACCCGCGGCTTTGCCCACGTGACAATATTTCGATTAATCTAAGTTAAGTGACTCAACATTGAAAAGATTGAAAGCGAAGTGAAAACACGCGTTGCTTGGATGGGAGTTCTTTACTCTCCTTGGAATCTGTCCGGACCTCAAAGAGCACGATAGGTCGCATTCACGAAAATTAAAAAAGAATACGTGATAAATGATATATTGTAATAGTCGATCAAAAAGACAAAAGTCGGTTGTTGTTTGGATGACGATCAGTCCATGCAAAATTTTATCATTTAGCCGGTAGGGTAAATGATGATATTATATAATCTATAGTGATACCGTACTATAATTCACACTGCAACCTATTTTTATTTTTATTAGAAAACTTATTGAAGAAAATTCTCACGATGATTACCTACTGAAACTTTGTTCGTATTACTTATGTGCTGTAAAATTACTTGTTCGTAAGTACAACCTACTGTCTTGTATTTTAGTAAGAGAAACTCATCAGCGAATGATTAACAGCCAAGAGACATAGGCAGTTTCGCCTGGATGCCACGCCGCGCCGTGCCGTTCGTGTTTCTCTCTCTAGATTGCATCACTTCATTAAGCACAAAATGTATGTGAAGCATAACCTTTGCAGCATAATCTATGGGCCCTAGTGTAACATGATATTGACATCTACTGCTGGAAATCGCCGCAAGTGAACCTAATAACTACAGCCTTCACGCCATTTTAGTAGGTCCTCGGGTATTTACCGCTTATAAAGATAATAATAAAGGAACACCTTGGTTTTACATATACCGCATTTTATTGCTATCCAAGTTAAAAATCATGGAAGATTATATAAGCTGTTTATTTAGAAAATTCATTCTATGTAGGTTGTCTACGATTTGACACATTTTTCCCTTTGGGTAGTGTTAAATGCTGTAAGATTTTTCCTAGAAAAGCATAGAAAATAATCATTTCCGGCGTATACTGGGCAGTGAGCTCTGTTACGAATCTTGCTGAGTGACTTACCTATCAAATAGGTACAGCATGAGCCATATTAACGCTCATGCTGAAACGACAGAAGAAGATAATTTATTCAGCGGTTCTCCGGATTTTATATGATTGTAGTTTTTCTTCGTGTCGATGGTACGGTAGGGATCAGAAATGCATGAGCAGTCTCACAAAGCAATAGATTGACGCTAATGGGTTGACTTACGACCTTCTTTTACGAAGTAGTTTCTATTTCTATACTATAGACACTCACACACATGCACCGTTGTCTACAACTGATTGTATTCCATAATTTCAATACTGCTAGTATATCTCAAGCCAGCTAAGTTGATAACGTTCCCTGGTATTGATTGGTGAATCGTAGGTTCAAACCTCACAGGCAGTCATAGTTTTTTTAAAGTTTTAATAATTCTCATAAATCTTGAGGCATTTATTCATCAATGTTTAACGTAGTAGTTGGATAATAATAACAGGCCTACCGCGATATCTCGTTCGTTTTTTAATATAAAATGAAAATTTAGCAGGTAGACAACAGAAATATGAATAAACTATTTAGATTTCTGTAAGGTAGACAGATGCAGTTACGACTCAAGTCATTTAGATCGAATAGAACGTTGTTAGTGTTGTTATTATTGGTTAGTGATGTGTGATTAAATCTATTAGCAGTGGTTATGGTTATCTATAATTTTCAAAATGCAGGCTAATATAATCGAAGCGAAGGGGGAATATTATTGCCCTACCTATAAAAGTGGACGATATAATTATGACCCAAATATTCTAATGAAACCGGACTGACTGTGAGTATTATGTTTTATTTATTTTCAAATGTTATTATTTATAATGATCTTTATATAATATTATAAAACTAAAGAAGATAAATCATTTTAAAGTTTATTTATTTAGATGAATGAATGATGAATAATATTTATTCTAATAAATGTATTCTTATTATTGTCTGGTTTCTTAATTTATATAATTATATAGGTATAATAAGTATAAAACATGTTTAAGTATAATATATATAAAAGTAATATATAGATATGTAAATATATAGATAATATTTAAAGTAATCAGTTTTAGTATTTTGCTAGATGCTTATTAGTATTTCTTTTTATTTGTTATAGAGAAATGCTGTGAGTCGGTGGTATAAGACTTAAGAGATACCAATGAGGAAGAAAGTAGCCCTGGTAGTCGATGGTGAACGAATATGAAACAAGTGGTTACATAACAACGAAACATTTTGCAGAATTATTTGACATGTCATTACTAACTGTTCGCCATGCACTCCATGCTGAAGGTTTCCATCACTGAAGACCAGCTAAAAACCCTTTTTGACAGAAAGACGTAAACAAGAACGGTTCACACGAGAATAGTTATTTATACTTACTTCAACTGGGACACTACTATATCTTCAGATGGAATAATGTTCAATCTAGCCAAAAGGGAAGACTTAATTTATGGTGTAAGGATAACACACGCTGTAGTGAATAAAACATAGTTAAGTGGAAGTATTATATGATAATATGTCATGCTGCCTACTGTGCTCATCGGTTATCCAGCTGAAGAGTTTAGAGATATGTTCTGCCCAGGATAATTGTCGGATTCACCGGGCGAGAACCAAAATGTTAGGTATAGTCTTCTACTAAACGTGTCGACACTTACTTGAGTTAGTTAACACTCATGGTTTATTCGTGAGGGGTAAAAGATTTAAGTTGTAACGTTTGAGGTTTAGTTTCAATCCTCTTTTCGTCAAGAAAACGAATCCTTAAACTATAACCTCAATATCTAAATAAGTGTTACTGTTTAATGCGTCGACACTTACTTGACTGTTTTGAGAACAGCTGTGGAAGTTACAATAAATATTGGTAATTTACAAGTGTTATATCCCTTACTAATGAAAGCTTGTAATTCTTATTCACTCATTGTCATTTTCATATCAAAGAAAAGAGATTACAATAAACATAACCATATGTTATTTACTGTCTGCTCATCGTTTATAGGTATAATATTTAAGTTGTAATTGCTGGCCATATTACATATAGGTCGGTAGTTCAAGAATTAAAGTTGGTCTAGTTTCAATCCTCTTTTCGTCAAGAAAATTATTAAGCTATATACTATATATATATATATATATATATATATACTCAATATCTAATAAGTGTAACTGTTTTGTTTTATAAAGATATAATTAAAATTTAATTAAGATTTAATTAAGATGTAATTAAAACAAATAAACGTCTTTTTTTTGTTATCACGCGTTTTTGTTTACAATTTTGTAAAGATAACCCAGAAAATAATCACTTATTTAATATTTATCATTAAACGAATCCACCTATTAATAAAAAAAGGATAATAAATATCTAAACAGTCTTCCCTAAGATTCGAACCTACGCTAAGTTAATCGCAATCCTATGCACTATGCATCATAGCTATCAGTGATTGTTAGAATTACTTGAAATAAAGCAATACAATGACACCGATGAATGAATGCCACCAAGGTCATGCATATAACGACAAGCGACGGCAAATAGATTTACAATTTCGATCACGCATAAATTTATGCGACGGCAATATACTTTCTTTCATTTTATTTAACTTCTTAGTGTGTGTGGCTAAATGTGGTGATGTCTCATTACGTTGTGTGTATAACTCACACAAACAGCTCGTACGCACCATCGCGTTGCATTCGAATACAGTCTCTAATATGCTCATGCATTTCTGATCGTGTACTGTACGTCCCGCTTTTATAAGCTTCAAATTTTGCCACCTTCATGGCGTTATTTGTCACAGACGTCGCTCATGGTGTAGGAGGAGAAGCACAATGAGCAGGAAAGTAGATGGCATTGTTTGTGGGACAACGCTATATCTACCTATATCCGGTCGCTGTTCCTACGATATGGGGGACTTGGGTCCGGAATCGGTTTAACGGGCCTTGGCTGGGGAACTCTTGCCTCTGCTTTTATAAAGAAAGGTGCTATGCCGTCTTTTTAAACGCTGCATTGGTAATTGGTAATTAAGCGCCTAACAGTGGATTTCTGCGACCCTGGGAATTTGTAGATTTGCTATGCTAGCCGTAGGATAAACTATATTGGGCGGGGTCGGTTTGCAGCAGTCGGGGATAGTCCGACATGTGTAACCATGACCGACGGCGACGATTACTACTTTTGCATGCGTGGATTATTTGTTGATTTTCAAACAATCGTTTTTATGTTAACATTCTGTCACGGCTGAGGTATAACCATTGCTCAATCTTGACCACTTTCCAAGTTATTTTAGTCTTGAACCGCGACCAATTAAAACAGCAAGCTAGCCGTCGTCATTAAGACTACCCACTACTATCTACTATTAAGACTGGTTTAGAAAACCTTTTGACTTGAATTACATAGAAATGTAATAAATTGTTAAAACCCTGCCTTCAGGTGTCTGTCTGGATGCAATATCAAACAAAAAGTCACCTTTTTTCATTTTTAAATACAACAAACTTGCCTATAAATTACTACTAACGCCATCTTGGTTCAAAAAGTCGAAATTTAAAATTATATGGCTAGACCTGAATAGAAAAAGCTCGTAATCCGTTTAAAAAAGTTATCTATAATGGTTTAGGAACAACCTGGGACAACTGGTAAATAATTTCATCACGCTTTGTATTTATGGAACACGACAGTGAGTGAAATACGTACCTAAGTATCTAAAAGTAAGATGCCAATGAGCGAACATCTAGTAGGTTACTAATTTTAGTTAGTATGTAATACCATTACCCTAGGTAAGCCGTGTCACTGGATCCCGCCTTTACTGGTTCTATTAAGGAGTTTAAATTTACGGAAACATTACGAACAATTATTTTGCTCAGCTCCCAAAAGAAATAGCGTAATGATTTCTATAACATAAATGTTGACCGGACCTATGAACTACAACAATATAATATTTCAAAGGAGTTGCCTAGTTCTACCATGACTTATAATTGTACACAGACTTGATGATCTATTGCTTACCCCCCTTTGGCAAAAGCGTAATAATTTGTAGCCTATATGTTGACCAGCTTTATAACGAACATTATTATAAATTTTCATGAAATTCTGTTCAGCGGTTTTGCTGTGAAGCTCGGACATAGTTACAGACAAACAGACAAACAGACAAACAGACAAACGGACAAACAGACAAAAATTATAAAAATTATATTTTTGGCATCAGTGTCGATTATAGTACACGTATCAATTACTTTTAAAAAAAAATATTCAATGTACAGTTTTCGCCTCGTCACGATTTTATTATAAGTATAGATAAACATAATATATATATTTAAACTTTGCAACTTAGCCCTGTTTCTCTCTCCCGATTTTTGCTGTGCCCGACAGGGTATAATTATAATCATCAATTTTATATTTCATAGTCCACCTTTGTAATACTAATGTATGTTCCCCGACTCAAATAATGCCACTTTCAAACATCTCTTATAATGGCACGGCTACACCACCGTCTGCCAAACTGACAGCTTTTAAGTCAAGCTGTCCGTATAGTGCTAGAGAGTGCTAGATACTCAAAGGTATAATGCCACAAATTTATCTGACCCGGTCGTGGCGTCGCTGCTGTCGCTTTTACCAATGTCATCTCCATACAAAAATGACTGAAACGTATTTTTTGAATAGATTTTGTTATTTTAAAATTATTATTATTAATCAATTATATATTATGAATTATTTTAAATCTTTATTACCTAATGAAATGCTATGTTAATGTTGTTTATATTTTATTATTATGCCTGTATTATGTGACTTTATGTAATTATTTACATACAATAAAAAATCTGAATCTGAATAAAGATCTATTCTATTCCATAACAATTTTTCATTTTATTTGTTGCACTGAGACTCGGGACGGCACACTAGCGTAATATGACCGTACGACCGTACCTTTATAATTAACTTTTGATCGCCTTATTTCTTGACTGACCTTAATCGCAACCTACAATTAAACGCGAATTAAGCTTGGAATAGTTTTTGCAATTAACATAACAATTATAAGTGAAAATATAAAGTAAATGCATATTATTTTGAAATTGCTGCGGGATTTGTCATACAAATGTCACGGTGAAATAATCAGTGACATTCACGCAAGCTTAGCTTTGCAGCCAATATAACATAAAACAATCAATTTTGAACTATATTTATATGTAGTTAAGGTATATAAGCTAATTATGTGGTGTTAGAAATAAGTTTGGTTGTAGAGTAACAATTATTTGCAAGTTGACAACTTTTCCGATTGCCCGGTTCTCGTGTTTTAATGAAAGACAAAATAATTGTTACTTTTTTTTTCCAGTTTAATCTTCTGGAATTGAAGATGCTTAGTGTTCTGGCTTTTGTTTTTAGTTATCATTGTTTTCGTTTTAAATCGAGTTTCCTTGAGGCGGATAGAGATAAACGTAGATACGTGTGACGTTGTCGGCTTAATGTTTTAAAAATAGGAGCATTGAACTAATTACAATTAACATTTATAATTGAATTGGATAATGTCATAAAATGAAAATATTCTTAATATCTTTTAATAAATATTAGTCTCCCATTTTGAATTTTATTAAGTATTAATGTTTTTTATTGTATAGATAGGTACCTAATAAAACATAACAATTACTTACAATTAATCTTTTTATACTCAATAATAAACATAGAAAGTATCATGTGAAGATGCCAAATCACTTTTAAGCTTACACAAAACAATCCGAATTTCTCTTTCAGACCTACATTTTTTTATTTTATTTATTTATTAATACTTGGACAATAATGTACATTTTAAGACAGCTCCTTAAGGTGTAAACATAAACCACATTAGGTTTTTCTGTACACCATTGATTCGTCGACAGTCGATTAAACAAAATGTGGGTACTCATTACGCATCGCGCTCACACCCACCGGTTTACCCTCAAGTTAGTTGAGAATCACATTCAACACGATCACAAGTACATCATGTTTCTTTTTGACATGTTTATTTATTTTACAACAAGTACCTACCACGATTTCATATACGAATTTTATTAATATTTTATTTATTTGTAGGTTACATATTACATACTAGTAAGTACAAATATGAAACATGTATATAACATATAATAAATTACTGCTACGCCAGTGGTCAAAACTTACCAACTTGAGTTCAAAAATAAAATGATAAAGGAAGTGAATCTAGGAGCTTGTAGCCAAAACTACGTCTCATCCATTACAGAGGCGAGCATAAATCAAAAGTTTGCGAACCACTGGGAAGTTAATAATGTAGAACTGAAATTACTTTGATAACTTTCTCTTAAAATTAGTATTGTGGTATTGGAATCATACTGATAATGTAAAGTATAAAGTTTAGTTAGTATTATTATATATAGTTATTATAAAAAGGCCGCTTTAGATGAATCACAATATGATTTATATTACGAATATCAAAATATCTACTTAATTGACGACTCTTAATGTCATCCGCATAAGGTTCATAATCAGTAATCATCTGTTTGACAGTTACTATGCAGATCAGTAGATGAATTGCTTAATGTGGCCTTTTTCAGGCCCCCAGATGACCAGTGTGTGTGTAAGAAAATTATTTATTTCAACATGTCGATGACACGGCTGGCGCAGTGGCTAAGCATTTGCCTTTTTGCACTACGTGCCGCGGGTTCGATCCCCGCACGGAGCAAATATTTGTATGACTTACAGATAACTGTTCCGGGTCTGAGTGTGTGTGTATGTGACATATTTGTAAACTGTACCCACGTATAGGAGAAATAAAAGTTTGGGGCAAAACATAAAAATAAAATAAAATAACAAAAAACATATATTATCTCATCTTTTAAATTGACGAGCCATTGGTGACAAAAAAAGAAAACAAAAAAATTGCACATAACTAATTCACATCTTGTACGCAACTAAGTTCAAACCTTTATTACAAGAATCTACGTGTAGCGGATTGCTACGGTGGCGTAGCAGTGACGGTATCAATCAAGTTTAGTGTGTCTTCGTAGTCGCTACGATGCACTCATCGTAGCAACCATGACGAATACGAAATGAATTTAATTATCGCTTAAAAAGTATTTTAAATGTATTTAAATGTTTCAGATGTCAGATTTAATTCATAGGCACGATTTAAATAACCTTCGCACACCAAAATTTAATTCATAACTAAAACTCAAATGCTTCCAAGAATATTTAGAAATTGTATGGTATTCAATTCATGTTGATTAATTAACTAAAGTTTAGTTTCATAAATATAATTAACTAGCTGTTGCCCGCGGATTCACCCGCGCGTTTTATTTTTATCAAAACAAAATATAGCTTAAATCACTTAGGGATAGTGTAGCTTTTAGAATGGGTTCAGTAGTTCCATAGTAAACCCTCGACATACATACAAACAAACAAACTTTTACCTCTTATTTATTTATTTAATAGAAGAGGTAGGGTACTAAGCCCCTTTGTCACTGCGACCTGCGAAGATCTATTGTGACGCCTCTCGTTTCGTTACAGCACTTCCTCCAGCCGTAAGTCAATGATGACTTTTACCTCTTAATAATATAAGTATAGAATCAACTTAAGAAAACTGAGGCGTTCAAGTATTCAGAACAGAATAGAAAAGTTCTAAGAAATTGATAGATATTGTAAGAGTTCGTCGAAAATTTTTAATTGCTAGAAGAAACAAAAGTTTGATAATTATAGAATTGCAATATAATATTTTTATATTGAAAACTTTGATGTGTTCATTAAAACAACAACAATGAAACAAACTTTGTTTTATACAAGCTTTTAACATGACTTCATCCGAACATATTATATTATTATTTGTCGAACAAAAACACAGATGTTTGGTTTTCTGGGAAAGAATAGGCCGTATTAATTTGTTATACCTTTTACACCGCTTGGCGTTATGTTTTTATTCAAGCAAAACTTAATAAAAATGCCTACCGTTCAAACGTTTCAGTCGTTTATTTATTTATCTTAAGTTTTAATTATTATTTTAAATAGTATCGTATTTATCATATTATTATGTAGGTATATGAATATTTATTTCTCCCGTCCGTGTGTCACTGCAAGGGTGCCAACTGAAAATCAGCGCTGGGTGTTCCTATGCCCAGCCCCCACAATCAGCCCAACAAAGCTGTAGTGTGCAGTAGCACAATCACAATCAGTAACTTGCATTTAAAAAAGAGTATCCATGGAGTTTCTGGCCGGTATCTTCTCCAGGACCAATCCACTTGGAACCGTGCACCTAGAATCATGACGTTTTGAAAGTGCCTGCAAAAGCCCAGTTGAAACAAAAAACTTTGACTTTGATATTATGTGTACATTGTATTAGACATAAGTCAAAATACCAATAAAGTATTCAACTCACATCGGTGTTGTCAGTTACAAGATTCCAACTGTACACTATTTTAATTGATAATCTAGTTTCAAACTTAGTTCAGTAAACTTTCGCAATCCTTCAAGAAACTGTTGTAAAACAATATAATACATTTGACATCAAACATAACTTTTTAAATTGCAATTTGGATTCAAGGCGCGTTTCGAAGTCGAGCTTAAAATAATTAAACAAATATTTGCATCCAGAATTCTTTTACTCAACGACGTCACAAGCGCACAGCCGCTCGCCTTTTATTGCATTCAAAATGGTTTCATTTTAAAACTTTAAAGTTTAAATACTCTGAATGCTGACTTATGTTGCTTCGTAATGTGAATTGAATGTTTGATGCAAAGGTAAAGTTAGAAAACCAAGCTTCAAAGATTTAAAAACTTACTCTCACATTGGTAACTAAAATTAAAGCTAAAATTTATTTATAATATGTGGTCGAATTTTGACCAGCAGTGGGCGACCACTAGTTAAGTATTACTATACATAATATTCCATTCCTTTTTATTTTTATTAATAAATATTTATTCAAAAAATAGGGTAAAGGACACATTCCGCCTAAAAAGACAAATGAAATGAAATTGTGAATTGTTTTAAACTTATTCATAATTATTATTGAATGATTTTTTTTTATTTTTTTATTGAATGGTTGTTATTTCTTATTGTGTATGGACTTAAAACTGTTAACAATAAGATGTCTCTGAAATAAATTAATTGTTTGCGTCTAAACTGTAACTCCAATGTTACTGAGTCACCCCAACTATCGGGGTAAAATTATGATCTGTCAAACCTTTTCCCAACTATGTTGAGGTCGGCTCTCAGTCTAAACAGATGCGGGATGCGGCTGAATATCAGCATTTTACGCGGAGCGACTGTCATTTGACCTCCACCACCTAATTACTAGTAGTAGTATAGTACGCGCAAATCTTTATGAGCCCTCGAACTCTCTCCCTCTCTACCTCTAGCACCTATAATAGTACGCTTATTATAGGAGCTAGTGGGAGAGAGAGAGAGAGTTTAGAGCTCAGTTCAGGGCTCATAAAGATTTGCGAGTACTATGGTAGTCGTCTAGTAGTTGCCACACTTTTTGGGCTGCTGACTCCCATAAGTCTGTCATAGGTATTCGTATGAGAACCGGGACCAACTGCTAAACGTGCTTTCGGAGGCAGTAAATTACCAGGGTAAAATGTACAAGAAAATAAAATATCTCAACAAAGCCTTCTTAAATAGACTATTTATTTCTTAAGCTGCTACTTTCAGTGATATATTAGATATTAAACAAAAATAGTAGTCGCACCGCGCCATTTCATACAATGTACATCCACGCATTTGGTATTCTTGTAAATGAAAATTTATTGCGTAAAGCACAACTTTGGCTTGAAATGTAACAGTTATATGGAACAGTTAAATATACTCGTAGCAGCTATAATGGAACAGTTACGTGTTTAGTTAGAAGAATACATTCAATTTAGTTGTTATGTTCTTAGAGAACTTTGTACAATTTATGTCTTGTTTTGCGGTTATTATTACTATTATTGCTGGTATGTGTTTGTACAGCTATATAATAGAGTCAATTCTATTGTACACTTTGAGGACTGAACAAACTAAGAGTGGTTGTCTCTTTCTGTTTCAATAGAAAATGAAAGTGACAGGTGCGTTTAGATCTGTCAAAATGCGCAAAAAATCGACAGCAATGGCTCGATTTACAAGATGAGGTTTTTTTTATTGGCCTCCACACTAGTGTTTCTTCTGTAACGCGGGTACAGTATACAAACATACATGTCACATGCACACACACCCAGACTTGGAACAACTATCTCTAGGCCATACAAATATTTGTTCCGTCCGGGGATCGAACCCGCGTAGTGCTGAAAGCTAATCGCTTAGTTATTGCGCCAACCGGTATAGTAAAACGTCTTTACCGAGTGATGATATCTAACACGTCTGGTGCAGATCACGATCCTACTAGCCGTCTGTAACTCTTTACGGAACCGACTCACTGATCCGAATCTTTGAAGTGACACGAAAGATTGGTTCAGTAACAACGTTTCAGTCGCATCATTCGGATCTGAATCTTTCCACGCGACGTGTCGCTTGCGAGGTGACTGAGCAGTGAGCGAGATTGGGATTCAGATACCTACACTGAGATACTTTACTACTGACTTGCGCGTCGCGATTGAGCGGGTGACATAATTACACTCTATACAAGTCAGAAAGAGATGCTAAATGAGATGTGTATCACTCACACTATCACGGTTTTTCGTTGTCGTTATCCATGCACGTAAAAATGACCATTAAGGCGCTTACATATCAAATACAATAAGGTCGTTTTTTGCATACTTCAATTGGTACTTTAATCAGTATCAGTGATACGGTTCTGAAAGAGTATACGCCATTTTATATTCTTTGAGCCGATGAGCCAAATGATACAAATGAAGCATATCAGTGATTCGGATCTTTTCAGTGAGTCAGATGCAAACGTTCCTATTCCAAAAATGATACACTTTGCCCACGCCTAGAACCTACATCAACTGAGGGGTAATTTTTTTTTTGAGCTGTTTCTTTTATTATCTCGCTCATGTCATGTCAGAAAGAGCAGAGAAAAAAATAACAATATTATGTTGCCTATAAGTAAGAGCATAAATGTGTAGCAATTCCGTATAAGAAATCAGAACCACTTGGGCCTAGCGATTCTGATCACGTTCTGGGGTGTTGAGTGGCAACATAACTTATCTTACATGATTAACTTTTGTTACTTGATCTTTCAGCCATTTTACTTCAACGAGCCCGTATTAACTGCTCTCGTGTGAGAGGTCGATCACAACATGAGATGTTGGTTCTAATAATAATAACTAGTGGTCGCCCCGGTGGTCGAAATTCGACCGTAATATTAAAATTTTAGCATTCTGCACTCCTTCTCCATGTAAATTTTAACTATGCCAAATCACACACTCCTCCGTGCGCACAATATGCTTAAAAAGGTGTACAAAGTTTTCTCTTCACGTATTAATATATAGATAATGTTTCATTTCAGGCAATTAAGTTTTTACGTAATAAATTGTTTACATAAATATAAATCATATATATATATATAGGTATTTATAATTATGTTATTTATTTATTTATTAATATATATTTTTTAAAACGTTGCCCCTCACTTTTATTTCTCATGTATCGAGGGTACAGTTTACAAACATACATGTCACATGCACAAACACCCAGACCCGGAACAACTATCTGTAGATCAAACCGAAAATATCCCAAGTCTATGCTGTAAATTATACAAATATTTGTTCCGGGATCGAACCCGCAGCACGTAGTTCAGAAAGCTAATCGATTAGCGACTGCGCCGACCGTACCGTCCATAGTTATAGATAAAATAGCTATTTTGTGGAAAGAAATATTCGACCGCGGACAGGACTCGAATCTGCGAACTTTTACTATAGGATCAATTATGAAATCGTGAAAAGAAAATCTGCTGGTCTATACCTTTAGTCGATTATTATTGAATTATTTGTATGTATCAGATGATTTTTTTTGCGCGATTTCATCGCTTGTTCCATTTTAAATTGGCTCTTAAAGATGAGCAAAATAATCTCTTAAAAAATTGTCTTATTTTAATAATCCAAAACATTTTAAAGCTAGGCTCTATGAATGTATAGAATTAATTTCAAATATCATATTAAAGCTGCAGTAGATTCAAAAATTTGGCGTGGCGACGCGATGCGTATGTGTCAGAGTAGCCGAGCTCGCCAGGTCATATGGTCGAGTTCATGAACTTAGTGCTATTCATAATCATAGAGGAATAAAGGTTTTATGCAAACGGAAACATCAATTATATAAATTAATTTTGGAAATTTAATTTTAAATTGCTAAAGAGTTTCTTTGTAATCTATAGATTACCTTCTAAAATATTTTGCATTATTAAAATAATAATTAATATTTTATTCCGCAAAATGTGCAACTTAAATAGATTCTAATAAATTAATCTAGATCGTTTCAACACGCATCGCCAAACAGCTAATTACGCGATTTATTAAAGTGTATAAATAGAAGAAAGTAATTTATACTGCAGTCTGCAAATAGTTTGCAATAATCGTGGTGCAAGTGTAAAAGCAAAAAAGTTACGTTATATTAACACATTATTTATTACTCTGAGAATGAAAAAAGTTCTTGTAGCGGTTCATAAATCATACAGAGTAATTCTTATGAGTTTATAAGTGTATACTTTCTAGCAACTATCGACATCGCTATGCTTGGATTCATAGACGATTTTTGTGGTAAGATTATAGTAACATTTGTAATTTGTGGTAAGAGGGACTATTCATTGGAATTTGGGCTCATTCGAGTCCATACATTACTCTTGATGACGAAGGTCTGATGATGATACTGGGAGGAAGATAGTGGCACTCCTCAATGGCTAGTAAACCCGTCCAGTTTCGATTTGTTTGACTGGTCTTAATGCTGTGGAGCACGAGATATCCCACCCAATCCAAGGTGAGAAAGAAGTGTGTTTTTTTAGTTTTATAAAATATTCCGCCAGCGGCTTTGCCCGCGTGATACTCGTATCTTTATAAATTATAGCCTATGTTACTCAGTGATAATATA
This sequence comes from Allophyes oxyacanthae, assembly GCA_932294325.1. Taxonomy (NCBI): domain Eukaryota; kingdom Metazoa; phylum Arthropoda; class Insecta; order Lepidoptera; family Noctuidae; genus Allophyes; species Allophyes oxyacanthae. The sequence goes on from OW028622.1 coordinate 13,724,382, forward strand.
GCAATCAGCTCGAGAAAGAATTTTTAAAACCGGTCTCGTAGTTTTTGAGTTTATCCATTACAAACAAACAAACATACAAAAAATCTAATCGTTTCTCTTTATAATATTAGTTTAGATAATTATTTATCAATGGTAACTAACATAGATGTAAGTTTTACTAATTCATTATCGTCATGGTCACTTGATTAAAGAAATATTCTATTGTATTCTGATCTATTCTATTTAAATGGTCCTTAATGACACCCGGGGCAAGAGAACCGGTGGGCTTTGTTAACTACACGTGCAATTGTTTAATTGCAGACTAGCGTGCCTTCTTATACACAGTATGCTTATATCTGTCCCCCGTGGAGACTAACGGCCCGGTGTCGTGTGAACTAACTTGTTCCTGTCAGCACATACCTTGCGGGTCTCAAGTTATGCACGTGGACGCGTTATAATGTACTTAGATATAAATCAAGTGTTGTAGTGTGAAATAGGTATAGCTATGTTGTGCATGTTCTGAAACTGGCGTTGTGTAGTATGAACTATTAATGTTGCGTAGACATATTTAGTGTTATAATATTGATCTTTTTGTTTAGCGTCTTAAGAAATAAATGTTTTTATTTAGCTAATCCAGTAGTGATAGCCTAGTGGTTGAATGCTCGCCTTCTATACAAGAGGGTTTAGTTCGAAACCGGCCCGCACCTCTGACTTTTCGAATTCATGTGCGGATCTGAATTTGAGTATCACTTGCGATAACGGCGAAGGAAAACATCGTGAGGAACCCGGCACACCTGAGAGGGCCTCATAAAGTTTTACAAGGTGTGTGTAGAACGCCAACCCGCACTAGACCAGCGTGGTGGACTGAGGCCTAACCCTTCTCATTCTGAGAAGAGGTCCATGCCCAGCAATGAGACAGTAGAGGACAGTTTTTTTTAATTGAGCTGCTCCTATATTCTATTAGTTATCACTTACAACTTTGTTTGCATGTTTAATCATTTTAAGTTAACTTTTCTAAAATTCTTCTTAGTAACGTAAAACACCTTCTTACGTTGCAAAACCTACTACACCCTACTGCATGGAAGGCAAGCACTCAACCGCTAGGCTACTAATGCTTTCTTTTTCTTTATAATTATTAAAAAGTAAACTAGCACTAAGTAAGCAACAGTATAAGTACTGCCAAATATAAAAAGTCGCAATTAGTTTCACTACAATATTTTCTAGGCAATAGTAAAAAAACGTATTCCAATTTAAACACGAACAGCTCATTTCCGTGACAACAATTCGCTGCAGATTGTCCTAGAACCGCTCAGATTTTTTATTCTACATTCGGAGAACAATGTGAAAAATCCAGCGTATTTGTCCCATTCCATTGTCAAGCTGTATTAAATGTTTATCAGGTCATTCGGTCACGCTGATCCTACACACAATCCATAGCATAAACAAGCGACGGCTCGCGAGCACTCCATTCATCACAAGCTATGTAGCCAGCCTGTGTTTCTACCAAAAAATTCACACGAAGCAACTAAATCGCAGCCCAGAAAATACATTGACGCTTTTCCTTGGATTTGAAAAATTTGGTCCTAAGTTCCGCGGCACTGTATAGCAGTTTTAGGCGAAGGAGTCGTTTAGGTAGGGGTGCAGTAATGTAGGTAGTAGCTAAGTGATTGATCATCAGACGGAAATTGTAGTTAAGTCTTGAGCTGAGCACCTTCGTCTTGGTCTTGTCAGTTGAACCTGTCAGGGGCTCAACATTTTTCTTGTTATATTTGTTGGTGTTTCCGTGTAAAGTTGAGGCGTAGGTAGAAATCTATGTGGCAGACAAGTTTAACCAAGCGCTGACATGAGCTAGTTGAAGTTTGTAGTGTGTGTAATACCACACCTAACCTATTGCTAAGTATTATTAAATACTTTTATTAGTGTTCAGGTCTGGTTGTGCATGTGAGATTTATACCGTTCCCACAATAAAAGAACAATTCAAGTGTAAAACATCATCAAAATATCGGACACTGTCAGGATTTGGTCCAAATGCCATAGATCTCATCGGAAAGTGATGGTAACAATATTTTTTTAATCATTTATTCAGTACTAATTGCCTTACTGCTATATTATTTTGGACGGATATCCTCGGGCCAATCTTAATGCGGTTTGATTTCCAGACATAAGTCGACTTTAGCAACCACATGCACATAGTTTAATTTCTGGGCGGCATTTGGACCATCCCATAGTAAGATTAGCTTTCCTTTTTATGACTGCCTTTAGTCAATCTCTAAATAAATAAAAACTTTTTGACTTCGACTTTTATTGACGATACCAACTTCTTTATCTTTCATACCAATTACGAAGATTAGGTACAGCCTTATTCAATCTAGACTTTGTAATTAGTGGGTCGGAATGAATAAAGACTCGCCGGCACCTAGATTAAGACTGTAATCGGCGCAATTTAATCAGTTCTAATCCCAGTCCCGTGGTTCGTTCTCGCCGTTATTTCATTTGTGCATAGAACCTGTCTCTGGGGCAATATCAGTTCGAGCTATATAAAGTATGCTGTTATTAAGTTCATGCTCGGATAATGTTTTAACCTTAAGTAAACGATGTGATGAGAATAGCTATCGTTTTACTTTTAAGGATGAAGTTGAGATTGTGATCTTTATTTATACTAATATGATGGTGATATACATATAAACTATGGGACCAACATAGAAATCGCGAGAAAAAATCCACTGTTCCATACATTTAGTCGAGTAACATTCTATTATTTATATTCTTTTTTTTTATTTGTTTTTCTATTATTTTCTATTTTTTTAATTTTTTTTTTTTTTTTCTATTATTTTTCTGTTATTTTATACTTTATAGTCCACCTTTGTAACACACTATGGAATGCAATAAAATTTTGGGTTTGAGTTTGAGTTTGGAACAGCCGATTTTTCTTCGCAATTTCTTATTTGGTCCCATAGCATTTAAAAAAAAATGATATGTACCCATTAAAGCACTATTAATTAATTACCAATAACCCCGTAAATTACTAAGGCGAAAAAATATATAGGTACATAATATCTTTTCATTCTAGTGGTATATTTTGCGCAACTCTAAAACAAAACAAAATGGACGCGATGGTATTGTGTCCATTCTTCCGTTCAGGCTAAACCAGCGCAATTCGATGTTCAAACCAGGCTGCCAATTTGTGGCGGCTTTAACACGACGATGTTTGACATGACAGTTCTGAGCATGTGCGGGACACCATCATTACCGTGTTAACATGCATGCATGAACATACGTATTACAAACGTACGGGCGAGCAGACGATTAGCTGAGTTTAGTCAACCTCACCTGCGACTCGTAATTAATTGCGGGCTTGTCCATTACACACTATTACATAGGTCAACGACACGCCAGGGAATAGTTAGGGAAGCTTTCAACCATCACGCTAATTTATGAGGTAGGCAAAAGCGTTAATTCACGTAAACGACGTCAAACTATTTGGGAAATGCAAGAATCTTGATTAAACGCTCTTGAAGCTGAACTGAAAAAATAACTATGTATATTATGTATTAGCTGTGCCCGCGACTTCGTCCGCATGGAATATAATAAAATTATGTTTTCTTTAAATTAAAAGTAAAAGTATAAAGCCTAAGTTACTCCTTATGACATCAGCTATCTGCCAGTTAAATTCCCGTCAAAATCGGTCTATCCGTTTCGGAGATTACCCGGAACAAACAGACAGAAGGACAAAATATAAAAATTGATTTTTTTTTTGTTATATGTAGGTACCGTAGATACTGTTTTTTTTTAATTGTCGGTGAATATGGCTCTTATTTGAGTAATATTGAATTATTTATATTGAACAGTCGATTTATATTTTCGCGATTTCTGTGTTGGTCCCATAGTAAAACTTGTTCATAATGATGAGTACTATACAACATGTCCCAACATGACCAAAAGTAAAAATCTTTCAAAATTTTAGGGTGAAAAATAATTTTGATTGATTTTTGTGTCAAATCTACAGGCATTCTGGGATTTTTAAGGATTGTGGTGGATAGCAGTGCTACTTAGGTTGCCGGTACAAAAAGAAATTCAGAAATATCTGAAACATTGTGGTCATGGTAATTAAAAATATCTTAAGGGGTGTAAATTTTTGAAGGATTTCAATTTTTTTATGTAACTTCTTAAAAATTGAGATTTTTTTTATTTATTTTTTTGTTCTCGAGTAGTCATGAGCTGGTCAACCCTCTGGTGCCCGCTTATCGTTGAATTTTGGGACATGGTGTATATAACCTCTTAAACCACTATCAGTTAATTACCAATAACCCGTATTATGTAGAGTCTTTTTATATGTATAGATCCATAAAATATTCCTGTCTGCTAAGTGCTACAACAACATCTTCCTTACTCTCATTAAGTTAAACAATTATATCTATTTATAGAAGATTTTGCCATCCCGTCTGCTCCCCAATTACGAATATACCATGTTCAAATCGAGTGCTTCTGATAAAATAACATCACAAATGAGATCGGGTTGCTATTTGAAAATCAATTTCGCCGACAATAAGCGGAGTATCGACTGGGGTTGCCGCATGGGAATATGTGTGTGTGTATGGAAATATTTGTAAATGTTGACATTCTGAAATGGTTTTCGTTTTGCGGTTTGCAATTTTATTTGTGAATTATTTGAAATGTATACAAGGAATGAGGTAGCCCAATCAAAGCTAAATGACAGTTATGTTTTTTTATCAATAAATACAGCTATATAGGGTGGAAATTATAAATTATAATGGAAAATCTTGGTTATTGCTATGCTTCAATACATAATAATCTTTTAATATTGATGCATAATGCTTATAAAAATAAAATGGAAAAAATCATAAATAAATATTTATAATATGAATATTTGTCATTGTAAATGTTAAATACTAACGGTGAGCATGGTCGCCAGTGCTCCTTGGGGAAGTATCGTGTTGGCAGTCCGGGCCCCCCTTCTGCCAACACGACGCTAGTAGGTTAGCAACGCGCAAGTGATGTCCCTGGTAATGCAAGCGTCAATTATTATTGGTGTAGTTAGTGGCAAAAAAAAAAAAACTTTTTCCCTGAAAATGAATTCACGATTTCATTTTTTGAATTATTATTTTGATCTCATTTATAATGAGAAACAAACATTGAGGTATGAATACTAGAAAGCTAAGTAAAGGAAAAAAAACCATCGTTAAACTATGGCTATCTTCTCTATAAATATACAACTAGTTTTTCTCGGAAATGTCGCTTGGCTGTTAATAAGATGTTCAATAGACTGTAATTGCACGCCATTCCTTAGCGCTGTCGTTTTGCATAAAAATACAGAAGCGTATTTCCAATTCTATATAATTTAATCCCATGCCGATTTTAAATCAATTTCCTATAGTACTTCTTTACATGTATTGACAAAATGGTATTACGTTATTTATTAAAATTGATGTACCTTCGACTCAAATTATAGAAAAAAACTGAGAGTTATCAGGTCTGATGCTGTGGTTTGTTTTTCTTTATATGTGTGGGTAGTGTATTTAGTTCTACCCACAGAATAATAGAGAGTGATTTCTGGAATCTATGAAAAACAAAGTTAATGAAAGAAAACATACAATTAAAAAAAAAAAAAACTGAATGTAAGAAACACGTAAGTGCAAAGGTACTGCTTATTTCAAAAGAAAAATGTTACTAATGGCCGTAAATAATGCTGCAGTGCGTGTATTATTATTAAAATCAACTTCACAAATTCTGTAAAAGGTCCTTTAGGCTCAAGTTCACACACAATATAACAGATGTTTAAGAAAAAATCGGCCGTTTAGCATGAAATTTTATGTGAGTAATCGGCCATTTTCATTTAAGCATTTGTTAATTGTCGGTGAGCATGGCCCTTAGTGTGGTGAATATCAAACTTAGTTTAAGTTTCAGTAGTAACCGCAAGGCAGTTCGATGCCCGGCAGATTCAAGGTCACAGATCTTAAACAATTCTCTAAAACGCTTGAATTCTTAATTTGTTGCAAGTTCTGGCAGATCGCGCTGGCGGTGTCAATTATAACTTGTGACGATGTCAATTAACTCTAATTATTGTTACCGGGGGGCTGGAGGTTAAGTTTGTGAGGAGAGAGTACATAGAGAGTAGATACGGTTATAGAGAGAACACGGTTTTGGCGTTGGAGAAAAATGAAAGTGGCTTGGTCCTTTTGTCCGAAGTATGGACTGAGTACTTTACCTGTATGAGTTCAAAAGTCTATCGCTAGCGACTATTGAATAATATTAGTAATATCCAAAAGTCAGAGTGCGTGTCGGTAGCTAACTCACACCCCCTGCATGGATAAAAGTAGCTTTAGCGGATAATATTATGCAAATCGATCACGTTTAAGTCGCTTATTGAAAAATTCAATGTGCTTTTGAACAAAATTGGTGCGATTATCGTTCCTTTAGAAAGAACTAGTTGGTACCAATGGTGACAATACTATTTTTAAAAGCAGCGATACTATAAAATGGCGCTATATAAGTCTTGCACGTAGGCGTTTTATAGGTTTTTCACACAGTTGCCGTTAAGGACTGGCGCGGCTCTCCGTGTGTTTACAAATAACAATATATGAGACATAAAAAGCGGTGAAATGAAGCAAATAGAGAAATAAAGTGCGAATTTATTTTACGACTAAAAGTAAACAACTTATTTTATATTTTGGTCTTTTAGGTTTTTGGTCTTTTAGTGACTAAAATTGGTCTTTATTCTACGTTTATTCTTCTTCTGCAGTCGGAATTATTTGGTTACACTCCGGTTCCCATATGTTTTTATTAATAGAAAATTTACAGGAACCAGCACTTCACAGCAACGTATAGTGCGAGCTACTACTACTACTTTAACTTACACTGGCCTGCTTTAAGCTCTCGATAACTGCATGCGCGTCCGCATTTGAATATATCGGATTGAGTTGTTGAAGTGCAAAACGCCAATGGATGTAAATGTTGTAAAACAGAAACCTTGTATAAAATCGATTATAATCTTATTTATAAACATAAATCAAAATTTTTGATTTCGAAGTTTAAGTTTTAAAACATTACTTTTCCTATAAATCATAATTTAATCGCTTTGTTTATACATATTTTTTGTGTACATATCGCATCGCAGCCTTATTTTATTACGACTACTGCTGGACATAGGACTCCCCCATAGATATCCTTATTAATCAGCTTTGAGCTGTTTACATCCAACGACTCCCCCGCGATCTTCACTAGTATTGTTCATACCCGACTGTATGTACTCGTAGATACTTAGCGCGTCTTTTGTTTGATAGTCGGTTCATATTAATAATATCAAAGTAATTCGTCATTCCTATCATATTCATTTAGCTATTAAAAAGCAATTTTAATTAGGCTTACGAGTATTAAGACGCGTCAATCACACTAATCGGTTCAAAAAAGTGATTTTAGGAAAAAGGCTGGCTTTTTTAATGCAATTTTTTTTAAGTGATTTACTTTTTCTTCATAATCCTATTAATTACTACGCTTATAACCCCAAAAACGAAGATAAATAAGTACAATGTCAGTTAAAATAATTATAGTTTATTATTGGTATTCTGATTATTCTATGGAGTGAATTTTGTTTTGTAAGTACTTTTTTGCAATGGTAAGTAGATTAAGAAAAATCCCATATAAAAATAACATTAAATAACTAGTACTGCAAATCTGATGCCTCGAAAATAAAATACAATGGCACTATAACATAAAGTTAATGTAAATTTACCTTTAAAATAACTCTTTTATTTCAAATCAGCTGTTGCCCGCGTTACCCGCGTTTTAGTTTTATCTAAATAAAATATAGCCTATATCAGTCAGAAATAGCATAGCTTTCTATTAGTGAAAGAATTTTAGAAATCAATTTAGAAGTTCCAGAGATTACCTCCTACATACAAACAAACAAATTTTACAAATATGGTTTAACCAATATACTTATTTATGAAATATTGTTTACGAATACGACTGTACTCAAAAAATGTTAGTCTATTTGCTCATTGGACATTCTGCTACATAGACATTTCGATAGTTGGACGTTTTGATATAAAGACAATTTGTTTAATAGACGTATTGCTAAATAGACAGTGTACGGTTGACGTACATTTTTCTGCTTACGCTGTAACCTACTTTCGGCCCGCGATGCGCATCTAAATTCGTATGACAACTAATATAAAGTAATAATAACGTTTTTAATATAGTGTACTTATTGCTCTGTGACTATCAACACAGGAGAGAAAGAATTGCCTTTTACTTTATAACTGTAACTTTAACTAATAAACGTATCTGGAATATTGGTGAGACGTTTCTCTCTACACTCAACTTACAACCGTCACTACGGTCAATGTGTGGACTTTACTACTACAAACCGTACAGACAGTTTGATTATTTGGATGTTTTGCTTTTGTGAGGCTTAAATTAACTGTCGAAAGGTGCTTAATAAGGTCCTATGGGTAAGAACCGGCAAGTAACTCTATTGATATTGCAATTTAAACTATACATTTCACATTATTTCATTCCGTACTTAGTTACAGTCTGTTGAGTTGAAGAATCTATTCAATAGCCGATAAAATGGTCTTATGGGAAATCAGAGAGTATCGAAAAGAAAAATATTTTCTGAAAAATGAACTTCAATACTCGGTGGATTATTTAAAATGTGTTTATAACTTCGCGAGGAGTTTCTACGTGTTGAGAATTTTCTTTTAGAACTTTTAAAACGTGGATTTTGATATTGAATTTTGATATTAGTTTAAATTGTAGTTTATAGAAGTTTTGCTGGATTTTTTATATTTAATACCATGTTCTTGTATTTTCATTTTTGAGATATGATCATATAATATAATTATAAGGTCCTACTTTATAAGCGGAGGTCTTTTTAAGAGGTCATCATTATGAACAACTCTTACTATGGAAACAAAATTAAAATCGCGAAAAAAAAATCTGCTGTTCATCATTTAACCAAGTAAGTAACATTGAATTATTTTTTTGGAAAAGCACATTTTTGTTCACATACAAAAAATCCCTATAATATTACATGCCTATGGATCGGTACATATCTGACGGAAAATGCGTCGAGCGTATCATCATTGGTTGAGAGACGCACTAACGCATCATCGGTTGAGTGTGAATGGTTGAATGTTTTATCATATAATTATTGACTGTTCTGGCGTTACGCGACCGATAATACACGACGCATTTTCCGTCAGATATGTACCGACCCTAAATCATTCACTAGGGACCTTCCATAAAGTACGTCACACGTTAAGGGGGGGGGGGAGGGGGTCGACTAACTGTGACATTATGTGACAAGGGATGGGAGGGGTCCTAAGTTTTGTGATGTCACATTTCAAAATCATATTAAAAAAATATTTAAATGGAATTAAACTAATTTCGGAACTGCTGTTTTAATTTAATAATTTCTAGATGTAAAATTGCAAAATACGTGACGTCACACTAGGGAGGGGTCTCACAAATGTGATCACTGTGACAAGGACGGGGGAGGGGTAACAAAATCACGAAATTAGTGTGACGTACTTTATGGATGACCCCCTATCTGTCTTCTATGTTCTATGTCTGTATACGAAAAATCTTTGTAGAAGAAAAAATATACTGTGCAATGTAGCCAGGGTATAGGATATCTAAAAGTAAGAGCAGCTCCACGTTAACACACAGTCTCTAAACAAAACACGACTAAATCCTTAGTAAGCAGCTCGTATATCGTTCGCTATTAGTTTTATATATGCGTTCATGTTTACGTCCCTAGTTTACGAGGCTATACGAGCGAAGCCGGAGAACATTGTATAGTTTTATGTAGCGGACTGCGTGTGTTGCGAATGTAGGGCATCATCATTTTGTTGTATGGCGTATGAATATGCAAGAGTCGTAACATTTTCGCTGATACAGGTGTGAATCCCGTAGGTCCAATTTTTATATAGGTTCGCGTTTTATGAATGTATGAAAACTTATATTACTCTGTATCATACATGAAACTTTTGTTCTAAGTACTTAAAAAAAACGAAAAAACAGAGGCGAAGAAATAGATTAAGACGTTGTTTGATAGTCTTACAAACTGAAGGGGATTATTGGACGCATCATTAAGAATAACTTTTAGTATGGAACAAGAAATAAATAAGCTGCTCCATACAAGTAATTCGGTTATCATATTATGAATATTTATGACTGTCGTTACGCACAGTCTGTTGACCCAAAAACCTGAAAACTGGTCTTGTTTTAGGGTATCAGTGTCTCCCAGTTATTGGGTAGTGGAGGTCAGATGGCAGTCGCTTAGTGTAAAATACTGATATTCAGTCGACGCCAAAATAATTGGGAAATAGCTTGGCAGATGAATGCGCCTTATAACCTAGTAAGTAATAGAAATACTATCAAAAATCTCCGTGTAATATCTCTACTTATCTGCCAAAGCATTATAACCGTGAAGTGAGCCCCGACTACTACTCCGTCCGCTCTAGTAGGATTGCAGCCAACAATATGAAACCCACCCGACGCGACGCTTTGTGACAATTTCGAATTAAAACGCGGAACTCGATATTGTTGCGTCTGAACCAGCGGTACTCAAACTGTGGCGACTAAACAGCGTTCCAAGGATTTTCTGTGTGTGCATCGACAATACTCGAATATGAAAAGTCAAAGTAACTTCAAAATGTATGAGATCATGACTCTATTATAGAAAGGTAGGTGATTTGACGGCGAAAGCTTGAGTTGAGTTAATCAATTAATTAATGATTTTGCAGCACAGGTATTCTGATTCTGGGATACTTTGCCTAGAACCTGAGTATTTTTAACAGACTTCAAAAAAAAGGAGGAGGTTCTCAATTCGACGCGTATGTTTTTTAACCGACTTCAAAAAAAGGAGGAGGTTCTCAATTCGACGCGTATGTTTTATTTTTATTTTTATGTTTGTTACCTCATAACTCTCGACTGCGTGAACCGATTTTGATGATTCTTTTTTTTTTTTATTTGAAAGCTGGTGCTTCCCGAATGGTCCCATTTTAATTTGGTCCAGTTTTGACAATGGGATCCATGAGAAAACCATATTTAAGTCTTAAATTTACATTAAGTATGTGCGCGACAAATGGTCGAATAACTCAATATCACGCCAACCGATTTCGATGATTTTTTTTTTGTTTAAAAGAGTATACTTCCGAAGTGTTTCTATTTAAATTTAGTGAGGATCTGATGAAGATCTTCGGAGATAGACAATGGAACTCTTGAATGAATAACAGCACATCACTCGCGATTGCTGTAATCTCATGTTTATGTATTGTTTATGCCATTTAAAATTGAAAAATAAAATAAACTTAAAAACCGACTTCAAAAATCTAAAAAGTATAAAATAATTTTCTTAAAAAACTTAACAGCTTCTGAAGTCGGGGCCTATCATTCTTCAATGTACCTACTCGTAGTATGGCAGTGGGGGGGACTTCAGAAGCCTTTAAGTTTTTTAAGAAAATTATTTTATATTTTTTAGATTTTTGAAGTCGGTTTTTACTTTTTTTTTATTGAAAAACCGCTTATCATCATGTGAAAGAATTTCATACCTTGGATTGACTCAGCTCGTTCAACACTTGACTCCAGTGCTAAAGATGTTATCTGCAGAGGGTAGGATAAAGTGAATCAAGGTTCTTTTTTTTTATGTATAAAATTAATATGCTTTGGAGAAAACAACACAAGACGAACGCCACGCGAGTATTGTTTTCTTTGAATGTTAGTAAGCATGCCACAATTTAATTCCAAGAATCGCGGATCGAAGGACCAATATTTTTACGATGCAAGCAAAAAGGTTGAGCTTCGCTTCGCAAGTCGGGATGCAATTGCAAAGGACATTTTGAGAATTTTAATGCAAATTCTTTAGAACGTCGATGTTTTGTATAGGAGCGAACAGAATTTAATTCAAAGAAAAGAAGAGATGGATTAAATTATTGTTTGTTGTGGACGATTGAACGAACGCTAAAAGCAATCATAAAGGCTGAGACACACTAAATGCAGTTGCAGTGCGTGTGTAACACGTGGGCGTTCCAGTAAAAGTTGTACATTGGAAAAAAACTTTATTTAACATTAACTATTAGGTACGATGGTTAAATAAAGAAAATGGCCTGCGAACTCATGTTTTACCTAAAATGACACCAAATTTTGCTATTTGAGATACAAACAGCTTAACTACTCTAAGCAAAACTGCAACACTGAATCTAGAACATCAATAGAGGAGGTCTGCGCAGTTTGGAGTGAGTACATAATGGATCCTATACCCGCACGTGTGTGGTGTTTGACATAATCGAGCAAGCTTAGCTCATGCATACAGTTCCATACATCACAACCAACATTACATGTAACACGTAGTGCACCAGCAATTGGTGTGTGTGTCAGCCTTAAGGTGTATATGTACGAGACAGTAGGTATTGTATTGTAGCACTGTTAAATAAAATTCTATTGCGGGATTTTATACATCTGCTATTTTAACGAAATTGCAAGCAGCGTAGGTTTAAAGGTAGATATGGTGCCACTTGGTAAGTTGTCGCTATCAGAAAAATATGTAACTATCAAATTAGGTATATAATTAATCATTTATTGAATCTCATAATAAAATTATTTATTGAAATTTTGGAAAAAATTTAATACTATATTTATTTCAATATTTCTATAACAATAATTGTAATTTAGTAATCTAATGTCCTATATAATTATATATCTGTATAATTGTATATAGATAGAGTGCCATAAATTTTATCACATTAAATAAAACCGCGTATTTAATATCGACAAAAAACTAATTGACTGTGATCCTAACCACCTTGTTTCAATCAATTTCTCACAAAACGCCCAAAAAGTAAATTGTCTGTATTCACGTCTTCCCTTTAGAGCCCTTTCACACTAGCGTTTCTCCAGTGACTGATTAGGTGATGCGCAGTCGCAGATACCCACATATTTTTTATTATTTTAAATTATTATGTTTTCTACTCAATTTTACATTGTTGCCATCCTAAAATAATGTCTTCTCTGTCTATGCACCTGTCCTCTTCTTATTACCTGTATCTCTCATTCCAGTGTGTCTTGTTTTTGTGGCAAATAAATGATTTTTCTTTCTTTCTTTCTTTCAGCGCAGCCGCGATTACGGGACGCCTGCGCTTCGCATTACTTTGTATTATTAGGTTTCGGCATTTTAAAGTAAGAACTTATTTATTTGGAGTTGTATTTTATAAGTTTACAATGTAACACAAAATTATCAGTTTCACTTGACCGTAAACTCCATAATGGGTCCCTCATAACCTCTATTTTTTTTATTTCTTTTATTTTCGTAATCATTTTCTTTTTAACAACGTGTGGGTCGCTTTATCGCGGCGTCTTCGTTGTACGTACGTTTATCGAACGCGTAGGCGTAAGGCGCTAGTGTGAATTGGCTCTTATTTGCAAATAAGTAGTAAATTTTTATTACCCATTATAATTTATTGTCTCTGTCCATAAAATTTTATATACTTACTAGTACCGCATTGATTTTCTAACAAATTCTTCTGTTTTGAAAATCTGGGTCGAGACATTATTCCAAGAATAGCTAGTTTCGGGAATTGAAATATTTAGATTATTTACTGTATAAATCAATATTAACTATGTTTTAAACCTTTGGGAAACTTTAGAGATTTGGCTGTTATTAAGATTTCTGTGAATTGATAATATTTTAATCAAAGACCGTTAGGTACAAAATCAGTTCCCTTATGCCGTATAGGTATTTTATGTCCCATCTAAATAATTGGAGGGAGGGGCTCGTAGCTACATAGCTACCGCGCAGATCAGTCGATCAGCAAGGTTAAGCTGCTGTTGCCGCGGTCTGTCCCTGGATGGGTGACCGTTTCTTCAAACATCGAAACCCCACCATGCCTCAGAGAGCACGTTAAGCAGTTGGCCCTGGTTGTCATACGGATACGTTTGACAGTCGTTACGAGAGTCAGCAACCCAAAAATTCTGACAACCGGTCAAACCTTAGGGTATCATTGTCTCCCAGTAATTGTGTGGCGGAATCAGATGGCAGTCGCTCCGTATTAAATACTGATATTCAGCCGCATCTGGTTAGACTGGGAGCCGACCCCAACATAGTAGGGATGAAGGCCAGGCAGATGATGATCTGAATTGAAGGTGCGTTGTCGGGTATACCTAAAATGTTTTTTTTTACATCACTAAGGTGGAAAATAAGCATTCGGCCCGCCTCATAAACAGTCCGTAATCTATGGACGCTCGCGCGCAAAAATCTTTTAACTCCCTTTTTAAAACATGATGGGTTATCACAAAATTTTAAAGAAATATCGCATTACTACCACCTACGAGTAAGTATCATCAGCCTTCTCTCTTCCTCAGTACGGATTGGTAGATGTCTTTCATTATTTATTTTGGAACATGCCGATTATAGGACATTCCGGTTATAGGCCTTGCTGGTTATAAGACATGCTGGTTATAGGAATTGCCAGTTCTGGGACCTGCCGATTATAGGTCATGCCGATAATAGGAAACGCCGATTATAAGTCATGCCAGTTATTAGAATTGCCGGTTATAGGCCTTGCTGGTTATAGGACATGCCGGTTATAGGAATTGCCGGTTCTGGGACCTGCCGATAATAGGAAATGCCGATTATAGGACACGCCGGTTTCGTTCACTGTATGAGCAGTGGTTGATTGATGATTGCTAGGTTACCTACACTAAGCTGCCTGTTTAGTTACTTTACTTACTGTAAAGCACACAATAATCCTTCACGCTATCCGCTCGCCGCGGCATTTTCGTGCAGGACGGAAGGCCCTAAATAATAATGTTTCGATTTCCTTTTGCCGACCCTAAGGGCGCGTGTAGAATTATGAACAAGTTACCAAAATACACTATTTATAATACATTTATACAGGATGCTACACATGTTATCACATTAAAAGGAACCACTTATTTAGTATCACGTTTTGTGACCGCACACAAAAAATCAATCAAATCTAATTAGTAGTTTAGCAACAGCAATTAATTTAAAATTTCATAATTTTACACATAAGTACCTATCACGATCTCTAGGCAAAGTTTAAAAAGTCTCCAACATATTCTAACCAAAATTATTTTTATTTACACGTGTAGAACAGATAAAGCTGACATAAATTTCTACTTCTAAAAGATAAAAGAATAGGAATAGAATAGAATAGATCTTTTTTTTTTCTTTGTTTTCTGTATTTGTTTATACTCCACATATGAGTTGGTTGTTCGAATTAAAAGTTTTTTTTTTTCGTTTGGTCCAGATACTGTCTCTTATTCTAGGTGCACGGTTTCAAATAGTAGATCCAATGACTAACGAATCCTCTCCCTCTAGAGCCTATGTTACTCTTTTCAAATAATAGATTACAATCTTTATCAGTACCTACAATGTTGTGGTAAGAGCTGCGAGAATAATGTAATTTAATGTGAATAAAAATAAGACTATCCTAATAATGATTTGCCTCTGAATAAGATTGCCATGGGTGTTTCATGAGTGATATATAATTGATTGAATAATAATTAATAATAAAACATATATAATTCAATTTCAATTCCAATATTCCTTATGCACACGTCTTTATAAAAATACATATACCCACTTCATAACGAAAACGAATAAGGCTCGGAATTCACGCGCGAAAATATATTCATCATTATGACACGATCGTCCTAAGATCTGTTGCTCGTTATAGAAATACGAAATTGTATCCATAGGCTTATAGTATGTAATATGGGGTTTTTTAAGGGTGTCATAGAGAAAGCATGATTATGAGTAATGAAACAATTCTTTCAGTATGTTTTGTCGACTCTATCTACATTAATTTATAGAGGTATCTGTTTGTTTGTATGTAGGGGGTAATCTCTGAAACTAATGAACTGATTCTAAAAATTCTTTCACCAATAGAAAGCTACTTAATTTGCATAATTTCGAATTTAATGTGTATAATTTCTAGCCCCTTTTTTGCACAACACATTGTGAACTAATTTATGCCAATAAAAATCTTTAAATCTTTACTTTAAAGCAGTGATAGCCAAGCGGTCGAACCCTTGCCTGCCGTGCAGGAGGGTCTGAGTTCGAACCCGGCCCGCACCTCTGACTTTTCAGATTCATGTGCGGATTAGAATTTAATTATCCCTTGCGATAACGGTGAAGGAAAACATCGTGAGGAAACCTGCACACCTGAGAGGACCTCGTAAAGTTGTCGATGGTGTGTGTAGTCCACCAACCCGCACTAGGCCAGCGTGGTGGATTAAGGCCTAACCCTTCTCATTCTGAAAGGAAGCCCGTGCCCAGCAGTGGGACAGTAATTGGGACAGTAATCTTTGAAAACTCAACCAACCGTTTGTACCATTATATGTATGGGAAGCCGACATTTTTTTCCTATGGATATAGTTTTGCTCTTTCAAAGTTGTTCCGTATAATGAGTACGATCTTTCGTTAATGTATCCGAAACGATTTAAAATCCACCGCGATAATCATTGACCTACTACTACAGTGGATGGCGGGTCTAGAACAAAATTCACGAAATATGTGTCCCGAGTTAACCTATATAAACGTAGGTACATTTAAAGAAATATAAAAAACTATAACATCCTAATTCAAACCGTATCGTCATTAGTAAACAGCTTAATTTTACTTGCGACAATTTATCAGCCTATTCCCCTTTTTCACAATACAGTTCAGCAATTTTGACGTGTATTATGTCGGTTGACAAAACAAAGAATGGCGCGTGATTGGAACTCTTTTTTCGTTTTAGAACTCTTTTGGCTCGGACACTTTTGAGCGTGGACCCAATGTTCATTTTAATAGTAGGGCAATGGAGATAATTTAAACTAATATTATAAAGAGAAAAGATTAGATTTTTTGTATGTTTGTTTGTAATGGATAAATTCAAAAACTACTGCACCGATTTTAAAGATTCTTTCACCAGCAGAATACTACATTATCACTGAGTAACATAGGCTATAATTTATAAAGATATCGCGCCGGCGAAGCCGCTGGCGGAAGCTATAATAAATAAAGGTGGTTCAGAACAAGGTCTTCCATAGTCGTCATGTTACACAATAACATGTTACATAACACCCCAGAATCAATTTGCGCGGTAAATTAGGATCTGAATTATATTTCTTTTGATCAGTACATGATTGGGTGGTGCCCGCCCTAGGCTAATGTAACTAATTTGTCTGGCATTCAGTGGAATTGACTGGGGGGAGGAAAAGTGAGGGGTGGGGCAGAACAATGAGTGTTATTTTGTTGGTAACGTAGTTTTGTTTATTGGTATGTACAGACATACTTACATAGTTACATGTCTCGTCTATTTTATTATAATCCCTATGGTCTTTTTAAAACGCTTTTATTAGCTTCACTTGTAACTATGTAAAAAAATCTTGGAACTTAAATTTGACCCACTTCCCGGTTTCCGATTGAGATGAAATTTTGCATACACGTTTAGTTTGGATGAAAAAAGCGTTTCCTTTTGTTTTTTTTTAAACTTTAATATTTATTATATTATGTGAGATGAATAGGTATAAACTATTACCTATAGCAATTAGATAAATAGGTACCACAGTTCGGTACATTTTTAAGAGGTACTTTTATTTGTTTAGGTACTTACCTACGTCCGTGTGTCACTGCAGGGGTGCCAACTGAAAATCAGCGCTGGGTGTCCCACATCCAGCATATACTGAGTTGGTAACCTTTTCGGTACGGGCATGCTCGACAGCATGTTTTTTTTATTATTTTTATTATAAGTGTACCTATTTCTGAATGTGGCACCGTCATTATCCCGGAGTACGGAATAATATTATTTTTCTTTCTCTCTTTCAAAAAACAATTTTAAGGGTTGTTTTTCTATAATAATTTGTTTAAGAAAATAAAAGACACGTTGCTGTGCTTTGTAAAGGCGGCTTCAAGATGGTAAGTGATAAAAGTAAAATTGTTTTATGAATTAATACTTGCTTGTTATTGTAGTGAAGTAGAGAATCCTTTAATTGCTATTGTAATTTGAGACTGTTATAATCTATACTTATAATAAAATCGTAACGAAGCGAAAACTGTACATTAAATATATCTTGAAAAAAAAAAAAGGCATGCGCTCTATATTCGACACTGATGCCAAAAATATAGTTTTTAGAATTTTTGTCTGTTTGTCTGTTTGTCTGTGTGTCTGTTTGTCTGTTTGTCTGTTTGTCTGTTTGTCTGTCCGAGCTTCACGGCCAAACCGCCGAACAGATCGTCATGAAATTTAAAAGTAAAATCCGTTAATAGCCTTGTCAACATATAGGGTACAAATTATTACGCTATTGTCAAAGGGGGGTGAGCAATAAACCAATATGTCTGTGTACAATTATTAGTCGCTACCTATATGACGAATCCATTTGAAATATTGGATGATTGTAGTTAATAGATCCGATTAACATTTTATATACAATAGAAATCATTTCGCATTTTCTTACACGTATTTTTTCATTTATTCTTTAGCCTTATATATTTTAATTCGTCTGTTTATACCTAGATGGCATTAGTAGTAATTTATAGGCGAGTTTTTAATTTCCAATATTTTTAAAAGCGATTTTTTTATTGATACGGCATCCAGACTCCTGTAGGCAGAGTTCTATATAATAATTTAATTTATAATGTTCAAATATTCACAATAAAGGTAAGTATTTAAGGGTTTTCAAAATACTTATAGGCGTAAGGCATATTAATGACGACTGCTGGTATGGCACTTGTGTGTTGCAGCTGAAAACCAGCGTCAGGTGGCCAGTATCACTGCCTCCTGACATTATGCTTTATATGCTTTAGTACAATAACCCAACTTATTTTATATGTTTTCTTTGCTTTTCCGTTTATTTTATGTTGTGCTATAAACTCTTTTTCTTTCTTTCTTGCTTTTACTTTTTTCCGATTTTATTGCTCATGGTTCAGGAGTAGCGTAATTTCGGAGTTTTAGAACAGCGTCTGTCGAAGAAGAGTTTGTCGACGTTAAGTTTTCGAGTGGGATCAGGGCTGAAATCACCGTAGGGTTCGAAATTAATCACAGCAATACCCCTGGGAGTCACCCTGGACAGAGCGTTAACTTGAAAAA
Organism: Allophyes oxyacanthae; assembly: GCA_932294325.1. Lineage (NCBI taxonomy): Eukaryota > Metazoa > Arthropoda > Insecta > Lepidoptera > Noctuidae > Allophyes > Allophyes oxyacanthae. The sequence continues at coordinate 13,743,479 of OW028622.1, forward strand.
ACCATTATATGGAAATCAAATAAAAAGAACTAGGTACCTAAAAGTTTCGGTCAGCTAAATGACACATGTTGTACTATCACCGGCTGACGTAAACCGATCACTCTCAATATGGGTATACCGTATCCTACGGTGAGCATAGCACTTCTACAAATTCGCAGAGACGTTGCGTACAAAAACACAAAAAGGAGTCCGACACCAGACATCCACTATTCAGAAGTCAATTCAGTGCTTAATTATCAGCACAGCCTTTAAAAGTCGGCTCAGTTTCCTTAGAACACTAGAGAGGCACTATCGGGTGGTTCAGCCGATGCCCATTGCAAATACATTGTGGTTGGAGAAACTTCCTTCACCAGTAATCAAGCCCGGGGTGAGAAATTTTCTGCCAGATACGATCCGATCGAACGATCATCTCTTGGATCACATGAAAGTTATTTAACCGACTCTGGACTCAATTAGGCAGATGCAAGTGCAGTATGAGCAAATGAGCAAGTGGGGCTATATCGAGGAAACAGCGGTAGGGTGGAGATGTGGTATTGTCCCTCAAACGATGTCTCAGCTACTGTGTTGCTCAATATGCCCCAATACCTGCACATTGAGCCACCTCTATTTTGCCAATAATAACATCATTGAGGTGGCAAGATTTGCAGATTATACAAGCCTAGGGACGTAGTACCATTGACACAAAGAAGAAGGACTAAAGTCATTTGCAATCCGGAGAACAGCTGAATCTTCTTCTGTCGCCTCGCCATGAGTGTTCATATTGAATTCACTCATGATGTAGTGGATAGATGAGTCAGCAATCTTCGTAACCGCTCACTGCCCAAGAAGCGCCGGACAGAATTACAATCAGATGAGATTGTTGATGTAATCAAGGCGTTGTTATGACGGTCGGCATCAGACTCTGCACTTATTACCCATTTCGTAGACAATATTTATACAATAGATTTAAATAATTAAACTTTAAATTAATTTTTCCTATTGTTTCTTAGCGGAGAATCAGGTTTCGTAAACTTTAATAACACACAAAATAGCGAGAAAGCGTAGTCTTAACGGTGCACGGTGGCAGTAAAAACTGGTTATATTTAAACCATAAACCTGAAGGCACGGTTTTGTCTTTTTGAGTGCCTAACCATTACCACTATCATAGATTATTCGTTTAAAATAGTCGTGAATGCGACCTGCCGTGCTCTTTCAGGGGTCTCAAGTAAATAACGATCACCCATCCAAGTAACGTGTAGATTGTTTTCACTCCCATACGTGCGGAAGTCAAGGCATTTATTGCACAGATCTCATATTATGTAAGTTTTTGTCAATACAAATTCTGAAAACTATCTTTCCTTTTCTTTAATTTCAAGTGACTATCATAGTTTCATCGAATATTGTCACGTGGGCAAAGCCGCGGGTACAGCTAGTTATAATAATATGTATTAAAAATAATTCAGAATTATAAAATAACCAATTATTTCACATTTTTCAAAATAATGCTTGGTTTCGTTAGTACCATCCCTTCCTAATATTAAATCATAGAAACGACGAGACTTGCCGACGTATTATCTACATCCTAACACAATTACATTAAGGTACAGTCAACATCATTAATTAACGTGACGATGTTAGACTGCAGATATAAATTATATTAGTGGTCTAAGGCGAACCGACTATTCTGTGATTATATTGTTCATATCAATAACGATCTTCATGGTGCGTTCCAGATTGCGGTAAGTACAATTTGATGTGTCAACATGGATCACGGAGAAGTCATAAAGTGGAATGATAATGGCTGTATCTTTCAAACTTAATAGGACTGGACCGCTTAAACGCTCTCCCTGGAAATCGGAGTTATTTTCCGGGATTCAAAGTATTCTGTCCTTTTTCAGGTTGTATTTAAATTGTATACTAAATTGCGTTGATAATCAGTAGTTGAGGCGTCGAGAAGGAACAAACAAACAGACTAACTTTCGTATTTATAATCTATACTTATAATAAAATCGTAACGAAGCGAAAACTGTACATTAAAGATATCTTGAAAAAAAAAAAGGCACGTGCTCTATATTCGACACTGATGTCAAAAATATAGTTTTTAGAATTTTTGTCTGTTTGTCTGTTTGTCTGTTTGTCTGTTTGTCTGTTTGTCTGTCCGAGCTTCACGGCCAAACCGCCGAACAGATCGTTATGAAATTTAAAAGTAAAATCCGTTAATAGTCTGGTCAACATATAGGGTACAAATTATTACGCTATTGTCAAAGGGGGGTGAGCAATAAACCAATATGTCTGTGTACAATTATTAGTCGCTACCTATATGACGAATCCATTTGAAATATTGGATGATTGTAGTTAATAGATCTGATTAACATTTTATATACAACTAGCTGTACCCGCGGCTTTGCCCACGTGACAATATTCGATGAAACTATGATAGTCACTTGAAATTAAAGAAAAGGAAAGATAGTTTTCAGAATTTGTATTGACAAAAACTTACATAATATGAGATCTGTGCAATAAATGCCTTGACTTCCGCACGTATGGGAGTGAAAACAATCTACACGTTACTTGGATGGGTGATCGTTATTTACTTGAGACCCCTGAAAGAGCACGGCAGGTCGCATTCACGACTATTTTAAACGAATAATCTATGATAGTGGTAATGGTTAGGCACTCAAAAAGACAAAACCGTGCCTTCAGGTTTATGGTTTAAATATAACCAGTTTTTACTGCCACCGTGCACCGTTAAGACTACGCTTTCTCGCTATTTTGTGTGTTATTAAAGTTTACGAAACCTGATTCTCCGCTAAGAAACAATAGGAAAAATTAATTTAAAGTTTAATTATTTAAATCTATTGTATAAATATTGTCTACGAAATGGGTAATAAGTGCAGAGTCTGATGCCGACCGTCATAACAACGCCTTGATTACATCAACAATCTCATCTGATTGTAATTCTGTCCGGCGCTTCTTGGGCAGTGAGCTGTTACGAAGATTGCTGACTCATCTATCCACTACATCATGAGTGAATTCAATATGAACACTCATGGCGAGGCGACAGAAGAAGATTCAGCTGTTCTCCGGATTGCAAATGACTTTAGTCCTTCTTCTTTGTGTCAATGGTACTACGTCCCTAGGCTTGTATAATCTGCAAATCTTGCCACCTCAATGATGTTATTATTGGCAAAATAGAGGTGGCTCAATGTGCAGGTATTGGGGCATATTGAGCAACACAGTAGCTGAGACATCGTTTGAGGGACAATACCACATCTCCACCCTACCGCTGTTTCCTCGATATAGCCCCACTTGCTCATTTGCTCATACTGCACTTGCATCTGCCTAATTGAGTCCAGAGTCGGTTAAATAACTTTCATGTGATCCAAGAGATGATCGTTCGATCGGATCGTATCTGGCAGAAAATTTCTCACCCCGGGCTTGATTACTGGTGAAGGAAGTTTCTCCAACCACAATGTATTTGCAATGGGCATCGGCTGAACCACCCGATAGTGCCTCTCTAGTGTTCTAAGGAAACTGAGCCGACTTTTAAAGGCTGTGCTGATAATTAAGCACTGAATTGACTTCTGAATAGTGGATGTCTGGTGTCGGACTCCTTTTTGTGTTTTTGTACGCAACGTCTCTGCGAATTTGTAGAAGTGCTATGCTCACCGTAGGATACGGTATACCCATATTGAGAGTGATCGGTTTACGTCGGCCGGTGATAGTACAACATGTGTCATTTAGCTGACCGAAACTTTTAGGTACCTAGTTCTTTTTATTTGATTTCCATATAATGGTTTTTTCAAGTTAACGCTCTGTCCAGGGTGACTCCCAGGGGTATTGCTGTGATTAATTTCGAACCCTACGGTGATTTCAGCCCTGATCCCACTCGAAAACTTAACGTCGACAAACTCTTCTTCGACAGACGCTGTTCTAAAACTCCGAAATTACGCTACTCCTGAACCATGAGCAATAAAATCGGAAAAAAGTAAAAGCAAGAAAGAAAGAAAAAGAGTTTATAGCACAACATAAAATAAACGGAAAAGCAAAGAAAACATATAAAATAAGTTGGGTTATTGTACTAAAGCATATAAAGCATAATGTCAGGAGGCAGTGATACTGGCCACCTGACGCTGGTTTTCAGCTGCAACACACAAGTGCCATACCAGCAGTCGTCATTAATATGCCTTACGCCTATAAGTATTTTGAAAACCCTTAAATACTTACCTTTATTGTGAATATTTGAACATTATAAATTAAATTATTATATAGAACTCTGCCTACAGGAGTCTGGATGCCGTATCAATAAAAAAATCGCTTTTAAAAATATTGGAAATTAAAAACTCGCCTATAAATTACTACTAATGCCATCTAGGTATAAACAGACGAATTAAAATATATAAGGCTAAAGAATAAATGAAAAAATACGTGTAAGAAAATGCGAAATGATTTCTATTGTATATAAAATGTTAATCGGATCTATTAACTACAATCATCCAATATTTCAAATGGATTCGTCATATAGGTAGCGACTAATAATTGTACACAGACATATTGGTTTATTGCTCACCCCCCTTTGACAATAGCGTAATAATTTGTACCCTATATGTTGACAAGGCTATTAACGGATTTTAATTTTAAATTTCATGACGATCTGTTCGGCGGTTTGGCCGTGAAGCTCGGACAGACAAACAGACAAACAGACAAACAGACAAACAGACACACAGACAAACAGACAAACAGACAAAAATTCTAAAAACTATATTTTTGGCATCAGTGTCGAATATAGAGCGCATGCCTTTTTTTTTTTTCAAGATATATTTAATGTACAGTTTTCGCTTCGTTACGATTTTATTATAAGTATAGATAGAAATCATTTCGCATTTTTTTAAACGTACTTTTTCATTTATTCTTTAGCCTTATATATTTTAGTTCGTCTGTTTATATCTAGATGGCATTAGTAGTAATTTATAGGCGAGTTTTTAATTTCCAATATTTTTAAAAGCGATTTTTTTATTGATACGGCATCCAGACTCCTGTAGGCAGAGTTCTATATAATAATTTAATTTGTAATGTTCAAATATTCACAATAAATTTAAGTATTTAAAGGTTTTCAAAATACTAGGCGTAAGGCATATTAATGACGACTGCTGGTATGGCACTCGTGGGTTGCAGCTGAAAACCAGCGTCAGGTGGCCAGTATCACTGCCTCCTGACATTATGCTTTATATGCTTTAGTACAATAAACCAACTTATTTTATATGTTTTTTTTGCTTTTCCGTTTATTTTATGTTGCACACAAAACTCTATTTCTTTCTTTCTTGCTTTTACTTTTTTCCGATTTTATTGCTCATGGTTCAGGAGTAGCGTAATTTCGGAGTGTTGGAACAGCGTCTGTCGAAGAAGAGTTTGTCAACGTTAAGTTTTCGAGTGGGATCAGGGCTGAAATCACCGTAGGGTTCGAAATTAGTCACAGCAATACCCCTGGGAGTCACCCTGGACAGAGCGTTAACTTGAAAAAACCATTATATGAAAATCAAATAAAAAGAACTAGGTACCTAAAAGTTTTGGTCAGCTAAATGACATATGTTGAACTATCACCGGCTGACTTAAACCGATCACTCTCAATATGGGTATACCGTATCCTACGGTGAGCATATCACTTCTACAAATTCGTAGAGACGTTGCGTACAAAAACACAAAAAAGAGTCTGATACCAGACATCCACTATTCAGTGGTCAATTCAGTGCTTTATCAGCACAGCCTTTAAAAAGTCGGCTCAGTTGCCTCAGAACACTAGAGAGGCACTATCGGGTGATTCAGCCGATGCCCATTGCAAATACATTGTGGTTGGAGAAACTTTCTTCACCAATAATCAAGTCCACGGTGAGTAATTTTCTGCCAGATACGATCCGATCGAACGATCATCTCTTGGATCACATGAAAGTTATTTAACCGACTCTGGATCCAATTAGGCAGATGCAAGTGCAGTATGAGCAAATGAGCAAGTGGGGCTATATCGAGGAAACAGCGGTAGGGTGGAGATGTGGTATTGTCCCTCAAACGATGTCACAGCTACTGTTGCTCAATATGCCCCAATACCTGCACATTGAGACACCTCTATTTTGCCAATAATAACATCATAGAGGTGGCAAAATTTGCAGATTATACAAACCTAGGGACGCAGTACCATCGACACAAATAAGAAGGACTAAAGTCATTTGCAATCCGGAGAGCTGAATCTTCTTCTGTCGCCTCGCCATGAGTGTTCATATTGAATTCGCTCATGATGTAGTGGATAGATGAGTCAGCATTTTTCGTAATAGCTCACTGCCCAAGAAGCGCCGGACAGAATTACAATCAGATGAGATTGTTGATGTAATCAAGGCGTTGTTATGACGGTCGGCAGCAGACTCTGCACTTATTACCCATTTCGTAGACAATATTCATACAATAGATTTAAATGATTAAACTTTAAATTAATTTTTCCTATTGTTTCTTAGCGGAGAATCAGGTTTCGTAAACTTTAATAACAATAAAATGCAGTGTATGCAAAACTAACGTGTTCCTAGGTTATTATCTTTGTATGGGATGAATATCCGACAACCCACAAAATAGCGAGAAAGCGTAGTCTTAACGGTGCACGGTGGCAGAAAAAACTGTTTATATTTAAACCATAAAGCTGAAGGCACGGTTTTGTCTTTTTGAGTGCCTAACCATTACCACTAACATAGATTATTCGTTTAAAATAGTCGTGAATGCGACCTGCCGTGCTCTTTCAGGGGTCTCAAGTAAAGAACGATCACCTATCCAAGTAACGTGTAGATTGTTTTCACTCCCATACGTGCTCCCATAAGACAAGGCATTTTATTGCACAGATCTCATATTATTTAAGTTTTTGTCAATACAAATTCTGAAAACTATCTTTCCTTTTCTTTAATTTCAAGTGACTATCATAGTTTAATCGAATATTGTTACGTGGGCAAAGCCGCGGGTACAGCTAGTCTATACTTATAATAAAATCGTAACGAAGCGAAAACTGTACATTAAAGATATCTTGAAAAAAAAAAAGGCACGTGCTCTATATTCGACACTGATGTCAAAAATATAGTTTTTAGAATTTTTGTCTGTTTGTCTGTTTGTCTGTTTGTCTGTTTGTCTGTTTGTCTGTTTGTCTGTTTGTCTGTTTGTCTGTCCGAGCTTCACGGCCAAACCGCCGAACAGATCGTTATGAAATTTAAAAGTAAAATCCGTTAATAGTCTGGTCAACATATAGGGTACAAATTATTACGCTATTGTCAAAGGGGGGTGAGCAATAAACCAATATGTCTGTGTACAATTATTAGTCGCTACCTATATGACGAATCCATTTGAAATATTGGATGATTGTAGTTAATAGATCTGATTAACATTTTATATACAATAGAAATCATTTCGCATTTTTTTAAACGTACTTTTTCATTTATTCTTTAGCCTTATATATTTTAGTTCGTCTGTTTATATCTAGATGGCATTAGTAGTAATTTATAGGCGAGTTTTTAATTTCCAATATTTTTAAAAGCGATTTTTTTATTGATACGGCATCCAGACTCCTGTAGGCAGAGTTCTATATAATAATTTAATTTGTAATGTTCAAATATTCACAATAAATTTAAGTATTTAAAGGTTTTCAAAATATACTTATAATAAAATCGTAACGAAGCGAAAACTGTACATTAAAGATATCTTGAAAAAAAAAAAGGCACGTGCTCTATATTCGACACTGATGTCAAAAATATAGTTTTTAGAATTTTTGTCTGTTTGTCTGTTTGTCTGTTTGTCTGTTTGTCTGTTTGTCTGTTTGTCTGTTTGTCTGTTTGTCTGTCCGAGCTTCACGGCCAAACCGCCGAACAGATCGTTATGAAATTTAAAAGTAAAATCCGTTAATAGTCTGGTCAACATATAGGGTACAAATTATTACGCTATTGTCAAAGGGGGGTGAGCAATAAACCAATATGTCTGTGTACAATTATTAGTCGCTACCTATATGACGAATCCATTTGAAATATTGGATGATTGTAGTTAATAGATCTGATTAACATTTTATATACAATAGAAATCATTTCGCATTTTTTTAAACGTACTTTTTCATTTATTCTTTAGCCTTATATATTTTAGTTCGTCTGTTTATATCTAGATGGCATTAGTAGTAATTTATAGGCGAGTTTTTAATTTCCAATATTTTTAAAAGCGATTTTTTTATTGATACGGCATCCAGACTCCTGTAGGCAGAGTTCTATATAATAATTTAATTTGTAATGTTCAAATATTCACAATAAATTTAAGTATTTAAAGGTTTTCAAAATACTAGGCGTAAGGCATATTAATGACGACTGCTGGTATGGCACTCGTGGGTTGCAGCTGAAAACCAGCGTCAGGTGGCCAGTATCACTGCCTCCTGACATTATGCTTTATATGCTTTAGTACAATAAACCAACTTATTTTATATGTTTTTTTTGCTTTTCCGTTTATTTTATGTTGCACACAAAACTCTATTTCTTTCTTTCTTGCTTTTACTTTTTTCCGATTTTATTGCTCATGGTTCAGGAGTAGCGTAATTTCGGAGTGTTGGAACAGCGTCTGTCGAAGAAGAGTTTGTCAACGTTAAGTTTTCGAGTGGGATCAGGGCTGAAATCACCGTAGGGTTCGAAATTAGTCACAGCAATACCCCTGGGAGTCACCCTGGACAGAGCGTTAACTTGAAAAAACCATTATATGAAAATCAAATAAAAAGAACTAGGTACCTAAAAGTTTTGGTCAGCTAAATGACATATGTTGAACTATCACCGGCTGACTTAAACCGATCACTCTCAATATGGGTATACCGTATCCTACGGTGAGCATATCACTTCTACAAATTCGTAGAGACGTTGCGTACAAAAACACAAAAAAGAGTCTGATACCAGACATCCACTATTCAGTGGTCAATTCAGTGCTTTATCAGCACAGCCTTTAAAAAGTCGGCTCAGTTGCCTCAGAACACTAGAGAGGCACTATCGGGTGATTCAGCCGATGCCCATTGCAAATACATTGTGGTTGGAGAAACTTTCTTCACCAATAATCAAGTCCACGGTGAGTAATTTTCTGCCAGATACGATCCGATCGAACGATCATCTCTTGGATCACATGAAAGTTATTTAACCGACTCTGGATCCAATTAGGCAGATGCAAGTGCAGTATGAGCAAATGAGCAAGTGGGGCTATATCGAGGAAACAGCGGTAGGGTGGAGATGTGGTATTGTCCCTCAAACGATGTCACAGCTACTGTTGCTCAATATGCCCCAATACCTGCACATTGAGACACCTCTATTTTGCCAATAATAACATCATAGAGGTGGCAAAATTTGCAGATTATACAAACCTAGGGACGCAGTACCATCGACACAAATAAGAAGGACTAAAGTCATTTGCAATCCGGAGAGCTGAATCTTCTTCTGTCGCCTCGCCATGAGTGTTCATATTGAATTCGCTCATGATGTAGTGGATAGATGAGTCAGCATTTTTCGTAATAGCTCACTGCCCAAGAAGCGCCGGACAGAATTACAATCAGATGAGATTGTTGATGTAATCAAGGCGTTGTTATGACGGTCGGCAGCAGACTCTGCACTTATTACCCATTTCGTAGACAATATTCATACAATAGATTTAAATGATTAAACTTTAAATTAATTTTTCCTATTGTTTCTTAGCGGAGAATCAGGTTTCGTAAACTTTAATAACAATAAAATGCAGTGTATGCAAAACTAACGTGTTCCTAGGTTATTATCTTTGTATGGGATGAATATCCGACAACCCACAAAATAGCGAGAAAGCGTAGTCTTAACGGTGCACGGTGGCAGAAAAAACTGTTTATATTTAAACCATAAAGCTGAAGGCACGGTTTTGTCTTTTTGAGTGCCTAACCATTACCACTAACATAGATTATTCGTTTAAAATAGTCGTGAATGCGACCTGCCGTGCTCTTTCAGGGGTCTCAAGTAAAGAACGATCACCCATCCAAGTAACGTGTAGATTGTTTTCACTCCCATACGTGCTCCCATAAGACAAGGCATTTTATTGCACAGATCTCATATTATTTAAGTTTTTGTCAATACAAATTCTGAAAACTATCTTTCCTTTTCTTTAATTTCAAGTGACTATCATAGTTTAATCGAATATTGTTACGTGGGCAAAGCCGCGGGTACAGCTAGTCTATCTATACTTATAATAAAATCGTAACGAAGCGAAAACTGTACATTAAAGATATCTTGAAAAAAAAAAAGGCACGTGCTCTATATTCGACACTGATGTCAAAAATATAGTTTTTAGAATTTTTGTCTGTTTGTCTGTTTGTCTGTTTGTCTGTTTGTCTGTTTGTCTGTTTGTCTGTTTGTCTGTTTGTCTGTTTGTCTGTCCGAGCTTCACGGCCAAACCGCCGAACAGATCGTTATGAAATTTAAAAGTAAAATCCGTTAATAGTCTGGTCAACATATAGGGTACAAATTATTACGCTATTGTCAAAGGGGGGTGAGCAATAAACCAATATGTCTGTGTACAATTATTAGTCGCTACCTATATGACGAATCCATTTGAAATATTGGATGATTGTAGTTAATAGATCTGATTAACATTTTATATACAATAGAAATCATTTCGCATTTTTTTAAACGTACTTTTTCATTTATTCTTTAGCCTTATATATTTTAGTTCGTCTGTTTATATCTAGATGGCATTAGTAGTAATTTATAGGCGAGTTTTTAATTTCCAATATTTTTAAAAGCGATTTTTTTATTGATACGGCATCCAGACTCCTGTAGGCAGAGTTCTATATAATAATTTAATTTGTAATGTTCAAATATTCACAATAAATTTAAGTATTTAAAGGTTTTCAAAATACTAGGCGTAAGGCATATTAATGACGACTGCTGGTATGGCACTCGTGGGTTGCAGCTGAAAACCAGCGTCAGGTGGCCAGTATCACTGCCTCCTGACATTATGCTTTATATGCTTTAGTACAATAAACCAACTTATTTTATATGTTTTTTTTGCTTTTCCGTTTATTTTATGTTGCACACAAAACTCTATTTCTTTCTTTCTTGCTTTTACTTTTTTCCGATTTTATTGCTCATGGTTCAGGAGTAGCGTAATTTCGGAGTGTTGGAACAGCGTCTGTCGAAGAAGAGTTTGTCAACGTTAAGTTTTCGAGTGGGATCAGGGCTGAAATCACCGTAGGGTTCGAAATTAGTCACAGCAATACCCCTGGGAGTCACCCTGGACAGAGCGTTAACTTGAAAAAACCATTATATGAAAATCAAATAAAAAGAACTAGGTACCTAAAAGTTTTGGTCAGCTAAATGACATATGTTGAACTATCACCGGCTGACTTAAACCGATCACTCTCAATATGGGTATACCGTATCCTACGGTGAGCATATCACTTCTACAAATTCGTAGAGACGTTGCGTACAAAAACACAAAAAAGAGTCTGATACCAGACATCCACTATTCAGTGGTCAATTCAGTGCTTTATCAGCACAGCCTTTAAAAAGTCGGCTCAGTTGCCTCAGAACACTAGAGAGGCACTATCGGGTGATTCAGCCGATGCCCATTGCAAATACATTGTGGTTGGAGAAACTTTCTTCACCAATAATCAAGTCCACGGTGAGTAATTTTCTGCCAGATACGATCCGATCGAACGATCATCTCTTGGATCACATGAAAGTTATTTAACCGACTCTGGATCCAATTAGGCAGATGCAAGTGCAGTATGAGCAAATGAGCAAGTGGGGCTATATCGAGGAAACAGCGGTAGGGTGGAGATGTGGTATTGTCCCTCAAACGATGTCACAGCTACTGTTGCTCAATATGCCCCAATACCTGCACATTGAGACACCTCTATTTTGCCAATAATAACATCATAGAGGTGGCAAAATTTGCAGATTATACAAACCTAGGGACGCAGTACCATCGACACAAATAAGAAGGACTAAAGTCATTTGCAATCCGGAGAGCTGAATCTTCTTCTGTCGCCTCGCCATGAGTGTTCATATTGAATTCGCTCATGATGTAGTGGATAGATGAGTCAGCATTTTTCGTAATAGCTCACTGCCCAAGAAGCGCCGGACAGAATTACAATCAGATGAGATTGTTGATGTAATCAAGGCGTTGTTATGACGGTCGGCAGCAGACTCTGCACTTATTACCCATTTCGTAGACAATATTCATACAATAGATTTAAATGATTAAACTTTAAATTAATTTTTCCTATTGTTTCTTAGCGGAGAATCAGGTTTCGTAAACTTTAATAACAATAAAATGCAGTGTATGCAAAACTAACGTGTTCCTAGGTTATTATCTTTGTATGGGATGAATATCCGACAACCCACAAAATAGCGAGAAAGCGTAGTCTTAACGGTGCACGGTGGCAGAAAAAACTGTTTATATTTAAACCATAAAGCTGAAGGCACGGTTTTGTCTTTTTGAGTGCCTAACCATTACCACTAACATAGATTATTCGTTTAAAATAGTCGTGAATGCGACCTGCCGTGCTCTTTCAGGGGTCTCAAGTAAAGAACGATCACCCATCCAAGTAACGTGTAGATTGTTTTCACTCCCATACGTGCTCCCATAAGACAAGGCATTTTATTGCACAGATCTCATATTATTTAAGTTTTTGTCAATACAAATTCTGAAAACTATCTTTCCTTTTCTTTAATTTCAAGTGACTATCATAGTTTAATCGAATATTGTTACGTGGGCAAAGCCGCGGGTACAGCTAGTCTATCTATACTTATAATAAAATCGTAACGAAGCGAAAACTGTACATTAAAGATATCTTGAAAAAAAAAAAGGCACGTGCTCTATATTCGACACTGATGTCAAAAATATAGTTTTTAGAATTTTTGTCTGTTTGTCTGTTTGTCTGTTTGTCTGTTTGTCTGTTTGTCTGTTTGTCTGTTTGTCTGTCCGAGCTTCACGGCCAAACCGCCGAACAGATCGTTATGAAATTTAAAAGTAAAATCCGTTAATAGTCTGGTCAACATATAGGGTACAAATTATTACGCTATTGTCAAAGGGGGGTGAGCAATAAACCAATATGTCTGTGTACAATTATTAGTCGCTACCTATATGACGAATCCATTTGAAATATTGGATGATTGTAGTTAATAGATCTGATTAACATTTTATATACAATAGAAATCATTTCGCATTTTTTTAAACGTACTTTTTCATTTATTCTTTAGCCTTATATATTTTAGTTCGTCTGTTTATATCTAGATGGCATTAGTAGTAATTTATAGGCGAGTTTTTAATTTCCAATATTTTTAAAAGCGATTTTTTTATTGATACGGCATCCAGACTCCTGTAGGCAGAGTTCTATATAATAATTTAATTTGTAATGTTCAAATATTCACAATAAATTTAAGTATTTAAAGGTTTTCAAAATATACTTATAATAAAATCGTAACGAAGCGAAAACTGTACATTAAAGATATCTTGAAAAAAAAAAAGGCACGTGCTCTATATTCGACACTGATGTCAAAAATATAGTTTTTAGAATTTTTGTCTGTTTGTCTGTTTGTCTGTTTGTCTGTTTGTCTGTTTGTCTGTTTGTCTGTTTGTCTGTCCGAGCTTCACGGCCAAACCGCCGAACAGATCGTTATGAAATTTAAAAGTAAAATCCGTTAATAGTCTGGTCAACATATAGGGTACAAATTATTACGCTATTGTCAAAGGGGGGTGAGCAATAAACCAATATGTCTGTGTACAATTATTAGTCGCTACCTATATGACGAATCCATTTGAAATATTGGATGATTGTAGTTAATAGATCTGATTAACATTTTATATACAATAGAAATCATTTCGCATTTTTTTAAACGTACTTTTTCATTTATTCTTTAGCCTTATATATTTTAGTTCGTCTGTTTATATCTAGATGGCATTAGTAGTAATTTATAGGCGAGTTTTTAATTTCCAATATTTTTAAAAGCGATTTTTTTATTGATACGGCATCCAGACTCCTGTAGGCAGAGTTCTATATAATAATTTAATTTGTAATGTTCAAATATTCACAATAAATTTAAGTATTTAAAGGTTTTCAAAATACTAGGCGTAAGGCATATTAATGACGACTGCTGGTATGGCACTCGTGGGTTGCAGCTGAAAACCAGCGTCAGGTGGCCAGTATCACTGCCTCCTGACATTATGCTTTATATGCTTTAGTACAATAAACCAACTTATTTTATATGTTTTTTTTGCTTTTCCGTTTATTTTATGTTGCACACAAAACTCTATTTCTTTCTTTCTTGCTTTTACTTTTTTCCGATTTTATTGCTCATGGTTCAGGAGTAGCGTAATTTCGGAGTGTTGGAACAGCGTCTGTCGAAGAAGAGTTTGTCAACGTTAAGTTTTCGAGTGGGATCAGGGCTGAAATCACCGTAGGGTTCGAAATTAGTCACAGCAATACCCCTGGGAGTCACCCTGGACAGAGCGTTAACTTGAAAAAACCATTATATGAAAATCAAATAAAAAGAACTAGGTACCTAAAAGTTTTGGTCAGCTAAATGACATATGTTGAACTATCACCGGCTGACTTAAACCGATCACTCTCAATATGGGTATACCGTATCCTACGGTGAGCATATCACTTCTACAAATTCGTAGAGACGTTGCGTACAAAAACACAAAAAAGAGTCTGATACCAGACATCCACTATTCAGTGGTCAATTCAGTGCTTTATCAGCACAGCCTTTAAAAAGTCGGCTCAGTTGCCTCAGAACACTAGAGAGGCACTATCGGGTGATTCAGCCGATGCCCATTGCAAATACATTGTGGTTGGAGAAACTTTCTTCACCAATAATCAAGTCCACGGTGAGTAATTTTCTGCCAGATACGATCCGATCGAACGATCATCTCTTGGATCACATGAAAGTTATTTAACCGACTCTGGATCCAATTAGGCAGATGCAAGTGCAGTATGAGCAAATGAGCAAGTGGGGCTATATCGAGGAAACAGCGGTAGGGTGGAGATGTGGTATTGTCCCTCAAACGATGTCACAGCTACTGTTGCTCAATATGCCCCAATACCTGCACATTGAGACACCTCTATTTTGCCAATAATAACATCATAGAGGTGGCAAAATTTGCAGATTATACAAACCTAGGGACGCAGTACCATCGACACAAATAAGAAGGACTAAAGTCATTTGCAATCCGGAGAGCTGAATCTTCTTCTGTCGCCTCGCCATGAGTGTTCATATTGAATTCGCTCATGATGTAGTGGATAGATGAGTCAGCATTTTTCGTAATAGCTCACTGCCCAAGAAGCGCCGGACAGAATTACAATCAGATGAGATTGTTGATGTAATCAAGGCGTTGTTATGACGGTCGGCAGCAGACTCTGCACTTATTACCCATTTCGTAGACAATATTCATACAATAGATTTAAATGATTAAACTTTAAATTAATTTTTCCTATTGTTTCTTAGCGGAGAATCAGGTTTCGTAAACTTTAATAACAATAAAATGCAGTGTATGCAAAACTAACGTGTTCCTAGGTTATTATCTTTGTATGGGATGAATATCCGACAACCCACAAAATAGCGAGAAAGCGTAGTCTTAACGGTGCACGGTGGCAGAAAAAACTGTTTATATTTAAACCATAAAGCTGAAGGCACGGTTTTGTCTTTTTGAGTGCCTAACCATTACCACTAACATAGATTATTCGTTTAAAATAGTCGTGAATGCGACCTGCCGTGCTCTTTCAGGGGTCTCAAGTAAAGAACGATCACCCATCCAAGTAACGTGTAGATTGTTTTCACTCCCATACGTGCTCCCATAAGACAAGGCATTTTATTGCACAGATCTCATATTATTTAAGTTTTTGTCAATACAAATTCTGAAAACTATCTTTCCTTTTCTTTAATTTCAAGTGACTATCATAGTTTAATCGAATATTGTTACGTGGGCAAAGCCGCGGGTACAGCTAGTCTATCTATACTTATAATAAAATCGTAACGAAGCGAAAACTGTACATTAAAGATATCT
Organism: Allophyes oxyacanthae; assembly: GCA_932294325.1. Classification (NCBI taxonomy): domain Eukaryota; kingdom Metazoa; phylum Arthropoda; class Insecta; order Lepidoptera; family Noctuidae; genus Allophyes; species Allophyes oxyacanthae. The sequence goes on from OW028622.1 coordinate 13,759,526, forward strand.
TGAAAAAAAAAAAGGCACGTGCTCTATATTCGACACTGATGTCAAAAATATAGTTTTTAGAATTTTTGTCTGTTTGTCTGTTTGTCTGTTTGTCTGTTTGTCTGTTTGTCTGTCCGAGCTTCACGGCCAAACCGCCGAACAGATCGTTATGAAATTTAAAAGTAAAATCCGTTAATAGTCTGGTCAACATATAGGGTACAAATTATTACGCTATTGTCAAAGGGGGGTGAGCAATAAACCAATATGTCTGTGTACAATTATTAGTCGCTACCTATATGACGAATCCATTTGAAATATTGGATGATTGTAGTTAATAGATCTGATTAACATTTTATATACAATAGAAATCATTTCGCATTTTTTTAAACGTACTTTTTCATTTATTCTTTAGCCTTATATATTTTAGTTCGTCTGTTTATATCTAGATGGCATTAGTAGTAATTTATAGGCGAGTTTTTAATTTCCAATATTTTTAAAAGCGATTTTTTTATTGATACGGCATCCAGACTCCTGTAGGCAGAGTTCTATATAATAATTTAATTTGTAATGTTCAAATATTCACAATAAATTTAAGTATTTAAAGGTTTTCAAAATACTAGGCGTAAGGCATATTAATGACGACTGCTGGTATGGCACTCGTGGGTTGCAGCTGAAAACCAGCGTCAGGTGGCCAGTATCACTGCCTCCTGACATTATGCTTTATATGCTTTAGTACAATAAACCAACTTATTTTATATGTTTTTTTTGCTTTTCCGTTTATTTTATGTTGCACACAAAACTCTATTTCTTTCTTTCTTGCTTTTACTTTTTTCCGATTTTATTGCTCATGGTTCAGGAGTAGCGTAATTTCGGAGTGTTGGAACAGCGTCTGTCGAAGAAGAGTTTGTCAACGTTAAGTTTTCGAGTGGGATCAGGGCTGAAATCACCGTAGGGTTCGAAATTAGTCACAGCAATACCCCTGGGAGTCACCCTGGACAGAGCGTTAACTTGAAAAAACCATTATATGAAAATCAAATAAAAAGAACTAGGTACCTAAAAGTTTTGGTCAGCTAAATGACATATGTTGAACTATCACCGGCTGACTTAAACCGATCACTCTCAATATGGGTATACCGTATCCTACGGTGAGCATATCACTTCTACAAATTCGTAGAGACGTTGCGTACAAAAACACAAAAAAGAGTCTGATACCAGACATCCACTATTCAGTGGTCAATTCAGTGCTTTATCAGCACAGCCTTTAAAAAGTCGGCTCAGTTGCCTCAGAACACTAGAGAGGCACTATCGGGTGATTCAGCCGATGCCCATTGCAAATACATTGTGGTTGGAGAAACTTTCTTCACCAATAATCAAGTCCACGGTGAGTAATTTTCTGCCAGATACGATCCGATCGAACGATCATCTCTTGGATCACATGAAAGTTATTTAACCGACTCTGGATCCAATTAGGCAGATGCAAGTGCAGTATGAGCAAATGAGCAAGTGGGGCTATATCGAGGAAACAGCGGTAGGGTGGAGATGTGGTATTGTCCCTCAAACGATGTCACAGCTACTGTTGCTCAATATGCCCCAATACCTGCACATTGAGACACCTCTATTTTGCCAATAATAACATCATAGAGGTGGCAAAATTTGCAGATTATACAAACCTAGGGACGCAGTACCATCGACACAAATAAGAAGGACTAAAGTCATTTGCAATCCGGAGAGCTGAATCTTCTTCTGTCGCCTCGCCATGAGTGTTCATATTGAATTCGCTCATGATGTAGTGGATAGATGAGTCAGCATTTTTCGTAATAGCTCACTGCCCAAGAAGCGCCGGACAGAATTACAATCAGATGAGATTGTTGATGTAATCAAGGCGTTGTTATGACGGTCGGCAGCAGACTCTGCACTTATTACCCATTTCGTAGACAATATTCATACAATAGATTTAAATGATTAAACTTTAAATTAATTTTTCCTATTGTTTCTTAGCGGAGAATCAGGTTTCGTAAACTTTAATAACAATAAAATGCAGTGTATGCAAAACTAACGTGTTCCTAGGTTATTATCTTTGTATGGGATGAATATCCGACAACCCACAAAATAGCGAGAAAGCGTAGTCTTAACGGTGCACGGTGGCAGAAAAAACTGTTTATATTTAAACCATAAAGCTGAAGGCACGGTTTTGTCTTTTTGAGTGCCTAACCATTACCACTAACATAGATTATTCGTTTAAAATAGTCGTGAATGCGACCTGCCGTGCTCTTTCAGGGGTCTCAAGTAAAGAACGATCACCCATCCAAGTAACGTGTAGATTGTTTTCACTCCCATACGTGCTCCCATAAGACAAGGCATTTTATTGCAAAGATCTCATATTATTTAAGTTTTTGTCAATACAAATTCTGAAAACTATCTTTCCTTTTCTTTAATTTCAAGTGACTATCATAGTTTAATCGAATATTGTTACGTGGGCAAAGCCGCGGGTACAGCTAGTAATCAATAAATAAAAAATTAACAACTTTGCCCCTGGCTCATATTTCTCCTGTGTCGTGGGTATAGGGCACAAATATTAATGTCAAATGCACACACACAACTATTTGTAGGCCATACAAAAATTTGTTCCGTGCGAGGATCGAACCCGCATATTAGTATGGATGATGAGTACGATCACTGACAGATCCACAGACCTAAAATTTCTAGGCTAGTCAGTAATCTAGGAACAGTATGCTTGTTCCTAGTCAGTAATGGACAGATGACAGATGATAGCACGCCACAGACGTAGGCAAGAACCTTGGACGTAGGTTACCATAAATAGACTGTCAGTATTACTCGGTGCTGCCACTTAATTAATTTAATTTATGTTTTGTTTAGCAGAACAACTTTGAGTATAGATACTCAAAGCAGAACAATGACAATTTTTAGTATTAAGTGATCTTGGTGTAGGTTTATTTAGGTTTTGTGCGTCATACTGGGCGTGAAAATAAAAACTTTTTCTTTCTTTTTTTCTTTTTATATAATTTTTATTGTCGGATGAACATGGGAAACAACGTCGCAAACGTGAAGTTCAATATTAAAACAAATGGCTACCTACAATTCACATTGTTAATGCAGAAACTGCACAAGCAAAATGCACGTAGAAACAGAAGTTGCTAACCAATTATACTTCACACATAATTCACACATGAAAATACAATAGCAGACCAAGTTTAAATGTAGCGCCATGGAACAGATACTTACAGAAGGTCTATTACGCACAATACATGCATTTAGTGGCTGATCGAAGAAATTTGTTCGTGCATGTGTTTTTTAAGATTGTCTCATTGTCCGCCTTGTCGTATGTATAGTGCTGAGCTTGAAGTTCTGGGCTAGATTCCCGGATCGGGCGAAGTGTTAGTGAGTTAAACGATTTTTAGTTGAACTCCTGAGTTTGGAATTGTGTCGAGTAATGCGGCGAAATGTCGGTTGAATCCTGTTATTATATACTCTAGGACCAAAACTGAAATTGTGTAAAAACATCTGCCGTAACAAACAATTCAATATTACTCAATTAAATGTATGGACGCACAGATTTTTTTTCGCGATTTCCCTGTTTGTCCCATAGTAAAAGTTACTTATAATGACGAGTACAGTAACCTCTTGAAGGGATCGGGGTTAGAAAGGTATGACCTTGTATACAATTTTGAGGATATCTATAAACCAGGGACCGAAACCCGGTATAAATTAGGGTACAGGTATCGCAGAATTATGGTTAGGTACTTCTAAGAATACGTTACCTACCGCTATCTGGGTAACCAAGATAAATAAACATGTTGTAACTTAAAAATGGCCAGTTAAATACATAAACATGCACATTACACGTACAGGCACTGCCCGCCCTTTGACTTTATGCTGACGGCACGTGTAAGATAGAGGGAATTTTTATTTTGGCTACCGGTATTGGTACCGGTTGTATTCAATTTGATGGAACTACCTTTAAATTAAGGTTACTTTCAAAAATACTTGTAAAAATAATAAAGGTTGTAACCGAGAATACAGGTATCGGTTTCGGTCTCTGTTATAAACGTATGAAACGAAAGCCTTGGATTAAAATATACAAATATATTCTTTTTGGAACGTGTTTTTAATTTTTTACTTTTTTTTTGTCTTCATTTTTTACTTTTTTTATTTGTTTTAATTTTTTAGTTTTTATTTGTGTCGTAATTTGTGTAAAAATAATTTGTTTTTCTTTCTTTCTAAATACACGTGCTGCCAATATACGGATAGGTTAATATGGTATATTGGCCTTCTGTACTTTTTTAAGTGGCAGAACCAAGTAAGTAACAAACTATTAGAAGTTATCTGAGCGAGATATTAAACAGCTTTGTACGAGTCGTGTGTTTCAGGGTTCTAACATTTATTCTTATACTGCTCTGCTTTTGTTTGTTTGTGTGTGGAGCCCCTGAGATGTGTGGGTGTGGGCCCAGTGAGAGCAGTCACTGAGCTACGAGAACGGATGAAGGGATGATGCAGGTATGATGATGGGATGAGGGAAGGGGAAGGAATTGTTTTAGCAGTTTATGCATATAAGTTTAACTTGGTAATTGGATGTTACCTACATGACATCTAAATTAATAGAAAAAAGAACATGTTTGATTTCAGTGAGTATTTACGGGATAGGGAAGTGTGCAGCGTGACGTATAAAACAAATCTAATCGTTTTATGCAACCAAATGACAAGCCACGCCAGGCCAGCTTGGTGGACTTAAGACCCTTATCATTGAGAAGAGAAGAGGCCTGTGCTCAGCAATGGGACTGTGATGTGATGTTAGACATTGATTCTGGATCTATGCCTTACTTGACTGAAAGAAAGAAAATTAATTAATTTGGATGCAAAGGAACAACAGGCAAACAAAAAAAAAAAAGACAACAAGAACAAAAATTTAAAAAATAAAACACAAATATTAAGATAATCACATAGATAATTATATAAAGTATATATTCTATAATATATGTAGGATATACCACAATCATGTGGGCCTCACGGCTGCACCAAAAAGGTTCAGACTGGGCACGGCATAGATTATAAATACATCTACAGATCTGTTTATGATTTTGATTTGTGTTAAATTCGATTTTATGGTATAGGTAATTCAGTTTAGTGATTGTATCACATATTGTAGTGCAGCCAATGTTTTTAGTTTGGAGGACTGCTATTGATAATGTATTATTATGGTTTTGGTTATTATTAAGGTAAAAATATAAAATTTTTGTCTGTCTGTTTGTTCCGGCGGCTAATATCCGAAACGACTGAACCGATTTTGTCAAGACATTCACTGGCAGATAGCTGATATTATAAGGAGTAACTTAGGCTAAGTAAATATATAAAAGGGGCCAGCGCAAAAAAAATATTTGTTAAATTCTACGCGGACGAAGTCGCGGGCACAGCTAGTTAATATTATTTTTATGCAACGCCACGCTGCATGTGTCAGAGTACTAGTCGTGACGTGATAAAAGTGATTATGAGCACTTCATTCACTTTCATTAATCATTTTGACACGCTTCTATATCTATTACAAAAACGTGACAAGCGAGTTTTATCCTTGATGCCAGACGCAGAAACTATAAAAAAAGTGTATATAATGTCTTATTTTAATAATGTAAAATGTTTTAAAGCTAGGCTCTATGAATGGTGTAGAATTAATTTCAAATACCAAATTAAAGCTGCAGTAGATTCTAAAATTATGTAGGCATTAAGATCGGGCGCGCGGCGACGCGATGCGTGTGTGTCAGAGTAGCCGAGCTCGCCGGGTCAAGGTCGAGTTCATGACCTTAGTGCTATTCATAATCATAGAGGAATAAAGGTTTTATGCAAACGGAAACCTCAATTATTTTAATTAATTTTGAAAACGTATAAAAAATATTGTTTTTTTTTTGTTATAATGTGTCTTTGTTACCTATAGATTTACCTCCTAAAATATTTTGCACTATTAAAATAAGACATTATATATTAAATATACATAATATAATGTCTTATTTTAATAATAAAAAATATAAATACAATTATCACTACATAGTATAAACAAAGTCGCTTCCCGCTGTCTGTCTGTCCCTATGTATGCTTAGATCTTTAAAACTATACGCAACGGATTTTGATGCGTTTTTTTTAATACATAAAGTGATTCAAGAGGACGGTATATATGTATAATACTTTCATATTTAATGTAAGGATAATAGAGAAACTGCATCTGTTTGAAGAAGGGGACGGGTCGCTAGTTTTTTTTAAAAATATTATCCCGTTGTCGCCACCACTGGCACAGTACTCAATAGTCTAACGGCATTTTATCCACGTAATGAAGTAACGCCACGACAAATACTATGTCTGCTCCATCTTATACTCAGCGGCTACGTTGCTGTTGGTCCATTGGATACAATCATGAAGTATATAAGCTCAGTATGACCACTCCGTACAACACACGACCAGGAACAGATAAAATTACTTGTTTTTGAAGTGTAACATCTATATAGACGGGGGGTATTAGGATTTTTCCGTCACGAAAAAGAGCGTTACGGCCGCGTGGAGGGGGTAGACGATATGTCCGTTGAAGTTTCACTTCTACTATGTGTCCCAGCACACATTTCGTTTTTACCTGTATGTATACATTTTACGGATCTTTATACATACATGTGTCTATTCTAGTATTTTAATTACACGTTTTAATGCTAATATGTTCTAATATGTTGTAATTTCACCACATACAAGCGACAAGACTCGTACACTGAGAACGTAAGAGTTAGCACGTTCGGACTAGCAACGTTTTCTGAAGCCAATTATATAAGAAAAAAGAAAACAACACAACGTCTATCCATGTCTTTCAAGAACCATTCTTGTGTCCTTATCGACACAACGTCCAACGACGTCTACCATTGATGTGTTTTATTCGCGCTACGTTTTATAACGCGAGGAAACCATAGTAAATTCTATTAGCAGAATTTCTGCGCAGCAAAACTTGAGAGTGTCAAATGTCTAGAGTCGCAACGAATCATCATTTGTAGGCGTTTTGAGAACAACTTAAGAATAACACATCAAATAGTTTTCTAGCTTATAACGTACAATTAACGAGTTTTAACAGCATAAACATTGGTTTATTTTCATTGGAAAATCATTGAAACAATAATTGACAATCGCATTGTCTGCCATCAAATTTCATGCCAAACGACTTGCTAAGATAAACGGTGATAAGGACAACTATATAGTAGCTACATCTCTTTCTTACAAGTGCTAATATGATATTGTCTAGTAATAACTTTACGTTTACAATATAGTACCTATTGTAAACAAGGTTTTTTGTATCGATAAAGTTATATTATATTATAATAATAAGTTTATGGATATTATGCGTCCTTTTTTGAGTGAATGAAACAAAACATATCACGCCGTCTATCGGTTTCTCTGTCTACATTAAGAACGTTCGTCCATTTTGTTGTGTCACAATGTGAGGATCTGTGAGCCTAAAATGGTCACATTTAGCAATTCACCATATCGATGAGAAATAATAAGTAGGGCTCCAGTCTATGCAATTCACCTACGAATCTCCATGGTAACTGTCAAACAGATGATTGCTGAATAAGAACCTTACGCGTATGATAATAAGAGTCATCAAATAAGTTGATATTTATACATTTGTAATATGAATCACGCTAAGATTCATTCATTCTGATTACGGCGACGCTGGACCGAATGTGTGTGTCTGTGTTTTTGTACATTTTTTGTTTTACTCTAGGGCTACATTAGTTCGCTGGTACTGTCCAGCTCCTGTCTAATAATGTACAATACACACTAAGGCAGACTTACGTGGTATGTAGGAGTGGACCAGAGTAATCCCGGTGCAAGTATGATTTGTGCGGGATTTGGTAGTTTAAAGGAGTTTTATAAAACGTCGTAATGTTTCATTTTCGTAACCAAAGCGGACAAGGATGCAAGTGCTGAAAAAGAAAATATCAGCTTAGTCGAGTAACATTGAATTATTTGTATGGAACAGCAGATTTTTTCACGACTTCCAATGTTTGTCTTATAGTAAAAGTTGTTTGTTGATGAGTATTATAACCGTTTAAACGGATCGGAACTACAAAGGTTGGATCTATACAGCATATTTTTTTATATAGTGCGCATAATTTGTAGAGTGATTCAGTCTCTGTTTCTAAACACAACCACAGTAGGTATTGGGATACACTTTAAAACAAAACGAAAATTCGACTTCGTATGGGGAACATGCGTAATTTACTAGCGCAAGCCATATAAAATCAAATTTTAATTTTGTTTTGGAGTGAATTTTAGTAGGTACTGCGTTTGTATTTAGGTACGGACTCTGAATCGCTCCGCAAATTTTGTGTACTACATAAAAAAATATCCTGTATAAAATTTCATCAAGATTACGTCCACTGCGCAACTAAGAACACTCTATTAACATCATCTGTAGCTTAGAATCTGTACGTATACAATGACAATTTAACCCTAAAATACAACATCGAAACTCCTTATAAATATTAGCACTTCAAGTTATTGATAGCCCGACAGCTCGTTACAAATACAAGGCCTACAACGATCCTCCCGAAGCTCTCAAAGCCCCAAACGGAATGTCTAATAAGAAGCTGACAAACCGCTTTGGAGATTTCCCTGGGCACACGAATTTGAACTTTATATCGAAGCAATAAAGTCCGTAATGTTTTGGATGCGTGTTAGCTAATTGACTGCGCGATCTGCCACTGTTTGTTTAGCGATGTCGGAAAGAAAGGTGCGCGGATGTGGTATTTTTTCTGCTTTTTAGAAAGTGGAAGGCAAATATTTTAATTATTTTTATCTATATCCGAAGTAAATTTTTGCAGTTATTTTTCAGTTGGAATGCAGACTGTCGCACAAAATAGATATTTACAGAAAGTCGGCTCCATACAAAGAGCGTTAACAGGCGCATGCATGTATAGACGCGTTGTACGGAGTCTCACACCGCGAAAGTAATATTGGTTAAAACCGCGTAAGAAAAAAAAAACGCTTCTGTAGGTTGCTGATTGTAAAGGGCAATTAAAGTCCTTCCAGCCATTTATTTTATTTCTGACATAAACACGCTATTTGTTTCCTTATTCACTGACAAGCAACCATATACGAAAAAATGCAATACTTAATGGACGCTGTTTTTTATTTATTACAATACAAAACGATGAGCTAAAATAAAATATCAATGTGTTAAATCGAATCGGTAACGCATTAGGACTGTTAAAAATTAAATAACCTTACCATCAAAAACCCCGACTCCAACATGATGAGATGATACCCGATTAAACTAGCTCTCAAATAAAAAAAACTGCATTGAATCGGTCTATCCGTTCTGGAGCTACGATGCCACAGTCAGACACACCCATACACACTTCAAACTTATACCACCCCTGTTTTTTTCGAGGGTTCAAAAATAAATGGTGGTGGTGGTGAGAAAATAAATGGTTGGAAAGATTATAATAGACACGAAAACTAAATTGTATTTTTTTTTGTAGATTGTATTTTACAATTTTAATTACGCGATATGGGTATACGCATTTTTTTTTATTTTTTATTTATTCAACTTTACATGGACAACATTACAGTGAATACCAATACGTTGCACAGTTAAAAACAAAAATAACGTAATTATGTAAAAAGTAAATAAAAAAAAAGTAGGAACAAAAATAACGATAATTACAGTAAACAATAGGATACATAAAATTGAACAGATATCAATCACCATTTAGATAGGCAACTACTCTACTCATCTCTTATCCTTATTTTATAACTGCATGTTTATAATAACGCTATTAAGTAGGTCCCACTAAAAAGTCAATACATCCGGGCCGGGCCTATTAGCTCAGCTTTATCTTAACACCGACGTACGCAAACACGAACATTAACGAGTTTACATTGAAATATAATTAGCTGGTTACTTAGTGGAGTTTGGTTCTGAATTCCAATTAAGTTTTTTGGTAATGACTTCCTCGAATGGTGCAAAATATGATGGCGCTTAGAATGATAAGAAACTAGCGACCCGTCCCCGGCTACGCCCGGGTGCAATTTCTCTATTATACTTACATAAAATATGAAAGTATTATACATGTAAACATTCCTCTTGAATCACTCTATCTATTAAAAAAAATCGCATGAAAATCCGTTGTGTAGTTTTAAAGATCTAAGCATACATAGGGACAGACAGCGGGAAGCGACTTTGTTTTATACTATGTAGTGATACTCCATATTGTATTGCGTTCCATAATGTACTACAAAGGTGGACTATAATAGTTGTTTATGAAATTGTTGCATAATAGGGGGTATTAAAACACGAGTGTGTGTTTATAAATCGAGCCGCAGGTGAGATTTTTAATAGTATCACACGAGTGTTATAATACCTAGTTATGTACAGTTTCATACACTACTTTATCTAAACTCATATTAACAAATTATAAAGTAGGTGAACAAACACAATAATCATAGACAATGTGCAGCCGCTATAAAAATCTTAAATTGAAATCTCCTTGGTGGAGCCGAAGTTTAATATATTAAAAAAAGTTATTCTAAAAAAATCCTTTATTGTGCGAGCAGAAAACGTTTTATTTACCAATAAATATATTTGTTTTATTTTTCTCAGTAATGTCTTTTGGTAATTTGTTATAAATTTTAATAGACATAGCTAAAGGACTAGACGAGTGTATTTTAAGTCGGGAATAGAATAGATTTTTACAAACACAAAAACGTCCTACTTATACATCCAAGTATGAGTCAACGCGTAGGTAGTGTCTACGACAGCGTAGCAGGCTTAGCGGTTACGTCAGCTACGTCGTAGCAACCACGCAGTGCTATATCTATTGTTTGTTCAAGTTAGATTTAATTCGCCGCGTTAAGTATAAATACAGGATATTTTTTTATGTAGTGCGCATAATTTGTAGAGTGATTTAGTCTCTATTACTAAATGCAACCGCAGTATTGGGATACACTTTAAAACAAAACGAAAATTTGATGATGATGATGATGAAAATAGTATGGTAGTTTGGGACACGCATAATTTACTAGGACAAGCCTTACAAAATCAATTTTTTATATATTTTGGAATGCATTTTAGTACTGCGGTTGCATTTGGGAACGGACAATGAATCACGCTGCAAATTTTGCGCACTACATAAAAAATATATTAAACTGTCTTTTAGTGAAACCCAAGCATTCTCACCTACTTACTCTTCAAGTAAATATCGTAAAACCTAGCTTAAAATTCACAACAATTTTCGACCATTATTTAAAAACAAATGAAATCCTTCTTCAAAGTGTTCTAAAAACGAATGTAAAATATCCATAACCCACGGGTTCGTTCGGAACTCGAAACAAATACATTTTGGAACAAAACCGCAGTACAAAGAATACAAAGCGAGGGAAGTACTCGCGTCAAAAACCACAGAAGTTGAAACGTTAAATATATTTCGAGGAATTGGTTATTGTTGGCCGTTTTCAAATGAGTTTGTAAATATTTATGGGTGTAATTAACAATAAAATACAAGGCCCTTCCTTTCTAATTGTACTCATCATCATGAAAAGCTTTAGCATTGAGACAAATCATGATTTATTTATTTATTATTAAGGCAAACCAACTAAATACATACTAAAACATTTGTACATAACATTTAACAAAACAATATTATAGCATATATCTAAATTAAAGGTAAGCACAACATTTAAGTTAGATCTCACTATACTATAATAAATATAAGATAAGAATATATAATAAATAAATAAATATATATATATAATAAGATGAGCATAAGGTTAAATATTAAAAAAAAATACAATTTTTTTTTGTTTTTTTTTTATTTATTTTTTTATTTAAAGTTACACTACAAATAAATTATTATAATGATATCGCAAATAAAAAAAATTGCTCACCATCAAGAACATTATGAGACCCTTTCAGGTGTGCAGGTTTCCTCACGATGTTTTGCTTCACCGTTAACACAAGTGTTAATCAAATTGTGATCGTAAATAATTTCAAAAAGTCAGAGATGCAGGTTCGAACTCAGACCCTCCTGCATGGAAGGCAACCGTTCGACCGCTAGACTATCACTGTTTGTTAATAACCTAACCGTCAAAAACCCCTGACTCCAACTAGAAAAAGAGCTGTAACTTTTGAACGGCTAAATAGATTTTCATGAAACCTAGCTGAGATAATACCCGTTTAAACTAGCTTTCAATAAAAAAAAGTGAATTGAAATCAGTCCATCCGTTTTCGACCTACGATGCCATAGACAGATACACACTACATACTTATAACACCCCTTTTTTTTTCGGGGGTTAATAATTAGATTCGTAACGTATTTCTTACTCGTATTTCAAACCGAACCTTATCTTTTAGAATTGTTACTTTTAGTTGTATAATAATTGGGAAAACAAAAGCTAAATTGTTTATTTTAACGAGCAATTTGTTGAATTTGAAACGATTCAATTTCGTATTAGAATTAGAATTTGAATTATGGAATGTAAGGTTTTCGACGAATCTAATGTTTGGTGTAAGTTAAAGCAGTTTATAATTTTGAAATTAAACACCAATTTAGTATACTATACCCTACTACTACACTACTACTACTACTACTACTACTACACTATACTACACTATACACACACTACACTACACACACACACACACACTACACACTACACTACACACACTCACACTACACACTATACTACACTATACTACTATACTATTGTGTGTTTTTATACTCTCGCATAAAAAATACATTTTTTTTTCAACAATGGCAAATTTTTCTCACATACAACTACCACACATAAGGAAGACCATAATCTAAATAAAAGGCTTGCGTGTGTTCTTATTTTATCGTAAAAATTGAAGGCTTATAGAAACAAAGTTTAAAATCTTACAAATGTTCGCGCCAAAACACAGAGTCACGTGACATGACGCTCGTTCATGGCGTGTGAATATGGTTACCAAGGAAACACGATGGACTGACGTCATAAACTCGATGATGGAGTTCTTAATAACATTCCGTTTTACGTTATTTATAATAACGAAAACTTTTTGAAAGTGTAATTTTTGATTAAGTCTTTAATTATAGCACTTTCTACAACTTATGTCATGAATTTTTTAACAAAAATTTTATTATTTAAAACACTTTAACCTAAAACGTGACAGAATTCACAAAATTGTTTCTAATTTATAAACAAACCTGTTACATTACACACTATGAAAGGTCACCAGAAAAAAAAAAAACAATCATCTGTTTACTTAAACAGCGAATAAAAATCATCAAAGCGCTTTTAAGTGGAAGAATAGAGTATTTCTGTCGTAAGTTTGATACGGTATCAAAGAAAACGTAATGTATCGGATCGTTAACTTTGTTCGCAAAAACGGCAATTAAGGGAGACAGGTATTTTTTGTAGCCCTCGTGAGAAGGCGCTAGTTAAGTTTTCTTTTTCTCTAATTAAGCTATTTTCTGACGCAATGTCAAAGTATTTTTTTTTATAATTATTTTGCACTGTAGAGGCTGTACGCGTTTGCCTTTGCCTTGTATTCAGCCGTAAAATGTTTCATCTCGTTTTTACTTTTTATTTAGCATCATAGCAACACATTTTTATTCCTAGAAGGGATACGCGAAATTAACACACGGTGCGGTGTGGCGCCGCCTGCCACGTCGGTCCGCGGTCGAATCTTGTACCACTCGGTAGGTAGAGTTTAACTACGATAACATGACGCGCTCCTCCAAAATTCAAAACGATTATAATAAAAAAAATAAAAAAATGAAAATAATATTAATATTTAAAGTTAAAAAAAATAAATGGGGAATAAATTTTATTATGTTTTAATTACATCCGTAATATCGACTTCCACGCGAGCAAAGTGCCTATGCGTACATTACAATATTATAACGCGGCACCAAATTATTTACATATAAAGAATTTATTATATTATGACTTTGGTCGGATTCGCAAAAAAAAAAGCCGCGGGTAACAGCTAGTTACTCACATAAGCACTCGGCAACTACGTCGGGTATAATATATGAAGGTTAAAAATAAGCCCGCGTACTGACTTATATATTTGAATATTAATAGGGAAAGCAACATTTCATGTCGTAATTTTCCATAGAGATAATATATAATTTTCCTAATGGTAAAGGTCAAAGTCGTGTTTAATTAAAGTCAGATGTGTGACATCTCTAAATCATAATGACCTTTTAATTTTTGGAGGGTCGGTTAACAAACCGTTTTGTACATACATACATACACATTTTTCCCATGGACAATATTATAGAACGCCATATAAAATAAATTAGTAGTATACTAATAAAAAAATAAAAACCATGTCTGATTATCTTGTTTTATCAAGATTGAAAAATAATGCGAGCATTATTTTTATACAGATAAATTAGAAGAAAGTATTTCCAATTAAAAAACTATAAAACAAAATATAGTACAGTAGGCCGCACATCACTAGAAACAACACCAGCATAAGCTGGCCTCCCTTAATATTGAAACTACTACGGTCAGCCAGCTCAAGATGAAAGTATTTCTACGGACATGCGGTACGGTGAACACTGTATCTATTAAAAATTCAAGGTCAACCCGTATTTAACCTTGTCTAAAAAAATCCAAGTATCGAAGCTTACCCCCACACACACTCCATTACCCACGCTTCTCCTTCATAAGGAAAATATATTCTCTTAAAAAATTCAACATTGTAACCCGTACACACCCTAAGCATCAACACTCAAATGACGTCGAGGGATTTTTAGCCCCACGTATGACAAAAAATAATGTCCCGACTCGGGTCCCGCACCCTTTCGTCACTGCGATCCTGTGCTGACAGGACCGCTTTACGCTTGATTGCCGTGCTTATGAAGTGTTAGGTGTTTGAGATAAGAATATGTAATGGTATGAAGTACCTCTCGCAGTGGAGGGTTACACATGTCGAGCTTAGTTTTTGTTACGCACGAGTTGATGCTAGGGATTAGATCGGCAATATAATGTTATAAAGAGAGACTGACAGCAAACTAGTTTGAACATAGAAATAATAAGAAGGGCTCCCCTAATTAATAAGTCTATGAGTTTGAAAGATGTTTGAAAGGCTTGCGGCCATCTTGTGCAAGCTGTTCGATAGGTACACAAGTTGGCAGCATTGCAGCGTTTCAGTTTTGACTGCTATTCAAATGTCGAAACTTTATCGCGGTTTGGACAATGCGTGATCAAGTAAAACAAAAAAGTTACTATAAGTAAAAATATACATATAATAAATAACCAAAATTTAAAAAAAACATTACGTTTGCTAATAAATTAAAAAAAAAATCTTCTGCAAAAAGCATAAATATTACAATATAGACGAAACAATATGGTGTCTACGTTGATCCTTACATACATAAATTATTATTATTATATACAACAACCTACCTCTTACTTCATTATCTTGTTGTGTGTACTAGGTATATGTATATTAATTATCATAGAATATTTTTATTTATGTTTAATATAAATTTTAATGCTAATTATTTTATGCTACACCGCGAGCTACCCTCGTTATTTTTTACATGCTGTACTGTCCATCCAAAGGTTGTCTTTAAGAAATCGCCGTTTGCGATAAGACTGCCCATTGTACACCGCAATTAATAAGTTAAGTGCTCCTTTTTATCAGGTGTACAATAAAGAGCATTTGTTATTTTTTTGAGTTTTGGACGGCACCGTTGGCGCTTTAGTTAAGCGATTGGCTTACTACGCTAAGTGCTGCGGGTTCGATCCCCGCACGGAACAAATATTCGTATGATCTGCAGATAGTTGTTCCGGGTCTGGATGTTTGTGCATGTGAAGATTTGTGTTAGTAAACGCACCACGCACGTATCGTGATACAGGATTAATAAATAATTTGGGGCAACGTTTTAAAAAGAAAAAAAACAAAAAACAGTTCTATTCTATTCTATTCTACCTCTGTCTGAAGTTTCACACACGTATCAAAGGCGTGTCGATTTCGTAACGTCGTCGTTAGACCGACATGCAAGTAACTCTTGACAGTTTGACCGATATTTTGGAGAGTTGCCTGACTTTTCTGTCTGCGCCCAACCCATTCAAGATACGTCTAAACTTAAACAGTACCTAACCAAGCAGGCGCTGGCGACCTGCCAAGATCAAGAACTCGAGTAGCGAGTTAAGTATTACAGTTTAAACTAAGTTTACCCGCATGGTCTGCTTGAGTTTAGCTATCTTTTGTACAGAGGGCTTACCATCATCTCATAAAGCATACACACACACATCCACATGCTGAGCTGGACACCCATTTGCTACACACACACACACTGAATAGGTGATGCGCAGTCGGTGCAATATACCCACATATTTTTTATTCTTTTAAATTATAATTTTTTCTACTCAATTTTACACTGTTGCCATCCTAAAATAATGTATTCTCTGTCTATGCACCTGTCCTCTTCTTATTACCTGTGTCTGTCATTCTAGTGTGTCTTGTTTTTGTGGCAAATAAATGATTTTTCTTTGTTTCTTTAAAGCAGTATTAACCTCACATAAATTTTTCGTATTATAACAGCCTTAAAATAAGATTACTCTCATATTGTATTTAATTGCCAAGAAGTGGCCCTTGGCCTACCCCTAAGCCGCGAATATGGAACTGAACAAAAGTGAAGATTACAGGATTATACAGATTGCCGTACCACATCTGTTATCAGAATTCCATAATTTATATTGACTAGAAATTGTGTGCAATTCCTAGGTTACATAAATTTGCCCAGAAAAAAGTGTTTTGCTAACTATCTTCCGCGATATAACAGTGTAGCATTCACATAGGCAAATTAACTAGGTAAAGTGCAGATGTCTGCTACTTTAAGTAAAATTTCAGACTTATACATAAATAATCATATAACATAATAACAATATACATCATAACGGATCGTCCGGGTAAGATCCGTATAAAGCCTGTCACACACGTAGCTATAATATATATTAATATACTGAGCTATATATTACATTATAGCAAGCCCCCATACGTGGTAGCTATACTATAACATATTTTGATGACGTAATAGAAATATATATTATAGCTGCGTCTGAGGTCGCTCGAAGATTACTATGGAAAATATATCGTAATATGCCTAGCTATAATATACATATATTATAGCTACGTGTGTGACGGGCTTTAGAGTAATTTGCAGATTACCTAGTTAATGAGCATATTAATTTGTATGCCATACCATGGCAACTTGTAGTCTACAATCACGTTAATTGTACCATGTTTTTATGAAAATAAATATTATTCCATTCTAGACAAAACTTTCTTGTTCTTGAAATGTCATTATACGAATTTAATTGACATAAGTGTAAACTTGAAACAAAACGTTCCTGAAATATGATTGTTTTGTAAAAGATTGGTAAGCATCCAGTTCCCTTTTATCCTTTGTGATAGTCTTGTGGTACCCGTTAAAAATAGAATAGATCCTTGCCTGTAGGTATTGTCAAAGGCACAGAACGTAAAAAGTAATTTCTAAATGGATTCCTTACGTCACTAGGCTCTGTAGAGAATTTTACGAAATCTCAGAATGTAACAATTTGGATATAGCTTTCGGAATTTAAAAGTATAATAACCTAACCGTCAAAATAACTCGACTCCAACTAGAAAAAGAAATGTAACTTTTGAATTGCTGAACAGATTTTCATTAAACATAGCCAAGATGATACCTGATTAAACTAGCTTTCAATAAAAATAAAAATGCCTTGAAAACGGTCCATCCATTTTGGAGCTACGATGCTACAGACAGATACACAGCTCTTTTTGTCGGGGGTTAAAATAGAATTGGATATCATAGTAAAAAAATCATAATAATCAGTGTACTTTTTTTTTTTTTTGTCTTTGTGTTTTTTGTTTATTAATAATTTAATTATTGTACTCATCATTTTCAATAACTTTTAATATTGAACAAAACTTGAAATCGCGAAAAAAAGTCTGCTGTTTTATACATTTAGTAGAGTAATATTGAATTATTTGTATGGAACAGCTGTTTTTCTTGGGATTTCATTTCAGGGTTCGTCCTATAGTAAAAGTTGTTCATAATGATGAGTACTATAACCTTTTAAAGGGATCGTGACTAGAAAGGTTGGACCTTATATACACTCGGAAGCAATAAATGCGGGTCACCAACATAATAAACCTTAATATATCGGAAGCTAAGAATGATTCAAATAAAGAGTATTTTATAGACCTATTTAATACTACTCAAATTAGTATTAAATAGTCTATAAAATACTTTTTATTTGAATAAGCTAACATTCTTAGTTTCAGAAATATTAAGGTATATTATTGAACCGGATTCATTGCTTCCAAGTATATTTTTTTATTACGTAAGTTATGTGGAGAAAAGTTGTTGGGTCGTCTCGTTGTGTTCGACATCGTAGTTCAAATTAAATGCCGTCGTATTTTCTGATAATGGTTCGTTCACACTCGATACTTTTAGGAATTTTCGCGTTCGTTGGCTGCCTTTTACTCACAAAAAGTGGATAAAGAACGCGAGAACGCGCGGTTCTGTTGCTAAAATTATCGTGTGTGGATGGGCCCTAACTTGAAGTTGAGTTAGAACTGAAAGACTGTCACACATGAGTTGGGATTGACGTCCATTCCTAAAATTCCTGCGATGCCAATCAACGAAGAATTTGATGTTCAGTTCCTTTATTCACGACTATTCCTCTCTCTTCCTTTTATTAGTTTGAGATGTTTGTTTGATCACTGTTTTTAACCCCCGACAAAAAAGAGGGGTTTTCTAAATTTGTAGTGTGTTCGTATCCGAACATAAAGTTTAATTTTAGTGGGATTTTAGTGGCAACACATGCTTCTTGAATCTGTGGCCAACATTAGAAGAAAAGCATAGTTTTTGTAATTACTATCCAAGATGGAGAAATAGGTGATTGTAACTTTGTGCTACAACTATTGTAACTTTTTATAATATAAGACAATATCGATAAAAGTGATTTCTATAAAATTCCACAAAATTTTATTTGTGTTCACAAATTTGGTTCCGAAATCGAACCCGAGCCTCCTGGGTGAGAGCCAGGTATCTTTTATCTGTGTATTTGTGTATCGGTGTATTTATGTATCTGTCTGTAACATCGTAGCTCCAAAACGGATGGAACGATTTCAACGCAGTATTTTTTAATCGAAAGCTAGTTTAGTCGGGTATCATCTTAGCTATATTTCATGAAAATCTGTTCAGCCAATCAAAAGTTACAGCTCTTTTTCTAGTGGGAGTCGGGGTTTTTGACTTTTAGGTTATATTAACTGGGCGACACTGTTGACGCAGTGACTAAGCGATTAGCTTTCTACGCTACGTGCCGCGGGCTCAATCCCCGCACTGTTCTGGGTCTGGGTGTGTGAAATGTATGTTTGTAAACTGTATCCTCGATACAGGATAAATAATAAAACAATTAATTAAAAAACTGTCTATTGTTCCAGAGGTTGAATACGCAGCCGGCGTGAGGTTCTGCGTTCGATTCCCAGACCCAAATCAGTGTAAAGATATAATATCTTTGTATCGATGCAAACACAACACAGGTACCTTCTTTTTAGCACAACTATGTATGTATGTTAGCAGGCCGGATCGAAACCGTTCGCGGGCCGATGTTGGCCCATGAGAAGTACTTGACCCATCACTATTCTAAGCGAATTCGTAATTGGTTACCAGATAGTAAGCAACCACATTCGCTAAGAATATCACTTCATTCCTTGCTACTTTGACAACCTCGGGTTACCAGTTCGTCACGGCACGGTATAGGAACAATATCCAGTTCGTCACTATTTTTAACACGCTTTTATTAGCTTCATCTGTAACTAACTATGTAAGAAAATCTTGGAAGTTAAATTTGACCCACTTCCCGGTTTCCGATTGAGCTGAAATTTTGCATACACGTTCAGTTTTGATGACTAAAGCGTATTCTATAGTTTTTTTTTTAAACTATAATATTTCTTTTTCACAATAGCTCTTTATTATAAGACAATATGTAACTTAGCATACCTTGCCTTATATACGGTCCTCGTTGACTGTGATACGTCACCGCATTGACCGCAAACTGTCCCAGCTGACGGCTTGTGTGACATTAAGATGCATTTAGTGTGATTACAATATGTGGCTGCAGCTTACTGGACGATTTGCGTGAGTAATTACGATGATAGAGGAATGTAATGGTGTGTCCTACTGAATACTGCGCTTTGGAGTGAAATGTTTAGATGTTGCTTTGTGGGCGCTAAATGCTGATTTACACGTACTAAGTTGTCAGTAGTAACTAAGTTCTAAGTACACGTATAATTTAAGCTCTTTAGTTCACTCAAGATGGACGATCAGTAACGTTTTTTAATTATTCGATTTGTACTTAGCGAGATTCTGGATGAAGTTAGAGAGGAAATAATGAGGGAAATATCAATTCCTCGGAGGAATAATTTCTCTGAGTAATGATCAAACAAACAAACTGTACTCAACCGCTCCGCCAAACTTGTGCAACTGATATTTAACCATATACTATGTATTATCTCTATGTATTTAACTAAAAATTAAGTAAAATCATGCCTGTCCAAACGTGTCAAGTGAATAGCCACTTGCACCAACTTAAGTGAAAAATAGAAACCTAAAAAAACTTATTACTAAATTAATTGTTTACATGCATTATGTAACTTAAAATTGAGTTGTATTATCTACATGACAACTTAATACGTGTTAATCAGCTTTTACACGCAATAAGGATACACATAACTAGGATAATTACACTAGGATAATAACACACATAATTAGGATAAGTATATTGTTACTAACAAAATGGATTTTAATTGTCTGTGAATAAAGAATATAAAATAAAATATAAATAATATCAAAAAATGTGAGGCGCTAATATTCTCACACTTTTTACAAAAAATGTCTAGTAAAACCCAGGTTTTAAGATAGTCACGTCCCTTTTTAACCCCCGACAAAAAGAGGGGTGTTATAATTTTGTAGTGTGTCTATGTATCTGTCTGTGGTACATCGATGTCACTTCTTAGTTGTGTCGTGCTGTACGCATCTCGTAACGTTATTTCTGATATTAAATAACCTATGAAAACGTAAGAATCTTGATACTTTTCCTACAACCCATCTCACTTTCACTTTTACAACGCCCTCAAAGAGATAACGGTTACATTTTCACATTTTTCTTTCCATTTTATTTTCTCCATAGAAATAAATATGACAAAAAAATCCAATAGGTACCGCTACTATCTTTTACCTTTAACGTTAAAAGGCAATTTCTTATCAACTAGTGGAGAAATCGGTTGGAGCGGGCAGGGCGAGTTCCTTTACACAATTTATTTCCCCTTCAGCCCTTGTGTGACAACAGATGGGGTCATTGGCTCTCATCAGAGTGTTTAAGCGGTAGCGATTTTAGGAATATGAACATGCGTGTATCTTTAATTTTAGTTTTTCGTAAAGATTCAACTTAAATAAAAAAGAAAAAAAAATCAGCACGAAGACGAAGAATTACTTTCAAATATATTCGCGCCGAAACATAGAGTCACGTGACATGACGTCACTGCATCGCTTTTTCATAGCGTGTGTATTTATAATAAAGATAATTTGTAAAAAAAGGTGTAATTTTTGAATAAATTTTTCCTTATCAAACTCAAAGTTTTTTTATTTCAACTCGGCCTTTGCGGGCACTTTCAAAACGTCATGATTCTAGGTGTACAGTTCCAAGTGGGTTGGTCCTGGAGAAGATACCGGCAACAAACTCTATGGATACTCTTTTCATAAAACAAAACAATAATGTCAGGAGCCGCAGGAGCGTCCCCGGCTAAAATTCGACTTGAATTTAAACAATATTACAACAAAAAAAAAACAGAGCAGCAAAGATCATAATAAGTACCACTATAATTTATATAATACAAGTAGGTACATACTTAACAACTTGCGCTTTTACTAAATTCTCTTGGGGAATTACATCCCAAAGTGGTTGATAGAGGTGTGGAAATTATAGTTAAATTTGACAGTTCGAAGACAATTTATGATGAAGGTATTATCCCAGTGGGACCAAGAGAAGCTTACCACTGTTAATTGGCTACAGTTTCGATTCCAACAACAAAAGACTTGTTTAGTTGTTTTACAGTTCTTAAAACGTAAAAAAAGAAAACCTCTTATAAAAATATCTTTTTACAGCTGTCAAAAGTTAGTTTTTAGATTTGAAGAACTATACACCCACAGACTAAACAAGGTACAATATTTTTTCCATCTATCCAAAAAAGTGCTAGGTAGGCAATTTTCGGTGAGGCATTTTTTTTAAATTATCATATATATACAAGAAACCCAGAACTTTTTAAGGACGGATGAGCAGAGAACGACCTTAATTTTTTTCTGGTAATTTAATTTAGGGGTGTAATGACACTATTATTTGACTAACTACGGTACCTACTGACTATAGTGAGCGCACGCTCTTTCAGTATTCATTTCCTTTATTTCTAACTTTTTCTTATTCTCGCTTTTGCTTTCTCTCTGTGTCCTATGTGCTACCATTTTTCAGGGCTGTCACGATTGAGGAAAAAACGTATGAGTATAGGACGTATACCTCTTGTGATGGCAGCTAGTTTTGTTTTACTTTCACACTTCAAATATCAGTTGTATAACTATAGTTCAAGGTTAATGTATGTAGGTATAGGTTTAACCCGACTACGGAGAGGGTTATATGTTTGACCGGTATATATGTATGTATGTTCATCTGTTCCTTCATAACTTCGAAACTACTTATCATAATTCAACAAATGAGGTATCGTTGGAAGCTTCTTGATTTTCCGCTGGTTATAGACTATGTGACGTCACATTAAATTCAATATGGCGCCCTCTAGAGGACATATAGTAACGAACTAAAATGAATCTCCTGCAGCTTCTATTTTATATTTGAAATTAATTCTATACCATTCATAGACCATCAGCTATGCACAGCAATTTCGTGTTCCCTGTTAAAAGATAACTCAATATATGTATGGTAAATTGAAATGTAGAATTAATTAGTGGATTGATTCCATCATTGTTAGGAAGATAATAGCTGTTGAAGTTGAGAAAATCAGCTTAAAGGTCACTATTCCTAAGCCCATTATTCATACCATGACCGTAAAAAGAGCCTTAATGTTACTTTAAATGCTAGCTCGCATCATCCCACTGCTGGGCAAAGGCCTCCCCCCATGATTTCCAAACATTTCGGTCTGGAGGTAGTGTGAACTATTCATGATTTGTTTTTACAAATCCGGTCCCGCCATCTCTTTCGAAGTCTGTCGCGAGGCATTCGCAAAAAATTACCAGTTGTCCCATAAATTTAGGTCGAGTTGTATGGGACAGCTGATAATTGTCTATTGGTCCAATCGAGAAAGTTTTTCAGTTTGATGGTCTGATCCACACCATCGATGAGGGCCTCGTAGCTACATACCTACCGCGCAGATCAGTTGATCAGCGAGGTGAAGTTCAGTCCTTGGACGGGTGACCGTTTCTTCGAACATCGAGACCCTCCGTACCTCGGATAGCACGTTAAGCAGTTGGTCCCGGTTGTCCTGCGAATACCTTTGACAGTCGTTACGGGAGCCAGCAAGCCAAAAAGTCTGACAACCGATCTAATCTTAGGGTATCAGTGTCTCCCAGTAATTGGGTGGCCGGAGGTCAGATGTCAGTCGCTTCGTGTAAAATACTGATATTCAGCCGCATCTGGTTAGACTGGGAGCTGACCCCAAAGTAGTTGGGATAAAGGCCAGGCAGATGTTGAACATCTGCCCTGAAATATGACCACGCAATTCTGATACAAGTTGTATAGGATGTGATTGGTAATTACCGCATTAACTGTATTCTGACGAAATTATAGATACCTACAGCGATCTCGAGCCCATTGCCAATCGCTAGGGCGAGTCTATTACAGTCTATCGAGCTCGATTCCATTCACAAGCCCATACAGGAAAACCCAATAACACTTTTTCCGACTCCGGTAGGCAGTGGATTATAAAAAAAAAACCCATAATAGCCCATCTTTAGCAAAATCCCCCTGGCTCTTTACATATTTCAGCATAAAAGCGTCCATAGCATTTTTGAAAGTATCAAACAGATTTCAATAATACGATCCATAAATTAGATGCGCAATAAAGAAGATCCGTCGCGAAAAGAAATGAGTTTCCGAATTCGCCTAAGTAGTTTCTGGGATTACCTTAAATACACAGGAGATAAAATATCCCATAATATTGCCACAAAGGGATCAAGAACAAAGCCAACGAAAAATAGATTTAAAGGATTTTCTAATTGCGCTCAATATCTTGCCGGCTTTACCCGAATAAACAGAGGATTTTCGAGATCCTATTCAAAAGGGAGAGAATGAAAGTCTTGAAATCTGATATAATTTAAATATTTATTTCGTAATGTCACTTGAAACAACATAAGAGCGGGCGGGGGGGCCGCCCAGGACTCGCGGACGACCCCATCGCGGCTGCATAGACTATAACGCGTAAAAAAAACAATTGTCAACATCATCTATCATATACCTTTATATTATTTACAATATATCACTGAATAAACGTATTTACACTACCTACTTAGTATGTATAACATACAGAAAGCGAAATATCATACATATAGGTTGAGTAACATAGTCCGTTGGCCTGCGAGGCCTCAATTATATACATAATAGTGACATTTTCGTTAGAACTTTTTGTTCCGGCCCCGTCGGTGGGTGCCGAAAAGAATACGCGCGAACGCTTGGCGGAAATCGGGGCTAAAGATCGTGTATATTACAGGATTGAGGGTTGAATTGAAATATCCTAGCCATAAGAAAAAACTCGCTAAATAATCACTGATAACACACGTTTGGCAGATTGGCATCACCAACGCCATTATGAAGAATGGAAGCCAGCAGAACACGAATGCTCCTGTTATGATCGCGAGCGTCTTCGCTGCTTTTCTTTCTCTTTTTGCTTCGAGAGACTCTTTCTTCTCCCTGTGCGTGAGGGCTGGGACGATGGCTTTTTCGGGCTTCGAGCCGTTAGTAACAGTCGAGGAAGACTTTTCAGGGGATACCGAGGGCGGCGCCTTCTCGTTGATTGTGAACGCTGTGGTCCTTGGCTCTTCGTCTAAAGTATCAACAGTTGAAGTGCTTTGTCCTTCAGTTAACAACAATGCGGCAGCCAGAGTCTCGGCACGAGTCCGTTGGTTGCACTTCTTCAGATTCAGGAACCGTTTCTTGACAAACCGTCTGTCCCTCGCTGATTGGACGGGTCGTCCGGTGGGAGTAGCACCGTCAGCTGACGTGGGTCGTGGCGGAGGTTCCCGTCTCCTTCTAATACGTCTCCTAGCTGTCTGGAAGATCTTCCAGTACAAGATAAGGATGACCGTGAGAGGGACGTAGAATGTCGACATAGTTGCGAAGATTTGGTACGCGAGGTCTTGGCTGACGAGGCACTTCTGCTGCTGCGTGATCCTGGCGAGGTAGTCGGGGTCCTTCCATCCGAGCTGGGGAGCGAGGGACACGACGAGTGCTGCCCCCCACACCAGCACGATCATCGTGTAGATACGCTTCTCGTTGCGGATGTGGATGTAGTCTACGTTTGTCACAGCCCAGTACCTGGAAATGTTGAGAGATTTTAGTAAAGATAATAAAGTGTTTAATTATGACCTAAATGCCGCCTTGGTGAAGTGATTTCTGAGCTAAGTAGCGCGTTTGATTATAGTATTGGAACACAAAAATGTTGGGAAACTATTGATGTTTGAAGCGTTCGTAAAGGATTTTGAGCTTTTTTTTATAATTATAAACAGTTTTTAGTTTCTTAAAATTTATCATAACATATTTTAATGAACTAACCATATTAATTGTCAAAGTATTTACTAACACTATTGGATTATCAATAAATAATAATAATTATTTATTATCATTATCATTGTCCTAGCTTTGCTTTTTCCTTTAAACGCACTCGAATATTAGTAATCACATACTCAATTTTTTTAAATTATAATTTCTTATGAAATATATTTCTTCGAAAATGACTCATCAAAAAGTCATTTAAGTTTTTGCAAAGACAAACTTTCAACCAAAAAATATCAAAGAAGGTCTACCAAAAGTCGGCTCCAACTTTGTATACTTAATGTTTTTAACTTTTAAAGAATATTTCAAATGTGGTCTTCATCTATTTGAAAATATTTATATTAAACTCAGGGAAATAAATCAACGGAATTAAGTAATATAAATCAAAGTACATACTGTCGAATTGCGGATTTTTTGACATCAAAAATATACATATTTATAGTAAATACATTAGAAATTAAAAATTCTATTATATTTTTAGAAGAAATTACAATTTGTTGTATGTATAGTACCCGCAAATCTTTATGAGCCCTGAACTGAGCTCTGAAATCTCTCTTTCTCTCCCTCTAACACCTATAATAAGCGTACTATCGAGAGTTCGAGGGCTCATAAAGATTTGCGCGTACTATACATGACAATTATTATTACTCTTTAACGTTAAACGCAATTCTTTAACGCCAGTTTATGTTTTTAATTTCCCACATAAACATGAATGGGCACATGAAATGGGCGGTTTTGGCCCTAATACCTACATCAAACTTTTCTAAGAAAAAAGAAAAGATAAAAATGTTATCTATGGTCTATTACCTGTCAGTAGCAATAGCAACAAGGTGAAGAATAGACGCGGAACTGCAGAGCACGTCACTGGACGTCCACATGTCGCACAGCTCAGGACCCAGGATCCAGCCTTGACTGACCTAAGAGAAGATTAACAATTAAATAAAGTTCATCATTTCATATCTTAACAAGGTCAAAACACGGGCCGCGGAGAAGAGAAAAGAGTGACAAGAGACTTTTTTCAATCTTTTTTTTTTTAGCTCTTAAATGCAAAATTAATCATTCATACATTGCCGTATACGCACATGGAGCATGGACTAAGTACTTTTACTTTTTCAAAAAAAAGATCCTGATTTGTTCGAGCCGTACTTTGTACATTGTCTGCGTGGGACCGCCGTTATGCCGTGAAGACTCGCCGGTGGACGCAGACAAAATGCTTGCTATTTCACCAAGTGCCGTGTAAGATAGGGACCTATCCCTTACTTACTGAATCTATCCGGTAATGAGTAGTCAGAAGCTAGTGCACGCGCACACAAGTATTGTAAAAAAGAACGCGCGAAACTTTTTAATAGTCTTTGGGTACAGTTTTCTTATAAAAAACTAATAAATATATCTAAATAACTACTTATTGCTATATTATTTTGGAGTTTTCATATTTCTAATGTTATTTATTTACACCAAAAGTTGCGTTAAAATTAGTGTCGAAATATGAATCTTTCGAGGTTCGTAATTTCCAATTATTTTTTTTTACTGTTCTGTTTAATAATTCTAGATAATAACAAGACAAATCGATATCATGCTGACTTTTGGGCGTTTAATATAACATAGTGAAGTACGTAGTAGTACCTTTCTACGTTTGTATGGAAAAATAACGCGCAAACGCAATCTTAAATTCTTCCAGCCATAACCTAACCATCAAAAACTCCTGACTCCAACTAGAAAAAGAGTTGTAACAGCTGAACAGATTTTCATGAAACAAAGCTAAGATTATACCCGATAAAACTAGCTTTCGATTAAAAAAAACTGCATTGAAAACGGTATATCCGTTTTTGAGCCATGATGCCACAGACAAATACACAGATACACAGATCCACAGATACACACTACAAACTTATAACACCCTTCTTTTTAGTCGGGGATTAAAAAACGACGAATTCTACGTTTAAATATTGAAACTGATTAGTTTTACAATTTTCTTCCACAGAATAGGTAACAGAATTACT
This sequence comes from Allophyes oxyacanthae, assembly GCA_932294325.1. Classification (NCBI taxonomy): domain Eukaryota; kingdom Metazoa; phylum Arthropoda; class Insecta; order Lepidoptera; family Noctuidae; genus Allophyes; species Allophyes oxyacanthae. The sequence goes on from OW028622.1 coordinate 13,787,392, forward strand.
ATTTTAATATTTAAAAGCCTTTCGTCGTCAGCGCAGAGGGAATTGTCTCCATCTGTTTACCAATTATTATGTCTGAACTGAATTGGCCCTGGTTGGTTTTAGTTTGGATACCTGTTTCTCTTTGAATTTTCAAGGGTTTTCGTTGAATAGACTGCTACTATTTATTTTATATTTATCATTTGTTATTTTAGAATAGAATAGAAAATATTTATTCGATACAGGACGTAGTTGACAGCAAATAAAAAATTAAAATAGGAACATAAAGAGATCAGTGGGCCGAGCACGAATGTTTACGTTGACGTATAGTAACGTAAACGTAACCTTTAGAACCAAAAATACACGTTTAATCTTATATGTTTTTGGAAACACATGTAATATTTTTACATTTTCATGAAACAATTGCGTTTGTTGCATAAAATTGAACAAAAATGCGATAGATTCATCGTATTTTATAATCAAAATTTGCTTACGTTTACGTTACTATACGTCAAAACATTCGTGCTCGGCCCACAAAAACAAAAATAATGAACACGAACAAAAAATAAAAACAAGAGATTTTACTGCACTGACGAGCATGCCCATTTCAAAAGGGTTACCAGCTCAGCATTTGCTGGTTTTCAGTTGGCACCCTGCAGTGAGTCACAGGCGGAGGTAAATAAAATCATCTATACTTATAATAAAATCGTAACGAGGCGAAAACTGTACATTGAATATTTTTTTTAAAAAGTAATTGATACATGTACTATAATCAACACTGATGCCAAAAATATAATTTTTATAATTTTTGTCTGTTTGTCCGTTTGTCTGTTTGTCTGTTTGTCTGTATCTATGTCCGAGCTTCACGGCAAAACCGCTGAACAGAATTTCATGAAAATTTATATGAATGTTCGTTATAAGGCTGGTCAACATATAGGCTAAAAATTATTACGCTTTTGCCAAAGGGGGGTAAGCAATAGATCATCATGTCTGTATACAATTATAAGTCACGGTAGAACTAGGCGACTCCTTTTGAAATATTATATTGTTGTAGTTCATAGGTCCGGTTAACATTATTTTATGTCATAGAAATCATTACGCTATTTCTGTTGGGAGCTGAGCAAAATAATTGTTCGTAATGTCTCCGTAAATTTAAACTCCTTAATAGAACCAGTAAAGGCGGGTTCCAGTGACACACAGTACCTAGGGTAATGGTATTACATACTAACTTAAATTAACAACCTACTAGAAGTTTGCTCATTGGCATCTTACTTTTAGATAATTACCTAGGTACGTATTTCACTCACTGTCCTGTTCCATAAATACAAAGCGTGATGAAATTATTTACCAGTTTTCCCAGGTTGATCCTAAACCATTAGAGATAAGTTTTTGAAACGGATTATGAGCTTTTTCTATTCAGTTCTAGCCATTTAATTTTTAATTTCTACTTTTTGAAACAAGATGGCGTTAGTAGTAATTTTAAAGTGAGTTTGTAGTATTTAAAAATGAAAAAAGGTGACTTTTTGTTTGATATTGCATCCAAACAGACACCTGAAGGCAGGGTTTTAACAATTTATTATATTTATATGTAATTTAAGTCAAAAGGTTTTCTAAACCAGTCTTAATAGTAGTAGAGGGTAGTCTTAATGACGACGGCTAGCTTGCTGTTTTAATTGGTCGCGGTTCATGACTAAAATAACTTGGAAAGTGGTCAAGATTGAGCAATGGTTATACCTCAGCCGTGACAGAATGTTAACATAAAAAGATTTTTTGAAAATCAACAAATAATCCACACATGCAAAAGTAGTAATCGTCGCCGTCGGTCACGGTTACACCATGTCGGTCTATCCCCGACTGCTTCAAACCGACCTCGCCCAATATAGTTTATCCTACGGCTAGCATAGCACCTCTACAAATTCACAGCGACGTCAACATTGCAGTCCAACAACAGAAATCTACTGTTAGGCGCTTAATTACCAATGCAATTTTCTAAAAGACGGCACAGCACCTTTCTTTAAAAGAACAAAGGCAAAGGTTCCTCAGTCAAGGACCGTTAAACCAATTCCGGGCCCAAGTCCCTCTATATCGTCGAAACAGCGACAGGATATAGATGTGGCGTTGTCCCACAAACAATGTCATCTACTTCCCTGCTCATTGTATTTCTACTCCTTTTCTATTAACTTGAATAGCAATAAAATGCCGTATATATAAAACCAAAGTGTTCCTTCATTATTGTCTTTATAAGCGGTAAATATCCGAGGACCTACTAAAATACCGTGTGAGCTGTTAGGTAGATGTCAATGTTATGGTTGCACTAGGGACCAAAGATAGGTTATGCTTCACATACAATTTGTGCTTGATGAAGTGATGCAAGCTAGAGAGAGAAACACGATCAGCACGGCGCGGCGTGGCATCCAGGCGAATCTGCCTATGTCTCTTGGCGGTAAATCATTCGCTGATGAGTTTCTCTTACTAAAATAGGTACAAGACAGTAGGTAGGTACCTACTTGGTTAAATGTACGAACAAGTAATTTTACAGCACATAATACGAACAAAGTTTCAGGTTTCAAAAGTCTCACAACCGGTTGACCGGTTGCGAGACTTTTGCCGTTTTGATCGACTAACTATTACAATTATCATTTATCGTGTATTCTTTTTTAACTGTCGTGAATGCGAGCTATCGTGGTCTTTGAGGTCCGGACGGATTCCAAGGAGAGTAAAGAACTCCCATCCAAGCAACGCGTGTTTTTACTTCGCATAGGAAAATTCTATGTTATTATTTTGGATAATAAGTAAAAAATACAGCATTTAATTGCATCGATCTCAAGTTTTTTGTAAGTTTTTGACAATATGAATGATGAAGGATAACTCCACTTTTTCATGGAGGTCAAGTTAAATGTTGTTAAACTTTCGCGACTCTTACAATGTGGAGTCATTTAACTTAGATTAATCGAAATATTGTCACGTGGGCAAAGCCGCGGGTACAGCTAGTTCATAAATAAAACAATGAATAATAATAATAATATTTCAAAAAAGTACAACAATACATAAATTTAACACATGTGTGACATGAGAATTAAATAGTGGAACCTAACTTCCGACACAAAGATCCGTGGCGACGAATTTTGGGTACCTATCCGTACTTTTAGCGAACGCCATTTTGTACGTTTCTATTTACACTGGTCCTAAACAATATTCACTATATAGTGTAGTCATAGAGGTTATAATGTCAGTGTAGTATAGATATTTCCCAATAAAACGGTATTAGTCATTTCTCAAAAAGTAATGCAAAAATAAAATTATTGCAATAAAAAAAAAATCTTAGTGAGTCGATGAAGATTTTAAATTATGTTGATATATTAAACAGTCTTATGAATAATATTATGATAAATTAATGGTTTGTTGAAACTGGTATTAAACCGTAAATTGTAATTTAATTTTCGACAGAAATTAAGTTTTTTATTTATTTATTTATTTATGTACACACAAGGAAACATGGTAATAAAAATGTTACAGACAAATGAGCACAATGGAACTACTTATTTCTAAAGAAATTTCTTCCAGTAGCCCCGCGATTGGAAATAAGGATGATAGACACGTAGACACAGTGTGTAAAAATTTATTTACACACTGTGCGTGTGTGTGTGATACTGTTTTTTTTTTTTTATTTTTTTTATTGTTTCAACTAATTATAATAATAAATGTATCCCTAGAGCTACTCAAATGTATAACATAGTTTACGCTACAAACATAACTGTTTTATGTTTTATCCAGGTACCATTTTAATCAAACGGCGCGGGCGGCGGCGTGTTTGTAAGGCCTGAGGCACACCCTCTTATATATGCACGTAACTGCCTGTAATAATACCAACTTAGCAAATTACACCAACTAGTTGGCGAAACATTTGACCAAATGTTTGTTTGTGTATTTTCGTAACCAGAATGTTAATTCGGGAATTAAAATTTTGATGGATTAACTTTTTTTTGTTTGGATTGTTTTATTTGAATTAGGAACGGGAAATTAATACAGGTTTGTTTTTAAGAGCGTGAACATTGTTAAGCTCGGGGTTTGTTTTGTAAGCTTTTGTTTTAATTTAAACAATTTATTTTAAATTTAGAACACCATGAGGATTAATGCGGTGATACGAAGCTGTACAAATAGGCCTTGTATTTTGGAGTTCTACTTTTCAAACAAGTAAGAAAGGGTTATAATTGGTTCTAAGGTCACAGAGGAAGGTGACAAGGTGAGAAAGGTTTATTGTCCAGCAGTGGACTGCGATATACTGAAAGGTATTACAGCGAGCGAGAGAGAGAATGTTAGACAGAGATGAAATATGTATGACTGCTTAATTACTATCTTCCTTTACCGGGAAATCTATTTATGTTCATCTGTGGACTGCAAAAGAATGCACTGAGTGGTAGTCACTAGAGCGAGAAAGCGATAGATAGTTGAACAATTTATTATTCTGACTACTGTTCTTTATCGTTCTTATTTAATACTAGCTGTACCCGCGGCTTTGCCCACGTGACAATATTTCGATTAATCTAAGTTAAATGACTCCACATTGTAAGAGTCGCGAAAGTTTAACAACATTTAACTTGACCTCCATGAAAAAGTGGAGTTATCCTTCATCATTCATATTGTCAAAAACTTACAAAAAACTTGAGATCGATGCAATTAAATGCTGTATTTTTTACTTATTATCCAAAATAATAACATAGAATTTTCCTATGCGAAGTAAAAACACGCGTTGCTTGGATGGGAGTTCTTTACTCTCCTTGGAATCCGTCCGGACCTCAAAGACCACGATAGCTCGCATTCACGACAGTTAAAAAAGAATACACGATAAATGATAATTGTAATAGTTAGTCGATCAAAACGGCAAAAGTCTCGCAACCGGTCAACCGGTTGTGAGACTTTTGAAACCTGAAACTTTGTTCGTATTATGTGCTGTAAAATTACTTGTTCGTACATTTAACCAAGTAGGTACCTACCTACTGTCTTGTACCTATTTTAGTAAGAGAAACTCATCAGCGAATGATTTACCGCCAAGAGACATAGGCAGATTCGCCTGGATGCCACGCCGCGCCGTGCTGATCGTGTTTCTCTCTCTAGCTTGCATCACTTCATCAAGCACAAATTGTATGTGAAGCATAACCTATCTTTGGTCCCTAGTGCAACCATAACATTGACATCTACCTAACAGCTCACACGGTATTTTAGTAGGTCCTCGGATATTTACCGCTTATAAAGACAATAATGAAGGAACACTTTGGTTTTATATATACGGCATTTTATTGCTATTCAAGTTAATAGAAAAGGAGTAGAAATACAATGAGCAGGGAAGTAGATGACATTGTTTGTGGGACAACGCCACATCTATATCCTGTCGCTGTTTCGACGATATAGAGGGACTTGGGCCCGGAATTGGTTTAACGGTCCTTGACTGAGGAACCTTTGCCTTTGTTCTTTTAAAGAAAGGTGCTGTGCCGTCTTTTAGAAAATTGCATTGGTAATTAAGCGCCTAACAGTAGATTTCTGTTGTTGGACTGCAATGTTGACGTCGCTGTGAATTTGTAGAGGTGCTATGCTAGCCGTAGGATAAACTATATTGGGCGAGGTCGGTTTGAAGCAGTCGGGGATAGACCGACATGGTGTAACCGTGACCGACGGCGACGATTACTACTTTTGCATGTGTGGATTATTTGTTGATTTTCAAAAAATCTTTTTATGTTAACATTCTGTCACGGCTGAGGTATAACCATTGCTCAATCTTGACCACTTTCCAAGTTATTTTAGTCATGAACCGCGACCAATTAAAACAGCAAGCTAGCCGTCGTCATTAAAAAAAAAAATAGTATAGAATAGTAGTATAGAATAGTATAATAGTAGTAGAGGGTAGTCTTAAGACTACCCTCTACTACTATTAAGACTGGTTTAGAAAACCTTTTGACTTAAATTACATATAAATATAATAAATTGTTAAAACCCTGCCTTCAGGTGTCTGTTTGGATGCAATATCAAACAAAAAGTCACCTTTTTTCATTTTTAAATACTACAAACTCACTTTAAAATCACTACTAACGCCATCTTGTTTCAAAAAGTAGAAATTAAAAATTAAATGGCTAGAACTGAATAGAAAAAGCTCATAATCCGTTTCAAAAACTTATCTCTAATGGTTTAGGATCAACCTGGGAAAACTGGTAAATAATTTCATCACGCTTTGTATTTATGGAACAGGACAGTGAGTGAAATACGTACCTAGGTAATTATCTAAAAGTAAGATGCCAATGAGCAAACTTCTAGTAGGTTGTTAATTTAAGTTAGTATGTAATACCATTACCCTAGGTACTGTGTGTCACTGGAACCCGCCTTTACTGGTTCTATTAAGGAGTTTAAATTTACGGAGACATTACGAACAATTATTTTGCTCAGCTCCCAACAGAAATAGCGTAATGATTTCTATGACATAAAATAATGTTAACCGGACCTATGAACTACAACAATATAATATTTCAAAAGGAGTCGCCTAGTTCTACCGTGACTTATAATTGTATACAGACATGATGATCTATTGCTTACCCCCCTTTGGCAAAAGCGTAATAATTTTTAGCCTATATGTTGACCAGCCTTATAACGAACATTCATATAAATTTTCATGAAATTCTGTTCAGCGGTTTTGCCGTGAAGCTCGGACATAGATACAGACAAACAGACAAACAGACAAACGGACAAACAGACAAAAATTATAAAAATTATATTTTTGGCATCAGTGTTGATTATAGTACATGTATCAATTACTTTTTAAAAAAAATATTCAATGTACAGTTTTCGCCTCGTTACGATTTTATTATAAGTATAGATTCGTATCACGCCTCCTTTTTATCTACTGAATTATTTTCTATAATACGTATTCTATACGAATTTAAATTTTTCAACTAGTTGCCGATGTCATACTGCGTGTTGCTAATGAATATTGCTATTCTGTGACACAATTTGTCACGTCAATTACGCAATACAAATGAAATACGTGCACGTGCACGAAGCTCCCCTAGTGGGCGGGGCTTAGGGTGAAACTTCACCCCCACAAAAGTAATAAACCCTTGAAAAATACAGCCTAAAAATCAAAATTAATACAAACTCAGCAATTAATATTTCACAATTTATGAAGCATGCTAAAATATTGACGGTATATTAATATTGTTTTCTCCAATAACAACTGTATTCTTGCAAAGTCATACATATTTCTTAGTATTCTATTTCTTGTCTAATAATACTTTATATTGTTTGAGGCAAATAATGATAACGATTTATTCACTTTTGTATTCAGATTTAAGGTTTCAAAGAGAGCTTAGAAATAATACTTAGTTACTACCTAAGTTTGATGTACAATGAGGATTTGTTATTATATTTTATTTATAACTTTAATAATAAAGTTCGTCCTCGGCATCGCATGTTTTCTGATTATCTTTTGATGGGTACTTCAAATGTAAAGCTCAAATCCTCAAAGAGAAACCATCTATACTTAGATTACTTACAATCTTAATAGTATTCGATATTACTGCTAGCAAAGCGAGTAGATATTTTAGAATATTCCAGATGATCTACAGTCGTAGGTACTATTATTATATAAACATGATACTATTTTTTTATAATATTTATATGAGAAAACTTCATAGAATAGAATTTATATCTATATGTATATAGATATATATTAATACGTGAAGGGAAAACTTTGTACCCCTTTTTAAGCAAATTGCGCACGGAGGAGTGTGAGGTTTGGCATAGTTCAAGTTTATATGGAGAAGGAGTGCAGAATGCTAATATTATGGTCGAATTTCGACCACAGGGCGATTATCTATATTTCATGTAAACTAGATACAGGCAGTTATGAAATGTCGAGACTCTAGGTGCGCGGTTCCAAATAGTAGGCTATGGAGAAGAACCGGCAAGAAACTCTATGGCATTTCTTTTAAAATAATAGATTTTAATGTTGTGGTAAGAGCTACAAGAATATCTAATGTAATTTAATATGAATAAAAAAATAGAATAGGATAATAAAGATTGCCATGGCAGTACAAGCTGACCAGTCCCGACAGACGGCATCCGTTCAAGCGCATAACATCCAGCATCCTCAAATTTCAAGTTCACTCATACGCGGCACTCTATCATTGTTTGTCAGAAACTTGTCAGCCAGCAATCCATCCAATCGCGTTGACAATATTTCAAAGATTTTCCACAGATATTTCGTATAATATTTGTCGATCTTACCTCGTAGACCGCTCCAAGCGGCATGACAAGGCAGGCGACCATCAAGTTTGCGACCGTAAGCGACCCGACCAGACCGTTGACACCGTCGAAACTCACGTTAATATTATGCTTTAGGATATTTGTTGATCTTACTTTGTAGACCGCTTCAAGCGGCATGACAAGGCAGGCGACCAACAAGTCTGCGACCGCAAGCGACGCGACCAGGTAGTTGACATCGTAAACACTAAACTAGAGGTTCCACATTAATATTAGGCTCTAGGATATTTATCGTTCTTACCTAGTAGACCGCTTCAAGTGGCAGGGCAAGGCAGGCGACCATAAAAGTCTGCGACCGCAAGCGACGCGACCAGGTCGTTGATACAGTTGACACTAACCTAGAGGCTCTGCATTATAATTATGATCTATGGTCTTACTTCATAGACTGCTCCAAGCGGCATGACAAGGCAGGCGACCATCAAGTCTGCGACCGCAAGCGACGCGACCAGGTAGTTGGCGACGTTCTGCAGGTTCCTCTCGATTATTATTGCTGCGATCACGAACACATTACCTGGGGAAAAAAGGGGTTGGGTTAGCTAAGGGAATGGTAGATTTATTTTAAAAGAGTGTCCATCGATCGAGTAGTTACCAATCAACTCGTGACACGCGAGTTTATTTCATACGTTCTCATCCATTAGGGGTCATCCATAAAGTACGTCACACTAATTTCGTGATTTTTTTACCCCTCCCCCGTCCTTGTCACAGTTGATCACATTTGTGAGACCCCCTCCCTAGTGTGATGTCACATATTTTGCAATTTTACATCTAGAAATTATTAAATTAAAACAACTGTTCCTAAGATAGTTTTATTTCCATTTAAATTATTTTTTAATATTATTTTGAAATGTGACGTCACGAAACTTAGGACCCCTCCCACTCCTTGTCACATATTGTCACACTTCATCTACCCCCTCCCCCCTAAGGTGTGACGTACTATAGGATGGTCCCTTATTATAAATTGTAATTTTAGGTAAAATAACTGCCGTTTGACTCCAGTTTTATTATGTACTTGTGTACAGGGAGTGATACTTTTCATCCATTTAGTTTTATCCCTTTGTTGTTTACATCAAAGAGATAGGGCGACCTATTCTCAGTAGCACCTTTTGTACAAACTTGATTAAAGTTACTTGTATCCAAAAAGTTATTCAGGGCTTTACTGATAACAAACAGGGCTGTGAAATATTCAAATTTTCTAAAAGTAATAAATCATTCACGACAATGGTCGCTGGCTTAGTTCGGCAAAAGTTTCCTAAAAGTTATATTTTAATAAAAAAATCTTTTGGTACGCGGTCACCGAGTGTCAATCAAAAACTACTTTTTGGGCGGGATATGTTGGGAATAGTTTTTTTTTGTATTCCCATAATAATACACATTTTATAGGTATATTGCAGAATTATTTTTTTTCTTGGGGATTTACATTCTCAATGAAACGACAAATCGATAACCTAACCGTCAAAACCCCCGACTCCAACTAGAAAAAGGGCTGTAACTTTTGAACAGCTGAACAGATTTTCATGAAACATAGCTACGATGATACCCAATTAAACTAGCTTTCAATTAAAAAACTGCATTGAAATCGGTCTATTTCACTCATCGGTATTATTCTCCTAAGAACACTGGCAAAAAGCGGTCTATTTCACTAACAATCCCAATTCCATACATAAATTCTAGCATTTATGTATCAACATTATGTGAAACCCATTAGCTAGAGGGCAATATAACTAATTATTTATATCCTATAGCATTTATTATTCAAGGTTCATTTAACCCACGCTATAAAATAATCGATTAATAACAGCATTGGTTGGAATAACCTTTATGAACCTTTTGGAGTGGTCCTAAGAGGCGCATTAATATTTGGTCCTCGCTCAAACGTTTAGGAGCAAGGTTTTATAATGATTTTTACTGCTACAACCCCATCTACCTGAATGTTATAGCTATCATTGTTTATGGAGAGATTTTATCCATATTGAAGTCTTTTTACAAATTATTTTTTGACGACACTGCTGGCGCAGTGGCTAAGCGATTAGCTTTCTACGCTACGTGCCGCGGGTTCGCATAGAACAAATATTTGTGTCATCTACAGTTATTTGTTTCAGGGTGTGTGTGCATGTGAGATGTATGTTTCTGAACTGTACCCTCGATACAGGACAAATTCTAGTGAGTAAAGAAAAAAAAAAGCAATACAAAACTATATTGACCCTTATCCATTATAAATTATTTTTATAGAACAACCATATTAGCTATTGAGACTGAAATAGATTTGGAAATCAGCCTACTTAGTATTTCTAGGGGTTGATTTCATGTATGGGAATACCACATGTACAGAGATATATATTGTGATAACAAGACTACCAGATCGCTTAGTAAGTTGCATCAACTAAACGTTAGTACTCATAATGTATATTCTACTTATAAATACATCCTTTGATATGTAAACATAACAATAAATATAAGGAGGTTTCTCTCTCTAGAGCCCTGACCACCGGTAGCTTGGACCCTGTTCCCGATGCCGGTGGCCTACTACTCTTTTATATTTAAAAATATTCTTTTTTTATTTAAAAATATCTAAAAGTATGTTAAATATTGAATAAAGGTCATAATAATATAATAATATTATTAATTCAAACAACAACGTAAAGTTTACTAAATGCTTCTTGTTATTTATTTACTTATTATAAGTAAAGCAGATTTCAATAATATAGTACAATGGGCGGCCTTACCGCATAAAGCAATTGTGTGTACTTGTTGTCACATATAGAACGAGAATAGAATAGAATAAGTCTTTACTTCATGTAAACCAGATACAGGCTTATGAAATGTCGAGACTCTAGGTGCGCGGTTCCAAATAGTAGAGAAGTTTGTTAATTACAACGAGATTTTTTTCTTTATGTACGGATAATGGAATGTTATCTTGTTTTATCGACCCGGTACATTTAATTGATGCTTACATTCCATGGAATTGAATAACTCAAAAAAGCCTACTAAATTGCTTACGCTAATATCTTTATAAAAATTAAAGGAAAATTAACTCCAAATATTAGTAGCAATCACTACTCTTTAGGATTTATTTATCCTACATTCATTCATCCTTTCAATAGCATCAGAATGCCGAATACGTGATTAACTTTGATTAAAACAAAAACACTAGAGCGAACATAGTCTTGTGTAAACTGACGCCACACCCAAGCGACTTGATACGTTGAGAAGCGACTTGACCTACTCACATCCGATTTCGCACTTAACCCCCTACGGTTTACTTAGTGACCACAGTGTTTCCAACAAATCTAATTCGTGTAGATCTTTGTATACATTCATCCTGGTTTCAATAGATGACTCCCTGAAGATATGTTCTCCTGAATAACTTAAATACTAGGGGGCCTACCACCAACTCTTAAAGCGGTATTGTTTTAAGCTTTCAAGATTATTACCCGACTGTGCGACGCAAAGGAGGGTAATGAGTTTATCAACCTATCTATGTATCAATGGTGAAACATGATGGTTTTTTAAAAGATGGTTGTTAGTCTCAGCAAGTAATAGTCTTAGGATTAACATGAGTAATATGAGTATGTAGATTTATTCTGTAAGTTTTTTTTTTTTAAATATTACTAAGTATCCAACTTTTGTAATAATATTATGTTATATTATTTACCTACATTATTACTTATGGTTTATTTTACTACAATAATGTGAAGTGCGCACTGACAACCATAACACAAGTTAAGTCTTACCATGGTTACCAGTGTCCTACTGCTATTAAATTGGATGTATGTAATGACATAATTGCTAGTTTATAAGTCTCTCCTGTACCAATTTTTTGTGCCCTTACTGTAATAAAGAATTTATTATTAAAAAAAAAAAAAAAAAAAAATTGTTTAGATAATACGTTGTTATTTGGTGCGAGTGCTTGTATTGAATACCGAGCAAGCGAAGGATTCTAAGAGTGAACCACGAGCGAAGCGAGTGGTTCAAAAATAGAATCCTGAGCGTAGCGGCGCAAATAATTTTGCAGCCGTGCGAAACACACAACTTTTCATCTCACTAAAGCGAAGAAAATATTAGATGCCTAATTATATTTGAATTGTTTTTCTTCACCACTCTACACTTGTCCAGGGCCCCAAGTCTGCCAAATCCTGCTACCGCACTCGTGGCAGAATGCTCTCGTGATTACTACAGACTTGTGGCCCAGGTCTGTGCTTTAAACCATAGTTCGTCAAATTCAAATTTCGAATAACTTTTCCATGCTAGCGGAAAAAATAAACTTTTGCGCTCAGATTTCGAAGAATAAAGAAAGCTTTTCCGAGCTAGTGAGATGAAAAAAATATTTGGTGCCTCTAGCTTGATAGTCGAATAAATCGCTTACACAAGAACCATGCCGGCTTATGCTGATACGTGGTAGCGACTTGACCTAGTCACAACAGATTTTGCACTTAACTCTATACGGTTTACGTGGAACGGCATTTCGGTCGATTCACCCTGATTGTAGTTAGAATGAAGTAGTCTCATTCTGTTGATTGGAGCACTGGAATCTAGGTCTGATTAGGTTTTTGTGGTTATTTCTTAGAAGCTAACAAATTTGTTCATTTTGTTGAATGTTTCAAATAGAAAACATTCGTATCTTCCGTCTAATTTCTTAGATGTTTTACTAATATATACAATCTTGTGGTGTATTTTTATATAAAAAGGAGTAAATAAAATGTGCGGAAGATAATATATTGTCTCAAAAGTAATTGGGTATAAAAACATTTTTTAAATACATACCTACGTAATAGTTTCGTCTCTAAAAAGAGATAAAAATAAGGAGGGCAGAAGAGAGGAGAAGAGGGGAGTCTGAATTCGAAACCGGCCCGCACCTCTGAGTTTTCGAATTTATGTGCGGAACAGAATTTAATCACTTGCGTTAACGGTGAAGGAAACATCGTGAGGAAATTTGCACACCTGAGATGGCCTCATAAAGTTCTCGATGGTGTGTGTAGTCCGCCAACCCGCACTAGGCCAGCGTGGCCTAACCCTTCTCATTCTGAGAAGAGGCCCGTGCCCAGCTGTGGGACAGTAATCGGTTGGATTTTTATTTTTATTTTATTTTAATAGTTTCATTCGATTTCCACATGGGAAAATATTTTTATTTTTATTTATTTGTGTCCCAAAGATAATTATTTCGGGGCTATGTGTGCGTGCATGTGAGATGTATCTTTGTAAACTGTACCCATGATACAGGAGAAATACTAGTGTGCGGAAGCTTAAAAAAAAACACTAAAACACTTTCCGGACCCTTATTTAATAAGATAAAATAGTGGCTTATTTTTTAAACTTGTTATATCTTTTTACTTTACTTTATCTAAATCATAAAAAAATTAGTTCAATTGTTTAATTTTCAAATGTTCCGAACTAATCTAGCGACTCGATACGACATAATTAAAGTACATTTAGAAAAAAAAACATTCGGAGAATGTTTTTTCTCAAAAAAATAAAAATTACTGTTAAACGCAGTGAGCCGTTTCTTATTATTTTAATTGTATACTAATTGCTTTTTAAAGGAAAGAAGGAAGAAATTCATTACATCGAATAATTTTTCATTCGGCCTAAATTAATTTTCTGTCATAATTATGAGAAAAAATTGCCGTCGGCTCCGAATTCCTGTTACTATAAAGTTAATTTGTTATTTTCGGTATTTCAGTGTTGTTTTATAATGTTCGGTATTGAAATCCATTCCAGCCTCATCCACATGGGGTCCACAGAAAGAAAGAAAGAAAGAAAAAGAGTTAATTAGCACAACAAAAAATAAATAAAACCTATAAAAAGAAAACATATAAAATAAAATTAGTTATTGTGCCAAAAGCCCGCAGCTCAGCTTAATGTCAGGAGGAGGTGATACTGGCCACCTGACGCTGATTTTCAGCTGCAACCCACGAGTGCCATACGCTCGAAAGAAAAAAAAGAGAGAAGAGAGAGAGAAAGAAAGAAGAAAGAAAGAAAGAAAGTACGTCCGGATCCCTTATTCAGCACGGATACATTGATAACACAAGAGAAAAATTATAAGTCGAATACTGAAAATGCGAAATACTAAATTAAACTTAACATTATTTGTCTTCTTCTCTCACACATAATAATATACACCACATACGGGGAGTGTGTGAGACAAAGAGAAATGTGGATGTATGTGGGTGTGATGCGAGTGTGTGCGTAATATGTTTGTGCAAAGTGGTAAATGTGCTGAACTAACACAAATTGTACCCTCATTTAAGCAAATAAATTAATTTCATCTCATCTCATTTAATTACATTTAATTTTCATTTCATTTCAATTAATGTTTTTTATATCTTCATACTTTGAAGGGATAATATATATTTTTTCTGTGTGAATGGCTGGTTAATCTGCTCACTGAAGCATGACATATTCCTGCGTGAGAACTCTTGATGACAGGATAGTGTTGCAAAAATGGCGCTTATCTACAGCGACCCTCGGGCGTTCATTCCGGAACAGACGCTTCGACGTCAGATAACCACAATTAATGGTTCTCGAAGGGCGCTGCAACCATTAAGTTTGACAGGCGGGCTGGTGGTCTAAATTATGATGTTATATCGATTAAGATGTTGCAACTATCCTATAATCCCTAAGGTACAATTTACACAGAGAGGGCAAAATGTGGACAATGAACACGATATTGGCACAGCTGTTTGTCCATTTCTTGTCTCTTTCGTGGTACGTGAACTTGGACGTCAAATCTATTAGACGTCTCTTATTCCATGTGTGCACACCTTCATTGCTTTCTTCATGTTTGTGGTAGACTGTGTTACTGAATTTTTGACTATAAGCAGCGAAAGCCCTAAGAGTGTGGTCTTTTGCGACGGATAGCCACAGTATAGTAAAAGGGATTATTTAAAGCTGGGTCCAGAATGTTTGCCGACTCTCTACAACAAATATTTTGGAAAATGCAAGCCACATCAATGAACTCAGCGGAGGCTTACTTTGGTAAGTCGTCTGGTATTTATTTATTGTGTGTACCTACTAAATTATTATTCTGTGAAATTTTGATTTTCTAAGATTGCATGGAGAAATATTATTTTCTTAAAACTTTGTTCACATTAATATTTTCTCCTATATCGTGTGTGCGTTTACGGATACAAATCTTATAAGCACATACACTCAGACCCAGAATAACCATGTGTAGGACATATAAATATTTGTTCTATGCTGGATTAGAGCCCTCGAACTGTTGTGCAGAAAGCCAATTGCTTAACCACTGCGTCAAGTAAGTAAGTAAGACTTTCCATGGAGTTTCTTGCCGGTTCTTCTCCATAGGACCTAATAATTGGAACCGTGCACTCAGAGTCTCGACATGACATAAGTGCCTGTATCTGGTTTACGTGAAATAAAGATCTATTCTATTCTAATCAGTATAGGCTCCCTGAGTCAACTGCGAGAGATCTGCACCAAAAATAAAAACATCGTCAATATAAAAAAATTGTCTACAAATAACGACGAGTAAGTGGCCTTTCATATTATTACTGTTATATTATTACAAGGGAAATAAAAATGATAATTTTGCTCAAATTGCCGATATTTTCAACTTATGAAAACGTTATCCAAACATAAATTTGGACCTTTTCGCGTGTGCTCTGAGATAAAATGTCTTTAGAATAAGCAGGAACATTGTAACTTAAAAATTTGCTGAGTCCAGAATTTCGCCTTTAAGAATTATCTAAGGTAGGAAGCGCAAGTGCTTTCCAATACGAAGAATTTGGGATTTATTTTATATTTCATACCTTCATTTGTGTCAAATAAAATGACAATATTTTAAAAATAATTTACTAAGAAATAAAGAAAAAGTTTTTATTTTTACACCCAGTACGACGGCAGCTGTATTGGAACGAATCAAATAGTGGCAAAAATTGGGACCTGTTTAGGTCTCATATGCACTGCAGTAAAGATCGGTTACGAGTTCAAATAGGTCTCAAATTTAATGCACTTTCTGAAAGTTCAAGTCAAGATATCCTTATTTTTTGTCAAAGGTTAAACATAGAAAAGCTGTATATGGAATGAGAAGTGATTGGACCTCCCCTTTCTTCAATATTATGTCTCTTATTCGACCCATCCTTCTGTATCAGATACATTTTATACAGGGTGGCACCTACTCTATCACATTAAATTAAACCACGTATATGAATCATGTTCTGAAGCCGTACACAAAAATCTGATATTCTGACGCAAGTTATTATTTTCATAAAATCATTCATCTAGGTAAAGGGACATCGAAGTAGGTATTTATGGCACCTTTATCTGTTCTTCATGTGTAAATAAAAATAATTTTGGTTAGAATACGTTGGATAATTTTCAAACTTCGCCTCGAGATTATGATCAATTTGTAAAATTATGAAATTTTAATTAGTTCCCGTGGCTAAACTTCTGATTGGATTTGATTGCTTTTTTGTGTACGGTCACAGAACCTGGTACTTAATAAGAAAGAAAGAAAGTAAAGAACATTTATTCGGCACAGACATATTGGCAACATAAGAGAGAGAAGATAAAAAAATAAAGTAAAAAAATATATAAAAATAACACACATCAAAAGTTGTCAAATAAGAAATAAAACTAAATAAAATATTTTTAAATAGGTATATGCTGTCAAGCATGCCATGCCGAAAGGGTAGCCAGCTCAGCATTTGCTGGGCGCGGGGAGCCATACGCGGTTTTATTTAATGTGATAATCGTCGGCGACACCCTGTATAAGAATATCTTCGCAAAAGGGTGAGGTTTGTTTATCCGAGCTTATTGTTATCAGCAGGAGAGCTTTCAAAGCTTTGTGTACTTTTTTATATAAAACGGTTATTCGTTGTTCACTTGAGCGTTTAGTTATTACTAGGCGCTTTAGTGGACAACAGATGGATCTATTGAGGGTTTGAGAGAATAATGTTGTATAATGATGATATTAAGTTTTTTTTTTTTTTTTTTAATATTATTTTATCTTTAGATGGTTTTATCAAATTTTTCGGTACTAAGGACTAGATATAGGTCTCTATGTATACTAGAGCATCTGTTATTAAAAGCTTGACTCAACTAATACGTAATAATGAGATTTTTTTTATAGAAATTAATCAAAAATAATTTTTAAATGGGTATCAAATTGGAATTTACGTAATGATTATTATATTATTATAGACATAGATTTTATACATTAAAGACAAAATACATAATAATGTCCTGGTTGTATATAGGGTCGCATAAAATTATAAGTCATATTTTGTGGTCGCATAACTATACTTGTCATACTCGTCATTTCGCATAACGTCTCTATCAGTCAGCATAGTGACAGTGTACGCGTTGGGCTAAAATTGTTTTGTGGTGTAAACAATGTTCGCGGCATTGGCAACTGCACCTTAACCTGCTGTAACAGTGTTTCGCTTTGATGGAATCATTATGCTCACAAATAATTATGCCAATAATAATTATGCGAAATAACTTTATGCCAATCAAAATTATGCGAATCAAGGGGATACCATATGTCCTACCCTGTATTTTTTTTGCTATATCGCGTCGCCTTGTCTAGTACTGGAAAAATATCCTATAAAAACAAGGCCCATACATTGTCAGTACCTCCAATTTGGCTGTCAGCCAGAGCCCAAGCCGCGTTCATATCAGTTTGATTAGAAAAAAAGTATACAAAAGGCTTTGTTACAATAGAAAACACGTTGTTTCACCCAGTTAATATATACGCAAATATGGACTTTATTTCCATGTATTTAAGTACGTCAATCGACTGTGTGTGATGGATGGACCCAAAGATTTGATCTTTTATGGTTGAGAGGTGTTAAATGCGAATTTTGTGAATATAAAAGCTATTCATTTCGTATATGTTTGGTTCTTTATGAGATTTTATATGTAATTAGGTACATTCTATATATACGCATCCTAAAATTGAAAAGAGTTTTTTGCATTATATATAAAAGTATACACTTGTTACCTTTCAAAAAGTTGTCAAAAAATATTACAGGGGGGAGATTGTGAATAATTTATTATAAAAAGAAAGTAAAAAGTCGGTAAGAATAAGTTCGCAACTTATAACAAGAACGTTTTTTGGCCTCTCAAAAATTTTCTTAGCGAAATTTAAGGCTACCTTTCATTTTTAGATCAGTACTACAACCAACACTACAACTACTACAACCCTGAATAATGTTGTCTAGACTGTTATTCAAACGCGATATTGACCTTGACATTGACCTCCAAACTCTCAAGACACGTGTCATTTCTTAGGGTCATAGCACACCAGCTACTTTTTGTAGCAGCAACGCGCATTTCGCGTTTGCGGGCCGCCTTCTGCTTACAAAAAATGAGTAAAGAAATGCTATAATGACCGATTCTGTTACAAAAAGTAGCTAGTGGGCTATGACCCTTACCCACAGATCAGGGGGTAAATTGTGCCCTTACCTAATGTCAACTACTCCTGACTGATTTAACGTTCATATCTTCTTTAAATTGACTTTTATATACAAGGTCCAACCTCTCTAGTCTCGATCCCTTCAAGGGCTTATTATACTCATCATTATGAACAACTTTTATTATGGGTCCAAACGGGAAATCGCGAAAAAATTAGCTATTAACATTTGGTAGAGTAGTACAGTAGATATTTTTGTCATGATTTCAGGGTTGGACTCATAGTAAAAGTTGTTCAAAATGATCTGTACAGTAAACACATATAGGATTTGGGACTAGAAAGGTTGGATCTTATACAACGAGTATCAGAAATGCGTGAACCTATTGAAGTGTGCAGATCAGATAATCTAATTGAACAACTTTCTCTGTGGGACTAACATCGTAGTAGCAAAAACGTATCCGATATTCCATACGTTTGGGTCCAGTAGGTAATGAATTTTTTTAAGGGACAGCTGATATTTTTTTCGGGATAGAAATTTTGGTCCCATAGGGAAAGTTGTTCAGTTTGATGGTGTAATCCACACCCTGACATAAACAGTTGTGATAAAGAGACTAACATTTTAATAATATACTGGGGGGCTAAAAAGGCCGCTTTAGATGAATCACAATATGATTCATATTACAAATGTCAAAATATCTACTTAATTGACAACTCTTAATGTCATCCGCATAAGGTTCATATTCAGTAATCATCTGTTTAACAGTTACTATGCAGATCAATAGTTGAATTGCTCAATGTGGCCTTTTTAGGCCGCCTGGTCTTTATAACTCACCTACAATAGTAGCAAGGATGATAAGAGCGAGCACCACAGACGTGACAGCCATGAGGACGAACGACGTGACGTCAGAGCTGGTGGAGTTGGTGCCCGTGCTGTTGATGGTGGTGTTGCAGCCCCACGCCACGGCGTCCACCCACGAACAGTTGCCGCCGTCGAACCACTCCGATGAGGTCGGGTATGTGAGGTCATCTGGAATTTTTTAAACAGATTAGGAGGGGAAGTTCGTTTTCGTGTATCCTATGGGGAAAAGGATATCCCAAACTTAGTAAGTATTATGGAAATCTGAGAGAATTCGAAATATCAGGGATATGTAAAGAAAATAGTGGCTCAATAACTTCGTGTTCGCGAACCGGTGAAATTTTAAATTGGCTCAACTGTAAAGTTAGTTCGCTTTATAGAGCAAAACTTTCACCATATTATCATGGATTTTGTGGCGGGACGAGCACATTATAAAAAGTCTTAAACGTTAAAAAAAAGAAAAAAGCCAGTATTATTTTATAGTACTTATTTTAAATATACAAGAGATAGAATAGAATAGAATAGAATAGAATATATCTTTATTTCTCATCATCACAGAATCATACATTAATAGAAATACACGTAAAATAGAGAGACTGGTGTCTGATGTAGGTAGAACCTGTATTACAGATCACCAGGCTAATCCTCCATGGAGACACATATAAATTTAATATATTGTAAGTAACTTTACATTGGCACCTCAGTGATGCACCGCACTTTGGTGACTAACTTAAAATTTATTTTATTACATACAAAATCAAAGAAGAAAAGATGGGTCGACCGTGCCTCAAAAATTGGCCAAATTGTCCTGAATAAAGTCAAGTGGATTATTGGTAGGAACCCGCGGTATATCTTGACGGTTCATGGAGTCGTGGCTGCTGCCAAAGGTAAGCAAGAAAATTCAGTACCTGAATGCAATATTACTCGACTAAATGTTTGAAACAGCTGATTATTTATCGTGATTACAGTGTTGGTCCCATAGTAAAAGTTGTTAATAATGATGAGAACATTATCCCCTTGTAGTGTTACTGCAGCATATGCTGAGCTGAGGCCTTTTGGTCACGCAATACTACACCGAGCCTAATTTAATGTCATAGCTTACATTTATGTGCACAAGTGAGCCTGCTGCAATGTGCAATTACTGCTGTGTCACTCGTGGCTATTTTGTTTCTGTATTGTATATGGTGTGATTTAAACATGTATTGTGTTGACCAATAAACCTTATTTCTTACTTTCTTTCCCTTAAAGGGATCGGGATTAGTACTTATATACTAGACGTATTGTATCAATATTCTGTAAGCACCCCTCGCAGCAACCCTCGATACTACTTTTGCTGACCAGGCTAATCAATCCACTACGATGTATTTGATTCGAAAAAATAGTATGAAGAAATCGTTCCTACATTATTTCAAATGGATCACATAAATACTAATCAAATTGCAATCATCCTAAAATATCTTTTACCCATCACATAATAAGGATCGAATTCACATAAAACATCATCTAAATTCCACATTGATGGGTTCGATTCCCACCCAGGACAAATGTTTGTGTGATGAGCATGATCATTTGTTCTGTGTCTGGGTGTAATTTATCTATAATATGTATGTATCTAGAAATATATAAGTATGTTTATCAGTTGTCTAGTACCCATAACACAAGCTCTGCTTAGCTTGGGACTAGATGGCGTTGTGTGATAGTTGTGGAATATTATATTATATTATATTATATTATATTATATTATATTATATTATATTATATTATATTATATTATATTATATTATATTATATTATTATATTATATTATATTATATTATATTATATATATATATATATTTACGGCACAAAAAATGGGGTAATTTACAGCACAAAAAATGAAATATAATATCTCCAATACCTCAATTTGGCAAAATTACCCCTCAATAGATCCCCATCGGGCACAAATTGATCCCATAAGTTTTACGACGTGTTGCCAATGGGAAAATTGTTGGAAAAATACGATATAATCTTGTTTGCAGTAACGTATTGCCACACGTTTGTGTGTGATTCAAGGGGGGAAAGGACATATTATACAGGATAATTTTTTATGTAGTGTGGGAAAGCAGGTGATTCAGTGTCCGTTCCCAAAAAGACGTTAATAGAAAATCCTTTTGCGCGAAATAAGCCGCAATCATCGCTAGTATTATATAAAAACTATCTTAAGTCCACACTTAAAGGATCGTTTCTATTTCCAGTTCTATTTTTAAAGATTTTTAGTATACCTACGATACGCAAGTCACGTGGCAACACTTTTAGAGTGATTTACATACGATAGATGTTATGTTAGAGTGAAGTGTAAGAACTTAAGATTTAAATTTAACTTCTTTTGCAGTGGCGGTTTGAACCGACTCAAAAACACACTACATAAATATAACCGAGATAAAAAACGAGATATTAAAAACGCGGTAAAAATAACGTGTTTGCTTCCAGCAGGGATTCATCGCGGTATAGTGTTTTTATGAACCTAAGCCGTCAATCAAGAAGAGCTGATACTCTACTTGAAGAAACAGTTCAAAAGATATTCGTCCGTTATTAGGCCACTTTGGTCTATCGTTATAATAAATGGAGTAAGTATAGGCACAATTCTAAATACCGGTCAGCTACCTGATAATTCCTTTTTTTCCTGAAAATAGAACTCTCAAGCTCTGCCTTAGACCAATAAGGGAGTTATAACAAGGGATTAGCCCTTCCCTATTAAGGGCACCTCGCGTGTATTTGCTCATCGACGAAGGTCTTATTGCTAGGGTGCGCTTGATGGGCGGAACTGAACTGTGGATTTACCTCTAAATGGCGGATAAGCACACAGCCGAAGGTTCAATCAATCTTCAACGTGAGTACAATGAACCTTTCATTCTTTTAGACAAATAATTGTTTTTTTTCCAGATTCTTTTATTTTGTTGTTTTAATTTAAAAATGACTTATTGCTCTTGTGGTCACAAGGGCGGCTACTAAGCTTTAGGTTTTGGGTTCAGTTCCCATGACGGGAAAACTGTTATTCGGTTTTTTTGTTAGGAAATTCTCGCAGTCAAATTCTGGCAATAGATTCACCCCATGATGTTAGGCTTCGATCAATAGTAGGTACTAGATTTCCGATATTTTTTTTTCATAAATGGTCCAAAAAATAATACCACAAATCTTGATAATAGACTTCGATTAACAATAGAACCTACTTTTCCGATGAGCGCTTCAAAAATGGCCCGGGAAATAAGACCATATAATAGGAAAAATTTCTTATGTACACCTTTGCCTAATTCTTAGGCAAATCTCGGCGTGATGCTATGTTTATTGTTTTAATCTATTTTCTCATTGCATTGTACTAATCCAGTAGATTAATGAACATAACGAATAAATTATTATTGAAAAGAAAAAGTAATGTATTGGACGTACACACTTAATAATTATTCGTAGGACGTACATATTTAAGTATAGCAGTAATTTGTGTGCACGCATGCAGAAAGATAAATTAATTGTTTCTTTGAAATAAAGTCTCGGCTATAATACACATTTCTTTCTTTATCCTTTCTATAATAAAACAAAATAAATCCAGTCTTTATAGTCCCGCTGTTGGGTACGGGCCTCTTCTCAGAACGAGAAGGGTTAGGCTTTAGTCCACCACGCTAACCTATTGCGTGGTGGCGGACTACACACATCATAGAGAACTTTATGAGGCCCTCTGTTTTTCTCACCATGTTTGCCTTTACCGTTAACGCAAGTGATAATCAAATATAAAAAGTAAATGAATAATTAGATCCAATATTTAATTTAATACTCCTGTTCTTAGCCATACCAATGTTTGATGAATACTAAGTGAAACTGCATTAAAATGCAAGCCGCGTGCCTACCTCGAGAACTGACGAATATTAACGACATTAGCCGAGCAGAAAGAATACCAACCGCTGTCACATCTTAGGTTTCTTTAACCTTGTATTTTACTGATTTATTGGCTCATCCGTTTTGCTGCTGCGCTCCCACAAAATGATAATATGTATTTGGCAAAAAAATTATCTTCAGAGAAGGGAGACCTGAAAAGGGTTAGCAACGCATCAGCGATGGCTCTGGTTTTGTAAATGTCCATAGGCGGCAGGCGGTGACAAGTGACAACTAATGTACAGATTGGCCGCTTGATTTTCACTCAATAATTTAAAACAACACATATAAAAACAATTTCACACTCTATTTTTAAACTCGAACTTTTTTAAAGTTTATAATTATACGGATTTAATTAAATAAATTTTCATCCCCTATTTTACCCCCTTAGGGGAAGAATTTTCGAAAATCCTGGAACACGTGTTTCTTTCGAAACACCAAATATCAAATATGGATTTAACATAAAGAAGATACTAGTTTTCATAAAAAAACTTAAAAAATGACTGATTTTCATCCAAACTTTCATGTCCTATTTTTACCCCTTAGGGGAAAAAATTCCAAAAATCCCTTCTTAGTAAACGCTTACGTCATAAAAAGAGCCTACAATCGAAATTTCAAGCTTCTAGCCCCAGCGGTTTAGGCTCTAGTATAGATCAGTCAGTCAGTCTAGACAAATCTTTTTATATGTATAGAAGAAGTCTTTTTATATGTATAGATAAAAATACACTTACAGGTTGTTGATTTTACAACCACATCCGTCATTCTGTCTCTCGTATAACCGAGAAGCATAGAGATAGTATATATACGTCCTATAATGTACTTGTACTTGTATCTGTACTTGTACTACTTCTATGCCGAGAACTCATTATGTATACTAATATCTCCTCGGAAAGGAAAAAGGCACAAGTAACAGTTTTTTCAATACTGAGTTTTGTTCATGTTTGATATCAGGAAAAAAAAATTATAGTTTAAAAAAAACTAAAGAAAACGCTTTTGTCATCCAAACTAAACGTGTATGCAAAATTTCAGCTCAATCGGAAACCGGGAAGTGGGTCAAAAACTTCCAAGATTTTTTTACATAGTTAGTTAGTTACAAGTGAAGCTAATAAAAGCGTTTTAAAAAAGGAATACATTATACATGTACAAAGTCAATTGAAAAAAAAAAGTTGTGCCTTTTTTCGTTCCGAGGGCAGAATAGCTTATCACGAGCCAGTCTATTTTAGTTTAAAAAAGATATTGCATAAATATTTTCATAGCCATCCTATTTAACAAAATACATAGCCGCGCAAATTAAAAGAGGAGTTCTATTTCATCCTCTCGTTAAATAAGGTCAGCCTTTACTGCTCTGCTTACCATTTATAGCAAAAAAGCCGTGAAGATTCACAATAAAGGCCGGCACGGACGGAGTAGGACGCATTCCACTCTCAATTCATTTTTAATTAATGTTTTCCGTATTTAATTAGGAGCACCAATTACGTTGGGGAATTCATATAGAAATACTTTAATATACCAGAATCTGGAACTCTGAAGTTTTGTGAAGATGAATAAGAATTGGATTACGTAATCAGCGGGTCTACCGCGTAACAAAAATGGTAATGAATATCGACTCTGGTAATGCATTTCGATACGATCGTGGGAGAATAAACTTTCAGTTTACCTTGTAATTTTTTCACCGATCATGAAGATAGGATTCTTAACTTCATATTGGTAACTTTTGTATAAGTTAGCTCAAAGTTTAGTCTCTCTTAATTAACATCGGCTTTGGTAATAACCAGAGCCGATGTTCATTACCATTTTACTTACGCGGTAGACCCCAGCATTATGTGAGAATTTTAGTATTTCGAGGATACATCAGATTGATAATTATCTGAACTCTGGGCTGGCTTTGAGATTTTTTTTAAAGAAAATCCCTCTGGACCTAGGAAACAATTCTTATTTCCTATAAAAAGGTTAAAGCTAGACTTTTTAAAGCTCTAATATCAACCTTAACTCGAACACAAAGACAACCACTTAATTTAAAACTGTTGTTCTTTTGAACCCCGATTAGCATATAAATTGTTAAGTTAGGAAGTAATTAATTCTTAAAAAGAAACAACAAACCATAAATTAAAGAGCATTAATAATTCGTTAAGATTATTTTTTTTAATTTCACCCAAACGTATTCGAAACATTTTTTGCCAAAGGAATCGCTTTACCAATATTTTATAGAACGAAATTCGCGCCTGGAACTGACTCCAATATGGCGCCCGACCGTTCTTAACGCCAGATAAAGGATGCCATAATTCATGATAACCACTGAAAAAGTATTATAGACATTAGATAAAGACTGTTACAAAAATCTTATATGTATTAAGATTGTTTGAGAGCGCGAAGAAGAAAATATTTTGCTAAAAAACACTTGAGAAGCACAGTTTGAGGTCTTTATAAAGATAAGTGTCAGTTTAATACCGAGATAAGACGTTAAATGTGTGTGCTGTGGGTTGAGTTAACGATAAACCTACCGATTTCCATATTATTCTGAGTAAAATGTGTGAGGAGACTAACGGATTTTAAAAGTACGCCTGTGCCTGGCTCCTAATATGGTCGCGAAGTGAGAAGCGTCCCATCCACTGTCCGTGTATTAAACACGCTTTTATTAACTTCACAAGTAACTATGTAAAAAAATCATGGAAGTTAAATTTGACCCACTTCCCGGTGTCCGATTGAGCTGAAATTTTGCATGCACGTTTAGTTTGGATGACAATGCATGATTGGCTAAGTAACTACATTCTAAATCCAATATGGCGGATGCCCTAAGATGGCGGACAAAATTTTCTTATCTACCATCATGATGTGGGTATCAAACACGGTATCAAATGAAAGAGTTTGCTGAGAAAAATACGAAAAATAAAATGACGTCACTCTAAATTCAATATGGCGGACTCCTAAAGATTGAAGAGTGTTTTTAAACTATAATTATAATTATTACAGTGTAGGTACCGACAATATTTTGACGTTGGCTCGTTTACGAGTCGATTCGAAACGTCTAAATATCTGGACTGGCACAGCTTTTTAATTTTGGAAACCACACTGGTGACTATAATACCAAGGGAATAGTCAGATGATAGCTGTCCTTTACCGCGACGGACATAAAAAAGCATGCTTTCTCGAATTAGCTTCGATGTCCACGCGTGCTCCGCGTGACGTCATTTCTATGTTATCAGACTGATTTTATTTTTTCAACATGTCTGTTTTATTTTATATCCTCATTTTTACTGAACAAAATGCCATATTAACGAGAGGGATCAGAACAGTCGTTTTTGAACTAAAGCGAATGAATCGCGGCGACAGACGGTGTCCGACGCTCATGGGGGACTGTCGCCATCTGACGCTTGAGAGGTTTGTGTTATAGATTCATAAATCCACAAATTCATAAATTCAATCCCGCATTGAGTATTTTTTTGTATATTTATTTTAATACTTATTACGCAAGCGCGGGCTTGCGTAAACGGGTTCTTTATATAAGACGATCTAAGCATGGTCGTAAGCGGGTTCTTTAACTAAGCATAATGTTTTTCAAAATCGCCAACATGTTCTCAGAACTATATACTACGTCATAACAATACTTTTATTGCTATCGACACAAAATAAGATAGCATAGATTCTTAGCATAGGTTTTATCAATGAGGTACAGATAATTGCATTGAGCCTCATTTTAGTCAGTAGTCATTCTAAATAATTAAACCAGAGTCTATTACGATTAATTCTACATAAATTATTACATAATAATGTAGGTCTTGGCGAAGACAGGAAATCAAAAGTACTAAAGTTAACACAAATAATTATTCAGTAAACGGCAAAAAAACTTGATTCCTCCGTTGATTTTTACAACTTACAAAGTTAAATTCCTACAAAAAAAAAACAAAGATGTTTTTCTTACGGCCCCGGATCGCCTAGAAAGTTTATAAGGGAATCTCAAATATCCGAAAATTTTGTTAGGAAATGTAAAAATTAAAAGTTCGGCAGCGGACTTTGGCGCTCCAACTGTTGAAAATGATTCATAAAAGAATTTGTTGAATTAAAACTTTTGGAAGTCCGCTATCTCGTTCCCGATTGTTACAAACGGGTCAAGGATTTTTGGAGAACATTCTTAGGAACAATATTTTTTATGGTTTATTTATGACTTTTAGGGGTTTGGGTAAAACAGACCTTCGAACCTTGCTAACTGCTTTCCATTATGGCACGAGCAACTCTTGTATAATATTACTTATCGATTGTTCATATAATTACATAACAATTCTTCATTTGATCATATAACGATTGTTCATAATATAATTACATAACGATTGTTGGCGATGAAACTTTTTAATTTTTTTTGGTAATCACAGATTGATTTTTTTTCTTCTTTTGTCAATGTGTGTGTTTTTACGATGCTAAAATAAAGCACTCAAAGATTTAAAAACGTGGTTTTAATAATTATTCCTAACAACGATTGTTCAAAATATAATTACATAACGATTGTTCATAATATAATTTGTAGCTTTATCTGTATTTTCGACATTCTTTAGGGTGCAAGGAGAGCGCCTCCACGAGTGACAAACCATGACGTCATCTGACGCACCCTGGGTACTCAGCCTCGATACTGCTGATCGGCTAATTATTCTACTACGACATGAGTAATCACCATGTGGCTCATGCTGGTACGACAGAAAAAGAAAGAGATTTTGATATCACTGCTGGCAACCACTGCTTTGGAATGTAGTAATCAAAAGTTGTTGATATCCTTTAAGCACTTTTTTTTTTCTTTATGGCCACTGAGCCCGTTTCGTCTATTCTGCCAGCGTCATGTTTCATGTACTCAAAACTAAAACGAAAACCGCTGATGGTAGTTGAATCCATTGAATCTCAAATATTTGGCATGTTATAAAATAAATAATTAGTGGTAATGTCAGTACCCAGGGTATGTTGGTTGCTCAAGTATGCGTAGAATTTAATTTAAATAAAGATAATCCCAAAAGAGTTGTTAATTTTGGACATTCTACTGTTGCAGGTCGTTCACATTTTAATTACTTACCGCGGTTTGTTTTAAATGGGACTGAAATACAACCTTACTGCAACATGTGGTTACGAACGATGTCAATGCATTGTCTGTGATAGGCGAAGCCACACCACAACGATCGGTTGACTTTATTATACCGAACGTGTTTTTGAAACGATGCAATCTTTTTTGTTTTTTTTTTAAATTGGGATTTTCATTTCAGGATGATTTTGATATACTCAGTCAGAAACTCGAATAAACTAACTAAATGTATCTATATAATTATTATTATTTACACAGCCTAATTATTTACACATAAAAAAAAATATATAAATAATGTTATATCATATAAGTTATATGATAACTTTTTGACAGTGCGAGTCATATTATGATCTCGTCTTGCCAACATTTTACATGAAAATGTTTTGGTGGGATAATAATATTCTTTTTGGTACCGTAACACTTATTATATTGTAAGTTTTTAAATCGCCATACATAAAATAATGTCGGATTTAAACCAACGTCTTAGTTTGATACCTGGTCTTGTAAGACCTGGTCTAAACTCAGGTTTAACACATCTTTTGTAATGAGACCGTTCGTGTTTTAAATTATCCTCTCGCAGGTCTGGGAAGTGACTTCTTTTGTAAAATAAGCAGTACCTACCTTTGTATTTTGTTCTCCTATTGAATGTTTTCTGCGTCACTTCATGTGTGTATATAAATGATTAAATTACCATGAAGACCATTAGGTGGAATTAGACACATTTTACGCCCATTTAAAGGAATGCTGGTTGTTCTATCGTTAATATATATCGTTATAATAGTAGATGTCTTTCTACTACAAGATATCAACTGATATTTTATGAGAATTTAGCAATTTAATTGAGCACAAACCATAGTTAATTTGCAGGGAGAGCGTTGTTAGCAAATTGGATAATGTGGAGCTTCCCTAGGTAGTTTATTTTCTCAATATTAACCTGGGAAGAAAGTAATTTGCTTGAATATTTATTAAATTTCTACCTCACTCAGAAGCTAGTTTGTCGTGAGAAACTAATAAGGACAACGAACAAAGAAAACATTGAACTAGCTTTTGTATAACAAACTGTCATTTCGTAACATTCTTTTGTCATTTTCTGTCTAGAATAGAATAGAATAGACTTTTATTTCATGTTTATGTAAACCAGATACAGGCACTTATGAAATGTCGAGACTCTAGGTGCGCGGTTTCAAGTAGTAGGTCCTATGGAGAATATCCGGCAAACTCTTTTAAATTATCAGATTACAATATTGATTAATACAATGTTGTGGTAAGAGCTATAAGAATAATGTAATTTAGTGAGAATAAAAGATAAGAATAGGATAATAATGATGCCTCTGATCATTGTACCGATAGTCGTTTCGGCCAATGGCTTAATTACCGAGAGTCTCGACCGACACCTCAGGAGGCTCTCGTTAGGCAGTTGGATCAAGGGCCTGATTCAGAGAGCAGTACTTCTTGACACGGCACGCATTGTGAGGAGGTTCCTCTCTCTGGAGCCCTAGCCGCCGGTAGCTTGGACCCTGTTCCCGATGCCGGTTGGTTCCTATTTTTTATGTTTTTAAATGTATATTTTATTTTATTTTATAATATGTATTTAAAAATGTAAAAAATATGTTTAATGATGAATAAAAGAATTATAATGCCTCTGAATAAGATTGCTATGGTAGTTACAAGCTGACCAGTCCCGACAGACGGCACCCGTTCACGAGCATGACGCTTTCGTCAGCATCGGTAAGCTCAACCATAATGAACGGAACTCTTCGACCCGACACACAACGCTACCATCTATTCTCCTTTTCAACTTAGTGTCTATAAAACAATTCTACTTTATTTATTTATTTAAAATGCTTCATGTACAATGTACAAAGGCGGCCTTAATGCCGTAGGCTTTCTCTACCAGACAACCTTAGGGTGATGCAGAGACAATGAAGGTAGATGCACCAAAAAACAAACTTAAATGAGAGGTATAACTATTATACTTAAAAACAACTATATAAACTTACATAAACATTACGAACATAATTATATATAAATAAATATGTAATATATGCTAAATAAACTAATTACACATAGGTAATAAATAATAAAAATAATATATACAATTCGGAAAAATCAGAGTCGAAATGAATCTGCCGCCGTCTTGACACGAAAGTATTTACGTACTTTAAATTTAAATGAGAGCTTACTGTTAGCCATCCTGATTTCAAGAGGGAGTGCATTCCATACTTTATACGTAAGATGAGGAATAATATTACTTACGGTTGGTGTCATTGACCCCGGGCAGTCCTGAAGCGTTCATATTCACAGTCGCTCGCCCTCCTGAAAACAAAAGAAAACACATTTTAATACGTCTAGCAACCCGTAAATTGTAATCGCATCAGCGACAAAGCCCTTAAAATAAGGAAAAAAATGTATGATGAACATGGGAATCCGCTTAAATCGTTAGGAGGGATACTGAGGGAACGTTGTTATCCACACATTCATACAGGATATTTTTTTATGTAGTGCGCATAATTTGTAGAATGATTCAGTCTCTGTTCCTAAATGCAACCGCAGTATTGGTATACACTATAAAACAAAACGAAAATTCGACTCAGTATTGGTATGGGGGACACGCATACCCACTATTAGTATGGGGGACACAAATAATTTACTAGCGCAAGCTATACAAAATCAAATTTTTATTTTGTTTTGGAGTGTATTTTAGTACTTCGGTTGCATTTGGGAACGGACCCTGAATCACTGTTCAAATTTTGCGCACTACATAAAAAAATATCCTTCACTCATTTCTATTTACCTACTTCTCTATTCACGCTACTCAAATATTCCCCCGATCCAGTATATTAATATTAAAATATAAAAGAAACCAAACAGTATTGAATACTATTTAAATTAAAACCATTTTCCACCTAAAAACGGTTTGTATTCGTAAATAAAATGTCGCCGTGGCAGAGTGGCCTTGTAACAGCATTAAGAGTCAACAAGCCGTTTAAAATGTTATTATTCTTCGTTGGAATTGTACTATTTTCACGTTTTGTATAGGTACTAAAGTATTTATCGCACCTGTGTACGTGAATGGATGAATAATAAATACATAAAAGCTTTTCAGCTGGGCGGCTAGAGAATGAAGTATATTCAGTCTTCAAATCCGATTCATGCAACGGGACTTTTAGTTCGACCGCTGTAAGTGCAGCCCTCCCTATGGCATGCGGGACGCGGGACGCGGGGCGGTGGGTGTGCATGGATATACACGGTATACAGGGTTAGTGGTAATTAACTAATAGTCCTTTAAGCGGTTATTGTGCTCATCATTTTAAACAACTTTTACTATGGGACCAACACCGAAATCGTGAAAAATAAATCAGCCATAGTCGAGTAATATTGAATTATTTATATGGCACAGCATAATTTTTTTTCCCCGATTTTATATTTGCTCCCAGGGCTAAATATCTAGTGATAAATAATATATGGTGTCTTCATAAATATGGCTTACAGCGGTGGCGGTCGACCTAATTAGATCGTAATGCATCCGTAATTGCTGTTCGATCGTACAATAGTACATAAATAGTAAACCATAGTGATCAGATCAGGCTTTAAAATTAGACTTAAATGCTGGCTCACTCAAAACGCATGCTACTCAATTGAAGAGTTTACAAATAACAAAATTATAAATTAATGTAACCTAATGACGATTGTTTAATTCTTGCTATGTTCGAATACATAATCATCTTTTAATATTAATGCATAGATAATTGTTGTTATAAAAATAAATAACAAATAAATAATTCAATAATATTAATTAATAATAATTGTAAGATGTTCATGTGTTGTTGATGTGATTCATTTCATAATTTCTTATAATAATATTGTAAACTTAGGAATTGACTGATCTGTACCTACCTGCATTATTGACTTGTAATCTATATTACCAATAAATGTGTTTATCTGTTTTTAAATAGTATATCTCTGCCTGATCCTTTTGGAAACTCAGTGGTGATGCTATGGTTATGTTTAAACAACAAAACTAATTCATTATACAGCCTTTTGTTTACAGTATATTAGCAACTGATCAAACGTTTCAAGTTCTAATCAAACTTCACCATATTTTGGTTAAATGGCGGATATTTTAGTTGAAAACAATTTAGTAGAATGATTATAACAACAAAGTTTAGGGATAATTTCCTGATTGTAATTAATATTCTACTTTTGTTAGGTACCGATCTCTCTGTTATGCCAATATTAGCCGGATGGCAGGTTCTGGCTATTGATACCGTCAATCACAGTAAGAATAATTAATAGCAAACTCTGTAATATAATATTTTGTGAAACATACTATATTCTTGACAGGCTGATTAATAGAACAACCATATCAGCATAGTCAGCTTTTTGAAATAGATGGACAATATACTTATAGGTCGATGGCTGTAAGCGCGACCCTCCCGTTAGGCCCCGTTCCCCCCGCGAGTGCCTAGCGCGCTTTCCTCGTATGCTCAACGTATTCGCCGCGTGTACGCAACGAGTTGAAGACTTATATTGAAGAGTAGAAGAAGGGGGGAAGGGGGGGGGGGGGCTTTATCACGTGACAACAAAATCTCAGTTAATCGAGTTGTATATTTATTTATTTTTTAAAGATACTGTAGGTATATTGATGGACCTTCAAGTTGAAAGCGGTCGTGAGAATGTTAAGTAATTAGACAGCTGATCGGAACCGGTACCTCTACCATGAGTTTTCCGTGCCGTCTAACGTTCATGTTCACATGCAATATTTGTATTGGAATTTTTTCAGCGCCTCTAGCGGTATAAATAGTGAACTAAAGTCACTATACAAATATTGCATGTGAACGTGAACGTTAGGCGGCACGGAAAACTCATGGTAGAGGTAGGACAAAGGTTGGGAAAACAATATAACAAAGGAGAAAATAAAACATTTATAAACTACTTATGTGGGGTGTGTACAATATTTACGTAAAAGTTTATTTTCTCATCGTCCGCCGGAACACATTCACTGTAGACTAATATGGTCCACTGCATTAACACTAGACTGGCCGCAATGAAAAGTTTTATTTGAATAAAGTCTTAATTTGAATAAAACTTTATTTAATGAAAAGCGCTCTCATTAGGGCAGACTTTAGGTGCACAGTTGTGAAACACCGGAGAGGTTTTTTATTTGAAATGTCAATGCAATATACAAAAACATACTTATAAATGAATATTAAATTACTTTGATCCGATATGGGTGAAGTAGGGTTATTTAGGAGAGACACACGAATACACACACTTATAACACCCCTCTTTTTGTAGTGTGTTTCTCTTTATTTATTTATTTATTTATTTTTATTCAATTACTCTCTACACTTACAGTTTTCAACCAACACGTGTAGAGAGTCAATAATATTTAAAAAACATTAAAAATATTCCTTATAATATTTAATACACAGTCCAACCTTAGTGTGGAATAAGTCCACATCCGGCTGTTGAGCAGTCAGAGCATTGAGCAATGAGATAGCCTGATTAGTTGACGCGTATTGTGCGGTACAGGCTTTAGTTTGTAGTGTGTATCTGTGTATATGTCTGTGACATCGTATCTCCAAAACGGATTGGCTGATTTCAATGCAGTTTTTTTAATTGAAGCTAGTTTAATCAGGGATCATCTTAGCTATGTTTCATGAAAATCTGTTCAGCCGTTCAATAGTTCAATAGCTCTTTTTCTAGTTAAAGTCGGGGTTTTTGATGGTTAGGTTATCTTCGAAGTCTGTTTATAATAAGAGTCAGTGAAACGTAATTTCCATAACTCCTAGACTAGTTTACAAGCAACAAGAACTAAAGTATACCTACATTTTATCAAGGCCAATGTACTTCACAGCTCATTAACTGTCGAAGCTCTAAACACGTGTGAACACGTTACTTCAGTGAAGTGCTATTAACATGACGTCACGATACGTTGAGCAAAGACAGGCACTTTACAAGTCCGACATAGAATACTAGAGTGTTCTATAGCTAAAATTGATTTGGTATTATTTTTAGATTATTAACACGCTTTTATTAGCTTCACCTGTCTTAGAAGAAAATCTTGGAAGTCAAATTTGACTCACTTCCCGGTTTCCGATTGAGCTGAAATTTTGCATACACGTTCAGTTTGGATAACTAAAGCGTGAACTATAGTTTTTTTTTTTTTAGAAACGCTCTCGCCTGTTTTCTTTCTAGTTTATGACCTTAAAGCAATGATTTTTTACAGTTAAATAAATACTACTTGCATGTCCCTATGTTTTCCTTTTTGATAATACATTATTTTTATAAGCACTAGAACCCTCACAAAATGCTTAAAATTACCTATTTAGAGCGCCGTCAACAGAGGCTTAGTGTACAAATTTGACAATTTTATTAATGAAAAAAGAAAAAAATCCATGTTAGATTTCCGCAACGAAATGTTATCAGTCTACTACTTAGGACAGTACGGTTATTAATAGCCAGAGCACTAAATACGTGTGAACACGTACTTTAGTGAAGTGCTATTAACGTGGAGTAACTTTACCTTGAGCAAAATAGGCACTTAAACCTATGTTTGTCCTTTACTGAATACTAAACTGTTCTATAGCTAATATTAATTGAGTATTTTTAAGATAATGACGTTTTCTTGCGAATAGCGATTACGGGACCTTATTGTAAGCACACATTCTAAAAGAACGTAATATGACGTTGTTATTTTATATTGTGATTTGAGTGTAATCTGGAGGTCACTTTTCCTATACAAATAACAAACTACGAATGATTTAGGATACCTAAAACAATGCCCGACTTACTGCGGGTGACATATCGAAACACTAACAAAATAAATAATGTTGACATCGCTAGCCATCTGTGATAAATGGCGCGGCAAAATAAAAATATCAATTTTCCAAAATGGATGCCAATACCGCCATCGCCATATTGGATATGTCACGTGACGTCACTAATATGGCGGCGGTCTGTCATGATGTTTATTGTGAAAACTATTTGGGAGTACGTGATCGCGTGAACGGTAAATATTGGGTTTTGGGGATCACAAAATTAAGGACAGATGTTTGCTTTTAGCTGGGATGTTTGATAGGTAAAGTTTTAGCGGGATATTTATTAAGTAATGGAAGTTGGAATATATTTTTTTAGCTATGTATTATATGTGAAAAAACAGCTTTTGTACGTAACTGAGGTATTTTTGGGTCATAATTTAAAGACGAATAGGGATGTAGAGATTATTGGGATAATTCATATTTTAGAATAGAATAGAATAGATCTTTATTTCATGTAAACCAGATACAGGCACTTATGTTATGAAATTTCGAGACTCTATTAATTTTTTATCTCGTTCAATAGTACCACGCAAGCCACGCGAAAATGCTAGTGAAAATTTTAGCATACCTTGGCTATTAAATGACACAGCACTGGAATGACAACTGTAAACAGCCCACAATTCCAAAAAGTGAAAACAAGTGAAAAGATAACCAGAGACTCATTAAAACTCAATTAGCTACATTAACACCGTCTTCATGGAAGCCCATTGAAATAAGCTGTCAGATCGCTGACGCAGAGCCTTTGCGAGGTCCTTTGCGAGCTTAGGTCTTTAGTAAGAACGGCCTTTTAGGATTTATAAAATTAATTCATTTGTTTTAATGTGTTTCATGCTGACTTGCGAATGTTGGCAATGGCGATGTGTTAGCTGAACCCGCCAGGTCATGTAGTCGAGTTCATGACCTTAGTGTCATTGATAATCATAGAGGAATAAAGGCTTTATCCAAACGTATAAAAAAAAATTATATGTGTTTTTTTAAATGCCAAAAAGAGTCTTTGAAATTGTAACCTATAGATTTACTTCCTAAAATACTTTGCATTAGTAAAAAAAGACCA
Organism: Allophyes oxyacanthae; assembly: GCA_932294325.1. Taxonomy (NCBI): domain Eukaryota; kingdom Metazoa; phylum Arthropoda; class Insecta; order Lepidoptera; family Noctuidae; genus Allophyes; species Allophyes oxyacanthae. The sequence continues at coordinate 13,823,746 of OW028622.1, forward strand.
TATATCTAAGTATTACTGTTTTTTCTCGATTTGATTAAAGTAATATAATATATTATGTATTATATATTATGTATATATTATGTACAACATGTATCCTTTGAGTAAGATACTCAAAGCGTGTATCAGAAATGCGTTGTCATGTTTAAGGGTGTGGATCAGGCCATCAAACTGAACAACTTTCTCTATGGGACCAACATCGTAATTGCGAAAAAAAAAATCTGCTTTTCTATACGTTTGGGTCGAGTAGGTATTGAAGTTCTGTGTGTCTGTGACAGCTGACTAATGTGTCCTGTTAGTAGGGCTTGCTTAATGTTTAATAGAGAGAGGATTAAACCCCTAATAAATAATAATAGGTATATTATTATCCTCACCTAATAATAATGACTAGTGCATCTACCATTTTTTTGTCTCTGCATCACCCTAAGGTTGTCTGGCAGAGAATGCCTTTGGCATTAAGACCGCCTTTGTACATATTTGTATGAAAAGCATTAAATAAATAAATAAATAAATAACGAATTCCTCTTCATAATGAAATTTATTATCCTCTATGATTACAAGCAGCTTCCTATTAAATCCAAAAATATATTATTTGGTGCTGCATTTTGTATGTCATTCGCCCGCGGCAGTGCGACGAAGTTCCCCTACCGAATAGCCCTAATTTGATACAGTTCCACCATATCTATATGTAGTACTATTTATGGTTGTATGTATTAAATACACTTGCGTTAAAGGTGAAGGAAAACATCGTGAGGAAACCTGCACATCTGAGAGGGTCTCATAAAGTTCTGTACAATGTTTGTTGTCCACCAATTCAGGCCAGCTTGGTGGACTAAATCTCTAACCTTCTCATTCTGAGAACAGGCTTGTGTTTAGCAATAGGACAGTAATGAGCTTATATAAGCAAGATAAGTTGATTGGAATTTTAGATAATGTACCGATAAATTAATATTGGTAGCTTGGTTGGTTGGTGGCTGGTGTACTGAACCAAAAAGGTTCGAGTTCTGGTCGTCGTAAAAAAATTCTGTCCACAATTTTTTTGTCCATTTGTAAGCTTGATAAGTATGCCGCTTTGCCACCGAAAAACTGAACTAGCGTTCGAAAAATTTATCAAGAATCTCTTAGCGTTAGAGATTTGTTTGTAAATAAGATCATTATATTCATTGCCATGTCAACAGTTAGATGAAAGAAAATATTTACAACCTTCAACTATAGCTAGAGTTTGAGAGGCCGTGGGCATTGTCTACCTAACTTCGAAGGCTAACACTAACTACGTCTAATTAAAAGGTAGGAAAGTTTTAATAACTAAGCATGGAGTTTTATAAGCTGAGCTCGTGGAAAAAGTGATAAATTGTAGTGTTTTTGTGTAACAAAACATTTTTTATTTTTTATTATGATTTATTCAACCCTGTTACTCTTACTCCACCAAATAAATGACTCTTGTTTTTATTCTATTCTAATAGGAAGTAAATTAAAAAGTTTTTGGTTATATCATGTTTTTTGAAAGAAAATTGCCATATAATAAAAATATTATTTATATTACAACAGTAAAGAAAATATTATTAAAGCGTACATTGTAAATTCTCAACTGTCTTTGGCTGTCAAATAAGCGCATATTCTTCTCAAAAGAGCATTACAATTCCGCCGAAAGGCTACTCATTTATCATGCACTGTCACAACGTCGTCTATGCAATTTTAAGAGATTTATCGATCAGACGAGACTCTTCGAATATGTAAAATCCTACGAATCAAAAATAGAAGACATTGTTAGTATCTGTAGCGACATCTAGCTCTACAATAATAAACAATACGAATTCGACCAATCAGATTACGAAGCCTGCATCGCGCAAGTAAAAAGATTATCATGTCTAACACATATTCAACTGTCTGACATCAACCATTGGGTTTCGGCCCGCCAGGCAATAGCACTTCGCCTGGTCGGAGGATCTTCCCTTTTCAATGGAGGAAAACCATACCTAGTTTCTCTGCAGTATAGTTTTAAAATAACGTAAAGTAATTGATTTTTGTATTACGTCTTTATGGGTACTGTGGAGGATTTATGGATTGGGTCAACTTCCTTTAAAATAAAGGTTGGCTGTAACTACTTCCACATTTGATTTTGAATTTGATATCTTATAAGAGTTGAATGGGAAGACAACGTCAATCGTCTGCCGTCTGTCGGAACTGGTCAGCTAGTAACTGCCAGCCAATCTTATTCACAGGCAAATCATTATTATCCTATTCTTATTTTTATTCACATTAAAATACATTATTCTCGCAGCTCTTACCACAATATTGTACTGATCAAGATTATTATCTATTATTTTAAAAGAGTTTCACTGCACCAGCCGTGCCTCCAAATTGTGCGCGTAAAATTATTAATAAAAGTAGCGATTTAACTTGTAAGACATGCATAAATATAATCAGATATCTTGAAAACATTTACCAACTGCCGTTAAGTACTTCAGCTTCGGCAATATTAATAAAGTTTTCTTGTTTTATGTAGGCAATAATGCTTTGATTACTTTATTAGAACAGTAACGTAAATGCCGAGTTATTTAAGTAGGAATTCTTTCTTATTCGATTTTTGGCCTCTCAGTCTGAATTTCGGGACACATTTTTCTAACTAGTCTACTTGAATAGAATCCTGCTTCGACGAAACATGTATTCGACAGAACACTGATCCGATAGAATATAAATTCGACAGAACATAGCTTCGACAAACACGTATTCGACTGAACACTACTCCGTGAGCACATAAATTCGACAGAACACTGCTTCGACAAAACGAAACATATTCGACATAGCATTATTCCAACATAACATAAATTCGACAGATATGTAACTGCTTCAAAAACACATATTCGACAAAACAACATTCAGAAGGAAAATTAGTCCGATAGAACATTTCTCTCCCTCTCTTCGACAAAAACTGCGCTCAAGAGTGGGCGAGCTAGGATGAGACGCAAAAGTGATGAAAACTGTGTTGTCCTGCAGAAGCACCTATACAGGGTGCTACAAATGTTATCACATTAATACCGCGTATTTAGAATCACATTCTGTGACCGTACATAAAAAATCAATCAAATCTAATCAGTAGTTTATGTCACAGGAACTACTAACTTTTTTTTTTATTCACATTTTTGTTGAGGCTTCAGTTCACCATGGTGACTATGCCAGCCTCGTAAGGTCACTCTTCTACAATAAATGACAAAACTTAATATTATACTTAAATTAATCATGACTACGACAAACTACTATATAATTAAATAAAAAGACAAAGAAGATCTAATTAGAATTAATCTGTATTTAACAAATTAATTCTAATCAGATCGTCTTAAAAATATATGTTTACACATATTACGATCTTTTGGCAAAGTTTATAAAGTCTCCAAGCTATTCTAACCAAAATTATTCTTATTTACACGTGTAGAACAGATAAATGTGACATCAATTTCTACTTCGATATTCCTTCACCTAGTCGAATGATAGCAGAGTGATATATGATGCAAAAAAACTTGCGTAAAAATCACAGGGCTTCAGAACATGATACCAAATACGTGGTTTCATTTAATGTGATATCATCTTGGCACCCTGTATAATGACGGACACGCTTAAGAAGTTAGTAGGTCAAGTAGAAAAGATTCCATTAAACTATTCTTCTTGATTTCCTTTGAGTTCAGAATAAGATACACAATCACTTTCAAAGCATGTCAGGGCTGCAATCTGCAGTCTGAATACAAAGCCATAAACACATTTATAACCATATATTTTTATCCCACTATATAAAATGAAAGTCGTTCAATCGCTATCAGCGGCTTTTACTAAGCCATCTTCAGCAATCTTAGGCGTGCATTTCCGAGTTCATGATTTAAAGCGCTTCATAAAGCGATGTTCGATGCATTCAGCGATTTTTATGATGAACGATTTTCAATGAGCTATTTGAAGTGGGTTAGTTTTATGACTAAGTGCATACATTCATGATAAAAATATCGATTGATAGTTAGAGTTTGAGATGAATGCTCTAATTATAGGCATAGTCGATAGTGGGACTTTCTGCTCAAAATCTCTTCTCTTCTCTTTCTGGTCTGCCGACCGGGGAACCTTGCAGAATATCGTAGCCAAATAACACTGCTCTTTTGTAGTATTGTGCTCCTAACGGCAAGTAAGGTCGCCAGTGCTCCTTAGGGAAGCGTCGTGTTGACAGTAGGGGCTCTCCTGCTGCCAACACGAAGCTAGTAGGAAGGATAGCAACGCACTATTGATGCCCCTGGTTTTGTAAGCGTCCATAGGTTAGGGTAACCGCTTACCATCAGCGAGCTCTATGCTTGTTTGCCACCATACTGAATAGAATAGAATAGAATAGAAAATATTTATTCGATAAAGGACACATCGTCAGTACAGAAATAAAATAAAATAAAATTTAAACAGAGATCAGAAAGAAACGAAAATAATAATAAGAAATAATAACAAACAAACACGGGTAAATAATATAATAAAGTTGATTTTACTGGTAAAACAAATTGATAGGTTTTTCTATCTGCTTCCTCAAGGAGGTTTAACCATTCGTAATTGGTCTACTGATAGAAAACGCGACTTTTGAGTATGAAATTCTGGAGTTTTTTACTACGAAATTCTGAGTGATAGCCTGGATCTTGGAAATATTGTAAATCCAGTGGATGTCAGTATGCTTGTCCTACAAGAAACTTCATAACAGCATCGACAAAGTGTGAATTTAACCCAAAAACATTAATCTTTTGAAAAATACATTATACTATCTAAAAATCGTTGAGATTAGCGATGCTGACGCATGCGTCATGAACGGGTGCCGTCTGTGGGGAATGGTCAGCTTGTAACTGCCATGGCAATCTTATTCAGAGGCAAATAATTATCATCGTGCACCTAGCACGATGGACGTTTTGAAAATGCCTGCAAAGGCCCTATAAAAATCTTATTCTATTCTATCTATTTTTAGTTGAAAATTAAACAATTACCTATTATGAACTTAAAATATTCAAAGGGAATTGACGCTGATAGAGGACATACAGGCTATGCTTAATTCGGCTACAGAATATGTTCAAATTAGTTGTAACTCTTCTAAGTTTTTAGAAATAAACGTTATTATTAATAAATCCACCTACAGAAAGACATGCACCATAATAAAAGAATATCAATACCGTACACTAAAAAAGTAAAAAGATAAGCGTCGTGGACAAAACCGCGCTTACATCCGTCGAGGTAATCCAGTTTTGGTTCACTCCGGCCGGATTAGCGACGCCTTTTGGTGTCGTCACGATATTCCGCATCTGCTTTTACTTATGTTCAGTCTTTTTCCTTTAACGGCGTGAACAGTGAAGTATTTAAGTGGTAGTGACAAAGCTTTGTAGTTTTCAGTACAGATAGCTGCAAAATGTTGAGTGTGTAATAGTGGCGTGCAGACATTTCTTACAGGGTAGGGAAAAACAACTTAGTGTATTGGGCTGGCCTATTCTTTGGTCTTTGCCATTAAACGTGGAAATGCTGCCAGTCTTCTGGGCACGCTGCCAATTGACAGCGATGAGGAGGAGTACTTTGACGCCTAAGTGCTCATCTTGTATAGTTTTATATTTTTGTATTTTTATTTTATTTTTAGGATAATTAGGCAGTGTACATAAATATAGTTAAATTTAGTTTCGTTAGTGTTGTATTGTCAAGATAAATGATATTTCTGATTGGCCATCTCACTCTAAGATGTCACACTAACACAAATATCCTTAAATTAACTGATATTAAAGACATATTAACGTTTGTATTACATAATACTTAATTTATTAGGGTAGGCAGTGTCTTTTTGTCTCCATGGAATGTACGCCACTAAGTGAAAATCACGATCTGGCCGATCGCTCAATTGTAAAGATGACCTAGTATTTCCCAGCCACCTTAGGCATCGATATAAAAAAAAACAAGTCTTTAACACCCCTAACCAATCCAGGTTTTTTACGCTGTGATAATATCACGCCTGTGTTCCATAAACGTATAGGCAGAGGTGTATGAGTTTCCTATCACACAGATCTCAATACCGTTAGTGGCAAACTGTGAGGTTACCCACACTGTCAGGAGAACCGGGTTTGGTATTGTGCCTACAACATTACGTAATTATTATAAGATATGTATATCTTATAACAATTACGTAATGTTGTAGGCACCACTTTCATTTGTTTTGATAAGTTTCATTGCTCAGACTAAGGAAAAATTGGTCCTTCGAGCCGGATCTAAACTAGTGACCTATGAATCTTATATGAATTTATTTGCTTTATCTGGGAATCGAAAAGTGCTCTATTTGAGCTGCCGGAATTACGGCCAATACACCAGATACAAAAATACGGCCATAACATATAATATACATTGCATTTCACTCACACTAGCAAAGCCACAATATTTCTTGGTATCAAAGCTTTATTGCATCGTTCAGGAGAATAATAAAACTATTTATGATTACATGATGTATCGTTCATTGGAGCACTTTGGGCATTACCACAAAATAAGAATGTACAGAAGGTCCAAACCTTAATAGTATATTTACAAAATAATAGTTGAACGTTGAATAGTTGAACGGTGCCTGGTTTGTAATATTTTGCGTGGATTTTTCATTATTACGCATTTTTTTAAATTAAATTATAAAGTATTTATATATTTTTTTTAAATAATTTGTAAAGTAATTCAGTCTCCGTTCCTAAATGCAACCGCAGTGCTGGGATACACTTTAAAACAAAACGAAAATTCGACTAAATATGGGGGACACGCATAATTTACTAGCGCAAGCCATACAAAATCAAATTTTTATTTGATTGAATTTAGTACTGTGGTTGTATTTGGGAACGGACACAGAATCACTCTGCAAATTATGCGCACTACATAAAAAAATATCCTGTATATTGTAACTTTATAAGAATTCGTGAAATGTGTTGTTTTGATTCGATCAACTGTTTGTATTTGCGTCTGTGATAGGAGAAAAATCACAAGTACCTACTCCTTATTATGGAACAACGTAGTATGTGGACTTTCTTTTGTTATCTGCTCAACGACTGGATATTAAATAAATATAATAAATAGCGAAGTTCACGGTATATGAGCGTAGTCCCGAGATATATTGAGACGCGAATCGGCTAGACAGCCTTTGTGCTAATAATAGTCAAGGTTGGACCAATGGAATCTAGATTTTGTCGAAGATAAGCTTAACAAAATACCTACTTATTAAAGTGTGAGGGTCTCGTTGTAAGTTTACTAACTCGTTAAGCGTTGCAGACACAATAAAAAATCTATTGTTTCCAGGCATTGGTGACCGTTCGTAGTAATTAATGAGTCTGTGGAAAAACTAGGTATGGTGTTCCTCCATTGAAAAGGGAGGATCTTCCAACCAGTGGGTTGCATTTCACGTAATTTTATGACGCGCCGATCATATTGCAGTGACGCTCGAACTTGATGCGGGTGTATCTCACTGAAGCTAAGAGAATACCAAATGTGTTTTTTGATCAAAATTTCACTGTAACTGTGCGGCTACTGCACTTCTTTAGTTACGTGAACTAGCCTACAGGCTATACGAAGCTGAATGACGTATTGAATAAGAATTATTAAAATTGATCAAATGCGAAACGAACTCTAAAACTTAAAGTTCCGAGGCTAGAACTACTGGTATACTGAATCAGATCTAGGGTTCTATTCTGTTTGCGGCAGATTTTTCCTTTAGCAAAACCTATAACATTAAAATGAAAATTTTCTGAAGATGGGAATAATTTGACAATACTGACAGATTCTGGGCTGCTACAATGGCTTATGGTAACTATAGCTTTGTAGTTAAGCTAGACGATAGAAAAACAGATGCGTAACGTTCATAACCGAACGTAAGCATCTGTCGGTTCCACAAGTGTGCGCAATTTCACGGCGCGCGCGTAAATATTATCATGGATGATAGAATTTGTACGCTTGCATGATTCTGTTTTAAAGGAACCTTCAGAAACTGGACCTTGTGCCTTGGATTATAGTACGGGAAACTATTAGATAATGGCGAATAAAACATTGTTATGGTTAACATTTAATATTGTTCTATGCTTTATCGAGATATTATCTATATATATTATACAGGGTGACTGGTTGAACAAGGGAAACATTGAAGCAGGGTTTTGTATTCATCATTATGAACAACTTTTACTATGGGAACAACAATGAAATCGCGCGAAAAAAAAACCTTGTTTTTCACGTTTTCGGGATTGGTCTCATACTAAAATTCATTCATAATGATGAGATAGCTTCCTTCAATGTTTCCCTCGTTCAATCAGTCACCATGTATACTAGAAGCGACATGATAAATAAACCTCATGCGCTACACGCGGGAAGTAGGAGCGTGGTGGGTTGAAAGAGAATAGTAAAACAGATGCATGAAGTGCGGCGATATAGCCGCAATTGAATGGGACAGTGTAATGAAGTGCAGTGTCTTCTCTAGTGCGGTGTACTTAATACCTGAATGTACTACTTAATCAAATCTATTTAGCGAAGTGATCACTTTTAGATGGGCATACTGCATTAGTAGTATAGGAAGATCTGCCAGTAACTGGATAACAGTTACGTATCGCGTAACTCGCCACTTGATCCAGTCTCTAGAGCGATACCCTTTTATGTGATGTGAGAATGCCTTAGATACATTCACTACGTTGCAAGATAAGCAATCACGCTGGGTTACTTACATAGTTACTTTCGATGGATTTAAAGCCTTAGAATCCAAAGAAAGGCTTGGTCCTTAGAGGCACAAGAAAATTTCCATTTTATTTTTATACGATTCAAATAACCTATCTCGCCAGCAGGGCTAGTATCCGGGCTGAACAAACCATTTTTCTCCACCTTTGTCTTCTTGCCAGAAGACAAAACAAAAATCTCCCTTTTGCTAGCATAGCGACGAGGGATAAATATTTTTATCTCTTTCTAATAGTCAAACGGTGGACTATAGTCCTAATAATATAGTCTTTATAGTATAATTATATCGATCGAGCTAATATAGTTTTTACAGTCCGTTTCTTCACAGAACAATTTCGGTTATCAAATTAATACATCCGAAAGAAACTTGGCCGCCCATACACGTTCATAACAGCACAAAATACGGCCAGCATCTGTTCGTTCCACAAGTGTGCGCAATTTCACGGCGGGCGCGTAAATCCGTTAGATTGCACATTACACGTCGCTGCCTGCATACATATAGCTTAGATATACGGACTTTTGAAAGCTTTCTATCTTTTAATATGAGAACCTTGTCAGTCTAGCAAAAGAAAGTGAACCTGGACGTTAGAAGTCTTTGATTCCGAGCTGTGTCGGCTATTTAGCATCTAAATAGAATAGAATAGAATAGATCTTTATTTCATGTAAACCAGATACAGGCACTTATGAAATGTCGAGACTCTAGGTGCACGGTTCCAAATAGTAGATCCTATGGAGAAGAACCGGCAAGAAACTCCACAAACTCTTTTCAAATAAATAATAGATCTTGACAATCTCAGTACAATGTTGTGGTAAGAGCTGCGAGAATAATGCAATTCAATGCGAATACAAATAAGACTAGGATAATAATGAATTGCCTCTGAATAAGATTGCCATGGCAGTTACGAGCTGACCAGTTCCGACAGACGGCACCCGTTCACGAGCATGACGCATGTGTCAGCCTCGCCAAGCTCGACCACAATGAAGGGAACTCAACGACCCGACACACAACGCCACCATATCATATAATATCAAATATCCCATGTTTACAAATAAATAATTTCAATTGATCTATATTCACTCTCTAAAACATTCACATTCCACACATCCATCTATTTTGGAGCTACGATGCCACAGACAGACACACAGATACCCACTACAAACTTATACCTAACACACCTCTTTTTTTTCGGGGGTTAAAATTGGAAACTAATCAGTGAAGTGAAGGTGTAAAATAGAACACCTCTGCTTTTCCGTTCAAGGTTGGCTAGCATAATGAACTAGGTCAATTTTATTTTATTTTCTTACGAGTAGGTTCATTTTACTCATAGGGAAGCGTTATCAACGATATAATTTCCAACGGTATCAAAGATCAAAGTCTCTTTAAGCCATCCTTGAAGTCCAAAATTCAATTTGGCGCAGGCTAAGCGACTGTCTTTCTGAGCTACATGCCGCAGGTTCATTCCCCGCACGGAACAAAAATTTGTACGGCCTACAGATAGGCCCGGCTACCTAATCACGATGCACGCTCGTAATCGGAATCGACTCAATTTTGACACTACAACAGTAGGCATTGCGTTGCTCAAATTGTAGGGCGTAGTAGTTTTAAAAGCATACCGCGCAATGTAGTTTGTTGGACTGTCAAAATTTTATCGATTCCGATTTCGAGTGTGTATCGTGATTACCCTGCGGGTCTGGGTGTGTGTGCATGTGACATGTACACACATGCATGCATGTGTGTTGGCATCCTAATGTAATGTATTCTCTGTCTATGCACCTGTCCTCTTCTTATTACCTATGTCTATCATTCTAGTGTGTCTTGTTTTAGTGGCAAATAAATGATTTTTGTTTCTTCTTTATGTATGTTTGTAATCTGTACCCACGATTTAAGAGCAATAAATTCGAAAAATCAGAGGTATGGTCCGGGTTCGAACTCAGACCTTCCTGCATGGAAGGCAAGCGTTCAACCACTAGGCTAACACTGCTAAAGTGTTTACTACAGATAAAGCAATCAATGAATTTGAAATCGAATTAGGTAATCATATTAATTATACTGTCCCGAAGGTAACACCAAAAGCCGCTAATTAAAAGTGAAACATAATAGTGAAATGGTAATAAATTGATAGCGAAATTCGAAATTACCACATAATACCAAATATTGAATTATTTTATGTTCTTTGGGAATAAAACAAATATTTGTGGGAAAATTCCCATCGGCGCCGAAGTGTTTCCAAGCGATATTTTAATATTTATTAGCCCAGCAGGCCTAGTCCTACGACAAAAAAAAGGAAGAGAGAAAAACGGGAAAACCATCTCTTTACCGTTTTTATTCTAGATTTTTCGTTTTGTCTTCTGTTAAGGAGACAAAGAGGGGAGAAGACGGGTTTGTTCACAGAAACATCGGGGCTTACACCATTACTTACGAGAAAAATCGGGGACTAAAACCATCTCCTTACCGTTTTCATTCAACGGAGGTCCAATTCCTCCCTCAGTCCCCTTCCTTCTCCTTTCCCTCCCTTTTTCCTAACACTGTTCCAAAAGGTTGGCATCGGTTATTCCTCTAGTGTTGCGGATGTTCATGTGATCACTTACCATCAGGTGAACCGCAAGCTCGTTTGCCCTTTATGCTACAAAAAATTCTTTTTTTTAAAGTTTATTATATTAGGTTTTCTATCCACTGTTACAGTGAAAACATTCGAGCGTAGATTAGTGCGTGCATTCGCGATTGGTTTGGTCGACGCGCTGTCAATAAGCCGATCCCTGGGCGATATCAGTGGTCGACTGATTGACGCTACTACACACACACACACGCCACAACGGGTACGGACACCACACGGATGCCACGGATAGATTACACAATGTAGTTTCTGTAAGTGTTGTAGTAACTGGCTAGCAACAGTATAATCTAGTGTTGTTTACGGCACAGTTGGCGCAGTGCAATTGGCTATCTGCGCTACGTGTTGCGGGTTCGATCCCCGCACGGAACGAATATTTTTATGGCCTACAGATAATTGTTCCGGGTCTGGATGTTTGTGCATGTGAGATTTATTTATTTTTATGATTGTATGTTTATTAACTGTTCCCGTGATACAGGTGAAAACAAAGAGCTCGGCACCGTTTAAAAAAATAAAAAATACCTTTTAATTAAAAAAACTCATAGTATAAAAACAGCTTTATTGTAATAATAAATGCATATTTCACTTCAAAAATTGTAATTGGGTTATTCTGCAAACAACAAACAAAGATTTAAAAAAATTAAAAATTGCGTTAAAAAACAAATATAATTTTAAAAAAGACTTTTTTTCCTTTTATCAACATTAAGTATAGATATCGATTGAAGACTCGTTAATAAACTGAAACTTGAAAGGGTAAGTATTTTCACGACGTAACTCCGAAAATGAAATATATAAGGGGTAAACGCGCTTATGACGCGGACAAAGTCGCGGGTGAATGCTTGTATTAGCGTTCGTTCACACTCTATACTTTTAGCAGCAGAATCCTGCATTTTCACGTTCGTTGGCTGCCTTTTGCTTATAAAACCTAATTAGTAACCAGGTAAATCAGTTTTGCATGCCGTTTATACGGCGAGATATGCTGTACAAATTACAACATAAATGTAACACCGATGTAACCATATTTCATGCAAATAAATATTCTTATTCTTTTCTTAAAAAGTAAATCACGGACGCGAAAACGCGAGATTCTGCTGCTAAAAGTATCTATTTATTTATTTATTGTATTCATGTTGTATACAGGATGTTACATGGGTAGTATAAAGTTTCTGACATGAACCCACAGCAAAATATTTGTAGGTATAACATTAGGTACATATTATATATCATTAAAATTAAAATTAATTATTTCATGTCATGCATTTGATTACATTTTTGTTATTACAAATAATTAAGTTACACATTAAATAGATATTACTTTTTTTAAAATTTTACATTAATCACTGTAATTAATTATTTTATATATCTAGTCACAATCACTTCACAGTATGCTGCAAATGCAGATAATTATTTATCGAGTGTGGATGGGCCCTTACTTACAATCTTGAGACTGAAATAAAGTTTCAACCCTCAAATATT